>OX387370.1:1241250-2482500 GCA_947563465.1 Archips xylosteana
CACAATGGCAGCCCTCTCACCCGCCAAAGCCTCCGCATACGACTCCGCCACTTTCGTCCTTTTGGAGTCCCTGGCAGATTGAGAAGGTCCGCCAGTTGTAACCAGTGGCCTTTTTTGCGGCACAGGATTTCCTGAGGTCCCTGCCGGGGTCCCACCTTCAGACGAGCTGTCTTCCAGGGGTCCCAAAGCTCTCAGGATCACCTTGCCCCTCCTCTTCCTCCTCCTGCTCATCTTCGTCCAGCCCTCGTAGGAAGGCGCGCTCGTACCCGTAGGTGTTTGCGCTCCCTCCACAGGGACCGGATTCTGATGAACCGGATTTGGTTTTGGTGGGGCCACCGCCTTTCTGCTACTAGGCGCAGCTACGCGTTTCCCCTTACCGGCACCAACACAGGTCGACCCCTTTGCAGGGGGAGCTGTGCGCCCTCTCTTCGACCCTGCGGGAAGAGGTCGGGCTGTACCTTTCGGGGGAGCAGCGCCACCACACTTTTCACCCTTCGTCCGATGCGCGACACCAGTGCCACGCGCCTTAGCGAACCCAACGGGTCCCTTTTTAGAACTGGGTCCGGCTCCCGCGTCTCTGTCAGTGACAGGGACACGTCGCACCTTCCCACAGTCTGTTTTTGCCTCATCCCCTACGGGTCCGGCCTCCCTTCTCTTCGTCGTACAACAACTTTTGGTATCCATGGATCCTTGGTTGTTCTTCGTCCCGCTGGCTCCCCACCCTCCACGGAGCCCTCAACTGGGGATGGTTTGACCCACCAGGGCTACCAGCAGGATATAGGGTCCCAAAGTGAGCTGCCAGGTGAGTCCGCACGTTGCCTCCCCCGCCGCAGCTTGTTGTGCACTGCATTGGGTTTGTGCCCCGCCGACTACCGACCTCCGCACCCCAGAACCCTCGCCCGCATCCAGCCTACTGGACACGACATCCGATTGATCGTGACTGGCTAGGTCCCGACCGCCCGTGTGAGATGAATCCCGAGCCAAAGTGGCGTGTTGTTTTCTGGGGGCGACGACACCGACCCCCATCGAGCTCAACCTACCAGGATCTCGTTCTCCATCCGTACGGGTCCCCGCGCACGGCACAAACACGCAGGTGGCATTCTACCACTTCACATCCTATTATTTCGGATATGAAGCCCGCGGCGACAGGCCACATCATCGCCTGCAGCTGATTGTAAGGGATGAGTGGAATGGGAGGGTAACTGATGTTTCAGGATACGAGTGTTTGTTTTAGTTCTACCTGTTTCTTACGGCAGAATCAGGCAGTTAACGGGCGGCAACCACGGGAAGGAGTCCAAACAGTCTTGTCGGGGATGTCATTGCAACTGTGAGCTCCACCCCAGACCATTCGCCAAGTTAACTGCCGGACAGGCAATTAATATAGGGACAGACCCGATCCAGTTGGCGACCGGTCGCAAACTAACACTGGGCCAAACCTGACCCCTACTATATGCTATATGTCTACATACTATATGCTGTAAATTTACATGCTCTGCAAGTGTCTCCAAAGTATAGAAACACAAATGCAAAGTGTAATATTCTATTACAGGTGCCTTGAACAAGGCTGTGGAGGACCCGGGCCAGCCGGAGCCAGCAGAGGGAGCCGCGCCCGAGTGCCCCCACACCCGCCCCGGGGAGGGACCTCAGTGCAACATGAGCCACAAGCACCAGTCCAAGCTTAGGGACTGTTTTGTGAGCCTCGAGCGCATCCTTTTGGAAGACTTGCCCACATGCAACACTTGTCTCAAGACCTATGATCGTAAATCAAGTCTAAAAAATCACAATTGCACAAAAACAGGTAGTTTGTCCAACAATTCCAGTAATGTGTCCAAATCACAAGGTAGGAAAAATTCTGTTTTAGCATCTCACACAGGTGAGAAACAAAGTCTATTCAAGTGTGATATATGTTCCAATATGTTTACCCGAAAACAAGTTTTGATTAAACATGTAACAGTAACTCATATACACAGTGTCCAGAAGCCAAAGTTATTCAAATGAGACAAATGTAACAAATGCTTTACTACAACAATGAGCTTGGCTGCGCATAGCAGATCCCACACAGGAGAGAAGCCTTATTCATGTGTTGGTTGTAACAAAAGATTTAGGTATCCTAGTGAGTTAGCAACACATAATAAAGTAGTTCATAGTGGAGAAATCCCCTATTCCTGCAATGTGTGTAACAAACAGTTTGCACACACATCGGTTTTAAATTTACACATGCGAGTGCACACAGGCGAGAAGCTGTACAGTTGCGATGTATGTAACAAAAGATGTACTTGGAAGAGCCATTTAACTCATCACACACTATCTATCGTGTTAACTTGTGCAACTCTCATATATAATACATAAATATAAGATGAAATTTCCATACACGAACTCACACAGCAAAGAAACCTTGTATGTCATTACAAGATTTTTTATTGAGCTTTGGCTATCACTAGCACTTTAAACACAAGACGTTTTCACACACTAAATGTATTTTCCACTAGAGGGCGCTAGTATGTATAGTGTCTATATCTGCTGTAAATTTACTGCCTCTTCATGTGTTACACCCAACAATGTATAGAAACAGAAAACAACAATACAAAATATAACATTCTATTACAGGTGCCTTGAACAAGACTGTGGAGGACCCGGGCCAGCCGGAGCCAGCAGACGGAGCCGCGCCCGAGTGCCCCCACACCCGCCCCGGGGAGGGACCTCAGTGCAACATGAGCCACGAACAACAGTTTAAGTTTAGGAACCGTTTTGTGAGGCTCGAGCGCATCCTTGTGGAAAGCTTACCAACATGCAACACTTGTCACAAGAGCTTTGATTGTAAATCAAGTTTAAAAAATCACAGTTGCACAAAAACAGGTAGTTTGTCCAATAATTCCAGTAATGTGCCTAAATCACAAGGTGAGAAACAATCTGTTTTAGCATCTCGCATAGATGAGAAACTAAGTCTATTTAAGTGTGATATATGTTCTTATATGTTTACCCGAAAACAAGACTTGATTAAACATGTAACAGTAACTCATATACACAGTGTCCAGAAGCCAAAGTTATTCAAATGTGACAAATGTAACAAATGCTTTACTACACAAATAACCTTGACTGTGCATAGCAGGTCCCACACAGGAGAGAGGCGTTATTCATGTGTAAATTGTAACAAAAGATTTATATATCCTTGTGAGTTAGCAAAGCATAGTAAAGTAGTTCATAGTGGAGAAATCCGCTATTCCTGCAGTGTGTGCAACAAGCAGTTTGCATACATATCGAATTTAAATATACACATGCGAGTGCACACAGGCGAGAAGCCGTACAGTTGCGATGTATGTAACAAAAGATTTTCACATAAGAGCTATTTACCTGATCACATGAGAACTCACACGGGTGAGAAGCCTTTTTCTTGCGATGTTTGTAAGTTGCAGTTTGCCGTTAAAAGTACTTTGACTTTGCATAGACGAACTCACACGAGCGAGAAGCCTTTTTCTTGTGACGTTTGTAAGAAACAGTTCACGCATAGAACATCTATGGTTGTGCATAGACGAACCCATACGGGCGAGAAACCTTTTCGTTGTGACATTTGTAAGTCTTTATTTCTTACCAGAAGTAGTTTAGCTAGCCATAGATTAACTCACACGGGCGAGAAACCTTTTACTTGTCATGTTTGCAAGTCGCAGTTTGCCCTCAAAAGTTATTTGGCTAGGCATAGACGTACTCACACTGGTGAGAAACCTTTTTCTTGTGACTTTTGTAAGTTGCAGTTTGCCCAAAAAATTGACTTGGCTAGGCATATACGAACTCACACGGGTGAGAAACCTTTTTCTTGTGACATTTGTAAGTCGCAGTTTTCCCAAAAAGGTACTTTGGCTGTGCATAGACGAACTCACACGGGTGAGAAACCTTTTTCTTGTGACGTTTGTAAGTCGCAGTTTTCCCAAAAAAGTACTTTGGCTGTGCATATACGAACTCACACGGGTGAGAAACCTTTTTCTTGTGACATTTGTAAGTCGCAGTTTACCCAAAAAAGTACTTTGGCTAGGCATAGACGCACTCACACGGGCAGGAAACCTTAATCCTGCCGTGCCTGCCTGTCACCAGGCTGTATTTCATGAACCTTAATAGCTAGACAGTAGAAATTTTCACAGATGATGTAAGTAATTCTAAAACACAGAATAAAATAAATATTTAAGGGGGCTCCCATACAACAAACGTGATGTTTTGCTTGTTTTTGCTCCATATTGACAACGGCAACAGGTAGACGCTTGAAATATTCACAGAATATTTAGTTATAATATATTAACTTTAAAAATAAATAATTAAAGTAAAATAAAACAAATATTTAAGGGTGGCTCCCATACAACAAACGTGATTTTTTGCAGTTTTTATACATAGATAATGGTACGGAACCCTTCGTGCTCGAGTCCAAGTTGCACTTGCCCGGTTTTTTTTATTTTTTGACGGTGGAAGCATTCTACACTTCCACTGAAGTTAAGATGTAGGTATAGTCATGTATGTATGTAAACTCTTTATTGTACAAAAATAAGGAAAGAAAAAAAACATACACACATATAGGTACAGTGGGCTGCAAAAGTGCATGGACATCTCGGGGCGATAATCGCGTGAGCAGTGTTTGATCGTTTGTGTTCATGTTTCGATGAGAATTAACTAGATGGCGTTGTGAATTGATGCAGCGTAGTGGCCGTTTTCTGCATCTAGTTTATATACCAAACTAAACTGCTATTTCGAAAGTTCTTCTATTAGCAGCTGTGGCTTAACGGTTACACGCATGAGTTAAGTACTGGTATGTGGAATTGGTTTATGGTTCGAATCCCAGATCAGAGTGTTATTTTTTGTTTTTTATTTAATTGTTTTTTTTTTAAATATGTATCTAATATGTATTTAATTATCTGTTTAATTAAAAAATTTCTTTGATCAGAAAATAAAATTATACTACCTTTTGATATCAAACATTTTATTTAAAACATAAAAGAGAAATTTCTCAATCAATAATATTATTTCGTTTTCACCGATGTAAGGGAACGTGCAGAAACTATAGGCGGCAGCACTTGTGCGACAGAAAAGACACTATGCGGACAGTAAAAGAAACTTATCAAGTCAAAATTTATGGCACCAGTTGGCAGCACCGTCTATGTGCGCATTCCCTATAGCCACCTAAAAAATTATTGAGGTATTCTTAGCTTAAGTATTCGTTTCCAAAATTTACTGGAAAGAAGATTGAAGCATCACCACAATAAAAAGAAATAATATTATTAGCAACTAAGTAGATTTTTAAACTGGAGACCGGGTTAACATAATTAATGAATGCATAATATTAATTATGTAATTTATGTTCAGTATGAAGTATTGAACACTTACTTGGCGATAATTTATGTTCGAGTAACTTCAAAACATAGTATGTTGTGTTTCAAAAATAGCAAAAAAAAACAATTTACACTTAAAAAATAGGAAACAAATAAGTACTCATAAAGAATTGAAAACTAAATTTCATTCAATTTTATACGCTTATACCTACTAACATAATGGCTAGATATTAACCCGGTCTACACTAAATTTCAAATAACAGTTTACTTAACATTCATTGTTACATTATTAATTGTGCTTCTAACTGAAAAATGACCAACATGCATATATTTAGCAATTTATATCATTCTCTTTTATCTCAATTTCTAATAAGACTTCTAACACAACTTCAAAAACAATACCTATGTGAGATCAGATGGTGAATCATTCACTATAAGAATAACAATAAGTAAACATGGGTAACTGGATTATTAATAAATAATAAAGGTTCGTTTATAACAGATTAATTACAAAATAATGATATCGGGAAATATTAACAATTTAAGTTACAAAGTCAATTTGTCTCTTAGTAACGGAGAGGATAGCCGTTACACTATCTATCACTTCTTGAAGTCGAGTTTTCATGCTCGAAACCATAATATATTGAAAAATTGAAACATATATCACTATTTCGCATCAGTTCCCATGTTCTGTTTACCTCAGTGTCCAAATTATTTTTTGACTTTATCTCACTGGAGTCCCAATTTAAAACCCCGCTACTCCTTTACAAAATTTTACGGCCATTCTTATCAGACACTTTCCGTCGGTAAATATAACGATTTCGTTTTCCCAATCGAAATTTAAATGTCGAATGGCAAAGTTGACTGTGTTTCTCTGTAAAAAAAAACAAAATAATAAATACTTAACATTAGATCATGAATAGTGCAATTTGTAAGCAACATTGCACTCAGAAATATTAATATATGTAAAATCTTACCGTTATGCCCATATCTCGAGCTATTTTCTTTATAAGTTTTCTTGTTCCCAGAGAACAATAATTTTTGCTTTCAAAAACGTTGTTAATCGAATCATAGTAAAATATTTTCGAGAACTTGATAATTTGGATATTCACACAAGGTGACGATTCACGATTTGTTTGTTTGATTTGTGAAGTCATTATAAAAATTACCCTCAGTTTAGCAAACGAGGCGTGTAAGCGTATCCAAGTATATTATTCAACATTCAACCTTAAGTAGCACGTAAATACAGCAGTCTTCAATAAATCTCTGAAGTTAAATTACGGTAGTCCAACAATCGGCAACAAACATAATCTATCTATCTGTATCTAATCTACGCATTAACTAGACAAGGATGCAAAGATTAAGTAAAATATAAGATTGTTAGTTTCACCAGTTATTATAATGTCTTCATAGCCGAGTGGCTAAGAGAGCGGGCGAAGTTGCTAACGGATGCATTGGCTGGCCAGAGTGAATAGGGTTCGATCCCCCCCGGCTTGAGGTTAAGAAAATTGTTTTTGTTAGATTTCATACTTGGCAATGTTCTGCGTGTCTGTATCAATGTTACAGATTCCGAAAAACTACAAAAAGCAAAATAATTGTTAAACATTGACATGGCGAATTATTACAATATTTATAAATTAATATTAATTGTGAAGAAGAAGGAAGATTCCGAGCGAACGTTTTTTTTTCATTGATTGATAATTACAACGCCATCTAGTAAGATCCGGTTGAACTAGTACGGCTTATATGGTAGCTACTGGCACTCATTTTACCTTCATAGGATTTTTGTTTTGCTTTGTCCATGCACTTTTGCAGCCCACTGTACATAGTTGTACATATATATACATAGTTTTAGTTTCTTAACTAAGGGACCCCATACATCCCTGATTTTGTTTTTTTATATAATTTTTCTTTTGAAATGAAATATGTTTATTTACCTTAAATGTAGTACAATTATTGGTAGTAAAAAGTTTTCCAGTTTCATACACTTAAATTTCATAAGCCATGCAAATATTGTAATGTGATTCATGCAACCATCCTACAGCTACAAATGCCTTTAAGAATCTATCTATAATTCCGTCAAAGAGTAGAAATATTTTTTGTTAAGCCAATAGAATATTAGCTGAGTTTTGAAGGCAGTCAATGGGAGTATTTTTATTGTATTCGGTAAATTGTTGAAAAGTTTTATGCACATGGCGTCACTATTTTTCTTTTTCATTGTTGTATGCATCCTTTGTAAAACTGATCGATCGGGATACCTTGTGTTAAACGAAACTATGTCACCTTTCTTTAAACTTTTCAATATGCATTTTTACAAAAAGACAAGCTTCGTAAATGTAAACAGAGTATACAGTAAGTACCTATACCATATTCTTTAAACCAAGGTCTACATGATGTTCGTCGGCTAATGTTACTTATTGCTCTTATACATTGTTTTTGTGCAATAAATGTTCCATTACTTGTACAGAGTTACCCCAAAGCAAAATCCCATATCGTAAATTAGAAGCTACATAACCATGATATGCCTTTAACGATGTCTTAGCATTGGTATTATTGGTTTATTTATTATAAGGATTTTCGTTTGAAAAGATGACTTTCTGTCAAGTTTCTTGCGGAGCATTCTTCTTGGCAATGATGGTCCTTACGAAAGCGCTGGTAGTTTAAAGTGACATGTAAAAGAGCCCTTTGCGGCATACTTGCAGAATAAACGTTTTGATTTGATTCGATCTGCAACAAACAGTTTGCGCACAAATCATCGTGACTGTTCACATTGTGACGCACTATCATGTTAACTTGTACAACTCTGATACATAAATGTATGATGAAATTTCTATACAAGAACTCACACAGCAAGGAAACCATCTTGTATTTAATTACATCATTTTTTTATTGAGCTTTGGTTATCACTAGCACTTTAAACACAAGACGTTCCCTTAGACTAAATGTATTTTCCACTAGAGGGCGCTAGTATGTACACAGAGTGTCCCATAACTCAACGATAGCCGGTACAGGACCAGGGATTGTGTTGTTTAAAACTGAAACCTAGAAACGCGTCAGCATTTAACGACCGCTTTAGCCTAGTTGGTAGTGACCCTGCCTACGAAGCAAGAGGTCCTGGCACAGAATAAGTAATAGTACTAACGTACAGAAGGATCACTCTCAAACAAAGGTCAACTTTAGGTATAAAAACTTTCCTACTCCTACTGCGTGCACGCAAAATTAAAACTTATCGTGTGATACGAGCGTTCATATTCCGTTGGGCACCGCTGATCCGAAACCAAGGGCACAGGGTTCCCACTCGCCCATATTTGGTAGGTATTTAAATCAAGAAAGATAACAGTGTGTATTAATTCAGTAAACTACCTTTAGTATGTAAGTTATTTATAATATCGTTTAGAAGTCATTGTTTGTTGCAAAAATCACAGAAAAAAAAGATGCTTAATTACGCGCGACGCGGCTAGCGTGCGAACTGAAGGCCGCGCGACAACCTACTGCCATACTGCTCCCGGGAGGAGCGCCGGCCGAACATACCCAAACTGCGGAGTGAAACCCCCCTGGTCCTGGGTTCAAATCCCGGTAAGGGCATTTATTTATGTGATGAGCACGAATATTTGTTCCTGAGTTATGGATGTTTTCTATGTATTTAAGTATGTATTTATCTATATAAGTATGTTTATCGTCGTCTAGTACCCATAGTACAAGCTTTGCTTAGTTTGGGACTAGGTCGATTTGTGTAAGATTGTCCCCTAATATTTATTTATTTATTTTATTATGGTAAGCCAGTGTCCGATTTACAAACCCAATGACATTATCTTTATCCTTCCTGTTGTTGTGTTGTTGCAAATCAATGTATTTTCTTCCTAGTTTTCAGTTTACGAAAAAATAAGAAAAAAAAACATTTAAATTATTTAAACGATAAATAGTTCCGGTTTGGTTCCGCGGGATGGCTATCGAAACAGAGGCAGACCGAAGAGAAGAGATGGCGGGACGACTTGGACGCATATCAAGTAGGTTGGCATGAGCATGCTCTCGATAGGGACGAATGGCGGAAAAAAGGGGAGGCCTTTGCCCAGCAGTGGGACACTTTAACAGGCTAAAAAAAAAAGCGATAAATGCGGTAATAGTCACTTAGCGCATCACCTTCAGTATGAGATATTATCCAAAAAATACCTATTAACAGAGTGAAAAGGATTTGTTTTGTCTTATTTTTCCCAGAGCCGTTGTAACTTGGCCTCGCCCGGTACCAGCTCAGCGTTGAGTTGTGGGACAACCTGTTTAAATGTTACTAGCTTTTGCCCGCGACTCCGTCCGCGTGGAATTAGTAATTTGGGCAACTTATTTTTTTATCCAATTTGCTTTTTCATCAATTATGGCTCTCCTTAGATCCTTCCGGAAGAAGTGAAACTTCATAATAAACCAACCCGCTCCTAATCCGCCCCCAACCCGCTCCTAATCCGCCCCCAAGTCGCTCTCGACCCCCCCCAACCCGCTCCCAACCCGCCCCCAATCCGCCTCAACCCGCTCCCAACTCGCCCCCCCACCCGCTCCCAACCCATCCCCAACCCACTCTCAAGCCGCCCCCAACTCGCTCTCATCCCGCCCCCAACTCGCTCCCAACCCACCCCCGACCCGCCCCCAACCCGCTCCTAACCCACTCCCAACTCGCCCCCCCCCCCACCCGCTCTCAACCCACCCCCAACCCGCTCTCAAGCCGCCCCCAACCCGCTCTCAACCCGCTCCCAACCCGCCCTATCTAACTGGGCTGGGCTGGGTGAAATAACACCAAAAAGTATTAAAAAAATTGAAAAAAAAAAATATTGACTCGAAAAAACCACGAAAATAACTTGTGAATGTTCTCTTAGAAATTACCAATTCATGAATTGCTATTGGTGAGAAAAAGTTGGCCACTGAAACTATTCCACAACAACAACTACACGGGTTGCGATTCGATTATTTTAAAGTTGGTAGTTGTTACGAGCTCGTCGAAATGTGTAAAATATGGCGAAGTGGAACTGATGGTGAAGCGTCAAAAGTCAGAAGTATTCCTTAACAATCAACGTCTCTGAGTGGGAAAAGCAATATTTTGTAAAAGATAATGGGCCCAATCATCAACCTAACTACCTATGTCTGCACTTACATACATCTATTATAATTGGGGTTCTATCATTCCTGCTGGCTCGCGCTGAGGCACCAAATTCGAACAGATTAAGTAGGTACTTACTTAATGATTTTTAGGGTTGATTTTTTTTTACATGTGGTTTTAAATTTGTGTACGGCTACTTTCCATAGTCTTACTCTTATGTGTCAAAATCAAACAAAAACACGTATAACATGACTTACAAGACACATAATAGTAGCAAAACAATACGGTAACCTAGAAATGTAAATAACTACCATATTATTAAGAGTTAATGGTTACAGTGGGTCACGATCTTTAAGCCCAATTTAGACTTGCAAGAAAAATCGTCCAAGTTGCATTACATAGCGGCGCTGGATTGACCACTTGAATCGTGTTCGTTTCACTGCCTCGCGATGTAATGCAACTTGCATGTTTTTTCTTGCAGGTTTAAACTCTGCTTAAAGGCTACGCTTTAAATTGTATCCCACCGAAAACATAAATGTAAAAAATGATAGCCAAGTTCGATACTAAAAATATGCTTGATTGACTTCACCGACAAAAGGATTGTGATCTAAATGGGTGCCAAGTTCTAGTAATACTGAAATCTTTTTTAAGAAAAAATAACATCCTAAACAAGTATAACACTCTATTTCTTTGGTTTTTCTACTGCAACAGTGTTTTATATTTATAAATATAAATTCTTAAGGTGGAACGGCACGCTCTAGGCGCGAAATTCAAAATTTTTACAGGTTTTAATTTATTGTGGGTAAACGGTGTAACTGTTTAACTTCATATGGTATTTGCGCTTGTAAAACAAAGTTCTTTATATTATTGTGTAAAGCTTTTTAAGAATAAAACTGTTAGCTTGATATAAAAGTTGTCAAACATAGAAATTCGGACTTTCAACGCTTTGACAACTTTTATTTCAAGCTAATAGCTTTATTGTTAAAAAACTTTACACAATAATATAAAGAACACTGTTTTACAAGCGCAAATACCATATGAAGTTAAACAGTTACACCGTTTACCCACAATAAATTAAAAACTGTAAAAAGTTTGAATTTCGCGCCTAGAGCGTGCCCTTCCACCTTAAATTTAACTATAGAAAAATTTACACAAGGTAGGTAACTTATGTTACATTGAAAAATATAAGATGACTTGTATGTGAAAAGTAGCCATGCCAAATGTTAAGGTTCAACATGAACTTGGCTTGACACGCTGCCGCGTGTCTAGATTTAACATAAGTTATCTACTTTGTGTAAATTATTCTATAGTTAAATTTAAGAATTTATAAATATAAATATAAAAAACTGTTGTAGTATAAAAACTTTAAAATAATCAAATCGCAACCCGTGTAGTTGTAGTTGTGGAATAGTTTCAGTGGCCAACTTTTTCTCACCAATTCATGAAATGTTAATTTTTGAGAGAACATTCAAGAGTTATTTTCGTGGTTCTTTCGAGTCAATATTTTTTTTTTTCAATTTTTTTAATACTTTTTGGTGATATTTCTTTTCTTAGATCGATGCTTTCCATAATTTAATCAACTAGGTACAAGTTTTCAATTTAATCCAATTCGATTTCAGTCCAGAAATTGTACTTATCGTATTTTTTCATCACGGACTAAATCAGTCTTAAAATCTAAACCGGCAAAAGAAACGGTCTTAAAATAAGTATAGGGTTTATTCAGAGGGCCTATTATCACATGTATTAATTTGGAACGGTTACTCAGAAATGTATTTTTTTATCAAAATGGCAGGTTTTCATCTGGTCTTAAAATTGTGTTCGGCAATATTAGACGGTCTTACGATGACGATTCGTAATCACACAAAGCTGTATAACACGACAGTAGTGAAACGGTACAGTTACCTCGAAATGTACATTTCGGTAAAAGTGGCGATTTTTGACTTTACACTTTATATAGTCACGGCAGGTTGGGATCTGTAAGACTTTGGTTTTAGTATATAAAATGATGAAATCTAGAAGAATTTCAAACAGGCGTACGGTTAATTTTTTGGTAATTTTAATGTTCTACGGGCGACTGAACTATTCCGTCCGCCCTCTTGCACTCTGCTCTCTCTCGGGTCACGTCGTGCCCTAAACGAAATCCATGTGTATTAGTATAATACCTTGTAAAGTATAACATTATTCTAACAATAAAGAATGCATTCATTTCAACTCGGAAGAGATTTTAATTTTCTGCACCCAACTTTTATTCCCGGATCCACCGATCTCCTGTAACGGGGAGAACCTACTTCACTGTGTAATGTGTTAAAAATCATGTCATAACTGACTCGGTGAGCGCCAAGATACAGGCTCAGCTTAGTTTTTGGTACTTACCCGGGTAAAACTGTCTTTAAAATCATGCCCTTTTGGTTTTTGAATAAACTATTACTTAGTGAAACGTCTCAAAACGAGTTTCACTCGACAACGAAACGACGTCGACGTGGGTAGTTGAGCGCCGGTATCAGTTTCGTCGAGCAGAGCGCTGGCGCGTAGTGTGCGTTTGGCAGCAGCCTTGGAGTGTATAATAGGAAGGGGACCGTTGCCTATAGATATCTCACTGAAATCAAGTACGAATAGTAACCTCGCGCTCTCACTCATTGGGACACTTTGATTGAGTGTAGCAGATGTTTGGCCGCTAGGATTAGTCTGGCTTCTTACAGGAAGAATTGAAATAATTCCCAGAATACTATATACAGGGTTATTTTTAATTCACTGACATCCTCTTAACCCTGAATTCCTATCACTCAAACAAATGTTTTTTGTTTTACGACTTTTTAAAATGAAGCACTTTTTTTCCCATACAAATACACAGAGTATCGTAAAAATAAGAGGAAATCTCAAATTTTCAAAACGTTATTACACCAAAAATATTAAGTTATGACAAAAGCCGTAAAACAAAAAACATTTGTTTAAGTGGTAGGAGTTTAGGGTTAAAAGGATGCTAGTGAATTACAAATAACCCTGTATAAGGATCAAGTTTGAGACTTAAGTAAAATTACATCATTTTCAAAGGGTTTTAAAGCGTCAGACAAAAATTACCTCTAGTGAGAGAGGTCTGGCAGTATTAAATACTAATTTCTAACAATATTCTCTAAAAGATATATAATAATCAGACATGAGAATTTAAGAAAAGTGAGTAGTATTTTCACGTACTTTAACACCTGGTACCTGTAGATTGACCGCCGGCCCAAGGTCTACGCTTAAGGTAAGGTAGGGTCGGCCTACGCTTATAGTGGGTATGCATGCATTATAATACCGAAATACGAAAAACCGAATTTCACAAAACCTATGAACGAAAGGCCGAAAAAGTTTAATAATTGCTTTTCAAAAAAAAAAAAATAAAAATTAAATAAAATGTGCTTTTCTTCGGATAATCCGTCGAGCTGCGAGAACGCGATTGTTGAGGTGATACGTCAGGCTATGGAGTATTTCATACCCTACTTTGACACTTCTCACAATAGCAAAGCGCGCCCTTGGTACAATGCAACATGCGCTAGTGCTGAGTCACTTAAACGCACTGCATTCCAGGCCTGGGCTGACGCTCGTAGACGCAAAGCTCCGGAATGTCAAGCCTTGAAGAAAGCCTTTAACAAAGCCGCCAAGTCCTGCAAAAAGGTATTGCGAAAGGCTCGCTTTGACCACGTTGGCCGTATTGGCGCCAGACTTGCTTCTTTTCCCTCTGGGAGCAAAGCATTCTGGTCGCTAGCCAAGTCAGTCGAGGCGAATTTTTGCCGCCCGTCGCTTCCGCCACTGCTGAAACCTGATGGGTCACTCGCGCACTCTGCTAAGGAGAAGGCCGATTTGTTTGCCTCTCTTTTTGCGGAGAATTCGCGTCTAGATGCGACACACCAGTCACTTCCAAGCGTACCTCGTTGCGAACATACAATGGGTAAAGTTTGTATTCGCCAGAATGAGGTCCTTAAAGTGCTTCGCGCACTAGACGTGAACAAAGCGAGTGGTCCTGACGGCATTCCAGCCATTGTTTTGCGGACCTGCGCTCCTGAGCTGTCTCCTGTCCTAACACGCCTGTATCGCCTCTCTCTGAACCAAGGTAGAGTCCCCGAGTCCTGGAAGGTTGCGAATGTCCAGCCTGTACCAAAAAAGGGAAGTCGTGCCAACCCTGCTGATTATAGGCCAATTGCTATCACCTCTATTCTCTGCAAGACTATGGAGCGTGTATTAAACAACCGCCTCCTTGCGTATCTGGAAGCCAGTGATCTCCTTAGCGACCATCAATATGGTTTTCGTCGAGGTAGATCCACTGGTGACCTTCTAATTTACGCAACACATTTGTGGGGTGAGGCCATCGAGGGGCACGGAGAGGCACTTGCTGTTTCTTTGGACGTCTCGAAGGCTTTCGACAGGGTTTGGCACGATGGACTTGTGTGTAAACTCCCTTCTTATGGGATTCCTGCTGGCTTGTGCACCTGGATAGCTGACTTCCTGCGGGGTAGGTCTTTTAGGGTTGTGATCGATGGCTGTTCGTCCGATCCTATGGACATTAATGCCGGTGTTCCTCAGGGTTCAGTGCTTTCTGCCACTCTATTCTTGCTGCATATAAACGACCTGTTGGTGTATCCCGGTACTTTTGGATATGCCGATGACAGCACAGTGTCTGAAAGATATTTGTCCGATGCTCGAGCGAGTAGTTCAGATACCAACACTCTCAGAGAGACTATGATAGGTAATTTGAAACGAACCCTTCAGGCAGTGTCCGATTGGGGCGAAGCCAATTTAGTCGGTTTTAATGCCTCTAAAACCCAGGCGTGTTTATTTTCCGCAAAACGGAGTTCCTTTAATCTAACTCCAACCTTCCGAGGTGTGCCTGTACCAATATCTGACCGCCTTCAGCTCCTTGGTTTAGACCTCTCGGCTAAACTGAACTTCGGAAGTTACATTGAATCCTTGGCAAAAACCGCTGCGAAAAAGCTTGGTATCCTATCCAAGGTTAGGCGATACTTCACTGCGGACCAGCTCATTGGTCTTTACCGAGCCCAAGTCCGATCCTGCATGGAGTATTGCTGCCACCTTTGGGACGGTTCTGCTGAATATCAGCTAGCTGCTTTGGATTCGGTAGAACAGCGAGCGAAGAGGCTCATCGGCGTCGCTTGCGATGCGGATTTTTGTCGCCAGAGCCTTCGTCATCGCAGAAGAGTGGCTTCTCTGTCGGTATTCTACAGGCTGCATTTCGGTGAATGTGCTTCGGTACTGCACGACCTTATTCCGCCTGCTCCTTTCTTCCACAGGTCGACCAGAAGTAGGCGGGGTCTCCACCCTTACGTTGTCAGTATTCCCAAATTCCGCACAAAGCGTTTTCGCTCTTCCTTCATCAATCGCACAGCTATGGAGTGGAATTCCCTGCCTGCGACTGTGTTCCCTGAACACTACAATTTGGCCGCTTTCAAGTCTAGGGTGAATGAGCATTTACTAGGCAAGCGTGCTCCATCGTAGGCCTCATCTTCGCTTTCCATCAGGCGTGATTGTGGCCAAACGCAAGCCTATATTATATAAAAAAAAAAAAAAAAAAATTCCCTTCTAGGCAGCGAGCGAGCGAAGCCAGCGAGCAAGACGTTGCGGGGCAGAAGCGACTCGGATAGGTTAGGTTCAGTGCCTCTACCATGAGTTACACTAGTTTACAGTGACCGTACTCGCAAGCGACGGCGTAAATGATTTGTATGGAGAATTGTACTTCCGTAAGTGACCGCTAGAGGCGCTGTACACAATTCTCCACACAAATCATTTACGCCGTCGCTAGCGAGTACGGTCACTGTAAACTAGTGTAACTCATGGTAGAGGTACAGATGTTAACTACTACTAAGATTTTTCAAAATTTTGTCAAAAATTTTCTAAATCTTTTAGGGCTCTCCTCTCATAGGTCATATCATAGTCGGTCTTCTGTTTTCGGGATTTCGTACTTTCGGTCACTTGAAAATAGATATTTCGAGCGTCGGTATATCGGTTATCGGTATTTTGTACTTTCGGTATTCTGAATTTCGATGTGTTAAGCGTCGATATTTCAACTGTAGGTATTATGATTTTTCGGTATTATAATACATACCCCTATTATAGTACGTACCTACTAAGACTATTTTATCCTGTATATTTTACTTATGAGAAAATAAGTAACGTCTGGCAGCTCTAGGATCTTGCTCTGTCCATTGTGGAGTTCCTGCGGCCACATTCCGACCGCACCATCAGACCTGAGGACATTTGAAATTGGTGAAAATTGTGCTGAATAATGCCGAATAATCACAGCTGTAATCAATCTTATCAATAGCAGAAAATTAAATTTTAACTATAGTTTTTTTACCACCTTCCAGTTGTAAGGTATCACATGAATAGGGGCTTAGTTTCAGGAGCCCCGAAAGCGGGGGGCAGGGAGGCAGAGTAATTAGAGAAAAATGCGCTCGTGCGCAAGAATTTGACTGGTTGCAGCCGTAACCAATCCCCGCTATGGACTTTACCAACTTTCATGTCCATCAGACCAACGGAAGCGGTTCAAAACCAATATGCTGTCGTTGAAGTCGGTAGGAACTCTAAAACAGTTTATTTTTCACAGGCGGTCAGATCAACTTGCATTTACAATGATTTAGTGGATATGGATTAAATAAAATAGATGGTTTGAAGCAATAAATTTGGCAAGAAGCTTATTTTTTAGATCATGAGTTTCCGCCGAAAGCGAAAGGATAAGCCTTGTGTGGTGAGACCACGAGTCTGGCCCACGGTCCTTTCACTTCTAACAATGTCTATTTTTAGTTCCGTCAATTTGCACTAGATGGCGATATTATTTATGAAATCATGTAGAAAATACATGAAAACAACTTTAAATTCTAGTTTCAAAAAGCTGTGGCAGTGGCACAGCAGGGCTGGTATTGGTACGAGTGATTATTGGTCCTTGAAATTATAGGTATGGTTCCTAATAGTAGTTACGGGAATTTGCGTTAGATGGCGTTGTGGCGTGAATAGAGTGATATCTCTATCCTCCTATATATAAAGTATAGGTAACGCCACCAGAGTTGAGGCCATGCACACAACCACATTTTTGTAATGACAGCGGGATTTTAACGTTGTGTTGTCGTTAAACGTCAACACAACGTCAAAATCACGCTGTCATTCTCGGTCCGAGCTGTCATTACATGAGATGTGGTTGTGTGCGTGGCCTCAACTCTGGTGGCGTTACCTCTACTCTGTGGTCTGGCCCTTTCTGGAGTTTCGTACCTCTCGCTACTCTTCGATAGATGGCGTTACAGGAGTATTTCAATGTCCTATTCATTAGCCAACTTAGTATTGTTTTGCATAAAACGATAATTTAGCGCAACGATTTAGAGAACACTATGAACAATTACAAATAATCAGCTGCAAATTTTGATAACTAAGAGTATGGGCGCGCGAGCAACTTTGTCTCCGTGACTATTTTATCAAGTCTGTGTATTTGTACCCTGGGTGGGAGCAGACCCTATACTACGAAGCGCGAAATTCGAACTTCGTTTCATGCCGTTCCGCTCACGCTAATGGTATTTATTACGAGAGTGAGAGGGACCGCACGATCCGAACTTCGAACTTCGAATTTCGTAGTAACCCCCCAGTTTTTATTGTCGTCTGTCGAATCCAGTACTTAAAGGCGACCGCACACCGAGCGCAGGGTGCCGACGTATAGCCAGGGCTGGGCAAAATACATGCTTTGCTTTAATTAAAATACAAATTACAAAATACTATCTCGCATGTATTTAAAATACGAAATACAAAATACTTTTAAGTCGAGTATTTGAAATATAAAATACAAAATACAGTATTTCAGGTATTTTTATTTAAAATACAAAATACAAATTACAAAATACTAAGTAGAATAAAAACGAATCCAACCCGGCATGGGCAAGCAGAGTAAAAGAAAATTACTCTCTTTAAACATGAAAGTACCGTGAGGTCGTGAGACTCACTCATAGTGAAACAATACAGATTATGCTCCGAGAGCTGGCACCAATTTTTGGGTAGGTGTTTGAGGCAAGCTGAAAACTTGTCACATACTTCTCCTATTATACCCCAACACAAAACTGCAGACCTGGCTGGCGAGTAGCGGGGCTAAATGAAACCATGACTTTTTAATTTTTTTTTTGGTTTCAAAAATATATTTAGGCAATATGCAATTTATATATGTTGTAGTTTAATGTTTAAAGAATAAAAAAATAATAAGCCAGATGATTTAGTCGGGGCTTTAATATTGCCAGGCGCGTGCAAACATATTTTTCAAAAAAATATAAAAAATGTATTTGATGCAACTTGAAATTTTAATAGAGTATATTATTTATAACTAAAAAATAAGATTCTCAAAAAGACAGGTCATTTTGGTGGGACTTTCTACCTGCCAGGTGATTTAACAAATATACTCACTCGCACGCGCCTGGCAGATCACCTGGCAGGTAGAAAGTCCCACCAAAATGACCTGTCTTTTTGAGAATCTTATTTTTTAGTTATAAATAATACCCTATTAAAATTTCAAGTTGCCTCAAATTAATTTTTTATATTTTTTTGAAAAATCAAAATATGTTTGCACGCGCCAGGCAATATTAAAGCCCCGACTAAATCGTCTGGCTTATTTTTTTTTTATTCTTTAAACATTAAACTACAACATACAAAAATTGCATATTGCCTCAAATATATTTTTGGAACCAAAAAAAAATTAAAATTAAAAATTCATAGGTTCATTTAGCCCCGCTACTCACCAGCCAGGTCTGTAGTCTTGTGTTGGGGTATAATAGGAGAAGTATGTGACAAGTTTTCAGCTTGCCTCAAACACTTACCCAAAAATTGGTGCCAGCTCTCCTACTATTACTCACGTTTCAAAACGAGTCGAGTTTAACTCGACAGTTTCGGGCTAATACGTAACCCATCCTCTCGGAAGAGCACGCTACGGCTGTGCCAAACGTGCACTCAAGTACGCTACGGCCTGAAATACCTATGTCGACTTAAACTAGTTTTGAGACGTGGGTAATCAGTATTATTTTACTAAAAATTACTCTCATTAAAGGAAACTAGGTACTTTTACTGA
Organism: Archips xylosteana; assembly: GCA_947563465.1. Taxonomy (NCBI): domain Eukaryota; kingdom Metazoa; phylum Arthropoda; class Insecta; order Lepidoptera; family Tortricidae; genus Archips; species Archips xylosteana. Next base: position 1,260,728 of record OX387370.1, read on the forward strand.
TTAAAAGCAGAGTTTTCTTTCCTAAACACCAGACTTAAGTGTTATCTGCCTCTCATAGGGGAATGAATAAAGTCATGTCTACACCGGTGCGTTTTCATGTTCGACTTAAGATCGCTAAATGAAATCTAAATGTATTTTGTTAAAAATGTATTTTGAAGTCATAAGTATTTGAAATACTAACTACAAAATACCTTAGCGTCAGGTATTTGAAATACGAATTACAAATTACATTTTCAGCGAGTAATTGAAATACAAATACCAAATACGTATTTGTATTTCAATTACGTATTTCAATTACAAGTAATTCAAATACTGCCCAGCCCTGCGTATAGCTAGCCACTTGTTCCACGCCACGCGTAAGGTGGCAACATTGCTACAGTACTGTCATGTCAGCACTTGAGCACTACGGCACGGCACTACACTACTCTACTCTACTAAACTGAACTGAATTCAACGAAATTAGATCAAAATAATAGAGTAAATCGAGTACATATTTAAACAATAATGAACGGCTGAAGAAAGAATCACAATCAATCACAGACAGACAAGACAGAACTATTCTTTCTCTCTAAGCGATCAGAATGTAAATATCTTTCAGAATTACGAAGTTAATTATACTTGAAGACGAGAAGTCCTGCAAAACCATTTCCCTAGCGGAAAGAACTTTAAGAAAAAAAAACCTGCAAAACCATTGTTTAGCCGTGTCGTGATCATGCAGTCAGCACACTGCTGCCGTGGTGCTTCCGACGCAGAACGGTCGGCGTGGGCATACACCATGACTGCGGAGTGCGAGCCTGTGAAGGAGGTGTTAGAAATATTAAAAAAGAATATTGTCTATGGTATTTTCAAATGTTGGTGACAATGTCACAGTCAAGAAAAATAATGACTATCGTGTTTTCTTTTCCTTACGTCTCTTGATATTATGTTTAATTTATTGTGTTTTTATCTTTTAATTATATTCTGCTAATACTACTGCGTGTGTGTATGATTTCTTGATATAAGATACCATAATATATCAGGTTATGGGCTACTCAGCAACGAAAATGCAGAATGTCTAAAGAAAGCGGCGACTGTTCAACTCCAGTCATCAGCAGTAACACAAGTATTTTAAACATTGGAACAATGAGTAATTCCCTGGCTATCGAAAAACTCGACGGTAATTCAAATTATTCAACATGGAAGTTTCAAATGGAGATGTACCTTATAGATGCAGAATTGTGGGAGTACACGAGTGTTACCCCTGCAGTTTCGGATGCAGAAGGTAAGAGAAGAGACCAAAGAGCGAGAGCAAAGATTTGCTTGATGATCAAACCACATTGTCTGGTTCACGTGAAGAAAGTCACGACAGCTAAGCAGGCATGGGAAGCCTTACAGGCTGCCTTTGAAGACAAAGGTTTGAACAATCGGTGTAGACTTCTATCAAGGCTAGTGAGCTACAAACTGGAACAATTCTCTACAGTGAGAGATTACGTCACAGCGGTAATGACAACGTCTCAGGAGCTGTCAGACCTTGGAAAAGAGGTAGACGATGAGCTGATGGCTGCTTTACTGCTTCAAGGGCTAACCCCTGATTTCCAGCCGATGAGACTAGCGATAGAAAACAGCAACATTACGCTTACTACAGATTACGTAAAGACGAAACTTTTCCAAATGGAAGACACATTTTCAGCGCCAAGTTCAAGTGGAACTTTGACGACTTCGGCACTGCTATCGAAGCAAAAAGGCAAGAGCAAGCCGAAGACAAAGAAGAAAATAAAGTGTTACATTTGTGATGGTCTGCATAAGGCATATGAATGTCCGAATAAACCAAAGAAGCAGAAAGAAGAGTTTAATGCTTTTGCATTTGGCATAGCTGGAGACCGTGAAGAAGAATGGGTCTTAGACTCGGGAGCATCCAGACATATGACAGGCAGAAGACAGTTGTTTAAAGACTATAAGGGTATAGAACGTATCACTGTAACTTGTGCAAATGGTGACAAGGTATATGGAGAAGGAAAAGGTACGGTACAGTGCGAGTCAACAGGGATGACTGTGAGCAATGTCATGTATGTACCAAAGTTATCAGCTAACTTGATGAGTGTGAGTGCTATTGCTGAAAAAGGGTATGTAATAGTATTTTCTCCTAAGCAGTGCGAGATATTTAAAAGAGATGAATGCAAAATTAGTGGGAAAGCAATCATTAAAGGTGGAGTAGATAGAGGTGTATACAAGTTAAACCAGTGTTGTTTACAGAATGCTGCACTCACGTCGACAGCGGAAAGCAGTGAGCTTGACCTGTGGCATCGCAGAATGGGACATCTAGGTATACGTAACCTCCTTCTACTGAAAAACAAAATGGCGACTGGGGTAAGTTTTCCTAACTCTACCTCAACATTTGAATGTGTATCCTGTCTGATGGGAAAGCAAACCAAACTTCCATCAAAGAAGAGTGGTGCAACACGAGCAACAGAGTTGTTAGGTTTAATACACTCTGATGTTTGTGGACCAATGAATGTCACTTCATTTAGTAAATGCCAATATTTTCTTACGTTTATTGACGATTTTACGCGAAAAACATTTGTATATTTTTTAAAGCAAAAAAGTGAAGTTTTTGAGAAGTTTAAAGAATTCAAAGCACTTGTTGAGACGCAGACCGGGAAGAAAATAAAGGCATTAAGAAGTGACAACGGAAAAGAGTTTGTTAATAAACAAATGGATGATTTTCTGAAAAACAATGGTATTCAGCACCAAGTCACAGTGGAATACACACCGGAACAAAATGGAGTCGCAGAACGAGCAAATCGCACCATCTGTGAGAAGAGCAGATCGATGCTTCAAGAATCAGGACTAGAAAAGCATTTTTGGGCAGAAGCCGTCCATCATGCAGTCTATCTGAAGAATAGATCACCGACTATTGCAGTCAGAGATAAAACCCCAGAAGAAGCGTGGACAGGAAAGAAATGTGACCTGAAGAACATCAAAGTTTTCGGATGCAGAGCTTTTATGCACATCCCAGATCAAAAACGGACCAAGTGGGATCCAAAAAGCAAGGAGTTAGTGCACACAGGTTTTTGGGACAATGCCAAAGCCTATCGACTTTTAAATCCAAGAACTGGTCAGGTGTTTAAAGCCAAAGATGTGGTATTCTTTGAAGGGCAAAAATACCAATCCGAGAAACAAGAATCAGTCACGGAAGAAGTGCCTGTCACTATTCAACATGAGGAGCATGAGTTTCAACCACTACCCAGGCAGGAAGAAGTCCAGTCACCTCACGTGGAGGATGACACGAGGGAGGAAGTTCAATCACCTCGAGTGGAGATTGAAATGAGGGAAGAAGCTCAGCTGCCTCAAATTGAAATTGAAGAAGAAGAAGTTACACTCGAGTCAAATGATCAAATTCAGTGTCAACCACTAGAAAGACCTGACTATGAATCGGAAATTGACAACTTCATATCAGCTGACGAAGAAGAAAACGAAGAGCCTGAAACTGAAAGAAGGTATTCTTTAAGAGAAAGAAAACCTAAGCAGTTTCCAGACTACATCTTGTACAATGCAACTGAATCGGAGATGGAACCGACTACAGTTCAAGATGCTTTGACTAGACGAGATGCTGACAAATGGAAAGTCGCAATTCAGGAGGAGTTGGATGCCCTTAAGAAAAACCAAACGTGGACCCTTGTGAAGCCTCCGAAGAAGTGTAACGTCGTTGATTCTAAATGGTTATTTAGAATCAAAGAAGAGGCGGGAAATAAGCAAAGGTACAAAGCACGACTGGTGGCTCGAGGCTTCAGCCAAAGGTGGGGTATCGACTATTATGAGACTTTTGCGCCAGTTGTCCGTCATAGCTCACTGAGAACCTTAATAGCGTTGGCCAGCAGAATCAATTTAAAAATTGATCAAATGGACGTGAAGACCGCCTTCCTAAATGGAGATCTACAGGAAACAGTCTTTATGAAGCAACCTGAAGGTTTTGAAGACAAAACAAGAAAGGAATATGTGTGTCAGCTCAATCGTTCTCTTTATGGGCTGAAACAAGCTCCACGAGCATGGAACAGCAAATTAGATTGTGAGTTGAAAAAACTTCAATTTAGACAGTCTAAAAACGAGCCGTGTGTCTACATAAGGTCTAAAGAGTCTAAGATCACAATAATAGCGGTCTATGTAGATGATCTACTAATCTTTTGGAATAACGAAAACGAACTTAAGATTGTGAAGAAAGACCTTATGTCAAAATTTGAAATGAAGGATCTTGGTAAGGCTGATCTTATATTAGGAATGCAGATCACTCAAACGAGAGACGTGATCAAAATCGACCAAGAACGGTATATAGAGAAACTCCTTAGGACGTTTCAAATGGAGAATTGTAAAGCAGTTGCCACACCGGCAGTCCCTGGTTCTCATCTAGAGAAATTGGAGAATGGATTGGAACCAGACAAAAGAATTCCATATCAAAATTTGATTGGATCCTTGATGTACCTTGCAGTGTGCACTAGACCCGATATCATGCACACGGTAAGCTTTTTAAGTCAGTTTAACAACTGTTACACGGAAGAAACTTGGACAGCAGCCAAAAGAGTGCTACGGTACTTGAAAGGAACCAAAAGCTATGGAATAGTATATTCTCGAAACAAAACATCTAGAATGTTTCAAGGGTATGTTGATGCTAGTCATGGTGGCAAGGAGGACGATAGGAAGTCTTGGACTGGTTATGTCTTCTTAGCTCAAGGAGGAGCTATATGTTGGCAAAGCAGCAAGCAGAAGACTATCGCTTTATCAACTGCAGAAGCAGAATATGTGGCTATGTCAGAAGCTGCAAGAGAAGCTGTATTTCTGAGGAGATTTATAGCAGAGTTGACAGCAACAGAGGAAACATGTGTGAACATCCTCAGTGATAGTCAGTCGGCAATAGCTATTGCACAAAATCCAGTACATCACCAACGTACTAAACATATTGACATACGCTACCACTTTGTAAGGGAAGCAATTGTAAATAAACAGATAGCTGTTAATTACATTGAGACGAGCCGCATGGTTGCTGATGCACTGACCAAACCTTTAGTGAAAGGGAAGTTTGGATGGTGTGTAAATGCAATGGGTGTGAGAGAATAAGAGACAAAAGAGAATGTAAAAATATTTGAAAATAAGGAGGAGTGTTAGAAATATTAAAAAAGAATATTGTCTATGGTATTTTCAAATGTTGGTGACAATGTCACAGTCAAGAAAAATAATGACTATCGTGTTTTCTTTTCCTTACGTCTCTTGATATTATGTTTAATTTATTGTGTTTTTATCTTTTAATTATATTCTGCTAATACTACTGCGTGTGTGTATGATTTCTTGATATAAGATACCATAATATATCAGGAGGAGCCCGAGTGGGGCGAGTGCGGCGTGAGCGAGGCGGCCGCGGCAGAAGGCTTGTACGCCGGCCACGAAGTTAAAGACGAACTAGTAATTGGACCTGAACAATTGCAAGTGCAAGACATCGCGTTTTCAATGCAAAGTAAGTTTTAACCTGATCTGCTGGTTAATTTGTAGGATAAGGTAGTTGGTGTCCATTGTTTGGTGTATTGTTACATAATCTTACCGACTGCTTTATCTAAAGATTAGACCAGTCAAAACATGACTTGCATTTGTCAACCTATAATGCACAACCTGCAGGCTTATTGTCTAACGCTTCTGACGCTTGCCTTCGCAATCACTATTTCTTTCTGTCAAACGGTATAAGTTGATGACAGAAAGAGATGGTGAAAGCGAAGGCAAGCATCAGAAGCTTTAGACAATACGGCCTCTGATCATTCAAACCCTTACGTCAATCAAGTGAGGGCTTGAATTATCCATTTGTGTATTTGGGATCGATAAATATGGGGTTGTATTTTAACAGCAGCTGTGGATTTTATTTATAATCACCTCTACTCAATGTACCCTTTGGTTTACAGGGATGTTACACTGAAGTAGCTTTATTGTAGAACTTATTTCAGAACACACATTTATTATAATAAGACTGACACAATTGGGAATGTCTAAAAAAAATTACCAGTGGTTTTTATATTTTTTTTTGTATAGAAAAGTCAATTATAAGGAACTAATTTCAATATTTTGTCATTTAGTTCTCTACTTTTTTCAAAATTAATTATTGAAACTATTTTAGTTGATGACGTCAGATTATAATTGAGGGCTCCCACAATGCCAAATTTCTAAATCTATCTAAATGCGTACGATAAGGCAGCCCCTTTAATTATTTTTTGCGTAGTGGTACACTATACACTGTGTCACTTTACTGGCACTGTCAAAGTGCTAGATGTCAGACAGCGGGTCCAAATCAAACTCCGTAGTATAATCCACGCGTAAATTGTGAAGAATTCTAACCACACAGAATAAAGTACGACTTGAACCGGTCACGCAATTTACACCAATGTCAAATGAAGGTCATTGCTTATTTGTTATATAATAAATTCATTACATGATATTAAAATTAAATAACTACAGAAAACGAGTTAAAATGCATTTATCTCGAAATGGTTTTCGATTTACTATACATTGCAAAAAAATAGACATCCCCAATTTGAATTATTCTCATTTCAAAACTAAACATGTTTTTTCTTTTTACACAAAGTTTATTTTTGGAACGAAAATAATTTGAATTGTATCAGTCTTTTTTTAAATATGCGATTTTTGTGAAATTATTTTTGCTCGTATGAATACTGTCTATATGTGCTGAAAATTTACTGGCTCTTTAAGTGTCTCTAAAGCATACAAACAACAATGCAAAATGTAATATTCCATTGCAGGTGCCTTGAACAAGACTGTGGAGGACCCGGGCCAGCCGGAGCCAGCAGACGGAGCCGCGCCCGAGTGCCCCCACACCCGCCCCGGGGAGGGACCTCAGTGCAACATGAGCCACAAGCACCACTCCAAGCTTAGGAACTGTTTTGTGAGGCTCGAGCGCATCCTTATGGAAGACTTGCCCACATGCAACACTTGTCTCAAGACCTTTGATTGTAAATCAAGTCTAAAAAATCACACTTGCACAAAAACAGGTAGTTTGTCCAACAATTACAATAATGTTTCCAAATCACAAAAAATATCTTGTCTATTTAACAGAGTTAGTACTAGAAAAACAGAGAATGCAAGTAATTGGTCAGCCATAAGGACGATGCACCGGCACGTACGTCCCACTGCAGGGCACATATTTAAATATTATTATCTACTACTTTAAATTACACAATTATGATTAATAGATGAATAAACATGACATGTAATTATTTGAGGTGCCACGAGAAAAATCAAACAATCACGAGAAATATTACGAATATTCCAATAAACGGCATGTAAGCCGAGCCCGCCATCGACGTGCGATTGTTGACGCCCACTGACAGTTTCTTGTCCCTTTCATTTGCATACAAAAGTGCATCAGAGAGAACGCCTTGCTAACTCTGTTAACCTTTTCAACGCCAACGACACATAAAGGTGTCACAAAGTACAGTGTCAAAGCGATCTTGACACAATGACATAACATTCAAAGCAGGTTTACGTTTTGTCGAGGCGTGGCGTTGAAAGGGTTAAATAGACAGGATATAGTGATAAATACGTAAACAAATGAATATGAGCACAGCGACAGCATCCGGTGCATTACAGGCGTGAGTAGCGAACTATTGTGAGTGCGAGCGCGCGCGCAGCCGGGCGCGTTCCATTGCCGTGACGTCACCGGTAGTGTTACACCCACCAATGTGTAGAAACAGAAAACAACAATACAAAATATAACATTCTATTGCAGGTGCCTTGAACAGGACTGTGGAGGACCCGGGCCAGCCGGAGCCAGCAGACGGAGCCGCGCCCGAGTGCCCCCACACCCGCCCCGGGGAGGGACCTCAGTGCAACATGAGCCACGAGCACCACTCCAAGCTTAGGGACTGTTTTGTGAGGCTCCAGCGCATCCTTGTGGAAGACTTGCCCACATGCAACACTTGTCTCAAGACCTTTGATTGTAAATCAAGTCTAAAAAATCACATTTGCATAAAAACAGGTAGTTTGTCCAACAATTCCAGTAATGTTTCTAAATCACAAGGTGGGAAACAATCTGTTTTAGCATCTCACACAGGTGAGAAACAAAGTCTTTTCAAGTGTGATATATGTTCCTATATGTTTACCCGAAAACAAGACATGATTAAACATTTAAAAGTAATTCATGTACGCAGTGACCAGAAGCCAAAGCTATTCAAATGTGTCAAATGTAACAAATGCTTTACTACACAAATGAGCTTGGCTGCGCATAGCAGATCCCACACAGGAGAGAAGCCTTATTCATGTGTTAGTTGTAACAAAATATTTATATTTCTTTGGAATTTAGCAAAGCATAATAAAGTAGTTCATAGTGGAGAAATACCCTATTCCTGCAATGTGTGTAATAAACAGTTTGCACACATATCGGATTTAAATTTACACATGCGAGTGCACACGGGCGAGAAGCCTTTTTCTTGTGACTTTTGTAAGTCGCAGTTCACGCACAGTAGTAAATTGATTAAGCATAGACGAACTCACACGGGCGAGAAGCCTTTTGCTTGTGGCGTTTGTAATCGCCAGTTTTCCGGTAAAAGTGAATTGACTGTGCATAGACGAACTCACACGGGCGAGAAGCCTTTTTCTTGTGAAGTTTGTAAGTCGCAGTTCATGCGCAGTAGTAGTTTGATTAATCATAGACGAACTCACACGGGCGAGAAGCCTTTTGCTTGTGACTTTTGTACGTCGCGGTTTACGGAAAGGGGCAATTTGGCTGTGCATAGACGTAAACACACGGGCGAGAAGCCTTTTTCTTGTGACGTTTGTAAGTCGCAGTTCACGCACAGTAGAAATTTGAATAAGCATAGACGAACTCACACGGGCGAGAAACCTTTTGCTTGTGGCGTTTGTAATCGCCAGTTTTCCGGTAAAAGTGATTTGATTAAGCATAGACGAACTCACACGGTCGAGAAGCCTTTTGCTTGTGGCGTTTGTAATCGCCAGTTTTCCAGTAAAAGTGGTTTGATTAAGCATAGACGAACTCACACGGGCGAGAAGCCTTTTGCTTGTGACATTTGTACGTCGCGGTTTACGCAAAGTGGCAGTTTGGCTGTGCATAGACGTAAACACACGGGCGAGAAGCCTTTTTCTTGTGACGTTTGTAAGGCACAGTTCGCGCAAAGTAGTAATTTGATTAAGCATAGACGAACTCACAGGCGCGAGAAACCTTACTCCTGCAGTTTCTGCATCAAACAGTTCGCAAGCAAAGCATCGTTGACAAGACATGTGCGTTACTATGTAGTAAGGCACTCTGGTGTTAACAAATGTGATTCACATATTTAGGAAAAATTCCCTGGTTTATATTGGCTTGGCTCACATAAAAGTCTTTTTTATCTTGGCTTTCACCCTTGCTATTTTAGCAAGGCGCATTTTGCCAATGTCGAAGTAGAGACATAACCTCCTAACGCCCAAGGTCCTTTTAAAAGGCCTTCGACTGATTAGTGGTACCGGCCCAAGCTCCAAGCCAATTTCATCTAATAGACGCCCGAGGTCCTTTTAAAAGTACTTCAAGTTCAATCGGTCATAACATTTCAAATTTACCGCGTATTGCTAAATAATGGTTTTAGGTTGAAATTCTAGATTCAAACCTAGTTTGAATATGACAGTTGATCTGTTCTGTTTATTTTGATTTCACTCTACTGTCAGCTGCCGATCTCAAAACATGATTTACTAAGCTGTTATGTTCATTGTATTTTAAAGTTTTATATTACGTTTTGTGTCATATAGAGAAATATAGTTTGGTGCCAAAGTCCCTCTGAATTTCATTTAAGAGAAGTTGTATGCTGCATACTACACTGCGAGGTTTCCCATCGCGGTTCACGGGCGGGAGAAATTCGACCGCCGCGCTGATAACCGCCGCTTTAAACTACACGGGCGGTTTTAGGGTGCGACCAAACCGCCGCTTAAAAAAACGGTGACGTTACGGAATCGTAGTGACGCACCGTAACGGCACTTTCACACGGGCAACGTCCCGTTTTTTGCGGGTTCGGTTTTTTGCAGGATCCCGTTTATTAGCATACGTGCTACTGTGCTAACATTCACACGAGCATTCGGTTTGCGGTATCCTGCCGTAAGGCCGGGGCCGCACTGATAAGGCGACCGGCGACGCGACGCGACGGCGACTAAATCAAACATAGTTCGAGTTATGTGAGCGGGCGCAGCGGCCGCAGTGGCGACGGCGACTAAATCAAATATGTTTGATTTAGTCGCCGTCGCGTCGCGTCGCCGGTCGCCTTACCAGGGCGGCCCCGGCCTAAACGTCAAAACTTTACTATGGAGAGCATATGCCAAGAAGCTTGTATGCATATGCGTATGGTTTTTTAAGTGGCGGTTTGGTCGCACCCTTTACTCAGTGTAGTGTTTTGAAGTTTAGTGAAAAAAAATATGGCGATCTATGGTTGCCTGTTGTTTTTTTTTTCAAGTATTTGAGCAAAGGTAAAAGCGTGACCAGAAATATATGATCATTGTCAAGTGGGCGCTACTGTTTTCATTTATGTGAACATTTCAGTATAGTTTAAAGAATTTGGATTGGCAACACGTTATTTTGACTTAGGTACCAACTTTTATTAATTTAGTTTGTAATATTTAGTTTATAGTTAAGTTTTATTCTTTGTTATTTTTTTTTAATTGTTTTAATTAATTTATACCAATAAATAACTTTTATTTAGAGTAATCAAAATTAGAATCTAAATTCGGTGTACACAGGGCCAGTGGCTTCAAATCCAGATTCAGAAATTAGTTCCCACGAAATCCGCAACATGGCTCATGGTCACTGTCAGGCTTTTTTTTCCTTCAGCCGAGAAAAAAAACAAGATTTTAGAACGAAGCAAAGATATGATATCGTTTTTGATACCGTATGCACCTAATAAGGGTTGTATTCGGGTAAGATTAATACCAAAAGGAGGGTTAGCAAAAATCTCGCGTGGCCTTAAAGCCCTTATACACGGTCGGGACCACAGACTATTAAGAGATACTACGCAGTCGGGACCAACCGCCGACCATCGTGCCCATGGTCGGGTTGATTGAAGCGCTCGCGTCGGCCGCCAGCGTTCCATACGGTTGGGGCCGACCACGGACAATGCGCTCGCGATCAAGGCCGTTGACATCAACCAAATATTGGTCGGGTCAGCCGATTTCTATGTATACTGTCCATTTTTTAATCAACCCGACCAAGGACACGATGGTAGGCGGTTGGTTCCGACCGTGTAGATGGGGTTTTATGGGTATAACTTCCTTTGTCCATTTTCGGGGAGTTGACATTTAATTAAAATAAAAAATCGTCTTAGCGTAGCGTTTATCTTACTCTATGAATGAATATGATGGATGAATGTCATGAATGTCATCCATCACTGAAATAAATAGCATTATGTTTTATTTTATTAAATTAAATACGTAGCACCTCTTAGTAGTCTGTGATTACTTTAAACGGTTGGTTGGAGATAGGAGAAAGAATCACAACACAACCTAATCAATCACAGAGACCTTTTCTTTCGCCTGAGCTGCTGAGCGATATATTACAATACTCTTTGTGAGCGATCAATACACAGTACCTTTTCTTACGTTACGGGTTACGGAGTTAGTTAAACTCAAACATAAGAAGTTCTGCAAACCCATTGTTTAGAAGCAAAGGTCCCTGTCGTGATCATGCAGTCAGCAGACTGCCGCCGTAGTGTTTCTGACGCAGACGAGTCGGAGTGGGTACACACCATGACTGTGAAATTGGAGCCTATGAAAGAGGAGCCCGAGTGGGGCGAGTGCGGCGTGAGCGAGGCGGCCGCGGCAGAAGGCTTGTACGCCAACCTTAAAGTCAAAGACGAATTAGAAATAGAAATAGAACCTGAACAATTTCAAGTGCAAGACGTCAAATTTACATTGCAAGGTAAGCTTGACCCAGATCTGCTGTTTAATTTGTTGGGTAGAGCAATTGGAGTCCATTTCCAAGTGCATTTTTTTTATCAGTTCACTATAATTAAATTTATTGAAACCTAGAATACAAATGAAAATGAAACTGAAAAATTGTTTATTTTCCTTCGTTACACAATACAATGCATGCTGTAAATTGGGACTTCCCTAGGTATTAAACCTGTGTTAGGATGCCCCGCTCTTCTATAACTGGTAAGTAGGTAGGAAATCCTAAATATAAAACTAGAGGTTTCTTTTATACAATTTTTAACAATGTTTTTACTTAATACTATATTTATTGGTAGGTGTGGTGTGTGTGTGTGAGAGAGAGAGTGTGTGTGTGTGTGTGTGTGTGTGTGTGTGTGTGCACATTTAGGTTCAGTCAATAATTCGCACGATACAGTAGCAACTCAGTGTCATAGCTTAGAAGTTTCAACCATGTAGTTAGTTCAATCTTACACTTGGTTAGTAATAGTTGATGGATACTTACTTTTCTGTGTATACTGTATGTATTGTAAACTTTGTGGTAGAGAAAATAAAAACTTTTACTTTTTTTTTCTTTTTTACTTTTGTGTATGTTATTGAAAATATGTGCCGATTGCGCCTTAAACTGTCTTTGAGCAAACATGGAGTTACAGCTAGGTTCAGGGGCAATAGGTTTGTTACACCGTTGTGTTTCTGATGGAGGGGTAAAACAAAGGGTTTTGTGTAGCCTGAGTGTTGTACTCAAAAAACATACAGCTTCCTCATTGTTAGTTGGCCACTGATTTCATAAAGTTCCTTGGTAGGAAACCTGTATGGTTTTGAGTGCATCACCTTGAGCAAGCAGCGTTGCCCACGCTCAAACTCCAAGAATTTAGTTTTGGCTGCTCCACCCCACACAGTGATACAATAACTCATGACAGGTTGAGCTAATGTTATATAAAGTTGATTAATTAGTTCCTTAGTAGTGATACATCTAAACATCTTAAAAATCCAGTTAAGTTTTCTGATTCTGTTGTTCACACTTTCAATCTGCTTATACCATGTTATGCGCTGGTCCAGGAACACACCTAGGTATTTAGTGAATTTAACCTTTTCTAGTTCTTTGCATTTACAAGGGGAAGGGTCATGTTGGTTACAGGTATGTATTTTAAGCTTTAGGTTAATACTGGGCTGCGTACTATCATATTTAGAAAAGCAGATATAATTAGTTTTGCTGACATTTAGCATAAGGAGGTTATTCTTAAGCCATGCAGAGACCCTACTGAGGCCAGATTCTGCGTTACTGAACACTGATTCCCAGGAATCTCCATCAAACACTATTGCAGTGTCATCAGCGTAAGAGCCGATGTGCCCACGTTGTAGTTTGAGATTCGTCAAGTCATTTATATATAAAAGAAACAACGTGGGCCCTAAAACACTGCCCTGGGAGACGCCATTAGTTACATCTAGTTCCTTGCTTAAGAAGTCTCCTATTTTCAATTTTTGTGTACGCCCCTGTAAGTAGTCACTCAACAATCGCAGAAGTAAACCCCTAATGCCAACACGTTCCATTTTTTGAGTAAGAGTGGAGAGAGAGAGACCGTATCAAAGGCCTTTTTAAGAAACAAAATAACAATGAATAAAACTTAACTATAAACACTAACAATCTATAAAAATTAAAACTAGCTATATTAAAATAAAATAAACTACAACTACATTAAATCTAAAAATGGCCCCTGCGGCATGGTACCGAAGACGCTGGCAGCATTTCCTCGCTGGATCGTAAGACTGATGCGTTGAGCGAGGAAGCTGCCAGCTCTTCGGTCTCCTGTGGTATCTCTGAGTCTCTTTGACAAGTCTTTGAAGAGACTCAGAGCACCAGGGCCCTACGGACCAAGGGTCTCGACGCCAAAAGGTACAAAATTATATTCGGCGTCGAGACCACTATATTTTGCTAATTTGGCAATTTCGGCCGTTTCTCTGCTGCCGCTGCCCTTATGGATGTTCGGTGGAGATGCGAAGGGGCCAGTGTGTCAACACAAGTTGCATCCCACACTAGCACCCGTCCCATACTCCATGGAATCAGGGACTTCAAGTTCGGTCTCTTGCCGTCATTTCTAGATATGCCTGTTGGCTCCAAAATAGCCGGCACATTGACCGAAGCAAGAGACCGGCGGATGATGTCATTAAGGGCAGCATGCCTTGAGAAACGACCCACACTTCTCTGGTAGGAAAGACCGTGGTGCCCTAGTCGGTCCACGTCGCTTCCACAGGGACAACGATGTGGGGCGCAGACCGGGACCCCGAGGCGGAGGCATACAGACAGTCGGAGGGTGCCCATGTTTCGGGAGGGGTGTGCGTGGAGCCAGTAGCCGGCTTCCTTTGTTCCTGCAGCTAATAGTCTGGCTCGACCAGCAGTGCAGCACTGGCTGAGTAGAGAGTCTTGGGTCAATTTAGATAAAATGTCGTGGCAGCTCCTTTGCGACTTTGGATTTTCTGGAAATTTTTAACTGGGGCAAGCAATTGACCAAGCGTGTTTTGCGTCTTCCAAGCCCGAGGTCTCATAGTTTGTGCGTAGGATTTTTCCTATGAGACTGAACGAGCTATGGACTTACGACAAAAAGGCTGGTAATGCGACATCAGAAATTTTGCGGATCCCAAAATTTTAGATAAATCTACCATAGTAACCGCTATATATCCAAGGAATAGACCAGGGCCCAATTGCATAACAAATTACAACTTCTATTACAAGCGGAACTCGCTTTCTAGTTAATATAACTGAAGCAAGAGTTCCGCTTGTAATATTAGTTGTACTTTGTTATGCAATTGGGCCCAGACAGTGAATTTGGATGCATTTAAACATGGTCTCTATTTGTTGACCTGGAATTAAGGACAATAATGCACAACCTCATAATTCAAACCCTTATGTCAATGGACTGAGGGTTTTAAATAAGCAGGTTGTGGATTATTGTTATTCATTATGTGTCGACAAATAGTGTCGCATTTTAACTGCACCCATGGAATTCATTAAAAAAACCACTGTTGTAATGTTGTTATAACACCTTTTTGATTATAGCGATGTGACACTGAAGTTGCTTGATTTTAGAGCAAATAATATTCCAATAGTGACTTTGTATGTATCATTTATTGAATCGGGCATTAGTTTGCAGAGGACCATATTAATGAACTGAAACAATTACTTTGCTCACCCGCGACCTTGCGATAGCTATGTTTATGTAAAATGCGTGTTCATGCAGTTCCTCCACCTCCACACTGTGTGAACACACAAATCACACAAACCCAACTATCACCACCACCAAATTACACTGACGCGTTTCGAACTCAACCAGAGCTCATCTTCAGAGTACTGCAACCACAGAAATAATAATAAAGAGGATAGAAGTGCCTTAGACGCGTGACCTTGGCGCCGCGCTTGTGACTCATAGGTCACAAGCGCGCGACTTGTGGCTCAGTGCTATTTGAAACGTGGGTATGATAACAAGTGCTTTAAAATGGTGTTTTGCAGCATTAGCAATTGCGGAAACTCGTCCACACTGTGTAATTACACTAATAAGGGGATTACATTTCATTGGTATGTATTAATTTAATGTAATAATGCGGTTTATATTAAAATACAACTTGAGAAAATATTTCATTATGAAATATTGGTATACACGTTATTAACACGAAACTTCATGTACCATTGCTGCTCATATCCTTAAAAACACAGATTGCTTTGAAGTATACGCAGCAATGTAATGTAATTTTTGATAAACCTTCTGCCTCGCACAAATGTTCATGGTACGAACACAAGACAGGTTACGACTACACCGGTGTACACTACAACCACGCGGCGGACACGACGTACAAATACGCGTTCTTGAATCTACATAAGCACGACGACGTCTGTACACGCGTACGCCTACAAACATCGCGCGCGCACTCTTCTGGTTTCTGGCGGTTTCCGGCTCTCTGCGCCTTGAGGGGAGGGGTAATTCGAATCGGTGCGGGACGGACCGTTACCATTCTGTACGTCAGTACTATTATATATTCTGTGACTACAACCATATTGCCGACGCGGCCAATGAAGAACGCCGTTGTGTAAGTGTGGGTATGACTTACGGTGAGTGTTATTCAACGCTGTCTCTAAGTGGTTAGGTTCATAATTGTTTGTAAGCAAAAATTATTAGTAATTGTGTGCGTGATTGCGTAGTACGGTTCCGGTCTTTTGCGTGTGTGCATTAATAGTAAGTAGAGGGGACAAACTAGCGCCACTGGTCCCGGAACAAAATAGGAAGTAAGGCATTTCTATCCTCTTTATTATTATTTCTGTGACTGCAACCATTCACTGTGCTATGTCTTAGTCTAAAGTCTAAGTGAGTACAGTACCTAACGTAAACATAGCTATTGTAAGGTTGCGATTGATCAAAGTAATTGTTTCAGTTTATTTGTATGTACCACTTATTTTAGTTAGTGAGTCTGATAACCATTTGTAACAAGTTCCTAGAAATCCCATGCAGCCTCTGTGACTGAGTACACCTAAAACAGATCTAACAAACAAACATAAGTTTGTTCTTATAATCAAAGCTATAGATAAAGGCCATATCGGGTTTCCATAGCAACTCGGCCCTAACCTAACATCAAATGGTCTAGGGTTTATTTTCGTGAGTACCTCTTGTAGTGAAAAATATTTTAGCCGAATATGAACATCCTACTTGTGATAGTTTTTGACTTATGAATTTTTCAAGCGATTTGCTTCAAATTTTGAAATGATGTTCTTTAGATAGATTTTCCTCCTGACCCTGATCCTGTAAATGTTTTTTTAGATAAGAATTTTATCATTTTTGAATGTCCATTAAATGGACGTCTTTTTAAGCTAGTAACTTAAACAGTGATCATGTAAATTTTTTTCACTGAGATAAAATTGAAAGTTCAGGGCACAATGCAAAATTGAAATAAAAAGAATGCATTTTTAAATGGTTTTTTGCATCTGATAACACAACTACTCAAGATTGTTTTTGAATAAAAATGAATGCAACAAATAAATAATTTTGAATATCAGACAGAACTCAAAATCTTAGTGCGGGTGGGTATACATCTTTCAAAAAAATCATTTCAGTTTGGCGACTCTATGACTCACGTCAAGCACTTTAGTGCATTGTCTAATGAGCTTGTTCCGAACTCGATCGCGCAGCGTTATGCCGAGCATGACTCGCTCCATGTTACGGTGCGTCACTTTAAGGCGGGTCCACATTTGTGACAAACCGCCGAACCGAACACTGTGACGTCGCCGCGGACTTGTTACGTATAGTGTGGACGGGTGAAAGTTTGCATCGGATCGGACGCTGGTGGTAGCTCCGTGACCGTGACAAAGCCCGATGTCTGTAACGATAGTGTGGACGGCATTTGTTACGCGTACAAATGTTACGATAGTCCTCTACAACCGATGAATGCCATTTTGAAACTTCAACCAAGGCAGTCATGTCGTTTCCAGAAGAATTAACCGAAATGTATTTGAATATTGCTCTTGCAACACAAATTGCCACTCAACTACCTTCAATGTATTGTTGCAATGATTTCGCGGGCGGGGGAGCGGGTGTTGTCTTGTCAAGACGACCGTGCATTCGCCCGATCCATCAATCCCGTGTAGGTACCAGCCTGATGACACGCGTGCTTGTACGCGTGACAAAAATCGCAGTGTGGACCTCTCCCGCACACCGAGACAGTACCGAACATCCTTTGAAAAAGACCGACTTTGGATGGATCGGCCCGTACCCCGTGTCATTTGACCGTAACAAAACCAAAACATCGTCCACATTTATCACAACCACATTGTGGGAGTACGTACAATGTTTGGCTGTATGGATATTTTGTTTGGAGATTTGAACGGATAACTGATCGTAACATTTGTTCGTGTAACAAATTCCGTCCACACTATCGGTACAAACTCCCGAGTCTGTCACGGCCACGGTGTTCGGTTCGGCGGTTTGTCACAAATGTGGACCCGCCTTTAAACTCGTGGATTATCCCAGCAGTCAACGCCCATGTCTCACAAGCAAACTTTATAGTCGGTAGCACGCACTGATCAAACACCTTCGTTTTCAACGGTTGGGGAATTTTGGGCTTAAGCACATAGCTCAGCTTTTGACTTTATCACCTGTCCCAGGTATGAGTACTCCAATGGTTGAAATAGGATTCTGTGTGAATTCGACTGTCCATGTGCTGTAAAGTTACTGGCTCTTCGAGTGTCTTTAAAGTACGGAAACAAACAACAATAAAAAATTTAATATTCTATTTCAGATGCCTTGAACAAGACTGCAGAGGACCCCTGCAAGCCGGAGCCAGCAGACGGAGCCGCGCCCGAGTGCCCCCACACCCGCCCTGGGGAGGGACCTCAGTGCAACGTGAGCCACGAGCACCACTCCAAGTTAGGGAACAGTTTTGTGAAGCTCGAGCGCATCCTTATGGAAGACTTGCACACATGCAACACTAGTGTCAACACCTTCGATTGTAAGTCAAGTGTAAAAAATCACAGTTGCACAAAAACAGGTAGTAAAATTTTGTTACAACATTTGTCCAACGATTCCAAAAATATTTCCAAATCACAAGGTAGGAAGCAATCTGTTTTAGCATCTCACACAGGTGAGAAACAAAGTCTATTCAAGTGCGATATATGTTCCTATATGTATACCCGAAAACAAAACTTGATGAAACATATAACAGTCACTCATAGTAACAGAGCCCAGAAGCCAAAGTTATTCAAATGTGACAAATGTAACAAATGCTTTACTACACAAAAAAACTTGACAGCGCATAACAAACCCCGCACAAGAGAGAAGCGTCATTCATGCGGTACTTGTAACAAAAGATTTAGAAATCCTGATCAGTTAGCGAGACATGAAGCAATTCATAGTGGAGAAATGCCCTATTCTTGCAGTGTGTGTAACAAAAAGTTTGCATGCATATCGTATTTGAATACACACATGCGACTGCACACAGCCGAGAAGATGCATGGTTGCGATGTATGTAATAAGAATTTTTTAGATAAGTTTGCTTTAACCAGACACATGCGAACTCATACGGGAGAGAAACCTTTTGCTTGTGACGTTTGTAATCTCCAGTTTTCCGAAAAAACTCATTTGACTGCGCATAGACGAACTCACACGGGCGAGAAACCATTTTCTTGTGACATTTGTACGTCGCGGTTTACGCAAAGTGGCAGTTTAGCTGCGCATAGACGAACTCACACGGGCGAGAAACCTTACTCCTGCAGTTCCTGCAACAAACAGTTTGCACATAAATCATCGTTGACTAGACACATTGTAACGCACTCTGGTGTTAATGTGTGATTCACATATATAGGAAAAACTTTTTTGCAGTATAAGAACTGCCTAGCGAGACTTGCATCTTTTTACATGTAATGTTTTTGATGGGATAATAATATCACGGGACAATTAGACGCACGGGACAGTTTATGGGATCTAGATGCTAAATTGTATGTGTAGAGATATGAGTCCAGGAAAGAATTTTTAATACTTATTTTATTATAATGTCTACAGGGTGTCTGAAAGTTTGGATATACCGGGGGTTTGTAAACCAAAAGATGATTTTCAAATAGGAAGTCGATTGAGGGGATGTGTGAAATGAGGTTGGCAATCGACATGAATATCTATGGTTGAAATTCTTGATTCAAACCTGGTTTGAATATGACAGTTGATCTGTTCTGTTTATTTTCATTTCACTCTACTGTCAACTGCCGATCTCAAAACATGATTTACTAAGCCGCTCTTATGTTTATTGTATTTTAAAGTTTTATATTACGTCTTGTGTCGTATAGAGAAATATAGTTTGGTGCCGAAGTCCCTCTGAATTTCATTTAAAGAAGTTGTATGCTGGGGAGCTACTCTGAAATTCGAAAATTGAAGTTCGCATCGTACCGTCTCGCTCGCTCTTGTATTAAATGCTATTAGCGTGAGCGGAATGGCACGATACGAAGTTCGAATTTGCACTTCGTAGTTTATACTTATGGCCTGCATACTACACTGCGCGGTTTCCCGTCGCGGTTCACGGGCGGGAGAAATTCGACCGCCGCATGCAACGTCAAACTGCCGCTGATAACCTCCGCTACGCCGCCCGGCCACGACATCGCGCGTTTGGCGGCGCGGCAAGCGTCTTCTGTGTTCATTGCGCGGCCGAGACGCTCGCCGTACAGTGGTTACCTGGCGGCACACGCAATGAACTGATAAAACGCTTGCCGCGCCGCCAAACGCGCGAAGTCGTGGCCGGGTGGTTAAACTATATGGGCGGATTCCCGCTATTACGTCATTCTGCGCGGGGCCTTGTGCGACAAAAGACAGCGATAAACCGCGTTCCGTTTAGTTTGATGGTCGGCGGCAGCTCCGTCGAGCGGTTTCCCGCGGCGGGAGAACCGCCCGTGTAGTATAACCCTAAAATGTATGTTTTTTTTAATCACTCGATTTTCGGCTGAAGGACGTTACCTTTGCTCAAATAGGGTTACTGTAAAAATTCCCTTTACCTACGCCAAAGGACAATACAGCTCAAACGTCTGGATTGTGTAATGTCTTTGTTGCTATATGGACATGGACGCTATGTACCTATGTTTAGCAAAACGTCTGGATCTTACAATGTTACAATTTGAAATACTCAAGTAGCGAAACGTAAGGGCTATGCTCGGAGTTTCTCTGAAAGATCGAATTCGTAACGAAGTGATCCGACAGAGAACCAAAGTTATCGACATAGCCCACCGCATTAGCACGCTGAAGTGGCAATGGGCAGGCCATATAACCCAAAGAACCGATAACCGCTGGGGTAGACGAGTTCTTGAGTGGAGACCACGGATCGGCAAACGTAGCGTGGGATGTCCTCAGACTCGGTGGAGCGATGATCTTCGCAGGGCGGCTGGCAAGAGCTGGATGAGAGTGGCCGAGGATCGTGCTCAGTGGCGTGCCATGGGAGAGGCCTATGTCCAGCAGTGGACGAACATAGGCTGATGATGATAATGATGAACGTTTTTATCTTAGAATGTATCTATTACTTAGGGCCGATTTTTCAATCATCGAATAAATATTATCTGACGGATAACGTGTAAAGCGGCTAAATTGTAGCGTCATGCATACAGTGCTACTGTCGCAGTACTGTCAATCAACTTATTTACCCATTCTATGA
Source organism: Archips xylosteana (assembly GCA_947563465.1). NCBI lineage: Eukaryota > Metazoa > Arthropoda > Insecta > Lepidoptera > Tortricidae > Archips > Archips xylosteana. The sequence continues at coordinate 1,281,818 of OX387370.1, forward strand.
TTTAACCACTTGATAACATTTATCCGTTGATTGAAAAATCGGCCCTTAATAGACAGAAACGCTAAATGGCCGGGTAGCTAAACTTTTGTATCTTAAAATGTCTTAGTTACTATACTCTGTCTATTTAACAGAGTTAGTACTAGAAAACAGAGAATGCACGTAGTTGGTCAGCGATAAGGACGATGCACCGGCACGTACGTCCCACTGCAGGGCACATATTTAAATATTATCTACTACTTTAAATTGCATAACTATGATTAATAGATGAATAAACATGACATGTAATTATTTGAGGTGAACAAAATTCACGAGTAATATTAAGAATATTCCAACAAACGGCATTGTAATGTAAGCCGAGCCCGCCATCGACGTGCGATTGTTGACGCCCACTGACAGTTTCTTGTCCCTTTCATTTGCATACAAAAGTGCAACAGATAACGCTTTGCTAACTCTGTTAAGGTGGAACAGCACGCTCTAGGCGCGAAATTCAAACTTTTTACAGTTTTTAATTTATTGTGGGTAAACGGTGTAACTGTTTAACTTCATATCGCATATTAATTAATTTATACGTCGGAGTGTCTTACTTTCGATAAGTAAATGTAAGATAAGTATATTTCAAGCTTTAAACTAACAAATAATAAGCAAATTACTGATTTAAACTACGACCTGTGCGCGCGTATTGGCCAGGTTGGCCAAACATTCTTAAATGTTTGGCCAACCTGGCCAGTACGCGCGCCAACATCGTAAAATAGAACAGTAGATGCATCGAGTAGATTTGAAACTTAATTAATTTTAATATTATGTGTGCTGTGGTGGCCTAGTGGTTTGACCTATGGACTCTCGAGCAGAGGGTCGTGGGTTTGAGTCCGGGCTCGCACCTCTGAGTTTTTCGGAATTTATGTGCATTATTACATTTTGTAATTTACCATAAGCCCTACGTTGAAGGATTCAATGGTGTGTGAAGTTCCCAATCCGCACTAGGCCCGTGTAGGAACTACGGCCCAAGCCCTCTCATTCTGCGTATCTACTGTGTTAAAAAATTTGTTTGTATTGAATACTTTAGATGTATGTAATTTAGTAACATTGTAGATCTGTTTAAAAAAAATCGCGCGTGCAGCTCCTCCACGCGGAAAAAGTGAAACTTCGTAATATCGAAATGAAAAAGGCACTTATACATCAATATGAACCTTATTGCAATAACTTAAAGAACTAAATTTACTTATGCATCTATGTGTTTAAATTACTCACTAGATGGCGCTTTTATCAAATTTCATACAAATTTGCACAGACAGTATGAGTTCTGCATCGCACTGTCGAAGTTTTTAACATCCGTTAGTATACGTACAGTGGTGGTCATACAATTAAGAACGATTTGAAGTTTCCGATTTTTTTTTATCTAAATCATGTCATATGTCTAGTTGTGTTCCTTCTTAGAAGTAACAAGTTATGTTATAAAATAGCCACATGGATAGAACAAACAGGATTAATAATAATAGTGTATAATTGCTAAAATTTTTTTTTACAAATTTTATTTGTTCTCTATACTAATAAATTCAAATAGTAATGAAGCTGGACAAATAATTAAGAACGATTTATTAAACTGCTCGAGAGTTGTTTTATATGAAACTTAGATTAAATAAATCATATTTATGTGAAGTTGGTATAGAAAAAAAAGCAATTTAATACATTTGATCTAAAATTAATAGTTAGTAGCATGTCCACGGCTTTTAATTATGGCTTTACACCGGCGAGGCATTGAATCTATCAATTTTTGACATTTCGCAAGAGAAATAGAGTTCCATTCTTCTAAGAAAACGTCGTACAGCTCTCTCAAATTGCCACACTGTCGATTTGAAACCTTTTTCTTGACTTCGCACCAAAGATGATCTATTGGGTTAAGATCTGGGCTGTTGGCTGGCCAATCTAAGACTGAAACTGATTGTTATGTGAGGAATTCCTTAACGGTGCGTGCAGTATGCTTTGGATCATTGTCGTGCTGGAATGTCCAAATAACCGGAAGCACGTCTTCGGCATATGGTAACATTGTTTCTTGCAGTATATTTTTGTATTGGAATTGATCCATGTTTCCTTCTATCAGCCTAACAGGTCCAACGCCATGTCCAGAAAAGCACCCCCAAATTTTCACATTTCCCCCGCCATGCTTTAATGTCACTTTTGTGTACTTTGGGTCGAATGCTTTATTCGGAGGGCGTCGTACATATCGTTTTCCATCAGAACATACCCTATTTATTTTTGTCTCGTCAGAAAAAAGAACGTTTTTCCACTGTCTGACTGTCCAGTTTTCATACCTTCTTGCAAATGCAAGTCGGGCTTGCCTATGACATCGTTTCAACATAGGCACCTTCCTTGCTATCCTTCCGTTCAACTTATTTTCTACCAAACGCCTTCGAATAGTGCGTGCAGAGATTGCTGAAGGGTTGTTTTCGCCAAAATATTCTTTTCTCAACTCATTAGACCCTTTAAAAGGATTTTGTTTTGCCAAACGAACGATATTTCGATCATCTCGACGAGATGACTTTCTCTGTCTAGGTCCACGCAGAACGTTTGAAGTAGTTTGATACGTGGAAAAATGCTTTACGGCATGGAAAACCATTGTTTTTGAACATTGCAGATGGTCGGCTATCTTTTTATACGACCAATTCTTCTCGCGAAGTTTTATTATTACTTCTCTTGTAGATTTATCACAACTATTATTTTTCCCCATTGTTTTTATACGAAGTAATCACTTTTAAGACTTTAACAGCACGAAATGGCGCCAAAATTATACGAATAATAATCTACAACCACAGAGCCACACAGTGTTCTCTATTTAAATTTGAAAAAATAATAAACTATTCAGCGTTCTTAATTACGTGACCAGCCAGTAAGTACTAATACTAGGTTCAGATCGAATGTATAAAGTTTCTCTATTAATTTTTTAGCCAACAATGTTGCATAAATGAATGTACCGGTAGTACGGAAAAGTTTTGCAATACCGAGAGAAATAAAAAAAATACGGGCAATTAGTTATACTTGTTACTTTGAAAAAATCATCTCAATAAATAATCGTTCTTAATTATATGGCCACAACTGTATATGTATACAATGCGAGATTACTTGCATCGGCAGTACATATACTAATGCTTTCATACCCCATCCATGGTAGCGTTAAACGTTTAATGCGACCTTTTTGGAAGTCGCATTAGGAGTTTCACTTCAAAAACCAGGCGGTCACCCATCCAAGTACTGACCGCGCCCGACGTTGCTTAACTTCGGTGATCGGACGAGAACCGGTGTTTTTGTCAAATATCTTGAAAACGGTGGATCCTACGGCAAAATCAATGAAATTTTATTCCCCCCTTCGAAACCCCCGCACCCCCTCCCCGCACCCCCCTGACTGACACCGAGTCACATTTGTATTTGTTTTTAACCCCCGATACAAAAAGAGGGGTGTTATAAGTTTGACCGCTATGTGTGTGTGTGTGTGTCTGTCTGTCTGTCTGTGGCATCATAGCTCTTAAACGGATGAACCGATTTGGATGCGGTTTTTTAAATAGAAAGCAGGTTTCTTGGCGATGGTTCTTAGATATGTTTCATCAAAATCGGTTCAGCCGTTTCAAAGTTATCAGATCTTTTGTTAACTGCGGAAGGGATCTTAGACGCATAACGGGCATTGACTTAATGTCAAACATACGAGTGACATAATTGCGTTGGGGATTTTTAAAATTTTTAATTTATAGTGGTAATATGATGCAAAACCTTTTGGCCGGCACCGTCATTACTTACATGTGAAAAGAAACTAGCATATACATTTTTTTACGGGCGCTAATTTTCTATACGACTCTTACAACATTATTAAATTAAATAAATATATATACACTAAAAACATCACGCCAATAAAATAAAAAGTGTAACGCGCGGAACCCATCGCCGTGTTAACGGTACCCTGTTGCTCGCACGGTCACCCCCTCGCACTCTCGCGTATTTGTCGCGTGACTATCATTGACTATCCGCATTATAAAAGTAAGTACTAATAAAATACATACATACACAAAAACACTAATCCTACCAAACAAGTGAATTTCTACACAGGTACCTATTTAAAAATAATTTTATTGTCGTGAGCGACTCCATAGCTCCCGAAGTTAAAATCAAAGTGGAAAAAGTAGACAGGAAACGAAAGAATGTAACTCGCAATGCAGTCAAGCTGAAAAACACTTTATCTATAGTGCGATAAGGTCGACTTCACAGTAACTGTTATTTGACCTATGATTTTTCATTTCTAAGTGGCAGGTGTTATTTATTGCTTTGTTAGCTGTTTCAAGCGAATAATCGTAAGTAGAAGGTAGAATTGCGAATTTAATGTATGGTGCTATGGTCGTAAATGGGTTGATCTTAAGACGGTTTTGAATTTGTTGTCTCTTTCCAGCAGAAAACATAAGTCGCTCTATAGCTACACATTCAAGCGGACACATTTTAGCTTGGATTTTGTACCTGTCCCGAAATCTAGTTGTATTGTTGATCGAAGCGCACAATCGATACATACATACTATTTTCATTTCGAGACGTTTTGCTACTAACAATTTGAATTTGAAACTTTGAATTTCGCTTGACGCAAAAAATACCGCCTTACTCAGTGTTTTGACGTTTAGTGAAAAAAAATATGGCGATCTATGGTTGCCTGTTGTTTTTTTTTGCAAGTATTTGAGCAAAGGTAAAAGCCTGACCAGAAATATATGATCAATGTCAAGTGGGCGCTATTGTTTTCATTTGTGTGAACATTTCAGTATAGTTTAAACAATGTGGATTGGCAACAAGTTATTTTGAATAACGTACCAACTTTTATTCAGCGTAATCAAAATTAGAATCTAAATTCGGTGTGCACAGGGTCAGTGGCTTCAAATCCAGATCCAGAAATTAGTTCCCACGAAATCCGCAACATGGCGCATGGTCATATATTACTGGTCAGTCTTTTTTAGGGTTCCGTACCTCAAAAGGAAAAAAACGGAAACCTTATAGGATCACTTTGTTGTCCGTCCGTCTGTCTGTCAAGACCCTTTTTCTCAGGAATGCGTGGAGGTATCAAGCTGAAATTTATATCAAATACTCAAGTCTACTGTCACTTGGAGCTGTGAAAAAATCAAACCTCTAAGCCAACGCAATCAAAAGATACAGCCGTTTATGACGCAAATTTCCGCATATTTTCGAAACTCGCAAGGGAATCAAAACCTAAAGGGTACTTCCCGTGAACTCAGAATCTTAAAATTTGGTACGAAGCAAGGTCTTATAACACAGATAAAGGAAAAATTGCGAAAAGCAAAAATTTGTTTGTCTGTCTGTCTATATCAGTAAACAACGCACATTTTCGACACTCGCAAGGGAATCAAAACCTACAGGGTACTTCCCGTGAACTCAGAACCTCGAATTTTGGTACGAAGCAAGGTCTTATAGCACAGATAAAGGAAAAATTGCGAAAAGCATATTTTTTTTTGTCTGTCTGTCTATATCAATAACTAATCTACAATGATCCCACACTGCGCACATTTTGCTTAGGAGCAGGGGTCTGCTAAGACTGGATGTTCATAGATACATATAATTTTTTACGGAACCCTCGGTGCGCGAGTCCGACTCGCACTTGGCCGTATTTTTTTTTTTTTCCTTCAGCCGAAAATCGAGTGATTAAAAAAACATAGATTTTAGAACGAAGCAAAGATATGGTATCGTTTTTGATACCGTATGCACTTAATAAGGGTTGTATTCGGGTTAGGCATTGAGTAAGATAAATATCAATAGGAGGGTTAGCAAAAATCTCACGTGGCCTTATGGATATAACTTCCTTTGTCCATTTTCGGTGAGTTGACATTTAAAAAAAAATCTTCCAATCCATCTAAGTAGTCTGTGCAATCCATGTCCATCACTGAAATAGCGTTATATATTTTATTTTATTAAATTAAGTACTTAGCACCTCTAAGATCTAAGTAGTCTGTGATTACTTGAAACGGTTGGTTAGAGATAGGAGAAAGAATCACAACCTAATCAATCACAGACAGACCTTTTCTTTCGTCTGAGCGATCAATACATAGTATCTATAAGTCTTAGATTATTTGAATAATCTAAGCTATAAGTCTTACGTTACGAAGTTAGTTATACTTAAAGACAAGAAGTTCTGCAAAACCATTGTTTAGAGGCAAAGGTCCCTGTCGTGATCATGCAGTCAGCAGACTGCCGCCGTAGTGTTTCTGACGCAGACCAGTCCGAGTGGGTACACACCATGACGGTGAAATTGGAGCCTGTGAAAGAGGAGCCCGAGTGGGGCGAGTGCGGCGTGAGCGAGGCGGCCGCGGCGGAAGGCTTGTATGCCGACCTTAAAGTCAAAGACGAATTAGTAATAGAACCTGAACAATTTCAAGTGCAAGACATCAAATTTTCATTGCAAGGTAAGCTTGACCCAGATCTGCTGGTTAATTTGTTGGGAGCAAATGAAGTTTTTGAGCAAGTGATTTTCCAATAGTGACTGTGTATGTATCATTTATCGAATCGGGTGTTACTTGGCAGAGGTCCATATTAATGAACTGAAACAATTACTTTGTTCACCAGAGCTCATCTTTGGAGTACCGTAACCATTCACCGTGCTGTGTGTGATTGTGTGTGTGTGTGTGTTGTGTGTGTTAGTCTAAAGTCAAAGTTAGCACAGTACCTAACGTAAACATAGCTATTGTAAGGTTGAAAGTGAGTATTGTTTCAGTTTATTTGTATGTATCACTTATTTTAGTTAGTGAGTCCGATGAACCATTTGTAACAGGTTCCTAGAAATCCCATGCAGCCTCTGTGACTGAGTACACCTAAAATAGATCTAACAAACAAACAAGTTTGTTCATATTCAAAGCTTTTTTATAGATAAAGGCCATAGTCGCCAATAGTCAGGTTTCCATAGTAATATTTGTGAGTACCTCTTGTAGTGATAGTTTTTGACTTGTGAATTTTTCAAGTGATTTGCTTCAAATTTTGAAATGATGTTCTGTAGATAGATTTTTCTCCCAATCCTGTAAATTTTTTTTAGTTATGATTTTTATCATTTGTGAACGTCCATTAAATGGACGTGTTTTTAAGCTAGTAACTTAAACAGTGATCATGTAATTTTTTTTCACTGTAATAGATAAAATCTTGTCCAAAGTTCAGGACACAATGCAAAATAAAAATTAAAAGAATGCATTTTTTAAATGGTTTTTTGCATCTGATAACACAACTACTCAAGATTGTTTTTGAATAAAAATGAATGCAACAAATAAATAATTTTGAATCTTACTGCGGGTATACATCTTTCAAAAAAATTATTTCAGTTTGGCGACTCTATCTATGACCCAAGTCAAGCAATTAAGGTGGAACAGCACGCTCTAGGCGTGAAATTCAAACTTTTTACAGTTTTTAATTTATTGTGGGTAAACGGTGTAACTGTTTAACTTCATATGGTATTTGCGCTTGTAAAATAGTGTTCTTTATATTATTGTGTAAAGTTTTTTAACAATAAAGCTATTAGCTTGAAATAAAAGTTGTCAAAGCGTTGAAAGTCCGAATTTCTATGTTTGACAACTTTTATATCAAGCTAACAGTTTTATTCTTAAAAAGCTTTACACAATAATATAAAGATCACTGTTTTACAACCGCAAGTACCATATGAAGTTAAACAGTTACACCGTTTACCCACAATAAATTAAAACCTGTAAAAATTTTGAATTTCGCGCCTAGAGCGTGCCGTTCCACCTTAAGTGCATTGTCTAATGAGCTTGTTCTAAACTTGCAGTGTTGTATTCCCAACCCTACAAACAAATTGGATCACTTTGACAGTTCCTTTAAGAAATCTCTAACTTTAGGGTAGTTTCAGCCACAGCTATCACAGATTGTTCAAAAATTGAGGTAGGTGTTGTTTTTAGTTGGTTTATCAGAGGCTTAAGAGGCTCAATAGGCTTGATTCCATGGCCAAGAATCTTGTTAAAGTAATTAAAAACAACATTTTTTACTTGCCTTTCGTCATTCCATCGATAAGATGGCTTGAAATTTGAAATTAATATAATCTGGGAAAATCTGATTGTGCTCAGCGTTAAAATGACCTAAAAAGCCCTATTTTAATTCACCAAATAAATGGTGATCAAACATAATATGTATTGATTTCGGAAAAAACAGTGAGTTTTTACCATTATTTGTTTTTTTTTTTTCAACCTTTTGGTATTTCGATTTTTATTTGAGATTTAACTTGTGGCTTTCTTGTTTTAGTCGCTAGGCTTTTTTTTATACATACATATTTGTATTCCTTCTATGGGAATTACCATCAATCTTTACGCATCGCATTTCGGCATGCTGGAACAAAGGTGCCGGCAGCCATGTGGATCTCGCCATAAATTTCGTTTGTGTTTTTAACTATTTTTCGTCCATAAACGGTCAGTGAAGTGTTTATTTTACCGCAAGATGCACAAACGTCAAATAATTTTGGGACTTAAGCATTTTTTTTTAATATGGAAGTGTAATATCACACGCCCTTATGGCCCTATTAATTTGACTATTTTTTTTGAAAATAGAAGGAGAATGTTGACGCCAAATTATTGCATTTGTATTTAAATTTTAAGAGTAAATTTGTACAACTAGCTCATAGTAATTAGTTAAGTTATTTTTGGCATAAGAGTCCGATAACCAAGCTTACGACGAAATCAGACGAAAACTGGGAACCTCTATCAGGTGAGACTTAGTTTTTATTGCCACATCTGAGTCCCCGGCCTGGATTAAAAAAGTCCAAAATTTGTTCTACTGTCTGAGTTTCGGCTGTTTTGTTTTCTTTAAAAATAAGCCTGGCGTCCGAAATTTTATTTGTGATTACTAGTTTAACCTACCATTTTATTTGTGTACTTTCACACCACAACTTAAACAATTAAAAATATTACAAACTCGATCGCGCAGCGGTATGCCGAGCATGACTCGCTCCATGTTATGCTGCGTCACTTTAAACTCGTGCATTATCCCAGCAGTCAACGTGCATGTCTCACAAGCATACGTTATTAGTCGGTAGCACGCACTGATCAGTCACCTTCGTTTTCAACGGTTCGGGAATTTTGGGCTTAAGCACATAGCTCAGCTTTTTTTTTTTTTTTTTTTCCTGTTTAATCATGCAATCAGCCCTGCGGGCTATAAGCAGATGCGATGGTAATGAATGCTGTATGCGTAAGGAGCTACTCCCAGTGGAGTACAACCCTTTTTGTTTGTGTGGTCAGTTTATCTTGTTGTATGGGTAGTAATATCGCGCGGCTGCGCCCGCGCTGGTCAGTCAATAAACTTGTGTTCACCTAAAACCACGTTTCTTTGGCTCCCGCCCCGAACCAGTTATAACAGTGGCGACGAATCAGTGCAAATTGAACCTAACGTGTGTGTAAATAATGGCCAAATTAGCAGTTGGTTCATTATCAACATTTAACCATGAAATCCAAGATTGGTCCCTATATAAAGATAGGCTGGAACAATGGTTTTTTGCAAATGAAGTCGGGGTGGTCGACGATAAAGGCGGTGATAAGCGGCGAGCGATTTTATTAAGTAACTTAGCCGAATCCACATACAAACTTGTGCGTGATTTAGCACTACCCGAAAAAGTTGGCAACTTAAGTTACGTGAAAGTTATCGCATTGTTTGATAGTCACTTTGAAACAAAAAAATGCGGATTTGCGGAGAGATTTAAGTTCTACAGTGCAACTCAACAATCAGGCGAAAACTTAGCGGAGTGGGCAGCACGAGTTCGAGGGCTAGCGACTCATTGCGGGTTCCAGGCGGCCACGTTGGCCGAAGCGTTACGCGACCGGTTCGTGCTGGGCATGGGCCCGGGACCCGAACGGGATAAACTATTTTTTTTTTTTTTTTTTTTTTTTCTTTTGGCTTTCACCCTTGCTTTTTTAGCAAGGCGTATTTTGCCAATGTCGACGTAAAGACATGACACACATGAGGAGACTGTTCGGTTTAAGAAATTTTGATTTTGGGGAAGGAATAGACAGGAGACCTAGAACAAATAACACGAGTTATGGACGGTACACAGACAACATATAAGACGATCTTACATTACAAGTTTTTTTTTTTTTTTTAATTGGAGGGAAATGGTAGTTAAGCATGCTAACACGAAAGGAATGAAAAGTTTGGAAGCATAATATATTATATAAGAGAGGCATGCTACAGTAACTACAGCTTAATGTTGTGGCACTGTATGAATTTTATTAAAACTTTTAGCAAGGGAGAGTCCAAGAGAGAAAGAAGTGACAGGAAGTCGATAGGTCGCGGTACTTCCTTAGGTAACACATCATACAAGGAGTATGTTAGTTTACTGCAGTTGAAAAAAATGTGATCCAGGGTACCTTCGTCAAGACCGCATTCGCATAGGGAGTTATCCCGCACCCTAATTTTAGACAGGAATACCGGAGTGCAGACATGACCCAGACGGAGTCGACAAATAGTAGAAGTGACCCATTTATTAGCTGAGTGGAAACGGTAGAACCAAGGTTTGTGAGGTATCAGCGGTTGAATGTTTCCATAATGACGACCTTTCTGATGTCTGGAGAGGTTCCACTGGTTCTGCCAGGAATCCCTCAAGTAAGTTCGAGCGCACGTCATTAAGTCTGATGAAAAGATAATGTTATAGTCCTGGGAACCGATTTCGATGGCCTCTTTTGCCCACGTGTCCGCTTTTTCGTTGCCAACTATGCCGCAATGGCCTGGAATCCATGCAAGAGTAACTTCTAGTCCTTCCATTTCACAGCGCATTAGAGCCTCTTTAATCTTTAATAATACTGGGAATTTAGTTTTCATTTTAAAATGGTTGCCTACAATTGCTTGTAAACAGCTTTTAGCATCTGTAAAAATTATAGTTTTTGGAACATTATGTGATTCCGAAAATTTAATGGCCTCTAGAATTGCTATGGACTCCCCAGTAAAAACTGATGATTGAGCTGGGATTTTTTGGGTCAAAGCGATTTGGTATTTGGGGATCCATACCGCTGCGCCCACGCAACCATCGGAATCCACTTTGGAAGCATCTGTGTAAATGGCAAGCCGGTCTTGCCATTTTTCCAATTTTTTATTGAAATGGGTGTTAGCTGATGGACTATCCTTGTGAATGCCAAAATCAAGAATAACATTCGGGGAATAGATTAAAGAGTCAAAGCTGGCCTCGAATATAGGGTTGGCGGTAGTGGAAAATAAAGGAGATGGAAGGTTTTTTAATTTGGAGTAAGAAGAGATATATCTTGGAGTTTCCTTATGTGCCCAATATATATTATTAGAAACTTCCTGGGAGAGGGCCTCCAAACGGGGGAGAAGAGGATGATTTGAAAATGAAGAAGCCTTAAAAATGAAGCGGTCCGCCAGATACTGTCTGCGGAGGGAGAGGGGAGGGTCATAGCATTCAACCTGCATGGCGTTTTTTGGAGATGATTTCATTGCTCCCAGAGCAATACGAAGGCACTTAGCTTGAATAAGGTCAAGTTTTGTAAGGGCAGATTTATTACAAGGCTCTATTACGAGTGAGCCGTAGTCTATCTGGCTACGAATTACTGCATTATAAACGAGTTTTTGGCAGTATGGGTGAGCGCCCCACCAGACACCAGAAAGAGCCCGGAGAACATTCACCCCCCTTTCGCATTTCCCAGATATGTACTCCAAGTGTGGGACACCAGTCATTTTGGAATCCAAAAACACTCCGAGGAATTTGACCGAGTCTTTGCAAGGAATGACCTCACTCTCATAGCAGATGTCTATGTTAGGGATTATTCGACTACGCGTGAAGGTCACTGTACAGCTTTTAGACGGAGATAAAGCCAAACCTTGCTCGTCCAACCAAACCTTAAGATAACTGATCGCCTCGTTCAGTCTTGAGGCTGCCTCAGCAGTTGATTGTGTAGCGGTGTACAGCACCAAGTCATCTGCATATTGTAGGATTTCACAAAAGGGTGAGACAGAGTGTTCAATGTCCATTGTATATAGATTGTAGAGGAGGGGAGAGAGTACCGAGCCTTGAGGGAGTCCCTGCCATAGGGTACGAGGAGGGTAGAGGGCATTACCAGTTCGGATTTTAATGGTCCTTCCCATGAACAGTTTACAGACAAAATGTACTATCTTCGCAGGAATACTCAGCTGAAGCATTTTAGCTCTGAGTACCGGGAGAAGTACATTGTCGTACGCAGCGGAGATATCCAAGAAGCATCCTATAAGATGTTGTTTTTTTGAAAGGGCCAATCTAATGTCTGAAGTCAGTATGCTTAAATTGTCCATAGTACTTTTACCTTTACGAAATCCGAACTGTGTATTAGCTAGCAAATTATCTTTCTCTACGAACCATTCCAACCTATTCTTAATCAAATGTTCAAATATTTTACATATTGAAGAGGAAAGGGCTATTGGGCGATAGGAGTTTGCATCCAGGGAGTTTTTTCCTGGTTTAAGGATTGGGATTATAATTTGTGACTTCCATTCCTCGGGGACTTCACCAGACACAAAAAAAAGGTTAAGCAGACTCAGAAGATATTCCTTTGAAAAGCGATTAAGTTTGCGGATAAAAATATATGGAATACCATCTTCACCAGGTGAGCTGTTACGAAGGTTGTCTAGTGCCAACTCAAGTTCTGTGTATGTGAAGGGCAGATCAAGAGGACCTAGCCTGACAGAAGGAGGAGAGGGGTCTATGCATGACTCCTCAGGGACTAATGGGGGAGCCAATTTATCCGCAAATTCCAACAGCCAGGAAGGGGGATTATTAGGGGCTGAGCAGTCAGGTTCAAAGGAGCCTCTAAATTTTTTAATGCATTTCCAGACCATCGAAGGCGGGGTTCTCGGGTTCAAGCTTTCGCAGAATCCCTTCCAACCCTTCCTTTTTTTTTTATTCAGAAGACGCTTGGTGCGAGCACATATTTTTTGGAAGTTTAAGAAATCTTCAGAGAGGCCGGATGCATTGAAAGTGCGTTCAGAGTTGTTCCTTTCCTTTATTGCCGCCGTACATTCTGCATCCCACCAAGGAGGCGAAGGGATTTTCTTACAAAGATTTTTTTTTTTAGGGATGGATGCATCGGCGGCTTCTATTAGTACGGATTGGAAGTGTTGGTATTGTTCGAAGGGGTTTAAACGGTGACGGTCAACATTCTTTAAACTTTTTTCAACATGGAAGGAAAATTTAGGCCAGTCCGCTTTATCTACTCTAAATTTGAGGAGGGGTTGGGGGGCAGGTGAAGGGAGAACTGAGGTTGGCTGGGACATGATGATGGGGAAATGATCACTTCCGAATGACTGGCTCAGCACCCGATAGGATAGTGAACACGAGAGGTTGGGAGAGCAAGCTGACAAGTCCAACACTGAGTTGGGGTTTTGCCCCGGGTAAACCCGGTGAGTGGGGGATCCGTCGTTGATAACTACGACGTTAATATCATCAAACAAGTCCAAGAGGAAAGCGGAAAAAGCGTCAGAATGTGATGAGCCCCAGGAAGTGTTGTGGCTGTTAAAATCCCCTAGAATGAGAAGAGGAGGAGGAACCGAGAACAAGATGGTGGAAAGATCTGGGATTAAGTTAATATTTGGGTGTGGGATATAGATGGATAGAAAATTTATTCCCATGACCTTAGCCGCAACTGCGTTAATTTCATGAGAATGCGGTGGGAGGGGGATATGGGAAATAGAGTAGCCTCTTTTAATCAATAACGCACAGCCTGCGCGTCCATCGTCGCGGTCCTCCCGGAGGCATGTGAAGCCAGGTATCCTGAAGCGGGAGCCCGGTCTCAGCCATGTCTCCGAAATGGCCGCCACTGCGATGGAGTGCTCATTAACGAGATTGATTAAGTCAGGTTTTTTAGGGATAATGCTACGAATATTCCATTGCAGGAAGTTGGCCTGGAGGGCCATTGGAGAAGGACAATTTCTCGGCTAGTGATACCATTAAAGGGGCAACGTCGTGCGGTAAACAATCGCTCCATTTGGCGATTATATTAGTAAGCAGCTTGAACAAAAGTTCCATGAGGTCTTCATTAGGAGTCTCATCTGGCTTGCGCCAGGACGACAAAAGATGACCATTTGGGACCTCGGATCGGGGGGATGAGATGATGTCTTGGTGGGCCTGGCGGTCATAACCGGGAGTCAGGGGGGTCCTAGCTCTGGGTTTGCGGGTTATCGTTTTGCGGTATGAGACCGAAGGGGGCGATTGGGTAGGGGGGAGGGAGTGGGCGGAAGAGGGAGATTGCCAAGGGGAGTTAGATACTGGTTCAAACAAAACCTTAGCGACGTCGGCATAAGGTCGGCGAACGGTTGGGAAACGAGAAGAGGCTTCTTGATAGGAGATGTTGTGCTCCGACATTGCCATTTTAATTGACTTTTGTCTACAGTACTCGGGGCAGCGTTGGTCTGTCGCATAATGATGGCCTGAGCAGTAGAGACAGGTTACTTGCTCAGCTGCAATATTGCATCCCTCGCCGGGGTGTTTATGGGCGCATTTGAAGCATCGGGCATCGGAGCGGCATTGGGCCTGAATATGGCCGAACCTCAAGCATTTACGGCACTGGATTGTAGGTAGTACGTATATTTCAACCTTCAGCGACGTGTAAAACGCAAATACTTTTTCTGGGAGTTTTTGACCTTCAAAAGTTACTACAACCGTCTGCGTTGGAACCCAAGATGGAGGACCTCCCTCCTGAGTTACTTTACGCTGAAGACGACGGGCTTTAAGGATTTTCCCTTGTCCGTCTTTGAGGTCCGTAGCATCTACAAATTCATCCATTGACCAGTCAACTGGAACGCCACGAATTAAACCCATCCTGGAAACGTTGTAAGAAGGAATAGAAGCTACGAATTTGTGTTGTGTTAGGCAAGGGTTCTCAATTATATTGTTTGCATCTAAAGCGGTCAAAAATTCCACCGAAACACGGTTCCTACCCACTGATTTTATACCATCTTTTTTGATGTTTTTAATATTGTCCTTAAAAAACGCGAGGCCAACTTTAATAGGTTGAAGTGAGATGCCAGAATTACTAGACTCTGCATCTCGGGAGATATGAACAATAAACGGGCCACTGTCTCCTGTCCCGTACCTGCGGTATCCGCCGTCTAGATCAGGATGTTTATAAATGCCGGCGACCGAGGCGTTATCGGCATCGTTACCCTGCGTCACCCTTTTTTCTCTTGGTTCAACCACCTTTTCGGTCGATGTCAGCTCCAAGGAACTAAGGTTACGCTTTCGCGCCTTGTTATGCGAAACCGTATCCCCCCTCATAGGACTGTCACCGCCCGGATCCGGGGGCTCCTCGTTTCCCTCCATATTATTGGCCTTTGGCTCTCAGCCAAACGGCCAAATGGGACGTTATATTAACAATATATTATAATTAGTATTAGTACACCACCACCAGATATTGATAATAAGAGGATTAATATTTAGATTGGGAATATAACCTAAAAATGAACTGACTCACTGCACGGCGCTTCTGTCCGGATAAACTATTTATGCAAAAAATGGACGAGCTGACACTGACAGGAGCGCTGGACATCGCCGAAGGGGTGCGGTGCGCCCGGATGGGCTCCCAGCTGGCGGGTCCGGACGCGGCGGGCAGGGACCCGCTGCAGGTGCTGAAGGTGTACGCGGCGCCAGCGCAGAGGCAGGCGCGCCGGCCGGCGGCCGCGGCGGCGCGCGCGCGGGCGCCTGACGGCGCGACCCCACCATCACCGGGATTTAATGTGACCAGCTGCCAAGCGTGCGGTTACGCAAACCATCACATCGAAACATGTAAATTTACGCGTTATAAGTGCAAACATTGCGGCGTAAAAGGGCACCTGAAGAGAATGTGCCCCTCTAAAAGTGTCGAGAAACAACATTTTATCGAGTGTGGCGTGGATGGCGGCGATGATCGTAATGACGACGATGGTAAGCGAATTATTTATAACATTCGATCAGTCCATGGTGAGCCGATGAGGGAATCTGTTCTGGTTAATGAAATTAAATTAGATTTTGAGATAGATACAGGATCGGCCGTTACAGTGATATCAGAGCAAATTTATAAACAACACTTTACGCAATTAACTTTAAAACCTAGCGCAACCATTTTGCAAAGTTATAATGGGGGGCAATTAATGGTTTTGGGTGTTCTAACTCTGTCAATTACATACAAAAATCAAAGTCATAACATTGATGTTTACGTAATTCGAAACGGAGGCCCGCCCCTTCTTGGAAGGGATTTTATTTCCCGTTTTAAATTACAGGTAGCTTCGGTTAACAAGTGCGATATAGTTTTAGAAGAAATTACGTCACGATACCCCAACTTATTCTCAGACAAACTAGGATGCTGCAAAGACATTACGGTAAATTTATATGTTAAACCAGATTCGCAACCCATTTTTCGCAAAGCTCGTCCAATTCCATTTGCTCTTCGGGAACGCGTGGGAAAAGAAATCGATCGCTTAGTTGATTTAGGTATTTTAGTGGCCGTAAAAACATCAGAGTATGCCAGTCCAATCGTACCTATATTAAGACACAATAAAACAATAAGGCTCTGTGTGGATTATTCAGGGACGCTGAACAAGCAACTTGTGGTAGAAAAGTACCCATTGCCGAGAGTAGATGAATTGTTTACCAAACTGCACGGGGCTAAGTATTTTTCCAAATTAGATCTTTCACAGGCATATAACCAATTCCGTCTAAATGAGGCTTCACAAATGTTCACGTGTATTAATACCCACAAGGGTTTGTTCAAATATACCAGATTAGTTTTTGGGTTGTCGAGCGCACCGGCCATATTTCAAAGAGCTATGGAAACACTATTATCTGGCCTAGATGGAGTTCTAGTATTTTTGGACGACATTTTAGTCGTAAGTAAAAGTATAAATGACAACGTGGATCTTTTACATAAGGTTTTCAATAAATTAGAACAAGCAGGGTTGGTGCTACAAAAAGAAAAATGTTCGTTATTTCAAAAATCAGTTTCTTATCTAGGATTTGTCATAGACAGTCATGGAATTCATAAGTGTTCAGACAAAGTCAAATCAATATTAGAAGCTAAAGTTCCGAGCAACTGTTCTGAATTAAAATCATTTCTAGGCCTAGTGAACTACTATAGAATGTTTATTAAAAACGCGTCATCGATTCTAAGCCCGTTGCATAACTTGTTGCAAAAAGCGGTTGCGTGGGAATGGAATGCAGACCATGATAAGGCGGTAGCCGCTATTAAATGTGCATTGTCAGCAGAAAGCACCCTTGGGCATTTCAATCCCGACGCGACATTGATATTGACCGTTGACGCGTCTCCAACCGGGTTGGGAGCAATCTTGTCACAGGTGGAAGACAGGATAGAAAGACCAGTCGCATTTATGTCTCGTTCACTATCTACGGCGGAAAAACGGTACAGCCAAATACAAAAGGAAGCCACAGCTATAATATTTGGCGTGCGCAAATTTCACCAGTATTTATTTGGCCGTGCCGAACCGTTTATACTAAGAACGGACCATAAACCGTTACTGTCTATCTTCAATCCGGACAAGGGTGTTCCCGAAATCACAGCAAACCGGTTACAGCGTTACGCTATTTTTTTATCAGCATATAATTTTAAAATAGAATATGTGAGTAGCGCACACAATTCTGCAGATTATTTAAGTCGAGCGGTAAAAAATACGCAGCGCGATAATAGCTGTCAGAGTAGCCCGACAGACTCAGCAACATACATACGGTTTGTGTGTGAAGGGGAGCGTTTTTTTTCATTAGACGACATACGCCGTGAATCGCTTAACGATACAATAATATCACACATAATGAATTACGTACAAAATGGATGGCCAAACAGAGTTAGTGATGCGTTTATAAAACCATACTACGAGCGTCGTTACGAACTATCAGTTGAAGAAGACTGCTTAATGTGGGGCCATAAGATTATTATTCCCACTACGTTGCGTAAGAACATCTTAAGTGAACTACATAAAGGTCATTTTGGTGTAACTAAAATGAAGGCGGAAGCACGCTCGCGAGTGTGGTGGCCCGGCCTGTCAACTGATGTTGAGCGCTATGTCGCGTCATGCGGCGTTTGCGCCTCGCTTCGCGCCACCCCCCCGCGAGCTCCCCTCACCCCCTGGAAATACCCAAGCCGCCCGTGGCAGCGCGTTCACATCGATTTCTTAGGTCCGATACATAATAGAATGTTTTTAATAATTGTCGACGCGTACTCAAAGTGGGTAGAATGTTTTGATGTTACGACGGGCTACGGCTCGCGGGTAGTTATTGACAAGCTTTGCGAAGTAATGGCGCGATTCGGAATATTTAATACTATTTGCTCGGATAACGGTCCATCTTTCGTATCGTCAGAATTTAAGGAATTTTGCTCCCGTAACGGAATTAAACTCATAACTTCCCCGGCATATAACCCAGCCAGCAATGGACAGTGTGAAATTTATGTCAAAATTATAAAAAAAGCCTTTAAGTCAATAATAATAACAGGTACAAGAACAAAGGATATCAACATGAAATTACAGGACTTTTTATTACGTTACAGGAATTCTATTAACGGTACCACGAACAGATCCCCTTCAGAGGTGCTATTTGGGTATAAATTGAGGTGTGAACTGGATTTACTTAAACCAACCGATTTATCGCCATCTGACCCCACACTCGATAAAATTGTCAAAGCTAAACAGTGCTTGCAGTGTGATTATTATACCGGAAATCGTAAAGTAGATTTTAAGAAAGACGAACCAGTCTTAGTGCAAATATTCGTAAATCAAAAAAAGTGATGGGCTCGTGGGGTGATTGTTCGAAAATTAGGCCGAGCATTATTTACAGTGAGACTCGGAGATTCTAATAAACTATTAAAAAAGCATATCAATCAACTCTTAAAATATAGAGGGAGGGAGAGGTCAGAAGTTATACTCGGCGCAGAGATGAGTCGAAAGCAGACGGAGGAGAATATAATACCAGCTTTTCTGTTTACCACGGAAGAAAGTGAACCGGCCGGTCATGTAGTACCGACAGGACAGATGGACTCGTCGCCGGCAGAGCCAGAGCCTGCAGCAGGCAGCTCCACTGAGCCGACAGCGGCCGCGCCGCCACAACAGGCCGTGGAGGCGGACGCCAACGCAGACCGCTGGTTGGACTGTGAGGCAGCTCCGCCAGAGAGTGCACTTCCCCACAGGGAACGTCCCAAACGGAACAGAAAACCGGTGGATAGATTTTAAGAAGTATTTTTAGATTATGGTGGAGGGATGTTGTATGGGTAGTAATATCGCGCGGCTGCGCCCGCGCTGGTCAGTCAATAAACTTGTGTTCACCTAAAACCACGTTTCTTTGGCTCCCGCCCCGAACCAGTTATAACAATCTAACTATCCTGGTCAAAAATGTCTCGCCTCTTTTTCAACCGACGAGTAGTTTCCGGTACTGTTAGCTGTCCCGCTAGTTGATTTGGATGCTTTTTAAGTCTTCCTTTATATTTATTGCCATAAGAAGCAATTTCTTCCTTGACTGTTAGCATACCGAGAATTTCGTGCAGCTCTGTTGTTTTGAGGAACCATGGTGCATTTGATATCTGCCTCAGTAAATTGTTTTGCACCCTTTGCATTATCATTAAGTTGGAGTTGCTGGCAGTACCCCACAGCTGTATGCCATACGCCCAAATTGGCTTTATCATGGTTTTGTAGATGAGAATCTTATTGTCCATAGCCAGTTTTGAATTTCTACCCATCAGCCAATGCAGACCTTTGTACTTCAAGTTAATCTCATCTCTTTTTGTTTTAATATGTTTCTGCCAGGTCAGTCTCCGGTCTAAGTGCATACCCAGGTACTTCACAGTGTCCTGATGCGGAAGCTGCATATTATTTAGGGTGACAGGTGGACAGTCTTCTTTACGGTGTGTGAATGTGACGTGTAATGATTTGGTTACACTAACGGCAATCCTCCATTTAGCTAGCCATTCCTCAATTTTAGTAAGACTGTTCTGTAGCATCCGGGTAGCTTCAACTGGACATTTACTAGAGGCCAGGAGTGCAGTATCGTCAGCGAAGGTTGCAATTGTGACATCAAAGCTTTGTGGTATGTCAGATGTAAACAATGTGTACAGGACTGGTCCAAGTACCGAGCCTTGTGGTACTCCTGCAGATATTTCATAAAACCCTGATGTTGAGTCGTTCTCTCTTACTTGAAATATTCTGTTAGAGATGTAGGATTTTAGAATTCCGTAGAATGTGTGGGGTAATAGAGTTTTTATTTTATACAACAATCCTTTGTGCCATACCCTGTCGAAAGCCTGTTGTATGTCAAGAAATGCCGATGTAGCTCAGCTTTTAAATTTAACACCTGTCCCAGGTATGAGTACTCTTGCACCTGCTCCAGTGGTTGTCCATTCAATGAAATGGGATTCTGTGCGAAATCGATTGTCCATGTGCTGTAAAGTTACTGGCTCTTTAAGTGTCTTTAAAGTATTTAATATTCTATTTCAGATGCCTTGAACGAGACTGCAGAGGACCCCTGCAAGCTGGAGCCAGCAGACGGAGCCGCGCCCGAGTGCCCCCACACCCGCCCCGGGGAGGGACCTCAGTGCAACATGAGCCACGAGCACCAGTCTAAGTTTGGGAACAGTTTTGTGAAGCTCGAGCGCATCCTTATGGAAGACTTGCCCACATGCAACACTTGTGTCAACACCTTCGATTGTAAATCAAGTGTAAAAAATCACAGTTGCACAAAAACAGGTAGTGAAATTTTGTTACAACAATTGTCCAACAATTCCAATAATATTTCCAAATCACAAGGTAGGAAACAATCTGTTTTAGCATCTCACACAGGGGAGAAACAAAGTATATTCATATGCGATATATGTTCCTATATGTTTTCCCGAAAACAAAACTTGATTCAACATATAACAGTAACTCATAGTAACAGTGTTCAGAAGCCAAAGTTATTCAAATGTGACAAATGTAACAAATGCTTTACTACACAAAAATACTTGACAGCGCATAACAAACCACGCACAAGAGAGAAGAGTCTTTCATGTAGCAATTGTAACAAAAGATTTAGATATCCTAATCAGTTAGCGAGACATGAAGCAGTTCATAGTGGAGAAATGCCCTATTCTTGCAGTGTGTGTAACAGAAAGTTTGCACGCATATCGAATTTAAATACACACATGCGACTGCACACAGGCTTGAAGATGCACGGTTGCGATGTATGTAATAAGAATTTTTTAGATAAGTATGCTTTAACCAGACACATGCGAACTCACACGGGTGAGAAACCTTTTGCTTGTGACGTTTGTAATCTCCAGTTTTCCAATAAAAGTCATTTGACTGCGCATGGACGAACTCACACGGGCGAGAAGCCATTTACTTGTGACATTTGTAAGTCTCAGTTTACCCGAAAGGGTCATTTGGCTAGGCATAGACGAATTCACACGGGAGAGAAACCTTTTGCTTGTGACGTTTGTAATCTCCAGTTTTCCGATAAAAGTCATTTGACTGCGCATAGACGAACTCACTCGGGCGAGAAGCCTTTTTCTTGTGACATTTGTACGTCGCGGTTTACGCAAAGTAGCAGTTTGGCTGCGCATAGACGAACTCACGCGGGTGAGAAACCATTTTCTTGTGACGTTTGTAAGGCACAGTTCACGCAAAGAAGTAATTTGGCTGCGCATAAACGCAAACACACGGGCGAGAAGCCTTTTTCTTGTGACGTTTGTAAGTCGCAGTTCACGCACAGTAGTAATTTGATTAAGCATAGACGAACTCACACGGGCGAGAAACCTTTTGCTTGTGAAGTTTGTAATCTCCAGTTTTTCGAAAAAAATCATTTGGCTGCGCATAGACGAACTCACACGGGCGAGAAACCATTTTCTTGTGACGTTTGTAAGGCACAGTTCAGGCAAAGAGGTAATTTGGATGTGCATAGACGTACACACACGGGCGAGAAGCCTTTTTCTTGTGACGTTTGTAAGGCACAGTTCTCGCAAAGTAGTAATTTGATTAAGCATAGACGAACTCACACGGGCGAGAAACCTTACTCCTGCAGTGTCTGCAACAAACAGTTCGCACGCAAAGCATCGTTGACTAGACACATAGTAACGCACTCTGGTGTTAACAACTGTGATTCACATATTGTATAGGAAAAAATTCCCTGGTCCATATTGGCTTGGCTCACATAAAAGCCTTATTCCTGTTTTTTGTTGCACAGTCGACTACAAAGAGACGTACACCCCCTAAAGTTAAAAATACATGTACCCATTTGAAGAAGTTTACATACTTAAAGAAAGAAGAATGAAAGAAAATACTTTTATTTACAACATCACCAGACACATCATCAATATTTTTACAAAACAAAAGACATAACGAAAGCTAAAGATAGAATGTGTCATTGCGGTTGCAAATCGGACACTGGCTCAGCATAATGCTGAGGCCTTTATTAGCACCTCAGCGCTGATTTTCAACCGGCACCATTAGTTGGTTTAGATAGATTAATAAACTGCACACTAATAGCTACATAAGACTACTTGCGTAAATAAATAATTTGTAGATTATAAAAGCTTAAATCAAATAATAATAACTGTATTTAATTTGTTATTTATAACTGTAATGTATTTATAAATAATTAATATGTTTAATAAATGTTTAAGGATCTTATGTTAACGATGTTTTGTTGAAATAAATTTATTACTCTTTAACCTCCTGCCGCCCAATGACCTGCTCAAAGGTCTTCACCTGTGTAGTGCTTTCGGCCCAAGCGTGATGATGATTTTAACTTTTAAACGCCCTATGATCTATTATTATAAGCATGCTAGCTGATGCCCGCAACTCCATCTGCGAAGAATAGGGGAGTTTTAAGAATTTGCCACACTGGATGCGTTCTGCGGTCGCGGTCAGATCAAATTGAACGCAACCCGCATTAGGTATGAACAAAATTGTCGGTTAATTCAAATTAATTCGACGCGAAGCTCCTATTACCAGGCGGTTTGGCCTTCGGTCGGGCAGAAAAAACTACCTGACTAACCTAACCTACCCATTTATTAGAATGGACGGTTTGAAGAAGAACAAAATATGGCTAAAAGCTTATTTTTAGTTTATGATTTCCTTGCTATGCCTTGATAGATGGCGTTACTGGCGTATTTTAATCTTTCTAGCCAACGTAGTATTGTTTTGCATGTTTTGCATATAACAATTTTTATTTTTGTAATGTCACTACTGTTTTTGGTGATCAATAAGAGTATGCGCGCACGAGCAACGACTATTTTATCAAGTCTGTGTATTTGTACCCTGGGAGTTGCGGTGCTAAATGTGCGCACTTCCATACTAACCCATAGACTTGATAAAATGATCGCGGAGACAATGTTGCTCGTGCGCGCATACTCTAAAGAATATTTGTATTGTATTGTGTTGTAATAACTAAACGCATCGATTTAAGGCCACAACAAACCGGAAGTGCAGACGACACTGAATCTACGGTGTGCCGCGCTGCCGGTGTGTGCCACCGTATATTTGACTTAGTCTTATTGACCGCGCTGGGCACGCTCCGTCGGCGCCCCGCGCTCCCGGTTTGTTGTAGCCTCTTTTTGTTGTAATGTGTGTCTATCGGACTGGCTTTATGGATGTAACTTCCTTCGTCCATATTTGAGAAGTTGAATTAAATTAAAAGAAAAACGGACCACAGACAGGCACACATCTGAGACGAAGGGCACACATAGAGACAGCCCCGACCCTCCCTCTCCCTCCCTACTTAACTGAATTCAACAATGAAACTAGATCAAAATAATAGAGTAAATTGAGTATTACATTTTATGTGTATAGAAATAGAACATCTTAGATCCGTGTCGTGATCATGCAGTCAGCAGACTGCCGCCGTGGTGCTTCCGACGCAGAACGGTCGGCGTGGGCATACGCCATGACTGCGGAGTGCGAGCCTGTGAAGGAGGAGCCCGACTGGGGCGAGTGCGGCGTGAGCGAGGCGGCCGCGGCAGAAGGCTTGTACGCCGGCCACGAAGTGAAAGACGAATTATTAATTGGACCTGAACAATTGCAAGTCATCACGTTTTCAATGCAAAGTAAGCTTGACCCTGATCTGCTGGTTAATTCGTAGGTTAGGGTGGTTGGTGTCCATTGCTTGGTGTGTTGTTACATACATAAACCTACCATAGTAACCTCTTTATCCAAAGTCTGTAAAGAATAGACCAGTCAGTGGTTAAAGCACAACTTGCATCTGTCGACCTATAATGCTCGGCCTGATCATTCAAACCCTTGAGCGCTTGCAGACAGAGCGCGGTCTGGCGTTCCGCGTTCCGCGTTCAGAGTTCTGCGTTCTTTCGAATGTACTGAGTCCCTTACGATAACGCACACAGCAGGCGGTCGGAACTCTCGAGCGGTCAATACACAGAACTCTGAACGCGGAACTCGGAACTCCAGACCGCTCTCTGTCTGCGCGCGCTCTTACGTCAATAAGTGAGGGCCTGAATTATCCCTTTGTGTATTCCGGTTCGATAGGTATGGGGTTGTCTTTTAACGGCACCTGTGGATTTTATCTATTATCACCTCTGCTCGAAGTACCCTTTTGTTTACAGGGATGTTACACTGAAGTAGGCTTTATTGTAGAGCAAATAATTTACAAATAGCAAATTTGTATGCAACATTGACTTTAGGTGGTGTGAAGTAGTGACCCCACTAGATATTTTCTCAGAATACATACATAAAATCACTCTTGTATTCCCAAAGGAGGTAGGCAGAGCACACGAAACGTTACCTCAAAATAAAAAGTATTCTCAGAATGGATCATACACTGGCCTACTTGCCTAATATGAAATTTTTCCATCGGGTACATCTTATCAAAAATCTGCAATTTGATTGAGCTAGTTTTGTATTCAATCAGTTTTTTTCAACATTGTATACAAACTGCTCAGTTAAGTTTGAGTTTTCTTATCATTTTGTAATTCATATGAATTGTTAATAGGTTGTGTATATTGAAAATCGGTTTATTTCAATAAACACAATGAAAAATCAAATTAACTTATAACACATTTATAATGAGACTGACACAATTTGAATTATTCTCATTTTTTAAAACTAATCCTGTTTTTCTTTTTACATTAAGTTTATTTTTGGCGTGAGAATAATTCAAATTGTGTCAGTTTTATTTTAAACATGTGCTTTAGGAAAGTGTAAAAGAACTAAATAATGAAACATAATTTTATCTATCAGTTGTTAGTTGCTAAGTGTAACTTTGTGAAATAATTTTTGCTCAAATGACAGAATACCGTCTACATATATGCTGTAAATTTACATGCTCTGCAAGTGTCTCCAAAGTATAGAAACACAAATGCAAAGTGTAATATTCTATTGCAGGTGCCTTGAACAAGACTGTGGAGGACCCAGGCCAGCCGGAGCCAGCAGACGGAGCCGCGCCCGAGTGCCCCCACACCCGCCCCGGGGAGGGACCTCAGTGCAACATGAGCCACGAGCACCATTCCAAGCTTAGGGACTGTTTTGTGAGGCTCGAGCGCATCCTTGTGGAAGACTTACCCACATGCAACACTTGTCTCAAGACCTTTGATTGTAAATCAAGTCTAAAAAATCACAGTTGCACAAAAATAGGTAGTTTGTCTAACAATTCCCGTAATGTTCCCAAATCACAAGGTAGGAAACAATCTGTTTTAGCATCTCACACAGGTGAGAAACAAAGTCTATTCAAGTGTGATATATCTTCTTATTTCCTTATATACAGGGTTATTTGTAATTCACTAGCATCCTTTTAACCCTAAACTCCTACCACTTAAACAAATGTTTTTTTGTTTTACGGCTTTTGTCATAACTTAATATATTTGGTGTAATAACGTTTTGAAATTTTGAGATTTCCTCTTATTTTTACGATACTCTGTGTATTTATTTGTATGGGAAAAAAAGTGCTTCATTTTAAAAAGTCGTAAAACAAAAAACATTTGTTTGAGTGATAGGAATTCAGGGTTAAGAGGATGTCAGTGAATTAAAAATAACCCTGTATTTACCTGAAAACAAGACTTGATTAAACATGTAACAGTAACTCATATACACGGTGTCCAGAAGCCAAAGTTATTCAAATGTGGCAATTGTAACAAATGCTTTACTACAAGAATGAGCTTGGCTCAGCATAGCAGATCCCACAGAGGAGAGACGCCTTATTCATGTGTTAGTTGTAATGTAACAAAAGATTTTTATATCCTAGTAATTTAGCAAAGGTTAATAAAGTAGTTCATAGTGGAGACATCCCCTATTCCTGCAATGTGTGTAGGAAACAGTTTGCACACATATCGGTTTTGAATTTACACATGCGAGTGCACACAGGCGAGAAGCTGTACAGTTGCGATGTATGTAATAAAAGATTTTCTTGGAAGAGCCATTTAACTGATCACATGAGAACTCACACGGGTGAGAAACCTTTTTCTTGCGATGTTTGTAAGTCGCAGTTTTTCCAAAAATGTCAAATGACTGTGCATAAGTAGACGAACTCACACAGGTGAGAAACGTTTTTCTTGTGACATTTGTAAATCGCAGTTTTATCAAAAAAATTATTTGGCTAGGCATAAACGAACTTACACGGGTGAGAAACCTTTTGATTGTGACGTTTGTAAGTCGCAGTTTTCCCATAAAAGTGCTTTGGCTGGGCATAGACTGACTCACACGGGTGAGAATTCTTTTTCTTGTGAAGTTTGTAAGTCGCAGTTTGCCCTAAAAAGTTATGTGGTTTTGCATAGACGAACTCACACGGATGAGAGACCTTTTACTTGTGATGTTTGCAAGTCGCAATTGTCGTATAAAAGTAATTTGAACGTGCATAGACTGTATTGGATTTCCCGGAGGGGGACCTTACATGTAACTCCGGCCGGGAATCGAACCTGTCTGGGAGTAGTAAAATCTATAACGGACGGCCCGGAAGGGGTCGCACGTTTAGCTCCGGCCGGGAATCGAACCTGGCTGGGAGTATATGAAGGTATACCTCAGAGAATAGGAATTGGGGAATGAAATAAACAACCGTTTATCAACTATAAATGCGGAGGGCTTTTATGCCTGTTTATTGTACAACAATTAACCTTATGCTGACACTACGACTAGGGGAGGTCGCCGGAGGGGCGTGACTTACCGCGGATTGAATCCCGGTGGATTCCCGCGCCTAACCGGGGTCCCTACGGGAATAATCGGGATCCCCCACAGCACGATTTGGTGTCCGACCTACCGCGCTTGTGGGGGGGTGTGCCTTTGACCGCACGGCGTGGGTTCGACCTGCCGCGCGGGTCAAAGTCGGTTACCGCCGGAGGCACAGCTTGGTATAGACCGGCCGCGCACCCCGGGGGGTCGGCTGATGGAGACGGCGTGGGTCGTGACCGACCGCCTTCCACCAGGTGGAAACGAGAGGTCCTGATAGCACGCTTTGGGATCGACCAACCGCGCTATTGCAGGCCAGGAACGGGTGAGGAGTGAGCGGGGCGGGGCAAGGGGGCACAATCATATACATCGTCCGCAGAGGGCAAGATCCGTGGTATTCGGACCGTACCTTATCACCTTAGACGGGAGGTATAAGACTGCACACGGATCTGTGCGCTAGGCGCCTTTTTATAATGGTGCAGCTGCACGGGCAGTGCCGCGGGCGTGACGCGCGCGTCGAATAACGTGTGCTGACGGCCGACCGGCGCAGTGCGTGTAGCCTTCTGCTGGGTCGCCGTTCGGTTCCGGACCGGGCTACGTGCCTCGGTTGTGGTGATGGTGTATGTAGGGGGGGTCACCAGCATCACAAGACTAACTCACAAGATCGAGAAACCTTTTTCTTGTGACGTTAGTAAGTCGCAGTTTGCCCAAAAAAGTTACTTGGTTTTGCATAGACGAACTCACACGGGTGAGAGACCTTTTACTTGTGATGTTTGCAAGTCGCAGTTCTCGTGTAAAAGTAATTTGAACGTGCATAGACTAACTCATACGGGCGAGAAACCTTTTACTTGTGATGTTTGCAAGTCACAGTTCACGCATAGAAGTCATTTGGCTAAACATAAACGTATCCACACGGGGGAGAAACCTTTTACTTGTGACGTTTGTAAGTCGTTATTTCTTACCAGAAGTAATTTAGCTAGTCATAGACGAACTCACATGGCTGCTTAGTCCTGCCTGCCGTGCCTGCAACTAACAGTTTGCGCACAAATCATCATTGACTGTTCTCATTGTGACACACTATCTATCGTGTTAACTTATGCAACTGTCATATATAATACATAAATATAAGATGAAATTTCCATACACGAACTCGCACAGCAAAGAAACCTTGTATGTCATTACAAGATTTTTTCTTGAGCTTCGGCTATCACTAGCACTTTAAACACAAGACGTTTTCACAGACTAAATGTATTTTCCACTAGAGGGCGCTAGTATGTATACAGTGTTTATATCTGCTGTAAATTTACTGCCTCTTCATGTGTTACACCCAACAATGTATAGAAACAGAAAACAACAATACAAAATATAACATTCTATTACAGGTGCCTTGAACAAGACTGTGGAGGACCCGGGCCAGCCGGAGCCAGCAGACGGAGCCGCGCCCGAGTGCCCCCACACCCGCCCCGGGGAGGGACCTCAGTGCAACATGAGCCACGAACAGCAGTTTAAGTTTAGGAACCGTTTTGTGAGGCTCGAGCGCATCCTTGTGGAAAGCTTACCAACATGCAACACTTGTCTCAAGAGCTTTGATTGTAAATCAAGTTTAAAAAATCACAGTTGCACAAAAACAGGTAGTTTGTCCAATAATTCCAGTAATGTGCCTAAATCACAAGGTGAGAAACAATCTGTTTTAGCATCTCACATAGATGAGAAACTAAGTCTATTTAAGTGTGATATATGTTCTTATATGTTTACCCGAAAACAAGACTTGATTAAACATGTAACAGTAACTCATATACACAGTGTCCAGAAGCCAAAGTTATTCAAATGTGACAAATGTAACAAATGCTTTACTACACAAATAACCTTGACTGTGCATAGCAGATCCCACACAG
Organism: Archips xylosteana; assembly: GCA_947563465.1. NCBI lineage: Eukaryota > Metazoa > Arthropoda > Insecta > Lepidoptera > Tortricidae > Archips > Archips xylosteana. The sequence goes on from OX387370.1 coordinate 1,310,824, forward strand.
GAGAGAGGCGTTATTCATGTGTAAATTGTAACAAAAGATTTATATATCCTTGTGAGTTAGCAAAGCATAATAAAGTAGTTCATAGTGGAGAAATCCGCTATTCCTGCAGTGTGTGCAACAATCAGTTTGCATACATATCGGATTTAAATATACACATGCGAGTGCACACAGGCGAGAAGCCGTACAGTTGCGATGTATGTAACAAAAGATTTTCACATAAGAGTTATTTACCTGATCACATGAGAACTCACACGGGTGAGAAGCCTTTTTCTTGCAATGTTTGTAAGTTGCAGTTTGCCGTTAAAAGTACTTTGGCTGCGCATAAACGAACTCACACGAGCGAGAAGCCTTTTTCTTGTGACTTTTGTAAGAAACAGTTCACGCATAGAACTTCTTTGATTGTGCATAGACGAACCCATACGGGCGAGAAAACTTTTCGTTGTGACATTTGTGAGTCTTTATTTCTTACCAGAAGTAGTTTAGCTAGCCATAGACTAACTCACACGGGCGTGAAACCTTTTACTTGTCATGTTTGCAAGTCGCAGTTTGCCCAAAAAAGTAGTTTGGCTAGGCATAGACGTACTCACACTGGTGAGAAACCTTTTTCTTGTGACGTTTGTAAGTTGCAGTTTGCCCGAAAAAGTACTTTGGCTGTGCATAGACGAACTCACACGGGTGAGAAACCTTTTTTTTGTGACGTTTGTAAATTGCGGTTTTCCCGAAAAAGTCTTTTGGCTAGGCATAGACGCACTCACACGGGCGAGTAACCTTAATCCTGCCGTGCCTGCCTGTCACCAGGCTGTGTTTCATGAACCGTAATAGCTAGACAGTAGAAATTTTCACAGATGATGTAATACTAAAAAACAGAATAAGGCCCATACTACACGGGCGGTTCCCCGCCGCGGGAAACCGCTTCTGAACCGCCACTAGACACAATTTTATATGGAAGTTGTATGGTGCAAACTATACTGCGCAGCTCCGTCGAGCGGGAAACCGCCCGTGTAGTATGGGCCTAAAATAAATATTTAAGGGGACTCCCATACAACAAACGTGATGTTTTGCTTGGTTTTGCTCCATATTGATAACGGCAACAAATAGACGCTTGAAATATTCACAGAACATTTAGTTATAGTATATTCACTTTAAAAATAAATTATTAAATTAAAATAAAACAAATATTTATGGGGGGTCCCATACAACGAACGTGATTTTTGTGCAGTTTTTATACATAGATAATGGTATGGAACCCTTCGTGCGCGAGTCCAACTCGCACTTGCCCAGTTTTTTTTTATATTTTGACGGCGGAAGCTTTCTACACTTCCACTGAAGGTAGATATAGCTAAGATGTAGGTATAGTCATGTATGTATGTAAACTCTTAATTGTACAAAAATAAGGAAAGAAAAAAAACATACACACACATATACATAGTTGTACATATACATACATAGATTTTAGTTTCTTAACTAAGGGACCCCATACATCCCTGTATTTTGTTTTTTATATAATTTTTCTTTTTAAATGAAATGTAATATGTTTATTTGCCTTAGAGCAATTATTACAATTATTACAATTATTGGTGGTAAAAAGTTTTCCAGTTTCATACACTTAAATTTCATAAGCTATGCCAATATTGTAATGTGATTCATGCAACCATGCTACAAATGCCTTTAAGAATCTATCTATAACTCCCCGTCAAAGAATAGAAACATTTTTTGTGAAGCCAATAGAATAGCTGAGTTTTGAAGGCAGTCAATGGGAGTATTTTTATTTTATTCGGTAAATTATTGAAAAATTTTATGCACATGGCGTCACTATTTTTCTTTTTCATTGTTGTATGCATCGGAACAACTGATCGATTGGGATACCTTGTGTTAAACGAAACTATGTCACCTTTCTTTAAACTTTTCAATATGCATTTTTACAAAAAGACAGACTTCGTAAATGTAAACAGAGTAGGTAGACAGTAAGTATACCATATTCTTGAAACCAAGGTCTACATGATGTTCGTCGGCTAATGTTACTTATTGCTCTTATACGTTGTTTATGTGCCATAAATGTTCGATTAACTTGTACAGAGTTACCCCAAAGCAAAATCCCATATCGTAAATTAGAAGCTACATAACCATGATATGCCTTTAACGCTGAGTATTGGTTATCCTATAGCTAAGTGCCACAAGGCATTTGTAAATATTTATTATATTTTCGTTTGAAAAGATGACTTTCTGCCAAATTTTTTGCGGCGCATTCTTCTTGGCAATGATGGTCCTTACGAAAGCGCTGGTAGTCTAAAAAAAGTGACATGTAGAAGAGCCCTTTGCGGCCGACTTGCAGAATAAACGTTTTGATTTTGCTTTGATTTGATCTGCAACAAACAGTTTGCGCACAAATCATCGTTGACTGTTCACATTGTGACGCACTGTCGTGTTAACTTGTACAACTCTGATAAATAAATGTATGATGAAATTTCTATACAAGAACTCACACAGCAAGGGAACCTTCTTGTATTTAATTACAAGATTTTTTATTGAGCTTTGGTTATCACTAGCACTTTAACCTTTTCAACGCCAACGACACATTTATGCGTCACAAAATACAGTGTCAAAGTGATCTTGACACAATGACATAAGATTCAAAGCAGGTTTACATTTTGTCGAGGTGTGGCGTTGAAAGGGTTAAACACAAGACGTTTCCTTAGACTAAGGAGCTGTTTCACCACCTTATTGTCAAACTACTGGTTACGTAACCAATGAATAAACTAAGTACTGCACAAATATGTTGGCCAGTTTTTTTTTCAGTTTCACCACTCCGGTCCTGTGCAAACTAAGTACCACTTAACTAATCGTCGGTTTAACAAAAAGTCGGAATAGCAACGTCCCATTTCACGACCACGGGTTCCTGTTCGCATATTTTCGTTCAAAGAGTCGCTCATTATTAAAGCAAAATAAATCGTAAACTATGTAATTTTTAAACACATCTATTTTTTTGCATAAACAATTGTGTATCATTATAATTAATCCAAAAACGGTATTTATTTACGATACTTTGGTTAACAATAACAAAGAAAAATAAAATCACGTAAAACGAATCGAAAAGTGGCGCCAAACCCTTTGACAGATTAACTTTTTTTTTTAATGGCGATGTACAAGTTCAGGTAGAGCAAACGATTGTGCCACTGAAAAAAAGTCTGTAATTAAAAAATATTACGAAATTTTGGATTTATTTTTAAATACTAAAAGCGTACCTATATTTTTTATTCAAATTTTGATATTTAAATTCTCGTTTGCAATTTAGCATGACTTCTTTCTTTAAATAATAAAAAATACTTTGATTTATTTTTCTGAAACCGGCTGAAGGGCTCTCCAACCATAAAAAAAAACCAACAAAAAAAAAATATATATATTAGGGGACAATCTCACACAAATCGACCTAGTCCCAAACTAAGCAAAGCTTGTACTATGGGTACTAGACGACGATAAACATACTTATATAGATAAATAAATACTTAAATACATAGAAAACATCCATAACTCAGGAACAAATATTCGTGCTCATCACACAAATGAATGCCCTTACCGGGATTTGAACCCAGGACCTCTTGCTTCGTAGGCAGGGTCACTACCAACTAGGCTAAAGCGGTCGTTCAAACAAAAAAATAAACTAACTAATTAAAAAGATATGTGACGGATAAAAATGCTAAATGCCACCTGATGTGATGGTCAAAAAATAAGAAATAGTTTGTCCGTCACTTAGCGCTAATCAAGACTGGTGAAACAGAAATTTTTATTCCATGTGACAAATAAGGTTATGATCAAGCTAATCCGAACTTTAAAAAAAGTGGTGAAACAGCCCCTAAATGTATTTTCCACTAGAGGGCGCTAGTAAGTATACAGAGTGTCCGATAACTCAACGATAGCTGGTACCGGACCAGTGATCATGTTATACCTTTTAAACAACCGCAGTGGCACTATCTTATCCTTCGTATTGTCTATTTGTGATAATACTTGTGTCTTGTGTTGTTGTATATTGTGTATGTCAAAACCGTTTATAGCGACACCAATTACAACGACATATTGGATGTAATGACCAAGAAAAAAAACCAACACGATCTTATATACCAAAGTATCACTGATTACAATGACCAACCGTGTTTAACGACCAAATATTGCTGTCCCTTGAATGTCTTTATAAACGGTTTTGACTGTATTTTCTTTCTAGTTTTCAGTTTTGGAAAAAATAACAAAAAAAACATTTAATTTATTTAAGCTTTAAATGCGGTAATGTCACTTAGCGTATCACCTTTAGTATGAGTTATTATACAAAAAAACCGGTCAAGTGCGAGTCGGACTCGCGCACCGAGGGTTCCGTTCAAAATTATATTATCTGTGAACATCCAGTCTTAGCAGACCCCTGCTCCTAAGCAAAATATGCGCAGTGTGGGATTTTTGTAGATTGGTTACTGATATAGACAGACAGACAAAAAAATTTATGCTTTTCGCAATTTTTCCTTTATCTGTGCTATAAGACGTTGTAACACCACCAGAGTTGAGGCCACGCACATAACCACATCTCGTGTAATGACAGCGTGATTTTGACGTTGTGTTGGCGTTTAACGTCAACACAACGTCAAAATCCCGCTGTCATTACATGAGATGTGGTTGTGTGCGTGGCCTCAACTCTGGTGGCGTTTAAATTTCAAGATTCACGGGAAGTACCCTGTAGGTTTGGGTATGTATTACAATACCGAAGTACGAAAGACCGAATGTATTAAAACATCGAATGGGTTAAAAGACCGACACGATTTTTTTCTGAAACCGTTAACTTTTTAAGATTGCTATAAAACAAACCTAACCTGACCTAATGGGTTCTGTATGATGCCGTTTTTATAAATTCTGAAAAGTTTACGGTTTCAGAAAACAATCGTGTCGGTCTTTTGACCCATTCGATGTTTTAATACATTCGGTCTTTCGTACTTCGGTATTGTAATACACACCCGTAGGTTTTGATTCCCTTACGAGTGTCGACAATTTGCGGCATAAAAGGTGTTAGGACACTATTTAAGGAGAGATTTTATTGAATAAAACGCGCAGAGTAACTTACTACGGTTTAATAGAATCGCCATTTTAGTTTCGCCATTTCTGTCCGTCTGTCTGTCCGCGGCTAAGCTCAGAGACTGTTAGTACTAGAAAACTGTAATATGGCATGAATATATATATTAGTCACGGCGACAAAGTAGTTAAATAAAAAAAAACTAAAAAAAATTTTTTTAGGGTACCTCCCACAGACGTAAAGTGGGGGTGATTTTTTTTTTCTCGACTAACCCTATAGTGTGGGGTATCGTTAGATAGGTCTTTTAATACCATTGGGGGGTTGCTTACATGATTTTTGTATTCAGTGATTTGTTTGCGAAATATTCAACTTTAAAGTGAAAAATTTCATTAAAATCGACCGTCCCCCCCTCTAAAATCTAAACTGTTGGGTGGAAAAATTTGAAAAAATTCAAAATGGTAGTAAATATATTAAATTTACAAGGAAAATTATAGCGGCTAAGATTGCTTGGGAATTATTTGTAGTTTAAGAGTAAATAGTAGCCTAAGGTATTAAACATACCGTCACTACTTTGAAAAACTCGTATCTCAAATCAGCATGTAAACAAAACTGAACCTTGATATGCGCGTAATAAAGTTCGCTTTGCCAGATTAACGATTTTGAGATACGAGCTTTTTTCAAAGTATTGACGATACCTAACTTGGAAGATTCCGTACACATACGAAATCCTTAGAAAAATATTACTTGATTTTTTCGTAATGGCTACGGAACCCTATCTTGGGCGTGTCCGACACGCTCTTGGCCGGTTTTTACTTTTTTTCTCTCTGGCGCTCGCGGCCTCTCGTAGGCTGTCGCTCCAAAACGAGCCCCAATGGGAGAGCGCGGACGCAGAGTTTTCTGTTGTGGCAACACGCCACTCCACCCCCCCATGGAGAAAATTAACTAGACAAAATACATAGACTAAGTTAGACACGTCATATTTAAGACGAAATATAACCATCGGTATTCTCTCTCGTTCTAAAAGAAAACATCATCTGCAAATAGAGACAGATATACGCTTGTCTGTATTGGCTTTCAATTCAATGAAGCCTGTTTCATCATTTCAGCCGAAAGACGTCCACTGCTGAACATAGGCCTCCCCCAAGGCTCTCCAAACAGACCGGCCCTGTGCCATCCGCGTCCAATGCGTTCCCGCTACCTTCACCAGGTCGTCGCTCCATCTTGTTGGAGGCCTACCTACACTGCGTCTTCCGGTCCGCGGACGCCACTCGAGAACCTTTCGGCCCCATCGGCCGTAAGTTCTACGGGCGATGTGCCCTGCCCACTGCCACTTAAGTCTAGCGATTCTTCGAGCTATGTCCGTGACTTTAGTTCTCGCGCGGATTTCATCATTTCTAATGCGATCGCGCAGAGAAACTCCAAGCATAGCCCTCTCCATCGCCCTCTGAGTGACCTTGAGCTTCCTTATAAGACCCATCGTTAGCGGCCACGTCTCAGTGCCATAAGTCATCACTGGCAACACACACTGGTCAAAGACTTTTGACTTGAGACACTGCGGTATATCGGATGACAAGATATTGCGGAGCTTCCCGAACGCTGCCCAGCCGAGTCTAATTCGTCGATTGACCTCTTTCTCGAAGTTGCACCTACCCAATTGGATTGTATGTCCCAGATAGATATAGTCGTCAACAACTTCGAGCAAAGTATCTCCGATTACGACGGGAGTTGGTACAACATGGGCGTTCGACATGACCTTCGTCTTGTCCATGTTCAATTTAAGACCAACTCTCTCGGAGACACTTCCCTGCCTGAAGCCTGTTTACTATAGTGTATTTATAAATCGATATATATATATATCCTAGAGATGTGCTACTTTTATATCGATAACCTTTAGCTGTCAAAAATAATTATCGTGTCATAATTTGAAGGACCAAATTGGATTCGAAAAATTACTCGCATACAATTCAGCATTTTAATGATTCTTTTTATACTCTTTTCCTTTAGTTCTAAAATTACGAAAAGCAGTTTGATATTGGAATGAGTAGTAGAGGTAACGCCACCAGAGTTGAGGCCACGCACACAACCACATCTCATGTAATGACAGCGGGATTTTGACGTTGTGTTGTCGTTAAACACAACAAGAACACAGACAGACAAGAAATGTGGTTGTGTGCGTGCAGTGGCGTAGCTACCGTAGGGCAAGCGGGGCAGTGCACCAGGGCCTCCAAGCTCAGGGGGCCCCTCGGACTCTGACTTACAAACTATAAACGCGGACCTATGAGAAACGCGGCTATAAAACGCTACTAAGTTGTGAATTTACAAGCGCGCGAGTCTAGTGAATTTAAAGTGCATTCATCCTTACTTGTCTTATCATGTAAACAAACACGGGTTGGGGCCCTAGTTTATTTTTTGCCCCAGGGCCTTTGGTTAACTAGCTACGCCACTGTGTGCGTGGCCTCAACTCTGGTGGCGTTACCTTTAGTAGTTGTAAGTTGTAAAATAAGAGTCTGCGAGTTTTAAAATAAGCATACTGAGGCGCTCTTGGCAGGTGGCGGGGCGGTGCGGACTAGCCAAATCTAATAACGACAAACTCGAAAAACGATACAGAATTATTAACAAAAACAACAACAAAAACAAAACGCAAATTAACCTCCCCGAGCCTTACCGCCATCTGCCGATCGCCTAAAATGACCCAAATAATACGTGCAACGTACAATTTTTTTAACGAGACCATACTTAGGACCCGATAAAGAGTATCAATCTTCAATCTAATATATAAAAATCTCGTGTCACGGTGTTTGTTATCGAACTCCTCCGAAACGAAATGACCGATCTTTATGAAACTTTTGCTCTATATTCGGCAGGTCTGAGAATAGGTCGTAGGCTATTTTTTATACCCCTATTGTCCGCAGACGGAGTCGCGGGCAACAGCTAGTTATTTATATTTATTTGTATATTTATGTACGAGTAGTATAATGGATATAAGGGGAAAAGTAAAACGACAATTATGAAATAATAATTATGATTTTATTTTACGTAGTTTTATTATTTATTGACCACTAAATAAAACCATTTTTTTTATTTCTCAAATAAACAGAATACATTTTTGATTATTTTTCTGCCAAACTTTCATAAATCAAAGTATCAAAAAAAAAAAGTATTGTTTGATTTGACTTGACGGCAAAGAGTATTGTAATATTATATGAACAAGAGTGGCAACTCTATGGTCAAAAATGCATGTATGGAAGGTGCTGCCGCCCTACGGCAGCTCAAGAACTAATGTGACGTATCTATAGATATATACCTATCTATATTTATATGTTGGTAGTAGCCCGTAACTTCGAACTTCGGATTTCGTGGTAACCCCCAGTCTGTTTGTTTTTTTTTTTTATTAAAGAAAGGGCATGTTGTGTTATCTGTGGTTGGCTGCGTTCGCTATAAATATCTGTTTGAAAATAAACGTTATTATTGAATTGGTAACTACCGTAAGACAAATGGTCGTTTCATTGTGTGTCCATCCAAATAGTAGAATAACCTCCCAAACCCGCGTCTAATACATGTGTAACATGTTATGTTGTATCAAAACTATTTCAGTTACTACAATGTATGTCACGTGACAACTGTCAATGTCATATTATTGCATCTTGGTTTTGAAGTTCCCAGGGTCGTTTCACTTCTAAACTTTGACGTTTTCTATGGAGGCCGATTAGCTCTCTTTGGTAGTTTCCTATATCGCTAGATGGCGTTAGCGACAAATTTGCGAGACGTTTGACGCAATTCCTTATTTCAGTATTATTTTCAAAACTTAAAAATAATAGATAAACTGAATTTACAGAACACATTGTATCGCATATTTAATTATTTTTTGTTACTTTAAATTCTTTTGTTTCCTTTAATACATAGTAAATTCATTTAAATATGTAGAAACTAGGAGGAACGGAACGTTTGCGAGACGTTTGACGCAATTACTTATTTCAGTATTATTTTCAAAACTTAAATATAATAGATAAACTGAATTTACAGAACACATTGTATCGCATATTTAATTATTTTTTGTTACTTTAAATTCTTTTGTTTCCTTTAATACATAGTAAATTCATTTAAATATGCAGAAACTGGGAGGAACGGAACGTATGTTGACATAGCGGCAGCATCATGGCTAATTGTCAATTCCGTCTACGTTACGTGACGCGAATGTGGTATTTTGTTTTTCTTGTGGATTTTTCTATTTAACGACCTTGCTTTTTCACCTGGACGCCGATTTATCTATACCCTCGCTGACCTGTGCATTGAATTTAGGACTCCGATCTCTCCGCCCGCCCCATACACTCTGACCCATCGCCTCGTTTTCCGGACACACCGATTTCTTTGCCTATCGACCTTTGCCTTGTGTTATTATATTAAATGTAAATAAATATTAAAGTAGTTAGATGTGTTGTTTTATTTATGCCTATTTTAGTTAAAAAAATTTACAATAAAAATTAAATCATAAAAGACGTATATACAGGCACGTATAGGTAACTGTAGTTATAGATATAGAAAAATGTAATTTCTTCCGGTTTCACGAGATGGCGCTGATCGGCGATAAAGCTGATGACTCTATTACCCCATAATATAAGTTACTCTATGGAAGTTCCTTTGATTGGAATGAGTAGTAGTAGTTGTAAGTTGTAAAATAGAAGTCTGCGAGTTTAAAAATAAGCATACTGAGGCGCTCTTGGCAGATGGCGGGGCGGTGTGGACTAGTCGAATCTAATAACGACAAACTCGAAAGACGATACAGAATTATTTATAAAAACAACAACAAAGACAAAACGCAAATTAACCTCCCCGAGCAGTACCGCCATCTGCCGATCGCCTAAAATAGTCCAAATAATACGTGCAACGTACAATTTTTTTAACGAGATCATACTTAGATCCCGATAAGGCGTATCAATCTAATCTTCGATCAACAATGCAATTGATTGAATTGTTGATCGAAGAATCTAATATATAAAAATCTCGTGTCACGGTGTTTGTTATCGAACTCCTCTGAAACGGCTTGATCGATTTTTATGAAACCTTTTGGTCTGTATTCGGCAGGTCTGAGAAAAGGACGTAGGCTATATTTTATACCTACACCTATTCTTCGCAGACGGAGTCGCGGGCAACAGCTAGTTATTTATATATTTATGTGCGAGTAGTATAATGGATACAAGGGGAAAAGTGAAACGACAATTATAAAATAATAATTATGATTGTATTTTACGTAGTATCATCATTTCTTGACCACTAAATAAAACCAATTTTTTTTGTCTATTATTTCTCTAATAAACAGAATACATTTTTGATTAATTATCTGCCTAACTTTCTTAAATCAGGATCTATAGGAAACCTGAGAACAATAGAACCGTTTTCTCCCCGAAGGGCAGAAAACGTATACAGGGTGTTACAAAATTACCCGTAATAACTGAAGGGTATTGAAGTACTCCAGTAAAGAATTAAATTAGTATATTTTTTTTTTATTTCATAGGTATGTTTTCAATGTCGGAAAAATAAGTGTTTTTAATAGTAAATTAAAATATCGACTGAGATTACGCACATCACTATTTAAGTTCATGACCTTACCAGGAGCAATAACTTACTACCTCCTACGTACTTTACTACGTATCGTAAGCGCGTAGGCAGACTTAAATGAGCCAATGAGGTTAAAGGGGCATTTTTCTCTTTCCTGAGACAGAAAGGGACAAAATTATTATGAATGACGATGAGCGGGGCGTGACGTAACTTGCAGTGATCAATTATTATGACTAGGTAGTCATGAGGATTAAAGAGTAATTAGTATGATTTTAAAATCTTAGAATTTACCGCGCGGGAGCGCGTTGCGCGACGCGGGGCTAAACTCTCCGTGTGTTCAAAACTTTAGTAACAGCTTAGCAAAAACTACTTACATTGTGCCCCTGACCAGATACACGTACACACGCCATTAAAACACGCTTACTTTTCACATTTCCAATAGCTTGCTTAGTGTGGCACCCACAAGCACAGTCCAGATGTGCTCCTGAACTGATTGATACACAACGCCACTAAAAACACGCTCAGATTTCACATTTTCAATAGCTTGCTTAGTATGGTACCCACAAGCAACATTTCAGATGTGCCCCTGAACTGATTGATACACAAACGCCACTAAAAACACGCTCACATTTACATTTTCGATAGTTTGAAAAACCATGTCCCTCTGACGGTCAAAATATTCTACCTCTACGATCGGAACATCATCTATTGCGTCTTCAAATTCCGTCTCAAGGAACCTTAGGTAATTTTCACCGTTCAGGCGAGGAGGTAAAATAATAGGGCCAATAACATGGCCATCATAGATGGCTGCCCAGACATTTAGTCCCCACTGGTGTTGGAAATTGCCTTGTCTTGAAACGTGTGGATTATCGTGAGCCCAAAAATGCTCGTTATGGACGTTGGAAATCCCAGATCTGGTAAAAGTTGCCTCGTCTGACCAAAGAATATGGTTGGCGTAGCTAGGGTTGGCTTCCAGCTGCCTAAGATACCACTCGCAGAAGTTTCTTCTTTGGACGAAATCGGTAGGTATCAACTCTTGTGTACAGCGGTAGTGATACGGATGTTGATGGTCAGCTCGAAGAATGCGCCAAACTGCGACGTGGTTCATGTCGAGTCTTGCCGCGGCACGCCTGGTACTGACGGTTGGTTCCTCTTCAAAAAGTTCCAGTACTTCTTCCATTCGCCTGGCATCGACAGCTCTCGGTCGTCCACTGCCACGTGAACGATGAAAGGAGCCCGTGGAATGAAGCCGTGTTACCATATCGTGGAAACATTGGTAAGATGGCAATTGCCGCTGCTCAGCGGCTGGTCTGCCATCAATGAACCGTTCGCGATACAGCTCACGAGCTTGAGCTAAATTACCATCAGCTCGCCCTACACACAACATCATTTCGTAGTATTCGGAATCCGAGAACTGCATGTTTACAACAATTTTAATAATTTGATTTTGCACGTATGTCCGTTCGAATCAGATGACCGCGAAATACTGGCTATTTTTTACTAAATTTAAATTTATTTAGTGAAAAACAAAGTATTTGCCACTTTTGGCGGCTTTCTTTCAAAGAAATGCCGCCTTCTCCTTCGTCTCTTTCCTACTGGGTAGGTCAGAAAGAGACGGCACTAGAAAATATGACACAAACTGCGCTCCGGGTAAGGGTGCGTAAAGCTTCGTTTAGCTAGGAAAATAGTCAAGTGATTAGTTATGTTTCTTTTACTTAATGTTTAGTTAAGTACTTAGTCAATGGAAGCGGGAACGGAATTATTAGCAGTTTTTAATTTGTGTTCACATTTTTAATGATATGATATTTCAGAGTGTTTTAAGTTCCAATAAAACTGGGAAAACTCTTTTTATCAAACATGCTCGGAAATGTGTGCGTTAATGTCACGAAATGAAGACATGAAGTTTCTTGTTTATGGCTAATCCTAATCCTAAGAAAAACCATTATTGCCCGCTGATCTAACTTTTTAAATTTGCTTACTAACATTAAACCGATGAAGGAAAAATCACATTCTGCCAACCACCACTAGGCTCTGGCTCGCTACTACAAAGTGCTAAATTCGAACTTCGTTTCGTGCCGTCCCGCTCAAGCTAATAGTATTTATTAAGAGAGTGAGAGGGACCGCGCGATACGAACTTTGAATTTCGAGTTTCGTAGTAGCCTCCCCTGTAATCTTGTAACTTGCGACATTAAAAAAAAATTAAGTGCGGTTAAACATGGTGCTCGAATAGCTTGTTCCAATTGCATGTTAAAAAAAATAAAAGCGGCAAATTAAACATTTTTTTTGTAATCGTTCGTTTCGATTGTAAGTAATTTCAACAAAAATAAAAATGACTTCTAGTGACGAGAGTGATGGGGAAGTTGTGGACTGTACTCCGCTTCATTTGAGGAAGGAGGCAAACTTAGCAATGAGATTTACTTGATAACCTCGGCCGTCTACCCCAAACTCGTCCATCAATCCCTTACTTCACGGCCTCTGTAGTAATGTACTATTTTTCTAGCTTTAAACAATTGCTACGTGGTGTGTGGCAATCCTAAATTTTAATAAATTTAATTTTTAATCATGTGCGAGATTTATCGAGAGCTGCTTCATAGCCGTAGTGCTGATTGGCGGGCGCAACTGTCACATGCGCAGAAATTAACGGTCAGCGCTACACATACGCGCCGTTGGGCTGTAGCAAGGAGTGCTTGCAATTAAATCTCTCTTACTCTTCACGTGGGACCACAACTAAACATGTACTTACTGCTGCTTAGCGACTGGATTAACTAGATAAAAAGCGGATGGCCATCTTATTCGCCTATCATGCTGCTAAGCTACTTGCTTGCACCGTTGAGTCTTGCTTGGGACTCGGCTCTCTCACTATCCACTTTGAAACACAAGCACTGTTGCTTAGTACCAGCATTAGTTAAAAAAGTGGATGCGGTAGGACCCTACACAAGTTGTTACAACATAAATAACCTAATCAACAAAAAGTTGGAAACCCCCGAAATTGACATTTAAAAGTTCAATATCTCAAAAACGGCTGAACCGATTTTGATAAAACATGTCTAAGAACCATCGCCAGAAACCTTGCTTTCAAATAAAAAAAAACCGCATTCAAATCAGTCGACCCGTTTAGGAGCTAAGTTTCCACAGACAGGCAGACACACATTACGGTCAAAAAAACACATGTTAAAATAATTTTGCTACTAGGACTACATAATCATAATTTCAGTTACTGTAGCGCAAGCGCACCCGACAGTTGTTGTGAACGCAGCACTGCCTGCGCGTGAGCAAATTTTACGCTAGCCAATAAAATCAAAGAAGGCGGAGCTTTTAGTGATTATGAATGATTTTGACCAGGCGTCATAAGAGTTAGTGGAAAGCTTCAATTACAAAGATTAAACTAAGACAGACGAGTCTTTTTAAATTTTAGGGTCAGGCAGGTACGTACTTAGTTTAAATTGATGTTTGCACTGATAACTTTTCAGCTCAGTTTAGTTACTCTCTCTGTTTATGTCAAATCAAAAATAAGAGAGAGTATCCTACACCCTTCACGACACATTTTCAAACCAGGTACATGGTGGAAATGTCGAACTAACCGCCACCAATGTCAGATTAATATGGGGGTCATCCATAAAGAACGAAACACATCTAGGTGGGGGAGGGGTCTGACAATTTGTGACACGGAAGCAAAATAATTCCAATTTTCAAGTGTGATAAGGGGCAGGGGGCGGGGGGGGGGGCAAAAATGGTGTGACGTCATTAGCCGCGTACTGACTGGCGAGTAACGTACATGTCCCGTACAGAGCAGTGAGGATGTACAATCTTAGTACTAGCGCTTGGGTAACTTTAAATGGGGTGGGGGGTTTAATGGGGGGATGAAAATTTCATTGATTTTGCCGTAGGATGCACCGTTTTCAAGATATTTGACGTTTTGTGTTTTACTACCCGAGCAGTGTAGTCTGTCTGAAATTCCGTAGATTAGCCAAGCATTTCCATAGGTCTGGGTACAAGGCCTATCTACGGACTTTTCCGTAGATCTGGCAACGCTGTACCCGATGCTGCCTCGCCGAGGCTGCTCGCCAGTCAGTACGCGACACGGTCGGCTCGGGCCGAGCATGCGTTTGCCTCGGCGAGGCACGTCCTGACTGCCCGAGGCTGCCTCGCCGAGGCAAACTGGCGAGCAAACGCCCAAGGCTGCCTCACCGAGGCTGCCTCGCCAGTCAGTACGCGGCTCGCTCGGCTCGGGCCGAGGCACGCTCGCCCGAGGCGAACGCATGCTCGGCTATTTATGGGTGACCGCTAAGGGTTATTTTAAGAAAAATAGTTATTAATTACGTCACAAAACTGAAACGTCGCACTTAGGTAAAATTGCTGACAAATTAACGTTCTGAAAAATAGTTAGTCTATGATTTAAAAGCCAATGACCTGAACAGCTGATCGCTAGTGTAGGGAATCTTCTAAAAAACATGTCGATATTTTCGAAAAGTTTCGATATCGGTTTTTTCCATAACCATTATAGCTAGAAAAAAAAGAACAGCGCGCAGAATTACAGTTTTATTTACTGTTCATGGGGTTTCAGGCTTTAGGGGTTATTTTGTAACACCCTGTATATTTAGGTTTCAGCCGAAGCTTGAACCACTTTGAGGTTACGCCTTCCGAATTACTCACTCACACCCTTGCAAATATACATTTGTGTGCGTTAGTTAACTGTCAAACTCTATACTCTATGTCAAGAAGCAGCGCGCGGGGAGCGGTGCGGGGACGACGCACCTGTCAGTACCTGGTAAAATGTAAATGAGCCGGCAAGACTCATGAAATTGGTGGTTCAAGCTTCGGCTGAAACCTAAATATACGTATTATGCCCTTCGGGGGGAAAACGGTTCTATTTAGGTGTTCGAGCCTTCGCTTGAACCACTTTGAGACGTGTTTATATTCTGCCGGCGCTGCTTATGCGTACTGTGATAGGTTTAATGGGTTGTACCACGCGGCGGACACGACGTACAAATACGCGTTCTTGAATCTACATAAGCACGACGACGTCTGTACACGCGTACGCCTACATACATCGCGCGCGCACTCTTCTGGATTCCGGCGGGGTCCGGCAACCTGCGCCTTGAGGGGTGGGGTAACTCGAATCGGTGCGGGGTGGAGCGTGTCCATTCTGTACGTTAGTACTATATATAATAATAATTAAATAATATATATTCTGTGGTTGTTACATACCTTGTTTTGCCTAACAACTGTTTGCCTATTATCAGTTTGCCTAATTTTAGATAAACTAATATTACTTAACCTAATGTTTCATTTTACCTAATTTTCATTTAAGTGAAAGTCATTTTACATACAACTTACTTTATATAATTTTGTTTCATCTAATTTTAAATGACCTAATTTTCATTTTGTATGAACTTATTTCGTATAATGTTTGACTGACATAATTATATTTTGCCTAACGTACATGTTGCATAATTTCATTTTGTATAAACTTATTTCGTATAATGTTTGACTGACATAATTGTATTTTACCTAACGTACATTTTGAATAATTTCATTTTGTATAAACTTATTTGGTATAATGCTAGCGGGAGCGTAGATGATCGGGATGTCAATAATAAGTATTATTGGTGTTGTGAACTAAGAAATAAGGAAAAATGTACATCCCGCGCTGTGCGCGGTCCCAAAGTCAAGCGTGCCTATAGAAGTTATAGTTCAAAAATAAACTAATTTTGATGATAATGATTTTCCGGGTGGTCATAAAAAAAATAACTAACACCAAAGGCTTATGCGGGAGCGTAGCGTAGCGTTTCGCATTAGCCTTTGAACCTAACCATACCGAGTCGCTTCCGCCCAGATAGGTCTTGCTCGCTCGCTTCGCTCGCTCGCTGACTCCATCGCTGATCATATGCAAATGATCATTTAGTAAAAATGAAAATTCGACAAAATAAAAATTATATATAATGAAATTATACAAACTGACTTTAGACAAACTATTCATTATAGCAAAAGTTGGTAGACAAAGTGAAATTAGGCAAAAAAAGTTTAGACAAGTCAAGGGAATACCGGTTTAATGCCCATTAAGTTTGGTGTGTAACGCTGACTATGATTATTGATTAATTTTTCTTTATTACTTTAAAGAAATATATCAAAATGGAAACAACTAATAGACTTCAGGTTTTATCAGAGGCAATAGTTTCTTTAAATTAAAAACAATACCTAATTGTATTCTTGACGACCGGATAGCCAAGCGGTTAGAGAACCTGACCATGAAGCTTGAGGTCCCGGGCTCGATCCCCAGTCGGGGTAGAAGTCTGTTTGTTCTTGGCTCTTGGATGTTAACAGCTATTTATTTATCTATACATATAAGTATGTTTATCCGTTTGCTAGTACCCATCATAACAAGCTTTGTTTAGTTTGGAACTAGTTGGGTCAATTGGTGACAATTGTCCCAAGATATTTATTTATTTATTTAGGTACTTAAATTATTCTAACTTATGAATTATGAATAACCATCATGGCATTATGAAAAGCTTTCCTAAAGTTTGAGAGATGAATAACACTAATTCTTAACTGTTTGTTAGTGTAAGTATTGCGGACTTCCTTTAAATAGAAGTTAGGGGAAGGTTTCTTTATACGCCAGTTCTCTTTCTTGAGAACTTCCTCAATAAGCGGCTACAAATCTCATGAAGAGCCAAAAAGGCCCGTATTATTCGGCTTATAGCTCTACAATTCGTCTCCCAACTAGATTTTTTTTCTTTTTATCTTACAGGTCGCCCAAGACTAAATTTTTGTACTCTTATAACATACTTAGGGCCTACGCTAGCTGACGCGGACGCCCGCTCCGGACACCCGCCGCGGGTCAGCGAGTCCGAGACGGGCGTCCGCGGCGGGCGCACGCCTAAGGGCCTACGCTAGCTGACGCGGACGCCCGCCGCGTGCGCCCGCACGCGGATCTAAAATGTACCGAAAATCCGTCGCACGCGCCCGCGCCACTTAGCGCTGTTCATACAATTTCTTATTAGACGCGCGCACGACGGGCGTCCGTTCCGGGTAATCCGCGTCAGTTAGCGTAGGCCCTAACTCAGCGCTGCTGCTCTAGTCCGACAAGCTCGTGCGCGGCTCTCCGCGGAACCCTGCCGCAGTCAGCATTTGCCGCACTTATTAAAAACAATCTCGTTAAGGACGGCAGAGTCATGTTAGACGGGCGTCCGTTCCGGGTAATCCGCGTCAGCTAGCGTAGGCCCTTACAAACCGCTGTAAGTGTCGATTCAGGCGCACTTTATGGGTCCCACTGAAAAACAGCGTTGTGGCTTGCCACAACATTATGCTGAGTGGGGCCCAATTTATACTATTCGATATATTTTTTTAATTTGTAAATTTCCTGTCAAATGTATTTTTTTTTCTGTGTTTGTATCGAATATGTGTAAATAAATAAACATCTCTCTCTCTCTCACTTTATAAAAGAATTCTCACTTATAGTAAACTTATAACGTTCTTATCGAGGATTATACTTAAGGTACAATTAGAAAATCTTGTTACTGCTGTCGTAAGTAATACCGAAATTAACTTACAAGGGTTTTATAATGGCCTGGTTCTAAGGCAATAAGACCTAGAGCGCTCTTACGACTGCTCTTTGTAAGTGAATCCTCTTATATTGCTTTTCGAAAGCTTGTTATAGGAGTATTTTATAACACAACGGTCAAAAGAAGTGTGCGAGCGCACTGTAGCAAGACGAAACTAAAACTGTTGTCAACATTATTTTAATAGTAGAATTTATTATTTTCTCATGTCCAGCAGTAGTAATGTCTTTAGAATCATAGTAACAAATTCATATTTATTTGTAAAAATAAAAACTGACACCATTAAAGGTTGATAGCTAATTTGCTCTTCTGTAAAACAAACTAAAGACTAAAATGTCTTACTGGTACTGCACACTCCCTAAGATAACTGTAAACTTTTTGATCTTATTTGAACACATGCATGAGGTAACTACTTGCAGCCATTTAATAAATTTGGGGATCCTTTTAATAAACTGTGGCATACAAATTACCAGCTTGTGGTGGATATAAGTTTAGGTATACCAAACATGCCTTGGTATATAACACATAAACATAAAATGCAGAATGTAATGTAATTTTCGAACAGATATCAATCTATTTATCCATCTATTTATTTGTCTAAATAAATAAAATATCCTCAGGATCAGAAAATTAAGACTAGAATCTGCCAGTTCAAAGTTTCAGACTTTTTATTTTTGTGCGGAACCATCGAATGATAGTCAGGCTCCGGCTTATTCTGACATAGTACACTAGTAGTACCTGGTAGCTTTTTAGTGAGTCTGTGTATTTTTATTGATTTTATTCCTATAAACTCTTCTTCTTTTAAATCTGTTCCATATTTTAAATCCCATGCTTTGATATGTGACAAATACTTATTAGGTTATTTACTCGAATATATTTAATGGCCGATATTCTTAATAAAGTGTTCATAAGTCATAAAAGACAAAATATTCTGATAGAGCTCTTCTATTATGCTTCTACACTTTAATTTGACTCTGATGAGAATTTGTAGACTTACGACTAGTTAGCTTTATAGCAGTTGTATGCAAAAGTTTATTAAAGTGAAGTCTAGTAAAACACTCACTGTAGACTCTACTAAGAACAAAGGCAATTTTATTTTCTAAGTGCAAATCATATCCATGAGCAATTGCTCTTCAAAAATACATTTGTAACACAATTGTGCTGGTAAATGTCTTACAACGATTCTTTATAAACCTCTATAAGAGTACGTACTAGGTGATAGTATTCTTTAAATACCAATTGCCTTAAATCATGCTCTTACAAGACATGTCTAATTTCTTGATGTAATACCTTAGTTCTCCTGGTGGAGTGCGCTAGTGTGGCGAGCTACAGGGCACTACATCTCGGGACACCGAGGTCGCTCCAGGAAGTCGTCGGCAACGTGAAGGGTCTGCTAGGCTTCCTTATGGAGTTGGGCTGGCATGAATAGTGCTTACGCAAAATAGGCGCATAAAAGACATCGAGTTGCGGAAATTAGCCCGTTATTACCAATTACCAAATTACCTTAGTTCTTAAATCAGCATGCGCGTAAGAGAAAAATGCTAGTTGGACTAACTTTTGGTCGTAAAGGTAAGTTATATTTAATGGCTTTACAAAGGTAGTACAAGAGCGATGGTCAGTGGCATGCCATGAGCATAGCTGGGCACCGATAATCAAATGGTTAACTTCGTTAATCGCTAATCCGTTACTAAGGAAGTTAACTTTGTTAAACGTTATAGCGTTATATTCCGGAAGATTCAACGCAAGTTAACGTTAATCGTTAATCCGTTTAAATGTGATAAAAATTGTGGTTTCCCTTGGCCTTAGAAGGCTGAAATTTTACAAAAGATAATGACAGATTTGTTGAAATTCCTACGGGATAAGGAATAACCGCGATTTGATTTATATATTCACTAATACTGATGATGATGATAATGATGGATGATTGGATGTTTCCGAGGCCGGATTTTTGTTTTATTCGGTAATCCATCATTGTACCGAGAATTGTTTCATCGATTAGGTCGTTCTCTGTAACAATATTTACAGAATTTTATTATAGCTAGCTAAATTACTTCTGGGCCCTATTTAATAAAAATTACAAGTTGTAAATTGTAAATTGTATCAACGGGTTACAATTCTACAAGTTTCTGTTTAATAAAAATTTTAATTTACAAATTTGTTATGGTGGAAAATTTACAAAATTGTATAATTGTACCTACAATTTCACATAATTCTGTTTAATAAAAATTTTCACTTCACAGGTGATTGTTTACAATTTTGTATGGAAATTTACTTTATTAAACAAGTAATTGTACTTACAAGTTTACATATTTTGTAAATTGTAGTATAATCCCTACAGGTAACTTAGGGGTCTGTCAGAAATTAATGAAGTGTACTTCGACGATCTGAATAATTAAAAATCATGGTTCTTTCAACGAGTAGTGACATTAGCTTGAGGTCCCGGGTTTGATTTCCGCGTCGGGGCTGATATTTGTAAAAAATACGAATGTATGTTCTCGAGTCTTGGGTGTTTAATATGTATTTATATATATATAAGTATATTTATCCGTTGCCAAGTACCCATAACCTCCCATAACACAAGCTTTGCTTACTTTGGAACTATATTTATTTATACACATACAGCAAATATTGCTTATAGTTTTTTTTAATGGCCGAACGCCATGATGCCGTGTCACTCCGTGTGGAATGGAAACGAAAAAGATCACTTTGCCGACCTAGGCCGGCAATGTTGTATGAAATTCCATTATTGACCTCTCGTGATATCGTGATACTTCGCGGCCATAAGGAACATAACATCAATTATTATTTGAGAACAATAACTTTATTCTCGTAAATTAGACCCAAAATTGTAATTTTGTTGTTGTTCTCCGTGACTTCAATAGGTTAACCAATTCAATAATTTCTTATTTATTAATAAGTCTACCCTCGTTTAATTGTAGCAAACTTGTAGCAAAAAATTACATTTTACGTAAATTGTACCTTACAATTATAATTTTGTAAATGGGTGAATCAACTTTTAAAAGTCCACATGATGAAATTTTGGAATTTTATTTTTTGTTCTTATTTTCCAATTTTAAATGTTTTATTTAAAAGATAATTTTCTCTCGTTTATGAATTTGTATAGAGCAGAGCTGTTTCTTTGAGAATTTAGTGCGTTTCACTAGAAAAAATTCACCAGCCCAGATCTGCCCTGTCCCCTGGACCACCATTCAAAATTATTTTTAGCTAAACTAGACATCAGTTATTGTTAATACAATTATCTTACTTACATTCATTTAACAATACAGTTTCATTTTTTATTTTTATATATGGCATATATCTCAATAATTTCACAGTATTTCCCATAATCATGTCCCCAGGACAACTCTAATTTCATAGAAAGTGAACTTTTCAATTAAAATACGAAATAGTAACAGTAACTTAATAATTTTTTTCCTGCTACTTTGTTTTATATTGTGTTATTGTATCTTTTAAAAAAATGAATTGTTTTCGAATTTAAAAATACATAAAATAATGATTAGTGTTTTTTAATTTTGGGGACAACTTGGTTGTCCCATAGACATATCTGGTTGTCCAATGGAAATATTAGAACCAAAAATCTTACAAAAGGGTACAGAACATGACCCGCTTCGAAGAATAACCAGCTTGGAACCCGTAGTTCTTATATTTTTCGTATTTTGTTTTCCACTTATTAGCTTCACTTCGTAATTTTAAATTTTCTTTATGTATCTTAGTTCTATCTTACACATTACGATAAGCAGAGCCTGGAAAACGTCGCTACTTGATGCTAGGAATCGCCGCGGCGCTGATGTGGATAGCGATCATCATCTTGTCATCGCTGATGTACGTCTCAAGATGGCAGCACGCGTCGTAAAGTTGGAAGGCATCCAAAAAGTTCCATTTGCAGAAACTTAGGACCAAGGAGGGTCGGTGTTTGCCTCCTTAATCAATTTGAGCTTTTGGAAGAGCTGGAAGACGAGGAAATGGATGAAACTTGGAATCATTGTACGCACTGCTTTCACTGTAGCCGGCGAAAAAGTCCTAGGCTATAAACGCTCCAAGCAAGAACCCTGGATGTCCCAAGTGCTGTGGTCCGCGATAGAGAGAAGGCAGAGCGTAAAGCTAGAGCAGTTGGCCGCTGAATACACTGTCGCTTCGGATGCCCGAGATGAGGAGTGCCTCACGCCTCCGCATCCGAAAGCTGGCGAGACGTGACAGACGGCGTGCCGCCAACGAGCTAGCAGACCAGACTAACGCAGCAGCCAAGATAGCCAACATGAGGGAGTTCTACGACGTTACTAAACGCCTGTGCAACAAATCACTTTCCTCCAAAAAGCCGCTAAAAGACGCCACTAGCGAAGACGAGAACGAGCACTTCTCCAACCTGTTGACTAGCATTGGCTAAGCCCAACCGATAACTGCTTCAGACAACTCCGGACCACCTCCCTTAAATCTGCCAACCACTCCACCAACATACGCAGAAGTAGTCGCCGCTATTAAACAGCTGAAGGCAGGAAAGGCACCAGGGCTTGATAACATCAATGTGGAGCTATTAAAAGCGGATCTGGCTAGGACAGCCGAAATACTTTATCTGCTGTTGCAGCGTATTTGGGAGAAGGAGCGTGTTCCCTGCGACTGGAAGCAGGGTTTGCTCGTGAAGGTACCGAAGAATGGGGATTTGTCAGTCTGCGATAGCTGGAGGGCCATAATGCTCTTACTGACTGCGGCTAAAGTTCTGGCAAAATGCTCCTCAACCGAAAGTCCCCAGAGATTGCAGGGACACTTCGGGAAGAGCAAGCCGGGTTTCGTTCTAGCAGGTCATGCACCGACCACACGAATACCTTGCGCATACTTATAGAATCGTGCGTGGAGTGGCGAGCCGAACTTTTCCTTGCTTTCGTCGACTTCGAGAAAGCGTTCGACTCCGTGAAGTGGAGCGCACTGTGGTCCTGTCTTAGGCGAAGTGGAATACTGTATATAGGTATCATCAAGTCCCTATATAACTGTAGCATCTGCAAGGTTTTACACGACCAAGTTCTAGGGGAACCAATCCCATTGACTTCAGGAGTCAAGCAGGGCTGCCTCCTGTCACCGCTGCTCTTCATTGTCCTACTCGACGACGTCATGCGGAAGGTAACTCAAACATCTAGGGACATTCCATTGAACAAAAGCTCGCACCTGGAGGACCTTGACTATGCAGACGACATAGTGTTGATTTCGTCTTCACTGACCGTTCTCTAAATGAAGCTGGACTCATTACGAGAGGAAGCTCAAGATAAGGGTCTACGAATCAACACTAGGAAGAACGTCGAAATGCGAGTACAGTCTTTGGAAAACAGACCCATCAGACTCTATGGTACACCACTGGAATCTGTCGCAAAGTTTACATATCTCCGCAGCACCATGACCAACAGCGGCGACTCTGATGATGACGTCAACGCGAGGATCAACAAAGCGAAAGGTGCCTTTACCCAGCTAAAACTTGTGTGGGATTCGAACTTGCTCACCCGGCGGATCAAGTTTTCCCTCTTCGATTCCATAGTGAAGTCTGTTTTGCTCTTCGGCTGCGAGACTTGAAAGGAGACAAAGAGTCTGACGAGCAAGCTACAAGTGTTCGTCAACAAATGCCTGAGGTCCATCCTGCGCATATTTTGGATGAACACTATCAGCAACGAGGATCTGAATCTATGAAAGCGATGCCACCAAATCTTGATGAAGTGAGAAATCGCGCAACGGAAATGGAAGTGGATAGAAAGCAAGAAAGAAAGAAAAACATAGGGCACACCCTCCGAAGACCAGAGGACAATACCACCAGGGTCGCGTGCAGGGACCAGAGCAGACGGCGGGGCCGACCGGCACACACGTGGCAGCGCACCGTGGACGCCGAGCTGCGGGCAGCAGGGCTGAGTTGGAGGGACGCGGAGCAACAGGCGCAGGACAGGAGTGGATGGCGACGTCTCAGGAAGGCCCTCTGGGGTGCCATAGGACAACAACGAATTGTTTTTGTCCAAGGGACAACCAAAATGTCCTACGGACAACCAATTCCGTTGTCCAAGTGACTAGTTGTCCGAGGGACTTATCTAAAACTTTGTGCCGTATAATAAATATTAATGATTTTTTATGTTTTATTTCACCCTTACGGTGAAATATTTATACAATAGTATCTGGTACAATATAATTTATTGTAATAAGTTAAGTACTTACGTAGTTGTGCCAGTGGTCCGATGGACAGACAATAAAGCCACCCACAGTCTTCAACAGTACTCGACCGACTAACGCCGCGAGTTTTGTGAAATCAAAATAACGGCTAGGCCTATTTGCTTAAAAGAACTTTTAGCTTGTTGTGAAGTATCTTAGTACGCCATCAATATTTAGATTTTATAACTATTTTATGGTTGCCCAGTGGATCTGCACAGCGTGTATAATTAAAGGGACAAAATTAAAAGGCAAGAAATTCATAAACCGTTTGGTGCAAATATAAGAAATCGGTGTGTTTTATTAATGATACTTATCCATAAAAACGATTATGTGTATAAATATCAATTCCGCAACAGTATTTTTTCGTGATACAAAGTTTTACGGTGCACCGTTGCAAGGGGACAATCTGTCTACTATTGAAAACCAACTTTTGGTCTTTTGGACAACCATTACAGAACAGATAAATTGTAAACAAAATTAAATATTTTGTGATAAAATGCTAGATAATATTAATAGGAACATAAAGGAACACAAATAAAAGTCATTACTTTTATATAAATTTGTGTTATCGATCCGGGACTCTGTACGTATGACGTTGAACACTAAAAAGTTGATTCACCCAAATACAATATTGTCATTGAAAGCAACAGGCATTTTTTACATATGTGAACATTTATTAAACGGCGTTTACAATGGTGATAATTGTAAATTTTTAATTTGTAAGTTTCTTACTTATTTGTAGAATTTCTTAAACAGCACTTGTAGTACAATTTAAATAAAAATAAAATAAATAAATAAATATTAGGGGACAATCTTACACAAATCGACCTAGTCCCAAACTAAGCAAAGCTTGTACTATGGGTACTAGACGACGATAAACATACTTATATAGATAAATAAATACTTAAATACATAGAAAACATCCATAACTCAGGAACAAATATTCGTGCTCATCACACAAATAAATGCCCTTACCGGGATTTGAACCCAGGACCTCTTGCTTCGTAGGCAGGGTCACTACCAACTAGGCTAAAGCGGTCGTTAAAACATTTAACAAATATGTCAGTTTTTTACAAAATTGTTGGATTGTAATGTTTATTAAATAGGGCCCTGGTAAGAAATAACGACTTACAAATGTCACAACGAAAAGGTTTCTCGCCCGTATGGGTTCGTCTATGCACAACCAAAGAAGTTCTATGCGTGAACTGTGACTTACAAACGTCACAAGAAAAAGGCTTCTCGCTCGTGTGAGTTCGTCTATGCGCAGCCAAAGTACCTTTAAGGGCAATCTGCAACTTACAAACATCGCAAGAAAAAGGCTTCTCACCTGTGTGAGTTCTCATGTGATCAGGTAAATGGCTCTTATGTGAAAATCTTTTGTTACATACATCGCAACTGTACGGCTTCTCGCCTGTGTGCATTCGCATGTGTATATTTAAATTCGATATGTATGCAAACTGAATAGAGGATTTCTCCACTATGAAGTACTTTATTATGGTTTGCTAACTCACAAGGATATATAAATCTTTTGTTACAATTAACACATGAATAACGCCTCTCTCCTGTGTGGGACCTGCTATGCACAGTCAAGGTTATTTGTGTAGTAAAGCATTTGTTACATTTGTCACATTTGAATAACTTTGGCTTCTGGACACTGTGTATATGAGTTACTGTTACATGTTTAATCGAGTCTTGTTTTCGGGTAAACATATAGGAATATATATCACACTTAAATAGAAGTAAATAAATAAACATTTTACATCCTATGTAAACAAATCAGAATTTTAAACCTCAAAACCAAACATTACACCATATTGACCTTGTACCATATTTATGTGAATAAAGAATTTTGAATTTGAATTAGAATTAGAAGCAATAGAGTTCACAATTCCTAGAAACTTAAATATAAATATATCTGACACTGGGCCTCACGAAGAAAAAAAAAAAAAACATGAAATTAAGAGTTAACAAGAGAAACAGATGTACTTATCGTACTTTTTTATAAAACTTATGTATATATAGTCATGACCAACATAGTGCAAGGGATCTAGCGAGTCAAGCAAAGCAAGGTAGGTGTGTGTGTGTGTGTGTGTGTGTGTGTGTGTGTGTGTTTTTTACATTCCTTTCGTGTTAGCATGCTTTACTACCAGTAATTTCCCTCCAACTAAAAAAAAAAAAATAAAAAAAAAAACTTGTAATGTAAAAACGTCTTATGTTGTCTGTGTACCGTCCATAACATGTGTTATTTGTTTTAAGTCTCCTGTCTATTCCTTACCCAAAATCAAAATTTCTTAAACCGAACAGTCTCCTCATGTGTGTTATGTCTCTACTTCGACATTGGCAAAATGCGCCTTGCTAAAATAGCAAGGGTGAAAGCCAAGATAAAAAAGACTTTTATGTGAGCCAAGCCAATATAAACCAGGGAATTTTTCCTAAATATGTGAATCACATTTGTTAACACCAGAGTGCGTTACTACATAGTAACGCACATGTCTTGTCAACGATGCTTTGCTTGCGAACTGTTTGATGCAGAAACTGCAGGAGTAAGGTTTCTCGACCCTGTGAGTTCGTCTATGCTTAATCAAATTACTACTTTGCGCGAACTGTGCCTTACAAACGTCACAAGAAAAAGGCTTCTCGCCCGTGTGTTTACGTCTATGCACAGCCAAACTGCCACTTCGCGTAAACCGCGACGTACAAATGTCACAAGCAAAAGGCTTCTCGCCCGTGTGAGTTCGTCTATGCTTAATCAAATCACTTTTACCGGAAAACTGGCGATTACAAACGCCACAAGCAAAAGGCTTCTCGCCCGTGTGTTTACGTCTATGCACAGCCAAACTGCCACTTTCCGTAAACCGCGACGTACAAATGTCACACGCAAAAGGCTTCTCGCCCGTGTGAGTTCGTCTATGATTAATCAAACCACTACATTGCGTGAACTGTGCCTTACAAACGTCACACGAAAAAGGCTTCTCGCCCGTGTGAGTTCGTCTATGATTAATCAAACTACTACTGCGCATGAACTGCGACTTACAAACGTCACAAGAAAAAGGCTTCTCACCCGTGTGAGTTCGTCTATGCACAGTCAATTCACTTTTACCGGAAAACTGGCGATTACAAACGCCACAAGCAAAAGGTTTCTCGCCCGTGTGAGTTCGTCTATGCTTAATCAATTTACTACTGTGCGTGAACTGGGACTTACAAAAGTCACAAGAAAAAGGCTTCTCGCCCGTGTGCACTCGCATGTGTAAATTTAAATCCGATGTGTGTGCAAACTGTTTATTACACACATTGCAGGAATAGGGTATTTCTCCACTATGAACTACTTTATTATGCTTTACTAAATTCCAAAGATATATAAATCTTTTGTTACAACTAACACATGAATAAGGCTTCTCTCCTGTGTGAGATCTGGTATGCACAGTCAAGCTTATTCTTGTAGTAAAGCATTTGTTACATTTGTCACATTTGAATAACTTTGGCTTCTGGTCACTGCGTACATGAATTACTGTTAAATGTTTAATCAAGTCTTGTTTTCGGGTAAATGTATAGGAACATATATCACACTTGAAAAGACTTTGTTTCTCACCTGTGTGAGATGCTAAAACAGATTGTTTCCCACCTTGTGATTTAGAAACATTACTGGAATTGTTGGACAAACTACCTGTTTTTGTGCAAGTGTGATTTTTTAGACTTGATTTACAATCAAAGGTCTTGACACAAGTGTTGCATGTGGGGAAGTCTTCCACAAGGATGCGCTCGAGCCTCACAAAACAGTCCCTAAGCTTGGAGTGGTGCTCGTGGCTCATGTTGCACTGAGGTCCCTCCCCGGGGCGGGAGTGGGGGCACTCGGGCGCGGCTCCGTCTGCTGGCTCCGGCTGGCCCGGGTCCTCCACAGTCTTGTTCAAGGCACCTGCAATGGAATATTACATTTTGCATTGTTGTTTGTATGCTTTAGAGACACTTAAAGAGCCAGTAAATTTTCAGCACATATAGACAGTATTCATACGAGCAAAAATAATTTCACAAAAATCGCATATTTAAAAAAAGACTGATACAATTCAAATTATTTTCGTTCCAAAAATAAACTTTGTGTAAAAAGAAAAAACATGTTTAGTTTTGAAATGAGAATAATTCAAATTGTGTCAGTCTTATTATAATAAATGTGTGTTCTGAAATAAGTTCTACAATAAAGCTACTTCAGTGTAACATCCCTGTAAACCAAAGGGTACATTGAGTAGAGGTGATTATAAATAAAATCCACAGCTGCTGTTAAAATACAACCCCATATTTATTGATCCCAAATACACAAATGGATAATTCAAGCCCTCACTTCATTGACGTAAGGGTTTGAATGATCAGAGGCCGTATTGTCTAAAGCTTCTGATGCTTGCCTTTGCTTTCACCATCTCTTTCTGTCATCAACTTATACTGTATGACAGAAAGAAATAGTGATTGCGAAGGCAAGCGTCAGAAGCGTTAGACAATAAGCCTGCAGGTTGTGCATTATAGGTTGACAAATGCAAGTCATGTTTTGACTGGTCTAATCTTTGAATAAAGCAGTCGGTAAGATTATATAACAATACACCAAACAATGGACACCAACTACCTTATCCTACAAATTAACCAGCAGATCAGGTTAAAACTTACTTTGCATTGAAAACGCGATGTCTTGCACTTGCAATTGTTCAGGTCCAATTACTAGTTCGTCTTTAACTTCGTGGCCGGCGTACAAGCCTTCTGCCGCGGCCGCCTCGCTCACGCCGCACTCGCCCCACTCGGGCTCCTCCTTCACAGGCTCGCACTCCGCAGTCATGGTGTATGCCCACGCCGACCGTTCTGCGTCGGAAGCACCACGGCGGCAGTCTGCTGACTGCATGATCACGATACGGCTAAACAATGGTTTTGCAGGTTTTTGTTTCTTAAAGTTCTTTCCGCTAGGGAAATGGTTTTGCAGGACTTCTCGTCTTCAAGTATAATTAACTTCGTAATCCTGAAAGATATTTACATTCTGATCGCTTAGAGAGAAAGAAAGAATAGTTCTGTCAAAGAGTATTGTAATATTATATGAACAAGAGTGGCAACTCTATGGTCAAATATGCATGTATGGAAGGTGCTGCCGCCCTACGGCTGCTCAAGAACTAATGTGACGTTTCTATAGATGTATACCTATCTATATGTATATGTTGGTAGTGATGTACAGCTATAGATACGCGTACCTATAGCAATGTATAGTCAAGGATTTTAATTGATAGGCTAATTGCCACTATTCGTATTTTAGCCGTCTAATTCAAAGCAGCATATACGAAGTATAAGCGGCTAAACCCGATTTGCAATATACGGCTAAAATACGAACATTGGCAAGTGGCCTATCAATTAAAGTCCTTGACCGTACAATTTGGTACGCCATGGCCATAGCCGATGAATGACAACTGACAAGTTTGACAAGTCAACCAAGATGGCCGCTTATTTAGTTCTTCGGCAAACACCAGAGATCGCTGTAGTCGCATGAAAAGTGATGATATATGTAAGTGTGCCCCCCCGAGTTCTGTCTTGTCTGTCTGTGATCGATTGTGATTCTTTCTTCAGCCGTTCATTATTGTTTAAATATGTACTCGATTTACTCTATTATTTTGATCTAATTTCGTTGAATTCAGTTCAGTTTAGTAGAGTAGAGTAGTGTAGTGCCGTGCCGTAGTGCTCAAGTGCTGACATGACAGTACTGTAGCAGTGTTGCCACCTTACGCGTGGCGTGGAACAAGTGGCTAGCTATACGTCGGCACCCTGCGCTCGGTGTGCGGTCGCCTTTAAGTACTGGATTCGACAAACGACAATAAAAACTGCTCCCACCCAGGGTACAAATACACAGACTTGATAAAATAGTCACGGAGACAAAGTTGCTCGCACGCCCATACTCTTAGTTATCAAACATGCAGCTGATTATTTGTAATTGTTCATAGTGTTCTCTAAATCGTTGCGCTTAGTTATCGTTTTATGCAAAACAATACCACAGAATATATAATAGTACTGACGTACAGAATGGAAACGGTCCGCCCCGCACCGATTCGAATTACCCCACCCCTCAAGGCGCAGATAGCCGGAAACCGCCAGAAACCAGAAGAGTGCGCGCGCGATGTATGTAGGCGTACGCGTGTACAGACGTCGTCGTGCTTATGTAGATTCAAGAACGCGTATTTGTACGTCGTGTCCGCCGCGTGACAATACTAAGTTGGCTAATGAATAGGACATTGAAATACTCCTGTAACGCCATCTATCGAAGAGTAGCGAGAGGTACGAAACTCCAGAAAGGGCCAGACCAAAGAGTACCTACTATTACTTATTCTGTGCCAGGACCTCTTGCTTCGTAGGCAGGGTCACTACCAACTAGGCTAAAGCGGTCAATGAAAAAGAATAATAGTGACGCCATGTGCATAAAATTTTTCACCTCACTAGCTCGGAAAGCCCTTTTTGTTTGTTTGATATCTATTGAGAAAATCGCTTTTTATCCACATGTGAAGAAAGAGTTTTGACATTTGAGGGCAGCTTAAGTGATATTTGACAGCTAACAAAACGTAAAACGTTAAAAGTGCTGAATTTTTAAAATCACTATTAATGAATTGCATCGAGTATTAAACACTAAATACAGTCTTACAACTTTATTTTAATTCATAAATATAAGCATTCAACATTAACCTTCATTCTTGTTGTAAAAACGGATAAAATGTTATGATAGTCCAAGTAAGTCGATGTGCGAACAAAACGCATCCGAAATAATAAAAAAAAAAACTTAAGTCAAAACTTTTCAATTAAATATTCGCATGTTTTTCTAATTATTTTCCTCGCTGTAGTGAGGTGAAAAGTTTTGTGTTATACACGGGTGAAAAGTTATTTTACGTCTCGTGTGTTGAAACACTCACTATCGAAAGGATTCTATTTTTGAACCACTCGCTTCGCTCGTGGTCAATCATAGAATCCTTTCGATAGCTCTTGTTTCAAATGAACACTCGCTGGTAAAATACAACTTTCCCCCCTTGTATAACAAATAACTATTTCAATAATTTACCGAATACAATAAAAATACTCCCA
Organism: Archips xylosteana; assembly: GCA_947563465.1. NCBI lineage: Eukaryota > Metazoa > Arthropoda > Insecta > Lepidoptera > Tortricidae > Archips > Archips xylosteana. The sequence goes on from OX387370.1 coordinate 1,342,273, forward strand.
TTGACTGCCTTCAAAACTCAGCTAATATTCTATTGGCTTAACAAAAAATATTTCTACTCTTTGACGGAATTATAGATAGATTTCTAAAGGCATTTGTAGTTGTAGGATGGTTGCATGAATGACATTACAATATTTGCATGGCTTATGAAATTTAAGTGTATGAAACTGGAAAACTTTTTACCACCAATAATTGTACTACATTTAAGGTAAATAAACATATTTCATTTAATTTCAAAAGAAAAATTATATAAAAAACAAAATCAGGGATGTATGGGGTCCCTGAGTTAAGAAAGTAAAACTATGTATATATATCATCTAACAGTGCAAGCGCCGCAATCCTTAACAAACTTGACCACGTCTTGATATAATCTCGGCCAGAAGTATCGAAGCGCTAAGCGCTTATAGGTCGTGAATATACCGAAGTGAGGGGAAAGCTCGCTACAGTGTTGGGCACGAATTAATTCATTGCGGGCGCTGTAAGGTACTACCTCCTTCCAGACGTTATCGCGGGACAGGCCAAACTTACTCTTAGAAAACCGATACAGTTTGCCGTCAATAATACTGTAGTTTGGGCACGATTGGGGAAGTTTCCTACATTTATTAAAGAGGTGATCATACCACGGATCTCCAGGAATAGGATGAATCTCGGCGACAGGAATGGCTCGAGACAGGGCGCCCAGTGGATGCAGGTGGTGTACCTCCGCCACCCGGGGATCTGGAGCAACACTAAGAGGTGAATGAGGCAACACATCTGGTGCCAGACCAAAGGCTCGCCAGAAATCCACCCCCAAAATGACGGGAGATGACACCCCCGGCACCACATAGAATTTAATCACTTTAGTAACCCCATCGCGCGTAATCGGCAAGAAAACACAACCTTCCACGCGCGACCGGGCACCGTTAGCAGTGGAAATGTCGGTAACAGGGTCCGTGTAGAGTTTAACTCCGGCATCCAGACAACGCTGGGCCACCGAAGCACCAAGAATAGAGATACTCGAACCAGAGTTGAGCAGTCCCCAATAATCATCACCATAGACAGCGACCTTTAAGTACGGACGCGCGTCGTTAGGGTTACGAACCGTAATCTCATTCAAAGCGACCGTAGGATTCGACATAAATATCGAAAGTTTATTTAAATACGCCCGCCAGTCGACAATATCAAAACGTTCGCTCGGAACAGACGGGCGGCGCTTTAGTTTTTCCGAGGCCGGCTTGCCCTCCTTCCTACAGTTAGGACACGTGGAACTAGTCACGTCCTTAGTACCGCAGTGATAACAGACGATAGCTTTAGATTTGCACGTCCGCACGCTGTGTCCGTGCACCCGACACCTTACGCAGAATAGCTGCATACACCTCTCGGCAGCTTCAACCGGTTCTACCATTCCAACATATCCCAGAGATCTAGCCCTATACGCCAAATCCGTGGCTACCGTGTGGGCACTAGCTCGAGGCGGTTCACGAAACGCGGACACCTGCGCGAAGCTGTGTTCAAGAAGCTTACACTTTCTCTTTAGATCAGGAATCGACTCAATAGGCTCTAAAGCGAGCGCAGCTAAATATTGAGGACGTAAATTAGTCCTTATTATCTTAAGTTTCAGCTCTTCCGAAGCGTCCTGGGTTAATCGTGAGAAGAAATTTAGCATAACTGATATAAAATTCAACGCCGACTCATGGGCACCCTGAGTACGACTACGGATCTCGGTCCACAGGCGATCGTCGAAATCCAAAGGCAAAAATTCCTGGATGAGCTTCGCTCTTAGATCAGACCAATCCAACAATCCGGGCTTCACCCCGCGGTACCACGTCAAAGCCGAGCCGGAAAACAATTCAACCGCGGACAGGAAAAGAGCGTGGTGTGAAATCCCACGCGAGTGACATAGCTCTTCTAAACGTTGCAAGTACGCGCGTACACAAGAGACACCATTAAATTGGTGGTTCAGTCTCGCGACTGATCTATCTCCCGAGCAGCTGACTTGGTATACGACGCTCGGAGGTGTAGTTTCTGGGTCGGCTGCACTCGGATCTGGTGGAGCTTCGAAAGAGCTTTTGAAAGAATGAAACAAGGCATCTACCCGCGCCAAGCAATCCGTCAATCTTTCCTCTAAGGCCTCCCTGCGGGGAGATAAATCCGCCGAGACCAATACTCTTCCCAGACGGTGATAACAATGGTGTGCGATGGCTCGCAACCTGACAAAACTTTTAAAACGCGGGCCCGAGCGAAGCGATAACATAATTTCGTCCAGTTTGGCTTCCACTGTATCTAGCTCCGACAACGCAGGGCGAGATGTGTCGGCAATCTCATCCGCCGGAATAGCCGAGGATAATTCCCGGATCTGCACACGCAGCTCCTCCACGGTGTCCTTTGCTGTGGCATCCCTTATCTCTACTTCGTACTGCAGCTCTTCGCGACGCAGCAAATGATACGCGATTGGTCGCTCCATTGCGAAATACCAATAACTAAACCGCAAAACAAAACATCGAAAAACCCAGGTCCGTCGTGCAATTTGAGAAAAGAAATGCACGCTCTGAAAATCAAAACAAAGATTACCCAGAAAGGCAGCTTACCTCATTAAGAAACAACCCCAGCATTCCTACGCTGGTATGACGCTTGATTCCCAAAGTCAACTCAAGAGTCAACAAAAAGGTACCCTTACCCTATTCGAAAACAACCCTAGTAATCCTAAGGACGAATAACACTTGGTTCCCAAACTAAAGTCAAGAGTCAACAAAAGGTACCTTTACCTTATGTGAGGACGACCCCAATGATACCCAGAGTCACTAACTTAAAATTACTCGAACATAACAAAAGGTCACCCACCCATCTATGTATATATGTATATACATCTCCAGAATGCGGGTCCCCACATTGCAAGAGTGTTAGCTTTGTTTTACACGCTGTGTGTAAGGCACTCTTATTTACCTGAGGATATGACGAAAACTGTAGTTGTTCCTGTACCTAAAAATAAAACGAGAGATTTGTCTGACACCAATAACTACAGGCCTATATCCCTTGCGACTATCATTGCTAAGGTATTTGATAGTGTGCTTAATGTACAGTTAAATAAGTACGTGAGTCTTAACCCCAACCAGTTTGGTTTTCGCCCAGGGTTATCAACGGAGAGTGCAATACTGTTCCTTAAGCACACTGTCAAATATTATTTAAATAGAAGGACGCCCGTTTATGCATGTTACTTAGACTTGTCTAGGGCTTTTGACCTGGTTTCCTACAATATCCTATGGGAAAAATTAAAGGCAATTAAACTACCTAATGAGACCATACAAATTCTGAAGTATTGGTATGGGAGCCAGGTCAATAGTGTTAGATGGGGAGATACTTTTTCAGACTCGTACAGGTTGGAGTGTGGGGTGAGGCAGGGGGGTTTGGCCTCGCCCACACTTTTTAATTTGTACATAAATGAGCTTCTCGAGGCGCTTGGCAAAACGCATGTCGGCTGCCATATTGACACAGTCTGTCTGAATAATTTGAGTTACGCAGACGATATGGTTTTGTTGAGCGCATCAGCTTGTGGTTTGCGAAAGCTTTTGAATATTTGTGAGACTTACGCTATCCAACATGGGCTAAAATATAATGTAGGCAAAACACAATACATGGTGTTTGAGCCTACTGGTTATAAGATACCTAAAGTACCTCCTATAAATTTGAATGGTAGTCCTTTGGAAAGGGTAATTAGTTTTAAATATTTAGGCCATGTTGTCACCTCAGACCTAAAAGACAACATGGATATTGAGCGTGAACGGAGGGCCCTGTCGCTGCGGGCAAACATGATTGCGCGTAAGTTTGCGCGCTGTACCAGGGAGGTGAAATTAACTCTTTTCACTGCTTATTGCGCCTCCCTGTATACGTGCAGCTTATGGGCGCATTATACGCAACGGGCCTACGGGGCCCTCCGGGTCCAATACAACAACGCGTTCCGGGTGCTGATGGGGCTGCCCCGCTTCTGTAGCGCATCAGGGATGTTTGCTGAAGCGCGCATAGATTGCTTTTATACAATTATGCGCAAGCGATGCACATCCTTGGTGCGCCGGGTGCGGGCCAGCCCCAACCCCGTCCTGCGTTCGATAGCCGAAAGGTTAGACTGCCCATATTTGAGGCATTGTGATGATATGCATGTTTCTAAAAGCACCTATTATGTATAACCGGTGCTGGGGTGTTTCTAGAAACATAACTATTAAAAACATCTGTGTAAAATTTATTATTTCTTGTAACATAGGTATAAGTAGTTTAACACATTAATCATAAGTATGAGTCTGTAAAGTTACTCGAAATAAATGATTTATTATTATTATTATTATTATAAAGGGTTTTTAATCTCGACATAAAGTCGGTTTTTTTTTTATTCATGATACGGGCATAAGCCAAGTACCATGTAACCATTGTGTAAATTATGTTCTTTGTGTAGTGTCTGTGTTTGCGTTAGTGTGATTGTCTTGTTGGTTGCTGTGTTCTGGTAGTGAGGTAGGATTTATTGAAATCGGCGTACTATAGAGCAAGTATCTAAAACTATTGATTTCTGTAAGGGTATATAGGTTTTGTCGTTGAGGTCTAATATTTTAAGTGCTGTTTTAAGGGTTTTTGGAATAATGCCTGTTGAGGAGATAATGATTGGAATGATTTTGACGACGTCTTGATGCCACATCTGTTTTATTTCGTCTGCTAGAGGTATGTATTTTTGTATTTTTTCACTTCTCATGCTCTTAAAATGTTACTTTAGTCTCTGCATATCGGGACTAAAGCTCTTTTTTGATCTCAAGGGATTAAAGTAAAATTTTTTTAATTGACTATGGAAACCCCTAAACTGCCAATCACGGTGTTTGTGAATGGAGGATTATCGCCATTTTCAGTAACTGGGTATAGACAATTTTAAAGCTTTCCACAGACCGAAGCGCGCTGCGGACGCACTGTAGCGCCCTGCGCTTCGGTCTGTGGAAGCCTTTAGGGCGTGGAAATAACCTCAAAATGACAACTGTATAAAAAATATTTAAAAAATAATAATTAATTTCGTGAAACACATTGAATAATTACGAATATTAATCTATTTAATTATAAAATGTTAAAGATGAATTCATTTTATTTTGCACGTAAAGAAAGATTTCCTTTAGCTTAGGTGTTTTTAATTTGTTTTTTTTTTAAAAACGCTGTCGGCAAAGCAGTTCCCTGCTCTGTCGATAAAATAGCAATCCGCACTGTCGGCAAAGCAGTGCTGGAGTGTACGGTAGATAGAGCAGTTACGTATGAATGTTAATATGGCGTGACTTCAAAATAATGCGATGTCAGTTGCATTTAATAGTAAATAGAAAGTATAATTAGATATAATTTAACAAAGAATTGGCATATAGAAAATAAACTTAAAAAGTCGTTTCTTTATTCACGGGTAAGTGTTTCAGTTAACAATATATTTTGTGTGTGTGAAGTTAATTTATTTGCCGATTCTAATGAATGAACAATTATCATTCTTACATGCATAGTCCAATTAGTTTTAACATAGTCTTTAAGTTAGAATCTGTTGGCTAATTATGCAAGCATTTAAAGCGTCACTTTACAAAAAAATATAAAAGAAAAGAAAAGACAACGGTATTTTTTTTGCTATTTGAATTTTGAACAGATGTCCATTGCTCGTATTGAGCATACGTTGTAAAAAAGTAATTTTGTACGTCATTTTTTTCCTCGCATTCAAAGTGAAAAGTAGAGTGTTTAACGCGGGACTAAACTACCATAATGACAACTCGAATTATAGCCTCCCTCGCTATCGCTCGGGTGGCTAAATATCTCGTGTCATTATGGCTTGTTTTAGTCCCTTGTTGAACAATCTACTATTTCGGTGTGTTTATGTTTCAGGTTGTGTGTGTTGGGAACAGCGATATCTATAAGGTAAGTGGTTTTGGTAGATTTTTGGATAAGTGTGATGTCAGGTCTATTGCTGAGGATGGTGCGGTCGGTTACTATGTCTCGGTCCCAGTAAAGTTTCGTTGTGCTATTTTCTAATACATTTTTTGGCTTGTATTGGTAGTAGGGTGTGTAGGTTGTGAGTAGTTTATGTTTTAGTGCAAGCTGTTGATGTATGTGTTTAGCGACGTTATTGTGGCGGTGAGTGTACTCTTTAAGGGCTAGGAAACTGCATCCTCCTGTGATATGGTCTATTGTTTCGGTGGTTTGATGGCATAATCTACATTTATCTGTTTCTATTGCTTCTTTTAGAATATATTTTGAGTAATTACGGGTTTTGATTATTTGGTCCTGTATGGCTATGAGGAAGCCTTCTGTCTCGCCATAAATATTCCCTTTAGTGAGCCATGTGCATGATGCTTTCTGGTCTATGTGTGATTGAGCTAGTTGATGTGGGTATTTTCCATGTAGTGCTTTACTTTTCCAGTTATCTATTTTTTGTTCTTCAGTGTGTATTTTACGTTTTGGGTCAAATAATAATTATTAATATTATTATATATGTACAACTATGTACCTATATGTGTGTATGTTTTATTTCTTTCCTTATTTTTGTACAATAAAGAGTTTACATACATACATGACTATACCTACATCTTAACTTCAGTGGAAGTGTAGAATGCTTCCACCGTCAAAAAATAAAAAAAAACCGGGCAAGTGCGACTTGGACTCGACCACGAAGGGTTCCGTACCATTGTCTATGTATAAAAACTGTGAAAAATCACGTTTGCTGTATGGGAGCCCCCCGTAAATATTTGTTTTATTTTACTTTAATTATTTACTTTTAAAGTTAATATATTATAACTAAATATTCTGTGAATATTTCAAGCGTCTACCTGTTGCCGTTGTCAATATGGAGCAAAAACAAGCAAAACATCACGTTTGTTGTATGGGAGCCCCCTTAAATATTTATTTTATTCTGTGTTTTAGTATTACTTACATCATCTGTGAAAATTTCTACTGTCTAGCTATTACGGTTCATGAAATACAGCCTGGTGACAGGCAGGCACGGCAGGATTAAGGTTTCCTGCTGCCCGTGTGAGTTCGTCTATGCCTAGCCAAAGTACTTTTTTGGGAAAACTGCGACTTACAAATGTCACAAGAAAAAGGTTTCTCACCCGTGTGAGTTCGTCTATGCACAGCCAAAGTACTTTTTTGGGAAAACTACGACTTACAAACGTCACAAGAAAAAGGTTTCTCACCCGTGTGAGTTCGTATATGCACAGCCAAAGTACCTTTTTGGGAAAACTGCGACTTACAAATGTCACAAGAAAAAGGTTTCTCACCCGTGTGTGCTCGTCTATGCTCAGCCAAATTACCTTTTTGGGCAAACTGCGACTTACAAACATCGCAAGAAAAAGGTTTCTCACCCGTGTGAGTTCGTCTATGCCTAGCCAAAGCACTTTTTTGAGAAAACTGCAACTTACAAACTCCACAAGAAAGAAGTTTCTCGCCTGTGTGAGTTCGTCTATGCTCAGCCAAATTACCTTTTTGGGCAAACTGCGACTTACAAACATCGCAAGAAAAAGGTTTCTCACCCGTGTGAGTTCGTATATGCCTAGTGCCTACGACAGCGCCATCTCTTAGTTATCGCTGTAACTTCCACCTCATTTAGGTACCTAGTTTTTAGTTAGCTTTACCAATCGCGAGTTAGTTCTAGATCGAAGCCACAGATGGCGTTATAACTAGTAATATAAGCAAATTTTCATTGTATCGAGACACACTTTAATAAAATCATCAAAAATAGCAAGAAGTCTTTTTCCCTCTCCACTCCTGCCACTTCTTCCACAACCGAACATTGGTGACCCCGACGACGAAGAAGAAGAAACTCTTATCGAAAGAATCGAATACGCAAATATTACGACCAGGCGAAGCAGGCGATACCCGAGCATCGCGTGGCAAGAGAAAAAGGCGCGGCGTATATAACGTAGAACGTCGCATAGAAGTTTGGCCGGAGAAAACAGGGAAAGATACAGAAAATTTTTTTAAAGAAACCTAGAATATCAAGAAATATACCGACTACCAAGAAAGCGAAGATTGCATTCAAGGTTGCGTTTAAAGCGATATCTACCTTCAAAATAAAATTAACGATCAAAGACAAAGAAAAACCGAGCGTGACGAAAGAAGAAAAGTTGGTGAAGAGGTCGAGAAGGTCGAAGGGCTATCGATAGGTGGTAACACGGTATCAAGTAAGTGGCTGGCTGTTAATTTTTTGGGCATATTTATTTGCATTTTTTTAATTTCTTCAACTTTAACATCACCTAAGTATTCTCAAATACAACTAGTTTGCTTAGTTTAACATATTAAGTAATCGATGTCGTCATCTGAATCTGAATCAGAACATACAATGATAGAGAGCGTTAAGGTAAGCGATTTAATAAAAATGAGGGGGGTAGTTAAGGGAAAGTTAACTTTGTTCAAGAAATTTCTATCGAAACTTGGCCAAATTCCTTTAACTGCTGAGCAAATAATTGATCTAGAATTGAGGGTCGCTAGAATAACTGAAGTTTTTAAGGAATTCGAAAACATACAGGATCAAATTGAGACTCTTAGTGCCGATGTCGATCAACAGTTATCTGAAAGGGAGATGTTTGAGAATACCTACTTATTTTCAATCTGTGTCTTTAAGTAAGGGATACTTGAAACGGAGTGGCAGCCTGGCCCAACACCCCGTCATGGATGACCAGGCTCGCGAGTCAACGCAGACAACTTGTGAGTTTATAAAATATCCAGACATTTCTCTTCCCTCATTCAATGGTGTAATTACAAATTAGATAAATTTTAGAGACAGTTTTGATGCACTTATAAATCAAACTAACTTAAAACCGATACAGAAATTTAAATACTTAAAAAGCTGTTTAACCGATAATGCACTAGAAGTGGTCAGTTCGTTGGAGTACGCCGAAGAAAGTCATTCTATAGCATGGCAATTACTATGTGAAAGATATAATAACCCTAGAATACTCGTTTATAATCACTTAAGAGCTCTGTTTAATGTCGACACTGTTGCCAGTACTGCCACGTAGGAACATTATCCGATAATATTTCGAAACATCTAAGAACCCTAAGATCGATAAATATTTCCACCGAGGGTTGGGATTTATTAGTAATTTTTTTCCTCTCCTCTAAACTCGAAAAAACAATGCAACGACGGTGGGAAGAAAAAATGAACTCCCGTGAACTACTACTATTACAGGACTTCAAAACATTTCTACGGGCACAGGCGGACCTTCAGGAACCGCTGAGTCACGCCACACCTGCCCAACCCGAGCACCACGCCGGCCCGTCGCATAAGGCGCTGGTAACCACTTCCTCTCCAACCCAGACTAATAACGTAATACCTAAACATAATACCTTTAGTTCCAAGCGTAATCAATGTCCCAACTGCAAGGAAGGGCACTACATCCATCAATGTCCTAGGTTTTTGGCCCTGAGCGCAGCATCCCGCATTCGTGTGGTTAGAAAATTAGGTATTTGTTCGAATTGCCTAGGCACGAATCATATTTTACCTAACTGTCGTGCAAGTAACTGTAAAACCTGCAGGGGTAAGCACCATACACTTCTACATATCAGTAACTCAGAGACAAAATTGCCGCAATCAGAACCAAAACCGTTAACTTTTCCAAGCTACCAACCGCCCAACGTACCTACTGTAGAGCCACAGTCGGTTAATTTATTAACAAATCAACGAGAATCCAAGATGATACTAGGCCAACTCGATGGCAACGACAATCAAATCAAACAAATAATTTTATCTGCCGCGTTAGTCAAGGTGTTAGATATTAATAACCAATCGCATGCATGTAAAATTTTACTCGACTCTGGCTCTCAATGAAATTTTATAACCGAAAAAGCATATAAGAAATTAAAATTACCAATCCGTAAAATAAATATGGAAGTACTAGGATTTAACGATAATGTAACTAACATAAATCAGTTATACGAAGTAACCCTCCAATCACGCGACGAATCATTTACGACAAATTTATCTTGCTTCATTGTACCTAACATATGTAAACTACCCTCATATACCGCCACTGTCCGACATTTTAACATTCCACGACGATTTATTTTAGCAGACGAGACATTTTACCAAGGTGGTGATATAGATATGATTATAGGGGAAGAACAATTTTATCAACTTCTATGTATTGGTCAATATCGATTAGGCGACGGTCTGCCTATACTTCAAAGAACTCGACTGGGCTGGGTAGTTTCGGGAGTGTTTAATACTCGCACACTATCGCAGGGTGTGAGATGTAACTTTATACGAAATAAAAATAACAATGAATTAAATCAATTTTGGGCCGCAGAAAAATGTCACTCCAGGGAAGAATTTCCACATGATGATATTCTACAGTGTGAGAAAATATTCAATGAACACAAAAGAAATTCTGATGGAAATTTTGTAGTGGCAATTCCGTTAAAAGAACAAATTACAGCCTTAGGCCCATCGCGTCCAGTTGCGTATAACTGATTCAAATCATTAGAGTCAAAATTTGCTCGCGATCCTCAATACAAGGAAAAATATTTAAATTTTATGAGAGATTTTATGGCCGCGGGTCACATGATCGAATACAGGGATACCGAACCTTGCAATTTTCTTCCCCATCATGCCGTCATTAACCTAAATAAAACTACCACTCCTCTACGAGTAGTAATGGACGCATCATTCCAAACTAGTACAGGCAAATCATTAAACGACATCCAATATAAGGGTAAAATTAATCAAGATGATTTATTCGATATCTTATTAAGATTTAGAAAAAACAGATTTGTCGTAAATGCCGATATTGAACGTATGTATAGAATGATAGTGGTATATTGTGGTCGGCACAGGGTTTATCGATGATACCGTCCAACTACGTAAATGGTGATGAGTGCAGTCTTGTGGATGACCTTCAAACACATAATCTAAGCCAATATAACGGTGTCTTTAATCATTATGGTAAGCTGCTGGATTTGGTTTTGTCAAACGATGTTGTGTGCGTTAGTGAATGTGCGAATGCCCTAGTACCTATTGATCCGTATCATAAGGCATTGATTATCCACATTAAATATTCTGTGACTAATACTTTAGAATCAACCTCAAGGGTTAAATATTTTTATAATAAGGGTGACTATGATTCTATCAATAATGAACTGTCAGGCATTGAATGGGAGCGCGAGTTTTTGCAGCGCTCTGTTGATGAATCACTGGACTTCTTTTATGCAACTTTTAGAAGTATGAGAGATAGGTTTATTCCCAGTAAAACAATCAAACCTGACTCACATCCGGCATGGTATTCTTTTGGACTTAAAAAATGTATCAAGGAGAAACATAAATTTTTAAAAAAATATAAAACTTACAAAAATAGGCCTGACTTCATTTCTTATTGCGTATTGAGGGACAGAGTTCGCAAATTGGAACAGGAGTGCTTTAATTCATATATCAAACGTGTTGAAAGTAACATTGCTAAGAATCCAAAGCAGTTCTGGTCGTTCATGAAATCGAGATCCAGCTCTAATGCTATACCGAGTAGTTTGAAATACGGTGACAGGCAGGTTAATAATGGTACTGATATATGTGAAGCTTTCTCAGATTATTTTCTTTCCACTTTTTCGACGTCAAGCGTCAGTAACCCAACGCCTAGTTCAACTCCCGATCTATTTGCTGACCCCACGGCTAGTTTGAGCAGTATTCAACTGAATTCAGCAATGATTACTAATATGCTGCTCAAGCTTGACCCTTCGAAATCGGCTGGTCCTGATGACATGCCAGCTCAGTTTTTAATAAATTGTGCGAGAAGCTTAGCGAAACCCATCTCGTTGTTGTTCCAACGTTCTCTCTCTGAGTGTTACGTGCCACTATTGTGGAAGTCTGCCTTCGTTACTCCAGTTCACAAAAAGGGACCCAAAACCGATATAGAAACTTATAGACCAATTTCTAAATTATGCATAGTCGCAAAGGTATTCGAGAAGATCGTATATGATCGGGTCTACATTGCTTTGAAGAATTCTTTCAACCCGAACCAGCATGGTTTTTTACAACGTCGCTCTACTGTGTCCAATCTTGTCCTGCTGAATGAGTATGTCATTGAAGCAATGGACAGTGGTTATCAGGTCGATGTAATATACACAGACTATAGCAAGGCATTTGATAGGATTGATCATGTAATATTGATTTCGAAGTTATATGCTATTGGTACTCATGGTGACCTACTGAGGTGGTTTTCTTCGTACATTACTCATAGATCTCAAGCTGTTGTTATTAACAACTACATTTCTAAGTGGGTAGCTATCCCTAGTGGCGTACCGCAGGGATCTTTACTCGGTCCGTTATTGTTTAACATATTTGTTAATGATATCAGTAAGTGTTTTATTCACTCTCAGCTTCTTTGTTTTGCTGATGACATGAAAATCTTTGCGAAGATAGGGTCGACCTATGACTCGGATTTGGTTCAGGCGGATCTTTCACGTCTGGATGAGTACTGTCGAGTTAATAGGTTAAGTCTTAACCCGTCTAAGTGTTTTGCGGTAACCTTTACACGTCAACGTGAACCGATTACTGTTGCCTATACGTTGAAAGGTCATGTTCTAGAGAGATCATCCTTTATGAAGGACTTGTGTGTAATACATGACTCGAAACTTCTTTTTGATAGACATATTGATAGTATAGTTAGTAGCGCTTTGAGGTCGTTAGGCTTTATAATGCGTAGCTCATCACTATTTACTCAAGCTAAAACACTTAAAGTATTATATTGCACTTATGTCAGGAGTAGACTGGAATATGCTTCTCAGATTTGGAATCCCTGTTATAAAACTTATGCCGACCGAATTGAACGTGTCCAAATGAAATTTATTAAATATCTATGTTTCAAACTTAAATGTCCCTATAAATCGTCCAATTATATTGAAATATGTAAAAAACACCATCTTATTCCTTTGCACCGCCGCCGTGATATAGCCGACATTACTTATATTCTTGGCATCATCAGTGGCGGTACTGACTGTCCTGATTTGCTTCATAAATTGTCCTTTAATACGCCAATTAAACTTAGAAGATTCAATCCCCCTATATTTCTTAAATATACATCGACTAGATACAGGCAAAACAGCTTTCTCAGGCGTGCTAGTGGTAATCTAAACAACCTGGTGAAGGAAATGGATATTGACATATTCAACTGTAGCATCCCTTCGGTGAGGCAAGGATTGGCGATGAGGTGCTTTGACTGAGCGTGCCGTTGCATTGCTGCGTTATATGTACTATTTTGCTGTAGGCCCTACTCCGGTTTTTTTCTGGGTAGTGCAGCGTCTACCTAATTTAATCAGATGTAATATTACCTGCAAAATTGTTCAGTGTGTATCATGAAATGCGAGAATTCCATTTGAGATTTTGTGGTGTTGTTTTGCATGATGTGTCGATTGTTTTGTGCGCGACACCTCGTTTAAGTTTAAGCTTAAACATATAATCAGTCACTATCTGTGAGATCCTGTAATTGGCTCTGTGCTACTATTGTTAATACCTATATTATGTTATAAGCTGTTGGTTCTCCTTAATAAATAAATAAATAAATAAAATAAATAAATAAATCCTAAACAACAAAAATTGCAATGTATATTATGGCGCGAACATCCAACTGACCCATTACGTACCTATGCGTTAACCACTCTTAGTTTCGGTTTAAAGTGCGCACCCTATATCGCTACGCGGTGTTTACTGCAGTTGCGAACGAAAACAAAATCCGGTTCTCCGACACACCTGATGCAATAGTTCACAGTTTCAATATGGACGACTTATTGTACGGAGGTGACGACGAACAGACAATAGCAGAAACAGCTGTTAATATCGACCGAATTTTACGCGAAGCGAAGTTCTACCTACGAAAGTGGAAGTCTAACTCCCCCTTAATACAAAAAAATCGTGAGTAATTCTACTGACTCTCAAACCGACATACCACCAACTACAATTGGAAGTGACACACAAAAAGTGTTAGGACTCGCATGGTCTAGCCAGGCCTCATGCATGCCATGTACTTACGCGCGATATTTACCTACCGCGGGGACGATCTGCTAAGATCGAAATTCCAGTAGGTTGTCACAAGCGCGCGCAGACGCACGTTCATTCGTGTTCCACGGAAAAAATATGCCGCCTGGACTTTTATAAGTGAATGGTGAAACAGGAGGCAAATTTTAATATGACTATGCTAGAATTAATAGCTAATATAACAATTTGATAGATAGATAGATAGATAAAGACGTTTATTTGGTACTGCAAGCACACACAATCAAGATTAACAAAAATACAAAAGCCAGTACAAACTTAAAAGTAAAACATTATATATTGTCTGTATGCGCTGCAGTAGTGCAAAAGGGCCGTGGCTCAGTGGTCAACATTGCTCATAGGAGCAAAACACTGATATTCTGCCACAACCAAGAGGATCGAGAACAAAATATTACTTACTAATTCAAAATAATTATACAACAAAAGAAAAACAAAACAAACAGTGCTAAGCATCATTAATACCGACAATAAAAAGCAGATTACAACAAAAGCACAAAACAAGCCATGCCACCCGAGACGTCCCCAAAACTACCCGAGCCGATACGGCGAGGGCAGACAGACACGTCGAGGGGAAAATGGGTCCAAATGCTCGACACTCTGCTCTTCACTTCGATTACAAGGAAAATAAACAGCAATATTGGAAACCATTTATTTACAAGCTGCAATTTTCATCCAATGCATTATTTATAATAATTTACCAGATTTGCGTAATTTTATTGATTTCGTAATATAAAACAATAGTTATATATAGCAGCTACCGAACCACCCCAAACAAACATGCAACCGCCATATAGTTCCTTCACCCTACCCTACGTTTTAAAATCACACTCGAAATCAAGTACCGGACAACCGCTTTGCTTCTGTAAGAGAATTAATTTGTATTGTGTTTTGAAGGATTTTTTTGATGTTAAACGCCTTATCGGTGGGGGTATATTGTTCCAGCACTTGGTTGCAAGATAACTTGGATAGATTTGGAAGTTCGTATCGTGCTGTCCCTCTTACTCTTCTATAAAAAGCTATAAGCGTGAGCGGCATGGCACGATGCGAAGTTCGAAAGTTGACCTTCGTATTTAGTATAACGCTAGGGTACTGTGAGCATGGCAATGTGTTCTGCGCATTACAATAAATATCCTTTTTTGTTAGGATTCCAGAGCTAAAATAGCAAAAACGGAACCCTTATAGTTTCGCCATGACCGTCTGTCTCTTTGTCCGTCCGTGGCTTAGCTTAAAGAATATTAGTGCTAGAAAGTTTGCATGGATATAATATATAGCAATTATCCCGACAAAATGGTAAAAAACATGTAGAAAAAAAAAATAATCCAAACTGCCAGCCCTTGTCACTGTCGGCACGCACACATTCTTAAGGAGACGGAGTAGTATAATCTGTGGCTACAATCGCGGTAAGTACCAAGATTTTGTTCGGGATGCAGTATCTGTTACGAAGTAACTATTAAGTAATCTGTGGTCTAGCTCTAGTGATGAATTAATGTACACACTAAAAATTGAACCATTGCCAGGGGGGGCACACTTACATATATCATCACTTTTCATGCGACTACAGCGACCTCTGGTGTTTGCCGAAGAACTAAATTAGCGGCCATCTTGGTTGACTTGTCAAACTTGTCAGTTGTCATTCATCGGCCATGGCCATGGCGTACCAAATTGTACGGTCAAGGACTTTAATTGATAGGCCACTTGCCAATGTTCGTATTTTAGCCGTATAATGCAAATCGGGTTTAGTCGCTTATACTTCGTATATGCTAATTTGAATTAGACGGCTAAAATACGAATAGTGGCAATAAGCCTATCAATTAAAATCCTTGACTGTACATTGCTATAGGTACGCGTATCTATAGCTGTACATCACTACCAACATATAAATATAGATAGGTATATATCTATAGATACGTCACATTAGTTCTTGAACTGCCGTAGGGCGGCAGCACCTTCCATACATGCATTTTTGACCATAGAGTTGCCACTCTTGTTCATATAATATTACAATACTCTTTGACCATTGCCAAAAACCTTATCTAAAAGAAAGGTCTTATCTTTAGCGTCCGCTATTTTTGATCCACTTGGTTTATTAGGACCCGTAATCATTTTTACCAAATGTTTTATCCAACGATTATGGAAAATAAAATCCGATTGGGACGAAACACTTTCGACCGAACTAAGTAACGAGTGGGAATCATTCTACAAAAAGTTGTTAATGTTAAATCCGGTAAAAATACCCAGGCACGCACTTATAACCAATTACATCACCCTAGAACTACATGGCTTCTCCGATAGTTCGTTAGCTGTCTACGGAGCGACGATCTATACGCGCTCTATAGATAAGTATGGTAAAATCATAACTCGTTTGTTACGCGCTAAGTCGAGATTAGCGCGTAATGAAACAATACCAAGGCTTGAACTCCGTGCTGCGTGTTTACTAACACGGAACAGAAAAAACTAGTGGAAGTGCCATGAGTCCCGTTTTGTATCGAAACCAGGTGTGGCAAAACTCACACATACACACTCTTGCAATACATTGAAATCTTAGCAATCATTGGTCGTAGCTTCTATTCAAAAAAGTCATAACTTCTGAATCCAGTAACACAATTTAAACTTTACTACCACGGTATATCGTTGAGAGTACATTACACGGGGTCGTAAGTAAAATTGCATACAAAGTGCTGCCGTCTTTCATCGAGTAGCTGAATTAAAATGACAGGTGTCAAAAAAATTTCCGCTACTCGCCGTCAGAGGTCGTTAAAATATTCCATTGAATAATGAACTCTATGAGATAGGGTTTGGGTTCAACACGAGTGAAAAATATTATACGTCATAAATCTTAAGTATTAGAGATGCGCGGAGTGCATTTATGAGAATATCGATGTAATTCATAGGTCAATAATCTATACATATAAAATCCTTTGTCCTGACTGACGGATCAACGCACAGCCTAAACCGCTGATCGTAGAGACCTGAAACTTGGAGGGTGTGTTCTTTGTATGACGTAGGCATCCGATAAGAAAGGATTTTCCGTAGTTCTACTTCTAAGGGGGTAAAAAAGGGGGGCAAAGTTTGTATGAGACATCGTGATTCCTTGGTCCAATCTACTTCAAATTTTGCATAAACATTCTTTAACAAAATTGATGGAAGACGTGTTTCGTATTTTATTGAAATTCATCCCTTGACGGGGTCAAAAAGTAGTAGAAAGTTATTTTGGGGGTGATTTGCTTCGAAGTTGATATCTATACTCCTTAGTGCTTTTGATTTAAATTACATTTTATTTTGACACATTGTAAACGAAACGAAACTTCAAATATTGCAAACCATTTTTGTCTACGTTTGTCAACCACGTCTTGATCTGATCTCTGATAATAGCTAATTATATGTATTAAGTATTTGCATTTCACCAAGCTTTTGCTTTTACAAGCGCAGCGTGGGACGTCCACCAACGAGATGGACGGACGTTTTGGTGAAGGCCGCAGGTTCAGGGTGGATGCAAGTCGCTTCCAACCGTAATGATTGGACGTCAATGAGGGATGCCTATGTCCAGCAGTGGACGTCCTACGGCTGAAATGATGATGATGATGAAGCTTTTATGCGAGTTCAACCTTTTTCGAATAAAATCGAACTGAGTATTCAAATATCATTGTTGAACTCGCATAAAAGCTTGGTGCACTGCAAATACATATAAAATGCTTTGTCCTGAAGTCCTAAATGACTGACTGCCGGATTAACGCACAGCTTAAACCGCTGTATGTAGAGACCTAAAACGTGGAGGGTGTGTTCTTTGTATGACGTAGGCATCCGATAAGAAAGGATTTTCCGGAATTTCCACGGGATAAGGAATAATCGGGATTTATATATTTCATCAAGAGTGACCCTATGCCCATAACGAAGATTACTAAACTGTACAAATTGGGCATGCAATTAGACTATTAGAATATAAAGCGAATATAAAGAATTTTGAAAATTTCCACGGGATAAAGTTAAATCAGGATTTATATATGTAGGTACTCAAATCAACTGGACCATATCTCCGTAACTACAATTACTAATCTTTTCAAATACAGTATTAACGAAAATGACCATAACAACAAAAAAACTTATTGCAGGATTTTTGGAAATTCCTGTGGGATAGATAATCTCTGAAACTTCCGAGCCGATTAAAAAAAAAACTTTTACCAGTAAAAAGTTACACTATCCTTTATTGACATAGGCTACTTTTTTCCGGGGAAATGCAAAATTCCCAAGGGATAGAAAAAAGAAAATTCAACTTCGGAGCTCATTTTAAAATGTCTTACACCAATAGAAAAGATGCACTGTCCTTGGCTAACATAGGATGCTTTTTTCCGGATAAATGCAAAATTCCCGCGGTATAGAAAATAGTAAAATTAACTTCGGGGCTGAGTTTAAAAAAAAATCACCAATAGAAAGCTTCACTATCCTTTATTGGTATAGGCTACCTACTATTTATTCGGTAAAATGCAAAATTCCCCTGGGATATTAAGAAGTGAATTTCACTTCAGGGCTGATTTGAAAATTTCTTTCACCTATTAGTGAGTAGCTACACTAACCCTTACTTACATAGACTATTTTCTCCGTGAAAAATCAAAATTCCCACGGGAAAAAAATAAGTGAACTCAACTACGCGGCTGATTTTAAAAGTTCTTTTATCGGTAGAAAGCTTTAAGGACATAGGCTATTTTTCTCGGGGAAAATGCAAAATACCCGCGGGATAAAAATAAGTGTAATTTTGCAAAGAATAAGGACAAATTTGTTGAAATTCCCGCGGGATAGGGAATAAACGGGATTTATAATATTCACTAACTGATACTCATGATGAAATGATAATAATGATGGATGTTGCCGGTGCCGGATTTTTGTTTTATACAATGAAAGAGATGAAGAAGCTTTACCACAAATTGGAATTCTACGCGGACGAAGTCGCGGGCAAAAGCTAGTCTCTATATATAAACATGAATCCCTACTTCCCTTGCACGAACGGTTGCACCGATTTCGCTAGTTCTTTTTTTGTTGTGTTCGTTATTGTCAGGAGAAGGTTCTTAGAAAATCGGGATGCCGAAGGATCCTTTTCCTTGCCGATGCCGATAATGTGCGCCGGGTCTTACTAAGCTGTTCCTCTTAAATTGGTTAATTATTTAATATCATTACAATTTAATCCGATTTTGTTCAGTCATGGTTAAAAATCTATGCATGTATAATGTGAGAGCTCACGTAATCCCAACTTAATATTATAAATGCAAAAGTATGTCTATCTGTCTGTTACCTCTTCACGCTTAAGCCGCTGAACCCCCGATTTTGAAACATTCTTCCGCTCCTATTAGTGTGGGCGTGATGAAATATAGCCTATAGCCTTCCTCGATAAATGGGCTATCTATAACACTGAAAGAATTTTTCAAATCGGAGCAGTAGTTCCTGAGATTAGCGCGTTCAACCAAACAAACAAACTATTCAGCTTTATAATATTAGTATAGATGGTACGGAACTCTTCGTGCGCGAGTCCGACTCGCACTTGGCCGGTTTTTTTTAAGATAACTAGCTGTTGCCCGCGACTCAGTCTGCAAATAATTCATTTATCACTATATGCCCATACCAAATTGCATCTAAATCGGTTCAGCGGTTTAAGCGTGTTACAGACAGACAAACACACTTTCGCATTTATAATATTAAGTATGGATGGTACGGAACCCTTCGTATGCGAGTCCGACTCGCACTTGGCCGGTTTTTTTTCTAAGACACAAGAAAACACCGTGTAGATTAGTTTTAATTTTTATGCCCGACAACTAGGAAACGGAATGAAAATTCAACTCTAAAGGCCACCACAAACCAGGAATAAAATATACGGTGACACACACTGGCAGCGCAGAACACTGTATAGGTAACGCCACCAGAGTTGAGGCCACGCACACAACCACATCTCATGTAATGACAGCGGGATTTTGACGTTGTTTGTCGTCGTTGTCGTTAAACGTCATTACAACGTCAAAATCCCGCTGTCATTACATGAGATGTGGTTGTGTGCGTGGCCTCAACTCTGGTGGCGTTACCTATATTTGATTCACTGATATTAACCGCGCTGTTGCGTCAGCGCCCTGCGCTCCCGGTTTGTTGTGGCCTTAACACTTAATACTCAGAAATAAACATCGATAATTTTATCGACAACACCTCCGCCCTTCGCGAGTAGCGGAATGTTCCGGTCTCACAAAGATCTGTGACACAGACAAAAATCGACGTTATCGTATTAATATAAAGTCTATTTTTATATTACGCATTTCTAAAAAAATGTCTTACGGAATAGAAAAAATATAAATTAATCAAAATTAAAATGAAATACTACTTGCCGATGATACGAAATACCACAATGAGTGACGTTTTTGGTGCGGCTATCATTTTTACACTCTAAAACTGAACAATAAGGCATATTTCCTCAACTTTTCACTATAATTGTCGTTTAGATTGCACAATCGCCCGACACAGCCTCTGCGCGCAACTGAGCCGGTTGCGCGCAAGTTATGCGGAACTCCGCATAATTGTGCCACACTAGACATGACTGCATAACACTTCTATAGTTTTTTCTGTTCTGTGTTTACTAACAACATTATATAATAAAGTAAACAACGCGTTCAAATGCCGATTTGAAAAAACATTTTTTTGGTGCGATCAATGGTAGTACTGACTTGGATAAAATCACAACAGCCTACCAAATATAATTGCTTTGTAAAAAATCGAGTAACCGAAATACACTCTGTAACTAATACAGAGCACTGGCACTGGATTTCAACTATATCATAACTGTAGAAATCGAATTGATAAATTACACGGACCATTGTCTGTTCACGAAATGAATGGAACGTTAAACAACTTAATAAAGTTCTCACAGATCGAATCATACCCAACGGAATACCAACTTCTTAAAAATAATAAACCACTTCCTAAGTCATCTAACTTATTAAGTCTAAACCCTTTCATAGATGAATCACTGATTAGAGTGGGGGGTCGCTTAAGCTTGTCTCATTTCGATCATAACAAAAAACACCCTATCATTTTACCACACAATCACCAGCTGACTCTGCTCATCATGCAGAACGAGCATGTCAGATTGCTGCACGCTGGGCCTCAATTATCAGTCATCAATGCGAGAGCGTTTTTGGCCGATAAACGGTAAAAGTCTTGCTAATAAGGTCTTTCAAAAATGTGTGACGTGCTTTAGGGCCAACCCAAGGACACAAGCTCCCATTATGGGTAACTTACCAACAATGCGGGTAACTCCTGCGCCCCCATTTCTTGCTACGAGCGTTGATTACGCGGGACCTTTCATAATAAGGGACAGGAGAGGACGCGGTTACAAGACGAGTAAAGGCTATATCGCTTTATTCATTTGTATGACTACTAAGGCAGTTCATATTGAGTTAATAACGGGTCTGCAGACGTCAGCGTTTCTTTCGGCTTTCAGACGATTTATGTCTCGACGAGGAAAGCCTAAGGAAATGTTAAGTGACAATGGTACGACATTTCATGGGGCCTGTAATGAAATAACCGAACTTTACAATTTTTTAAATGAAAACTCAAATGAATTGTTAACTTCTTGTGCACGTGAGGGAATAAGTTGGAAATTTTTGCCGGCATATACGCCACACATGGGTTCTTTACATGAATCCGCTATTAAAAATTGTAAATACCATTTAAAACGAGTACTAGGCAAAGCATTGTTGACATATGAAGAATTTAGTACGATACTAGTTCAAGTTGAAGGAATTTTAAATTCGCGTCCATTATGCACTATTCCAAATTCAAACAATGATGAAATTCTAGCCCTAACGCCAGCCCACTTTTTGATAGGAAGAACACCTATTTCGATGCCTGATTACGATTATGTTGATACCCCAACCAATCACCTGACTCTTTACCAACAGCTCCAACAGCTTCAACAAGATTTCTGGCGTCGGTGGTCCAGGGACTACATAGGACTCCTGCAAGAGAGGACAAAATGGAGAAGCTCCTCGGGTCAGGGACTCCGCGTCGGCAGCATGGTGCTGGTGAAGGATGAGAGGCTACCAACCAGTCAGTGGCCGCTGGGCCGCGTCGTCGGATGCTGCCCGGGGCGAGACGGCCTCACGAGGGTCGCCGAAATCAACACTGCAAAGGGCGTCGTCAAGCGCGCGTTCAACAGTATTTGCCCGCTACCAAATAACGTAATAAATTAATGTAGCAAGAACATTTAATGTAAGATAAGATTAGCCATGTTTACAACCCTTTTAATCCCATCTATTTCTTAATATAATTTGTAATTACGTAACTTTACTAAGATTTCCCTATTTATTTGCATACCTACTTATTAGCACTGTATGTAGTCAACTGCATTGTATAATATTAACGGATAATAAAACTCGTCACTTAGTTGCTACGTATTAATGTTGTTATGTAATTGCGTAACGTAGTTGAATACTTACCTACCTATTTATTTACATACACTGCATAGTTATTTGTGTTGTAGTATTCAGTATTTAGTTATAACTGTGTACGAAGTTTAATAAAACATGTCGATTGGTTGTTTTATTTCATGAGCTAGGAAGGTAGTAACTTGATACCATAGAAATCTTAAACGCATTTACATTTCCGTTGCTATTCCCAATTTTCTTTAAGTATCATTTTCACTCAAAAAGATTTCTATGGTACCAGCTTGATACTATAGAAATCTTAAACCTACATTTCCGTTGCTATTTCCATTTTTTCCTTAAGTATTATTTTTATTCAAAGATTTCTATGGTACCAGCTAAATGGTAATAATTTACCATATATATAATAATATACATCACCTTTGCGGTGGGAGCATGTCTACGACAGCGCCATGTCTTAGTTATCGCTGTAACTTCCACCTCATTTAGGTACCTAGTTTTTAGTTAGCTTTACCAATCGCGAGTTAGTTCTAGATCGAAGCCACAGATGGCGTTATAACTAATAATATAAGCAAATTTTCATTGTATCGAGACACACTTTAATAAAATCATCAAAAATAGCAAGAAGTCTTTTTACCTCTCCACTCCTGCCACTTCTTCCACAACCGAACACCTAGCTAAATCAATTTTTTGGGCAAACTGCAACTTACAAACGTCACAAGAAAAAGGTTTCTCACCAGTGTGAGTTCGTCTATGCCTAGCCAAATTACTTTTTTCGGCAAACTGTGACTTGCAAACATGACAAGTAAAAGGTTTCTCGCCCGTGTGAGTTAGTCTATGGCTAGCTAAATTACTTCTGGTAAGAAATAACGACTTACAAATGTCACAACGAAAAGGTTTCTCGCCCGTATGGGTTCGTCTATGCACAACCAAAGAAGTTCTATGCGTGAACTGTGACTTACAAACGTCACAAGAAAAAGGCTTCTCGCTCGTGTGAGTTCGTGTATGCGCAGCCAAAGTACCTTTAAGGGCAAACTGCAACTTACAAACATCGCAAGAAAAAGGCTTCTCACCTGTGTGAGTTCTCATGTGATCAGGTAAATGGCTCTTATGTGAAAATCTTTTGTTACATACATCGCAACTGTACGGCTTCTCGCCTGTGTGCACTCGCATGTGTATATTTAAATTCTATATGTATGCAAACTGATTGTTGCACACACTGCAGGAATAGAGGATTTCTCCACTATGAACTACTTTATTATGGTTTGCTAACTCACAAGGATATATAAATCTTTTGTTACAATTAACACATGAATAACGCCTCTCTTCTGTGTGGGACCTGCTATGCACAGTCAAGGTTATTTGTGTAGTAAAGCATTTGTTACATTTGTCACATTTGAATAACTTTGGCTTCTGGACACTGTGTATATGAGTTACTGTTACATGTTTAATCAAGTCTTGTTTTCGGGTAAACATATAGGAACATATATCACACTTAAATTGAAGTAAATAAATAGACATTTTACATCCTATGTAAATCAGAATTTTAAACATCAAAACCAAACATTACACCATACTGACCTTGTACCATATTTATGTGAATAAAGAATTTTGAATTTGAATTTGAATTAGAAGCAATAGAGTTCACAATTCCTACAAACTTAAATATAAATATATCTGACACTGGGCCTCACGAAGAAACACATGAAATTAAGAGTTAACAAGAGAAACAGATGTACAAAGGCGAACTTATCCTACTTTTATATAAAACTTATGTATATATATATATAGTCATGACCAACATAGTGCAAGGGATCTAGCGAGTCAAGCAAAGCAAGGTAGGTGTGTGTGTGTGTGTGTGTGTGTGTGTGTGTGTGTGTGTGAACGTGTGTGTTTGTGTGTATCAGTATTTCAATCTATTATCATGCTTCAATACAGCTTTTAAATAGAATAATGTAATATTATAGTAGGTAGTGCACATCACTCGACAATGAATGAATATATGAACATGACATTAAGTACATCGAAGACTCGAGCGCAATCATTCATAATATTTGTACAGATCTCAGTTTCGAACGGAGACCAAACACGGGATGCCAAACCTCGCAGACAGTTTCTCTAACCAGTAGGCTATCCGGCCAACAAATACATAATACATTTTTATCCGCAAACTTAATCGCTTTTCAAAGGAATGTCTTCTGAGCCTGCTCATTCTGTTTTTTTTGTGTCTGGTGAAGTTCCCGAGGAATGGAAGTCACAAATTATAATCCCAATCCTTAAACCAGGAAAAAACCCCCTGGATGCAAACTCCTATCGCCCAATAGCCCTTTCCTCTTCAATATGTAAAATATTTGAACAGAATGGTTCGTAGAGAAAGATAACCTGCTCGCTAATACTCAGTTAAGGGTAAAAGTACTATGGACAATTTAAGCATACTGACCTCAGACATTAGATTGGCCCTTTCAAAAAAACAACATCTTATAGGATGCTTCTTGGATATCTCCGCTACGTACGACAATGTGCTCCTTCCGGTGCTCAGAGCTAAAATGCTTCAGCTGAGTATTCCTGCGAGGATAGTACATTTTGTATGTAAGCTGTTCATGGGAAGGACCATTAAGATCCGAACTGGCAATACCTTTGTTACATATGAGGGTAATCTGGCTATTTTTATAATTATATTTTCGGGTAGTTTTTAAGTTCGTTGCTGAATAAAGTCAAGTACTGGAAGCACGTCTATTATTTCAATAATTAAGAAATAAAACATTGGCGACGAGGATGGGATCTGTAGTATATTTATTTAGTGTAGGTAGTTTGCTATGTTTCTAATTGAGGGTATCTTTTAAATAAACTAGTGTCTAACCAACTTGCGTGTGTTTCACTACATGGTGACAGCGGTGAATGTTTTTTCGTGTTTTAACGTGAAAAAGCAGTTACGAACAGTTAATATTTTGTGTACTGTGTTCACTAAGTGTTCAGTGTGTTTGTCGGAAATATGGAGCACGCGCGTCCTCCGGCGGAGTTATCACTTGAAGGCGGTCCGGCCACACGTTCCGAATCGTGGCGTAAATGGCGGAAGCAATTCGAAGTGTTCCTCAAAGCATCCGGAGTGAGCAAAGAGCCTAAAGAAGTCCAGGCTAGCTTGTTGGTTAACCTCATCGGATCGGCTGGTTATGAAATTTTTACAACTTTTTCGTTTGGCGAGGGTGAAAGTGAGGAAGATATCAAATGTGTGTTGAAAAAGTTCGAAGAACATTTCGGTACCAAACCGAATATTACATTGAGACGATTTAAATTCTTTATGCGCAGCCAAGAGGAAGGTGAAAACATTGACCAATATGTAACCGCTTTGAGGGTGTTAAGTCAGCAGTGTGAGTTCACCGACCTACACGACAGCTTGCTGCGCGATAAAATCGTGTGTGGTATCATGAATAACACAGTGAGGGATCGACTTCTTCGCACAGACGATTTGTCGTTAACTAAAGCGATACAAATCTGCCAAGCTGCCGAAATTTCACAAGAGGAAGGTCGCTGCATAGACAGCGGTACATCGGGGACCGCGCACGTAAATGCAGTGCATTATGGAGACGGACGGGGAGCGCAGGCGCGCGGGCGCCGAGGCGGATACCGGGGGCGCCGGGCGCGTGGCGCGCGGGCGCCGGCCGGCGGCGCGCCGCGCCCCTCCTGTGCCGCGTGCGGGGCGAGGGGCTGCGTCGGCGACGTGCGGTGCCCAGCGCGTAATGCCTTGTGTTTTATTTGTGATCGAAAAGGACATTTTTCGCGAGTTTGTGAGCAAAAGGAAGCAATACGAAAAGTGCTAAATCTTAATGTAGATACCGAGCGCAGTGACGGTGACGAAAGCGATTGCGAAATGTTTTATGTCAATACAATAGAGGAGGACAAAAAACTGAGTAAGTCGACTAAAGAATGGGTGGAGGTTTTAAAATGTAACGGGAAAAATGTGCATCTAAAAGTAGATACCGGTTCGATGATAAACGTTCTTTCGAAAAATGAATATTTAAATTTAGGATTACCAATTGTCAACCTTAAACCGTTTACAAAGCGAGTACATTCTTTTACGGGCAACCGGCTACCCATTATTGGCACTGATAAGGTGACATTTGTTTACAAAAACGAGAATTATATTTTGCCGGTCGTTGTCGCTGATTTAAACTGTCAGAACGTACTCGGATTGGAAAGCTGTATCGTTATGGGATTAATTAATCAAATAAATACTGTAAATATAGATCAATATGCGGAATTATTTCAAGGGCTGGGGAAATTACCCGGTAAATACAATATCGTAGTTGACAAAAAAGTACAGCCGGTAATCTCTCCAACTAGAAAAATTCCGTTAGGGCTAAAAGATAAGTTATCAAATGAGCTGCAAAGAATGGAAAGCTTAGGGGTAATCAGAAAGGTTACGCACCCAACAGATTGGGTGAACGCTATAGTTTTGGTGGCAAAAAAGGATGGTAGCATTCGTGTCTGTTTGGATCCGCGACCTCTAAACCGGGCGGTGCGGCGCGCGCAGTACACGCTGCCGACAGTACCAGAGCTGGCGGCGCGGCTGCGCGGCGCCCGCGTGTTCAGCGTGCTAGACGCGCGCTGCGGGTTCTGGATGGTGCAGATCGACGACGCCAGCGCCGACCTCTGCACGTTCAGCACTCCTGTTGGTCGGTATCAATTCCTTCGCTTACCGTACGGAATAAATTGTGCGCCGGAAGTGTTTCACGCGAAACTCAGGCAGCATCTGGAAGACCTGGACGGTGTGGAGTCGTTCATTGACGATGTCATCGTGTGGGGACGCACCAGGGATGAACACGACCGACGGCTAGAGTCTCTTTTGTGTCGCGCTAGGGATATAGGCATGAAATTTAATCGCGACAAATGTAAGTTTGCTGTCAAAGAAATTGTATATTTGGGTCACAGGTTCGACGCTGACGGGATGCGGGCAGACGAGTCAAAAATAAAGGCCATAAATGAGATGCCATATCCGACGGATAGAAAGGCTCTGGAGCGGTTTTTAGGTATGGTGAACTATTTGGCGAAATTTATTCAAAATTATTCGGAATGTGTAAACGTTTTAAGGTCGCTTTTAAAGAAGGAGTCGGAATGGTCTTGGGAGCCGCAGCATTCTCAAGCAGTAGACGAATTAAAAAAAAAATTAGCCAGTGCGCCCGTACTGGCGCTGTACTGCCCGTACACGCCGGTGGTGCTGTCGGTGGACGCGTCGAGCGCGGCCCTGGGCGCCGTGCTGCTGCAGGCCGGCCGCCCCGTGGAGTTCGCCTCGCTCACGCTCACCGACACGCAAACGAGGTACGCGCAAATTGAAAAAGAGATGTTGGCTATCGTGTTCGCAGTCGAACGCTTCAGGCAGTATATCTATGGTAGGTCTGACGTCACCGTGCACACGGATCACAAACCGCTGGAAGCTCTATTTAAGAAGCCACTCGTGTCGGTACCGGCCCGTCTCCAGAGAATGATGATGAGAGTGCAGGGCTACGAGTTTAAGGTCGTGTACACCCCGGGTAAGTACATGTATATTGCAGATACGCTCTCGAGGGCCGCCCTCAAAGAGACGATCCATGACCGTGTCTCAGAGGAAGTAGAAGTTCAAACTTGTTTCATGCTGCAAAATGTGCCTTTTAGCGAGCAAAAAATGGAAGCAATCAAAAGGGAAACGGAAATCGATAACGATGGCATGTGGCTTTTAAGATACATAATCGACGGTTGGCCTAAAAGCAGACGAGACGTCAATGAAAATGTAAATATTTTTTGGCCATATCGAGAACAATTACACGTCTTGGACGGTCTAATTTTTAAAGGCGACAGCGTATTTATTCCACGAGCATTAAGAAAACAAATGGTTGAGCGGGTGCACGAGGGCCACCTGGGCATCGAGCGCTGCAAGCGCCGCGCGCGCGAGGTGATGTTTTGGCCGGGGTTGTCCGGCGACGTGGAGCGCGCGGTGCGCGGGTGCGCGGCGTGCGCGCTGCACGCGCCGCGGGCGCGCCGCCAGCCGCTGCTGCAGCACGACGTGCCGCCGCTGCCCTGGCACAAGCTCGCTTCAGATATTTTCGAATACAAGAAGAAAAGCTACATAGTATTGGTAGATTACTTTTCTAACTATGTGGAAGTGGGACAACTGACGAGCATAAATTCCAAAAACGTCATCAACTTTATGAGAGAACAGTTCGCCCGTCATGGCATACCAGCCGAGTTGGTGACCGATAACGGACCAGCTTTTAGCTCGCTGGAATTCAAAATGTTTATCCGAGAGTGGGAGATTAGTCACGTGACGTCGTCTCCGCTCTACGCCCAGTCCAATGGAAAAAGCGAGAGAACCGTCCAGACAGTAAAAAACTTGTTGAAGAAATGCATAGATACGAATCAGGACTTTTTTATAGCATTATTAAATTTTCGGGCCACACCACGAAATGGCTTAGATTCACCAGCGCAAATTCTTATGGGAAGACGGCTAAATACGAAGTTACCGATTAGCCAACAACTACTTACTGAGTCGGTAAACAATGAACGAAACTATCGAGCATTAATGAACGACAAAGAAAAAGTAAAAATCCATTACGATAGATCGGCACGGCCGCTAAAGCAGTTGTCCCTAGGAGATAAGGCTACATTAATAGATCACAATGCAAGGAAGCCTGTATCTGTAGTATCTTATGCACCGCAACCTCGCTCGTACGTAGTGCAAGATGAACGTGGACGTTGTTTTCGCCGTACTCGCAGTCAGCTCATTAAACGTGCTTCCAACTCTACAGCGGACATAGGCAATGTCTCCAAACAACCGCCTATGAAATCGACAACAAAAGTTAATGTTAGAACTCAAAAGGCGCTAACAATCACGGGTGTTCGTAAACGTAGGCAGAACACAACAGGTGGCCAGTGTGTCACAGAAATCGAAACGCCGATAATGCCGCTTGCAACTAGTGACAGCGGCTCGGACACGCTCACGGCGGAAGGACCGGAAGACGGTTTTTTCAGCCCGGCGGCCGGCAGCAGCAGTGACGTAGCCTCACCTGCCGAGCCGTCGCCGTCAATGACAGTCACGGCAAGGTCTAAGGAAAGAACTGCACGAATGTTAAAGACTTTCATTTTTGGCCATCAAAACGAGTAAATGTACATACATGTTACTTATATAGGTTCTGTTGCCCCATACTGTCTTTCTATGTTTAAAAAAAAAAAACTTATAATTTTGTATAAATTACATAATAGGCAGTATTTTTTTTTACTAAATATTTTGTACTAACTTCATAATGTTACTGTAAAACCGTATACTAAACCATACGTGTTAAAAAAAAAAAAAAAAAATTAGACTGGTGTTCTAGAGTTACATACTACATTGGTTAAGAATAAATGTAACTTTATATCTTAATATTGTAAAATAGAATAAGACATAATTTCTTCAAAAAAAAAAAATGTGAAGAGGAAAGAAAAGTGTAAAACTATTAGAGTTAAGTCTTAGTACCTAAGTATATATACCTACTCGTATATCTGTTTGTTTATTTTGATCTCTTTGAAGGAAAGAGATGTAGTATATTTATTTAGTGTAGGTAGTTTGCTATGTTTCTAATTGAGGGTATCTTTTAAATAAACTAGTGTCTAACCAACTTGCGTGTGTTTCACTACAGGATCCGAACCCACGCGTGCAAAGCACCCATGTAGAGAAAAGGTACTGCGTGAATTACATGATTCTCATTTAGGAATGGTGAAAACAAAAAGTTTAGCACGTAGTTATGTGTGGTGGCCGGGCGTAGACGAGGCTATCGAGGCGCAGTGCCGCGCCTGCGGCGTATGCGCCGCGGTGTCTGCGGCGCCCCCGACCCACTCGCCGAGGCTGTGGCCGTGGCCTGAAAAACCCTGGACTCGACTGCACCTTGACTTTTTAGGGCCTTTTGAGGGATTTACTTTTTTGATTATGACAGATGCTTGCTCAAAATGGATCGAAGCAATTAAAATGCAACGTATCTCAGCAGCAAGTGTGATACGAGTGTGTCGTGAGTTGTGGGCTAGGTTTGGTATTCCAAAACAAGTAGTAAGTGATAACGGCCCACCAATCACAAGCTCCGAATTTGAGTCTTTCCTTAAGGAAAACGGCATTGATCATGTCTTAACGGCTCCATATCATCCCGCGTCAAATGGTGCCGCTGAGAGTGCCGTCAAAATATGTAAAAATGTACTAAAAAAGGCCGTTAAAGAAAATATAGATATGGAAACCGCGCTTAGTAGATTTTTATTAAACTATAGAAACACCGAGCACAGTACAACCGGCGAAAGCCCAGCAAAAATCCTGCAAGGTCGACCTCTGCGCACTAGGCTGGATTGTTTAAAGCCAGAGCTAGCGAGGAGCGTTAGGGCCGCGCAAGTTAGGCAGGAGCGAAGCGCGGGTGGCACTATTCGGGAGTTTCAAGTGGGTGATCTCGTGTGGTACCGCAACTACCGGTCGGGGGACCGCTGGTGTGCGGGTCGCATCGTAGATAGGCTCGGGGAAACTGATTACGACGTTGAGAGTAGCGATGGAACCGGGGTACCTAGACATAGACACGTTGACCAACTAAAGAGTAGAACTGACATTCAGACTACGGTATCGGATACAGATCCTAACCACCACCAAGGGCGAAGTTCACTTATAATGCCGGTTATTGACGAGAGTAGGTTACAGTCCGCAGACGGCGAGGAAACCGTTGGTGAAGGTGTCACGGTCCAAGATTCCAGAACGATGGGGTCACCTGGAATTACTAGACCTTCGGTAGTTTCGTCGCCAGCGACACCGAGAGTACCCAATGACTCATCAACTGCCACCGAACGAAGGTACCCTGTAAGGGAACGCCGTGCGCCGATTCGATTTGGTATAGATGAGGTTTTTCAGATCGGATCGGTGCTCGGCCAACATAAGTTGTAAAGGCTTGTTATATTGAAGGTTACACTTACGATGACCTATAGTTTGTAAGTAAACGAATAGGTCGCTGTAGCAATGTATTTAGTGTAAGTTTTCTATAGTATCTGGTTAATGGTACATATGTATAGCCTTGTTTAAATTTGCATATCACTGTATTCATTAAGGGTGGAGGTGTTACATATGAGGGTAATCTGGCTATTTTTATAATTATATTTTCGGGTAGTTTTTAAGTTCGTTGCTGAATAAAGTCAAGTACTGGAAGCACGTCTATTATTTCAATAATTAAGAAATAAAACAACCTTCCACCCTCCTCGTACCCTATGGCGGGGTCTTCCTCAAGGCTCGGTACTTTCCCCCCTCCTCTACAACCTATATACTCTGGATGTGGAACAGTCTGTCTCACCCTTTTGTGACATCCTACAGTACGCAGATGACTTGGTGCTCTACACCGCTACACAGTCAACTAACGAGGCAACCTCAAGACTGAATGAAGTGATCAGCTATCTTAAGGTTTGGCTGGACGAGCATGGTCTGTCTTTATCTCCATCTGAAAGTTGTACAGTGACCTTCACGCGTAGTAGAGTCATCCCTAACATAGACATCCATTATGAGAGTGAGATCATTCCTTTCAAAGACTCGGTGAAATTCCTTGGAGTCTTTTTGGACTCTAAAATGACTGGAGTCCCACATTTAGAGTATATATCTGGGAAATGCGAAAGGGGTGTCCATGTTCTCCGGGCTCCTTCTGGGGTTTGGTGGGGCGCTAACACATACTGCCAAAAGTTCGTATATAATGCGGTGGTTCGTAGCCAGATGGACTATGGCTCGCTCGCTTTAGAACGCTGTAATAAAACCGCCCTTAAAAAACTAGATCTTATCCAAGCTAAGTGCCTACGTATTACTCTTGGAGCGATGAAATCATCGCCAAAAAACGCCATGCAAGTCGAATGCTTAGACCCCCTCCTCTCCCTCCGCAGGCAGTATCTGGCGGACCGTTTCATTTTTAAGGCTTGTTCCAATTCTAACCACCCCCTTCTCCCCCGTTTGGAAGCCCTTTCCCAGGAAGTTTCTAATAATATATATTGGGCACACAAGGAAATTCCAAGGTATATTACTTCCTATTCCAAATTAAAAAACCTTCCATCTCCCTTATACTCCACTGCCACCAATCCTATATTCGAGGCCAGCTTTGAGTCCCTAATTTATTCCCCTAACGTTATCATTGATTTTGGCATTTACAATGATAGTCCATCGGCTAACACTCAATTCAACAAAAAAATAGAAAAATGGCAAGACTGGCTTTCCATTTTCACAGATGCTTCCAAAATAAATTCCAATGGTTGCGTGGGAGCAGCGGTATGGATCCCCAAATACCAAATCGCTTTGACTCAAAAAATCCCAGCTCAATCATCAGTTTTCACTGGGGAATCTATAGCAATACTAGAGGCCATTTAATTTTCGGAATCACATAATATCCCAAAAATTATAATTTTTTCTGATGCTAAAAGCTGCCTACAAGCAATTGTAGGCAACCATTTTAAAATGAAAACTAAATTCCCAATAATATTAAAGATCAAAGAGGCTTTAATGCACTGTGAAATGAAGGGACTAGAAGTTACTCTTGCATGGATCCCAGGCCATTGTGGCATAGCGGGCAACGAAAGAGCGGACACGTGGGCAAAAGAGGCCATCGAAATCGGTTCCCAGGCCCATAACATTATCTTTCCATCAGACATAATGATGTGCGCTCGAACTTACTTGAGAGAATCCTGGCAAAACCAGTGGAGCCTCTCCAGACATCAGAAGGGTCGACACTATGGAAACATCCAACCGCTGATCCCTCGCAAACCTTGGTTCTACCGTTTCCGCTCAGCTAATAAATGGGTCACTTCTACTATTTGTCGTCTCCGTCTGGGTCATGTCTGCACTCCGGTATTCCTGTCAAAAATTAGGGTGCGGGATAACTCCCTATGCGAATGCGGTCTTGACGAAGGTACCCTGGATCACATTTTTTTCAACTGCAGTAAACTAACATACTCCTTGTCTGATGTGTTACCTAAGGAAGTTCCGCGACCTATCGACTTCCTGTCACTTCTTTCTCTCTTGGACTCTACATTGCTAAAAGTTTTAATTAAATTCATACAGTGCCAGAACATCAAGTTGTAGTAACTGTTGCATGCCTCTCTTACATATATTATGCTTCCAAAATTTTACATTCCTTTCGTGTTAGCATGCTTAACTACCAGTAATTTCCCTCAAACTAAAAAAATAAATAAAAAAAAAAAACTTGTAATGTAAAAACGTCTTATGTTATCTGTGTACCGTCCATAACATGTGTTATTTGTTTTAGGTCTCCTGTCTATTCCTTCCCCAAAATCAAAATTTCTTAAACCGAACAGTCTCCTCATGTGTGTTATGTCTCTACTTCGACATTGGCAAAATGCGCCTTGCTAAAATAGCAAGGGGGAAAGCCAAGATAAAAAAGACTTTTATGTGAGCCAAGCCAATATAAACCAGGGAATTTTTCCTAAATATGTGAATGACAATTGTTAACACCAGAGTGCGTTACTACATAGTACCGCACATGTCTAGTCAACGATGCTTTGCGTGCGAACTGTTTGTTGCAGAAACTGCAGGAGTAAGGTTTCTCGCCCCTGTGAGTTCGTTTATGCCTAATCAAATCACTTCCATGCTTGAACTGTGCCTTACAAACGTCACAAGAAAAAGGCTTCTCGCCCGTGTGTTTACGTCTATGCACAGCCAAACTGCCACTTTGCGTAAACCGCGACGTACAAATGTCACAAGCAAAAGGCTTCTCGCCCGTGTGAGTTCGTCTATGCTTGATCAAATCACTTTTACCGGAAAACTGGCGATTACAAACGCCACAAGCAAAAGGCTTCTCGCCCGTGTGAGTTCGTCTATGATTAGTCAAACCACTACATTGCGTGAACTGTGCCTTACAAACGTCACAAGAAAAAGGCTTCTCGCCCGTGTGTTTACGTCTATGCACAGCCAAACTGCCACTTTGCGTAAACCGCGACGTACAAATGTCACAAGCAAAAGGCTTCTCGCCCGTGTGAGTTCGTCTATGCTTAATCAAATCACTTTTACCGGAAAACTGGCGATTACAAACGCCACAAGCAAAAGGCTTCTCGCCCGTGTGTTTACGTCTATGCACAGCCAAACTGCCACTTTCCGTAAACCGCGACGTACAAATGTCACAAGCAAAAGGTTTCTCGCCCGTGTGAGTTCGTCTATGCTTAATCAAATTACTACTGTGCGTGAACTGCGACTCACAAACGTCACAAGAAAAAGGCTTCTTGCCCGTGTGTTTACGTCTATGCACAGCCAAACTGCCACTTTCCGTAAACCGCGACGTACAAATGTCACACGCAAAAGGCTTCTCGCCCGTGTGAGTTCGTCTATGATTAATCAAACTACTACTTTGCGTGAACTGTGCCTTACAAACGTCACAAGAAAAAGGCTTCTCGCCCGTGTGTTTACGTCTATGCACAGCCAAACTGCCACTTTGCGTAAACCGCGACGTACAAATGTCACAAGCAAAAGTCTTCTCGCCCGTGTGAGTTCGTCTATGCTTAATCAAATCACTTTTACCGGAAAACTGGCGATTACAAACGCCACAAGCAAAAGGTTTCTCGCCCGTGTGAGTTCGTCTATGCTTAATCAAATTACTACTGTGCGTGAACTGCGACTCACAAACGTCACAAGAAAAAGGCTTCTCGCCCGTGTGTTTACGTCTATGCACAGCCAAACTGCCACTTAGCGTAAACCGCGACGTACAAATGTCACACGCAAAAGGCTTCTCGCCCGTGTGAGTTCGTCTATGATTAATCAAACCACTACATTGCGTGAACTGTGCCTTACAAACGTCACAAGAAAAAGGCTTCTCGCCCGTGTGTTTACGTCTATGCACAGCCAAACTGCCACTTTGCGTAAACCGCGACGTACAAATGTCACAAGCAAAAGGCTTCTCGCCCGTGTGAGTTCGTCTATGCTTAATCAAATCACTTTTACCGGAAAACTGGCGATTACAAACGCCACAAGCAAAAGGCTTCTCGCCCGTGTGTTTACGTCTATGCACAGCCAAACTGCCACTTTCCGTAAACCGCGACGTACAAATGTCACACGCAAAAGGCTTCTCGCCCGTGTGAGTTCGTCTATGATTAATCAAACTACTACTGCGCATGAACTGCGACTTACAAACGTCACAAGAAAAAGGCTTATCGCCCGTGTGAGTTCGTCTATGCACAGTCAATTCACTTTTACCAGAAAACTGGCGATTACAAACGCCACAAGCAAAAGGTTTCTCGCCCGTGTGAGTTCGTCTATGCTTAATCAATTTACTACTGTGCGTGAACTGCGACTTACAAAAGTCACAAGAAAAAGGCTTCTCGCCCGTGTGCACTCGCATGTGTAAATTTAAATCCGATATGTGTGCAAACTGTTTATTACACACATTGCAGGAATAGGGTATTTCTCCACTATGAACTACTTTATTATGCTTTACTAAATTCCAAAGATATATAAATCTTTTGTTACAACTAACACATGAATAAGACTTCTCTCCTGTGTGAGATCTGCTATGCACAGTCAAGCTTATTCTTGTAGTAAAGCATTTGTTACATTTGTCACATTTGAATAGCTTTGGCTTCTGGTCACTGCGTACATGAATTACTGTTAAATGTTTAATCAAGTCTTGTTTTCGGGTAAACATATAGGAACATATATCACACTTGAAAATACTTTGTTTCTCACCTGTGTGAGATGCTAAAACAGATTGTTTCCCACCTTGTGATTTAGAAACATTACTGGAATTGTTGGACAAACTACCTGTTTTTATGCAAATGTGATTTTTTAAACTTGATTTACAATCAAAGGTCTTGAGACAAGTGTTGCATGTGGGCAAGTCTTCCTCAAGGATGCGCTGGAGCCTCACAAAACAGTCCCTAAGCTTGGAGTGGTGCTCGTGGCTCATGTTGCACTGAGGTCCCTCCCCGGGGCGGGTGTGGGGGCACTCGGGCGCGGCTCCGTCTGCTGGCTCCGGCTGGCCCGGGTCCTCCACAGTCTTGTTCAAGGCACCTGTAATAGAATGTTATATTTTGTATTGTTGTTTTCTGTTTCTACACATTGGTGGGTGTAACACTACCGGTGACGTCACGGCAATGGAACGCGCCCGGCTGCGCGCGCGCTCGCACTCACAATAGTTCGCTACTCACGCCTGTAATGCACCGGATGCTGTCCCTGTGCTCATATTCATTTGTTTACGTATTTATCACTATATCCTGTCTATTTAACAGAGTTAGCAAGGCGTTCTCTCTGTTGCACTTTTGTATGCAAATGAAAGGGACAAGAAACTGTCAGTGGGCGTCAACAATCGCACGTCGATGGCGGGCTCGGCTTACAAATGCCGTTTGTTGGAATATTCGTAATATTTCTCGTGATTTTTTGATTTTTCTCGTGGCACCTCAAATAATTACATGTCATGTTTATTCATCTATTAATCATAATTATATAATTTAAAGTAGTAGATAATAATATTTAAATATGTGCCCTGCAGTGGGACGTACGTGCCGGTGCATCGTCCTTATGGCTGACCAATTATAATAATTTTATTTATTTATTTATTTATTTATTATCTCCACCACAGAGCTTAAAGTTATACAGTAGCTAGCTATATTAATGTAATGAACTTATGAAATAGGTACAAAAACTTTGCGGTAGAGACTGGTGCCCGAACTAGGGAATAACCTGTACGTCAGGTCACCAGGTCTCCAACCCTCAGATGACTGTAACAACAAATTAAAGGGAAAAAGAACTAAAAGAACATTACTATACAAAACAACCAATTAGAAAGAGTAATACACTACAATTACTTAACATCTAAACAAAAAGATATATAAACAAATTTAAGAAACGCATGCAAATGTGTGTGAATGTGTATGTGCAAGTGTGCATGTGTATGTGTGCGCGTGTGTGTGTGTGTGTGTGTGTGTGTGCGTGTGTGTAAGTGTGTGAGTGTGTAGTACCTATAATTCAAAATTTACAACAAATTACGAAACAGGAATCAAAAGTTTTTCAGTGCTGTCATAATCCAGGCTGAGGAGCCATTTAGTGACACTCTTTCTGGAGGATGATTTTGTTTTGGTGTAAATAGATAGTACACTGTTTGCCCTGTTATATAGGAAATTACCAAGGAAACAAAAGAACCTATGCGCAAAACGTGTGTTAACTTTTTTAATTACTTGCATTCTCTGTTTTTCTAGTACTAACTCTGTTAAAAGACAAGATATTTTTTGTGATTTGGAAACATTACTGGAATTGTTGGACAAACTACCTGTTTTTGTGCAACTGTGATTTTTTAGACTTGATTTACAATCAAAGGTCTTGAGACAAGTGTTGCATGTGGGCAAGTCTTCCACAAGGATGCGCTCGAGCCTCACAAAACAGTCCCTAAGCTTGGAGTGGTGCTCGTGGCTCATGTTGCACTGAGGTCCCTCCCCGGGGCGGGTGTGGGGGCACTCGGGCGCGGCTCCGTCTGCTGGCTCCGGCTGGCCCGGGTCCTCCACAGTCTTGTTCAAGGCACCTGCAATGGAATATTACATTTTGCATTGTTGTTTGTATGCTTTAGAGACACTTAAAGAGCCAGTATATTTTCAGCACATATAGACAGTATTCATTTGACCAAAAATAATTTATTGAATCAGGCATTACATTGCGGAGATCCATATTAATGAACTAAAACAATTATTAATTGTATTAGTTCAAAAATAATTTAACAAAAATCGCATATTTAAAAAAAGACTGATACAATTCAACTTATTTTCATTCCAAAAATAAAGTTTGTGTAAAAAGAAAAACATGTTTAGTTTTGGAATGAGAATAATTCAAATTGTGTCAGTCTTATTAGATATGTGTGTTCTGAGATAAGTTCTACAATAAAGCTACTTCAGTGTTACATTACATCCGTGTAAACCAAAGGGTACATTGAGTAGAGGTGATTATAAATAAAATCCACAGAAGCTGTTAAATACAACCCCGAATTTAATGATCCCGAATACACAAATGGATAATTCGGGCCCTCACTTCATTGACATAAGGGTTTGAATGATCAGGTTGTGCATTATAGGTTGACAAATGCAAGTCATGTTTTGACTGGTCTAATCTTTGGATAAAGCAGTCTGTAAGATTGTGTAACAATACACCAAACAATGGACACCAACTACCCTATCCTACAAATTAACCTACAGATCAGGTTAAAACTTACTTTGCATTGAAAACGCGATATCTTGCACTTGCAATTGTTCAGGTCCAATTACTAATTCCTCTTTCACTTCGTGGCCGGCGTACAAGCCTTCTGCCGCGGCCGCCTCGCTCACGCCGCACTCGCCCCACTCGGGCTCCTCCTTCACAGGCTCGCACTCCGCAGTCATGGTGTATGCCCACGCCGACCGTTCTGCGTCGGAAGCACCACGGCAGCAGTGTGCTGACTGCATGATCACGACACGGCTAAACAATGGTTTTGCAGGTTTTTGTTTCTTAAAGTTCTATCCGCTAGGGAAATGGTTTTGCTGGACTTCTCGTCTTCAAGTAAAATTAACTTCGTAATCTGAAAGTTATTTACATTCTGATCGCTTAGAGAGAAAGAATAGTTCTGTCTTGTCTGTCTGTGATTGATTGTGATTCTTTCTTCAGCCGTTCATTATTGTTTAAATATGTACTCGATTCACTCTATTATTTTGATCTAATTTCGTTGAATTTTTTTTTTTTTTTTTGAGTATGGCTATACTATTGATTAAGCCAGTGTCGGGTCGATTTGATTACTAGAGGCTTAGACTAAGGATATGGCTAGACACGTCATATTTAAGACGAAATATAACCATCGGTATTCTCTCTCGTTCTAAAAGAAAACATCATCTGCAAATAGAGACAGATATACGTTTGTCTGTATTGGCTTCAAAGAGTATTGTCAGGCCTCATGCATGCCATGTACTTACGCGCAATATTTACCTACCGCGGGGACGATCTCCTGCGATCGAAATTTCAGTAGGTTGTCACAAGCGCGCGTCGACGCACGTTCATTCGTGTTCTACGGAAAAAATATGCCGCCTGGACTTTTATAAGTGAATGGTGAAACAGGGGGAAAATTTCAATATGACTATGCTAGAATTAATAGCTAATATAACAATTTGGAAGTTCGTATCGTGCTGTCCCTCTTACTCTTCTATAAAAAGCTATAAGCGTGAGCGGGATGGCACGATGCGAAGTTCGAAAGTTGACCGTCGTATCTAGTATAACGCTAGGGTACTGTGAGCATGGCAATGTGTTCTGCGCATTACAATAAATATCCTTTTTTGTTATGATTCCGGAGCTAAAATGGCAAAAACGGAACCTTTATAGTTTCGCGATGACCGTCTGTCCCTTTGTCCGTCCGTGGCTTAGCTTAGGTAATATTAGAGCTAGAAAGTTTGCATGGATATAATATATAGCAATTATCCCGACAAAATGGTAAAACAACATGTAGAGAAAAAAAATTTAATCCAAACTGCCAGCCCTTGTCACTGTCGGCACGCACACATTCTTAAGGAGACGGAGTAGTATAATCTGTGGCTACAATCGCGGTAAGTACCAAGATTTTGTACGGGATGCAGTATCTGTTACGAAGTAACTATTAAGTAATCTGTGGTATTGTAATATTATATGAACAAGAGTGGCAACTCTATGGTCAAAAATGCATGTATGGAAGGTGCTGCCACCCTACGGCAGCTCAAGAACTAATGTGACGTATCTATAGATATATATACCAATCTATATTTATATGTTGGTAGTGATGTACAGCTATAGATACGCGTACCTATAGCAATGTACAGTCAAGGATTTTAATTGATAGGCTAATTGCCACTATTCGTATTTTAGCCGTCTAATTCAAATCAGCATATACGAAGTATAAGCGGCTAAACCCGATTTGCATTATACGGCTAAAATACGAACATTGGCAAGTGGCCTATCAATTAAAGTCCTTGACCGTACAATTTGGTACGCCATGGCCATGGCCGATGAATGACAACTGACAAGTTTGACAAGTCAACCAAGATGGCCGCTAATTTAGTTCTTCGGCAAACACCAGAGATCGCTGTAGTCGCATGAAAAGTGATGATATATGTAAGTGTGCCCCCCCGATTGGCTTTCAATTCAATGAAGCCAGTTTACTATAGTGTATTTATAAATCGATATATATATATCCTAGAGATGTGCTACTTTTATATCGATAAACTTTAGCTGTCAAAAATAATTATCGTGTCATAATTTGAAGGACCAAATTGGATTCGAAAAATTACTCACAAGCATACTATTCAGCATTTTAATGATTCTTTTTATACTATTTTCCTTTAGTTCCAAAATTACGAAAAGCAGTTTGATATTGGAATGAGTAGTAGTAGTTGTAAGTTGTAAAATAAGAGTCTGCGAGTTTAAAAATAAGCATACTGAGGCGCTCTTGGCTGGTGGCGGGGCGGTGTGGACTAGTCAAACCTAATAACGACAAACTCGAAAAACGATACAGAATTATTAACAAAAACAAAACGCAAATTAACCTCCCCGAGCCTTACCGCCAGCCATCTGCCGATCGCCTAAAATGACCCAAATAATACGTGCAACGTACAATTTTTTTAACGAGACCATACTTAGGTCCCGCTAAAGCGTATCAATCTTCAATCTAATATATAAAAATCTCGTGTCACGGTGTTTGTTATCGAACTCCTCCGAAACGGCTTGACCGATCTTTATGAAACTTTTGCTCTATATTCGGCAGGTCTGAGAATAGGTCGTAGGCTATTTTTTATACCCCTATTGTCCGCAAACGGAGTCGCGGGCAACAGCTAGTTATTTATATTTATTTGTATATTTATGTACGAGTAGTATAATGGATATAAGGGGAAAAGTAAAACGACAATTATGAAATAATAATTGTTTTGGAACGATACAAAATTATGTGGACTGTAACTAAATTTAATTGTAAGCGACGAAAATTCTATATCAAAATGGTTTTCGAGATTCGAGACAAAACCAAAAGAGTTATTTACTACAAGAAAACAACTAATGTGGGGCGCGAATAAGTGCTAATCCACGTACCTGCTTTCCTCAGGGTGTGATGCCTTATGAGGCCTTAGTCAAGACCGGCACTTCAGCTACTTACACGTGAACGAGCTCGATTTACCACAGTTTTCGCCTCCGCAACCTTACTTGATCGCCCACAACACACCAATGGCTTAGCACCTCTTATTTACGCAAAAATACTAATTTATAGATGGAAGAATGACTTGACTTCTAATTTTCTATTTTTAATAATTTATCCGCCGGTTACGCGGTCGATACGAAAAATCAATGTGTGGCCATAGCCCGACAGAGTTGCCATATCTATGAACGGAAGTTACTCTATTTTATACAAAATGTAGCCATTACAAAAAGTAATATAGACTATGTTAAGGTTGAACATTCCGCTCACCTAAATATGCAGTATTTACGATACAAAATTACATATAAACTAAAGAAAAACTAGCCTAAATTATGACTCTACCATGATGAGTCTGGTGGGAACTAATTTGACGTTGGCAAGGGGCACAGTTTCACGACAGGCCTCTTGTAGTGACCAGTCGCAGTCCGAACTGTGACGACTCTACACACTCCGTCGGATCCCGGATGTAAAGCCGAAATACGACCGAGGGTCCATTTCAAAGGACTAGTTTGTTCGTTGATTAACAGCACCAATGTGCCAACGAGAATATTTGTGTTAACTTTGTTCCATTTAGTCCTCTGCTGTAATGTGTGTACATATTCACTATGCCACCGACGCCAAAAGTCCTGGTGCATTTTCTGGATCAATTTCCAACGATGGCTTATACTGACATTCTGATCAGTAAAGTCTTCTTCGGGAAGAATGGACAAAGGTTCAAGCGTCAAGAAATGACCTGGGGTAATCGCCGACAAGTCGTTAGGGTCTGTACTAAGAGGGGTGAGAGGACGCGAGTTGAGCATGGCCTCAATCTGCGTGAGGACGGTGTAAAATTCCTCGAAAGTTAAGCGCTGGTTTCCAACGACTCTAGCTAGATGTGTCTTAACTGAACGTATCCCAGATTCGGCCAAGCCATTAAAATGCGGGCTGCCAGGGGGGTTAAACGAGAATGTTATTTCCTGCGCGTCGGTAGCGTTTTTCATAAGCGACCCGAGATAGTTGCTAGCGCCGATAAAGTTGCGACCCTGGTCCGATACGATGTTATTACACCGACCTCGACGTGCAATAAACCGCTTCAACACACAGAGGAATGCTTCTGTCGACAACTCCGAAGCGAGCTCTATGTGTATGGCCTTCGTACTTGTGCAGACGAACACACATATGTAACCTTTGTACGTTCTTACACCACGTCCACGTCCGAGAGCAATATC
Organism: Archips xylosteana; assembly: GCA_947563465.1. Taxonomy (NCBI): domain Eukaryota; kingdom Metazoa; phylum Arthropoda; class Insecta; order Lepidoptera; family Tortricidae; genus Archips; species Archips xylosteana. The sequence goes on from OX387370.1 coordinate 1,385,070, forward strand.
AAAAGGTCCACCATAATCAATGGCGACACTCGAGAAGGGTTTTACTTGAGAAATACGATAAGATGGAAGGTTTCCCATAAGCGGAGCCGAAGCAGGCGTGGGGTGAGCCCGAAAACATTTAACACAACCACCGACAACTGCACGAATAGCTCGCTTGGGCGATAAAATCCAAAAAGATTGTGCAAGAAGGTTCTGTAGAGTTTGAGCACCTGGGTGTAAAAATTTCTTATGATATTCTTCAATGATTAAGACAGTCAATCGATGGGAGCGAGGCAATAATATGGGATGTTTTACCGAAAATTTAATTGGTGAATTCGCTAAGCGACCGCCCACCCTGATAATACCCACCGCGTCAATAAACAACGACAGCTTGCGCAAGCTTTTTGGCAATAAATTTACACGACCATCCTTTAGATGGGTGATCTCTGCAGAAAACGAAGTGAGCTGCACATGTTTTAACAAAAACATGAGAGCTGCAGTCGTTTCCGTTGTCTGCAAAGGTCCGACAATTTTGTTGTTAAACAACCGACAAAATCGAAAACAATAGGCTAACACTCGCTTTAACGCGAAAAGCGAAGAAAACCTGTCGAGAAGCACGTCAACTAAATTCGAAATATTTGAAGATATCAAGGTACAAATCCGTTGTTCTTCCAAGGTAGAGCTGCTTTGTGGCCCGTCCAGTGACGATGGAGGCCAATTGCATTCGTCTGTCAGTAACCAGGAAGGGCCCTTCCACCAAAGCTCGCATGCAATCAGATCCGCGGGCAACATACCCCGAGATCCCACATCGGCGGGATTGGATAAAGTACCTACGTGACGCCAACGATCAGGAGCGATAATTTCCTGGATATGACTTACACGGTTGGCCACAAAAGTTTTCCAACGAGATGGACACGACTGAATCCACGCCAGGGCTACGCTAGAGTCTGACCACGCGACGACATCCTGGATAAGATATAAAGGCCGCAACGCTTCCTGAACTGACATCATTAAGTCAGACAAAAGAACGGCAGCTTGAAGTTCCAATCTCGGAATTGATAACCTACGAAGAGGTGCCACTTTAGACTTAGCACAGAAAAACTCTACAAAAATAGAGCCGTCTGCAGCAACGACACGACAGTAAATAACTGCAGCATAACCCCGCTCCGAGGCGTCACAAAACCCATGAAGTTGCAACGAAACGAATGAATGAACGATGCGACGAGGAATGATAATCGACTCTACCAACGACAATTGAGATTTGAAACGAGTCCATTCTGCAGCAATTGCTTCCGACACGTCGTCGTCCCAATGGATTCCTGATGACCACAAGACCTGCATTAAATATTTTGCATGAAATGCGACAGGGCACAGAAAACCTAACGGGTCATAAATACGTGCGATGTTCGAAAGGATGGTTCGCTTAGTACATCTTTGGTCACTAGGTGTTGAAACTTCGAACTGAAATGAATCAATCTGTGGACGCCACGACAATCCCAATATTTTAAGCGATAACTCTGAAACTTCGTCAAAATGTTTAAAATCACTCGAGTACAACTCAGAAGCCGGGAGATCAGCGATAAACTTTTTATGATTGGAAGTCCATTTTCTCAAATGAAACCCACCCGACGACAAAATATTAGAAAGTTCTGATCTCAAAAGTAGAGCCTGCTCTATAGAGTCAGCGCCCGTTACGACGTCATCAACATAAATGTCTCTACCTAGCACCAACGAACCAGTAGGATAAGCGACTGCGGTTTCCCTGGCTAACTGCGCGATGGATCGGAGAGCTTGATAAGGGGCAGATTTAACTCCGTAAGTTACAGTTGTTAACTTAAAATCTTTAACCGGACTGTCGGTAGAGCGTCGCCATAGAATCCGCTGGTACTCCGCGTCTTTGTCAGATACGAGAATTTGTCGGTACATGGCTTTTATGTCACCTGTAAACACTACTTTATGCCATCGAAAACGAGTAAGAATGTCGAAGATGTTTGTTTGCAACTTAGGACCAGCCAAGAGTGTATCATTGAGTGACAATCCATTACTGTCTCTACAACTTGCGTCAAAGACGACTCGAAGCGGCGTACTAACAGAGTCCGGACGAAGAACGGCATGATGAGGAATGTAATTAAAGTTCCCAACATCCACAGATGGTTGCTTTACCTCCTCCATGTGACCGTTTGTCTCATACTCATCCATAAACGAAACATAAGCTTTACGAAAATCAGCATGCTTTGAAAGCTTGCGTTCCAACGAAAGAAGTCTGCGCATGGCAATTTCACGAGTGTTCGAAAACATAGGCTTATTCGTGGGATCAACGAAAGGCAAAGGTACCTCGAAACGGCCTTCACTCGTGCGACGAAAATTTTTAACAAAAGTATCTTCACAAAGTTGGTCCTCTTTCGACAATATAGATTTACTGGAACTACTAATATTTTCTAACTCCCAAAACCTTTTTAGAGAACTATCCAACGACAAATTTGATTGTGAAGAGCTCGATACGAAAAAACAATCTTTCCGACGATGACAATTGAAAGATTGTAGATGGGATTCATCACACTCTCCCATAATTATCCAACCAAATATAGTTTCAATAGCCTTAGGCTGACCCATACTTCCATGTCTGCGACCATTAGCGAGAGACGATGCAAATATGTCTGCGTTAAGCAATAAATCAATTGGTCCAGGATCTGCAAAGTCTGGATCAGCAAGGCACAAATCCTTAATATGAGACAACATAGAAACATCCACAAACTGACACGGTTGATCAGCGCAAATAGTTGGTAAAACAAGGGCTTCAAATTTAAACTCAGTCTCATTTGTCCCCATGGGTTTCATGGAACACGACAATGATCCTCTAGACTGAGCCACAGCATTTCCAATCCCAGAGATAGACTCGCCAGTTTGACCTATTTTTAACCCGAGCCGCTTAGCGCATTGTTCTGAAATAAAATTACATGCACTCGCACAATCCAATAAAGCACGAGCTGGGTGATATTGACCGACACTGTCCTTGACTGCTACTCGAGCAGTGGCAAACAGCACTGTGTTACTATTTGATACAGTAGTCAAAGCAATATTAGTGCCCGAGGGGCCACTCACCAAGATTTGTGGCGCCGGGTCAACAACTGGAGGCTTCGGTGTTGATTTGTTGAAATGCAACAGAGAATGGTGCGAATACCCACACACATCACAACAAGATGACTGGTGACACTGTTTTACCTTGTGGTTATTTGAAAAGCAACAAACACACAAACCCTTATTTTTTATAAATTTAAACCGCGCAGTAGGATCTAATTTCAAAAATTTGTCACAGCTAGCTAAACTGTGCTGGTCACTACAAAATTCACACATTGATGAGGTAACAACAAGAGTAGTTTTTGGTTTCCGATGATTGTAAGTTGCATCATTATTGGATTTATTAAACGAATTCCGATTTGTTATGGGCCGAACATCCATTACTTCTAAGGCTCTAATTTGCTTTTCAATAAATTCTTGCAGTTGCTTAAAGTCTGGAATATCATTAGAGTTGAATTCAAGTTGGAATGCTTCACGTGTACTCTTATCTAACTTGGACCAAAGTAAATGAAATAACATAAAATTGCTGTCTGGTAACCGAAGTTTTTCTAACACTTGTAAAGTTTCCTTAAATATCCGATGCACTTTCTCCAACTCCACACCCGACTTTGACTTAACTTGCTCACAGTACAGCATTTTTTCATAGTAGGTAAAAGCAATCTGCCGTTTTTTATTGTAATGCAAATTAAGTGCATTATATGCATCAATATAACTATCATTTGAAACAGGATAGTTTTTTATTAAATCCAATGCTGAACCTTGCACACTTGTCAATAAATAATGCAACTTTTCAATGTTTGGAATGTCCCTTTGATGGATCAATGAATTAAATAATTGAATAAACGAAATCCAATTTTCCAATTTACCATCAAAAGGTTTAATATGTATTTTAGGTAACTTGACCGTTATATTTTCATTATTTTGCTTAACAGGAGCACATTGTTGTGATCGTAAACGCGTAAGTACAGATTTCATTTTATTTTCGAAATCTACTGTCACTTGGAATTCCAGCTTACTATCACTACAATTTACCATTATTGCTCGCTGAGCGCCATGAAAACTTTCCGATAAGGGCTTTAGATCATTCTCTGTATAACCAACCAAATCAGTCCCCATCATATATTCCAAACGCATCATTGCATAGTCACGTTCGACTATTTTCTGGTCAGCATTCCCTTGACTTGTCATAGAACGATCACTTCCCGTCATTTTCTCGAAATACGAAACAAACAGTTGAACAAAGTTTATACGAAAACAACGAAACGATAACAACAATAACAAACTTTGTTTAACCTCAAACTGTCACTTTCGATAACAAATGACAGCTAGCAAATGCTACCACACAAACAAAACTAATGAATCGGAAAGAAACGTTATCTATGACAACAAGAGCGTCCCAGTATTGCCAACAAAAATTTACTAAAATTTACAACCTAAAGCAAGTCACTACTTCCTTTCTGTAATGGCGTCAGATTAAAAGTATACCTTCAAATTTCGAACGAAAAAAAATACGAAAATTTAACCACGACAAAATTAATCAAAATTATGTTAAATTTAGCTTTAAATAGGTAACTTTTCACGATCCGGCCGAAGGACCAATGTTTTGGAACGATACAAAATTATGTGGACTGTAACTAAATTTAATTGTAAGCGACGAAAATTCTATATCAAAATGGTTTTCGAGATTCGAGACAAAACCAAAAGAGTTATTTACTACAAGAAAACAACTAATGTGGGGCGCGAATAAGTGCTAATCCACGTACCTGCTTTCCTCAGGGTGTGATGCCTTATGAGGCCTTAGTCAAGACCGGCACTTCAGCTACTTACACGTGAACGAGCTCGATTTACCACAGTTTTCGCCTCCGCAACCTTACTTGATCGCCCACAACACACCAATGGCTTAGCACCTCTTATTTACGCAAAAATACTAATTTATAGATGGAAGAATGACTTGACTTCTAATTTTCTATTTTTAATAATTTATCCGCCGGTTACGCGGTCGATACGAAAAATCAATGTGTGGCCATAGCCCGACAGAGTTGCCATATCTATGAACGGAAGTTACTCTATTTTATACAAAATGTAGCCATTACAAAAAGTAATATAGACTATGTTAAGGTTGAACAATAATTATGATTTTATTTTACGTAGTTTTATTATTTATTGACCACTAAATAAAACCATTTTTTTTATTTCTCAAAAAAACAGAATACATTTTTGATTATTTTTCTGCCAAACTTTCATAAATCAGGATCTTTAGGTAACCTGAGAACAATACACATCAACAATTAGCATTATATTAGCCATAATACAACTTAATTAGTTTTTCTTGTAGTGCTTCTCAGAGCCTATAAAAAGTTTAACTAAAATATATATTAATTTTAAATAAAAGTGACAAAAGCTGAACCTGAAATACAATGATGATGACATACAATATCGATTTATTTAACCACATCCCTATTATCAAATTTTACGTACATGAACTGTCATAACGGCCAGAACAGATGTTTTGTTGTTCATTATTTTAATAAATCTTTGGCCTTACGTGATCTTTATGACTTCACAATATTTAGAACGGCAATTTATTTATTGAGAACAGATCATATAATCTAAGCATTGCGCAATAAGTTCATAATGATAGTCGATAACTTACCGATGGAAAGATATTCTTTGGTCACTTTCTGTTAATACACCCATTCTACTCTTGCAACCGATAGCCACACAATCCATGGTTGTAGTGATATGAAATTAACTAAATTTCACTCTTCAAAATGGCATAAAACACATAAAAACAAGGGAAAACTGATAACAACGTTTGGTATCCAGCTGGCTACCACGACGACTCAGAATTTGACACACTGGGGGGTTACCACGAAATCCGAAGTTCGAAGTTACGGGCTTCGAATCGAAGATTTGCTACCACGAAGTCACTTCGTTTCGTTTACGGATTCGAAGTTCGTTTCCATTCGTTCGATTCGAAGTTAGTCACGTGTTGTCTACTACGAAAAACGAACTTCGAGATTGATATCGAATTTGGCCTACCACGAAAGTCAAACTTCGTGAATGATTTCGGAGTTTGACGTAAAGTTTTTCGCGTAGAAACGTCAAAATCACACGATAACTAAATAGTTGTCGTTTTGCCTTCGTTTCGATGAATTTTGTAGGAAAAGCGACCTTGTGGACGATTTTGTTATTTTTGTTTGTTGTAACACTTGTGACGTATCATTGCTGATTGATATTGAGTAGGTATTGTGATTTGCCGTATTTATTCGTTAATTCGAAAGAGTTTCAGTGTTCAATTGATTTGGTTTTGTTATTGTGCCATCCTACAGTTCGAGAGCCTGCTTTTTCAATGTACTTAAGTATTTTTGTTTAATATCAATTTCAAATAGGTATCTTAAATCAAAAGTTACTAAGTAACATGCAGTTTTTACTTTTAACCTTTGATATTTTATTTTGAAAGTTTCTTAGTTAAAATAGTCATCTTAAGGCATGTTCTCATTAAGTTACAACCATATATTTCTTTTGAGATATGTAATTAAGTACCCAAAAGTATATGAGAAGTTATCAAAATACCCTTCTAAAGAAAGCTAAGCAGTGAATTTGGTAAATTATGTCAGAGTGTTGGCTAGTCTACTAAAGCAAGGCAAAACTCTTTTTTTTCTTTGGGCGGTTGTGTAGAGAATAATATAACTGATAGAGGACTTACACTCTCTGCAAGCAAAGCAAGTCTTACAAGCATGAAATTTTGCACAGAAGTTGCCTGTTTGTAGCAGACATTTAGAAAGGATTTGAAAATTCGTTTATTTAATGGGTGAAACATTGTATGAAATTCCTATGTACTTACACTAGTTTTTTAATTTATTTTAATTTGTTTTTTAGATTGCAAGATTTTAACTTGTAGAAGAGGCTTTAGCTGAAGAGCTAACAGAGCGTTAAAGTCAAAGACGCGGGACTCGTGAACTATTTATTTCCCTGTACCTCTGGACAGAGAGTTTTAAAATACCTTCCGACTGACTTTGGAGGTGTTTGAGGCCCTCTGCATGGAGGTGGTGCCCTTACTTCGTCTCAAACTAAATAACCGTGGAATTGACCCTGCCTTAAAGGTAAGCCCTTATTGTATCCATACTATATTATTGTAAAAGCAAAAGTGTGTCTGTCTGTCTGTTACTTCTTCAGCCTTAAACTGCCTAAATGATTTAGATGAAATTTGGTATGGAGATAGTTTGAGTCTTTGTATAGGTCATAGGACAGTTTTTATGCATAAATATTGCAAAGTTCCTGTGGGATAGCAATAAATGAATTCTTTGCAGATGGAGTCAGGGGCAACAGCTAGTAGCTTATATAAATATCAACTAAGGAACAAAAATGGTTACAAATGTGAAAAATTACACAGAGAATTATACTCTGATGTCTCTGATATATCATACAACACATAGATACTGTAAAAGATTCCCGGCAAAGAATCATTATACTTATTACATTGACCTGCAAATGGCCTGCAAACTGGCCATTCTACATACATACATACTTTGTCTTCATGGAATTTGTTTATCGTATTGCATTTGAATGGGTCTTGTCAAAAATAGGTAATAATTTGATACAGCTTGTAATTTAGTATTGCTGGTACCTATTTACTTGGTTAAGAAAATACCATCATCATCATCATCATCCTGGTACTGTTGGTATTTATTCACAAAACAATACACCTGATTATAGTGATGTTTAAAAAAATAAATTGTTGATAGAAAAGTTGTTATTCACGAATTTGTATTAATTAATCACTGTAATGCATTGGCGAATTGGTAATATTCTGCCTATTTTCAATCCTCAACACAAAAATAGGGTTGTTATGTTTTAATGCTATATATTATGTGCATTGAATGGTTGTGCATAAATTGTGGCCAGTGCAATGCATTGATAACTTAAAATAAGACCTTGTAGGTCAGTCATTAACATACTAGGTATATCAATAACAATTTATGTTGCATTTCAGCACTGTGATGGTACCATGGGCATAAAGAAATATTCACCATACCACTAGGGGAATGTACATGCAATTACTTTTTAATTTAACAAACTTTCCGAACTGACAACAAAACAAAGTGTGGAGATCAAAGTAATTATATAATTTCTTAGATACTTTCATAATGATTTCAAACATTGCAAATCTGGGTTACAATACATTAATTTAGTGCCTTAGATGATCTGATGACGGAGCCAGATGATACACAGTGGAATTCCTTATTGGTCAATAGTATAGCTGTTAGAGTTTAGGCTGCTTTCATAATATGTTGTGGAAAGTCCAATTTAAATAAATCTTTAACTAATAGTTATTAGTTCTGTACTTTAAAGAGGCGGGGATTAATAAAGGCTTTTTATTTTTATTTATTAGTTCTTTTAAATCACTATTGACACCTTTAACCTTTTCAACGCCAACATCACATATAGGTGTCACAAAGTACAGTGTCAAAGTGACCTTGACACAATGACATAAGATTCAAAGCAGGTTTACGTTTTGTCGAGGCGCGGCGGTGAAAGGGTTAAACATTCACTTGGAACTAACAATTAATTTATTGTGATTTTCAAAGAAACTTTAATGTTTAATGATTAATGTAGATTTTTTTTTAAACCACACTGTATAAATTTATCTGCTTTTCAGATATGTTGCCTCCAGCCGCTCGGCCTCACGGAGCAGGAGCCTGCTGAGGAGCGCCGCCCCGCCCCCCGGCCCCCGCCCTCCGCCGCTCAGCGCGGACAGGCCCGCGTGCAACTCATATGCGATTTGAATCGCCGATAGCTGATAGCCCTGATGGATCACAAATTGTTATATGTTTTTTGTTTGATTGATTGATTGTATTTCATACTACTAAAAAAGCCGTGGTGGCCTAGTTAGACCGGGGGATAGTGACACAAAATATTAGGTCATTTGTACCAGTATGGCGGTTCTTCAGGGGTCTTAAAAAATCTTTCGAGCGGTGGTAGCCGTACAATATTATACAACATAACATCTGGTTATAAGATAAGATTGCCGCCACCTAGATGTTTGAAATTTTGTATTTATATTTTTCTAACCTCAAACTTACAGGAAAAATTAGTGCCATACTGGTACAAATCGTTAGAAATACGAATAAAAACTTAGAATTTTGAAAAAATATTGTACACATTCGCCACCTCTCGCAGGTATGGCATTATCAGACTTCTATTTATAATCATACGGAGAACTGTTGAAAAAAGTTTTAGGGTGGTACAAATCGTTTTGCATAAAAAAAATTATTCCTTAGCGGCGGTATGGCGCCCATTTGAAACCGTCAGAAAAGTATGGCATGGTGATTTTCGCGAATGGCTACTCGACGATGATTAGCTGTGCAAAAATTAGCTTGGTACAAATGGTTGAAATGTTGTTTTTAAATTAATGTGTTTGCGTCGGTATGGCGGGCTGTAAGCCACACTGGAGAAGTATGGCATTACGCTACCGCCTTCTGATTTTTTATCGACTATCGGAAAATACAAGAATTTTTGTGGAACAAATCGCTCGACGCTCGTTATTTATCCGACACGTTCGATTAACGCCCACGCGATTGGGCCGCCGGTACCAGCGCTATGACCAACATTTTCCTTTTTGTCATTAGGTAATTAGACCCCTGAAGATCCGCCATACTGGTACAAATGACCTAGGTAATATTTTGTGTCACCATCCCCCGGTCTAAGTGGTTTGACCTATGGTCTCTCGAGCAGAGGGTCGTGGGTTGAAATCCCGGCTCGCACCTCTTGAGTTTTTCGGAATTTATGTGCGAAATTACATTTGAAATTTACCATGAACCATGAGCTTTAAAGTGAAGGAAAACATTGTGAGGAAACCTGCATACACCTGCGAAGAAATTCAATGGTGTGTGTGAAGTTCCCGATTCGCACTTTGCCCACGTAGGGTCTGTTACCTCGGCTCTTCACGCTTAAACCGCTGAACCGACTTAGATGGGTGAATCAACTTTTTTGCGTTGTTTACTCTATCCCCGGTTGTCCAAGTGACACTTCATACTGTTTCATAGACAGACAAATGCTTAGGTTGTCAGAAGGACAAACTTTGTGTAACCATAGCAAAAGTTGATACACCCAGATGATTTATTTATTTATTTATTTATTTATTTATTTATGATATTTGATATAGAGATAGTTTAACACTCTGGGAAGACACACGTGAAAGAGAGTGCGGTAGAAAGTAGAAAATAAACATCTCATCTAGTTTTAATTTTTAGTTTTTATTTTAACTTGTAAAGATGATTTACATATCATATATATTTAATTTATCAACTGCATTGTTTGCTTGTAAGTGGTACCCATTAGTCGTTAGTGGTTAACTGAATTGCATTTTTAAATTATTATTGTTAAAAAAAATTTTTCAAAAGCGTTTTTCAATAAAACGACACATTAAGATCGCTTACCTTCTTTCTAATGCTAAAAAAAAACGAAGTATCTCTGACTGGATAAATCCGCTGTTATGTATGTTCCTAATCACAACTTGCTGAACATGTGCTACTTACCTACTCATCTGATTTTTTGGATTATCAAACATTGGGAGAACCTTTCACACGTCGATATTTGTATCGGTAAGGCTCAGTATATTGGAATGATATTTAATGATAATTCTTTATTTAACTAGTATCCCATTTTAGTCACACTATATGTATAAGTCCCGCTGGTGGGCACAGGCCTCATCTCATAGGCTAGAGGGAACGGGCTAAACAGTAAGCACTCTAGCCCAAGATGGATTACGGAGTTCATATACGCCTTTGAATTTCTTCGCAGATGGCTGCAGGTTTTCTCACGATGCTGTTTCTTCATCGAGAAGCTCATAGTAACTAAACTATCTAATAGAACCATTTCGTAATGAATCGTTTAACAGTGATTATTGCGTGATGTACGTCATGATGACATCTCTATCTTTTCGAACATGTGTCAACAATAATGAATAGGAAGGAAAGGAGTTTGCTTGTGTATTAATAACTTGAATTGCCACTGTCCATCGTCAAAACTTCTTTTTTTCCCCTTATTTCATGGAGCGAAAACGTTTATTGCATGTTGTGTTCGGAAAATTGATAATCCTTTGACCCTCACTGACGTTGTAATTATCTAGTAGTTAATGCGACAAGGTTCTATAGTGGTCTAGGAATTAAATTGTTTGACTGTACTGGGACTTGAGATGAAGTTGGTGAGTAGAAAATGACAATGTCAATGTTATGCAATGTGATTTGTATTTTATTACACCTCCAATCCTTAGATGTAGTATGTACCTAGTCTTATTAAAATATTTGTGCTAAAATTAAGCAGTTTTTTTTCTTAATGGACGTAAGTAAACGAAATTAGATCACGTGATTTTGTACCTTGTCATTTTAAATTGTCTGAAAAGTCATTCGAAAGTATGTAACGACTGAAAGCGGCAAGGTAAAAAAGTGATCACTGATTCATGACATGACGTTGACTGAACATGGATAGAGTGGGTAACATTTGTTTCTTTTTTCTTTGGAACAAATAGATACGTTTTAAACATTAAACTGCCGTGAGACTCACTCATCTATATATATAAAAGAAGAAACTGACTGACTGACTGACATATCAACGCACAGCCCAAACCACTGGGCCTATAGATTCCAAATTTGGCATGTAGGTTCCTTATAAGGTCTAGGGGTGCACTAAGAAAGGATTTTTCAAAATTCACTCCCTAAGGGGGTGAAACGGGGGTCCAAAGTTTGTATGGGGAAACAAGATTCGTTCGACTATTTTATTCGAAACTTCACAGAAGTACTCTAAATGATAAATGAGTAAACACGTGTTTCAGGTTTTTTTGAGAATTCAACCCCTAAAAGGGGGAAAGGGGTAACAAAGTCTGAAAATCAACATGGGTGTTGTTTCTATGGTTTATCGGGTCGCTGGTTATGAAAACAACAACGGTTTTAAAATCCAACGTGGCAGACGTAAAATACCATCTCCCTGGATGGGGTGCGATGGGGTTGAAATGTCAAAATAAACTAAATGACTGTTGATATATCAACGCACAGCCCGAACCACTGGACCTAGAGACTTGAAATTTTGCACAAAGATACCTTATACAATGTAGGCATCCACTAAGGAAGGATTTTTGGGAATTCCCACGGGAACGGGAAAAAACGGGATTTATATATTCGATTCCGAGTGACCCTATCTCAGTAACTATAATAACTAGACTCTTCAAATTTGATACACAAGTAGGTATTACATTAGTTTTCAAAATTCGCACCACGGGAGGAAAAAACGGGATTTATATATTCAGTTCAACGAGATCCTATGAACTATAATTACTAGACTCTTCAAATTTGGCATAGAACTAGGTAATTATAATAGTAAAAAACAGTTTTAAGGATTTTCGGAAATTCTCACGGGATAAGGAAAAAACGGGATTTTTCGTTTTACTGGTCGTAGAAAGCTGAAATTCGGCATGTAGGTTGTTTGGGGAGTGTAGAGCAGGATTGAGAGAGGACTTTCCAAAATTCCCACGGGAACGGGAAAAACAGGATTTTTCGTTTAACTGGTCGTAGAAAGCTGAAATTCGGCATGTAGGTTGCTTGGGGAGTGTAGAGGAGCATTAAGAGAGGACTTTCCCAAATTCCTACGGGAACGGGAATAAACGGGATTTTTCGTTTTACTGGTCGTAGACAGCTGAAATTCGGCATGTAGGTTGTTTGGGGAGTGTAAAGGAGCATTGAGGGAGGACTTTCCAAAATTCCCACGGGAACGGGAAAAACGGGATCTTTCGTTTTACTGGTCATAGAAAGCTGAAATTTGGCATGTGGGCTCCTTGGGGAGTGTAGAGGAGCATTAAGAAAAAAATTCCCGAAATTCTTAAGGGAACGGGAAAAAACGGGATTTTGCGTTTTACTGGTTGTAAAAAGCTAAAATTTTAAAATGCATAAGTTTATACTGTAAATAGGCCGCAAAGGGCTCTTTAACCGACTTCTAAAAAAGGAGGAGGTTATGCATTCCACTTTATGTATTTTTTATGTAGGTATTATCACCGATTTCTCTGTCAATTGTGGACCTGCTTGCTTGCTTGCCTGTATGCTTGCTTGCTTGATATCTTGGTTCTATGGAATACTTATGGTACTCGCGAGCGAAGCCGCGGGCAAAAGCTAGTAGTGAAATATACGAATTAATCATGTAAAGTGACGGTAGCTCGTGGTGCATTTTAGGCAGCCGCCGTGACGTGTGGCTCCGGGAAGAAGGGCTACGGAAATTAGCCCGAAACATATCGAGTTAAACTCGTTTTAAGACGTGAGTATTTAATTCGTACGTCGTATTTCACTATGAAACAAATATGTAGTTTATCTTGCTTTGCTATACTTACTTATACTTAGTGTTGAATAGTATAGTCGGGGTAAAAAAAGGTTCGTCACTTTTCGATAGAGTCGAAAAGTGACGAACCTTTACTTACCCCGACTATACCTACCATTGGTAATGAGGTAATCCACGGGAGATTTCATAATATCCGTTTAATCAGCCAATTTGAATAGTAGTGTCACGGGAAATTAAAATTTCCCTTCACTCTACTGGTAGTGCCTAAGTAAAAATATTATGTCATATTTATTTATTTATTTATTTATTTGGAAAAAAGATATATAACATACGAGTACATATAGTTCCGCACTAGGCTGGGATAGTGATGATGTGAAAGCTTGTCGGTGTGAGGGCTTGTTTTTTTACTTTCGCCCTAAAACGGCTTGACGTATTTATCTCTGGAATAACTCATACCTACTTGGGCTACTTTTTGTCCCCATGGATCCATGTTAAATTCCAAAATCATAACTAAATTAAGTAAATGCAGAGACAATCTTGCACAAGAGTATTCTTCATACAAAATAATTAAAGAAGTCGTAGACGACGATGTAAGTTTTGGAATTCCCATGGATATGTATTTTTTTTTGTCACATAAGACACTGTCTTAAATTGTCAGAGTTGCACAAGGGAGGGCCTCATCTGAATGGGTCACCAGCGGGGAGTGCCACTGAGACATAGTGACATTTTATGTGCAGATGTGTTTAACACTAGGAATATGTGCATTCCCCCCGCTAAAAGTGCCACACAGTTTTGTATTGCTAAAAATACTTCAGCATCTTTCCCGATAACTGCAATTCTCCAAAACAATATAAATTATACTTACACCGGTATAATTAGATACATATACCTACCTATCTTACACAAGGTTTTTATTTGGAAATACTTAAAAGCTATAATAAAAAAAGATAATGAGTTTTCATTCTTTAATGTGTACACTATAATAATATAACTTGGACAAAATTACATAAAATCAGTTCCTTCTTTAAAACTTAATTTAAATACGTACTTATTATGTATTAAACCTAATCCGAAAACTAAAACGCTACATAAATTTTCGACTAGATTATAAAATCAATCATCTCGGCCTAATATGGCGACTGCAGAATGAGAAGGCTTGAGCTATAGTTCCATTATAGTACCTATACGGTAACTAAAATTGTATTTTAAAGTTGAATATTTTCCAAAATAATCACTATATCGAAAAATCGTCTTCACAACCTTGAATTGATTTTAAAAGACCCATCAAACGATACCCCACACTATAAGGTTAGAAGAGAAACTAGAGTAAATAAGTACACTACTTATAAAAATTATAAAATTGAGCTAATCAACGTAAATCACCTTTTCGTTTCATAACGCTACTTAGTGAAACGAAAAACTTTTTACTAACTTAAATAGTTGAATTAAAACTTTAATAAAAACAAGTGCCTACTTTCTTTTGTGATGGTGAAATCAAAAGTACCTACAAATATATATTTAACTAATGTCAAGTCAAGATCGCTTTACCTTCTTTCTAATGCTAAAAAAGTATACTTAGTGCAAAAACATAAAGTTAGAGCTGTGTGTGCAACTAAACACGTTACGCGGCACTAACTTCTTTTCAGCTCCTCAGCGAGCAATGTGACGGCTCGAGTCATGTCTTGCAAGTCTGTCCGGAGCTCTGCCCCCTCCTCCCGAATGACTGCCAGCTCCGCCGGCTGCTGCCCCTCGCTGTCCAGCAGCCGGCTTCGCTAATCCAAGTGGCGGGGCCGCGGCGCTGTGAGCTCCACCACACGTCGGGCTCGACTGCCTGAAGGAAACGTTACAACATGTATTATTAACAGTAAATAAATAATATGTTAAGCCGTGCCCGCGACCTTAACACCTTCCCATTAACCAAAGGCCAAAGCCAAAGGCTACTAGAAACAAAAGAAAGCTTAAAGTTCCATCTTACAGTCTGACAACAATTAAATCTCTTGCTGTGGGGCCGCAGCACGGACCCAAAACCCACTACGTATGTAAAGCAAAACAAGAGCGAACAAATTGCGTTCAAACATCCATCAAGCCCATAATTCGTCGGCTTACTGCAATAAAGAAAGAAATCACTAACTAACTAACAAAACCAAAATCTTGAGAAAACATTTACCTAATAAGTATAACTTTTGATTGTATTGAATAACATCACTAACTAACAAAACCAAAATCTTGAGAAAAGAGTTAATTGAGTGTATTGAATTTTAGCTTGACTAGCCATTAGGGGTTTAGGGGGTTATGTTATTGCCATAGTCGCCACGCTTGGCAGGCGGGTTGGCGACCGCAGTGGGATACCGAAAGATATCGAGGACGCTGCTGCCCGGCCTCTGGTATTATTGGCAACTTGGTTCAACTTCAAGAAGGAGGTCAATCGACGAATTAGACTCGGCTGGGCAGTGGGCAACGTTCGGGAAGCTCCGCAATATCTTGTCATCCAATACTTATACCGCAATGTCTCAAGTCAAAAGTCTTTAACAGTGTGTATTACTAACGATGGGCCTCATAAGAAAGCTCAAAGTCACTCAGAGGGCGATGGAGTGGGCTATGCTCGGAGTTTCTCTGTGGGATCGCATTAGAAATTATGAAATCCGCTCGAGAACTAAAGTCACCAACATAGCTCGAAGAATAGCTGGACTCAAGTGGCAGTAAGCAGGGCACATCGTCTTTAGAACTCATGGCCGATGGGCCAAAAAGGGTCTCGCGTGGCGTCCACGGACCGAAAGACGCAGTGTAGGTAGGCCTCCAACAAGATGGAGCGACGACCTGGTTAAGGTTGCGGGATCGCATTGAATGTGGATTGCACGGGACTGATCTGTTTGGCGAGCCTTGGAGGAGGCCTATGTTCAGCAGTGGACGTCTTTTGGCTGAAATGATGATGATGATGTATTGAATTACCGGTACATATGTACATACTTAAACATTCTTTATATTTCTAACAAAGTGATTTCTGGAAAAAAATATCCTATGTTCTTTTGTGGGATACAAAATATCTCTGTACCTAATTTTCGTCAAAATCGGTTCAGCGGTTTAAGCGTGAAGAAGTAACAGACAGACAAACACTTTCACATTTATTATAATTATTAGTATGGATGAATAGGTCAAAAAATACATAAACATTTTTTATTTCAAATGAAAAGTTAAATTATACATAAGTTTTTTTTTTTCTAATTTTTGTTTAGTTGTAAGTTTTGATGAATAGGTCGAAAATACATAAACATTTTTTATTTCAAATGAAAAGTTAAATTATGAGTTTTTTTCTAATTTTTGTTGAGGCTTTGAACACTCCAGGTGATCATGTCAGCCTCATGAGAGCTTACTCACTTCCCTATTCAAGGGACAGATCAATGAAATGGTATATGCTGACTGCCTCACACGATAACGGCTCTGTCAGCCAACAATTGACCTGGCCATTGTACATGGAACCCAATCCTCCAAGAACTCTTCTTCTCAATTCCAAATCCTGGACGCACTCCAACAATACATGGATCAAGTCCTCACACTTCTGACAATCATCACATATAAATTATAAAAGTTCTAGTCCTTTTTAATTGACTCCCTTTTCTAATTTTCACCCCCCTTAAGGGATGATTTCGGGGATAAAATCTATACTTTACCCCTTCTCACATCTCAAATTATCTCTATACCAAATTTAATTTACACTGGTTCAGCGGTTATTGATTCCCTACAAAAACTATCACTCCTTTGAAGGGTGATTTCTGGGATAAAAACCATCCTATACCCTTTCCGCAAACTCAAACTATCTGTAAATACAAATTTAATCAAAATTGTTTCAGCAGTTCAAGCGTGAAGAGGTAACAGAAAGACAGACACACTTTCCCATTTATACTATTAGAGTATGGATATGGACAAAGTTTTAAAAATCTATTATAGTACCTACAACTAAATTAAAAATAGATATTGGTTACTTACTTCTCTCACTTCAATTTCAATTCAATTTATAAAAATACATATAGCTCTATCAATACTATCGATGATTCTGCCAATATTGAGGTTGAGAAAGACACTATTGGCTGTCCTTTGTTCAGTAGCTTCTAGTACTCGGCTGTGCACCTAAAATAGACAACACAAACATAAATTTTGTTAAAATACCACTACCTAGGTACATTGTTTTATGTTATTCTAGAACTGTACTATAGCTTAGAAGGCTCACTGTTTTCATTGAAACAAAGCCCGGAACTAATTTTGTGTATTTTTGATCTCTTAACAATGCTGATTTGATAACAAGTTCCTAATTAAGAAATAAATGTTTGTTTTATATATTAGAAGAAGAATATTAGATTCAAGAAAAATCTCATATGAATTAATTACTCCTCTTTACCTACATGTAACAATACTTGTTGCACTCAACTAGTTACTTGTTATTATATATAGACAAAGGTTTAAAGATGTATTATTATTATATTATAACAGAACTAAAATAAAATTGATTTTTATTACTTACTACTCTCACCTCAGTTTTTAAAAATATAGATCTACCAATACTATTGATGATTCTGAAAGACAATATTGGTTGGCTAGTGTTTGGTAGCTTTGGTGTGTGATACTCGGCTGAGAACCTGAAATAGACAACAGAAACATAAATTTTATTAAACTAACAAACATAAATAAATTTTTATAAACTTACATAATACCTACATTTATAAGGTGGGTGTGTGTGCTAGTGCAAGAAGGAAGTTAAGTTTACAGTGAGAGGAAATTTGGAAGGGAGGCCATAACAATTTTTTGGCAGTATAAAAACATGTGTTCGAGGATATCCTCGTCCAAGCCACATTCACATATGGAATGGTCTCGGACCCATGTTTCAGAAAGGAAGACTGGAGTGCAGACATGTGATAATCATAAGTTGGATAATAGTGGTTGTGATGTTCTTGACGATATGAAGAACCCCGACTTAGTGGGCAGATCTGGCTGAACTTTCCCAGTGTTTGTTTCATATATAGACATAGTTATGCAGTAGCGTTCCAACCCACAAGTCACTCAAAATTGAGATAACATAGTCAGTATACACTTTTTGTCATAAAATATTAAAAGAAGATTAGATTGAAGAAAAGTCTCAAATGAATTAATTAATTACTCCTCATTACATGTAACAATACTCGTCGCACACAATTAGCTACTTGTTATTATACCTATATGGACAAAGTTTTAAAAATGTACTATAATACATGACTAAATAAAATAAAAATATATTTTGATTACTTACTTCTCTCGCTAAAGTTTTTAAAGTACGCATACGCAGTTTGACGTTTGACAATTTAGTTTGACGTTTGTATCATTTGGGTATGTATGAGAATAACAAAAGCACAAAATTTCCTTGAATTCAGCATTAAAACTTGCTCAAAACTATGTTGTGATGAAGCGGAATGTTGGAAATGTATAATATTAATTATTTATTGGAATTTTAGGTCCATTTGAAGCTAATAATCCATTTACCGGTTTTTAAATGAAGTTGTGCAAGACGCTTTATTTATCCATTCGGTCTTTCCCATTTATTTCCATTCACGAAGACTCACGAAGTTCGATCGAAAGTGGTCTATGGTTTCGAAACGAAACTCACGAATCCGAAATTGCTTCGTAGTAGCGATCACCGACGAACTTCGTGCCATTTTCGTTGCGGGCTTCGTTTCGAACTTCGGATTTCGTGGTAACCCCCCTGACGTTTAAGATGGCGGTGTTTGTCTATGCTTCACTCTTTTTTTCACAGTGAGATTTTGCATGTGCTAGAAAGAGACACATGACGGTTTTTTGTTCGTCTTAAATAGAACTGGTCTAGCCATATCCTTAGTCTAAGCGAACGGCCGAATAACGAAAAAAAAGTAATGTCAATGACACTTTGACATAACATATTACATTTAAGTAGGTAATACCAAAGAGTATTGTAATATTATATGAACAAGAGTGGCAACTCTATGGTCAAAAATGCATGTATGGAAGGTGCTGCCACCCTACGGCAGCTCAAGAACTAATGTGACGTATCTATAGATATATATACCAATCTATATTTATATGTTGGTAGTGATGTACAGCTATAGATACGCGTACCTATAGCAATGTACAGTCAAGGATTTTAATTGATAGGCTAATTGCCACTATTCGTATTTTAGCCGTCTAATTCAAATCAGCATATACGAAGTATAAGCGGCTAAACCCGATTTGCATTATACGGCTAAAATATGAACATTGGCAAGTGGCCTATCAATTAAAGTCCTTGACCGTACAATTTGGTACGCCATGGCCATGGCCGATGAATGACAACTGACAAGTTTGACAAGTCAACCAAGATGGCCGCTAATTTAGTTCTTCGGCAAACACCAGAGATCGCTGTAGTCGCATGAAAAGTGATGATATATGTAAGTGTGCCCCTCCTGGGTAATACTACCACCAGGCCTCATGCATGCCATGTACTTACGCGCAATATTTACCTACCGCGGGGACGATCTCCTGCGATCGAAATTTCAGTAGGTTGTCACAAGCGCGCGTCGACGCACGTTCATTCGTGTTCTACGGAAAAAATATGCCGCCTGGACTTTTATAAGTGAATGGTGAAACAGGGGGAAAATTTCAATATGACTATGCTAGAATTAATAGCTAATATAACAATTTGGAAGTTCGTATCGTGCTGTCCCTCTTACTCTTCTATAAAAAGCTATAAGCGTGAGCGGGATGGCACGATGCGAAGTTCGAAAGTTGACCGTCGTATCTAGTATAACGCTAGGGTACTGTGAGCATGGCAATGTGTTCTGCGCATTACAATAAATATCCTTTTTTGTTATGATTCCGGAGCTAAAATGGCAAAAACGGAACCTTTATAGTTTCGCGATGACCGTCTGTCCCTTTGTCCGTCCGTGGCTTAGCTTAGGTAATATTAGAGCTAGAAAGTTTGCATGGATATAATATATAGCAATTATCCCGACAAAATGGTAAAACAACATGTAGAGAAAAAAAATTTAATCCAAACTGCCAGCCCTTGTCACTGTCGGCACGCACACATTCTTAAGGAGACGGAGTAGTATAATCTGTGGCTACAATCGCGGTAAGTACCAAGATTTTGTACGGGATGCAGTATCTGTTACGAAGTAACTATTAAGTAATCTGTGCTACCACTAACAATATTTTTCTTAGGTCTTAGCGAGTTTAATTTTATTTTAGGTCACAATTTTAATTACTAATTTTAAAGGAGCTGAACTATATTCATAACAGCGCTGTTAATTGAATGGCACTTCGTGTTTTATTTAACGAAACTCACGATCGCAGATGATTATAGGTCGTCTTGTTTGCGAGGTCATGCATCTTGCCTTCCGTTAACTGCACGCCCGTCGATAGAATATAAACTCTAATGTGTTCGAGGATTGCATCAAAAATAGCATCGCAGTCTCGTAGAGCGCTGTCGACTAATACTTTAATCACTCGTGTCGTGGCATCAAGTTTATTCAGTCGAAGGCACATTAGGCACGCACGCACGGCCCATCAGTTAACTATCAAATATTTACGATAAATACATGTTACATTGATTAATTAGTAGGAAGTGTGCGTAATCAATTAATCTCAGAGATTATCGGGACTATTTCGTGTTAGAATTTAAGTGTCGGAACGTTTTAGTTACGTCTAAGCTAATTTAAAAATGGTTATCCAAAAAATCTGCTGTCTCGGTGCGGGGTACGTTGGAGGACCTACTTGCAGCGTTATAGCCCTCAAATGCCCCAACATTACAGTAACTGTGTGTGACAAGAGTGTAGAGCGGATAAATCAGTGGAATTCCGATAAATTGCCCATTTACGAGCCTGGTTTGGACGACGTCGTCAAACGGTGCCGCGGGAGGAACTTGTTCTTCTCCACGGACATAGCCAAAAGTATACAGGAAGCTGATTTGATATTTATATCGGTTAATACGCCCACGAAGACCATAGGGAATGGGAAGGGCCGTGCGGCTGATTTGAAGTACATCGAAGGCGCCGCGCGAATGATAGCAGACTTGGCGACCAGCAACAAAATAGTTGTGGAGAAAAGCACCGTGCCGGTCAAAGCGGCTGAAATAATCATGAAAATACTGCGCGCTAACACCAAGCCCGGAGTAAACTACCAGATTCTTTCCAACCCCGAGTTTCTAGCTGAAGGCACCGCTATAGTAGACTTGGTCGAAGCCGAACGCGTCCTTATAGGCGGCGAGGACACCCCAGATGGACAGAAAGCCGTCCAGGAGCTCTGCTGGGTCTACGAGCACTGGATACCGGCTAAAAACATCCTGACCACCAACACTTGGAGCTCTGAGCTTTCCAAGCTAGCTGCAAATGCGTTCCTCGCTCAAAGAATCTCTAGCATCAATTCCTTATCTGCAGTCTGTGAAGCTACAGGAGCTGACGTATCGGAAGTCGCTAGAGCAGTCGGCAGAGACTCCCGCATCGGCCCCAAGTTCCTTGAGGCTTCCATCGGCTTTGGAGGCAGCTGTTTCCAAAAAGACATACTTAACCTCATTTATTTATGTGAATGCTTGAATTTACCTGAAGTGGCGGCTTATTGGCAACAAGTCGTCAGCCTAAACGATTACCAGAAGACCCGTTTCACTCGCAAAGTCATAGAGTCTCTATTTAACACTGTATCGGACAAAAAAATTGCCATTCTCGGTTTCTCGTTTAAGAAGAACACGGGAGACACAAGGGAATCACCAGCTATTCACGTGTGCAAGACGTTACTTGACGAAGGGGCGAAATTGCATATCTACGATCCAAAAGTTGAGAAGGATCAGATGGTGTATGAATTAACGCATCCGTCTGTCACATCAGAGCCCGAGAGTGTCCGGAAGAACATGGAAATCCACACCTCAGCGTACTCTGCAGTGACCGGGGCTCATGCTATAGTATTATGTACAGAATGGGATGAGTTCAAAGAGTTAGATTTTAAGAAGATTTACGAAGTGATGATGAAGCCGGCGTACCTGTTTGACGGGAGGAAGATCCTGGACCATGATGCGCTGCTGGAGATTGGTTTCCATGTGCAGACCATCGGGAAGAGGCTATCAAGAGCAAGCAGCATTAGGGCGCAAGGCAGTCAGACTACGTACTAGTACTAGAGTAAGTGCAACCAATACTTCTTATTTGAGCATTTCTCAAAAAAATTGCCACTTTTTTTCATCATCATCATCATCATCCCAGCCTATATACGTCCCACTGCAGGGCACAAGCCTCCTCTCAGAATGAGAGCGCATGGGCCGTAGTTCCCACGCGGGCCTAGAGCGGATTGGGAACATTGAATTTCTTCTCAGGTGTATGCAGGTTTCCTCACAATGTTTTCCTTCACCGTAAAGCTCATGGTAAATTACAAATGTAATTTCGCACATAAATTCCGAAAAAGTCAGAGGTGCGAGCCTGGACTCGAACCCACAACCCTCTGCATGAGAGACTATGTCAAACCACTAGGCCACCACGTCTTCACTTTTTTTTATATTCTTATCATTTTATGTTATACCTACTCAGGATCACAAGCTGTTTCAGTTTCTCTTCTACGTGTGGAAAGAGCTTGTGATTCTGAGTAGGAATATAAAAAAAGTGGCATTTTTTTTGAGAAATGTTAATTTGGTTAGGGCGGTTTTTTTTTCTGTGATTTAAGTGCATTTGGGTGACTATGCCAGCCTCAATGGAAGACTGGATGAATGTTTAATGTTTATTTGGGCAAAAAACGGCACAATATAATGAGTGAAGTTATAAAAAAACTAAGTTATAAATAGGCCAGCAAACTTTGATCAATTATAACTGAAGATACACATTGCCGAACAAAATCCCCTTCAAAGGATGTCCGAACTTTTTTATTTGTTTGCATAACAATTAAAACCATCACCTACACAGAAATTTGAATGTAGTCTTTACTTCATTACAGTCGAATTTCGGTTGACACTTGACAGCTAAACTTGACAATTTCACGCAACGTACTAAGAAAAAAGAAGGCCACTTTTTATCAAAGTGGCGCTCATTTGGCTCGGACATTTTCGGGCGCGCGACTGTGGATCTACAGTTATAATTGATCAAAGCCAGCAAATATGCCACAGTTAAATATGAACGCTTACTTATGCTCATAAGACTATCTTTCCCGAATTTTGCACTTTTTCTAAAGGTACACTTGTTTAGGAGGTCACTGGGTATACTTTCCCAAAAAGTACAGCTTCTCATATATATTTTATTTTCTCTGATGGTACATATTTCAAGAAGGTACACTTTTTCCAAAAAGCCATATTTGTGCATATTATATAAACAGCTGTTTCATAAACATACTATACATTTTGGGGAAGTGTGCGTTTTGGGAAATTGTACTTTTTGGGAAATGCAGTTATCAGGTAAACTCTACATATGGTAGAGCATGTGTATTTTTCAAGAAAATGCCCTAATTGAGACAATGTACGTTTCGGGAGTGCACATTTTGCCGAAAGTGCACTTTTAGACAAAGTGCACATTTTGGGAGTGTTGTTTTTTTTTGTGTATTTGAATTCAAGACTCCAGGACCATTATTTTTGGGCCCTGGCCCTGGGGTTGGAAAATATCAATATAACTAGCCCATACGGGCAGCTTTGTTCACGTAATTATTGATTGAACCATCGATCGTTATTCACTGTTACTACTTCATATTTTCCGTGTATACTTTATCGTCGAAAGACGCAATATTTTGCTTCCTAACGGCCTTAAGCACCTTTTATTTATTTTCGATCTCTCCATACATACAGTGCACTCCCTTTCAATCGTTAACAGTGTGGTAGGTTTTGGTGTAGTAGAAACTGTTGAACAACGTTGACCAATCCATTGTACCATCGATCGACATTGATCGAGTGGTGTTATGTTAACCACCCCTTAACTAAAGGAGGTGAATTAAAACTTTGGGATTTTACTCAATTTAAAAAAAAAAAACAAAAATATTTATTAATGGAATTCATAAAAATAATTTTGGTTATTGGTTTAGCAAAGGGTTTTTTAAAATGTTGGGATTTTACATGAATCCCGCAGGAATGTCGGTATCAAAAGTGCCCTGTGTATTATTCTGGAGATCCAGCAATCCGATGATGATGATTATTGATGATGTCTTACAAAATGTCATACGTGCAGGCAAACTTCCGAATTTACAATATCTTCTATTCGGTCTATTGTATGTCCCATGGTAGGGCACGGGCTTATGAATGAGAGGGTTTGGGCCACAGTTCTCATGCAGGTCCAGTCCTGATTGGGAACTACACATACCTACACCACTGAATTTATTTACAGGTGTGTGCAGGTTTAATATGATTTTTTCCTTCTAATATTGATGATGTTGTAAATAAATGTATTTTTCTTTCTTTCTTATCTCTTCTTCTTATTCTCTGTAAAGCCCATGGTAGAGGTAACGCCACCAGAGTTGAGGCCACGCACACAACCACATCTCTTGTAATGGCAGCGGGATTTTGACGTTGTGTTGTCGTTAAACGTCAACACAACGTCAAAATCCCGCTGTCATTACATGAGATGTGGTTGTGTGCGTGGCCTCAACTCTGGTGGCGTTACCTCTAAATTACAAATGTAATTTCGCACATATAGTATTTTAATTGAACTAATTTAATTTCATGCTTTTTAAAACATTGTTAAATAGAAATACCTATGAACAATTCTTAGATTATTTATGCACTAGATAGAGCTTTGGTGGCATGGAAACGTCCCGTAAAAATATAAGCCAACTGTTGGCTTATATGTCATTTGCGTCATTTGCAGGGTTGCCAGTAGTAATATGCTAAAATCCCCAAACGCATTGTCGAAATTCCCCACGTGTGGGGATGAAAAATTATGTGGGCCGAGTGACTTAGTTTAGAGCTGTTGCGAATAATGAATTGTAGGAAATTAATCAAGACTAGCAGAAATTTGATGTCAAATGTCGCGTATTTGTATTCATACTTAAAATACACACATTCCCCAATCAGCTTCACTTTCCCCACATTTTGGGGAATGTGAAATTAACTGGTATCATTAAGCACGCACACAGTGACAACCGGAATGACGTAACGCGATCGTAATATGAAGCTGTCAAATGGATTTGTGGACGTTTTGGATCGCAATGTTTGCTACTGACGCTCCATCTAGTGCATAAATAATCTAAGGAACAATTATATTGAATTTTATAGCAATAATAAATCGATTTTATTGCAAAGTAAAAAAGCGATATTTATTTTTAGCTTTTAACCGGCAACCAAATTATTGACTTATTATAATACAAAATCGTTTAGACTCTGACTAACCTGTTCAATTTATCACGGCGATAATTAAACCAGTTTTGATTGAAAAATACTTGTGTCCCACCAAAAACATTTTCATGCAAAATGTTGCCACGACGAGACTAAAGAAACTCGCGCTGTCAAAAAGTTGTCAGATTTCATGTAGAGCCAAGTATTTCATACTAAATACAAACTGAAACATGGATGCACAGAAATAACTCCAGAAAAAAGACCAGCGCTGGGAATCGAACCCAGGTCCTCAGCATTCCGTGCCGCGTGCCATTCCCCTACACCTAGGAGTTTAGACACGAATTTTTCCCATACATATATGTTATAACTAGCTGTTGCCCGCGACTCCGTCTGCAATTCGTTTAACGCTATCCCGCGGGAACTATGCAATTTTCCGGGATAAAAACTATCCTATGTCCTTTCCACGGTCTCAAACTATATCCATACCAAATTTCGTCTAAATCGGTTCAGCGGTTTAAGCGTGAAGAGGTAACAGACAGACAGACAGACACACTTTCGCATTTATAATATTAGTATTAGTATGGATTGTAGAGCCAAGCTTCTAACTCTACACGCCCTAACTTCATATAAGTCAAGTTTTTTAGTCATTATGGCTTGGCCGTTTCGCTATATTCATATATTACTAGCTTTTGCCCGCGACTCCGTCCGCGAAGAATAGGAATATACTTGTAATACCTAAGTGCGCCTACAGTAAACTGTTTTAAAAATAGACTGGACATATTTATATAAAAAGACTTAAAACACAAGTGTAGTGATATGTACGCATCAGCTCAATGTGCTGCTAGTGTATTATTTTAAATAATAATAATATAAAAAATAGCCTACGACCTTTTCTCAGACCTACCGAATATAGAGAAAAAAAATCATAAAAACCGGTCAAGGCTTTTCGGAGGAGTTCGATAACAAACACCGTAACACGAGATTTTTATATGTATATTAGACTCGCTGTTACCCGCATCTCAGTCTGCGAAGAATAGGGGTATAAAAAATAGCCTAAGACCTATTCTCAGACCTACCAAATATAGAGACAAAATTTGATAATAATCAGTCATGCCATTTCGGAGAGTTCGATAACAAACACCGTGACACGACATTTTTATATATTAGAATGTAACATCACGCTAAGAACGATGGGAGCGGAGCATCAATGACTAACGCGGACGAATTCGCGGGCTCTAGCTAGTAATTTATTGAATCAGGCGTTACTTTGCGGAGGTCCATATTAATGAACTAAAACAATTACTTTGCTCACCCGCGACCTTACAATAGTTAAGCATAGCATACGGTTGTGGTAACTCCGAAGATGAGCTCTGGTTGAGTTCGAAACGCGTCAGTGTAGCTTGGTGGTGGTGATAGTTGTGTTTATGTGATTTGTGTGTGTTCGTACAGTGTGGAGGTGGAGGAACTGCATGAACACACATTTCTTGCATAAACGTAACTATTGTAAGGTCGCGGGTGAGCAAAGTAATTGTTTTAGTTCATCTCTAGCTAGTATTTATTTATATACATGTTTTCAATTTATCGCTGTTCATTTCATTCATCATCATCAGCCTATGTTCGTCCACTGCTGGACATAGGCCTCTCCCATGGCACGCCACTGAGCACGATCCTCGGCCACTCCCATCCAGCACTTGTCAGCCGCAGATTTGTTTACTATATTTCATACTAAATACAAACTGAAACATGGATGCACAGAAAAACCCAGAAAAGACAAACCAGCCCTGGGAATCGAACCCAGGTCCTCAGCATTCCGTGCTAAACCCCTACACCACCACAGGTCCGGATTTAGACACAATTTTTTTCCTATGCATCACACATCTCAGCTTGCTCAATCAATCACTTATTGCAGCGATACTAGCGACATCTATGTTAATGTTCACATCGAGAAACGTCAACACTCCTTCGGAACTATCTGTTCACCCGGACCAAGAGATGTCGCTCTTAACCTTTCGTATGCCGGAAGTAAAAAAAAAAAAAAGTCGTGCATTCTAGTCTCAACAGTTTCATATAAATCCAATGATACAGATTTAAAAAAAAATACAAAAAGAATGCCTTAAATTGGGTACGGATCCGGTACAAAGCATACGAAGGGCAATCAATAAGCAATAAGCAATCTTATCAAGATTGTTTTTTTACGGGATGACCGTAAAAGTAAAAAGTTTGGAGTTGAAAAATAAAAAATACAAAAAGACTCCAAAAAACCAATCTTGATTTGTTTGTTTATTGTACAGAATTTCATTTTGTTATTTCTAGGGTTCCGTACCCAAAGGGTAAAAACGGGACCCTATTTACTGAGGCTCCGCTGTCCGTCTGCCACCAGGCTGTATCTCATGAACCGTGATAGCTAGACAGTTGAAATTTTCACAGATGATGTATTTCGGTTGGCGCTATTCTAATTTTGAAAAATATTGTACACATTCGCCACCTCCCGCAGGTATGGCATTATCAGACTTCTATTTATAATCATACGGAGAACTGTTGAAAAAAGTTTTAGGGTGGTACAAATCGTTTTGCAAAAAAAAATGAAAAAAATACACCTAAGCGGCGGTATGGCGCCCATTTGGAACCGTCACCTCGACGATTATTAGCTGTGCAAAAATTAGCTTGGTACAAATGGTTGAATTGTTGTTTTTAAATTAACGTGTTCGCGTCGGTATGGCGGGCTGTAAGCCACACCGGAGAAGTATGGCATTACGCTACCGCCTTCTGTTCTTTTATCGACTATCGGAAAATACAAGAATTTTTGTGGAACAAATCGTTCGATTTGCGTTGTTTATCCGACACGTTCGATTAACGCCCACGCGATTGGGCCGCCGGTACCAGCGCTATGACCATCATTTTCCTTTCCGTCATTACGTAATTATACCCCTGAAGAACCGCCATACTGTTACAAATGATCTAGTGTTTTGTGTCACCATCCCCCGGTCTATATAACAACAAATAATAAAAACCAGAATAAAATTTAATGGTATCTTTCGAGCCCGGGTTTCCAACAGCGATCCGCTGGATATGCCATAGGTCAAGCCACCACGTCTTCTGTTGAAATCGGCCAGCCAAGGCCCGGATCCTCCTTTTAGATGCTTTTAGCAAGGTCTACCGTATTGACAGAAGCGAGGTCACCGCTTGGCTTCTAATTGGGCGCGCGCGCGGGGTCACGGCCTCGCCCGATCGCCTGCCGAACATAGCCGAGCAGTCCAGCCGACTCTGAAATTAATGTTATAAAATCAAAATAACAACGGGGTTCGAGAGTACCGTTAGCACAACAGTACTTGTAAATGATTAACCTTTTCACCGTTCTGTCAAATACAACAGCTTTCACTCATAAACCATGACATCGGAATGTCAAACGCGAAGTTGGACCCTACAGAAATGTATGTAGGTAGATATCGCTCTGCACGCCGTGACTGATATATAAGTCGTTGGCGTAGAACCTGCAGTGCTGATTATATGTGTCGTTGGCGTCGAAAAGGTTAAATAATATCAATCTTTGATATCTTCATAAAGGCCCATATACATATACTTTCTTGCACTTTCCATACAATAAAATTGAGACAATAAAACATTGCTCAGTCTAAACCTAAGGTTTCTAAGGTTTAGACTGAACAATGTTTTATGGTGGTGTTTTATTGGTGGTGTCAGTCAACATGTCACTATTTGTATGGAGCTCTCAGACCACTCTGTTACCATGCGTTATTATTATTACAAATATTACATAAATACTAACATAAGCATCTTTGTAGGGTTCCGTACCCAAGGGGTAAAAACGGGACCCTATTAGGCTGCATATCCACCGGAGCTGTGCGAGGATGCGTTGCGAGGGATCTGTTTGTCATGAACCAATAGAAACACTTCATTTAAAAGGTCCTAAGCGAATTAAGTGTTTCTAGAGCTAGTGAGCTAGAGAGTTGAAATTTTCACAGATGATGTATTTCGGTTGCCGCTATAACAACAAATAATATAAACCAGAATAAAATAAATATTTAAGGGGGCTCCCATACAACAAATGTTATTTTTTTGCTCGTTTTTGCTCGATATTGATAACGGCAACAGGTGGACGCTTGAAATGTTCACAGAATATTTAGTTAAATATTCACTTTAAAAATAAATTATTAAACTAAAATAAAACAAATATTTAACTGGGCTCCCATACAAGAAACGTGATTTTTTTGCCGTTTTTATAGATAATGGTACGGAACCCTTCGTGCGCGAGTCCGACTCGCACTTGGCCGGTTTTTACAAACTTTTTTAAGGGTTGTTGCCCAAACTTTTCAACTACATACACGCAAATATCAGGTTTTTTTATCTTTTTCTGCAAACACTGGTTATAGCACCAACAGGCAGGATGTCGAATTGATAACAATTCTAAATACGATAAAAAATGTGTGAATAACTACTATACATATATACTATACATGTTATAAGTTATAATATATAACATTATAACTTCGGAGTTCCTCTATCTATATGTATTTATTTGTAAGTTTTCGCAGTCAGTGTAGGTATAGGTACACAGTTTTATTTGTCATGTAGAAAAGTTAGACAAACCGGGGGGAATAGGGATGTTGACGCCATTAAAAAATAATTCGAAGACACGACTTCTGTAAAAAAACCGGCCAAGTGCGAGTCGGACTCGCGCACCGAGGGTTCCGTACAAATTTATATTTATCTATGAACTTCCAGTCTTAGCAGACCCCTGCTCCTAAGCAAAATGTGCGCAGTATGGGATCATTGTAGATTGGTTACTGATATAGACAGACAGACAAAAAATTTATGCTTTTCGCAATTTTTCCTTTATCTGTGCTCTAAGATTTTGCTTCGTACCAAATTCCAAGATTTTGAGTTCACGGGAAGTACCCTGTAGGTTTTGATTCCCTTGCGAGTGTCGAAAATTTGCGGCATAAATGGCTGTATCTTTCTTTTGATTGCGTTGGCTTAGAAGTTTGATTTTTTCACAGCTCCAAGTGACAGTATACTTAGGTATTTGATATAAATTTCAGCTTGATACCTCCACGCGTTCCTGAGAAAAGGGGTCTTGACAGACGTACGGACGCACAACAAAGTGATCCTATAAGGGTTCCGTTCAGATTGGTTTTCGATTTAACTGCAAAATTAGATTTTTTGTTGCTTCAAAACAAATAGATGGTTGATTGAGTTGGCGAACAAGTGACGTCATAAGTTGCTATTGCCATTCAAACTATGGGAGAATTGAGTTGACATCTCGTAAAAAGTACGCCAGTTGATTGGTGTGCCAACATCTCTATTGAGTTGTTCAAGTGACAGAAGCTATTTGGCCGAAGTAAATATATGTAGTGTGTCCCAAAACTTAACGATAAACGGGATACCGTACCAGAGTCCAAGTTGCAACGGTTTTGGAAAAATAAAGAAAAGACCTTTGGTTATCGTTGAGCTTTAATAATAATAAAAACCGGCCAAGAGCGTGTCGGACACGCCCAAGATAGGGTTCCGTAGCCATTACGAAAAAATCAAGTAATATTTTTCTAAGGATTTCGTATGTGTACGGAATCTTCCAAGTTAGGTATCGTCAATACTTTGAAAAAAGCTCGTATCTCAAAATCGTTAATCTGGCAAAGTGAACTTTATAACGCGCATATCAAGGTTCAGTTTTGTTTACATGCTGATTTGAAATACGAGTTTTTCAAAGTAGTGACGGTATGTTTAATACCTTAGGCTACTATTTACTCTTAAACTACAAATAATTCCCAAGCAATCTTAGCCGCTATAATTTTCCTTGTAAATTTAATATATTTACTACCATTTTGAATTTTTTCAAATTTTTCCACCCAACAGAACAGAATTTTAGAGGGGGGGGGACGGTCGATTTTAATGAAATTTTTCACTTTAAAGTTGGATATTTCGCAAAAAAATAACTGACTACAAAAATCATGTTAGCAACCCCCAATGGTTTTAAAAGACCTATCCAACGATACCCCACACTATAGGGTTAGCCGAGAAAAAAAAAATCACCCCCACTTTACGTCTATGGGAGGTACCCTAAAAAAATTAAAAAATTTTTTTTAGTTTTAGGCATGACTAATATATATATTCATGCCAAATTACAGTTTTCTAGTACTAACAGTCTCTGAGCTTAGCCGCGGACAGACAGACGGACAGACATGGCGAAACTATAAGGGTTCCTAGTTGACTACGGAACCCTAAAAAACATTTATTACAGATCACAAAGAATCCATACTAGGTATGTTAGTTACATTTTCCAAAGACGGATGTGTTTTTTTTGGTGTTTTTTGTGTGTTACACACACACACACACACACACACAATAACACATCGGTCTTTGGAAAAAGACTGCAAATGTCCGACATTTGCCGAGTCTTTTTTCAAAGACCGTGCGCAATCTTTATGGCCGGGTTGTGTACATATTATAAGCTATGTTAGTAATGAAATTAATATACTTACAGGGGATCACTTCTTAACGCTCCAAAAATCCTATCCGTAAAAACCAGCACCTACACATTGATATGCCAACCTGTTGTTTTTTAACATCTTCTCCGTTTACTTTTTCTTTATTTTAATTTATTTATTTACTTATTAACTTATTATGCTACTCTATAATAAATTTATACTATTTATCAATTCTTTATCACTTTATTAATTTATTTCTATATAGGTAAGTGGTTCATATAGTATATTTGTGTATCGTTCCGTGAGTCACAGACGGTTCTGACAGAAAATCAGCGCTGCAGGCGTCTAACGCCTCAGCATAATGCTGAGTCAGCGACCGTTTCACTTTTGCGGGGACACACATGCTGAGCTGTGTATTGTACATGTTTATTTCTCCATTGTTTGTTATCTTAGTTTTTTTTTTTTTTTTTGTGTGTACTTTCTTGTATATGTGTGTCTTGTGAAAGTGAATAAATGTCTTCTTTCTTTCTTTTTCTTTCTTTAATTTTTTAATAAGTGCACAAATTTTAATATGTGATTCACTATCGTTAAAATAACAAATTTTAGTATTTTCATTATAATATTTATTACTTATTTTTTTGTTTTTCATAGTGACTCGAATTATTGGATGAATTACTATGAACAACCCAAATTTCAAAATGTAAAAAAAAAACTCGAACAGATAATCGTGATCTATCAACGATACTGAATCACGTATCAAAATTTGTGCACTGATTAAAAAATTACCCTGTATGTTAAAATAATTAATTTCGTTGTAATTTGTAGTATCGCAATTTGTATCACTGATTGTGGTTTTGTCTTAATGCAGTGTTATTAAAATACTTAATTATTTTGAGATTTGCCGCGATTAGATAGTCCTCTAGATTCACTCCGTTCAGTAGGTATGTTGTAGTAGGTATTATGTCGACGATGATTTTTTTATTTATCAAAATGTCTGTCTACATTTTGATGTGTAAAGTGCAAAGATAAGATTTTGAAAGCCAGGATTTCACGAAGACATGGTAACATGGGTTAAATGGGATTGGAGCGGTTAATAAAAGAAACACACATTACACAACTGATAATCATTTATTCGTGTACGTGTACTACCCAACACTGAAGCACGTACAGATCAGAGTAAGTAACTAGCCATATCTAATTATCTACCGTGACGGATACTGAAAGTACTGGAACTGAATACTATAATAACTTTCATTTCAATACTACATTTAAAAAAAACTGCCTGTATAATTCTCGTTCCCACGTGAATTCCGAGAATAACTATACCTGCCCTATGTCACTCTCGCAAATGAATCTAATGACACTTTACACTTTAAAAACCATTGACCCGTTTAGGCTGCAGGGAAAACCATGGAATGATACATACATAAATAAATAAATAAATACATACTCTTCGACAGTCTAGTAATTATATTAACACAAAGACAACGAACAAGTAGATGCAGGCATTAAAGCAAGTAATATGAAGTAATTAATACTTCAAGTGATATTTAAGTACACGGGGTATTTAATTTTTTTTCCCAAAATGATTTCGATACGTTCGGTGCTGGTAAATAAATGTTCGTAAGTAAATAAGACAAAAAACTAAAGGGAAGAACCACGAATGAGTCCAAGGAAGACCCCGACGCGACGATAAACGAATAAGACTTATTAAGGAGAGACAAGTTACAGAATTTGACCAAATAAGATAATGATGGATAGCGAACTAGACTAAGAAACTAGTGAGTGACGAATACAGAATGAGACGAAATAAAAATTAAACGAAAAACGAATGAGGCGAGATAATAGGATACCCATTTATCTTGGCAATAACGGTCCTTCCGAAAGAGCTGGTAGTTTAAAAAAAGCGACCTACTTGTAGAATAAACGTTTTGATTTTAGTTTTTTTTCAATTGCTTTCGTTTTTGTTTCAGGTAACAAACGGTCGCAATTGAACACAAAATAGCAAAAGTATCTAGATTAAGTAAGTATAATGTAAATCTCTTTTTATGGTTTTGTGCCCAACAGAAGGGTGTTAAGTGCAGTATGTATATTATATACCTACTGCCATATGCCTGTCTTTGGGGTTTACTAATGTTTCCCAAATTGATTCATTTGGCAAATGTTTCATTTCCCAAATGTTTATTTTTTCTGAAACTGTAAACTTTTCAGGATTGTTATAAAACAAACCTAACCTAACTTAACCTAACCTACAGAATAGTACTGAAATATATCCTGAATAGTTTACAGTTTCAGAAAAAATAAACATTTGGGAAATGAAACTTTTGCCAAATGAATCAGTTTGGGAAACGTAATTTGCCAAACGAAAGTACACCTTATATAATAGATCGGGAACAGGCTTCAGAGGCTGGAACACCGTCGTAGAGTTGTTTGCCTGTTTATTACCCGGATACACTCCTCAAAAGTCCCTGGGGTTATTTTTTATTTTTATACCTAGACAAATTTGAAAATTTCAATATTAATTAGCACATTACTACTGAGTCAAAACATCAAATTTGCCTAAGGATAAAAAATATCACAAGGTACTTTTGTTGAGTGTACATTTTGGCGACTGCGCAGGATTTTTTTGATACAATATAGGCATGCGTTTGATCACAATCACGCCTGATGGAAAGCGAAGATGAGGCCTACGATGGAACACGCTTGCCTAGTATACTCATTCACCCTAGACTTGAATTTAGGGGGTTAGGCTCAAAAAACTCACTTTCCCGAAAAGTGCACTTTTTCTAAAGGTACACTTGTTTAGACGGATCACTTTCTCGGAAGGTGCACTGTTTCAAAAAGGGCACTTAGTTTCCCAATTGATACACTTTCTCAGATATAGCACATTCTCAGAAGGTGCACTTTCTCAAATAGAGCACTAGATTTGGACAAGCACGTACTATATACCTATACTTAGTCTATTCGATAAACGGTAAAAATGCACGAGCACGAATGATTTATCTAGGTAGGTACATATGTAAAAATGTTAACATCGCCATCATAGCTTAGGATCTTCATCTAAGGAAAACTTTGTGGTGAAGACGACATTTTTGACTAGTGTACATTATGGGAAAGTGTGCGTTTTGAGAAAATGTGCTTTTTGGGAAAATGCACTTACGAGGAAAGTGCCTTTAATGGGCAAGTGCACATTTTGGGAGTGTATAGTCGGGGTAAGAAAAGGTTCGTCACTTTTCGACTCTTATGTCAACGAGTTAAGGTCGAAAAGTGACGAACCTTTTCTTACCCCGACTATACATTTTGCGGAAAGTGCACTTTTTAGAGAAAGTGCACATTTCGGGAAAGTGAGTTATTTGAGCCTAACCCATCCTTATCATCAATAACATATTGTAAAAAAATTATGAAACAACTTTTAATAACAAATGCTCATAAACGAACATCAATAAGTAATACGCAATTTGCAAATAGGTATATAGTATTATTTTCCGATTATTTTCATAGATAATAATGGAAATTTCTTTATCAGCGCGATAGGGGATTATTAGTTATTAAGTGCTTGACCGGTGTTTAGTATTCATAAAAGCAATAGTAAATTTTGTTTATTTTTTATGTCTTTTTAAAATTAGGTACAGTAAAAAATAAATGATTGGCAAGTGACTATTTCAAGCGTGATAATAAGGCCTAAGTAAGTAGTTACAGAATAACTGAAATAAAGTAAACATTAAGTCCCAGAAATCCGCGCGAGAACTAAAGTCACGGACATAGCTCGAAGAATCGCTAGACTTAAGTGGCAGTGGACAGGGCACATCGCCCGTAGAACTGACGGCCGATGGGGCCGAAAGGTTCTCGAGTGGCGTCCGCGGACCGGAAGACGCAGTGTAGGTAGGCCTCCAACAAGATGGAGCGACGACCTGGTGAAGGTAGCGGGAACGCATTGGATGCGGATGACACAGGGCCGATCTGTTTGGCGAGCCTTGGGGGAGGCCTATGTTCAGCAGTGGACGTCTTTCGGCTGAAATGATGATTAAGTCCCAAGTTTTTATGTTGATCATTATTTAAGGGTATTTTGTATATAACAAAAACCGGCCAAGTGCGAGTCAGACTCCCGCACGAAGGGTTCCGTACAATTATCTATAAAAATCACGTTTCTTGTATGGGAGCCCCATTAAATATTTTTGTTATTTTAATTTAATGATTTATTTTTAAACTCAATATATAATTAAATATTCTGTGAATATTTCAAGCGTCTACCTGTTGCCGTTATCAATATCGAGCAAAAACGGGCAAAAAAAATCACGTTTGTTGTATGGGAACCCCCTTAAATATTTATTTTATTCCATTTTTAGTATTTATTGTTATAGCGGCAACCGAAATACATCATCTGTGAAAATTTCAACTCTCTAGCTATCACGGTTCCCGAGATACAGCCTGGTGACAGACGGACGGACAGCGGAGCCTCAGTAATAGGGTTTTACCCTTTGGGTACGGAACCCTAATAAGCAAAAAATGGTAACTTATATCATAAACAAAAACAAAATAAAGTGTGTGACTTTAAGGCTGGTCGCTGTAGCGAAATAGACGCTAAACGCGACGATCTGAAATCATCAATCATTGCAAAAATCAGCTACGTCAGCCACTCTAGCGCATCATTGACTGTGGCCGAATACGGCTAGGAGAGGATGATTTTATTTTTAATACAGGGTATTTTTTTAATCAGTGCACAAATTTTGATAAGTGATTCAGTATCGTTGATAGATCTCGATATCTCGATATCTCGATTATCTGTTTGAGATTTTTTTTTACATTTTCGAATTTGGGTTGTTCATAGTTATTCATCCAATAATTGGTCGAGTTACTATGAAAAACAAAAAATTTAAGTAATAAATATTATAATGAAAAATAATGAAATTTGTTATTTTAACGATACTGAATCACATTTGTGCACTGATTAAAAAATTACCCTGTGTATTTAGGGCTTGAGATCAATAATCACGTGGATCCAGCAAGAACTGTAATCACCGACAATAGCTCGAAGAATCGCCAGAAGGGGTATTTCATCATTTCATCGTAAAACGTTTCAAAACTGATTCGTTTCGCAAAAGTATCGTTTAAATACTTGCATTTTTTTCTGAAACTGTAAATAATTCAGGATTTATTTCAAGACCATCGTGTAGAACCCTATAGGTTAGGTTAGGTTTGTTTTATAAAAATCCTGAAATATATACAGTTTCAGAAATAAATGCATGCATTGAAACGATAATTTAACGATAGTTGTGAAACGGTTTTCGATAAAATGATAGCTACCCGCTCGTAGGACTGATGGGGGCAAAAGGTTCTTGAGTGGCGCTCACGGACCGGAAGCAGTGTAGGTAGGCCTCCAACAAGATGGTTACGACATGGGCCCAATTGCATAACAAAGTACAACTAATATTACAAGCGGAACTCTCGCTTCAGTTATATTAACTAGAAAGGGAGTTCCGGTTGTAAGATAAGTTGTACTTTGTTATGCAATTGGCTAAGTAAAGTTTTTTGAAGAGGTGCTAAATATATTTTTTTTCGACAGTAGTCTTCTTCTAGACCGAGAAACTGCAGCTGTTTTATTTTTATCTCCTATTGTTTACTGGAAATATTTTTTTAAGTGTTCGAGATGACATTTGTGAGATTTAATGGCTGACAAGCGGTTCGTGCTCAGTACTTAGCAGAAATAGAAAAAAAAACGAAGTCTACTTTGCATTGTCCAAAAAGCAGTTCCAAAATAATGATCAAAAATATTCAATCGTGATTCAATTATCGTGCATAAGTCGTGGAGAAATGCGGTAAAATTGTAAATCCGGATTTTGTGCGGAGGTTGTTAAAAATAGTCCAAAAATCACACCAAAACGCAAAGCAAACGAAACGCAAACGGTTTGACATGGACAAAAGTGACAGATGACTTAGTTTTTTTTCTGTTTCTACTAAGTACTGAGCACGAACCGCTTGTCAGCCATTAAATCTCACAAATGTCAACTCGAACACTTAAAAAAATATTTCCAGTAAACAATAGGAGATAAAAATAAAACAGCTGCAGTTTCTCGATCTTCAGAACGCCGACTGTCGAAAAAATATATAATTAGCACATCTTAAAAAAACTTTACTTAGCCAATTGGGCCCTGGTCAAGGTTGCGAACTTTGGGGTAGACATTTGTCCAGAAGTGGACATCTTTTGACTACCTAATTTGAAAGAATTTTACTGTTCGTAAAAAAACTACTAAGCACTGGTCGACTTATTTTCCTTTTAGCTGTATTTTTTGTATAATTTTAATTTGTAAGCGTATCTCGAAATTTAATTTCCTATTCTTAAGTTCCTAAGTGACTTTACTATAATGTATTTGAAACCATAATGAGACCATAACGTATGGGCAGTCGGGAGTTGCAGTTACATTGCAGTCTGAATGCAGTCCATCTTAATTAAATCGCCATCTGCGTGACTAAGTGTATTTTAAATAAATACCGTGCAATAAATCACTAAATGGTTTGAGATGAATCGATTCTGATGTCGTTTGATTGCCTTAGATTGATTTTGCGCTCAGCCATTTGCTTCGTTGTTTTTCAACGCAATAAAGTATTATTTTTGTAAGACAAATATTGTACTCAATATACCTAAGTAACTGTCGAATTTATGTGAATTCATATTTTTGTTCGTATTATACAGCTGCAATGAATAAATGATTTTATATACGGAATTAAAACGACTTTTCTTTCAAATGTATAGGGAACGTGCAGAAACTATAGGCGGCAGCACTAGTGCGACAGGAAAGACACTATGCGGACAGTAAAAGAAACTTATCAGGGTAAAACATACAAATTGATGGCACCAGTTGGCAGCACCGTCTATGTGGCGTTAGTAGTATCGTCGCTCGTGAGGTTTGACGTTACAGGCTTGTGAGGCTT
The DNA here is from genome assembly GCA_947563465.1 of Archips xylosteana. Classification (NCBI taxonomy): domain Eukaryota; kingdom Metazoa; phylum Arthropoda; class Insecta; order Lepidoptera; family Tortricidae; genus Archips; species Archips xylosteana. The sequence goes on from OX387370.1 coordinate 1,424,085, forward strand.
GTTACTTGCAATTGGCGCGTTTAGTTTTTAAAGAAATGAAAAATGAAATGAAATTAAAAAGTTTATTCCACACACAATACACATACAATTATTACTATTAAAACAATAAAATTGTAAAATATAAAAAAAAACTATTAAATTGTGTGCGAAAAAAGGCAAAAGAAAAGGAGGAATATTTGGGTTTTCTTACTCAGAATCAAGAAGAACGCTATGATCTTGATGATTAAAAAAAGTCCGTAATTTTCCATACATATTATACGACCCAACAAACTGTTTTGCAGTTTGGCGAAGTATTTGTCATAAATTTAATGTAATTTTTTTGTTGAGATAAATAAATTAAAAAAAATATATACAGGGTTATTTGTAATTCACTAGCATCCTTTTAACCCTAAACTCCTGCCACTTAAACAAATGTTTTTTGTTTTACGGCTTTTGTCATAACTTAATATCTTTGGTCTAATTACGTTTAGAACATTTGAGATTTCCTCTTATGTTTACGATACTCTGTGTATTTGTATGGGAAAAAAAGTGCTTCATTTTAAAAAGTCGTAAAACAAAAAACATTTGTTTGAGTGATAGGAATTCAGGGTTAAGAGGATGTCAGTGAATTAAAAATAACCCTGTATAAACTGTAAGAAAAGAAAACTTTACAAAACTGACCCTAAAAATAAGACATTTTTTTCTGTATGAAAATGATCTGTATTATTTCTGATTGTGAATAAGAAAACCCCGAAGTTACCTCATTAAAAAAAATAAGGGGTACTTACTAATTTTTTTTATATGCTCTAAAACGAGCGGCAAAATTGAATTCCCTACGGACGGGCTGCAAATGTGTGAATTCGCCGCCCTGCCTCTCTAACCTCCGCGAATATTTTTTTTGGAATAAGGCCTCATTCGCACGGGAGCTTTTTTAACTCCCGTTGAAAAAGCGTTCAAATAGAACAAATGCATTTTCAAGTAAGTATTCATACAGCGCATTTAAAACGCGACGTTTTTTATCGAGCAGTGTTGCATTTTGAACGCTGGGCGTTCGTTAGGCGTTAAAGGCAATTTTAGTATTTTGTTCTATTTGAACGCTTTTTTAACGGGCGTTAAAAAAGCTGCCGTGTGATTGAGGCCTAAGTCATATCGACATGACGCTGGCCTTGACGCTGGCTTATCGAAAGGCATAGCCAAATGAAAAAAAAATATTCGCCACCGTTAGCCAACACGCACCTCTACCTCTACCTCTAGTAGTGGTAGAGCCATGTTGTAGCTAGCCGCAGCATCACGAATGGGCCGGCTCGTCCGGGGCAGTACCACCCTCTCACAGAAAACCGGCGTGAATACTGCGTTTCGTACGGTCAGTGAGAGTGCCGGGGGCCCAATACCTCACCCCTTCCCTCTCCCCCTTCCCCTATTCCCTCTCCTTAAGGGCCGACAACGCACTGGCATCGCGTAAAGCGCTGCAGGTGTCTATGGACAGTGGTGATCATTTAACATCAGGTGACCCACTAGTTCGTTTGTCTGGCCTTTCTAACATAAAAAAAAAAACCCTCTACAGTTATTGGTCTGACTTATTGTGGCAATTCAAACAAACAACATCTCTCTCAGGCGGAACTACTCTCAAACTGATCAACAATAATATTGATCTGCATTGTTTGAAAGAAACTGCATACAGTGATCGATCATGTTTATCGATCGCAAGCCATTGCATCGCAATACATCCTGAATAAGTCATTCGTTTCCGTAAATATTTAAAGAGATAAGTATTTACATTTTGTTTTCAATGTTTAACTACTATCCCAATCAGTTGGGATACATGGATTTTTTCGACTCTTCCCAACTTGTGAAAAACTTGTAGGTACAGTTATTGAGATAAGTAACTCATTTATTTAGGTACTTATTATATTTTAAGTACCTACTTATTCCATATACTTATATCAGATAGGCACAGCAGGCAGGCCTGTTTATAGGCACATACTGGAAAGTAAAGCAATATTGCGAAACTGTACCTACGTTAGTTAGGTATGTTGGGAAGAGTGGAAAAAATCCATGTATCCCAACTGGGGCTAAATCAGGAACGGGCAATACGGTTTGCGAGCGGTAATTCAATCGTTTGGGAGAGGATAGGAATGGGTTGAGCTGGGGATGAGCGTTTCGCTTTGTAAATAAATAAATAAATAAGGCTCATCCCATACCTCTCGCAAACCAGTGATTCTTGGCGTTCCTGAATAGCAGTTCAAACCAAACCCAACCCAAACGATTACAATACGCTACCAAACCCTTGAAGGCCCGTTCCTGAATTTAGCCCCTGGGCCCTCTGGTTGGGATAGACAGAACAACCCGATGGGCGTTAGTGAGTCAGTCAATCGATCAATCATTTTTTTAAATTTTATATGTATATGTAGATTTGGGTTCATTTTTATCATTTATTTTCTACCAAAGCCGAAATCACGGGTATTTAAAGGTAACGCCACCAGAGTTGAGGCCACGCACACAACCACATCTCATGTACTGACAGCGGGATTTTGACGTTGTGTTGACGTTTAACGACAACACATCGTCAAAATCCCGCTGTCATTACATGAGATGTGGTTGTGTGCGTGGCCTCAACTCTGGTGGCGTTACCTATACATAGTTTAAACAATTTTTTTACAATTGGCAATGAAACGACCTTCTGACGTCGACGCGGGTTTCGAAGAAAAACTTAAACACGTGTTAAGAGGGTTTATACCTGCTGAGCTGGCAACGTTGCATTTTTGTTAGTTTTTCTCGATTATTCCATAAAAATTGAATGAATATTAAAAATGTTTTGAATACAAATTGTTCAACTTATATATTAGAACAATTTGTATTCAAAACATTTTTAATTTTCATTCAATTTTTATGGAATAATCGAGAAAAACTATTTTCTCGATTATTCCATAAAAATTGAATGAATATTAAAAATGTTTTGAATACAAATTGTTCAACTTATATATTAGAACAATTTGTATTCAAAACATTTTTAATTTTCATTCAATTTTTATGGAATAATCGAGATAAACTAACAAAAATGCAACGTTGCCAGCTCAGCAGGTATAAACCCTCTTAAACACGACAATTTTTCTGAGAAATTAACGGGTAAAGACAATGAGATCACTGTTCCTGGTTCTAAAGCAAGCTTGTAGTCAATGGAACAGTGGAGTTGTCGAAATAATGAGTTTTTGTAAATATTTCCTTCTAGCTAAAGAGTATTTCAACTTGATCAACCTCTGAACTGCAAAACTCATTGCGAACAACTGATACAGTATGTTCCTACTTATTGTTTGTTTCTATTTGGATATTCTGTACAATGTATCTATTATGATCGGACAAATGGGACAACGATTTCCCATAGGGTCGATTAGTATGACCATCGGGAAAAAAAAGTCTCATTGGACCGATTGATCGGTCAACCGATCGGACGGACGGGAAACACTCACTGAGGCGGGGGCGAGCGGAGTTGTGAGGAGCAGAGCTGTGAAAAGAGTTAAGAGGGTACGATGGCTGAGAGACTTTTGAGAAATAGGTATTTTAATGAAATGTTGCTGTCTCGCCCGAACCCCTCCGTGTCAGTACAGCGAGAGCGGGACAACAGCAGCTCAGACCGTTAATAGGCGCATAAAATTGATCAAAACAGCATTTCGTAATCCCCTGTTTTCTTCTCGAAAACTGGACCAATAATATTATTTTTTTCAAATATAATTAGAGGATAGATTTAGCTATGCCCCTATGTTTTCCTTTTTTTGTTTATATGAGGGATTCTTTTCTGATGAGTATCTGAAAATGACGTTGAAATTGGGCAATTTTTTCAGTTTCTGAAAGCTCTTAAGAGGATACGATGCGCACCATTTCTCCATACAAACGTAGTCCCCTGTTTCCTCCCTGGATAATGGCTTTAGAGCCAATTTTTTTTTTACTGTGTAATCTGTATCTACCACAGCTATGCCCTATGTTTCGTTTTTTTCCATATTTCAATTAACATAAGAAATATGAGCTTTCAAAAACTGAATAAATTGTTCAATTTCAACGTCATTTTCAGACACTCATCAGAAAAGAATCCCTCATATAAACAAAAAAAGGAAAACATAGGGGCATAGCTAAATCTGTCCTCTAATTAAGTATTTTTGAAAAAAATAATTTTATTGGTCCAGTTTTCGAGAAGAAAACAGGGGATTACGAAATGCTGTTTTAATCAATTTTACGCGCCTATTAACGGTCTGAGCTGCAGTTATCCCAGGGGGGCACACTTACATATATCATCACTTTTCATGCGACTACAGCGATCTCTGGTGTTTGCCGAAGAACTAAATTAGCGGCCATCTTGGTTGACTTGTCAAACTTGTCAGTTGTCATTCATCGGCCATGGCCATGGCGTACCAAATTGTACGGTCAAGGACTTTAATTGATAGGCCACTTGCCAATGTTTGTATTTTAGCCGTATAATGCAAATCGGGTTTAGCCGCTTATACTTCGTATATGCTGATTTGAATTAGACGGCTAAAATACGAATAGTGGCAATTAGCCTATGAATTAAAATCCTTGACTGTACATTGCTATAGGTACGCGTATCTATAGCTGTACATCACTGCCAACATATAAATATAGATAGGTATATATCTATAGATACGTCACATTAGTTCTTGAGCTGCCGTAGGGCGGCAGCACCTTCCATACATGCATTTTTGACCAAAGAGTTGCCACTCTTGTTCATATAATATTACAATACTCTTTGAGTTATCCCGCTCTCGCTTTACTGACACGGAGGGGTTCGGGCGAGATAGCGACATTTCATTAAAATACCTATTTCTCAAAAGTCTCTCAGCCATCGTATCCTCTTAAGTGATTCCACGGAGGCGGAGACGAGTGGAACTAAGTGGTCGATTGCTACTCGTCTCCTCTCCACTTGACTGTTTCCATTGACGCGGAGTGGAGACGAGATATGGATTCCAACTAATAACTAACAACTAAAGCGACTCAAAGAAAAATATACGATCACAGCAAAGACACGACTTAAGTATGCTCAGTCCGGCCCTCTAGCTACATACTCAGAAAGAGCACATATTATAATGGAGTAAAAATTTTCAATCACTTGCCGGAAGATATCAAATCACTAGATGGTGCGCAATTCAAGAAGAAGCTTAAAGAATTTCTTCTTTGTAAATGTTTTTATGATTTAAATGAATACTTCTGTGAAAAATATTAAAGTTATTTGAGTCCAATGAATGACATTGTACGTCCGAAAAGGACAAGCTGTTGAGACGATTTAAGCTATAAATACTACCACAAATGTACACAGTTTGAACAATAAACTATTCTTAACCTTTTACAACGCTTTGTCAAATACAACAGCTCTCACTCATACGCCATGACATCGGAATGTCAAACGCGAAGTTGAACCCTACAGAAATGCATGAAAGTAGATATCGCTCTGCACGCCGTGACTGATATACGAGTCGTTGGCGTAGAACCTGCGGTGCTGATATATGTGTCGTTGGCGTCGAAAAGGTTAATATGATTGGTCGATCCCTACACGTCTCCTCTCCGCCTCAATGGAGACGCAGGCTAATTGGCTACTTTCCTGACTAGTCAGTCTTTTAGATTATCAAAAAATATTGGACACGTATTTTTTATTTTGTCAATTAAACAAAAAATTACGAAGATATGGCGCGTTGAAGTTTCGCGTGACGTCACTTGTTCCTACACTTTGTATGAGCGTTTTAGGAACAAGTGACGTCACGCGGAACTTCAACGCGCCATATCTTCGTCATTTTTTGTTTAATTGTCAAAAGAAAAATTACGTGTCTAATATTTTTTTACCTAGGAAACATCCCTATTGTCTGCCCGAGTTTTTAATTCACGGCCACTGCACTGCAACGTGGCTGAAACGTCGAGGTAATTATTGGTTGCGTGATAAGTGCCGCTTTTAGTAATACTAGGTATAGGTAACTGACTGAAAAAGCCATGGTGGCTTGGTTGTTTGAAATATTGCCTCTCAAGCAGAGGTCGGAGGAAACCTGCACACACCTGAAAAGAAATTCAATGGTGTGTGTAAAGTTCCCAAGCCGCACTGGCTGCGAACTATTGCCCAAGCCCCTTCGTTCTGAGAGGAGGCCTGTGGCCAGCAGTGGGACGTATATGAGCTGGAATGATGATGATTAATATAAAAATAGTAGGTAAGGATTACCGGCCTCTTTGATCAATTATAACTGTAGATCCACAGTCGCGCGCCCGAAAATGTCCGAGCCAAATGAGCGCCACTTTGATAAAAGTGGCCTTCTTTTTTCTCAGTACGTTGCGTGAAATTGTCAAGTTTAGCTGTCAAGTGTCAACCGAAATTCGACTGTAATGAAGTAAAGACTAGGTTCAAATTTCTGTGTGGGTGATGATTTTAATTGTTATGCAAACAAATAAAAAACTTCGGACATTTTTTGAAGGGGATTTTGTTCGGCAATGTGTATCTTCAGTTATAATTGATCAAAGACCGGCCTTCACAACACCGTTAGGGGTGGTTAGGGCAAAGAAAATAAAACCAACGACACATTACAAAATGCTATTTATTAAAAATTAGACATTATAAACATTGTATATGTACTGATTCATAAAAATAACTATCCAATACCGCAATGTACAAGGGGCCCGCACAGATACGCCACGACCAAGTTAGACGCAATCGTGTCGTACCGCCGCGTCGCTGTCGCGTCGTTACGAAAACGAATTAAATGTCATCACAACACAAATATGCATTGACGATATAACAAGTTACAAACCTTTTACCAGTTTAAAGGCCACACCAAGCCGGGAGCGTGCCCAGCGCGTTCTATAACACTGAATCAAATATACGGTGACACACCGGCAGCGCGGCACACCGTATCTGATTCAGTGTTATTGAACGCGCTGGGCACGCTCCGTCGGCGCCCCGCGCTCCCGGTTTGTTGTGGCCTTTACCGTACCTACTACTCCGCTACCGCAGTGCGAAAGGGTATTTTCAATTTAAAATTTACCCTCTGCTTTTTTACAGAATTGAAAGTTTTATTAATTGGCTAATCCAGGGGTGCTGTTAAGACACGACCTGGGGCTAAATTCAGGAACGGCCCAAAATTGGGAATGTCTAAAAATAATTAACAGTGGTTTTTATTTTTTTTTGTATAGAAAAGTCAATTACCTATAAGAAACTAATTTCAATATTTTGTCATTTAGTTCTCTACTTTTTTCAAAATTAATTATTGAAACTATTTTAGTTGATGACGTCAGATTATAATTGAGGGCTCCCACAATGCCAAATTTCTAAATCTATCTAAATGCTTACGATAAGGCAACCCCTTTAATTATTTTTTGCGTAGTGGTACACTATACACTATGTCACTTTACTGGCACTGACAAAGTGCTAGATGTCAGACAGCGGGTCCAAATCTAACTCCGTAGTATAATCCACGCGTAAATTGTGAAGAATTCTAACCACATAGAATAAAGTACGACTTGAACCGGTCACGCAATTTACACCAATGTCAAATGAAGTTCATTGCTTATTTGTTATATAATAAATTCAATACATAATATTAAAATTAAATAACTACAAAAAAGCAATTTAAAAAGCATTTATCTCGAAATGGTTTTCGATTTTCTATACATTGCAAAAAAATAGACATCCCCAATTCGATCGTTTGCGAGAGGATAGGGATGAACTGCTATTCAGGATCGCTAAAAATCACTGGTTTGCGAGAGGTTTGGGATGAGCCTTATTTTTTAGCAGTTCATCCCTATTCTCGCAAACGATCGAATTACCGCTCGCAAACCGTTCCTGAATTTAGCCCCTGTAATTGTCGACATGGAATGAATGACAATAAGGCTGCGGCTCCACTGAGCCGGAGACGAGCGGAGCTGGGTGCAACTAATACGATTGGTCGATCCCTACACGCCTCCTAAAATCAAATACAGTGTGCCCCACTGCCGGTGTGTCACCGTATATTTGATTCAGTGTTATAGCGCGCGCTGGGCACTTTGTGGCCTAAACTGCGTGTAACAAAAGAGCGAAGACATACTAAACTCACGCAGTGGCGTAGCGTCCTTTTTCACCGCCCAGAAGCCCCCTCCAATTTTGAAGTTATTTTTTTTAAAATTTCCAACTTGTTGCCCGCAACTCCGTAACCTAAATATTCGTTTATCGCTACAACTCGTAATTGGCAATTTTCTGAGATAAAAACTACCCTTGTTTCTTCCCAAGGGCTCAAACTATCTCCATACCAAATTTCGTCAAAATAGGTTCAGAGGTTTAAGCCAGAAGAGGTAACAGTGTGCATTGGAAACTGCACACACATCACTGAACAGGGATGTTGTCACCACCAATCAACTGACGTACTTTTTATGAGCTGTCAAAAAACAATCCTCCCATAAAATCACTGTCAATTGAAATTGCAAACAATGTAAACAAACCTTGTATTTAAAATGTCTTTAATTTCCATTTTCCCTCATCAAATACTGCTAAATCCGTGTGTTATTTAATCAATACTTGTTACCACAACATTATCCTTAACCATTAAAACAATAAACAAAGTGCTAGAATATGGATATTTCATTAAATGGTTTATTTACATTGTTCGCAATTTCAATTGACAGCGACTTTAGAGTTTGAATGGCAATAGCAACTTATAACGTCACTTGTTCGCCACCCAATCAACTATTTATAAAGCAACAAAAAATCTAATTTCGCAAATCGAAAATTAATCTGGTTTTCGGGGCTAAAATACTGCGTTTTTTACTGGAGTCGTGTCTTCGAATTTTTTTTTTAATGGCGTCAACATCCTTATTCATTCGCAGCGCAGGTACGATGTTTTCTTTCACCGTAATGCTCATGATAAATTGCGAAAAACACAAGTGTAAGCCCGAGCTCAGGCCCACAATCCTCGGCTTGAGAGGCCATTATAGGTTAAATACTACGGCTTTAATATAAACCCTTTATTCATAGATTAAAAACTAATTTAACACCCGTTTATAGCATTTATTATATCGCCAATACATTTTCAATTAAATAATAGCTGCGCGCATACATTAAGATACACCATGAGTATTGTTATTAAATTATATTTACAATACACAAGCGTCTGAAGTTTTTCATTCGATAAATAGCTGTAAGTAAACTGACTCAAAAATCCAATATGCCACATCTGGCACACTGGGATACACGAAACATATTCAGCGTTCCACATCAGGCACTGATTTGATGATGCGCGTTAAAAAAAACATACGCAGCTGACTGATCCAAAAATCCAATGTGCCACATCTGTCACGCCGGGATACACGTATTCAGCGTTACGCATTAGGCAATGCGAGTAAAAAAACTTCAGACGCAAGTCAAAAACTAATAATTAAACAAATGCATTTTCTTGAACATTAATTTGTTCGCGTTGTATTTTGTGTGAAACAAAACGAATGGTCTAGAATATTTAGACCAAGAAGCTGCTGATTTAGAAGCTGCTGGTATGTTTTTTAATTCAGTATACAAGGCCGTCTTAGGCCATGCGGACTTGGGGCCCTTTAGGAAGTCAAAGAAAGTGAATGAGAAAAAATCTCGAAGATTCTTCGATTCCACAAACCATAGACAATATAAAAGAAAAGGTGTTTAAAACGTGATACAAAATTAGTGTTTCTATACTCTATTCAAGTTAACGAGCTGGCAATGAGGGAAAACAGCCGCATGCGATTGGTTCGAGATGCACCGCTAAAGCCGCTGATAGGTTTACGCGGCTTAGCTACGTATTTTAAACCAATCACGTGCACCTGTGTTTTCTAAGTCGAGTTTATTGAAAGAAAAAACGCGCAAGTTGCATTACATTGCGAGGCAGTAAAGCGAACGAGATTGAAGTGGTCAATCCAGCGCCGCAATGTAATGTAGTGTTGCCTATCGATAGTCCAATATCGACAGACTATCGATAGTTAAGACAAAACCAATAGTATCGATAGTTTTATGTCTAATACAATCGATAGTATCGATAGTATTGCAAAATCTTACTAATATTATAAACACGCAAGTTTGTATGTATGGATGGATGGATGTTTGTTACTCTTTCACGCTAAAACGGTTTGACAGATTCTGATGAAATTTGGCACATATATAGTTTTTAACCTGGATTAACATACAGGGTGCTTTTTATCCCCGAAAACTGCATAGATCCCCGAGAAATAGCGATAAAAAAATTCTTCGCAGACTGAGTCGCGGGCAACAGCTAGTTAGCCAATAATGACCGAAAACAATCGATACTATCGATTGTACAAAACTATCGATAGTATTGACATGTGCCATACTATCGATATCCTGAATAGTTTGCGAAGTCAACGATCGATAGTCAAACTATCGATAGTTCTGCAACACTGATGTAATGCAACTTGCACGGTTTTTCTTGCAGGCCTAAACTGGGCTTACTTACTAACTCGTTAACTTGGACTGAGTATAGGCCAATTAAACCTGGACAACATAATGCAATTGGCTAAGTAAAGTTTTTTGAAGAGATGCTAATTATATTTTTTTTCGACAGTCGGCGTTCTGGAGATCGAGAAACTGCAGCTGTTTTATTTTTATCTCCTAGGTATTGTTTACTGGAAATATTTTTTTAAGTGTTCGAGATGACATTTGTGAGATTTTATGGCTGACGAGCCGTACGTGCTCAGAACTTAGTAGAAACAGAAATAAAACCGAAGTGAGCTGTCACTTCTGTCAATGTCAAATCGTTTGCGTTTCGTTTGCTTTGCATTTTGGTGTGCTCAGTGTGATTTTTAGACTATTTTTATCGACCTCCGCATAAAATCCGGACTTTCAATTTTACCGCATTTCTCCACGACCTATGCACGATAATTGGATCACGATTGAATACTTTCGATCACTATTTTGGAACTGCTTCTTGGACAACGCAAAGCAAACGAAACGCAAACGGTTAGATTTCATTTGACATTGACAGAAGCGACAGTTGACTTCGTTTTTTTTTCTATTTCTTCTTAGTACTGAGCACGAACCGCTTGTCAGCCGTAAAATCTCACAAATAAGAGGAGATAAAAATAAAACAGCTCCAGTTTCTTGGTGTTGAAGTCGACTACTGTCGAAAAAAAATATAATTAGCACCTCTTCAAAAAACTTTACTTAGCTAATTGTTTAAATTTGTCTGAAAAGTCTGAATTATGAGATGTTTATATTCTGTTTATTTCTATTATTTTCTATGGGCACCTCAAATTATATAAGACTATTTTTAACAATAGAGTTGGGTTATAGTGCATTTGTCCAGCATTCTGGCTTTTTTTTCGCATTCTTCTGAATTTTTGTCTCGAGCTAGAAACGCTAGTTTTGTACAGCTTGTCTAATTTAAAATGACGCGCCCCACCACCGCATTTACGCACAGGATTTGAAACTCAATTTAAGCTACAATAGAGAAATATTTCTCTTGGCAGATGTGCGTAAATGCGGTGGTTGGGCGCGCGTCATTTTAAATTAGACAAGCTATACCACGCTTAGCACCCACAGGTCAGCACAAAGTGAATTTTATTCATTTCATTGGTTTCTTTAATTATTAAGTGGAAATTTTGAATAGCAGGTTGCCTGTCCACTGAAAGATCGGCTTAAATGCTTTAATTATGATTTTAAACATTTTTTTGGGCATTTTTTAAAAAAGTGTTCCCTTGTCGTAAAAAATATACAATTTTTTTTGTGTCAGTTTTCTGACTAGCCACATGAACAATATGAAAAAAAAACTCACAAAACTGACAAAAAAAATGCAACATTTTTTTATAATCAATATCAATAAAGCTCTTGATTCTGAGTAAGAAAACACCAAAATTTCCTCATTCAATAGGGATGACGACTGGGTTAAAAATTGGTCATTCTAATTAGTCCGTCATTTAGATTATGGAAAAATATAGGACACGTATATTTTGGTTTATCAAATTATTAAAAAACGACAAAGATATAGATCATCAAACTTCCGGAGTGGGGGCTTGTGACGTCACCCTTAGGTAAAAATTGTACCATATAGTGACGTCACTCGAAACTTCTAAGCACTGTATCCTCCTCATTTTTTGTTTGTCAAACAAAGGAAAAAATACGTGTACAATTTTTTTTTAATAATCTAACTGACGGACTAAACAGTTTTTTTTAGTCGTCTAGCCTATTTGAAAAAAAAAAAAAAAAACGTTAGCGGTACACTTTTATTTGAAAATGCCCTTTTTCGAAATGTGCAACTTTTTAGAAAGTTTTTACGATTCTAAGTCCTCAAAAATAACTAGATACCCCTAAATTGGCTTGTGAGAAGCTGCCAGCGTCATCAACTTAAGGTCTGTTTTAGTCACTGCGTTTTCATACATACGTGAGTAAGTATATTATTATCGTACTTATTGAAGTGACATAGCTCTATATGGCGTATTAATTCCAAGTATTCAGATCGAGCAGCAGGTTTTTATATAATTCAACTTGAATGTACGTTTTAAAGGTTTCCGTAACTGTACAGGAACAACGAAACCCTTATAGAGTTACTTTGTTGTCCCGTCAAGACCCTTTTTCTCGCGAACGGCTGGCGATATCACATTTAAATTCACATCAAAAAATTATGTATACAGTCCCTTGGAAGCTGTAAAAAACCGGTTGTCTGTAAAGTCGGTTTACGGACGATAGTTTAACGTGACAACCCCCTTAATCCCCCCGGGCCCCCCGCAAATATTTACTATAATTTATTTCTCCAGATATAAAAAATACAAGAAATTAAAAAAATATATTCTGAATTTACCAACACTACCACAGAATAAATGTTTCCTTTGCCTTTTTCGCCAGAAAAAGTTCTGTCATAATTTTAAATTTTACAATAACATTGAGACTTGACACATACATAAATGATCTATTTTTATTAATGTTAATGCACGAACGACGTGTTATTGATTTAAATAAGATTTTAAAGAAGCCCGTTGTTGTGATCGAAAAGCAAGAAAGAGCCAAACCGCCCAAGCAAACCACACACAATGTCAACGTCAGATTTACGTAATCACTTTTTTTTTTAATAAAGACTAGACTAAAGTAATGGATCTATTGTGTGGTAGTTTTGGAGTTATGCCCTTTTAGAATAAGCACATCTTGAAAAAATTGTAATAAATAAATTAATAATTCTAGTGAAAATTTAAAACTATCAGCGTTTTTTTCTTTCCAAACAGAATTCAGAGAACGAATCAAATTATAGTCTTAGAAATATGAAATCTTGTCAATTGACAGCTGTTTGTAAAAAAGTGTAGCCAGCACTTGGTAGGTATGTCTCTAAAATATTGCATTGTAAAATGAGCTCTATGCCAAAGCATTTAGATTCAACATGGCTGAATACATGGCTGCAGAACTACTGGGTGTTACTCGAATCGTGAAATTTTGGCAACGAAATTGACGAAACTGTTCAGTTGAATTTATAAAGCTCAACCAATTTTATTTGATATTAAAATATAAAACTTAGTCGTAACAAGCCGACGTATTAACGTCACTATATTATTGAATTAATCATTATGACACGGTTTTACGGGGGGCTAATTTAATTTAATAATTATGATATTTGTTAAACGGCATTTTCTCTTGTTTATTCTATTCCGTAGTCCATGTGTTCGAATCTTCAGTTTACCACTTTTAAAAATAAAAAAAATATACATATGCGATTAAATTTATATAAAAACCTGCGTCTCGCCCTAACACCGTTGCAATTATATTATATCACATAAACGATAGATACACATAACGCTTAATGCATTTTTATGCGAACGTTAAATTATAAACATCGATTTATATTATAATATCTACGTATACATTTTCAAACAGCTTAGCTTTTGTGACTTCACATTTTCATGTATACTAATTATTTATACATAATTTTATTACGACAATATTTTTAAATGATATAGTATAAAACTACACATTGATTTTATATAAGAAATAATATAACAGACAACATCTTTCGATTTCAATACTAAAAGCTCCAAACGCAGACAGCGATGGCGTGGCGGTGCCGGTTGTAATATTCTAACGTGTATGACGGTTGTGCGGTACCGTAAGGCGAACTCGTTCATACAAGTTAGAATATTACAACCGTCGCCGCCTGTGCGTCTCGAGCTCAAATGTCACTGGTAAAAAAAATATGTACAGGGAGTTTTTTGGCAGGCAACTTCGAAAACAGGAGAGATTGTTTAATTAATGCTGAATCTGAATATCACATTAAAAAAGTGAAAACCGGTAGGGTTAGAGAAATTGCATTTAAATTTTTTTTGAATTATTTCACTTTATTGTGGTCACCACGTGCCATGTTTACCGAAGACTATACTTGAAAGGTAATTAACTAAACGTAAACAAAACAATGCCAACTGATGTCTTAAATACTGTAATTCTCCCATTAAACTATCTAAACATTAACATTTCTGTATTAAAATACTGTAGTCTAGTTTGTATTACAATGATAGATAAATAAAATGTTTTGGATCCTTCATCATTATCATCATCAGCCTATAGCAGTCCACTGCTGGACATAGGCCTCCCCCAATAAGCCTCATTGCGCCCTGTCTTCGGCTAGACGCATCCAGCTTCTGCCAGCAGCCTTTCGCAGATCGTCACTCCACCTGGCCGGAGGGCGTCCTACACTACGTTTGCCAAGACGCGGTCTCCACTCAAGAACTCGTTTACTCCAGCGGTTGTCGGTTCTTCGACAGATATGACCAGCCCACTGCAACTTCAACTTGCTAATTCTCTGAGCTATGTCGATGACCTTAGTTCTGTGTCGGATATCCTCGTTGCGGATTCTATCTTTCAGAGAAACTCCGAGTATAGCTCGTTCCATAGCTCGCTGAGCGACCTTGAACTGGTGGATTAGCCGTACTGTGAGTGTCCACGTTTCAGCTCCGTATGTCATGACGGGTAGGACGCACTGGTTGAAAACTTTCGTTTTCAGACATTGCGGTATGGATGACGAGAAAACTTGGATCCTTGAATGTGCCAAATTTGGAAACTGAAGTTTGTTTACATATAGTTAACTACCTAAACTTTCCAAGTATTAATTATCTTTTTGTAGCCAAGATTGCGAGACTGGAGATGGGATGGAAGAGAGAGCTAGAGAGTATATGTACTAGCTCTAAAAGTCTACTTTAGTTATAATTAATTTTAATTTTAAGTATCTTTTGTAACGATATGGTCTTAACTGTCATGTTACATGTAAACAGATAAATAAATAAATAAATGGACAATGTTATGAGTTTTGTGAGCGTAGTATCCATCCCGTGGGGTGTGGTGTCGGGTTGAGGATGACATCTCTCCATTTCTTTCGCGGAAGTCGTAAGAAGCCACTAAGGAAATACATATTGTAGGCGATAGGCTAGCAACCTGTCACTATTAAACGTAAAATTGCTAAATGTAGCGCTTCGTGTGCTCTGCCTGCCCCTTTGGGATACAGGCGTGATATGTGTAAACGGGTTAGCTATAGTATCAACCACTAACATAGACTGATCGTGACGATACGCCTACCCGCTTCGTAGCTACAGAAACGAGTGACCATGATTTATAAAACAGCGAGGATATTCATTCAGTAAGTATTTTTTTGTTTATTCAATTTTTTTGACCTCATGAATATAGTAGCTCCTATTGTGGAAGTTGCTGACAAAAAAGGCTGTATATTTTTTGGACGCAGTTTAGAAAGTTGGAAACCTCAACGACGGTAGTGAAAATTTGTATGAAAACTTTCCGTTGTGACACGAAAAATTTGCAATACAAATTGTATGAGTAAATTTATGTCACAACGGAAACTTTTTCAGTCAGTCGTTTAGTATGGTTGTGGCCCAACTTATTATTCTATCTCATTTATCTTTCTGATTGATGTACACCTAATAAACATGATTTGAATAGAAAAATTAACATAAGAAGTTTTGTATAAATACAGTATGTCAAACATTTAAAAAGATGGTCAGTTACGTATCCTGTCAAACTATCAATTTGACACTTATTGAAAATTGACGGCGCGCCAATACACTGGAACTAATTTCTCTACGGATTACTAATATTATTAATTTATATTTACACATTTTAAACTAATATAATACATGGCGGTTACTCTTATAACGAAAAACTTAAAAATATGCTAATTTATATAACTTCAATTAAGAAACCGAGTAAACAAATGGCTTAAAAAATAAAAAAATATTTTTTTTAAGTTCTCAGAATATGTCAAAAATCAGTTTTGTAGTGTTTTAAAATACAGTTCAATTATGTGTTACAAGTAATCACCATTATCAATAAAGGGTTTCTGACAGGAATGCCGTTAGATGACGTTAATATCGTAAGGTTTGAGGTTACAGGCTGACTTGCAATTGGCTCATTTAGTTATAAATCAATGTCAAACGTGACACCCATGTCAAAATTTTCAAACGGACCTCACTATACTAGCGCCATATAACCTGTAGGCGACACCCTCATTGACATTGACATACTTTTTATAAGCTGTCAAAAGGCAATTATCTCATACAATTTTGTATAGTAATACTGAACTGTGACGTCTCAATTCAAAAACAACATTTTACAGTTAATTGAAAATGATAATAAAGTTAAAACACCCTATTAATCTAAAAAAAATCTGATGATTCTATGTGACAGTCATAAGGTTTTTTTAAATAAATAATGTTTAAAATGAGTATAAATTAATAATGGCACATAATCTACTCAATTCCAATAATTTAACATGAACAAAAAATGTATACTTATCAATAGTCTATTCTATATTTAATGCTAACTTTTTAGCATTGAAAAGATTTTGGAATTGTTTTTAATTTGGGGCTCAACTGTCAAATATAGGCATCAAGTTTTGGCTTTCTATTTTTTATGTCGTCAAATTAAAATAAAATCAATTTGTTTTTTTATTTTCGTGTATAGAGTACCTATAGAGATAGTGTCAATAAAATGTCAATAAAGTGTCAGTAAAATCTGGCTGTGTCATATTTATAATGTTAAATAATAAAAAATATAGGCGTAGTTTACAATTTGCACTGTCGAAATGTCAATAGGATAAATGTCATTTATAGACAAAGTGTCAGATTTACTGCCAAGAACTATTCTTTACTGGCAAAATTAAAATTAAACTATTTTTTACCGACCAACGGCCATTGGCAAAATGGTCTCACTCAGGGCAGAGCCCTATTTTTTTAACCCCCGACACAAAAAGAGGGGTGTTATAAGTTTCACCGCTATGTGTGTGTGTGAGTGTGGCATCATAATAACTCTTAAACGAGTGAACCAATGTGGGTGCGGTTTTTTTATTTGAAAGCAGGTTTCTTAGCGATGGTTCTTAGACAATGTTTCTTCAAAATTGGTTCAGCCGTTACAAAGTTATCAGCTGATTTGTTAGCAGCGGAAGGAATCTTAGATGAATAACGAGCATTTACTTTATTTCCAAACATTGTGTGACCTAATTGAGTTGGGGGTTTTAAAATCTTTAATTTTGTTTTAAATAACTAATTAACTGTAAAGAATATTTGTGTAATCGTGAAATGGACAGCTCCAGCTGAATTATTCAAAACTGGAAAAAAGTAAAGTTTATATTAACTAAATGTCTATATTTGACAGACAATATAAAAAGTCTATGTGATTTGGAATAATATGAAGATTAGGTAACTTAGAAAACATCGTTTACGAGATTTTGATTTACCAATAATAATTTTAGTGTAGTTTATTTATAAACAAACGTCAAATACAAATAAAATTAAAAATTAAAGTTTTTTCCATTACCATTATATCAAATAATAACTGTACGTACTTGCCTATGTATGTAAAACTCGGTAAAAAAAGTAGACATGCGATATAAAAAGTAAAGATAATCGAAATAATTTATTTACCCCATTGTAAAAATAAGATAGCCAAGTACATGCATAGTTAACGAAATTCAATCTTATTCCAAATCCAATAGACGAACCGCATCAAAACCGGGCTAGCTTACGGCTAAGTTCCGTACACCTACACGTTTATATACAGGACCTGTATTACTCCTTACATACTACAATTAGAAGAAAATCTAGCTTCTTAAAAAAAAATTTTTTTTTCGTTAAAAGATAAATCTGTAAGATATGTGCCTAAAGTATGAAATGATAACTAAAAAAATAGAATTTAACATCCTACTATAATGGTCATACTAATTATAATATAAATGAGAAAAATAGCTAAAAATTGTAAGAAAGTCATATTGGCATATCGGACTATACGTACCAATACTTAGTCTAATTTATCTATTTATTTATATATTATTGCCATACATATGTATAGGATAATGACACTTATTTGTAGCGCTATACGGGCGCGAATAGTCCTAGTTATTTGGCAGTGTAGTTTTTCACAGCATGGTCCTGAGAAAAAAAAGGGTGGTGTTAAATTGGGTACCTTTTAAGAAACAAGCAAATAAGTTTCCTTCAGTTTTTTTTTGCTGACTGTATTTGCATTGTGGTCCATTCAACACATGTACGGAATTTCAAGTCAATCCGACCGACAGAAGTGGGTCGAATTTCAAGCCAATCCGACTAACAGAAGTGCGTCAAATAACAAACCAATCCAACTAGTATAAGTGCGTCAAATTTCAAGCCAATCCGACCACCATAAGTGGGTCTAATTTCAAGCTAATCCGACCACCATAAGTGGGTCTAATTTCAAGCTAATCCGACCACCATAAGTGGGTCTAATTTCAAGCAAATCCGACCACCATAAGTGGGTCTAATTTCAAGCTAATCCGACCACCATAAGTGGGTCTAATTTCAAGCTAATCCGACCACCACAAGTGGGTCTGATTTCAAGCTAAACCGACCACCACAAGTGGGTCTAATTTCAAGCTAATCCGACCACCATAAGTGGGTCTAATTTCATGCTAATCCGACCACCATAAGTGGGTCTAATTTCAAGCTAATCCGACCACCACAAGTGGGTCTAATTTCAAGCTAAACCGACCACCACAAGTGGGTCTAATTTCAAGCTAATCCGACCACCATAAGTGGGTCTAATTTCAAGCTAATCCGACCACCATAAGTAGGTCTAATTTCAAGCAAATCCGACCACCATAAGTGGGTCTAATTTCAAGCTAATCCGACCACCATAAGTGGGTCTAATTTCAAGCTAATCCGACCACCATAAGTGGGTCTAATTTCAAGCTAATCCGACCACCATAAGTGGATCTAATTTCTAGCTTTTCCGACCGCCATAAATGGGTCTAATTTGTACCTAATTTGACCAACATAAGAGGGCATATTTCCAGCTAATGCAACCAACAAAGTGAGTCAAATTTCAAGCTAATCCGACCAACACAAGTGGGTCAAATTTCTATTCAAACTGATCAACAGAAGTGGGTCAAAGAATAAACCAATCCGACCAACAGAATTGGATCGTATATTAAACTAACCCGAAGAACATAGTTGGTAAAATATCAAACCAATCCGACCAACGTAAGCGAGTCAAATTACAAGCCAATCCAAGCAACAGAAGAGTGAAATTTCACCAATTTCTAAAAGATATGATGAAATTTGGTATGGGCATTTGGATGACAACGCAAGTACAGTCAGCAAGAAAAAAACTAACTAAAAATGGTATTTTTAAGTCAAAAACTTATTTTATTAGGTAAAAATTAAGATGCAGCCACATATAAAGATGTCTAAATACTTCTTATGAACACATTAGAAGGAGGCTCCACTAATGAGTCGCGTCGTCGTAGCGTTGATATTCGCAACGCAATGTACAATACGCTTTGATCAATTATAACTGTAGATCCACAGTCGCGCGCCCGAAAATGTCCGAGCCAAATGAGCGCCACTTTGATAAAAGTGGCCTTCTTTTTTCTCAGAACGTTGCGTGAAATTGTCAAGTTTAGCTGTCAAGTGGAGTTTTGCCGCTACCGAAATTCGACTGTAATGAAGTAAAGACTAGGTTCAAATTTCTGTGTAGGCGATGATTTTATTTGTTACGCAACCAAATAAAAAAGTTCGGACATTCTTTGAAGGGGATTTTGTTCGGCAATGTGTATCTACAGTTATAATTGATCAAAGACAATACGTTTACTTTTAGTTTACCACTGACAGATGGCTCGCCTTCATTTCATTTCCAACTTTAACACCATACAAATAAAGTAGCTATTACAAAGTCTGCAAACGTGGGTAACAGTATTCTAAAATTGGCTTTATTTGTAGTTCGTTAAAGTTGAATATGGAATGAAGGCAAACCATCTGTCAGTGGTAAAGTTTATGTAATTTTACAGTATAAAAAAAAAAAAATGTTAGGGGACAATCTTACACAAATCGACCTAGTCCCAAACTAAGCAAAGCTTGTAATATGGGTACTAGACGACGATAAACATACTTATATAGATAAATATATACTTAAATACATAGAAAACATCCATAACTCAGGAACAAATATTCGTGCTCATCACACAAATAAATGCCCTTACCGGGATTTGAACCCAGGACCTCTTGCTTCGTAGGCAGGGTCACTACCAACTAGGCTAAAGCGGTCGTTAATATGATACGACGATATGGACGTTAAAGTATGATGTTGTTGGTTCGCTCACCGTTATAGGAACAGCACGGGGCGCTCCATCGCGTCGGAGCCGCTGCTGTGCGAGCGCCGGCCGCCGGCGCCCTCGGCCGCCGCCGACGCCCCGGACCCGCTCGACGCGGACTTCGCCTCGTTCTCCCGCGCGCCTGACGGATACACACAACACATACAGGCCATGCTGCGTCCAATGGCTTGCAGTGGCTCAATAGCCGCGTACTGACTGACGGGCACTGTGTTGCCAGGTCCAATTTGAAAAACACAGGAGATATATGTCGTAAAAAACAGGAGAAAAAAATTACCTCGTAAACCATTTACGGAAGCCTGTTTTATTTATTACAGGGTTATTTGTTATTTGTAATTCACTAGCATCCTTTAAACCCTAAACTCCAACCACTCAAACAAACGTTTTTTGTTTTACGGCTTTGTCACATCTTAATATTTTTGGTGTAATAACGTTTTGAAAATTTGAGATTCCCTCTTATTTTTACGATACTCTGTGTATTTGTATGGGAAAAAAAGTACTTCATTTTAAAAAGTCGTAAAACAAAAAAGATTTGTTTAAGTGGTAGGAGTTTAGGGTTAAAAGGATGCTAGTGAATTACAAATAACCCTGTATAAGCTCCATGGTCACGACGTGCATCTAGGTGGCCATGCCGAAACGTGAAAAAAAGTGTCACTGACGTAACTAAATTATCTTCGACTCCGAGGCTGATCGTAAAAATTAAAAAAATTTTACTTTCCACCCTAGAGATGAAAACGCAATTTTCCACCCGGTTATCTACCCGTGAAAATTTAACTTTCCAAACAGGAGAGATGAAAAGTAATTTAGCGATTAAAAGGTACTGAAATCCTATCACCAATAGCTCATATAAAATATCTAGACACGCGGCAGCGAGTTCAAGCTCTATTTAACTTAAGTAACCATTAGAAGTCTCTGAATATGGAAGCTTGAATAATAATTGGCTTACCAAAAGACTAAGCACCAATTATTTTTATCCTTTTTGGAATTGTATGAATGTAAACTCTTTATTGTGGAAAAGAAAAGAAACAAAAATACAATTGGTAAAACTTTGAAATGCTTTTTTGAGTTGTATGATTTTTTTTAGATACAATTCTTTATTATACAACTGAACTTCTAAAATCCAGGAGATTGTTATAAAAATACAGGAGAACAGGAGCAACACCCTAAAACCAGGAGAACTCCTGTAAAAACAGGAGATCTGGCAACACTGGGCGGGCAGCCTCGGGCGTTTGCCTCGCCCCGATTGCCTCGGCGAGGCAGCCTCGGGTAGTAAAAAGACATATAAGATTTGCCGCGCGTGTTATGTGATGCACCATCCCTATAGCCAAACTTATATGTGTGTACGTACGTAGGAAGTGAAGTGTGGGACCGGTGATCCCAGTGCAGTGCAGCAGTCGAGAACTTACTTCGTTCAGGCTAGTCGTACCCTAGCGTCGGGAACGCAACCTAATTATAGGACTACTCGTATACCTATAATACGCGAGTGAAAGTCAAACGAACTTTCATTATATTCAAACCGTTAAACTTACATTGTCGGGACTAGTTGTAACCATTCCGAATAAAATAATCCTTTATTCTATACAACTGTTTTACTGAAGAGGAACAGACCCCAATAAGTCGCGAGAAAAGGCCGAGCCAGTTTTGCTCAAGATCGCCATGAGGCCCGCACTTTCGGAAAGATATCGCCATCACTGCCTTTCTAATAGGTATTTAATTATTGTAAAAAAAGGAACTAGAAACCTTAACGTTTTTGAATAAAACCGTTATAATATAATGTTATCTAATCTAATACCTTTAAACGAGCAATTCTTGTATATATATATATATATATATATATATATATATATATATATAGTTTCCTATTTCTATTTGTTAATTTATGCAAAACTTGAGACAATCTTGTCTAATGTAAATCTCAAAACTAGATGAGGTTTTTATAGTTTATAGTTTGGATAGAATCCACTTTATTATGTAAGTACCATTTTTTGTTATGGAGGAGCGGTGTCTCCTGACACAAGCATGCCTAATGCGTAATAGGAGACTCCAACCTCGTCTGTTACAATGTGTAAAGAATACAAATAAACATTTATCATTTTTCATTTTTTTTTTCAATCAGGATCTCGGAAACGGCTCCAACGATTTCGATGAAATTTGGTATGTGGGGGTTTTCGGGGATGAAAAATTGATCTAGCTTGGTCTTGTCTCTGGGAAAACGTTTGGTACCGAGTTTCAGTCCGGGCGGAGCTCGGTCGCCCAGGTACTATCAATTTAACGCTGACACGCGACGAACAAGCGAGGCGAAACACAACCGTCTCGAGTGAGCGAGGCAAACGTACCGAGGCGCCTTTGAGCATGAACAAAAACCGACAACGCTCGCCCCGGGCCGAGCATGCGTTTGCCATAGGCGAGGCACGTCCCGACTACCCGAGGCTGCCTCGCCGAGCCAAACGGGGCGAGGCAAACGCCCGAGGCTGCCTCGCCGAGCCAAACGGGGCGAGGCCAACGCCCGAGGCTGCCTCGCCGAGCCAAACGGGGCGAGGCAAACGCCCGAGGCTGCCTCGCCGAGCCAAACGGGGCGAGGCAAACGCCCGAGGCTGCTCGCCAGTCAGTACGCGGCTACACGAGTTCTCGGTGAAATAGTGCTAGATGAAGTTATAGCTAAACCGTTTAAATGAGTCCTCGCCCGCACGGTGCAGGGTAACCTATCAATGTTTAGAAACTCCTTTACTCGAATTTCATTTATCCGAAAACGGTTCACCGACTTTTTAAAATCCATATGTTTTGTTTTTCCACAACTTCACAATGCCACGGATTCATTTAATCACAGTTTTATTTGCCAACCAATTCATAATCCCGAATTACAATAATCCATTTTTTTATTTGCCAACCTAACCTGTTGCCATATTTTCATAATCTAAATGTAACGAAAAGCCGAAAGTATGTTTTTATTATCTACCTAACCTAACATAAGAGTCAGACAACATTGCTTACTACTATACTACTTACTTACTATATTGCTTACTTTTATACTATTCGATATTTATTTGTATATTTCCTGTCAAATGTATTTTTTTTTCTGTGTTTGTATCGAATATGTGTAAATAAACATCTCTCTCTCTCTCTCTCTTAATTTTTAGCGAGCGAGCGAAGCGAGCGAGCAAGACGGTTCGGAGCGGAAGCGACTCGGATAGATTAGGTTCAAGTTGTTAGTTATTTTTTTTATAACCACCTACAAAACCCCCTACCCACATAGCAAACTCAATAAAATATTTGGGCAACATTAAACAAACAAAATGAATATTACGCTCCACACATAATCGTATGGTCGCCTTTTGCACCCCTGACCTTTGCGGAATAATAATTTTGCGGAATAAATATATATTTGGCAAATGATCCTACGGAATTTCATGCAGTTGGATTTTGAATCATTTGGCAAATAAAAAAAATGGATTTTAAAACATTTGGCAAAAGAAAAAATGGTAAATAAAATTTCGGACAAAGAATAATTTGGAAAATGAAAAAAAGGAGTTTCGTTTTCGGAATTTTAATATTCGGAAATGAGCTTTTCGAGAATATGATAGGTAACCGCGGTGCAGGGACTGGCAGGTACGACGACAAAGGGGGCCGGGAGAGGTGCGGGCGGCGGGCACACGAGGCCCCCCTCTGTCGTCGTACCTCCCAGCCCCTGCACCGCGCGGGCGAGGGCTCATAGCATATAAATAAATAAATAAATAAATAAATAAATATCATGGGACAATTCACAGCAATTGACCTAGTCCCAAAGTAAGCTAGGCAAAGCTTGTGTTATGGGTGCTAGGCAACGGATAAACATACTTATATAGATAGATACATACTTAAATACATATTAAACACCCAAGACCCGAGAACAAACATTGGTATTTTTCATACAAATATCTGCCCCGGCACGGGAATCGAACCCGGGACCTCAAGCTTCGTAGTCAGGTTCTGTAACCACTAGGCCATCTGGTCGTCTAAAAGTATATAGTGAAGTCTGTTTGATATTTCTGTCTCACTTTTTTTTTTAATTATTGTATCATAATACCGAAGTGTGAAATACCGAATGTAAATACCGATTGAGTCAAAAGACCGAAAGGTCATTCGATATACACATGGCACGTTGGTGAAATAGGAGCCAAGCCATTATTGAGTCGCTTTCAAATAAATTGTACACAATTAAGATTTAATTAAAACAAAACATCCTTGATTCCTTTGTGTAACGAAAGTTAGCAATATAGTTTGGTTTAGGCGCATAACGTCCCACTCGCATAATGTCCCTTTGTCCCTTTCGCGAAATGTCCCTTTCCTAAATTACGCAAAACGACCCTTCTGCAAAAGGTCCCGTTCGCAAAACGTCCCTTTCGCAAAATGACCCGTTCGATTGGCCATCTCTTATCCCATGAGAAGACTCCTAGTCTCTACTGAAACAAGCTTTTTCCAGACGGGACGTTTTGCGAAAGGGGCGTTATGCAGTAGGGACTTTCAGCGAAAGGGGCTTTCTCAGAAGGGACGTTTTGCGAATGGGGTATTTTACATAAGGGACCATTTGCAGAGAAGACGTTTTGCGAATGGGACGTTATGCGCCCAAACCTATAGTTTGTATAACTAACTTTCGTCACACAAAGGACGCGATCGTGATTTTGTTTTCATTAGGCTTTTATTTAAATAAAAGCCTAATGAAAAAACCCTAATGATAAGTACAGCGACCCTATTGTCGTTTATTCCGGGTCGACAGTAACAGGTCGTCTTTACCCGTACTCGGTGGGCCAGGTAGGTGCTAGCTATGTAGGTAGTTAGGCAGGTAGGGAGGTAGGTAGTTAGGCAGGTAGGGAGGTCGGTAGTTAGGCAGGTAGGTAGTTAGGCAGGTAGGGAGGTAGGTAGTTAGGCAGGTAGGGAGGTAGGTAGTTAGGCAGGTAGGGAGGTAGGTAGTGGGAGGTAGGTAGTTAGGCAGGTAGGTAGTTAGGCAGGTAGGGAGGTAGGTAGTTAGGCAGGTAGGTAGTTAGGCAGGTAGGGAGGTAGGTAGTTAGGCAGGTAGGTAGGTAGGTACGCTAGGCTAAGTAGGTAGGTTGGTAGGTAGGTAGCTATACTATAAAGGTTTAGGTACTGTACTAAATGTAAACAAACATCAGCTGCCAACACGACCTAAAGTTATGGCGTCGGGTTAACCAGCCAAATGCAATATTTGTAATTGACTTTCACCAAGGATGATATAGACTGGATTGGCAGTCTCCATAGTACGGATCGTTCGCGGTTTTTGTAGTTCGATTATTAAATCTAGATGGCGCTGAAATATAGCCAGATGCTTTGAAGGCAAAACAATAAGACTACAGATATTTCATGTCACTGCAAATGTATTATTATGCAATATTTAAGAAAAATAATACATTTGCAGTAATATGATACATCTGTAGTCTTATTGTTTTGCCTTCAAAGCCTCTGGCTATATTTCAGCGTCATCTAGATTTAATAATCGAACTACTAAAACCGCGAACGTTCCGTACTATGGAAACTGCCATTCCATTCTATATCATCCTTGCTTTCACGCGTCACATTTTCGACGTACTCTTTAGTTTAGACGCATAATATGCAGTTTGTTTACATTTAGTAAAGTACCTACACCTTCATAGTATAGGCAGTAAGACAGGTAGGTAGGGGAACGTATCAAAATATATAAAGTTTAAAACGAATAATGGACGAAATACATAATGGTCATGGTCATAATACATACTAAAATTTTCCATGAAACTATTGATTTACCGAACATTTTTAATCGTGTAATCTACAGATTGGTTTAGGTTAGGTTAGGTTTATTCCTGGAGAGTTGAGAATTTCCAAGAAAATTGCTTTATATCAAATGACCATTATGTATTTCGTCCATTATTACTTTTAAACTTTATATATTTTGATACGTACCCGTAGGTAGAGCTTGTCTAATTTAAAATGACGCGCGCCCACCCACCGCATTCACGCACATCTGCCAAGAGAAATATTTCTCTATTGTAGCTTAAATTAAGTTTCAAATCCTGTGCGTAAATGTGGGGCGCGTAAATGTGGGGTGGGTGGGGCGCGTCATTTTAAATTAGACAAGCTATAGGCAGGTAGGTAGGTATCTAGGCTGGTGGGTAGGTAAGCAGCTATGCTGGTGGGTAGGTAGGTAGCTAGGCAGGCAGTTAGGTAGGCAGCTAGGCTGGTGGGTAGGTAGGTAGGTAGGCAGCTAGGCTGGTGGGTAGGTAGGCAGCTAGGCTGGTGGGTAGGTAGGCAGCTAGGCTGGTAAGTAGGTAGGCAGCTAGGCTGGTGGGTAGGTAGGCAGCTAGGCTGGTGGGTAGGTAGGCAGCTAGGCTGGTGGGTAGGTAGGCAGCTAGGCTGGTGGGTAGGTAGGTAGGCTTACCGGTGTGCTCTTTGGCGGTGAGGTGGTCCGAGCCGGCGCTGGAGCCGCCGCTGCCGGAAAGCACGCTCTCCTCGCGGTTGTACCTGCCGCACGTTCCAGCGGGTTAAAAGACGCACACACAAAGCCGGCCGATACAGTTGTAGTATAATCAAATCACAAACATCTTAAAAAAACCGGCCAAGTGCGAGTCGGACTCGCGCACGAAGGGTTCCGTACAATTATCTATAAATATCACGTTTGTTGAAGGGGAGCCCCCCTTAAATATTTTTTATTTTAATTTAATGATTTATTTTTAAGTTCAATACATAATTAAATATTCTGTGAACATTTCAAGCGTCTACCTGTTGCCGTTATCAATGTCGAGCAAAACGAGCAAAAAAATCACGTTTGTTGTATGAGAGCCCCCTTAAATATTTATTTTATTCCATTTTTTAGTATTTGTTATTATAGCGGCAACCGAAATACATCATCTGTAAAAATTTCAACTCTCTAGCTATCACGGTTCCCGAGATACAGCCTGGTGACAGACGGACAGACGGACGGACAGACGGACGGACAGCGGAGCCTCAGTAATAGGGTCCCCGTTTTTACCCTTTGGGTACGGAACCCTAAAAATCGGTCAAGCCGTTTCGGAGGAGTTCGATAACAAACACCGTGAGACGAGATTTTTATACAGGGTTATTTTTAATTCACTGACATCCTCTTAACCCTGAATTCCTATCACTCAAACAAATGTTTTTTGTTCTACGACTTTTTAAAATGAAGCACTTTTTTTCCCATACAAATACACAGAGTATCGTAAAAATAAGAGGCAGAATCAAATTTTCAAAACGTTATTACACCAAAAATATTAAGTTATGAGAAAAGCCGTAAAACAAAAAAAAATTGTTTAAGTGGTAGGAGTTTAGGGTTAAAAGGATGCTAGTGAATTACAAATAACCCTGTATATATTAGATTTTCTGCCTTTTTTTATAAATTTTGTAAGTTGACGTTGGGCCCATTCTCGAACAGTTTTTAGTCAAGTTTTTATGTGTAAATATTTCGTTTTCGTATCTTTTCAAAATTCTAAAAGACGCAACGTCCGTCATTTTTGTTTCGGCATCATTCTTTTAATTTTTTTTTTTGCTAAAGTGGTTAATTTTTTTGATTAAAATAAAAATTGTACAGTTTGTAGGTTCTCATTCTTTTTCTACACTAGCTATAGTCAACGTCATAAATAAGTGATCACTATTGCACCTTGTCACTTTAGCGTCATGTTAGAAATACGAAATTATGTAACGACTGAATGCGATAAGCTTTGATCAATTATAACTGAAGATACACATTGCCGAACAAAATCCCCTTCAAAAAATGTCCGAACTTTTTTATTTGTTTGCATAACAATTAAAATCATCACCTACACAGAAATTTGAACCTAGTCTTTACTTCATTACAGTCGAATTTCGGTTGACACTTGACAGCTAAACTTGACAATTTCACGCAACGTACTGAGAAAAAAGAAGGCCACTTTTATCAAAGTGGCGCTCATTTGGCTCGGACATTTTCGGGCGCGCGACTGTGGATCTACAGTTATAATTGATCAAAGGCGATAAGGTACAAAAGTGATCACTTATTTATGGACGTTGACTGTACTCACCCGTATATGGTGTGTTCGCTGGTGACGCAGGACGTGTACTTGAAGGGTATGGGCTGGTAGCCATAGGAGCCGGCGTACGGCATGTAGCCGGGACCCATCATGCTGCAACGAACCAACTCAGTTAGCCTTTACCGCCCGCACTCCACAGAGTTTGGTCCAGGGCCCAATTGCATAACAAATTACAACTAATATTACTAGCGGAACTCTCGCTTCAGTTATATTAACTAGAAAGGGAGTTCCGCTTGTAATATAAGCTGTACTTTGTTATGCAAATGAGCCCTGGAGTCTGAAACACCGCAGTGTTCCCATGCGTCTCTAGATGGCGCTGACATTATAGCCCGAGGCTATGAAAGCAAAACAATAAGAATACAGATGTTTCATATTACTGCAAAAGTTTAATTTTTCAAAAATATTGCATAATAATACGTTTGCAGTAATATGAAACATCTCGTTGTTTATCTGAAACAACGGCCTAATCCAAAATACTACGGTGTGCAACTTAATACTTTAATTATTGCAAGTAAGGTGTATAATTGCACAGCGTATCATTTCGAATTGGGCCGTTCTTTTAGATAAGCAGCGATCTGTAGTCTTATTGTTTTGCTTTCAAAGCCTCGGGCTATAATGTCAGCGCCATCTAGATTTAATAATCGAACTATTTTTCCGCGGTCGGCCTGCACTATGGCGATTGCTAATCCAGTCTATATCATCCTTATAGAATGCGCTATTAGCGTCATCTAGTAGTCATTCGGGAAAATAAACTATTTTAAAACAGCGCCATCTAGAGCCGTAAGGGAACACTGCGGCGTGACAGTACCCCCGTTTCCATTGAAAAGTTTTTTTTTTCTCTTACTGACACATTTGACCACAATCACGCGTGATGGAAAGCGAAGATGAGGCCTACGATGGAGCTTGCCTAGTAAATGCTCATTCACCCTAGACTTGAATTTAGGGGAGTTAGCCTTTGATCAATCTATCTAATACCTTTAAACGAGCAATTCTTGTATATATATATATAATCAGGATCTCGGAAACGGCTCCAACGATTTCGATGAAATTTGGTATGTGGGGGTTTTCGGGGATGAAAAACTGATCTAGCTATGTTTCATTTTCAGAAAATCGCTTTTACTCGTGTTTTCCGGCTATTTTTGTTTGCATTAGAATATGAAGCTAAATTTCGCCGACTTCGAGCAGATCATAATGGCACATTAGAAATCGGGTGGTCGCGTATCCAGCCGACCTCGGTTCGATTCCACGTTTTTTTTCAAGATTTTTAGTTTTTTTTTTTAAGTTTATTTTTCATGAGAAAACGTCAAGTTTCTTCTTTTGTGAGAAAAAGTTACTTTTTTGTGAGAAAAAGTTACTTTTTTGTTAGAAAAAGTATTATAGGGAACGTGCAGTAACTATAGGCGGCAGCACTAATGCGACAGAAGAGACACTATGCGGACAGTAAAACAAACTTATCAAGGTAAAATATTCAAATTGATGGCACCAGTTGGCAGCACCGTCTATGTGCACGTTCCCTATTGGGAGCACAGAACAGGAAAAGCCGGTTGTCTGTAAAGTCGGTTTACGGACGATAGTTTAACGTGACTCACCCCCCCCCCCCCCCTCCGGTGTTTTTGTCAAATATCTTGAAAACGGTGCATCCTACGGCAAAATCAATGAAACTTTCATCCCCCCTTTGGTACCCCCGCGCTCCCTCCCCCGCATCCCCTCCCCCCCCCTCTCACCCCCCCACCCCCCACCCCTCCGGTGTATATAATCAGGATCTCGGAAACGGTTCCAACGATTTCGATGAAATTTGGTATTTGGGGGTTTTCGGGGATGAAAAATTGATCTAGCTTGGTCTTATCTCTGAGAAAACGCTTGGTACCGAGTTTCTGCCCGAGCAGAGCTCGGTCGCCCAGGTACTTATAACTGAAGATACACATTGCCGAACAAAATCCCCTTCAAAAAATGTCCGAACTTTTTTATTTGTTTGCATAACAATTAAAATCATCACCTACACAGAAATTTGAACCAAGTCTTTACTTCATTACAGTCGAATTTCGGTTGACACTTGACGGCTGGTTAGATCAATTTACCAAAATCGTAATTTCCTTGTAGCAAAATTTCCGTTCGCAAATTTTCCTAAATGCTTTTTTCTCACCATAGCTTTTTACTGAAGCTTATTTTCACAGTAGCGTTTTTTTCCTAATTTGAATTGACAAGAAACAGTGTCGACGGAGCTCCGCTCACGCGGAGCTCCTTCTTCTGTGTGCTTTTGGCCCTTCGGGCCGATGAAAACTTAACATAACCTAAACCTACCAATGTTTCTTTGTCAATTCAAATTAGGAAAAAAACGCTACTGTGAAAATAAGCTTCAGTAAAAAACTATGGTGAGAAAAAAAGCATATAGGAAAATCTGAGAACGGAAATTTTGCTACAAGGAAATTACGATTTTGGTAAATTTAACTAACCCTCCCACTTGACAGCTAAATTTGACAATTTCACGCAACGTACTGAGAAAAAAGAAGGCCACTTTTATCAAAGTGTCGCTCATTTGGCTCGGACATTTTCGGGCGCGCGACTGTGGATCTACAGTTATAATTGATCAAAGGAGTTAGCCCCAAAAAAGGGCAACTATGTATGTATGTAAAACTCTTTATGGTACCGCCAGGTCGCAGCACAGCTCCCCCTCACTGTAAGGGACTCACTTGGGGTGGGGCAGCGGTGCGAGCGTGTCGGAGGCGAGGCTGTCGCTGTCGGGCGCGCGCAGGCGCAGCGCCGCCATGTCGCAGCACAGCTCCCCCCCCACGTAGTAACACTGCTCCGAGAACGTTATCTTGTTCACCGTGTGCCGGATGAAGCCCGCCTGCGACAACATTTAAGCCACATACTCATCATCATCATTATCGTCATTGAAGAACTCAGCTCCGACTATTGGTTGGGGCTCTAACTGGACATGCCTTACTTAACAAACACTTACACAATTTAGGTGTTACAGACAGCCCCCTATGCAGAGCGTGCATGGAGGCGGAAGAAACGGCCTCACACGTCCTGCTGGAGTGTGTTAGTGTGGCGAGCTACAGGGCACTACACCTCGGGACACCGAGGTCGCTCCAGGAAGTCGTCGGCAACGTGAAGGGTCTGCTAGGCTTCCTTAAGGAGTTGGGCTGGCATGAATAGTGCCTACAGCCAGTTACGCAAAATAGGCGCGTAAAAGACGTCGAGTTGCGGAAATTAGCCCGTTATTACCTATTACCTATTATTATCATCGTCATTATGTGTCAGCGGAACGACGTCCGTTACTGGGCAAAGGCCTTCCCTAAATAGTTCCATAAGGATAAGGTATTGAGCTGCCAGCATCCAAGGTTTGAGGGGTTAGCCTGACCTTGATCATGTGTTTTGAGATGCATTTAACCTTGAGCATATACTTTGAAAAGCCGTGGTGGCCTAGCGGTGCCCTATAACCTCTCAAGCAGAGGATCGTAGGTTCAAATCCCGGCTCGCACCTCTGAGTTTTTCGGAATTTATGTGAAAATTATACTTGAAATTTACCATGAGCTTTTCGGTGAAGGAAAACATGGTGAACCTGTGTACACCTGCGAAGAAATTCAATGGTGTGTGTGAAGTTCCCGATCCGCACTGGGCCCGCGTGCTGCGGGCCTGGGTTCGATTCCCAGCGCTGGTCTCTTTTTCTGAGTTTTTCTGTGCATCCATGTATCAGTTTGCATTTCGTGTGAAAATGGGCCAATCAACTATTTTTTGTTTTCTTCTATTTACTCCTTTACAAGTAACTCTGTAATCTCTGGTTAGTGAAACCATGATTTTGTAGTAACTAGATAAACTGTTTATCATAGTGCGTATGTGAAAATCAAAAAAAAATAAGTATTTTTATGAAAAAAACTGTGACCCAGGGGACATACCACTATTTCCATACAAATTTCGGGGACACCATTGTCCCCTGGGTCACCAACGAAATAGAAGCTAAACAAAATAAAATAAATATGGCAATTATACCATTATTGACTACAAAAATCTAGCGTTTTGAAAAGTATACTTTAAATAAGGAAAAATAATTAGTTTTTTAATTATTTCGGTTTTCATAGAAAGTTGCAGGAAATCGTTGACAAAAAAAAGTTGACTGACCCAAATACGGCCTCTGGCCTTAGGCACACGTTTTAATGCATTAGCCTGACCTTGAGCACGTGTTTAATGGTGGGTTCGAGCTTGAGCACGTATCTTGAGGTTGACCTTGGGCCTGTTGCATAACAAAGTACAACTAATATTACAAGCGGCACTCTCGCTTCAGTTATACAGGGTTATTTTTAATTCACTGACATCCTCTTAACCCTGAATTCCTATCACTCAAACAAATGTTTTTTGTTTTACGACTTTTTAAAATGAAGCACTTTTTTCCCATACAAATACACAGAGTATCGTAAAAATAAGAGGAAATCTCAAATTTTCAAAACGTTATTACACCAAAAATATTAAGTTATGACAAAAGCCGTAAAACAAAAAACATTTGTTTAAGTGGTAGGAGTTTAGGGTTAAAAGGATGCTAGTGAATTACAAATAACCCTGTATAAACTAGAAAGGGAGTTCCGCTTGTAATATAAGTTGTACTTTGTTATGCAACAGGCCCCTGCTGTTGAGATAGTGTTTTGAGGCCGACCTGACCTCGAGCATATGCTAGACGTCCTGATTATTAGTCGTTTTCAAAAAAATTGTACGTAATTAAGGGCTTAATGAAAAAAAATCACGATCGCGTCCTCTGTGTAACAAAAGTTAGTCATACACACTATGTGGGTAACTTTCGTTACACACAGGAATCAATTGAGTTTTTTTGAAAACGACTCAGCATGTGCTTAGTCAGGCCTGAACTTGAGCATGTTTTGCGTTAAGCTTGACCTTGAGCTTGTGTTTTGTGTTGAGCCTGACCTTGGGTAAGCGTTTCGAGATGGGCCTGACCTCGAGCATGTGTTTTATGGCGTTGGTCTGACCTTGAACATGTGCAAGTGGTATTTTAAGACAGTTTCTTAACCTCGCAAGGCCCAACACACAAAATTTTTTAGACAAGTCAAGCAAATGTCAGCGTTTCTTGATTAAAAATTGAAGTTGAAGAAATAAAAAATACAAAAAAAGATTCTTCAAACCAAACTTGTTAAAGTATGGCCTTGTGGCGACTTCCCTTGTCCGGGTGAGCGGTTAGTTTCGAAGGAGTGTTGATGTTTCTTGTTAAGAACTAAACATAGATGGCGTTGTATCAGTGATTATGGCAAGCTGGAATGTATGATGCATAGGAAAAATTTGCGTGTCAACTCCTGACCAGTGATGGTGTAGGGGTAAGCACGCAGCACGGAATGCCGAGGCCCTGGGTTCGATTCCCAGCGCTGGTCTTTTCTGGGTTTTTTCTGTGTATCCATGTTTCAGTTTGTATTTAGCATACGAATGTCAACGTTTCTTGATTAACAATTAAGTTTCAAATGAAGTCAATATTCGTGGTGGGCTTTACGAGTTGCACCGGTGCTCACCTTGAGCATGTGCGAGGCGTACTTCCTCGCGTCGCGCCGGTCGGCGACGCCGGCGACGTGTTGGAGCACCCAGTCCACGACGTCGGCCCCGATGAAAGCGTTCGGTATGGTTATCTTCAGCCACATGCGGTCGCGAATCTCCAGCCCTGTAATTATACCAATGATTCGATTTGTAGCCAAAGAAACAGAAATACCAAAATAATATACTGTCAAGGATGATATAGACTGGATTGGCAGTCGCCATAGTACGGATCGGCCGCGGTTTTTGTAGTTCGATTATTAAATCTAGATGGCGCTGAAATATAGCCAGAGGCTTTGAAGGCAAAACAATAAGACTACAGGTGTTTCATATTACTACAATATTGCATAATAATACATTTGCAGTGATATTAAATATCTGTAGTCTTATTGTTTTGCCTTCAATGCCTCTGGCTATATTTCAGCGCCATCTAGATTTAATAATCGAACTACAAAAACCGCGGCCGATCCGTACTATGTTGACTGCCAATCCAGTCTATTATCATCCTTGATAATACTAACAATAATAATTATAATTATAAATGATAATATTGAGTACAAAAAAAAATTATAAAATGAACAATCTATATATATAAAAGAAGAAACTGACTGACTGACTGACTGACTGACATATCAACGCACAGCCCAAACCACTGGACCTAGAGACTTGAAATTTTGCACAAAGATACCTTATACAATGTAGGCATCCACTAAGGAAGGATTTTTGGGAATTCCCACGGGAACGGGAAAAAACGGGATTTATATATTCGATTCCGAGTGACCCTATCTCAGTAACTATAATAACTAGACTCTTCAAATTTGATACACAAGTAGGTATTACATTAGTTACATTAATTTTAGGATTTTTCAAAATTCGCACCACGGGATAAGAAAAAAACGGGATTTATATATTCAGTTCAACGGGATCCTATGAACTATAATTACTAGACTCTTCAAATTTGGCATAGAAGTAGGTAATTATAATAGTAAAAAACGATTTTAAGGATTTTTGGAAATTCCCACGGGATAAGGAAAAAACGGGATTTTTCGTTTTACTGGTCGTAGAAAGCTGAAATTCGGCATGTAGGTTGCTTGGGAAGTGTAGAGCAGGATTGAGAGGGGACTTTTCCAAATTCCTACGGGAACGGGAAAAAACGGGATTTTTCGTTTTACTGGTCGTAGACATCTGAAATTCGGCATGTAGGTTGTTTGGGGAGTGTAAAGGAGCATTGAGGGAGGACTTTCCAAAATTCCCACGGGAACGGGAAAAACGGGATCTTTCGTTTTACTGGTCATAGAAAGCTGAAATTTGGTATGTGGGTTCCTTGGGGAGTGTAGGGGAGCATTAAGAAAAAATTTCCCGAAATTCTTAAGGGAACGGGAAAAAACGGGATTTTGCGTTATACTGGTTGTAAAAAGCTGAAATTTCAAAATGCATAAGTTTATACTGTAAATAAGCCGCAAAGGGCTCTTTAACCGACTTCTAAAAAAGGAGGAGGTTATGCATTCCACTTTATGTATTTTTTTATGTAGGTATGTTCACCGATTTCTCGGTCAATTGTGGACCTGCTTGCTTGCTTGCCTGTATACTTACTTGCTTGATATCTTGGTTCTATGGAATACTTATGGTACACGCGAACGAAGCCGCGGGCAAAAGCTAGTCTTAATATATAAAAGAAGAAACTGACTGACTGACTGACTGACTGACTGACATATCAACGCACAGCCCAAACCGCTGGGCCTAGAGTTTCCAAATTTGGCACGTAGATTCCTTATAGGGTCTAGGGGTGCACTAAGAAAGGATTTTTCAAAATTCATTCCCTAAGGGGGTGAAACGGGGGTCCAAAGTTTGTATGGGGAAACGTGATTAGTTCGACTATTTTATTCGAAACTTCACAGAAGTACTCCTAATGATAAATGAGTAAACACGTGTTTCAGGTTTTTTGAGAATTCAACTCCTAAAAAGGGGGAAAGGGGTAACAAAGTCTGAAAATCAACATGGGTGTTGTTTCTATGGTTTATCGGGTCGCTGGTTATGAAAACAAGAACGATTTTAAAATCCGACGTGGCAGACGTAAAATACCATATCCCTGGATGGGGTGCGATGGGGTTGAAATGTCTAAATAAACTAAATGACTGTTGTTATATCAACGCACAGCCCAAACCACTGGACCTAGAGACTTGAAATTTTGCACAAAGATACCTTATACAATGTAGGCATCCACTAAGGAAGGATTTTTGGGAATTCCCACGGGAACGGGAAAAAACGGGATTTATATATATATTCGATTCCGAGTGACCCTATCTCAGTAACTATAATAACTAGACTCTTCAAATTTGATACACAAGTAGGTATTACATTAGTTAAAACATTAATTTCAGGACTTTTCAAAATTCGCACGGGATAAGGAAAAAACGGGATTTATATATTCACTTCAACGGGATCCTATGAACTATAATTACTAGACTCTTCAAATTTGGCATAGAAGTAGGTAATTATAATAGTAAAAAACAGTTTTAAGGATTTTCGGAAATTCCCACGGGATAAGGAAAAAACGGGATTTTTCGTTTTACTGGTCGTAGAAAGCTGAAATTCGGCATGTAGGTTGCTTGGGGAGTGTAGAGCAGGATTGAGAGAGGACTTTCCAAAACTCCCACGGGAACGGGAAAAACAGGATTTTTCGTTTTACTGGTCGTAGAAAGCTGAAATTCGGCATGTAGGTTGCTTGGGGAGTGTAGAGGAGCATTGAAAGAGGACTTTCCAAAATTCCTACGGGAACGGGAAAAAACGGGATTTTTCGTTTTACTGGTTGTAGACAGCTGAAATTCGGCATGTAGGTTGTTTGGGGAGTGTAGAGGAGCATTGAGAGAGGACTTTCCAAAATTCCCATGGGAACGGGAAAAACGGGATCTTTCGTTTTACTGGTCATAGAAAGCTGAAATTTGGCAGGTGGGTTCCTTGGGGAGTGTAGGGGAGCATTAAAAAACATTTCCCGAAATTCTTACGGGAACGGGAAAAAACGGGATTTTGCGTTTTACTGGTTGTAAAAAGCTAAAATTTCAAAATGCATAAGTTTATACTGTAAATAGGCCGCAAAGGGCTCTTTAACCGACTTCTAAAAAAGGAGGAGGTTATGCATTCCACTTTATGTATTTTTTTATGTAGGTATGTTCACCGATTTCTCGGTCAATTGTGGACCTGCTTGCTTGCTTGCCTGTATGCTGGCTTGCTTGATATCTTGGTTCTTTGGAATACTTATGGTACACGCGAGCGAAGCCGCGGGCAAAAGCT
Organism: Archips xylosteana; assembly: GCA_947563465.1. Taxonomy (NCBI): domain Eukaryota; kingdom Metazoa; phylum Arthropoda; class Insecta; order Lepidoptera; family Tortricidae; genus Archips; species Archips xylosteana. The sequence continues at coordinate 1,461,547 of OX387370.1, forward strand.
AGTATTGAATATGTATACAGAAAAACATAGCTGTCATCATCATCATCGCTTACCCGAGTCAGGCCGCAGCATGGCCCACACTACAGCCTCATCGTCATCATCACCATAATAGTCAACATCATCATCATAATTGTCGTCATCATCATCGTTATCAAGATCATAATTGTCATCATCACCATAACAGTCATCATCATAATCAGCGCTCACCCGAGTCCGGGCGCAGCATGGCCCTGGCGACACGCGCCATGTCGCAGCCGACGGACAGCGCAGGCTGCCCGCACTGCAGCGTGCTGGCCTCGGAGGAGCCGCGTGGCAGCGCCGACACACAACAGTCATCACCATCAGCTCACCCGAGTCCGGGCGCAGCATGGCCCTGGCGACGCGCGCCATGTCGCAGCCGACGGACAGCGAAGGCTGCCCGCACTGCAGCGTGCTGGCCTCGGAGGAGCCGCGTGGCAGCGCCGACACACAACAGTCATCACCGTCAGCTCACCCGAGTCCGGGCGCAGCATGGCCCTGGCGACGCGCGCCATGTCGCAGCCGACGGACAGCGAAGGCTGCCCGCACTGCAGCGTGCTGGCCTCGGAGGAGCCGCGTGGCAGCGCCGACACACAACAGTCATCACCATCAGCTCACCCGAGTCCGGGCGCAGCATGGCCCTGGCGACGCGCGCCATGTCGCAGCCGACGGACAGCGAAGGCTGCCCGCACTGCAGCGTGCTGGCCTCGGAGGAGCCGCGTGGCAGCGCCGACACACAACAGTCATCACCGTCAGCTCACCCGAGTCCGGGCGCAGCATGGCCCTGGCGACGCGCGCCATGTCGCAGCCGACGGACAGCGCAGGCTGCCCGCACTGCAGCGTGCTGGCCTCGGAGGAGCCGCGTGGCAGCGCCGACACACAACAGTCATCACCGTCAGCTCACCCGAGTCCGGGCGCAGCATAGCCCTGGCGACGCGCGCCATGTCGCAGCCGACGGACAGCGCAGGCTGCCCGCACTGCAGCGTGCTGGCGTCGGAGGCGCCGCGCGAGGAGGCCGCGGAGGCCGGCAGCGCGGACAGCGAGGGCGGCGGCGGCGGGTACGCCTCGCGGAGCGCCTGCGTGTGCGCCACCCACGCGCCTAGACAACACAATACAACCATCACAATCCCAGCCTACACAAGTCCCACTGCACAGGCCTGCTTTCAGAATGAGAAGGCTCAAGCTGTAGTTCCCACGCGGGCCCAGTGCGGATTGGGAACTTCAAACACACCGTTTAGTTAGGTGTATGCGAGGAGGTTACCACTGAATTAGATTTTCGAATTTCGTAACGTGCCGTCTCCTTGGCTCTTCTGTTTAATAATAACGAATACGAAGTTCGAAAATCGAATTTCGCAGTATAAGGCCAGGTGTCCTCACGATGTTTTCTTTCACCGTAAAGCTCATTCAATAATGCTCAACTGTAATTCTGCACGAAAAATTCAAAGGTGCGAGCCGAGATTTGAACCCACGGTCTTTGATCAATTATAACTGAAGATACACATTGCCGAACAAAATCCCCTTCAAAGAATGTCCAAACTATTTTATTTTCACGACACTGCTCGAAAATAGATAACCTAAATCCAGTACACAAAACTGCCTATATATGTACATTTAACAGCTGATTCATTTATGGCGCGCAAACACGACAACAATGTTACACTAATCGAAAACAGGTCGTATCAGTATATGTATTTCATAATACGATACGACTTTTTCAAAGATAATTTCTGAATTTCATTCCCGGCGTGCTGAAACGACCAATCAAAAGTAATCGTCTGCTGCATGTGAAATTAAATTGACCAATGAGAATGCGTCATTCATGACTTTAATGAGGTGTTTTTTTTCCTTAAACGCATAATATGCACAAAATGCTTTAATTTTTTTAAGTATGAAAAACGCCACAGCATTAAACTTTTTAAGCGCTGCAAGGTTAAGGTTTTCATTTTTTAATTATGTGGTTTTTGATACTGGCCACTAGGCCGGTAAGGCGACCGGCGACGCGTCGTGACGGCGACTAAATCAAACATAGTTCGAGTTATGTGAGCGGCCGTAGCGGCCGCAACGGCCGCTCACATTAACTCTAACTATGTTTGATTAAGTTCCCGACCGACTGAAATGACGCAGAACACTAAAATCAGCTTTCCAGGGAAAAACATCACAATGAGTTTTAACAACTGCCCCCATGCAAACATTAACATAAACTTTAATTAAATATTTATTTTTATTATAAGAAACGTTTTTTATTTCCTCGCATTAGTCGTGAAAAGCACAATGTTTAGTCTCGGCCAAAAGTGCAATAGATGGACTCGTACTTTCGAGGGCCTCCGCTACGCGTCGGCCCTCAAACAAACTCGTCCATCTATTGCTTACTTTCCAGCCTCTACAACAATGTACTATTGTTTGCGTAACAAATAAAATCATCACCTACACAGAAATTTGAACCTAGTCTTTACTTCATTACAGTCGAATTTCGGTTGACACTTGACAGCTAAACTTGACAATTTCACGCAACGTACTGAGAAAAAGAAGGCCACTTTTATCAAAGTGGCGCTCATTTGGCTCGGACATTTTCGGGCGCGCGACTGTGGATCCACAGTTATAATTGATCAAAGCCCACGGTCCTCTGCTACAGAGGCCATAGATCAAACTGCTAGGCCGCCACGGCTGCGAGATGCTCTTATTTAATTTCCAGTCCACATAAACTTGAGACACGGCATCATGCCGATCAGCCATTAAAAAAAAACTATAAATATTTATGAATTATCTCTGTTTCCTATTTGTTAACGAAAGGGAGTGGACTGTATAAGAAATACTAAATCCAATTTGACAAATAATAGTGTTCAATTTGTATATTCAATTTTATTTATTTATTTCAATTCTATTAAATTCATTTTATTTCATCATCATCATCATTTCAGCCAAAAGACGTCCACTGCTGAACATAGCCTAGTTTTATTTAATGTAATGTAGGGTCACAGTATAGAAAAGTAACTGTAAAAGTAAGTAAGTAACTGCATAGAAAAGTGGATACATCTAACAATCTTATTAAGTATAGCTTTTGCCCGCGACTCCGTCCGCGTGGAATTAGTAATTTGGGCAGCTTATTTTTTTTATCCAATTTGCTTTTTCATCTATTATGGCTCTCCTTAGTTCCTCGAAATAAAAAAAAATACCCCCCCGCACACTACTTCTAAAAACTGTTCTATAAATTCTTAAAATAGACGTATCTTTCTTATTTGTGAACCGATTCAAATGAAACAAACACTAAATGTTAATCCGAGAAAATACCAACATATCAGTGAAAACCGCATCCTTCTAGGTTAAGCCGTTTCTGAGATTAGCGCGCACAAACGCACAGACAAACAGATAAACAGACAAACAGACAATAATTCTAAAAAACATTGTTTTGGGTTCTATTGCTCTAGTAAATAGCCCTAGTGACAGTTTTTCTCAAATATCTTCAATGTACAGACACCGACTTGTTACAGATTTATTATATGTATAGATTCCACTCACCAGGATCAATGGGCCGTACGGGCTCCGTGCGTGGTATAGTGAAGTACCCCTTGGGGTTGGGGTCCCAGCACTTGGCCACGACCAGCTTGATGGGCCCCGGCTTCTGCACCACCTCCCGGAGCACCCTCACGGCTTCGTCGTTGGTCATGTCTTCGAAATTCACGTCGTTCACCTGAAACATATACAGAATCTGTTCAGCTTTCTGCATTGCTATTCATGAGATTTATGCGGCAATTGCCAAACGTTATTGCTACGTTCACAAACTGAAACAATTGGGATGCACCAAAAAAAATAACCTCTAGTTTTTATATTTTTTTTGGAAAGAATAGGATATTTTAAGACACCATTTTCATCGATTTTGAATTTGGTTGAGTATTTAATTTTTTATATTTTTTTTTAGAAATACGTTGGATGACGTCACAGTGAGAGAGCCACGTTCCATAGCCTAGAAAAATTCCATTCGTACATAACATAATCTGTGGCACTACTACGGCACTACTGAGACCCTACTACGAAGTGCATAATTCGAACTTCGTTTCATGCCGTCCCGCTCACGCTAATATGATTTGACACGAGAGTGAGAGGGATGATACGACACGAACTTCGAATTTTGTAGTAGTGCCCCTGATTTGTCTTGTCACTGTCAATATTACAAGCACGGCTTAGGGTCCTAAATTAACCATGACAAAATAGTTTTATTTATTTCTCTTCTTTTAGCTTCGATTATTCCTGTTTGTTTAATGGTGTGATAGTAAATAGATATTTTTTATTAAAATCTGATATTTAAATTCTTTCATATTTACTTGTAACGTAGTAATTTAATAATTAAATTTGTAAAAATACATTGCGAGTATTGTATACATTTCGGACTTTATGATAAATGACAACTGTTTAAAGCCAGGTGTGCATCATGTGATTAAAGTTCTGTCTTTGTCACTCTTTGCTATTATAAGCAGGACAGCAACATTTCAAACTGTCAATTTGCTTTAGAGTGTAGACCTGCTTTATATCTGCCTTTGTGACGATTCACTGCAGGGGTCAAATGAAAGTCATTACTTAAATTTTCTTTATTTAATTCATATTATCATATTTTTGGAATCTGATTTCTGAAAACGCTTCAGAAAGCCTATTTCTCCAAACGGTTTTCTATTTATTATACGTTGCCAAAAATTGGGACATCCCAATTACTTTGCTCACCCGCGACCTTGCGATAGTTACGTTTATCACGTTCAATGTAAGAGCTCGTTCCCACTATGTCGTTTGTCTAGGGTTGCCATCATTTACGTCCTAGCCGAGTGCGTCATGTACGCGGCAGCGCGGCGTGATGTATTCGGGAGTGATGAGCTGAGGGAGGAGGAGCTAAAGGATGTCAGTCTCAAAGATGTCCTTTTGTTCAGCAGGAGAACGAGTAGATTTGAGGAGAGATGCTGTGTGGGAGCGCTGCTGGGACAGTAACCGATGGCTCCAACCACGGGGAACTGGGCTGAATGATTGTACAAAACGATCGACAGCCGCCTGACTCAGCGAGGCGTCCCCATACATCATCATCATCAGGGTTGCCATCCGTCCGGATAAAGCCGGACGGTGTTAGGCTTTTCGACCTCTTGTCCGGCCAAATTTAACTACGTCCGGCCGGTCTGGCTTTTGTTAGGCTTTTTATTACTATCGCGCCGCGCACGCGCACCACCTTGCCAATCTTGCCACGCCGTCCCCGACCGCACCGCACGGATTCGTAAGGACACTCAAAAATCACTTTTTTTAGCATCCAACTATGGAATCCAAAAGTCCGACTTTTAAACATTAAATAAAAAATAAATAAATAAAAAGCGTTTATTAAACCCCGTCTCTTTAAAGTACATATTTTATAGAGTAGTGTTAGTGTTGTTAGTGAATGGTTCTTAAGGTGGAACGGCACGCTCTAGGCGCGAAATTCAAAATTTTTACAAGTTTTAAATTATTGTGGGTAAACGGTGTAACTGTTTAACTTCATATGGTACTTGCGCTTGTAAAACAGTGTATTTTATAATATTGTGTAAAGCTTTTTAAGAATAAAACTGTTAGGTTGATGTAAATGTTGTCAAACATAGAAATTCGGACTTTTAACGTTTTGACAACTTTTATTTCAAGCTAATAGTTTTATTCTTAAAAAACTTTACACAATAATATAAAGAACACTGTTTTACAAGCGCAAATACCATATGAAGTTAAACAGTTACACCGTTTACCCACAATAAATTAAAAACTGTAAAAAGTTTGAATTTCGCGCCTAGAGCGTGCCTTCCACCTTAACACCTAATTTTAGTATGGTTAGTTTCGTTTATTAAACATACTTTTAAACATTATTCGATCTTTTTGTCTAAAATCCTTAATTTTTCTTAATGTCCGGCTTTAAGACCCAAAAGTCCGGCTTTTTTGACAGGCAAGTCAGGCTTTTTGATTTTTAAAGATGGCAACCCTACGTGTGTCGGTCCGTTTTTTAATCGGTCGTTCCAGTGCCAGAACATTTTATATGAAGCTATTCACACTCGTCCGACGATTTTGTGTCGGATCCGACAGAAAATATCGTGCGTTTTGGCAGCCCTCGTCCGGAAATCGTGTACGGAAGCCTCGAAATGACTGTGCGGTCGTGGCCGACAGCCGCCTAGTGTGAACAGAGGCGCCGAGACCCGATTAAAATCGGAATCCGAAACAAGCCATAATGGGAACAAGCTCTAAGAAATGCGAGTTCATGCAGTTCCTCCACCTCCACACTGTACGAACACACACAAACCTCCGCAAAGTAATGCCTGATTCAATAAATTACTTCGCTCACGGACGGTATTTTTGTGTATTGTGGAGATTCCATCACCGTTCATACTTAGAAGCAAATCAAATTATCAGAGTATAGGCTTAGAAGTATGGTACTTCAAGTTTATATCTAACTATTCTTGATTTTTTTGCCCATCCGCCCCTTGTGCCCGTCCCAGAAAAAAATCCTGTATCCGCCCTTGGGTGGAGGCCTATGCAGTAGCGTAGCGTAGGGGGGGCGAGGGGGGCGACCCGCCCCGGGCGGCACGTTTAGGGGGCGGCAAATATTTTGTAAATATTTGGACAATTCCATATTGTAGTTTTATTAAATTGATGATTTTGTCCTATATCTCCCAGGTGGAGCTAAGGGCCGCTGATGTCCGTCTCCACGCCTCCCTATCCTGCGCCGCCTCCCTCACGTGATCCCACGTGGAACCCACACGCCTCAGCTCAGCCTCCACAGATCGCCTCCAACTATGCGTGGGCCGCCCCGGCCTTCTTCTACCACCGGGCCGCCATTCAAAAGCAACTTGTGCGGCGTTGCCTTCCTGCCTTCTCATGGTGTGGCCAATCCATCGCCAGCGCCGCACAGCAATCTCTTTGCCTATTGGGACTTGGTGACACTTTTCCGTTTTATTAAATTGGCAAAGTAAAATTTTTTGAAGTAGGCAGGTATACAAGAGGGCGGCAAAATTTTCTTCCGCCCCGAGTGGCTAACACCCACGCTACGCCGCTGGGCCTATGTCCAGGATGGACAGCCGGACGTGAAGCATGCTGGTGTCAACTAATTTTATAAAACAACTCTATATCAGTCAATAAAGGCTATTTTTATTTTTCATTTTATTTATTTATTTTAATGCATCATCTGGCAATGGCTTACTTAGAATCATATTTGGGCATTTTTATTTTTTCTTGTACCTTTTGACTTTTTTTGAAATTCGGAAAGTTTTATGTGATTTCTGCTCAGAATCACGAGCTCTTTCGATCCTGCTAGGAGAAAAAAAGTGTCCCAAAACTTTCATACAATTTCAGATTCCTCCATTCCGTTACGGTCATATAAATTCTATGAAAATGGTAACGGAACGGGAAAAAAACTTTGGACACTTTTTTTCTCCTACTAGGATCGGAAGAGCTTGTGATTCTGAGCAGAAATCACATAAAACTTTCCAAATTAAAAAAAAGTCAAAAGGTTAAAAATGCCCATTTACACCACCATTATACATATTCAAATGATCCAAAATATTTCCTAATGTCTTTAATCTGGCCACATTTCAGAAGGAAGCAAAAAAAGTCTTCTGTTACAACCCATACACAATTTGAAAATAGCAATGTGATGCCATAAATTAAGCCTTTGTTCATCAAAACCCCCCATGACAACGGTTTGCGCAATGAATGAATGCAAGAAAGATCTACCTGTAAGCTTATTGTCTAACTCGCATGCACTTTTTTTTCTTTGGTTTTCACCCTTGCTATTTTGGCACTTGCTGCATTCACTATTTCTTTCTGTCAAACGGTTTAAGATGGTGATAGAAAGAGATGGTGAATGCGATTGGGAGCGGCCAGGCGATAGACAATAGACAATATGGCTCCTTGATGGAATTGAAGATTGATGGGGACAGATATTTACAAGCTTTTATTTAGCATTCCATCCTAGTATGGGGCTGTTAAGATAGAGGACAAAACAAATGCAGATAATATGACTTTAAACTTTTAAATTCTAATATATAAAAATCTTGTGTTTGTTATCAAACTGCTCGGAAACAGCTTGACCCAGTTTTATCAAATTTTTTCTCTACAGGGTAATTTTTTAATCAGTGCACAAATTTTGGTATGTGGTTCAGTATCGTTAATAGATCACGATTATCTGTTCAAGATTTTTTTTTACATTTTGAAATTTGGGTAAATTGAGTTACTATGAAAAATAAAAAAATAAGTGTTATAATTATAACGAAAAATACTGAAATTTGTTATTTTAACGACACTGTATATTTGGTAGGCCTGAGAATAGGTTGTAGGTTATTTTTTATACCCCTATGGGGCAAAACGATGTTTGCCCGATCAGCTAGTCTTACTATAAAGTCAATACAGCAATGATCTTAAATAACCAAAAACATTTAAACTATAGTTTAACTAGGTATTTCATAATGGTAAAGTAGGCCTTATTACCTTTGCCATAATAAAGTAAGACCTTACTTGTAAAAAATTTTAATTGTTTAATTTTCTAGATATTTGCCATTACCTGCAGGTACATTACTCAGTAATAGAAGTTAGTATTAAAAATAAATGGTTTATAACAAGTAACAACCCTGGCACTATTGCTGAAGCCTGAATCTCTATGCATAACTTCCTTTCCAATCGGAATTTCATAAAACCCATTTCTTTGCCTTTTTCGTTACATAAAACTGACCCTTGACTCGCCCCTGTTTCACCTGATGGAAAGTGCAGATGAGGCCAAGGGTGTATCTCACGGGTTCATTAATAGCCTTCATTCTAGCCTTGATGAGACCTAGGCACTATATCATCATCATAAAGGGAGCTTCTAAACAAAATTTCAGCTTTCCATGATCAAAACCACCTTTCTGTCCTTGAATATACAGTTCAAATCAAGTATATGCCATCCATTTCCTACAGGTACTGTACTACTACATGAGAAAGGGACAGAGCATCATTCAATATTAAATGATGATTATGACAGCATACTTTCCCATGGCTATAATATCCTGTTGTCATTAGTCATGATTATCTTGTCATGGAAGACATAATGGAGCATCATGTTACAACATAGTGTGGTGTAGTGTCACATGTATTAACTATTGGTATTTATATGACCAGATGGCCTAGTGGTTAGAGAACCTGACTACGAAGCTTGAGGTCCCGGGTTCCATTCCCGTGTCGTAGCAGATATTTGTATGAAAAATACGAATGTTTGTTCTCGGGTCTTGGGTGTTTAATATGTATTTAAGTATGTATCTATCTACAGGGTTATTTGTAATTCACTAGCATCCTTTTAACCCTAAACTCCTACAACTTAATATTTTTGGTGTAATAACGTTCTGAAAATTTGATTCTGCCTCTTATTTTTACGATACTCTGTGTATTTGTATGGGAAAAAAAGTGCTTCATTTTAAAAAGTCGTAAAACAAAAAACATTTGTTTGAGTGATAGGAATTCAGGGTTAAGAGGATGTCAGTGAATTAAAAATAACCCTGTATATAAGTATGTTTATCCATTGCCTAGTACCCATAACACAAGCTTTGCTTAGCTTACTTTGGGACTGGGTCAATTGGTGTGAATTGTCCTGTGATATTTATTTATTTCTTTATTTATTTATTGGTGTGATACTAATACAATTCTATATTGTCATCATGGGCAGCGTTTCCAGACAATTATGATATAGGGGCTTTCTTGAAAAGGTTTAATTTTTAGTTAAACAACTAAAAAGAAGAAAAAAGGGGTTATGGGATTAAGGGTATTGTAAGAGTTACTGCCAAATATTTATACAAATAAAAATGAATCACCAAAATGTATGTATGCACGTAGTAGCTTTATTTTCAGTGCCTTACATACCTGCATCATATAGGTAACGCCACCAGAGTTGAGGCCACGCAGACAACCACATCTCTTGTAATGACAGCGGGATTTTGACGTTGTATTGTTGTTAAACGTCAACACAACATCAAAATCCCGCTGTCATTACATGAGATGTGGTTGTGTGTTGTTGTTAAACGTCAACACAACATCAAAATCCCGCTGTCATTACATGAGATGTGGTTGTGTGCGTGGCCTCAACTCTGGTGGCGTTACCTATACAATAAAGATGAGATGTCAAAGTATTTACATTATTTTGGATTTTTTCTTGTTAAAACTTGCCAAAACATGGGGCCCTAATTTCTTTGCAGGCATAAGATAGTGAATAAAAACATAGAAATAGGCATAAAACTGTACTTACTTGTAAAATCATGTCCCCAGGCTCTATCCTTCCATCCAAAGCCACCGCACCACCCTTCATAATGCTGCCAACATAGATACCTCCATCACCACCCTTATTGGACTGTCCCACTATCGAAATACCCAAAAAATTCACTGTATCCATGTTCAAAGTCACCGTAATAATATGCATGGACATTGTGGAATCCGTGATAGATGAGTATGAGCTGGTGCGGGACATGACTTGAGGCCGTTTTCTTCTCCTTTGAGGCCTCTTCCGATTGCTCACCTGAAGATGGGACACACTGCTGCATTCTGTCAGTGCTCGGTCTACAGAAGCGTTCGTGTGACGCCCTGTGGTCGTTGTGATTTCTGATTGGCTGTCAAATAAGCTAGTAGAGTCCAGGTCGGAACTAAGAACGGACGCAGTTTCGTATTCCAAACCGTGGTTACCGTATTTTGAATGTCCATTGATCCTCAAGCCTCTGTATTTGTATTTGTCGCACGACGCCCTGTGCCCCGGTCGGGAGCTTATCGTACTGTCGGTATCCGTGCAGGTGTCCCGCGTCAGGGGCGCCGATGGAGCCCCGTGGGCGGCCGTCTTCCCTTTCCCCGCATTACTATCTGTACACTGCGAAGCCCCGTCAGAGGGATTAGAACCCTCCGCAGAGACCAGCCACGACACCACGCGACCGTTAAAACACGGCAGATGAGCGTTGTCATCAACAATTTCCTCTTTAACAACACCGAAATCATCGTCCATCGACTTGAAGAAAAATTTATAATTCGGCCTATTCAACTGGTTCTTAAAGTCGATTAACGTCACTTTCTCTGGCGATATCGGAATTTTAACTAAGTACGGCGTCTCCTCGTCGTCTATGTAGTAAATAACTTTTGTTTCCTCCATTTTAGAGCATTTATTATTGATAAAAAACAACACCCTTACGATCTATAAATATCAGTCGCCATCACAAAATATGGCGATAAAACTAGTTCCATTTTCTGCCGGCGCGTGGCGCTGGCATAGTATTTTCACTTTCTTGTCCGAATTGAACCGGTAAATTATGTAAATTTTGTGACTTCATGGAACACTGTAATAATTCTCAGTTTACGACAATTTTCTAAAATCCTAGCTTTGATTATGATATTGAATGAAGTTTTATAAATATTACGTAGCTTAAAAAGGAATTGAAAAGGAATAAGATTTTTAGATACGTGCAATACGGAACTATGTCCGCTACATTTCACGCAATGTGCGAATTAACGGTGCCTATCGTAGTTCAAATGAATAAAAATATTTCAGGCAATTAAAAATAGTTTTGAGAATTTATGAACCAAAAACAATAACTGGAATAAAAACATTGGGACTTGAATAGTTTTAATATATGTCGTGTAACGGATCGTTACATAATGTTACTAAGAGTAAAAATATACCCACAATATCAGGTTTTCTTATCATTGAATTAACGAATTCATTTCATGTATCGATTTCTGTTGCATTCTTTACTTTACACACGTTTCTAAGCCTTCAGTTTCATGGCACTTCAAAATACAAATAAATAATCAATAATGTGGGCTAATAAGCTCTTAAGCTTTATCATAGTATAATCTAATATATAAAAATCTCATGTCACGGTGTTTGTTACCGAACTCTTCCGATACGGCTTAGCCGATTTTTATGAAACTTTTTTCTCTATATTCGATAGGTCTGAGAATAGGTCGTAGGCTATTTTTTATACCTACTCCTATTCTTCGCGGACGGCGTCGTGGGCAACAGCTAGTAAAAGATAAAGATTTCGAGTTCCGACTTTATTGGGAAATGGTTCTAGTGCTCCGGTATCAATGAGTTGTCAAGAAGTAAAAAAAAGAAACGTCAAAACCAGTGTTGCCAGACACCCCGCTTTCCCGCTTTTTACCCCTCGTTTTGGCCATTGGCCCCGCTATCCGCGTTAAGGTAACACGGATCCGCTTTTATAAAATATGCCATTTCACTCACACCGTAGTAATGGCTCATGAATGTCGGGGAAGCGGATGAAGATGTCGTTTTTTTTAGCCTATAATATGTCTGACTGCTGGAAAAATCCGCATTCTTATTAAAAATTCCGCGTTTTGAAAGCGCAGCTCCCGCTTTTTGTATTCCGACATCTGGCAACACTGGTCAAAACTCTCACAAGTCAAATTTTCATAACATTCTCACGTGTTGTTATCAACGAGGAGATTTTAATAAAATTTAATTAAACTAGATGTAAAATACTCGAAAATGCAAATAAAACAGGAGGATAAAGAACTAGATATATTCGTCGGCACAAAAATCGGCTCATTCAAGCGTAAGTAGCTTCATAATATTCGAAACAAATTGTCGGCATGTCTAAGATGATAACATTACACTAACTTTATTTTCCTTGCCCTAAATTAAAAAGTATTAGGAAGCTTTTGTTTCACTACATCTAAATAAATTCATTTAAATTTATCAAACCTTTTGCAGATGTGAAATACCACACAGATGTAACAAAAAACAGCAAGAAATGCATAGAAAACCTTGTAGATATTAAATCGCTGCAGAAAAATGAAGGCATTACGTGCATGGAGTGGGGGAACAAGGAACAGACGGAGATATTGATAGGAAAACAGAATCAAGAGGTAAAATATTTCACTCATTAACCTGTCTCACAACCAACAACATTTTTGGGCATTCTTTTCTAAGTACGCTATGTTGGTATTGGTATTAACGAGCTAATTTCCGCAACTCGACGTTTCTACGCGCCTATTTTGCGTAACTGGCTGTAGGCACTATTCATGCCAGCCCAACTCCATAAGGAAGCCTAGCAGACCCTTCACGTTGCCGACGACTTCCTGGAGCGACCTCGGTGTTCCGAGGTGTAGTGTCCTGTAGCTCGCCACACTAGCGCACTCCAGCAGGACGTGTGAGGCCGTTTCTTCTGCCTCCATGCACGCTCTGCATAGGGGGCTGTCTGTAGCACCTAAATTGTGTAAGTGTTTGTTGAGCAAGGCATGTCCAGTTAGAGCCCCAACCAGTAGTCTGAGCTGAGTTCTTCCATAACCGCAAAGTTTGAGGGATAATCTGGGGTGGATCTTCGGAAGAGCTTCTCTGGTCTGCCTGTAAGGTACTCTATGTTAAAAGGTGAATGAAACTAGTAACAAAACTTAGCAAATCATGAAAAGTTAGTTACGCGCCACTGTGGCGCGCGGGACGTTCGACGGGTTAATCTCAACTCAATCATGATGATGATGATTCATGTTTAACAGGAGATATTGTATTGACCATGAGCTTTATTGGTGAAGGAAAACATAGTGAGGAAACATGCATACATCTGCAAAGAAATTCAATGGTGTGTGTGAAGTTCCCAATCCGCAGTGGGCCCGCGTGGGAACTACGGCCCAAGCCCTCTCATTCTGTGAGGCCTGTGCCCTGCAGTGGGACGTATTTTGTGAATTTATGATTTATTATTTTTGTTTATTTGTCTCTTAGTGGTTTAACTTTAAAAAATTTGATTTCAACTACAAGATGATATATATTCATCTATTCACAGTCATGGATAAAAGTATAAGCTGGTAATTGATAAGCTTCTTTAAAAAATTAGATTTGTAGACTAAAAAAAAGACATGTCCCCTTTCCGAGCCCTTAACTGCCTATATACAGACAAACTTTTGATTTTGAGAAGTTGGAAGGAACATTTTGTATCTTAATGAAAAATATAGAATAATATTAATTTTAAAACAATAAAACTAAGGAAAACTTTAACAACCAAATGGCTAGTGGCTACTACCTGCCTACAAAGCTTGCAGTCCTGGGTTCAATTCCCGCGTTGGGGGAGATATTTGTATGAAAAATATGAATGTTTGTTCTCAAGGTCATGGGTGTTTAATATGTATTTAATATCCATCTATCTCTATAAGTATGTTTATCCGTTACTAATAACAAAAGCTTTGCTTACTTTGGAACTAGGTCAATTGGTGTCAATTGTCCATGATAATTATTTAATTTTATTTTATTTAAAACTACACACAAAATTTTTGTGTCCCAGATCCTACAATACACAACGGACGGCTCGTTCCCTCGCACTTACACCGCGGACTACGGCAAAGGCCACGTGGTCGGGCTGGGGCGCTGCCGCCGGCGCCTCGTGTCCGCGCTGTCCGGGGGCGTCGTCAAGGTCTGGAGCAAGAGGAACGAGGCCCTCGTGGACACTGGGGGCAAGCTGGACCGGATGAGGGTGTGCGGGGAGGATGAAGTGTTTGCTACTGGTAAATTTCCCAAATGAACGTTTGATTTTCCTGATTCGTCATAGTCCTAATTGGTCATATTTCTAACTCGTCATATTCCTGATTCAACATCCGCTCCGCCTTTAGTAAATTGCTGTCTAATAATAATAAACGTAGTACAATGTATAACCACTGTCCTAATACTTATTAATCCTGTAAGCACGTGTTCACGGTTTCATTTTACTGTACAATGACGGGTTACGAATATGACGAATCAAGAATATGACGAGTTAGGAATATGACCAATTAGGAATATGACGAATCAGAAACAATTCTTCATTTCGGTGCTTAAGGCCATCACAAACCGGGAGCGTAGGGTGCCGACGGAGCGTGCCCGGCGCGCTCAATAACACTGAATCAAATACGGTGTGCCGCGCTGCCGGTGTGTCACCGTATATTTGATTCAGTGTTGTTGAGGAGGATTTTGGTTGGTTGACGAAAAGAGTTCTCAATATGCAATGAATTTTTATTTCAGGTCCGATCTGTTTTATACATTTCATTATCGGCACAAGACAGGGACAAAAACTATAGCTATTTCGCACAACATGCAAGAATACAATTTGAGGGTGGATTTAGGCGAACACATTTTAAAATACCCTTAAGGTGGAACGGCACGCTCTAGGCGCGAAATTCAAAATTTTTACAGGTTTTCATTTATTTTGAGGTAACGGTGTAACTGTTTAACTTCATATGGTACTTGCGCTTGTAAAACAGTGTTCTTTATATTATTGTGTAAAGATTTTTAAGAATAAAACTGTTAGCTTGATATAAAAGTTGTCAAACATAGAAAATCGGACTTTCAACGTTTTGACAACTTTTATTTCAAGCCAATAGTTTTATTCTTAAAAAACTTTACACAATAATATAAAGAAAACTGTTTTACAAGCGCAAGTACCATATGAAGTTAAACAGTTCCACCGATTGCCCAAAATAAATTAAAACCTGCAAAAATTTTGAATTTCGCGCCTAGAGCGTGCGCTTCCACCTTAAGAATAATTGTTATGAAATAATGTGTATGTTTGTCTGTCTACCGGGCAAGTGTTATAGAGCGCGCTGGGCACGCTCCGTCGGCGCCCCGCGCTCCCGGTTTGTGGTGGCCTTTATAATCTTAACTAGCCTGAAAATGGGACAATCGGCGCCCCGCGCGGACATTTTGCGGAACTCAAATTCTAGGGCTCCAGAAGTGTATGTACAAATTTTGCTTAGTTTGGAACTATGTATACTCCATTTGTTTTAACATTTGAAACTTAACGGTAAAATTTGCACACGTTTTTAAATTAAACAACAAAACTATTTGAAGTCGTGTTAACTTCTATAATGAAAACAATATAAATACCGCTAATAAATGTACATGTGAAAAAGGGGAGGCCTTTGCCCAGCAGTGGGACACTTTAACAGGCTAAAAAAAAAATGTACATGTAGGTATTTTTAGTCCATTTGTGTTCGAAATACCGAGAAACGTGTGTTACAATTTGACCGTTAATTCAAACCTTAAGTTAAACGAAGTATAGATGAATTGATGTCAATCGTCTCATGATTTATTTAGGTTGGTAACCTTAAACCTGTATCATGGCATGGACCTTCCAGGCGGCGAGGAGAACGACCTCAAGATATACCGGGTCGGGACGCCGGCGCCGGTGTTCAGCGCCAAGAACCTGGCTCACGACTGGCTGCAGCTGCGGCGCCCGCTGTGGGTGGCGGACCTGGCCTTCCTCCCCGGGGAGGGGGGCCGCCAGGTGGCCGTGTGCTCGCGGTACGGCTATGTCAGGTGAGGTCGTTGTACATTATCATCATACATCGTTATCGCGGGAGCAAGAACAAATCGGTTAAAGAACATATATAACAGAATGTCTGTTTAGTATACGGATATATTCTGCCTACAAGTTCTAAGCATCTAAGAAGTTTTAGTAATACTAAAGTTTTCGCTGGATTAACGACCGCTTTAGCCTAGTTGGTAGTAGAATAGAATAGAATAGAATAATTTTATTTCAGGCTGCATAGGCCCATATAAAAATACCTTAAAGACTAACATACATATTTATATTACACTTAATTAACAACCTAATTACAAGCACGTGAAGTCTGTGACGTGGGCACTTTTGCAGTGTCACTTAACCGGCCACGAAACCGCCGGTAAGCGACACCTTTCGGCCAAAGCTCCTCTCTTGTGAAGGTCGACAGTTGATCAGTCAGAACCCTCACCACAAATGAATTGAAATTCACATCATGGCGGGACTCCAACCGCTCAACCCTCAGAGTGAGCTTGGTCTTCACACGCACATATTCCACGATGTCCGTGACCTTCGTGGAGTGATGCAGGCGGGACACGTACAGCTGCGTCGTCGGTGTCGCGGGACGCAGCAGATGGTTCGGTCCGGTCAGGGCGGTGCCGCACTGATTGCGACAAGCGGGCTTCTTCTTCCTTTCCACCTTGATGAAACCATCCTTGTCGCAACGGCGACTGTCCCTCTTTGAAATCGGCTGTGGCGGATCTATGTGAGCAGGTTCACAGCGACTCTGCTTCACCTTCGGCTTCTGGACAACAGCGGCGTACGCGCGACGAGGAGTCGACGTATCCACAGGAACAGAAGCGGCGGCGGCGGGGCGGGGGGCATCAGGTGTTATGACGGTAGCCGGTGACGTCAAACTACCGACGAATGCACTTTGCACTCCGTTGCATGCGTCTACGTTAGAGGGCACGTGCGACCTACTTACCGAAACAGTGTTGCGCAACAACACTACCTCGGCCCGCAGCTCACTTATGGTGTTACTTGACACCTCTAACTTAGACTGGACGTCGGCTAGACTAGTTTTCAGGAACGTAATGTCCTTCAGCAGCCTGGTGACATCGACATGGTCGAAAGTGACGGGGGGCAGCTTGTGCAGCTCCTTCGCCACGAAAGCAGGCACGTCGTCTGGGTCGGTCTCCTTGAACAACGTTATGATGTCCTGGACACTTTTTGCACTTCCATCTCTTCGGCGGGAGGGCATCTGGTCGGTCTTGCCAAGCGTCTGGAAGAGCAGCGCCTTGCCACTGCAAATCTCGTCCTCCTTGAAGTTAGACTTGCAGATCTGCACGACGCTGACTTCATCCATGGTGTCGATAGCATTTTGAACAAACGCCAACAACTCATTCGCTATGAGTTGTTGCGAACCCATAGCGACGACAGCGGGCAGCGGCTAGAGCCGCGCGCTACGCGATTACAAAAATCGAACAGTGCCGTGTGAAACGTCCGTTTCCGAGCGCTCCATGCACAACACTGCCCACGAAGCAAGAGATCCTGGGTTCAAATCCCGGTAAGGGCATTTATTTGTGTGATGAGCACGAATATTTGTTCCTGAGTTATGGATGTTTTCTATGTATTTAAGTATTTATTTATCTATATAAGTATGTTTATCGTCGTCTAGTACCCATAGTACAAGCTTTGCTTAGTTTGGGACTAGGTTGATTTGTGTAAGATTGTCCCCTAATATTTATTAATATTTATTTATTAAAGGTCAATCAAATTTGTCTTATACTTACTGTTTAAACGTTTACATACATAGAAGTCAATGTGTCTACTTGAATAATAAGCCAGCAATGTGTGTAATGTTTATTAACGTATATTTACTCGGATTTTATTTGGATTTCGTAATAGATCACAAATAATTATGTTGTAAACACAGTTATTATTGCAAATAATTAATAAATGACAATGTCAAGCAAGAAAAGTGGCTGAAGAGTTTGACGCTGCGATTGCGTAATTAATATTTTTTATGTATGTATTAGTAATCAAATCAAGTATGGAGGTCTGATATTAGTAATATAGTTGGTAAATTTTGAACTCTTGGTCATAAATATTGCTCGATATCAGTGTCGCTTCTGTTATTGCTAATTTTCATAATCTTTCAGTACTGTCAAATCTTTTTTGCCCCCGCGATAACGATGTATGATTATCATTATACACACATGGGTGTATCAACCTTTTTTTGAGAGCCGTTGTTAGCATCGTCATAATCCCAGCATAGGGATATAGATACGTCTCATTGCGGTGCACAGGCCTCCTCTCAGAATGAGAAAGAAAGAAAAACATTTTCATCACACTTGCTCGTCAATGGTGTTATTCCATGCCTGTGTACTAAATGACAATGGCCTAAATTGTTGTTAAGGGAGTTATGGATTTACGTACAGTTTTTCTACCCAAGGGAGTTCTAACTTTAGTTTTGAAATTTGCAAACAAGTCATTTCAGACTAAGGAGGTTTCAAGTCAGCCAACGTTTTATTTATTATCTTTAAAACTTAGCTATAACCCCAATTTTACAACACAAAACTTATCTACGCTTCATGAAAATTCGTTATTTTTATATTTTAAATTTATATCAAATAGTTTTGCAATAATTTTAGTAAAAATATTTTTTTAAACATGTTGGCAGAATCTGGCCGTATGACCTTTCGAATTCTAAACTAACACAGTTTACATTATCTATGGTAGATGACTCGAAAAAGTAACAATCTGTATTGGCGGGTAGCCATTATTTTATTGAATTTAAGTGTTTAGAGACAAAATAATTTTATTTTTGGATTTTTTTTCTCGCAATGTGATGAAAATCATTGTGTGTATCACGGGCAGTAAGGGGATTACAAACTCGAGTCTAAAAGCCCTCCGCCTTCGGCGTCGGGCTTCTAATTGACTCTCGTTAGTAATCCCCTACTTACGGCCCTAGATGCACAATGTACTATTATTTGTGCCAAAAACAAATACTTATTTAATATTGTTACAAAATGGTCCCAACTCAGCATGATGACGGCCTTGGAGCCGACGCTGGTCTTCCGTTGGAACCATTTTACCCTCCGACAGTTAAACTTGGCAACAACAGTGCACTGTTCGTGAGCCCGACAAAATTCATTGTTATAACTGAACTAGCAGATGCCCGCGGCTTCGCCCCCGTTCTATTTTTTCTAAACAAAAAAAGAATTATCCAATTTGGTGCAGCAGGCGCAGTCAATCGGACGGAAGTTATGCGCGTACAAACATTTCGGTGATTCATTTTTATTTATATAGATATACAGTTGTGGCCATATAATTAAGAACGATTATTTATTGAGATGATTTTTTCAAAGTAACAAGTATAACTAATTGCCCGTATTTTTTTTATTTCTCTCGGTATTGCAAAACTTTTCCGTACTACCGGTACATTCATTTATGCAACATTGTTGGCTAAAAAATTAATAGAGAAACTTTATACATTCGATCTGAACCTAGTATTAGTACTTACTGGCTGGTCACGTAATTAAGAACGCTGAATAGTTTATTGTTTTTTCAAATTTAAATAGAGAACACTGTGTGGCTCTGTGGTTGTAGATTATTATTCGTATAATTTTGGCGCCATTTCGTGCTGTTAAAGTCTTAAAAGTGATTACTTCGTATAAAAACAATGGGGAAAAATAAAAGTTGTGATAAATCTACAAGAGAAGTAATAATAAAACTTCGCGAGAAGAATTGGTCGTATAAAATGATAGCCGACCATCTGCAATGTTCAAAAACAATGGTTTTCCATGCCGTAAAGCATTTTTCCACGTATCAAACTACTTCAAACGTTCCGCGTGGACCTAGACAGAGAAAGTCATCTCGTCGAGATGATCGAAATATCGTTCGTTTGGCAAAACAAAATCCTTTTAAAGGGTCTAATGAGTTGAGAAAAGAATATTTTGGCGAAAACAACCCTTCAGCAATCTCTGCACGCACTATTCGAAGGCGTTTGGTAGAAAATAAGTTGAACGGAAGGATAGCAAGGAAGGTGCCTATGTTGAAACGATGTCATAGGCAAGCCCGACTTGCATTTGCAAGAAGGTATGAAAACTGGACAGTCAGACAGTGGAAAAACGTTCTTTTTTTCTGACGAGACAAAAATAAATAGGGTATGTTCTGATGGAAAACGATATGTACGACGCCCTCCGAATAAAGCATTCGACCCAAAGTACACAAAAGTGACATTAAAGCATGGCGGGGGAAATGTGAAAATTTGGGGGTGCTTTTCTGGACATGGCGTTGGACCTGTTAGGCTGATAGAAGGAAACATGGATCAATTCCAATACAAAAATATACTGCAAGAAACAATGTTACCATATGCCGAAGACGTGCTTCCGGTTATTTGGACATTCCAGCACGACAATGATCCAAAGCATACTGCACGCACCGTTAAGGAATTCCTCACATCACAATCAGTTTCAGTCTTAGATTGGCCAGCCAACAGCCCAGATCTTAACCCAATAGAGCATCTTTGGTGCGAAGTCAAGAAAAAGGTTTCAAATCGACAGTGTGGCAATTTGAGAGAGCTGTACGACGTTTTCTTAGAAGAATGGAACTCTTATTTCTCTTGCGAAATGTCAAAAATTGATAGATTCAATGCCTCGCCGGTGTAAAGCCGTAATTAAAAGCCGTGGACATGCAACTAACTATTAATTTTAGTTCAAATGTATTAATTTGCTTTTTTTTCTATACCAACTTCACATTAATATGATTTATTTAATCTAAGTTTCATATAAAACAACTCTCGAGTAGTTTAATAAATCGTTCTTAATTATTTGTCCAGCTACATTACTATTTGAATTTATTAGTATAGAGAACAAATAAAATTTGTAAAAAAAAATGTTAGCAATTATACACTATTATTATTAATCCCGTTTGCTCTATCCATGTGGCTATTTTATAACATAACTTGTTACTTCTAAGAAGGAACACAACTAGACATATGACATGATGTAGATAAAAAAAAATCGGAAACTTCAAATCGTTCTTAATTGTATGACCACCACTGTATAGATATAGATGTAGATATATAGATAGATATAGATAATAATAAAATAGTACAATAATACACACATCTGAAAATATACAATACAAAAGACAACTAATATGCAATACACAATACAAAATACCTCCTCTGACGACGACCTCCTTAGCCTAGTTGGTAGTGGCCCTGCCTACGAAGCAAGAGGTCCTGGGTTCGAATCCCGGTAAGGGCATTTATTTGTGTGATGAGCACGAATATTTGTTCCTGAGTTATGGATGTTTTCTATGTATTTAAGTATTTATTTATCTATATAAGTATGTCTATCGTCGTCTAGTACCCATAGCACAAGCTTTGCTTAGTTTGGGACTAGGTCGATTTGTGTAAGATTGTCCCCTAATATTTATTTATTTATTTTTTAAATAAAATTAAATGCACAATGCTGTATGCATAGCCCGATTGCCTTTGCCACTTTTCCAAAAAGCAAAACGAAAAAGAAAAGACATCAAACAGAAGATATAAATGCGTGATTAGCGTAGCGTGGGTGCGAGGCTAGGGCCTAGGGACAGATCAGTGTTGCAGAAGTATCCATAATTTGACTATCGATCGTTGACCTCGTAAACTATTCAGGATATCGATATTGCTATCGATAGTATCGCACATGTCAATACCAGGGGGGTTCCCGGGAGGAGTATGGCAGTAGGTTGTCGCTCGGCCTTCGCGTAATTATAAGCATCTTTTTTACTGTGATTTTTGCAACAAACAATGACTTCTAAACAATCTTATAAATAACTTTTGACGACCAGATGGCCTAGTGGTTAGAGACCCTGACTATGAAGCTTGAGGTCCCGGGTTCGATTCCCGTGTCGGGGCAGATATTTGTATGAAAAATACGAAATGAAATGAAATGAAATGAAATATATTTATTTGCGTAACATTATGTCATAATAGATGGTAATCAATTTAAAATTTCAAAAAGTATCAATAATGTCAATTACCTTATAAAAGTAGGCATGCAAACATTTTCTTAGTCTAAATAATGCTACAAATGGAATAAAGTTCATATTTCAATGTCATTATCATTAATCACAATTCTTATAAACTATCAATTCAATTTAAAAAGAAAAAAAAAATTACATATAATTATTTATTGCGTTTTATAATTTAAGTATTCACTAACACTATAAAAATTGTTCGAATGCAAGAATTTTAATAAAGCCAATTTAAATTGTTTTGACGGCAACTCTAATATATTAGTTGGGAGCTTATTATAAATTTTTACTGCCATCCCGCTGACATTGTAGCGGTAGAAAGCAAGATTGCTTTTAACTACCCGCAATTTATTAAGCCGCGTGCTTCTTGCGTTGGGATTCATGTGCGATATTGTAGTAAAGTAGTGACTGTTTGTTTTTACAAAGATACATAATTCGGCAATGTAAATACATGGTAACGAATGTTTGTTCTCGGGTCTTGGGTGTTTAATATGTATTTAAGTATGTATCTATCTATATAAGTATGTTTATCCGTTGCCTAGTACCCATAACACAAGCTTTGCTAAGCTTACTTTGGGACTAGGTCAATTGGTGTGAATTGTCCCGTGATATTTATTTATTTATTTATTTATTTTACTTACTAACTAAAGGTAATTTACTGAATTAACACACCGTTATCTTTCTTGATTTATATACCTACCAAATATCGGCGAGTGGGAACCCTGTGCCCTTGGTTTCGGGTCAGCGGTGCCCAACGGAATATGAACGCTCGTATCACACGATAAGTTTCAATTTCGCGTGCAAGCAGTAAGAGTAGGCAGTAAGACTTTTGTTCGCAAGTGATCCTTCTTTACGTTAGTACTATTACTTATTCTGTGTCAATACTATCGATACTATCTATCGAGAGGGCTTGGGCCGTAGTTCCCACGCGGCCCCACTGCGGATTGGGAACTTCACACACACCATTAAATTTCTTCGAAGGTGTATGGTGGTTTCCTCACAATGTTTTCCTTCACCGTAAAGCTCATGGTAAATTTCAAATGTGATTTGATTTCGCTCATAAATTCCGAAAAAGTCAGAGGTGCGAGCCGAGATTTGAACCCACGACCCTCTACTTGAGAGGCCTGCTTTTTTTTCGAAGTTTCTATTGTGGGGGCCTCGGGCTGTTGCCCTGGTTGCACTCCCCTAAATCCGGCTGAGATGGTGATGATATATGTAAGAGCAAGGATGATGAAGACTGGATTAGCAATCGCCATAGTACAGATCGTCCGCAGAAAAATAGTTCGATTATTAAATCTAGATGGCGCTGACGACATTATAACCTGAGGCTTTGAAAGCAAAACAATAAGACTACAGATGTTTCATATATTACTACAAATGTATTATTTTTCAAAAATATCGCATAATAACATTTGTCCCTCATGTTGAAAACATAATTAAAAAAGCAACGAAAATGTTGGGGTTTGTTTTAAGAAATGCAAGAATATTCCGACGTAGGACAACGTAAATTATATTATATTATAGCCTTGTCAGAAGTATCGTCGAGTACTGTAGTGTGGTGTGGCGTCCGCACTACGCTACGCATTCACTGCGATCGGAGCGAGTGCAGAAGCGATTTTAAAGACATTTAACTTTTTCGGAGGGTAGTGCAAGAAAAGTAACTTCTTACAAACAAAGGTTGCAGCACTATGGGTTGGAGTCGTTAGCTTTGCGTAGAAATATTGCAGACGCGGTGTTCCTGTACAAGGTTTTGCGAAACGACATAGCTTGTCCACAGCTATTATCCCGAATGCCCCGCAAGCCTGTCACACCGCTCTGCGCTCTGCTCAGGCGCACAGTCCTCGGCAGCAATTCACCCATCCCGAGATTGTGCAAGACTTTGTATAGTTGTAGCCACAATACGGATATACACTCTGATTCGATACGCAAATTTGAAATAGGTGTACGTAGGAGTCTAGTAAGTGTAGTTAATCTCATATAAGCTTGAGTTAGTGAAAAGGTGATGAGAACTAAACTTGTAAGCTAGTCACAGTTAATAACTATCTATATATATAAAATTCTAAACTGACTGACTGACTGACTGACTGTTGATATATCAACGCACAGCCCAAACCACTGGACCTAGAGACTTGAAATTTTGCCCATAGATACCTTATACAATGTAGGCATCCACTAAGGAAGGATTTTTGGGAATTCCCACGGGAACGGGAAAAAACGGGATTTATATATTCGATTCCGAGTGACCGTATCTCAGTAACTATAATAACTAGACTCTTCAATTTTGGCACAGAAGTAGGTAATTTAATTATAAAAGTAAAAAACAGTATAAGGATTTTCGGAAATTCCCACGGGATAAGGAAAAAACCAGATTTTTCGTTTTACTGGTCGTAGAAAGCTGAAATTCGGCATGTAGGTTGCTTGGGGAGTGTAGAGGAGCATTGTAAGAGGAATTTCCAAAATTAAATAATTCCGTATTCGGAAATCACCCCCCTTCTCCCCGCTCTGATAGGACGACACTTTCGAGCGTGAATGTGTCTTTAAACTACCAGCACCGACAATAGAGAAGCAAAGTAGTCTATCATGTCTTCATCAAAATTTAAATCGCTTCACTGGCAAAATATATGACTTAGAATTACTCTCTGAAAAGTTAAATTTAGATATTATTTGCTTAACAGAAACTTATGTAAATAATTATGTAATAGCTAGTATTTATATATATTTTTTTCTCTATTTAATTGCATGCTGTGTTTACCTGTAAGTGATTGTTACACTTTGCCCGTATAAGCTAAGTGAAACGTATTTATTGCCATTACTAGTGTAAACAATTGTTGGTGAACCAAATAAATAAATAATACATTTGCAGTAGTATGAAATATCTGTAGTCTTATTGTTTTGCTTTCAAACCCTCGGGCTATATGTCAGCGCCATCTAGATTTAATAATCGAACTATAAAAATCGTGGTCGATCTGTACTATGGCGATTGCTAATCCAGTCTATATCATCCTTGGTATGAGGCAGTGAGACAGGTTGTCCGTTGCAGGCTGTACGACGCGCGCGCGCAGCGGCGGCCCGTCTGCGACATCCAGCTGGACAAGATGGCCGCCACCTGCATCGCGCCCGGCTTCGACTCGCGGTTGGTTTACTGTATTTTAACCCCCGACACAAAAAGTAATAGTAGGGGAGACCGAGGACAGTTGACACAGAGGAGAGTAGACACAACGTCGATTTTTTAGAACTTATTAACTGCTAGCGAGCTCGCAATAGCGCGCGTTTGATAGCTCGAGACTTGAACTAAAATGTTCATGTCAGATTGAAAGAGGACAAATGTTTTGTATTAAATATTGACAAATATCTCATGCAACATTGCTTTTACTCCGTTAATGATTTTTTTAAGTCTGATGATAAATGATAATTGGGAATGTCTAAAAAAAATTACCAGTGGTTTTTATATTTTTTTTGTATAGAAAAGTCAATTATAAGAAACTAATTTCAATATTTTGTCATTTAGTTCTCTACTTTTTTCATAATTAATTATTGAAACTATTTTAGTTGATGACGTCAGATTATAATTGAGGGCTCCCACAATGCCAAATTTCTAAATCTATCTAAACGCGTACGATAAGGCAACCCCTTTAATTATTTTTTGCGTAGTGGTACACTATACACTGTGTCACTTTACTGGCACTGACAAAGTGCTAGATGTCAGACAGCGGGTCCAAATCAAACTCCGTAGTATAATCCACGCGTAAATTGTGAAGAATTCTAACCACACAGAATAAAGTACGACTTGGACCGGTCACGCAATTTACACCAATGTCAAATGAAGGTCATTGCTTATTTGTTATATAATAAATTCATTACATAATATTAAAATGTAATAACTACAGAAAACGATTTAAAAAGCATTTATTTCGAAATGGTTTTCGATTTTCTATACATTGCAAAAAAATAGACATCCCCAATTGTATTCATACTGACAATACAATACAATACAATGACTCTTTATTGTACACCACAAATAATACAATACAGTAAAACAAGTACATGAAAAAAAAGAAATAAGGTAAGCAATGGGCGGCCTTATCGCTTCGAAGCGATCTCTTCCAGGCAACCTTTAAAAAAAAGAAAGAAAGCAAGGAATGCATTTCAGCAGGTGGTGCAATATAAAATTTAATAAATAATAACAAAATAACAAACATTTTAATAAAACAACTGAAAACATCCAATAATACACATCATAAAACATACATAGATAAGTGATATACAATATACTTGTAAATAAAAGGACTATAATACAATTTTCAAGCACAGGATAATAAATAGTGCTGCTTAAGCATAGATTTAAAAATAGGCAAAGATTTAGCACGCCGTAGGTCTATTGGTAGGGAGTTCCATAACCGAATAGCCTGGACAGTAAAAGAGTACACATTGAATTGACATTGACTGACATTAATATTCTTTTTTTGGATTCCTTTGACATTATATTTTTTTTCCCCTCTATATTAAAACCAGTTCTATCAGTTTTCTATAAAGAACTTTCGAAAAGGCTCTGTGATACCACAGGGGACCGAAGAGCTGGCAGCTTCCTCGCTCAACGTATCAGCATTGCTGTACAGCGAGGTAATGCTGCCAGTATCTTTGGGTCCATGCCGCGGGGGAACCATTTATGAATTTTATTTAGTTTTTAGTTTAGTTAGTTTTGCTTTATTTTTAATTATACTGTTAATTTATTTAAATTTAATTTGTAATTAGTATTTACTTTACAATATAATAATAAGTGTATTATTACTAGGCAGTAGTGGAATAAAAACCAGTTTGACATTAAATGTAACCTTAGACTATAAGATAAATTTTGAATATTTGTATGTTGCATGTGCAACAGAATATGTCTGGACATCAAATTTTATTAACATCCATATTATGTAACCATATTCTATGCAAATAAATATATTATTATTAGTATTATTATTATTAAAAAACGCGCGCTATTGCGAGCTCTCTAGCAGTAAGTAAGTTCTAAAAAAATCGACGTTGTTTCTACTCTCCTCTGTGTCAACTGTCCTCGGTCTCCCCTACATTTCTGCATAGGCCGGGAAGTAAGAGGTTGCCGGCCGAGTGGTACCCTTGTTCCAGCCGAGGCTTGTATAGTGCTTTTCTAAAACATGCAATGAAATAAATAAAAAACTTCAAGAAATTAAAATTGCAAAGAAATACAAATGTCATGTTATGATTGCCATAGAATGTAACTTTATTAAAATGTTTACTTATTATTCATCGTACTTTAAAAAAAACTGCTGCAAATATGGACTCAATTTGTCTTAGATGAATATTGTATAGGATCAAGGAACAAAACTAGGCAGTTTTCGTATTTTTTATACCTCGCATTTAAAAGTTAATTTTTGCGTATCTAAACAAAGTTACATTCTACGGGAGCTGTCATCGAGAAAATAAATGATTGGAAATACTATGTGTTACTTTCTACGACGTTTTTGATGACGTAATGGCAATATTTCATACCATTTTTGAGAAAAATTA
Source organism: Archips xylosteana (assembly GCA_947563465.1). Taxonomy (NCBI): domain Eukaryota; kingdom Metazoa; phylum Arthropoda; class Insecta; order Lepidoptera; family Tortricidae; genus Archips; species Archips xylosteana. The sequence continues at coordinate 1,489,377 of OX387370.1, forward strand.
TATTACGTGACGATTTTTACTGGAACGGCCTCATCCAAAGAATTTACCACGGGCCTCAGATGGTACTACGCCGCTGGGGGCTCCTAATATCAGTACTGTTGCTCCAGGCAGGTGTTCGTGGGCTTTGGGCGCGGGCAGCTCCACGCCGCCGACTTCCGTGTGTCGCGCCTCGACAAGGGGTTCAAGGGCAGCGCCGGCGCCGTCGCGGGCGTTGCGGCGGCGCACGGGCTGCTGGCTAGCGTCAGTCTCGACCGGCACCTCAGGGTGCATTGCTATAAGACCAAGGAACTGCTGTACAAGGTATGTGCACGGATGTTTGTACTCGACAAGGGGTACCGGGGCAGCGCCGGCGCCGTCGCGGGCGTTGCGGCTGCGCACGGGCTGCTGGCTAGCGTCAGCCTCGACCGACATCTCAGGGTGCATTGCTACAAGACTAAGGAACTGCTGTACAAGGTGTGTGCATGGGGTGTTTGTACTCGAGTCTTGGATGTTATGTTACAATACAATACAAATATTCTTTATTGATCACCAAAAACGTACAGTGACATTACAAAAATAAAAATTCAGGTAGACAATAGGCGGTCTTATCGCTAAAAAGCGATCTCTTCCAGACAACCAATTACTCAGAAATTAATAAATATCAACAGACTAATGTATGGCAGAAATAACAGACAAGAGAAACGTAGTATTAATAGACAATAAATAATAAAAGCGTTACAAATACAATACAAATTTTATAAATAAACAAATACATTTGTAAATATATTTCTAATTGCGTGACTTGTTTAGCATACAAGTATAAAAATCATCAAACTTTAGGGATGATGGGAAAACCAAAGGAGTGCTGTAGGCCTTTTCAGTGTCTATCTATTGATTTGGTTGGTCCATTACCTATGACTCGAACTCAAAATTGCTTTATTTTAGTTGTGAATTGCTGCTTTTCCAAGTATTGTCTAATATTTCCAATCAAAAAGGCCACGACTAAGATTATTTACAAAATTTTAGAAGAAATACGTATTCCTCGTATATGGTATTCCTCAAACTCTTATTATGGATAATGGTAGTCAGCTGATAAGTCATGAACTGCAGGAACTTTTCTCTAAATATAAAGTTCCTCACGTCCATTTCACAGCTAAATATTCTCCACAAATTAATTCTGTCGAACGTTACAACCGTACTTTAATATCTGCGATAAGTTCATTTGTAGAAAATGATCACAGAAATTGGGATGTACATATTTCTGAAATTCAGTTTTTCAGCTCGTTCCGTGCGGGTCGCTGTACGGCGCCGCTGACTCTACTGACGTCGATTACGACGATTTAATATTCGCACCCCGCGATATTTATGCGGAAAATTTAGGCCATTTGTCACCTATTTTTGACAAAGTGCAGGCTGCAATATGGAATTCACATATAAAAAACTGTAAATATTATAATTTGAGGCGTAAGCAAGCTGAGTTCAATGAGGGCGATGTTGTTTGGCGTCGCAATTATCAGTTTAGTGACGCTGGTAAATATTTTAGCGCCAAATTGGCACCTAAGTTTGTAAAGTGTACAGTATTGAAGAAATTGTCGCCTCTAGTGTACGAATTAGCTGACCATAATGGTCGTGCTATCGGAAGGTGGCATATTAAAGACTTCAAGTTGTAAATTTTGTAAATTTAGTGTTATTATTTCTTCTTCGTTTATTTTTTTTTACTTTTACTGAATTTTCCTCTCTCTTCCGTGTTTGGAAAATTCTCCTGGGCGCGCGGGGTACTGTGACACGGCAAACCTCCGTGGTGCGCAACTGGCCGCTTACAGAAAAACAAAATTCTAAATTCTGAACTATTGATTTTATTTTATTTTATTTATTATACATATTATTAAATTAATTGTTGCAGCAATACCTGACGTCGAAGCTGTCGTGCCTGTTGCTGCAGACAGAGGGCGCCACCGCGCTGGCCGCGCGCGCCGCCGACCAGCTCGACGACCTCAAGGAGGAGCCGCACCAACTGGAGGAGCTGGAGCCGGCCGACGACCTCGACCGGCTGTTCGAACACATGGAGACTGTGGGGTGAGTTGTGCAAATGTTGGGGGTATTGGACGCCGTTCGAGACCCTTGTGGCCTCATCAGCAGAGATCGGAATTTTCACGGCAAAATATAAGACTGTCTGTCGCAATCAAGCTAGTGTTAGAACCAATTTTTTATCGATATCAATAGTTGTGCGATAGAAGTAAAAAACGGTCCACTTAATAAAAAAACATATTTAATACAGAATTTTAGGTCAGGTTTGTATAAAATTATATAGAGACAGGTGCAATTTCTTCTTCGAAGTCCGCGTCAGTACACACAGCAACAAATGACATTTTATTTGGTTTGTGATAGTGACAGGAGTACCTAGATAATCATTAATTTCTCAACGTTCTCTGGGAGTAGCCTGATTCGTTTATCATTTGACCTAAAATTCTGTATTAAATATGTTTTTTTTATTTAGTGGACCGTTTTTTCTTCTATTGCACAACTATCGATATCGATAAAAAATTGGTTCTAACACTAGCTTGATTGCGACAGTCTTATATTTTGCCGTGAAAATTCAGATCTCTGCTCATCAGCCTTCAGTTCGACGAGCATTAGCATTAGGTCAGCATTTAAATGCTAAATAGATACGTCCCAGAGTACAGGCCTCTCAAAATTAGAGCTTGGGCCGTAGTTCCCATGTCGGCCCAGTGCGGATTGGGATCTTCACACGCACCATTGAATTTTTCACAAGAGTGTGCATGTTTTCCTCACCGTACGTCTCATGGTATATTTCAAATGTAATTTCACATGTAAATTGACAAGATTTCATATTTCTAAGGCTATAATTTGATTCGTTCTCTGTGTTCTGTTTGAAAAGAGAGAGACGCTGATAGTTTTAAATTTTCACCGGGATTATTAATTAATTTATAACATTTTTTTCAAGATGTGCTTATTCTAAAAGGGCATAACTCCAAAACTACCACACAATAGATCCATTACTTTTGACTAGTCTCTATTAAAAAAAATGATGACGTAAATCTGACGTTGAGGTTGTTATCGAATTTAAAATTATTACAGTTCTTTTTTCTGGTGAAAAGGGCAAAGGGAACATATCTATTCTGTGGTAGTATTGGTAAATTCAGATGTATTTTTTTAATTTCTTGTTTTTTTTTAAAAATATGGAGATATAAATTATAATAAATATTTTTCCGTGTTCAGGAGGCAAAACTCTTTCGATTCCTGTAGTAATTTTCAGGTGTTAAAAAATGAAATCTCCGTCAATTCCGAAAAACTCAGAAGTGCGAGCTTGGGCTCGAACTCACAACCTTCTTCATGAGAAGCCATAGGTCAAACCGCTAGGCCACCACAACTCTTATAGATGTATATATTATACTTCTTTTTTTTAGTGATGCACCTAAAAAGAAAAAGTTGCCGCCAGTCGCAACTAAAGCCAAGAAAATGAAGCCTTCCCTAGAGGGCAGCACTGTAGACGTGGATATTCCTCAATCTGACGAAGAAACAGCAGAAACTGAAGAGGACAAAGAAGATGCCATCAAGAAGTTGCTGAGGAGCACGGAGAAGCAGAAGAGGAGGATGGAGAAGAAAAAGAAAGCGAAGAAGGCGAAAAGCGTGTTTCATAATGCTTAGAATAAATGAATTTGAAGTTGTTGTGATTTTTATTTGCCTAGTTTTAAATGTATTGGAAATGATTGGTTGACTAACTGTTACATAACACTGCATTACACTGTTTGAGTTAAAAGCATTAATAAAAATCGTTATAAGAAAGGGTTACAATTGTCTGTCTAAATTGACTGACTTAGGCTGCGTATCCACCGGAGCTGTGCGAGGATGCGTTGCGAGGGATGTGTTTGTCATGAACCAATAGAAACACTTCATTTAAAAGGTCCTAAGTGAATGAAGTGTTTCTATTGGTTCATAACAAACACATCCCTCGCAACGCATCCTCGCATAGCTCCGGTGGAAACGCAGCCTTAGTCGAAGCTAATACAAAAATTCCGGACTCATGTCTATCGTTAGTAGCCCAAAAGAAATATTGCACTGGTTCATGGTGTTTTCAAATAATTTCTACAGGCTTTTAGTCCCAAGTCATAAAAAATAGGTTTCGTTTTTACTAAAATGATTAAATTACTTTGTAAAAGAAATTTGCAGCGCCATCTAGTATGTTAATATTAAACTAAGTTTGATTTAACGCCATCTATAAGTTTAGTTTGGTACTAGAAAATTCGTAGTAAGCTACTCGACAACAGATGGCGCTTTTACTTGGTTAAGCAATGCTTACACGTTCCATCTTCATGTTATAAAACATAACCAGTTAAATTACTGAAAAACGCCTCAGTAATTTAACCAATAATGAGCCAGATAATTAAGTAAACATTGTTATGATTGGTAAAGTAATTTAGCTGTCACTTGGATTAAAAGAAAACAAAAAATAGGCCTCCAGTGCTTCGTTGGTTTTCCGAATAGTTAACTTTGCATTTAATTTATGAAACATTGAAACTTCCGTCTTGTTATGAGTTAAAGTAGCATTTTAAATACTTTTTACACTATTCTTTACTTATAAGATTTAAATATGAGCGATTGGGATTGCTGCAGGATGTGTCTTGGAGTAGAGTCTATGAATCCAATATTTTTACAATCAGAGCATAGTGAGCATTATACAAACGTTATTTTTATCGCCACAGGTATCAAAGTAAGTGATACACAAATCATTAAGCGGGTAACACGAATAAAGCCCATAGTTATTTTATTGCCAAAAAAACTTTACTTACTCGTAAGTTTTTCGTCAAGTATTACTGGGTTTTGCCTGCGACTTTGTGATTCAGAAATCGAAGATGGTAAAGCTTCTTCATCTCTTTCATTGAATAAACCAAAAATCCACCATCATCATCGGTATCAGTAAATGTAAAACAGTGGAACATAGAACCTCCTCCTTTTTTGAAGTCGGTTAATAAATCTTGTTTATTCCCTATAACGCGGGAATTTTAAAAATCCTATAATTGCCTACAAGCAGGCCTAATTTTTAGGGTCAGGGTCTAGTAATCATAGTTACGGAGATAGGGTCACCCCAAATCAAATATAACATAAATGGCATTTATTTCGTATCCTGTGTGAATTTCCACAAATCTGTCCTTATTCTTTGCCTAAATCATAAATCAATCAATGCAAAATTTTAGCCTTCTAGACTCAACGTTTTTCTTTCTGCTGAAATGATGAGGTTAGGGTCCGAGGGCCTCCTGAGGGATATCAAACCTCTGGTCACCGCCTAGCCCTCCAATAGCTATGCCACTGATTCTGAAATTACCTTTATATGTTTCAGGTACACATGGACGATTCATTACCTCAAATAATATGCCGCTACTGCATCAACATTATAAACCAAACGATTAAATTTAGAAAAAAATGTGAACAAGCCCAAATAACTTTGAAAGAGCGACTTAACAACAAACTTTGTGCTATAAAACTAGAGACCGAATACAAAACTGATGATACAACCATAGATATATCAGAATATATTGATGATGATTTCAAAGACTATGATGACAATATTACGTTGAATACGCTACAATCTGAAATAGATGTCCCTAAAGAAGACATAGATGATCATATGGACTATAAAAATAAAGTAGATAATAATAAATCAGGTGATATTTTTGATAATAACAAAGTCAAAAGTAATGTCAAAAGAAGCAATGGAAAGAAAATTAAGGAGGTTAAAAAGAGAAGTAAGAAGAAAGAGGATAGCGGAAAGGTCAAAGAAGAGATTGAATGTGAATACTGTCATAAGATTTTAACTTCAAAACTGTCGATTAGAAATCATTATAAGATACATACAGGGTTTGATGTTGTTTGTGAGGTAAGGAAATTAATTATTTACTAGCTTTTGCCTCAACTTTGAATGTGTAAACACCTAAATCTAGTGGTTGCATTATAATCCTAGGATTTTGCTCAAATCCCCTGGAAAGTCCCAATTACATATAACACCAACATTTGACATAATATTTGAAACTAACTTTTTGTTACTCTTAACACAATCACTGCAGCAATTAGTTTAACTTGCAACTAACCATACATGTGTTGACCCATTACCGCAGGGAACATGTTAACCTTTTAACCACCATAGTCTGATATATAAGACATAAAATTTCCAGTTCATATCACCCCAGTCTGATAAATAAGACCAAGTTTTGATTTGTATTTTAAAGGATATTTATTGCTCTGGCATAATTAGATTACATTGACTTATACACATTTATTATTAAAATGCATGCACAATGAAAAATTCTAAGCGGTTAAACGGTTCAGGTTCACAATCAGTTTCTTTTTATCAAAAATATAATAGTGGTTGTAAAACACCAAAAGTAGTCTACTAAAATATTTATCTACTAGCTTTTGCCCGCGACTCCGTCCGCGTGGAATTAGTAATTTGGGCAGCTTATTTTTTTTATCCAATTTGCTTTTTCATCAATTATGGCTCTCCTTAGTTCCTCGATATAAAAAAATTACCCCCCCCCCTCACCGACCCCCCACCGAACCCCCCCCCCCCCCCCCCCCGCACACCCGCGTTCACATTCACCACCGTACCTAATCCCAAGTCACTACTTCTAAAAACTGTTCTATAAATTCTTAAAATAGACGTATCTTTCTTATTTGTGAACCGATTCAAATGAAACAAACACTAAATGTTAATCCAAGAAAATACCAACATATCAGTGAAAACCGCATCCTTCTAGGTTAAGCCGTTTCTGAGATTAGCGCGCACAAACGCACAGAAAAACAGACAATAATTCTAAAAAACATTGTTTTGGGTTCTATTGCGCTAGTAAATAGCCCTAGTGACAGTTTTTCTCAAATATCTTCAATGTACAGACACCGACTTGTTACAGATTTATTATATGTATAGATTTTAGTATTTTTTCCTACCAACTGAATTTGTGACTTTGGGATTATCCCGGAAACGAAATGCCTGAATCTGGCAACCTTGATGACCCATATAAACTGTATGAAAAAAAGTCACGACACTGTTTCTAAAAACAAGGACACTATGTTCTTTATGAAAATGAATAGCATTTGTGATTTTTAATAAGAAAACCCCAAAATTTCCTTTCAAAAAGGACACTTTTGGCGTGACAACGTCTAATAAATCGATGAACGCCGGCTGCACGCACGAAAAATCCCGTACATGACCCGTATATGTCCCGTATAAGAGAGAGCAGTGAACGCCAGGATGTACAAGAGAGCAGCGCGCGCCAGGATGTACAATCTTAGTACTAGCGCTCGGGTAGTTTTTAATGGAGGGGGGAGGTGCGGGGCTATTAATAGGCGGATGAAAATTTCATTGATTTTGCCGTAGGATGCACCGTTTTCAAGATATTTGACAAAACACCGGTTCTCGTCCGATCACCGAGGTTAAGCAACGTCGGACGCGGTCAGTACTTGGATGGGTGACCGCCTGGTTTCATTATCGTTTTTTGAATGTTTTGTTATGACGTTGTCACGTTAAACTATCGTCCGTAAACCGACTTTACAGACAACCGGTTTTTTTTATTTTATTGATAATGTCCAAATAAGCCATTTGTCAAACTGCATGAGTATCATAAAATTTGCACAATACGATAATACGATTAATTTCACTGGTTTTGCGTTTGTTCGTCAGCACTGCGGCAAGAAGTTCATAACGCGGCGGCTGCTGTTGATGCACTGTCGGGCGAAGCATGGCTACGAGAAGACTGACAAATGCTCCTACTGCGACTACCGCGCCTCCAACGCAGAACAGGTCAAGGTGAGTCTATTTCTACTTATAACCAAGGATGATATAGACTGGATTGGCAGTCGCCATAGTACGGATCGGCCGCGGTTTTTGTAGTTCGATTATTAACTCTAGATGGCGCTGAAATATAGCCATAGGCTTTGAAGGCAAAACACACAGACTAGAGATGTTTCATATTACTACAAAATTACAAATGTATTATTTTTCAAAAATATTGCATAATAATACATTTGCAGTGATATGAAATATCTGTAGTCTTATTGTTTTGCCTTCAAAGCCTCTGGCTATATTTCAGCGCCATCTAGATTTAATAATCGAACTACAAAAACCGCGGCCGATCCGTACTATGGCGACTGCCAATCCAGTCTATATCATCCTTGTCATAACTAAACACTAACTCGTTATTTAACGAAGTTAGCATTTCGACTAACGGATTATAAGTTAACTTAAAAAACCGGCCAAGTGCGAGTCGGACTCGCGCACGAAGGGTTCCGTACCATTATCTATAAAAAATTGCGGTTTACGATTTATGACGTATTAAAAAAAACTACTTACTAGATCTCGTTCAAACCAATTTTCGGTGGAAGTTTACATGATAATGCACATCATATATTTTTTTTAGTTTTATCATTCATATTGTAGTGGTAGAGCCATGATGTAGCTAGCCGCTGCATCACGAATGGGCCGGCTCGTCCGGGGCAGTACCACCCTCTCACAGAACACCGGCGTGAAGCAGCAGTAATCCTGCTTGCGTTTCGTACGGTCAGTGAGAGTGCCGGGGGCTCAATACCTCACCCCTTCCCTCCCTCATTCCTTCCCTCTCCTTTAGGGCCGACAACGCACTGGCATCGTGTAAAGCGCTGCGGATGTCTATGGACAGTGGTGTTCATTTAACATCAGGTGACCCACTAGTTCGTTTGTCTGGCCTATCTAACATAAAAAAAATTCTCTTATTTTAGAAGTTACAGGGGGGGGGGGGGGGGACACACGTTTACCACTTTGGAAGTGTCTCTCGCGCAAACTATTCAGTTTAGAAAAAAATGATATCATTTTTGAAGACCTATCCATGGGTACCCCACACGTATGGGTTTGATGAAAAACGATTTTTGAGTTTCAGTTCTAAGTATGGGGAACCCCCAAAATTTATTGTTTTTTTTTTGTATTTTTGTGTGAAAATCTTAATGTGGTTCACAGAATACGTCTACTTACCAAGTTTCAACAGCATAGTTCTTATAGTTTTGGTAAAACGTGGCTGTGACATACGGACGGACAGACAGACAGACATGACGAATCCATAAGGGTTCCGTTTTTTCCATTTAGCTACGGAACCCTAAAAAACGGACTTGTACCAGAGATGTACAGGCTATTACTGAGGCTCCGCTGTCCGTCCGTCTGTTACCAGGCTGTATCTCAGGATTCGTGATAGCTAGACAAAATATTTATCCCATACAACAAACGCCATTTTTTTTGCTCGATATTGATAACGGCAACAGGTAGACGCTTGTAATATTCACAGAATATTTAGTTATATATTCACTTTAAAAATATATAATTAAATTAAAATAAAACATATATTCAAATATTATTTATTTTATTAGCAGTACGGCTGCTCACCGAATCTAAGATTATTTAAAAGCGAAAAAGTTTTTCGGGTGCGCCGGTGGGATTCGAACCCACGTCTCCTGGGTATGCGCCCCAACGGGGCATCATTATCATTTCTTACGCATTTCCAATGTAATTTGGAACGTAGGAGTCGTAGCTTCTAATAGTTGCGATGGATGTTACCACACGCCACTGTTGGCGTATGTAAGCGATTAAGAATTTCGGGGGAGTCGGTTGGATGCGACGTGGTTCAATTGGTAGAACACCCGTTGGGGCGCATACCCAGGAGACGTGGGTTCGAATCCCACCGGCACACCCGAAAAACTTTTTCGCTTTTAAATAATCTTAAAACATATATTTAAGGGGGGCTCCCATACAGCAAACGTCATTTTTTTGCCGTTTTTATCGACTCGCACTTGGCCGGTTTTGTATTTTGAATTAAAATATAGTATGTACAATACGTTTACTTTTAGTTTACCACTGACAGATGGCTTGCCTTCATTTCATTTCCAACTTTAACGCCATACGAATAAAGTAGCTATTACAAAATCTGCAAACGTGGGTAACAGTATTCTAAAATTGGCTTTATTTGTAAGTCGTTAAAGTTGAATACGAAATGAAGGCAAACCATCTGTCAGTGGTAAACTTTATAATATAATATTAAATAATATGTATATAATATTAGGGGACAATCTTACACAAATCGACCTAGTCCCAAACTAAGCAAAGCTTGTACTGTGGGTCCTAGACAACGATAGACATACTTATATACAGTGGTGGTCATACAATTAAGAACGATTTGAAGTTTCCGATTTTTTTTTATCTAAATCATGTCATATGTCTAGTTGTGTTCCTTCTTTGAAGTAACAAGTTATGTTATAAAATAGCCACATGGATAGAGCAAACGGGATTAAGAATAATAGTGTATAATTGCTAACATTTTTTTTTACAAATTTTATTTGTTCTCTATACTAATAAATTCAAATAGTAATGAAGCTGGACAAATAATTAAGAACGATTTATTAAACTGCTCGAGAGTTGTTTTATATGAAACTTAGATTAAATAAATCATATTAATGTGAAGTTGGTATAGAAAAAAAAAGCAATTTAATACATTTGAATTAAAATTAATAGTTAGTAGCATGTCCACGGCTTTTAATTACGGCTTTACACCGGCGAGGCATTGAATCTATCAATTTTTGACATTTCGCAAGAGAAATAGAGTTCCATTCTTCTAAGAAAACGTCGTACAGCTCTCTCAAATTGCCACACTGTCGATATGAAACCTTTTTCTTGACTTCGCACCAAAGATGCTCTATTGGGTTAAGATCTGGGCTGTTGGCTGGCCAATCTAAGACAGAAACTGATTGTGATGTGAAGAATTCCTTAACGGTGCGTGCAGTATGCTTTGGATCATTGTCGTGCTGGAATGTCCAAATAACCGGAAGCACGTCTTCGGCATATGGTAACATTGTTTCTTGCAGTATATTTTTGTATTGGAATTGATCCATGTTTCCTTCTATCAGCCTAACAGGTCCAACGCCATGTCCAGAAAAGCACCCCCAAATTTTCACATTTCCCCCGTCATGCTTTAATGTCACTTTTGTGTACTTTGGGTCGAATGCTTTATTCGGAGGGCGTCGTACATATCGTTTTCCATCAGAACATACCCTATTTATTTTTGTCTCGTCAGAAAAAAGAACGTTTTTCCACTGTCTGACTGTCCAGTTTTCATACCTTTTTGCAAATGCAAGTCGGGCTTGCCTATGACATCGTTTCAACATAGGCACCTTCCTTGCTATCCTTCCGTTCAACTTATTTTCTACCAAACGCCTTCGAATAGTGCGTGCAGAGATTGCTGAAGGATTTTTTTCGCCAAAATATTCTTTTCTCAACTCATTAGACCCTTTAAAAGGATTTTGTTTTGCCAAACGAACGATATTTCGATCATCTCGACGAGATGACTTTCTCTGTCTAGGTCCACGTGGAACGTTTGAAGTAGTTTGATACGTGGAAAAATGCTTTACGGCATGGAAAACCATTGTTTTTGAACATTGCAGATAGTCGGCTATCTTTTTATACGACCAATTCTTCTCGCGAAGTTTTATTATTACTTCTCTTGTAGATTTATCACAACTTTTATTTTTCCCCATTGTTTTTATACGAAGTAATCACTTTTAAGACTTTAACAGCACGAAATGGCGCCAAAATTATACGAATAATAATCTACAACCACAGAGCCACACAGTGTTCTCTATTTAAATTTGAAAAAATAATAAACTATTCAGCGTTCTTAATTACGTGACCAGCCAGTAAGTACTAATACTAGGTTCAGATCGAATGTATTAAGTTTCTCTATTAATTTTTTAACCAACTATGTTGCATAAATGAATGTACCGGTAGTACGGAAAAGTTTCGCAATACCGAGAGAAATAAAAAAAATACGGGTAATTAGTTATACTTGTTACTTTGAAAAAATCATCTCAATAAATAATCGTTCTTAATTATATGGCCACAACTGTAGATAAATAAATACTTAAATACATAGAAAACATCCATAACTCAGGAACAAATATTCATGCTCATCACACAAATAAATGCCCTTACCGGGATTTGAACCCAGGACCTCTTGCTTCGTAGGCAGGGTCACTACCAACTAGGCTAAAGCGGTTGTTAAAATTAAAATGTAATTTTACATGTATTATTAAATGTAATTTTACTGTACCAACTATTGTGTAACGTACGACATCAGATCCACGAGCGTCTCCACACTGGCGAGAAGCCGTACGCGTGCGCAGACTGCGGCGCCGGCTTCCACCGCAAGAGTAGCTACCTGCAGCACGTGGCCATACACCTGCCCGAGAAGACCGTGCAGGTGAGGGGGGGCTGACTCGCGAGCCTGCTGTTGACTGTGACTCGCGAGGCTTTAGTTATCTCTGACTCGCGAGGCTGCTGTTGGCTTTTTACTCGCGATTCTGTAGTTGACTCTGGACTCGATAGGCTTTATTTGACTGACTCGAAAGGCTACAATTGACTCTCACTCGCGAAGCTGTTGTTGATTGACTAGCGAGGCTGCAGCTGACATTAACTCAAGAGGCCTGTGTTGACTCAGACACACCAAGCTCTAGTTGACTCTGACTCGCGAGGCTGCAGTTGACTCTGACTCGTGAGGCTGCTGTTGACTCTGACTCGCGAAGCCGTTGTTGATTGACTAGCGAGGCTGCAGCTGACTTTGACTCAAGAGGCATGTGTTGACTCAGACTTACCAAGCTGTAGTTGACTGACTCGCGCGGCTGTATTCAACTGACTCGCGAGGCTACAGTTGACACTGATTCGCGAGGCTGCAAATCACTGACTCGCGAGGCTGCTGTTGACTCTGAATTGCTAGGCTGTATTTTACTGACTTGCGAGGCTGCAGTTGATTTTAACTCTCGAGGCTGTATTTGATTTTGACTCGCGAGGCTGCAGTTGACTCTGACTCGCGAGTCAGTTGTTGACTCTGTCGTGTTGCGACGGCCATGTTGTTACTCAGTATGTTGTCCTGTCCCGCAGTGCGTGCAATGTCCCGCGCGCTTCAAGTCGGTAACGCTGATGCGCATCCATGCGGCGCGGCACCGCGCGCCCCGCTACAGCTTCCAGTGCGCTCTCTGCGACAACAGCTTCGCGCGACGCAGGTAACATACAGACACACGAACAAGCACAAATTATCCGCCGCCTAGATCCCGCCAATTTATATTTTACTATATTGACATCATGTTTCATAGTAACATAAGACCTACACAATCGATATCTAAATAGAAATAGTTTTATTTTTCAAAACGTCCGTATTCGATTCCCGAGCTGAGTAAAAGTTTTTTTTAAAATGTATGAATGCAGTTTTCCTTGTCAGTAAAATCAATGACATGGTTCCTAATAACAGATCCTCGTATGCTTTGATCAATTATAACTGTAGATACACATTGCCGAACAAAATCCCCTTCAAAGAATGTCCGAACTTTTTTATTTGTTTGCGTAACAATTAAAATCATCACCTACACAGAAATTTGAACCTAGTCTTTACTTCGTTACAGTCGAATTTCGGTTGACACTTGACAGCTAAACTTGACAATTTCACGCAACGTACTGAGAAAAAAGAAGGCCACTTTTATCAAAGTGGCGCTCATTTGGCTCGGACATTTTCGGGCGCGCGACTGTGGATCTACAGTTATAATTGATCAAAGTTCGTATGCCTTATAGTTTCAGACTTTCCCATACTGACCGATCTAAATGTTTACACCCTTTGATCAATTATAACTGTGGATCCACAGTCGCGCGCCCGAAAATGTCCGAGCCAAATGAGCGCCACTTTGATAAAAGTGGCCTTCTTTTTTCTCAGTACGTAGCGTGAAATTGTCAAGTTTAGCTGTCAAGTGTCAACCGAAATTCGACTGTAACGAAGTAAAGACTAGGTTCAAATTTCTGTGTAGGTGATGATTTTAATTGTTATGCAAACAAATAAAAAAGTTCGGACATTCTTTGAAGGGGATTTTGTTCGGCAATGTGTATCTTCAGTTATAATTGATCAAAGGTTACACCCTGTATAGTTATGTTCAGACAGGAATCCGCGGGGCAAATTTTGTTGACGGGTAGGGACGTCCTATATCGACAAATAAAATTATCGGTGCTCGTTCTGTATACTAGTATTACTAGTGATCGCCCCCAACATTGTGTTTTTGTTCTATTGTTCAACATAGCGTATTTTAAACAATCGCTAGGTTATATAAAGGTAGGGCGTAACACCCATCGCACTACAAAATAGTTAATGAACTAAAACAATTACTTTGCTCACCCGCGACCTTACAATAGTTACGTTTATGCAAGAAATGTGTGTTCATGCAGTTCCTCCACCTCCACACTGTACGAACACACACAAATCACATAAACACAACTATCACCACCACCAAGCTACACTGACGCGTTTCGAACTCAACCAGAGCTCATCCTCGGAGTTACCACAACCGTATGCTATGCTACCAAATGTTAAACTCCAACACGGGTTTAACATTTGGTAGCATAGCATACGGTTGTGGTAACTCCGAGGATGAGCTCTGGTTGAGTTCGAAACGCGTCAGTGTAGCTTGGTGGTGGTGATAGTTGTGTTTATGTGATTTGTGTGTGTTCGTACAGTGTGGAGGTGGAGGAACTGCATGAACACACATTTAATATTATATATATATTAAAAAAAATATATTAGGGGACAATCTCACACAAATCGACCTAGTCCCAAACTAAGCAAAGCTTGTACTATGGGTACTAGACGACGATAAACATACTTGTATAGATAAATAAATACTTAAATACATAGAAAACATCCATAACTCAGGAACAAATATTCGTGCTCATCACAAAAATAAATGCCCTTACCGGGATTTGAACCCAGGACCTCTTGCTTCGTAGGCAGGGTCACTACCAACTAGGCTAAAGCGGTCGTAAAATTTCTTGCATAAACGTAACTATTGTAAGGTCGCGGGTGAGCAAAGTAATTGTTTTAGTTCATTAATATGGACCTCCGCAAAGTAACGCCTGATTCAATAAAATAGTTAATATTATCTCAACCTCTTTAGATAATTAAATAGGCGTAAATTACCTACTTAGACTCTCACTATAAAATAAAACACTAAGGGCCTAAGCACACGGCGTTTTTTGAACGCGCCGTCGACGCGCGTTTTAGGAACGCGCGTTTACAGCGCGTTTTTCATTCCATTAGAGCAGCCTTAAGAGGGATACGATGCGCACCATTTCTCCATACAAACGTAATCCCCTGTTTCCTCCCTGGATAATGGCTTTAGAGCCAAATTTATTTTACTGTGTAATCTGTATCTACCACAGCTATGCCCCTAGGTTTCGTTTTTTCAATATTTCAATTAACATAAGAATTATGAGCTTTCAAAAACTGAAAAAATTGCCCAATTTCAACGTCATTTTCAGACACTCATCAGTAAAGAATCCCTCATATAAACAAAAAAAGGAAAACATAGGGGCATAGCTAAATCTATCCTCTAATTATATTTGAAAAAAATAATTTTATTGGTCCAGTTTTCGAGAAGAAAACACGGGATTACGAAATGCTGTTTTGATCAATTTTACGCGCCTATTAACGGTCTGAGCTGCAGTTGTCCCGCTCTCGCTGTACTGACACGGAGGGGTTCGGGCGAGACAGCGACATTTCATTAAAATACCTATTTCTCCTCCTATTATTCCTCTTAAGGCCCCTAGCACACGGCGTTTTTTAAATAACGCGCCGTGTGCTTAGGCCCACTTGTCAATGTCGTTGGACAGTGTCATTTGTAAACAACTTATATTAAATAAGTATTTAATATAACAACCGCTTTAGCTTAGTTGGTAGTGACCCTGCCTACGAAGCAAGAGGTCCTGGGTTCGAATCCCGGTAAGGGCATTTATTTGTGTGATGAGCACGAATATGTTCCTGAGTTATGGATGTTTTCTATGTATTTAAGCATTTATTTTTATATAAGTATGTTTATCGTCGTCTAGTACCCATAGTACAAGCTTTGCTTAGTTTGGGAACTAGGTCGATTTGTGTAAGAATGTCCCCTAATATTTATTTTATATTTATGAGTGAAAATAAATATTATTATTGAGTATTGAGTTATTATTTAATTATTTTTTTTACTCTTAATAAAAACATATTTTTACAAGTAAACCCTTGAGTGATCACTAGTAGAGGTAACGCCACCAGAGTTGAGGCCACGCACACAACCACATCTCTTGTAATGACAGCGGGATTTTGACGTTGTGTTGACGTTTAACGACAACAGAACGTCAAAATCCCGCTGTCATTACAAGAGATGTGGTTGTGTGCATGGCCTCAACTCTGGTGGCGTTATCTCTATAAAGAACGATATATCGATATAGGCACTCCCTACTTGTCAAACAGTTTTGCCCCGCGGATTCCTGTCTGGTTATGTTAGTATCACTGCCTGAAAGGGGTCTCTTCCAGTCAACCTCCAGTTTTTGGCAGGAACGTGGCTCGGCACGTGCAACGCATCCACGGCATGCCGCCGGAGCCGCACACGATCTGCCGGAAGAAGATCGCGTAACCGCCGCACGAGCAGCGTATAGGCTTGATTTCCTCCTACGCTGACGTCGGTCGCTGACATCGGTCGAGCGTACCGTCGGTCGCGTATGCCAAACGCGCGGCCATCAGCGTCGCTGTGCGGTGCCCCATAGAATATTGTGTTTATTCGTACGCGCGACAGAAGTCAGCGGTCAGCTTCGCACTGAGCGCGCGATAGTGGGTGTTTAGCGCGTCAGCGCCGTCAGCGCACCGATAATTATTTAATTATTTCTGTTGAATGGATATAATTTAGGAATGTAGAATCTCAAACTATGTATACTTTAATGTATTATAAAATGTGATATTAGCATTAAGATAAAATAAATACAAATCATAGAGAAAATAGTGGAGTGAAGGATATATTTAACAATTAATTTATACAATTATTTTAAACTCTTTACCTAATATTGTACATATTACAGCTAAGAAATAAAACGACTCATAATTTTTATGTTTTATTTTAGGTCAATCTAAACAAATTTTTAACTGGACATAAACCTATGATTTATAAATAAGTTTTACACTTTAAATCAGCTGCGATTAAGTAATAAAATTAACAGGCAATAAACATTTGAATATATCTTAGTGTTTTATTAAAACATACCTAGTGCATAAGTGGAGGCCCTTCTAGAACACTGGAAAATTAAAAAATGCACAATACGCAGCATAAATACATCTTTATATTTTTCCCACACTTAGTACCGTAAAGGATTTGCCACACTGGATGCGTTCTGCGGTCGCGGTCAGGTCAAATTGAACGCATCCCGCATTATGTATGAACAACATTGTCGGTCTCTATATATTGCGCGTGCGTCACATATCTATACAAAATATATAGAGACCGACAATGTTGTTCATACATAATGCGGGCTGCGTTCAATTTGACCTGACCGCGACCGCAGAACGCAGCCAGTGCGGCAAATCCTTAAAATCGGGTTTACCCTTATTATAAGGCCCCATTTACTGGAGCATACTACCACAGAATCAAAAGCAGCTATCGAATACATACCTGACAAGACAATGTATATTTTTAAAGCTAGTCGTATTTTCAATAATTACAATGGATTTTGTGACTTATTACAAAATCAATAAGGTTGAATTTCCAAAGCATGTGGTCGGTAAATCGCCTCTACCTTTTCAAAGGTAAAGTTGGCCATTATTGGGATTAAATCGATCCTGATTTTTCATTACTTTGAAATTATGGTACATTGCCATATGATTGGTTGGTATCCCAACCTTTTATGGACTTCTGCCCCGTAACAAGGAAAGAAAAATCCAACACCCTTTCACAAATAGTTAATTATACCAATTTTATGTCATCACTTCCGAGACAGGCCACAACAAATCGGGAGCGCGGGGCGCCGACGGAGCGTGGCCACTGGTCAGTAACACAGAATCAAATACGGTGTGCCACGCTGCCACTGTGACACCTTATACAGTGGTGGTCATACAATTAAGAACGATTTGAAGTTTCCGATTTTTTTTTATCTACATCATGTCATATGTCTAGTTGTGTTCCTTCTTAGAAGTAACAAGTTATGTTATAAAATAGCCACATGGATAGAGCAAACGGGATTAATAATAATAGTGTATAATTGCTAACATTTTTTTTTACAAATTTTATTTGTTCTCTATACTAATAAATTCAAATAGTAATGAAGCTGGACAAATAATTAAGAACGATTTATTAAACTGCTCGAGAGTTGTTTTATATGAAACTTAGATTAAATAAATCATATTAATGTGAAGTTGGTATAGAAAAAAAAGCAAATTAATACATTTGAACTAAAATTAATAGTTAGTAGCATGTCCACGGCTTTTAATTACGGCTTTACACCGGCGAGGCATTGAATCTATCAATTTTTGACATTTCGCAAGAGAAATAAGAGTTCCATTCTTCTAAGAAAACGTCGTACAGCTCTCTCAAATTGCCACACTGTCGATTTGAAACCTTTTTCTTGACTTCGCACCAAAGATGCTCTATTGGGTTAAGATCTGGGCTGTTGGCTGGCCAATCTAAGACTGAAACTGATTGTGATGTGAGGAATTCCTTAACGGTGCGTGCAGTATGCTTTGGATCATTGTCGTGCTGGAATGTCCTAATAACCGGAAGCACGTCTTCGGCATATGGTAACATTGTTTCTTGCAGTATATTTTTGTATTGGAATTGATCCATGTTTCCTTCTATCAGCCTAACAGGTCCAACGCCATGTCCAGAAAAGCACCCCCAAATTTTCACATTTCCCCCGCCATGCTTTAATGTCACTTTTGTGTACTTTGGGTCGAATGCTTTATTCGGAGGGCGTCGTACATATCGTTTTCCATCAGAACATACCCTATTTATTTTTGTCTCGTCAGAAAAAAGAACGTTTTTCCACTGTCTGACTGTCCAGTTTTCATACCTTCTTGCAAATGCAAGTCGGGCTTGCCTATGACATCGTTTCAACATAGGCACCTTCCTTGCTATCCTTCCGTTCAACTTATTTTCTACCAAACGCCTTCGAATAGTGCGTGCAGAGATTGCTGAAGGGTTGTTTTCGCCAAAATATTCTTTTCTCAACTCATTAGACCCTTTAAAAGGATTTTGTTTTGCCAAACGAACGATATTTCGATCATCTCGACGAGATGACTTTCTCTGTCTAGGTCCACGCGGAACGTTTGAAGTAGTTTGATACGTGGAAAAATGCTTTACGGCATGGAAAACCATTGTTTTTGAACATTGCAGATGGTCGGCTATCATTTTATACGACCAATTCTTCTCGCGAAGTTTTATTATCACAACTTTTATTTATCCCCATTGTTTTTATACGAAGTAATCACTTTTAAGACTTTAACAGCACGAAATGGCGCCAAAATTATACGAATAATAATCTACAACCACAGAGCCACACAGTGTTCTCTATTTAAATTTGAAAAAATAATAAACTATTCAGCGTTCTTAATTACGTGACCAGCCAGTAAGTACTAATACTAGGTTCAGATCGAATGTATAAAGTTTCTCTATTAATTTTTTAGCCAACAATGTTGCATAAATGAATGTACCGGTAGTACGGAAAAGTTTTGCAATACCGAGAGAAATAAAAAAAATACGGGCAATTAGTTATACTTGTTACTTTGAAAAAATCATCTCAATAAATAATCGTTCTTAATTATATGGCCACAACTGTATTTGATTCAGTGTTATAGAACGCGCTGGGCACGCTCAGTCGGCGTCCCGCGCTCCCGGTTTGTTGTGGCCTTCAGTCACGAATCTGATTTTTTTTCTGGGGAGTTTTTTTAGCTAAAAAATACAGCCTATTGAGTATCTTGCCGGTTTCACAACAGTATAATACAACAAACACGCTCTCTATCGGCCAGCAAATACATCAATATCACCGCCGTCTATTCTTACGACAGCCGGACTAGAATTGAAATATAGTCTTTGTATATATGTATAGGGTTAAGAGGGTTTATACCTGCTGAGCTGGCAACGTTGCATTTTTGTTAGTTTTTCTCGATTATTCCATAAAAATTGAATGAAAATTAAAAATGTTTTGTATACAAATTGTTCTAATATATAAGTTAATGTGTCTACTGCAATAATAATTCGTGATAAGACTTTTATTTTCTTTAAAACCTGTTAGGTAATAATTTATTCGTTTTTAAAGAAAATAAAAGTCTATAACGAATTATTTTTGCAGTAGACACATTAACCTACATATTAGAACAATTTGTATACAAAACATTTTTAATTTTCTTAAATTTTTATGGAATAATCGAGAAAAACTAACAAAAATGCAACGTTGCCAGCTCAGCAGGTATAAACGCTCTTAAAATGAATTAAGGTTTGTTATGATTAGGGAGTAAATATTATTTTAATAAATTCTATTGGATTTCGTACCTACTAACTGTAGGTCGTAGGTTCATTTGGAGAATTGGGACCCGCGGGAACCACGCATTTTCCCGGCATTAAAAGAAGTATATATGTCTCGCTGATAATGTAGCTTTTTATAGGAGAGATATTTTTTTAAAATCGGTCAATTAGTTTTCGCATATCCATTACAAACACACCGTCAAATCTTTTCTCTTTAGACCATTACCATTAGTTGAGAAAATCCCATTTATTACCAATAACGACCGCTTTAGCCTAGTTGGTAGTGACTCTGCCTATGAAGCAAGAGGTCCTGGGTTCGAATCCCGGTAAGGGCATATCTATATAAGAATGTTTATCGTCGTCTAGTACCCATAGTACAAGCTTTGCTTAGTTTGGGACTATCGATTTGTGTAAGATTGTCCCGTGATATTTATTATTAAATTTCCCAAAAAAAAAAGCTTTTGAAATCGATTTCAATTTTTTAATAATCAAAATCGTCGAATATTAAACATTTATGAGTGCACCAAACTGACTATCAACATAAGAATAAATAAGAACATAGGTAGAAGGGAAACTCCCGCTCCGGCCAGACTCAAAAGTCTCGATATTAGAGTACTCGCTAAGCGAGAACTCTAATATCGTGACCGACCGCCGCGGCCGGCCGTGACACCCTGACTGAGTTCTCGCTTAGCGAGTACTCTAATATCGTGACCTTGAGTCCGGCCGGAGCGGGAGTTTCCCTTCTAGTAGAGGAGACGTGGAAGATCGACCTTCACCGATCTGTTAACTCGATGAGACATATTTTTTATCAAATATAATTTATAAACAAATATGCCTATAACTTGCCTATCGAAAAGTGTCCATAGATTTTTTTTTTGTTTTTTTTGTGGAGTGCCTTTAGCCATCTTCCAGCTCCATCATCAGACCCTGGTTACCGTCTGGGATCAAAGTACTCGTCAAGACAAATCAAAC
Organism: Archips xylosteana; assembly: GCA_947563465.1. NCBI lineage: Eukaryota > Metazoa > Arthropoda > Insecta > Lepidoptera > Tortricidae > Archips > Archips xylosteana. Next base: position 1,510,710 of record OX387370.1, read on the forward strand.
TAGTCCAAACTCGATGGGGTAATTCGCAATTTCATTAATTCAGTATGGCCAAAGGCACTCCACAATAAAACGACACAACCCCATCTAGTTTGGACTCGTTTGATTCGTCTTGACGAGTACTTTGATCCCAGATGGTAACCAAAGTCTGATGATGGAGCTGGAAGATGGCTAAAGGCACTCAAAAATAAAACTAAAAAAAAAATAGCTATGAACACTTTTCGATAGGCAAGTTATCATAGGCATATTTGTTTATAAATTATATTTGATAAAAAATATGTCTCATCGAGTTACCAGATCGGTGAAGGTCGATCTTCAACGGCTCTTAGACCATTATACCTATGTTCTTTTTTATTCTAATGATATCAACTATGTCATTAAAGCTCCAAACGCACACGACACCGGAGGCTTGGCGGTACGGTAGCGGTGACGGTTGTAATATACTAACATGTATGAACGAGTTCGCGGTACGGAACCGCACAAACGCTCATACAAGTTTTAATATTACAACCGCCACCGCCACGCGTCCGCTGTCTGCGTTTGGAGCAACTAAATAACAGTGCCACCTAGCGGTGAAAAGTAAACACTTACGTATAACTCCATTAAAACGAGACGAAAAATTTCAAACACGCTTTACTATTCCCATAACAAATAAATACAATTTATAATAAACTTTTTATACAACGCGCTTTAGCGCTATCTATACCACTAATCAACTTATAATACCTGAATACATGTGAATCGAGGGCTGACAGGTGGATTACTTGCACTAGTATTGTGAGGTCGTTTGACGTTAGTCTAGCCTCAAGTTAAAAACTAGTGTCAAACGGACCTCATAATACTAACGCCATCTATGCTACAAAAACCCTCCTGTCACACTAATAAAAAATCGTCACTACTTTTAAAAACGCTCGTATCTCAAAATCGATAATCTGGCTAATTGAACTTTACAGAGTGTGCAATAAAGTTCAGTTTGGTTTACATATTGATCTGAGATACGACATTTTTTCAAAGTAGTGGCGAAATGTGTCACAAATTTAATCTTGGATAACGCATCTTTATTTCAGAAGGATATTTAATGAAGATTTTCTGCTAGGTGACATTATCTCAAAGGAAATTTTACAGACAAAAATCTTTGCGTACTTTCATTTGGACTTAATCACAGGCTTTTCAACTTCTAATACACTGGCATGCTTTGGAAAGTACGACGGATACATTTATAATTTATAAATATAGTTTCCAAAACCGATCGAACATAACAAAAAATAAATACCATCGCCACTCTACCAACAAAAACATATTAACAACAACGCCATCTCTCGATAAAACAATACACTTAACATGCGCTAATATTTTCTATTAATTAATGTATATAATAATAAATTAATTTATTGACCGCCACGCCAAATTCATCAATACATGATCAATATTCAATATAAAATAAAACGTTTTACAATGTCAATAAATACCTATTTCGTTTCGCGACGTACGGTGGCGGTCAAATGGAGACGGAAGGCTAAATTAAAAGGTACATAAATACGAGTAAATAAATAATCTAGGAGTGCGGTGTTTTTTATTAAACTAAATCCAATTAAAAGGCCAACAATGCCGCCCGGCAATGACTTTACTCGTCAAAAAACCACAAATAAAATTCTAACAATAAAATTACGATTTATATTTGAAAAATGAAGCAATAGGCATAATCTTTACCTTTTTATTTGTAAATCAGACTTAGTAATTTGATTATAGTGTCAGAACAAATAACGGAGTATTTTCGGATTTAAAATCAAAGTAAGAGCTCACTTTGGCATTTAAAATCTATTGAGTCAAATTTGTTTAATCGTGTTTCGGAAGCAAATTAAGGAATACGACCAAGTCGATCAAGATTGTCCTAATATTTTTTTACCTCCACTAAATAGATCAATTTTATACAAAGTCTTTTTTAAAAATAGCATTGAACGTCATTGGCGGACTCTTAAACTATCTAGAAGTTATCACGGAGTAGCGACAACTGGCATGTGCAATATACGCCGTGTTTTTTTATATTCGTAAACTGCAACATATTAAACTCACACAAAGTACCTAGTAAATAGTTGTTTCGTCACCTCCATTATCGCGAATTTGCCATTTTGGCAAAAACAAGATTTTGAAGCCAAGTATCATTAATTTTACAAACTTGACAGTACCACTTGGGATGCACCAAAAAAATTAACCTATAGTTTTTATATTTTTTTTGGAAAGAATAGGATATTTTAAGATACCATTTTCATCGATTTTGAATTTGGTTGAGTATTTAATTATTTATAATTTTTTTAAGAAATACGTTGGATGACGTCACAGTGAGAGAGCCACGTTCCATTGCCTACAAAAATTCAAGCCGTACATAACATAATCTGTGGCACTACTGATTTGTCTTGTCACTGTCAATAATACAAGCACGGCTTAGGGTCCTAAATGAACCATGACAAATAGTTTTATTTATTTCTCTTCTTTTAGCTTCTATTAATCCTGTTTGCTTAATGGTGTGATAGTAAATAGATATTTTTTATTAAAATCTGATATTATTATTCTTTCATATTTACTTGTAACATAGTAATTTAATAATTAAATTTGTAAAAATACATTGCGAGTATTGTGTATACAATACAAAATATATTTCGGACTTTATGATAAATGACAACTGTTTAAAGCCAGGTGCGCATCAAGTGATTAAAGTTCTCTCTTTGTCACTCTTTGCTATTATAAGCAGGACAGCAACATTTCAAACTGTCAATTTGCTTTAGAGTGTAGACCTGCTTTATGTCTGCCTATGTGACGATTCACTGCAGGGGTCAAATGAAGGTCATTACTTAAATTTTCTTTATTTAATTCAGTTTATCATATTTTTGGAATCTGATTTCTGAAAACGATTCACAAAGCCTATTTCTCCAAACGGTTTTCGATTTATTATACGTTGTCAAAAATTGGGACATCCCAATTCACTGACAAATGTTTATGATAAAAGTAAAATATTTTCAAAATTTTATTCTAGCAGATAGGCGAGTATGGGATGGAGGTGACGATTTGTTCAAAAACCTCAAGCACACTTTTAACCCTTTCAAAACGTAAGCCTGCTTTGAATCTTATGTCATTGTGTCAAGATCACTTTGACATTCTACTTTGTCACACCTATGTGTTGTTGGCGTTGAAAGGTTTAAACTAATTTGACCCAAAAAATCAGCTAAAGTTGACGAAAATAAAAACTAGCGTGCTATGATGTGCGCCATCTATCCGCCATTAAGTGAAACGTATGTGATGATCGATATAACTAACACTTAGTAAAATGCTGCGTAGCTAATTTTACAAATGCGAAAGTAACTGTCTGTTAACTCTTCACGCCTAAACCGCTGAAACGATTTAGATGAAATTTGGTTAGGAAATAGCTCAAGATCCCGGGAAGGATATAGCGTAGTTTCTATCCCAAGAAATTGAAAAGTGTCACCTCTAAATGCCTACGCCACTATACGCCACTGTATCGATAGGCATCAATACTATTGATACTAATCTAATACCTTTAAACGAGCAATTCTTGTATGTACGGCTCCCAACGATTTCGATGAAATTTGGTATGTGGGGGTTTTCGGGGATGAAAAATTGATCTACCTTGGTCTTATCTCTGGGAAAACGCTTGGTACCGAGTTACAGCCCGAGCGGAGCTCGGTCGCCCAGGTACTGATATATTATAATCAATGCTATCGATGGTATCGATACTGTTGATGGTCTTATTCAAACAATCAATGCAATTGATTATAAATATCAATAGTATCGATACTATCGAAAAGCAATACTTTAGTAGTATTGTATTACTATCGATACTATTGATATTGTGGCTATTTTTCAAGGTTATGCAACACTACCTTACGTAATGGCCCTTTTTTAAGCCAAACTCTTATAATGTACTAAATGTTTTTGTGAAGGTATTGCTAACGCGGGGGAAATCGCTGTGTAAAGCTAGTAATATTTTATATCGTTTGAATTGTAACCCCCCCGCTAGCGCCATCTATCGGTGCGTGGCTGATATTATGGCTTTACCTATCGGTGGAGTCTACAGCAGGTCTTGCTTAAACCTGTTTCCACCTACGCTATGCTATGTGGACCAATATGATTGGTGGTCAAACGCATCCTAAATCTGGGAATACACATGGCCGTAGCTTGCACACTAGCATACCAGCACCTTGCACGAGCCAGCTACTGTCATGTGTATACGCTAACTGGTATGCCTGTAACTGGCACGCCGTGGCATGCAAGTAGCTAGCACATTTGATTTACTTGCATGCCCGTTGAGGGAGGGGACGCGGGGGGTTGCCGAAATGTCACGTGTGAACAGACGCGACAGCTGCGGGCATGCCAGTAAACAAGCAAGGGCACAACTTGCATGCCAGTATTACTTGCAAATGTATCCGCAGTGTGCCAGTTACTCGTACATGCCTGTAACTTTCATGCCAGCTACTTTCCCGATTTACGGGCATGTGTATTCCCAGCTATAGCAACGTAGCATAGCACATCTCTAATGGAAAGCCACCCTGAATATCTTGTATCAGACAGCGCCATCTATCCTAAGCAACTGGTATTTACTAGCGCCGCCTATCGATGAATATATGGGTCGATTTAAAAAAATGTACTTAAGGCCTTAATAAAAACAAAATCACGATCGCGTCATTTGTGTAACGAAAGTTAGTCCAACTATATGGCTAACTTTCGTTACACACAGGAATCAATTTAGTTTTGTTTTAATTAAATCCTTTAACTGTGTACAATTTTGCACCATTTCAAAACATAGTAAGGGACATTCAGCTAATTTTACAGTAAAGCGAATAAACATGTTTGTCTCAGCCGTACAAAATTTTGCAATATTTGTTAACTTGATTAAAACGAATATCCAGGTAGGTACTTCTATTTATGTTTAATTTCTTATATTACATGTTTTATCTGAAATTATGTACCATACTGGCTTTTGAAAAGAGCGCATTGATTGTTTCACCATCAAACCTAATAAGCCTTTACTATGTTTTTGAAATAGTTTTGTACCATACTAGGTTTTGAAATGGTCAAGCCCATTTAGGTACTTACTAGGTTTGGAGGTACTCGTATCTCAGAAATTTAGCGTGATAGGCCTCTAATAAATGTTTCTGTATCCCGTAGGCACTTACTAGAAACCGCGTTATATGCAAAAATCGCAAAATTGATTTTAAGAGTAACTAGGTTTTGAAATGGTGCAGTCGTTAGGGCGCCACCTATCGGTGCGTGTATCAAGGCGCCATCTATCTTCAGCAGCTGGTTACTAGCGCCATCTGTCGGTGTGAGGGCGCCCCCTATCGGTGGAACGTCTGCAGCTTGTCGCAAGAGGGCGTCCTTAGCTTCTGCGCGTCCGCGTACTGTCGCGAGTCCCCGAAGTTGCGCGCCTTCCACGCCATGCTGTCGCGGTAGTTGCGCTCGCGCTGGCAAGCATGCCTGAGGCCCACTGCACACGATTATGAAAAAAAAGAAAAAAAATTAAAAAAATGTTTATTTCGTTTTTAACCTTACATATTAACATCAAGGACCTTCTTTTAAATATAAAGATATATTTGCCAGGACGTGCCGCTCCTCTATAACTAGGTACAAATTATTATATAAATTTGACTGGACCATTATATGTGATGAGTGTATGAAGTTCTGTGAGGCGAAGGATGACCGTCCGTCGTCTTCACTAAACTATTTGTGAATTTTTAATATTATTTGTAATCTTGCTGTTGTTATCTCATACTAATATGCTTGTTACTATTATTTGAATTTCACAGTGCCATGGTTTGACTGTCATGCTGTGTTATTATTTCAATAAATAAATAAATAATAAACATAACCCTCCTTCGACAGACGGGTGATAGAAAAGAAATAAGAACAAAAATAGACAGGCGTACATGGATGATATTGTTACTTATATCTATTGAACCAATAAACATAAACATAGCGTGCGTGTGTGTTGTGTGTGTGTATTGTACATTTTTCATCATCATCATCTAAGCCTATATACATCCCACTCCAGGTCAAGTCATAAACTCTTAGTACCTATGTATGTATGTAAACTCTTTATTGTACAAAAATAAGGAAAAAAAAAACTTATCCCTGGGATCTCTATCACCTTACCTTACCTACCTACGTACCTTACGTACCTTTTAGAAAATGGTAAAAGTCAATGCGATATTCTGTTTCGTTTGAAATAAAATGTTGACAGGACTGACTGTTGCATTGGTGCAAGCAAATGTCCACTTTAAGGTGAGTGCCGGAGGCCCAATACCTCACCCCTTCCCTCTCCCCCTTCCCCTATTCCCTCTCCTTTAGGGCCGACAACGCACTGGCATCGTGTAAAGCGCTGCGGGTGTCTATGGACAGTGGTGTTCATTTAACATCAGGTGACCCACTAGTTCGTTTGTCTGGCCTATCTAACATAAAAAAAACCTTGATTGGTTTTTGAAGACTTTTTTCATCCCCAAATTTTTTACTTTTACGGTCATCCCGTGAATTCCATATATTTCATACTAAATACAAACTGAAACATGGATGCACAGAAAAACCCAGAAAAAGACCAGCGCTGGGAATCGAACCCAGGTCCTCAGCATTCCGTGCTGCGTTCTGGTTCCGTGGTTTTTCTGGGGTTTTCTGTGCATCCATGTTTCAGTTTGTATTTAGTACTAGCGGACCCGACAGACGTTGTGCTGCATGAACCTAGATACCGACTGCAGCGCCATCTGCCGGGCTGATTTGTGAATCTAAACCATCCAGAGCGCCACCCAAACTCATACAAAAAAAATCAGTCAAACCGGTCCAGCCGTTTAGGAGGAGTTCAGTGACAAACACACGTACAGTGGAATTATATATATAAAGATGAATTTAAGGTGACTTTTTCTTACCCCGACTGTACAGAAACCTTAGCGCGCAAATACGATTAGACTTGGCCTGTTTTTTAATGGACTTGCATCAATAGGAGAGTTTTTAACAGTGGAACTTGTATAGTCTGATGAAGATTGCTCTCACCTATATATTCCTCTTCGATGGCCTTCTCGAGGCGATGCATCGACCCCTGGTAGTCGGTATGGAAGTTCTCCTTAACGTAGTACGGAACCTGCAAAGAAATATATAATATACTAGCTTTTACTAGCGACTTTGCTCGCATAAATTTTAGCTCTAGCAGTCAAACTGATATTTCGGGATTACCCATAAAATTACATAGTGAATATCGAGCTCTTCATTAATAAGTTTTGTTAAGAGGGTTTATACCTGCAAAGCTGGCAACGTTGCATTTTAGTTAGTTTTTTTCGATTATTCTATAAAAATTGAAAGAAAATTAAAAATGTTTTTTATACAAATTGTTCTAATATATAAGTTAATGTGTCTACTGCAATAATAATTCGTGGTAAGACTTTTATTTTCTTTAAAAACCGTTAGGTAATAATTTGTTCGTTTTTAAAGAAAATAAAAGTCTATCACGAATTATTATTGCAGTAGACACATTAACTTATATATTAGAACAATTTGTATAAAAAACATTTTTAATTTTCATTCAATTTTTATGGATTTATCGAGAAAAACTAACAAAAATGCAACGTTGCCAGCACACCAGGTATAAACCCTCTTAAGAGGATACGATGCGCACCATTTCTCCAAACAAACGTAGTCCCCTGTTTCCTCCCTGGATAATGGCATTAGAGCCAAATTTTTTATACTGTGTAATCTGTATCTACCACAGCTATGCCCCTATGTTTCGTTTTTTTCCATATTTCAATTAACATAAGAAATATGAGCTTTCAAAAACTGAAAAAATTGCCCAATTTCAACGTAATTTTCAGACACTCATCAGAAAAGAATCCGTCTGAGCTGCAGTTGTCCCGCTCTCGCTGTACTGACACGGAGGGGTTCGGGCGAGACGGCGACATTTCATTAAAATACCTATTTCTCAAAAGTCTCTCAGCCATCGTAATAATTAAATAATTAATTAATTTAAAACGCAAGCTTTTTAGCATTGTGTGTTGTTTGACTGTACTAGCATTGTCATTCAACCTACATAAGTACTTATACCAAATTTCAAGTGAATCCGACCACTGGAAGTGTTAAAAAAGCTTGTAAAATTGTAATTCTTCATTAACCCTTTCAACGCCAACGACACATATAGGTGTCACAAAGTACAGTGTCAAAGTGATCTTGACACAATGACATAAGATTCAAAGCAGGTTTACGTTTTGTCGAGGCTTGGCGTTCAAAAGGTTAAAGTGTATTTTACATTTGAGCCAAATTTCATGTAAATATAAAATAAATAAATAAAATAAATATTAGGGGACAATCTTACACAAATCGACCTAGTCCCAAACTAAGCAAAGCTTGTACTATGGGTACTAGATGACGATAAACATACTTATATAGATAAATACATACTTAAATACATAGAAAACATCCATAACTCAGGAACAAATATTCGTGCTCATCACACAAAATAGATGCCCTTACCGGGATTTGAACCCAGGACCTCTTGCTTCGTAGGCAGGGTCACTACCAACTAGGCTAAAGCGGTCGTTATCTAAGCCTTGCGGTTGACATTTTCGAATTTTATTTAAAACTAGCTGACCTGGCCAACGTTTTACCATATAAATTATAGCCTCCGACGGCTACGACATATTCTCAGACCTACCAAATATCAAGCTTCGTGGTCAGGTTCTCTAAACACTTGGCCATCTGGTCGTCAAATAACTATAAGCAATTGGGATGTACCAAAAAAAATAACCTATAGTTTTTATATTTTTTTTTGGAAAGAATAGGATATTTTATGATACCATTTTGATTTAGAAGGATACTGTATGTTTAGTACTAAAAATGTTGACACTCAAAATGAAGGTATTGTTGTATACTATAAGCCCCAACTTACCATTGCTGTAGAAGAACCTCATATTTTCGATTGTAATAGTTTAGTTTTAAGAGTTGGTAAGGACACAGCAATCATCGCTATATACAGGTCTCCCTCTAATAACAATATTGTTAACTTTTTGCAATCGTTAGACAAGATGCTCAAAAAACTCTCAGCATTTAATAACATTTTATTGGTGGGAGATTTGAACATCAATATTTCACATGATTCTCAAGACACACGTCGTCATGATTATCTTAACTTATGCTCACTTCATGGTCTATTACCCGCTCACCAACTTCCCACGCACCAAAGTGGCTCTTGCCTAGATCACTTTTTGATCAAATGCATGTTACCATCTACTACCCTTGTTACTAACTCGACACTTACTGATCACCATTCCGTGTTATTATCCCTTGAATTAAACCTCCCAAAGAGACCTCTTATGCACACTTTGGAGAAAATTAATCACACTAAGCTTGAAAATGCTTTAAAGAACATTATGTTTGATAAAATTTACTCCTCGCCGGATCCCAACGAGTCACTGAATTTCCTTGTAAAATCGATACAAAATGCCGTTGTGGACTCTACTACCTTTGTCAATTTGTCCCGTCGTCAGATAAATATTAAACCCTGGATAACTCCTGGATTAATTAGGTGTATTCGGCATCGAGATCGCCTTCATGCCAAAGCAAAACAATTTCCTGATGACTTAATGCTGGCTGTAATTTATAAACGATATAGAAACTTCTGCAACAATCTTCTGAGGAAGTTAAAAAACCTGCATGAAAAATCTATCCTTGAAGAAAATGGTCAGAATAACAAAAAATTGTGGAAGTTCGTCAGGAAAATCACGTATTCCAGTTCCAAACGTGATCATTGTAGTGATTTACTAATGACTAACAATAACCCGGTAGCAGTTGCTAACAGTGCTAACACGTTTTTTGCTAACATAGGGAAAGGTCTCGCTTGTGAAATATTAAATAAAAACAAAGGCACGTCTCGCGCCATGCGGAGTGTGACTCACCCATGTCTAACATCGTTTGTTTTGTTTAATACCGACGAGACTGAAGTAGGTTGCATTATCAGCAGTTTGAATGATAGTCGTGCCGTAGGCTGTGATAATATTTCTGTTGCGACTTTAAAGCGTTATAGTAGTATCCTAGTTAAGCCTTTAACGCACATATTTCAGCAATGTCTGTCAAATGGGATTTTTCCTGATGTCCTAAAGAAGGCAATTGTGATACCTATTCATAAATCGGGGGATAAACTAAATATTAACAACTATAGGCCTATTTCTATACTGCCATCTCTTTCTAAAATCCTGGAAAAAATTATAAATAAGAGATTAGTTAGCTACCTTGAAACCAATAATATTCTTTCAGATCAGCAATTTGGCTTTAGAGCTAAAAAGTCAAGTAGTGATGCGGTGAATCTGTTTACGGACCTCATTTCTTCGAATTTGGACCAAGGATTTAAAACCCTAGGTGTTTTTCTGGACCTAGCGAAAGCTTTTGATTCGGTTTCAGTGCCAATTCTTTTACAAAAATTAGAAAGTATAGGTATTAGGGGAACGCAGTTGAATCTCTTCAGAGATTACCTTAGTAATCGCTTCCAACGGGTCAAATTGGTTCCACCTACAGTTCCGATCTTCGGCTTGATTTTGGGGTCCCTCAAGGTAGTATATTGGCTCCTACACTTTTTTTGATTTTTATTAATGACTTGTGTAACTTAGAGTTAGACCGTGGTACAATGATCTCATACGCTGATGATACCGTCCTAATTTTTTCGGGCAATTCGTGGGATGATGTTTACTGTTCTGCACAGAATGGTTTCAGCTTGGTTACTGGTTGGCTCCATCACAATTTATTAACTTTGAACCCAGGAAAAACCGTTCATGTCGCCTTTTCTTTAAGAAACTCCCAGCAACCGACTAGTCATGCATGCTCCATTCGGGCACACCAATGCTCCCTTACTAACCAGAACGAATGCTATACTTGTCCTGTCATTACTAAAGTTAGCTCCACTAAATATCTAGGTGTTATGGTTGACTCCAATCTAAATTTTACCCAACACATAGAGACAGTCGCTAACAGGATTCGAAAGCTTATGTTTATATTTAAAAAACTTCGTCATGTAGCGAATAAAAAAATATTAAATCAAATCTACTCAGCTCTGTGTCAATCCGTGCTAACATACTGCATTTCATCGTGGGGAGGCGCAGCGAAAACCACGCTCCTAACCTTAGAAAGAGCTCAAAGAGCGGTCTTAAAGGTCGCTACTTTCAGGCCTTTCCTGTTTCCGACATTGGAGCTGTATCAATCTTGCAAAGTACTTACCGTGCGACAACTTTTCATACTATCACTAATTATGAAACAGCATATTTCAGCTCCGTATAACCCTAGTGTGAACAACAAAAGGCGCAAAGACATAGTTTTTGTTCCCAAAAGCACCTCTCATGCTTTCGCGCATAAATTCTTTCCCTTTCTTGGACCTTATTTATACAATAAAATCAATAAAGTACTAAATATTTATGACTTAAACCGTAAAGTGTGCAAGGTTAAGGTTATTGCGTGGCTGCAAGGTCTTTCTTATGTTGACACTGAAAATCTGCTGACGATTGCAAGGTGAGGGTGACGCTGTTTAGCCGAGTGTTCTTTGTTTGTTTTGTTATTTGACACTTGATTAAATTATTATAGTTTAATTACCAACTAAGTATTATGTTTTAAGATATTGTGTTGCGATGTTAAATGCTCGAGTTGTATTTTAATTCTTTAGATTCCTTTTGTCTATAACACAGGTTATACTTGTAACCTAGCTTAGACTAAACTAAATTTACTATCTAGACCTAAGATTATTTCATGTTCATGTTTATATTTTGTATTTTAATTTTTTTTTAAGAAATACGTTGGATGACGTCACAGTGAAAGAGCCACGTTCCATTGCCTACAAAAATTCAAGCCGTACATAACATAATCTGTGGCACTACTGATTTGTCTTGTCACTGTCAATAATACAAGCACGGCTTAGGGTCCTAAATGAACCATGACAAATAGTTTTATTTATTTATGTTATTTTAGCTTTGATTATTCCTGTTTGTTTAATGGTGTGATAGTAAATAGATATTTTTTGCTAATATCTGATATTTAAATTCTTTCATATTTACTTGTAACGTAGTAATTTAATAATTAAATTTGTAAAAATACATTGCGAGTATTGTATACATTTCGGACTTTATGATAAATGACAACTGTTTAAAGCCAGGTGCGCATCATGTGATTAAAGTTCTGTCTTTGTCACTCTTTGCTGTTATAAGCAGGACAGCAACATTTCAAACTGTCAATTTGCTTTAGAGTGTAGACCCGCTTTGTATCTGCCTTTGTGACGATTCACTGCAGGGGGCTTCAGTTTATCATATTTCTGGAATCTGATTTCTGAAAACGATTCACAAAGCTTATTTCTCCAAACGGTTTTCGATTTATTATACGTTGTCAAAAATTGGGACATCCCAATTAAATAACTATAAACAATTAAAAATAATTGTACTTGAATGGTACACGGAAAACATATCAATTTTGAATTATACCAGTTTGAATGTTAGTCCTCATTACGAAGCAACAAGTATGTTGGGTGAGGGTCATGCATTTACCAAATCATCCGTTCACCTGGTGGAGAACTCTGCAGCCCCAACGGCCATCTATCAAATCTATAAAGGTTCGCTCGGGTCTGACCTTGAGGCTGATGGTTTCCCGGGGCACGGGGTACTTGGCCTGCGGCGTGAGGCTGTAGACGGGCTCGCTGATGAAGAAGCCGCTCATCATGGACAGCAGCACCAGCACCAGCACCGGCAACAGCTGGAGCAGCCCGGCGGAGGCTTCCCGCTGCTCGGGGGAGCGCGCGCGCCGCCGGTGGTACACGCCGCCCGTCGCGCCCGGGAACGCTGAGGGACGCCGCATGTCAATAAGCAGTGGAGATGCAACGAATTATTGTTTTTCTCAAAAATATCCGTAAAAGTTGATATTATTCTTTACATGTCAGAACGCGAAGTGCATAGTTTATGGTCAGTAAAAAATTAAACAGTTAAAAACATTGCAGGCTCGATAAACTCGACTACAATGTCGCATACAAATTCCATTATTGTCGAGTCTCAAACTTTTTAAAAAGTTAAAACGGCCATGGTAATAAGTTGGCACTATTCGTATACAGCCAACTCAAATGACCAGTATCAGTTGTTTTTTTGGAACTCCGGACTTTTTTTACTGTGTTTAAAACCTATAACCTCTCAAGCAGATGGTTCGGGATTCAAATCCCGGCTCGCACCTCTGAGTTTTGTGGAATTTACGTGCAAAATTACATTTGTAATTTACCATGAGCTTGACGGTGAAGGAAAACATCGTGAGGAAACCTGCATACACCTGCGAAGAAATTCAATGGTGTGTGTGAAGTTCCCAATCCGCACTGGGCCCGAGTGGGAACTACGGCCCAAGCCCTCTCATTCGGAGACGAGGCTTGTGCCCTGCAGTGGGACGTATAAAGGCTGGGATGATGATGATGATGATGATGACTGATTCAATTCAGTCGGCATTGTAACGCACCCCAATAAACGCACGCAACGCACTATCATGACCGATGACCTTAAGGACGATTTAGATATGGAGCGGGAGCGCAGAGCGTTGTCAGTCCGGGCGAACATGTTGATTGTTGGTTCGCAGATTTGCTCGTTGTACGGATGCAGTGAAAATAATGTTGTTCAAAGCGTATTGGCTACTTTCCTAACTAGTCAGTCTTTTAGATTATCAAAAAATATTGGACACTTATCTTTTATTTTGTCAATTAAACAAAAAATTACGAAGATATGGCGCGTTGAAGTTTCGCGTGACGTCACTTGTTCCTACACTTTGTATGAGCGTTTTAGGCACAAGTGACGTCACGCGGAACTTCAACGCGCCATATCTTCGACATTTTTTGTTTAATTGTCACAAGAAAAATTACGTGTCTAATATTTTTTGATAATGTAAAATACGGACTAATAAGAATTATTATTTTTTCACCTAGGAAACATCCCTATTGCACATCACTGTTCTCGGCTAGCCTGTGGTTCCGATATACCCAAAAGGCGTACAACGCTCTGCGCATCCAGTTCAGTAAGCTGCGTTCAGGGCGCTGTTGCGGCTGCCACGCTTCTGCAGTGCGTCATCTATGTTTGGCGAGGCGCGTAGACGGCTTTGATGCCGGCTTTGGTATCCTGAATGGAATGCGCGGGAGTAGCAACAGCATCCTGAAAATTGTAGCTGCTAAGTTTGATTGTCCCTTGACAAAAATACTTACCGAACGCACTAAACCCCTTTTAACTATACATTACTAACCTACATTAAGATTAACTAACACAAGTGGACCACATTGTTGTCTTTAAGTACTAAATAAATAAATAAATAATGTACCCCGCTGACCTGTGGCCCCGAAGAACATGTTGAACAGCTCCTCAGCGGTGAGGTCGGACTCGAACCCGCGCGCGTAGTACTGCGCGTGCGGCGCGTGCTGCGCCGCCGGCCCGTCCTCGCCGCGCAGCTCGTACTGCTTCCGCTTCTCGGGGTCCGTCAGGACGGCGGCCGCGTTGCCGATCGCCTGCCGTTTACAACACAATGAACCCTTCGAATCTAGCTTACAGTAGAATTACATAAAGTTTACCACTGACAGATGGTTTGCCTTCATTTCATATTCAACTTTAACAACCTACGGGAGGATTCGATTTGTAGCATTCGAACATGGCGGATGTAGACAGTATCTAGTTTTGGTATTTCTGTTTCTTTGGCTAATTGAAGTATAATTTTGATAGTGTTTTATGCGGCGATTAACCTTAACTTACAGTGATTACAAAATTCTATATTGCTCTCGTGTCTGACATTTTTTAATGCGCAACTTGTCTCCACGTGGTTTCTGGAATTTTACTATCCAGTTGCAGAAACTACAATCACCGTACAACGTCGCTCCCAAAGAGAGCTTACTTTGACACTGGCGAAATTGTCCTTAAATAGGACAGAAGCCATATTTTAAATAAATAATAATAATAATAAACTACCTATAAATAAAGCCAATTTTAGAATACTGCTACCCATGTTTGCAGATTTTGTAATAGCTACTTTATTTGTATGATGTTAAAGATGGAAATGAAATGAAGGCAAGCCATCTGTCAGTGGTAAACTAAAAGTTAACGTATTGTACGAGAACACTTTAAGGCATCGTCCTAAGAGAACGCGATTGCGCGATCATCGCCTTGGTACTTCCCGTGAACTCAGAATCTTGAGATTTGGTACAAAGCAAGGTCTTATAACACAGATAAAGTAAAAATTGCGTAAAGCATAATTTTTTTTGTCTGTCGCCTATATCAGTTAGGTACCAATCTACAATGATCCCACACTGCGCACATTTTACTTAGGAGCAGGGGTCTGCTAAGACTGGATGTTCATAGATACATATAAATTTGTACGTATCCCTCGGTGCGCGAGTCCAACTCGCACTTGGTCGGTTTTTTATCTCTATAAAGCACTACGCCATACAATTTGTACACAAAAAAATAAACTATTTTACTATATTTTTAAAATAGAGTATAGGCTACACAAAAAAAAAAATTTTTTGCTGAATTAATAATTAACCTGAACAGAATGTGTCGGATTAAAATAATAATAACAATAAATAAATCATGGGACAATTCACACCAATTGAACTAGTCCCAAACTAAGCAAAACTTGTACTATGTGTACTAGTCATCCGATAATCATACTTACATAGATAAATATATACTCAAATACATATTGTCGGTGACACTAAAATACGGCATAACCAGCCTTTTCCATCTACACTAATATTATAAAGAGGATAGATTTGTATTTTTGTATGTAACAAATAAACTTAAAAACTACTGGACCAATTTCAAAAATTCTTTTGCCGTTAGAAAGCTACATTATCACTGAGTGACATAGGGCACTTTATACCCCGAGAAAATACCTTTTCCTACGGGAAAATTAATTTATCGCGGGCGAAGCTGCGGAAGGAAGGCTAGTAAGGTATAATTTGCCTAATTTTCACTGTTATTTGATTTCATGTTGAGTCTTATGGAAAAAGCTAATTACGCAGTATTGCAGTTTGACCAACAATATTAAACATCCAGGACTCAAGCACAAACATTAGTACTTTCCCACAAATATCTGCCCCGACTGGGAATCAAACCCGGGACCTCAAGCTTCATAGTCAGGTTCTCCAACCACTATCTGGTCTAATCTGGTTGACTAAATTTGGCTGGCACATTACCTTGAAAGCCTCGCTGGCTCCCGGGGCATGGTTCTTGTCCGGATGCAGCTGCAGAGCCAACTTCTTGTAAGCCTTCTTGATGTCCGAATCAGTGGCTTCTTTGGTAACACCTGGAATTAAATAATTTATTCATACAGTGACTTTAGCAAATATGTGACTAGAAAAGCAAAAAAAGGTGCAGTTAGAACAACCCCATATTTGTCAACATACTATATCATTCGATAATAATAGACGACTGGATAGCCTAAACCTCGTTTTATTTAGCAGTACCTGGGCGACCGAGCTCTGCTCGGGCAGAAACTCGGTACCAAGCGTTTTCCCAGAGATAAGACCAAGCTAGATCAATTTTTCATCCCTGAAAACCCCCAAATACCAAATTTCATTGAAATCGTTGGAACCGTTTCCGAGATCCTGATTATATACACCGGAGGGGTGGGGGGGGTGAGAGGGGGGAGGGGATGCAGGGGAGGGAGCGTATTAAAGGGGGGATGAAAATTTCATTGATTTTGCCGTAGGATGCACCGTTTTCAAGATATTTGACAAAAACACCGGAGGGGGTGGGGGGGGGGGGGGGGGGGGGCGAGTCACGTTAAACTATCGTCCGTAAACCGACTTTACAGACAACCGGCTTTTCCTGTTCTGTGCTCCCAATAGGGAACGTGCACATAGACGGTGCTGCCAACTGGTGCCATAAGGGTGCCATCAATTTGAATGTTTTACCTTGATAAGTTTGTTTTACTGTCCGCATAGTGTCTCTTCTGTCGCATTAGTGCTGCCGCCTATAGTTACTGCACGTTCCCTATAATACTTTTTCTAACAAAAAAGTAACTTTTTCTCACAAAAGAAGAAACTTGACGTTTTCTCATAAAAAACAAACTTAAACTAAAAATCTTGAAAAAAACGTGGATTCGAACCGAGGTCGGCTGGATCCGCGACCACCCGATTTCTAATGTGCCATTACGATCTGCTCGAAGTCGGCGAAATTTAGCTTTATATTCTAATGCAAACAAAAATAGCCGGAAAACACGAGTAAAAGCGATTTTCTGAAAATGAAACATAGCTAGATCAGTTTTTCATCCCCGAAAACCCTCACATACCAAATTTCATCGAAATCGTTGGAGCCGTTTCCGAGATCCTGATTATATATATACATATATACAAGAATTGCTCGTTTAAAGGTATTAGATAGATTAGATAGAAAAAAGGTAAGCGATATTGTTGTTTATTGAAAAACACTTTTGAAAAATAAATCACAGGAAGTATGTAACAATTAGCAAGGAAATATGGTTATTTACATTACTTTGGTTTCATAAGTAATAGTTAAGCATTTTTCAATAAAAAGACATCAAGATTGTTTACCTTATTTCTAATGGTAAAAAAAATTAAGTATAGTTGTTAGAGAACCCGACTACAAAGCCTGAGGTATCGGGTTTAATTCTCAGTCGGGGCAGATATTTGTATGATAAGGGTCAATAAACTTTTTTTTGTTAACGATTTTCTGCTACTTTCTATGAAAACCGAAATAATTAAAAAACTGATTATTTTTCCTTATTTAAAGTATACTTTTCAAAACCCTAGATTTTTGTAGTCAATAATGGTATAATTGCCATATTTATTTTATTTTGTTTAGCTTCTATTTCGTGGGTGACCCAGGGGACAATGATGTCCCCGAGATTTGTATGAAAATAGTGGTATGTCCCCTGGGTGACCGGATTTTTTCATAGAAATACTTATTTTTTTGGTTTTCACATACGCACTATGATAAACAGTTTATCTAATTATTACAAAATCATGGTTTCACTAACCAGATATTACAGAGTTGATGATGTATGGGGACGCCTCGCTGAGCCAGGCGGGCTGTCGACCGTTTTGCACAGTCATTCAGCCCAATATTACAGAGTTACTTGTAAAGGAGTAAATAGAAATTTACAAAAAAAAGTTGATTGACCCATAAATAAGAATGTTTGTGCCAGTCTTAGATGTTATATATGTATTTAAATTTAATTTTGTTTATTCGTTGTCCAACACGTGTCTTTGTAGAAGACATGTGAGTGGTTGTGTGCTTGATAGGTTAAATCGGGTATGTATTACAATACCGAAGTACGAAAGACCGAATGTATTAAAACATCGAATGGGTCAAAAGACCGACACGATTATTTTCTGAAACCGTTAACTTTTTAAGATTGTTATAAAACAAACCTAACCTAACCTAATGGGTTCTGTATGATGCCGTTTTAACAAATTCTGAAAAGTTTACGGTTTCAGAAAAAAATCGTGTCGGTCTTTTGACCCATTCGATGTTTTAATACATTCGGTCTTTCGTACTTCGGTATTCTAAATTACACCCGTTAAATCAGTGTTCCGCAAACTTTTTATGTTCAATGTACATCTAGGAAAACAAACAACTAGACTAACACTTTTTTCAACCTATTACTCAACAGTCAACAACAATGCCCTAGAAGGCCTTGAAACATTTAAGTTCCATTTAACTAGCCAAATGACTTCTAATGGTTTGATTATGGCCAACTTCACACTCACTAAACCAATTTATACGTATTACACAAGAAACATTTAAAATTACGTCGAAAACTATGACAGATCAATAAATAATGCAATCTTACCCAAAATTTCAAAGTAATCCTTGCATTTCGTGTTAATACGGCGGACCGCTTCTAACTGATCCGAAGTGTACTCCCGCTGTGGAGTCTGGTGCGTAGGGGCCTTGCGCCTTCTCATTTCTTCAGCGGTAGGGCTCCTCGGAGGAGTCTTCTTACCCCCATTTCCAGTGCTCCCCGCGGCTCGGACTCTCGCCAAAAGCTCCTTAGAACGCGGGCTAGGGTACAACCGCTCAGCTTTCAACAAAAACCTCTCAGCTTTCTCCGCGTTACCAGCAGAAAAAGCGTTCTGAGCGATCTCAATGCATTTTTCTGCTTCGTCCTTGTTACCTTCAATGGTCATTTTGAAGCAAGCAAATGCGTTTCAATGCTGTACTTTGGTATAATTTAGCGTGTTTTGCGTCGTGGAGTAATTAGTTCGCACGACGCACAAATCTAATTAGCGGAAATAGATCTATTTTATAATTAAACTATACCATTGCTAAATGACTAGGTCGACATCTTTCGTACTGCGTCAAAATATTTTTTTTTTTTTTTTGGGAGCAGGGTAGGGTTGTCACAACACATGAGGGACGAATATTGTATCGGTTTTCTTTTAACAATGATTTTTCCCTCTAATATCCCAATGATAAAACGACAATGAATATAAATTGTAATAAACACTAAAAATAATTGCGAATGTGTTCTCAGTTAAAGACAAAATATGAAAAAAAAATCTAAAACCGGTATTACTAACAGTTTGCTCTTAGCTTTTATTGCGAGGTTTATTAAAACAAATAACATTACGTTCCATTGTGAGCAATATACGTTTA
The DNA here is from genome assembly GCA_947563465.1 of Archips xylosteana. NCBI lineage: Eukaryota > Metazoa > Arthropoda > Insecta > Lepidoptera > Tortricidae > Archips > Archips xylosteana. The sequence goes on from OX387370.1 coordinate 1,530,356, forward strand.
AACGTCGACAAAATAAACAAGTAAAATAAATAAAACGAAAATAAATAAATTTTCATTTTATTACTTAGTTAAGTAATAAAATAGCCTTAGACTAAGGATATGGCTAGACGCGTCATATTTAAGACGAAATATAAACATCGGTATTCTCTCTCGTTCTAAAAGAAAACATCATCTGCAAATAGAGACAGATATACGTTTGTCTGTATTGGCTTTCAATTCAATGAAGCCAGTTTACTCTTAGACTAAGGATATGGCTAGACGCGTCATATTTAAGACGAAATATAAACATCGGTATTCTCTCTCGTTCTAAAAGAAAACATCATCTGCAAATAGAGACAGATATACGTTTGTCTGTATTGGCTTTCAATACAATGAAGCCAGTTTACTATAGTGTATTTATAAATCGATATATATATATCCTAGAGATGTGCTACTTTTATATCGATAAACTTTAGCTGTCAAAAATAATTATCGTGTCATAATTTGAAGGACCAAATTGGATTCGAAAAATTACTCACAAGCATACTATTCAGCATTTTAATGATTCTTTTTATACTCTTTTCCTTTAGTTCTAAAATTACGAAAAGCAGTTTGATATTGGAATGAGTAGTAGTAGTTGTAAGTTGTAAAATAAGAGTCTGCGAGTTTAAAAATAAGCATACAGAGGCGCTCTTGGCTGGTGGCGGGGCGGTGTGGACTAAACAAATCTAATAACGACAAACTCGAAAAACGATACAGAATTATTAACAAAAACAACAACAAAAACAAAACGCAAATTAACCTCCCCGAGCCTTAACCGCCAGCCATCTGCCGATCGCCTAAAATGACCCAAATAATACGTGCAACGTACAATTTTTTTAACGAGACCATACTTAGGTCCCGATAAAGCGTATCAATCTTCAATCTAATATATAAAAATCTCGTGTCACGGTGTTTGTTATCGAACTCCTCCGAAACGGCTTGACCAATCTTTATGAAACTTTTGCTCTATATTCGGCAGGTCTGAGAATAGGTCGTAGGCTATTTTTTATACCCCTATTGCCCGCAGACGGAGTCGCGGGCAACAGCTAGTTATTTATATTTATTTGTATATTTATGTACGAGTAGTATAATGGATATAAGGGGAAAAGTAAAACGACAATTATGAAATAATAATTATGATTTTATTTTACGTAGTTTTATTATTTATTGACCACTAAATAAAACCATTTTTTTTATTTCTCAAAAAAACAGAATACATTTTTGATTATTTTTCTGCCAAACTTTCATAAATCAGGATCTTTAGGTAACCTGAGAACAATACACATCAACAATTAGCATTATATTAGCCATAATACAACTTAATTAGTTTTTCTTGTAGTGCTTCTCAGAGCCTATAAAAAGTTTAACTAAAATATATATTAATTTTAAATAAAAGTGACAAAAGCTGAACCTGAAATACAATGATGATGACATACAATATCGATTTATTTAACCACATCCCTATTATCAAATTTTACGTACATGAACTGTCATAACGGCCTGAACAGATGTTTTGTTGTTCATTATTTTAATAAATCTTTGGCCTGACGTGATCTTTATGACTTTACAATATTTAGAACGGCAATTTATTTATTGAGAACAGATCATATAATCTAAACATTGCGCAATAAGTTCATAATGATAGTCGATAACTTACCGATGGAAAGATATTCTTTGGTCACTTTCTGTTAATACACCCATTCTACTCTTGCAACCGATAGCCACACAATCCATGGTTATAGTGATATGAAATTAACTAAATTTCACTCTTCAAAATGGCATAAAACACATAAAAACAAGGGAAAACTGATAACAACGTTTGGTATCCAGCTGGCTACCACGACGACTCAGAATTTGACACACTGACGTTTAAGATGGCGGTGTTTGTCAATGCTTCACTCTTTTTTTCACAGTGAGATTTTACATGTGCTAGAAAGAGACACATGACGGTTTTTTGTTCGTCTTAAATAGAACTGGTCTAGCCATATTCTTAGTCTAAGCATGCATATTTGACCATAGAGTTGCCACTCTTGTTCATATAATATTACAATACTCTTTGGTCTATGCCCAGCGGAATGTCAACAGTGTTTTATTTACATAGCTTATCTCTGTGTTTATTTAATATTAAACTTTTGACTTTTGAAGCATTCGATTGATTTAAATGTTACGAAGCTGTGAATGAGTAAAATGGAGGCTGAAAAATGTGTTATATGTGGTTTTATATTGGACACCAATACAGTTTTAGTTAAAAAAAGAGGTTTGCTAAAGTTTATAGAATCAAGCATTGCTAGGGAAGACGGAAAAGCAGACTATTTTAACGACCGTGCTGAAATTAAACTACATAAAACCTGCAGAAATTGCTATAACAATCCAAAATGCATCGAAGCGGTATTGAAGAGAAAAAAGAGGGAATCCGAAAAAGTTCTAGAATTATCCAGTGACTTCGATTATCAAAATAAATGCTTGTTTTGTGAGAAGGATGCGTCATTTCGATTCGAACAAGAGCAAAATAAGAACCCATCATCCAGCAGGATCTCAGTGGGACACGTTATGAGGTTGGATACTCAAAATTCCATCATGAAGGCATGCACCACACATGATGATGACTGGAGTAAACAAGTAAGTTGTATTACTTATACAAACACTATACTAGTATAATCAGGGTGAGTTTAGAAAGGGATTGGAGTTGACAGTAATTCTATATGCTTACGTCAAAATATGTATGAAATGACAGTTCTGACAGTCCCATTCTGATTGTGGTTTAATAATGCGGGATAATAATGTTTAGGTACTTAACTAAATGTAAACAAACATGAACAACCAACTGTTATGGCGTAATTGACTTATGCATCACATTATCGACATACTCTTTAGTTTAGTTGCATAATAAAATATTTTAGGACATACCGGGATTATTATAGGTATCAAGCAATAAAAAACTATTGTTGCAAATTGTACTCCTATATGGCATGTTGTCTATATTTTTTCAGGTATTATTGCGGATTGACAAAGTAAATATTTTGGAAAAAAATGCGAGATACCATTATAGCTGCTACAGCAAATTTTGCCACTCTTACCGAGCAGCTGGGATCAAACGTGGACGACCGCAGTCACGAGATAATGAAAATGCTATGAATCAAGTTTTCGGGTTTATAGAGGGTAACCAGGAAGACTGTCAATTTTCACTGTTAGAAATTAGAATAGAATAGAATAGAAAATATTTATTTTTGAACTACAATAATACAGCTAAATAAGTATACAACAGACCATAAACATGAATGTGGTTGCTACAAAAAAAGGACACCCCTCAGCATGTGACACGGCACGAGGTGCCACGACGCTGATTTTCAGTGCGTCCACAGAAACTTAAAATTAAAAAACTAAACTATGTTTAAAAAAAATAAATAGAGAAGCTTTAAATAACGTCACTCTGCCTCAGTGGTGTAACTACAACATCAGAAGCCCGTGGCAAATACTTTAATTTTAATGTTATTTCTGAGCTCGCAGCCTCTTGGGCCGGGGGCCCTCCAGGGTCGGGGGCCCGTGGGATTTTGCCAGCCCTGCCACCCTATAATTACGCCACTGCTCTGCCTAGTGATGCAATGATCAAATATCATTTGAAGCAAAAGTACGGGGACAAAGTTATCATTACATCTGGGAATCCATTGATTATCTGTTTTCTAGCAAACAGCATTCAAATCATTCATAATTCATGGTATGAGAAACGGGGCAAAAACTACGATTTGGAAGAACTGAGGATTGTTGAGACAGCTGCAAAAATTATCTTACAGGAGATAAAATTACGGCCATACGAAACAGACATGTATCCATCTCCTAATACTTTTTTATACTCAGTTAGAAATTGTTGCCCAGACAGTTTGTTACTATTGCCAAGGATGATATAGACTAGATTGGCAGTCGCCATAGTACGGATCGGCCACGGTTTTTGTATATTTTATATCACTGCAAATGTATTTATGCAATATTTTTGAAAAATAATACATTTGCAGTAATATGAAACATCTGTAGTCTTATTGTTTTGCCTTCAAAGCCTCTGGCTATATTTCAGCGCCATCTAGATTTAATAATCGAACTACAAAAACCGCGGCCGATCCGTACTATGGCGACTGCCAATCCAGTCTTTATCATCCTTGCTATTACTAAAAACAATTATAATGAATAATAATCAACAAAATAAGGATCAACTTGAAAAGAAATGCCTCTCGATTGCACACAGTAATTAGTGCTGTACGTCCGCGGAGCTTCAGACCTATTGGGAGTAGGGAGTCTTATTCACCATGAATATGGGTCAAGATATTTAATTGACTTGCTTAGTTCCTTGGGATTTTGTACGAATTATGATGAAACTTTAAAATTTGAAGTAGGTATCTGCAGTTGCTAAATTTGCCCCAAAACAAGAGACCCCGCACTTCTCACAATTCGTTTACGATAACGCTGATGTTAAGGTGGAACAGCACGCTCTAGGCGCAAAATTCAAAATTTTTACAGGTTTTAATTTATTGTGGGTAAACGGTGTAACTGTTTAACTTTGTATGGTACTTGCGGTTGTAGAACAGTGTTCTTTATATTATTGTGTAAAGCTTTTTAAGAATAAAACTGTTAGCTTGATATAAAAGTTGTCAAACATAGAAATTCGGACTTTCAACGTTTTGACAACTTTTATTTCAAGCTAATAGTTTTATTCTTAAAAAACTTTACACAATAATATAAAGAACACTGTTTTACAAGCGCAAATACCATTTGAAGTTAAACAGTTGCACCGTTTACCCACAATAAATTGAAAACTGTAAAAAGTTTGAATTTCGCGCCTAGAGCGTGCGTGCGTGCACGTTAGACGGGAGAGACACATTTCACACTGTGGGTGGGTGGCATACAATGAGCAGCAATTGGGATGTTGACACCACCAATCAACTGACGTACTTTTTATGAGCTGTCAAAACACAATTCTCCCATAGAGTGTGAATGGCAATAGCAACTTATGACGTCACTTGTTCGCCAACTCAATCAACTAACTATTTATTTGTTTTAAAGCAACAAAAATCTAATTTTGCAGTTAATCGAAAATTAATCTGGTTTTTAGGGCTAAAGTAAAGCGTTTTTTTACTGGAGTTGTGTCTTCGAATAATTTTTTAATGGCGTCAACATACATTGTTCAGGTGTTATCTATTAGCCAACCAGTAGGTGCCTAACGGTACTATTTTACCTTGATCAGTCGTATCGGGTATGTATTACAATACCGAAGCACGAAAGACCGAATGTATTAAAACATCGAATAGGTCAAAAGACCGACACGATTTTTTTCCGAAACCGTAAACTTCTCAGAATTTATTAAAACTGCATCATACAGAACCCATTAGGTTAGGTTAGTTTTATAACAATCTTAAAAAGTTAACGGTTTCAGAAAAAAATCGTGTCGGTCTTTTGACCCATTCGATGTTTTAATACATCGGTCTTTCGTACTTCGGTATTGTAATACATACCCGTTGTATCATCTCATATTTTCAGAAACGGAGGACACGGAGCAAGTGCTGATCAGTCTGGTCGGCCAGCACAAGTGTCTATGGCACCCCGGGGATCCCGATTACTGCAACAAACCGCTCACAGACGCGCTCTGGGCCGACATAGCGCGCCAACTGCCGCACAGTGGTAAGACGCAACACAGAAGGGGATATCCCACGAGTTCCATATTTTTTCATTCCATATGGAACTAATGGGGTATTCATTTTAAAGAAATATCCCAGTAGAGCTTGTGTAAGTTAAAATGACGCGCGCCCCTCTACTGAATCAGTTGATTTTGATGTGTACGTGCTAATATTAATAACGACTCGGCATCTATTTAGGAGCGTCGACTATTCCGTGCAACATCACGATCGACAAATCGCATGGAGAATCCTGTGCGTATGCGGTGGTAGCGCGCGTCATTTCAAATTAGACAAGCGTACCATATGGAACTTATTATATTCATATCTAACGTCTACCTCTGTAACTAAGTACGACTTTTAACAGACTTCAAAAACGGAGAAGGTTGTATGTTCGGCTGTTTGTATGTTTTACATGTATATACTACGATACGAGAAAGAACTGCCAAAGGAACTACAGCGAGTAAACCAACGTCTTATTTCCTACCCAATATTAATTGACATTTACATATGTACCGATTGTTCCATTATGGAACTAGAACTATGGAACTCCTGGGATATGCCCACACAGGGGACGGGTGCGGGTCGGGAGCGGGTCTGGTCGGATCGGGTCGGGACGGGAACGGGTCGGGTCGGGAGCGGGTCCGGTCGGGAGTGCGGCTGGGATATTTGAGTCGTACCTACACATTTATTTGTTCGGGTCTCTCCTGTAGGCATGCCGCATGGCAAAAGTTAAGGTTCTAAAGCTAATATCTTCTAGTCAAGTCTATAGCGGTGTGTGGGACGCCTGTTGTCGTTTGCTGACTCGGAGTCGCTAGTTTCATGTCCTCAGGATAAACATTTTTTACGCTGTGTATGACCCATTTACGTGGCTGTATACTAGACCCCGTTATCTAATGCTCAGTTTGGGGGCAAGCGATGGGGCAGTTTCGATAATCTGAATCGATAAAAAATTAAGTTCATTTACTCACTCACTAATATAATTATCAAAAAGATCCATACTTACCACAGCTCTTCTAAGATAGTGATTTTTGAAATTATTATGAAAAGAAAGAAAAAACGAATATTTTATTTTTGTAAGTATGTTTAATAATATTTTTTCCATATTATATTAAGTCAAACTTCGTCGTCCGCTTGTAAAAATCCATTTTAAAAATGATAATGGTTTTTCGACCTCTACAGATGTATGTAACTGGCAAAAACTGTAGTTTTTTGTAATGCTCTATGCAGCTTTTGTTTACAATACAATATCAATTTGAACTTCCTTATTTTCTAACAACTGATTAATATTTTTACAGATTTAATGCTTGGATTTTTAATTAATATGTTTGTTAATTCAATAATTGTCGCCCTCCTATCCGATCAAATAGATGCAATGAATGAGTTATCTCAAGAACATTCACAAAAGAATAATTTTATTTTGACAAATAACTATTTATAAGTAAATGTGAATCAAATAATTATGTGAAGCAACATCCCTATTTTAGCTTGCCCCCAAACCAAAGAGTATTGTAATATTATATGAACAAGAGTGGCAACTCTATGGTCAAATTTGCATGTATGGAAGGTGCTGCCGCCCTACGGCTGCTCAAGAACAAATGTGACGTTTCTATAGATGTATACCTATCTATATGTATATGTTGGTAGTGATGTACAGCTATAGATACGCGTACCTATAGCAATGTATAGTCAAGGATTTTAATTGACAGACTAATCGCCACAATTCGTATTTTAGCCGTTTAATTCAAATCAGCATATACGAAGTATAAGCGGCTAAACCCGATTTGCATTATACGGCTAAAATACGAACATTGGCAAGTGGCCTATCAATTAAAGTCCTTGACCGTACAATTTGGTTCGCCATGGCCATGGCCGATGAATGACAACTGACAAGTTTGACAAGTCAACCAAGATGGCCGCTAATTTAGTTCTTCGGCAAACACCAGAGATCGCTGTAGTCGCATGAAAAGTGATGATATATGTAAGTGTGCCCCCCCCTGCCCCAAACTGAGCGTTAGATAACGGGGTATACTGTATACGAACAAAATCATACTGGCGGTGGCCGGGCCGAGCGGTAAACTAACATGGTATTACGATACGATAACTAACAACCACCCACATATCCACGGGCGTAGCCAGGAGGGTCTTGGGGGTTCAACCCTCCCTCCCCCACCCCTAAATATTCAAAATATTTGTTTACTCCGTTAACAACTGTTAATTTAAAAAAAAACATGATATTACATGACATTTTTGTTGTTTTATTTTCTGAACCCCTCCTCCCCCCGATAATGGAACCTGTCTACGCCCGTGCACATATCCTTTATCTTTTCCGAACTCTATTTCTCAAAATAAGTAGATACAGTTATTCCTCGTTTGTGTCCGACTCTTCTGACATCTTTAAACCTGTCTCGCGATAGCCGCTGTGGGCATAACCAAGTTAGCTATGTTATGAAGTATCTTTTTGTATTTATTTTTCCAACTTCATTTCTTATTACTTTTACGGTCATCCCGTGAAATCATATATTTCATACTAAATACAAACTGAAATATAGATGCACAGAAAAAACTCCAGAAAAAAGACCAATGTAAATACAAAAAGATACTTCATAACATAGCTAACTCGCTTAAAGTTGCACAGTAGCGCCATCTCTTGTCCAGGTGAGCAGTTAGTTCCGAAGGAGTGTTGAAATCTCTCGATAGAGGGTGTAACATAGACGTGCGCTTGTCACTGCATAAAGTGATAATTTAGCAGACTGAAATGTATGATGTATAGGAAAGATTCGTGTCTAATCTCTAGACCAGTGGTGGTATAGGGGTTTAGCACGCAGCACGGAATGCTGAGGACCTGGGTTCGATTCCCAGCATTGGTCTTTTTTCTGGAGTTTTTTCTGTGCATCTATATTTCAGTTTGTATTTTGCTGTGGGCATACTTACGAACCGCGCAGAGCCTCACGCGTCGTAAACGATCCGGCCTGCTCCCAACCCGCACCCGTCCTCTGTGTGCTGCACTTAATGGTGGCACTTCACTTGGCGTTGCGTGTTCGCGTTGCGCTATTGCCATCTCCGTCTTTCACGCTAGAATCGGCATAGTGCTCCTCTCTCGCACACGCAACTACAATACAATACAATACAATGACTCTTTATTGTACACCAGGAATAGTAAGCAATACAGAAAACAGGTACACAGAGAGAAAGTTACAAGGTAAGCAATAGGCGGCCTTATCGCTTAAGAGCGATCTCTTCCAGGAACCCTTTAACAGAAAGAAGGAAGGACTAGTTTACAGCAGGTGGTGCATCAACAGTGGATCAGAAAATTAAAACTCAACAAAAATAGTACATCTACTCATGCATATATAGTACTTACATTATAATAGGTACACGTCTAAAGCAAATATAAGCAGTGGGATAAACAGGCACATATAAATAAATAAATAAACTATAACAAAGCTAATTATTACAAGATGACAGATAGTACACCTTAAGCATAGATTTCGACTATTTTAGACTACTTATTTCGTGAAATACGCCAAGTGAAGTGCCAGCATAAGACAGCGAATGTTGATTTGTTTTGGACCCTCTATCAGAAACCTCGTTGCGCGGGCCCGGCTCCCACTTGGCTGGTTTTTAGTATCTGTGGTTTTTAGGGTTCTATGGCCAAAGGGTAAAAGAGTCGTTTTCAAAATAGGTGTACTACTACTCTATTTTTTCTGTCTCCTTTAAAAAATATTATGTTATAAATAATACCGGACCTATGGAATTAATTTGCTCGGTTAATAAATGTTATTTATACTTAAGACAGATAGTTTAAAACACTTTTTGACTTCAAATAATTATTTCATAAAATAATGTAGCACAAAAGAAAACATAAAAATTTAAGTGGTTCATACAAAATACAGTTGTCCCACTAGTACCCTTGCCCGTTTGAATACCCTCAATGCCTATATTTATTTCAATTACACATATAATTTGTTATTGAACATGTTATTTGAGATAGTGTTTTATTTAAAATACAAGGTAAATTCATATAACTTTACAAATGACACTAAAAATCTAATTTTATTACATGTCCACTTTTTTATTACTTTGTGTTACTCTTATGTGTGACGATGATAACAATTAAATTCGATCTAATTTGGAACGCATCCATAATATTTTTTAGTCTAGCAACACTGTAAGGTACTACCAACGTAACAAATGACAGCTTAGCCATATTGTTTTCGCTGACATGGAGCTAAACGTGTTGTGCTCCAGTGTTGCAGAACTATCGATATTTTGACTATCGATCGTTGACATCGCAAACTATTGAGGATATCGATATTACTCTTGTCTTCTTGAGTCACAAGGGGTTGTAATTTATTTATTTGTCTGTTGTTATTTTATATTTCTTTTTTTTCTCTCTCTTAATAATGATTGAGTATACATAATACAATAATAACCCAAGATTTAGGGGCTGTTTCACCACCCATTGATTAATTTTAACTGACGGTTAAATGTGATGCCGTCTCCGTCTATTCGAACAAAACAAACAGAGACGGCATCATATTTATCCGTCAAATAAATTTGATCAATGGATGGTGAAACAGGGGGTTAATGTAATAATGTAGCAAGTGCTTTAAATTATAATAACTCGTTTATTAATTATTAATAATAATACAATATGAAATAGTGAATATTGACGAAAATTGTAATTTAATCTTAGTGACCTAAAACTAAATATTTGTACGCTTGCTTGCATGCTGAATACATGTGCTAAACTTATTTTAAAATCTTTTTGCCTACTGTATTCTTACAAATAAATGTTTTTGAATTTTTTGTTTTTACTATAACTAGATAGTATCGCACATGTCAATACTATCGATAGTATCGGTAGTATCGATACTATTGGTTTTGTCTTAACTATAAATAAAATAAAATAAATAAATATTAGGGGACAATCTTACACAAATCGACCTAGTTCCAAACTAAGCAAAGCTTGTACCAGGCCTCATGCATGCCATGTACTTACGCGCGATATTTACCTACCGCGGGGACGATCGCCTGCGATCGAAATTCCAGTAGGTTGTCACAAGCGCGCGCCGACGCACGTTCATTCGTGTTCCACGGAAAAAATATGCCGCCTGAATTTTTATAAGTGAATGGTGAAACAGGGGGCAAATTTTAATATGACTATGCTAGAATTAATAGCTAATATAACAATTTGGAAGTTCGTATCGTGCTGTCCCTCTTACTCTTCTATAAAAAGCTATAAGCGTGAGCGGGATGGCACGATGCGAAGTTCGAAAGTTAACCTTCGTATTTAGTATAACGCTAGGGTACTATGAGCATGGCAATGTGTTCTACGCATTACAATAAATATCCTTTTTTGTTAGGATTCCAGAGCTAAAATGGCAAAAACGGAACCCTTATAGTTTCGCCATGACCGTCTGTCTCTTTGTCCGTCCGTGGCTTAGCTTAAAGAATATTAGTGCTAGAAAGTTTGCATGGATATAATATATAGCAATTATCCCGACAAAATGGTAAAACAACATGTAGAAAAAAAAATTTTAATCCAAACTGCCAGCCCTTGTCACTGTCGGCACGCACACATTCTTAAGGAGACGGAGTAGTATAATCTGTGGCTACAATCGCGGTAAGTACCAAGATTTTGTACGGGATGCAGTATCTGTTACGAAGTAACTATTAAGTAATCTGTGCTTGTACCATGGGTACTAGACGACGATAAACATACTTATATATAGATAAATAAATACTTAAATACATAGAAAACATCCATGACTCAGAAAAAAATATTCGTGCTCATCACACAAATGAATGCCCTTACCGGGATTTGAACCCAGGACCTCTTGCGTCGTAGGCAGGGCCACTACCAACTAGGCTAAAGCGGTCGATAGACTATCGATAGTCTATCGATATCGGACTATCGATAGGCAACACTATTGTGCTCGTGTTTTGTCGTCAAAATTATTCTCTTGTATAACGTGGATTTCACGGGTAAGTAAAATCTGAAAAGTGAAATTGTGTTATGGATAATGTAGTTTTCAATAGTTATAACGTATGGTTAATAAAAGTATACAGCTATCTAGTAAGATTTTCTGTAACTTCTTAAAGGACATGTTGTCGCCATAAATTCACTGTTCTTTTGTGTGACACTGAGTGCAACACACACTATGTGTTACGTTGAGTGACGTTACACAAAAGATAAGGTTGTGTTTATACTGCACAATGCTGTGTTTCACGTCTGTATTTTTTTATCCGACTGCCGAAGAAAAGTAGGGTAATTTTTTTCGAGTGTTGTTTTTATATGTTATGGAGTTATAATTACTCATTAGACTCTCGTCTCAGTTGTGGGAGGGACATAGGGTACCTATATTTACTATAAATATCACGTCCGCGAAAAAAAAACTAATAAGTTAAATGTTAATTTAATTTAATGTAGTTTAATTGGATTTAATTTAATTTGATTTAATTTATTATTGTTTGATTAGATTTAATTCAATTTATTTAGTTTAATTTGATTATGTTATTTAATTCGATTTATTATTTATTATTATTTATTAATCATTTTACTTGATGTTTTTAATGAATAGTCTATTTTATAGTGTTTTGTGTTTGTTTGTACACCTGAAAAGGTAGAGAATTGGTGTTTCTTTATATAAAATTGTTATTTGTATCAACAATGTAACCTAATCCTCACAAACAATAAAGAACTTTGAACTTTGAAATGCTTTTGATAGGTAAGGTACTCACCTAAATAATTTTAAGTAAAATACACCGTGTTTTTTTTTATATTTCCGTCGCCCCCCAGTTTGAAGCTCAAATGCTGTCATTTTTGACACTAACTATTGTGTAAAAGTGTTAATAGAGTTATTATTATTATTGACCGCCAATTCAGTAGGTATAATTTACGAAATTTTTAATTTTATTTTTTTTCAATATTAAAAAAAAAAACAAAATTCAGGTCTACCTATCAAAAGCCAAATGTCGAAGTTAAAGTTAACGGAAATAAAAAAAACACAGTGTAGAACTTGCTGCACACTCTTTAGGTATTTTGGGCTTTATCAAGTTATGTATGTAATAAGCTATGTACTTGTCTGTAGGTAATGGAAAATGGCTCCGATGACTCCAGCAGAACGTCAAAGGAGATACAGAGAAAAATTAAAAATTGAAAATCCTGAAAAATTTGAACGTATGAAAAAAGAAAATGCCGAAAGAACTAAGAAAAAATGTATACAAGTTAAATAAAACCTCTCCATTTCCTCCGTGGATGTCGTTAAGAAGCGACTATGGGAATAGGTTACGGTATATTGTAGGCGATATATGGGCTAGCTACCTGTCACTATTATACCGCTTTTATCTTTAAAAGTGGCCTCAAAATGTACATGGATTTGTTTTCGGTGTAACGATTCGTGTGCTCTGCCCACCCCTTTTGGGAATACAGGAGGCGTGATTGTAGTAAAATCCAAAATATATCTAAATGATGAACTGACCCTTATAAAATCCTTTGTGTTTTTTGTGTTACGTAGGAACAAATTTCTTTTGTGTTTATTTTGTGTTACGTACACCTATTTTGAATACGACTCAAAAATGGGACCCTATTACTAAAGGCCTGGATTCACTTTGATTAGTGATTAGTGCAGGTGATTAGTGATTAGGAGAAAACAAGTGTGGACAGCGACTGATTAGTGCAGGTGATTAGTTGGCTGCGTAGTAACGTGATTAGAAGCGTGTTCTATTTTTTTGCGAGTGAACTGCGCTTTGATCAATTATAACTGTAGATCCACAGTCGCGCGCCCGAAAATGTCCGAGCCAAATGAGCGCCACTTTGATAAAAGTGGCCTTCTTTTTTCTCAGTACGTTGCGTGAAATTGTCAAGTTTAGCTGTCAAGTGTCAACCGAAATTCGACTGTAATGAAGTAAAGACTAGGTTCAAATTTCTGTGTAGGTGATGATTTTAATTGTTATGCAAACAAATAAAAAAGTTCGGACATTTTTTGAAGGGGATTTTGTTCGGCAATGTGTATCTTCAGTTATAATTGATCAAAGGAACTGCGAGTAGCCACGTCCCGCGCGCCCTCCCTTCCCCCTCACTCGCAGCGCGCCTGCCACTAAACACGTCTGGTTTGGAATTTACTTAACAGAGCCAGAACAAGAATTGGACACTACTTGCACTACACACCTGCACTAAACATCCTCAATTACTAATCACTTGCACTCGCACTTATCAAAGTGAATGCAGGCCTTAAGACTCCGCTGTCCGCCTGCCCGTCTGCCTGTTATCGGCTGTCTCTTATGAACCGTGATAGCTGGACAGTTGAAATTTTCACAGATGATATATTTTTGTTGCCGATATAACAACAAATACTAAAAATTAAATAAATTTATAAATTAAAAGGGGACGTCATACAAGAAACTTATTTTATTCAGCGTTTTAATTAAACTCGATTTCTATAATGGTATAACTAGATAATTGTATTCTTCACCGATTGTTTATTATTGTATCCACTACAATAACAAATAATAAAAATAGATTAGATTCATTTATTTCAGATGATGTCGCATATATAAAGAATTCACAAAAAGATCGTCAAAAGAAAATGAAAATCATAAATGATTAATACTTACATTAATATAAAATGTCACAAAGATAGCAATATTAATAACAATAAAAGTGTAATAAAACAAAAATGACAGTAAAAATATTAAATCACATAATATGTGAATGTCAATGAAAATGTTAAATGAATAATATCAATTCAATTAAATATTTAGGGGGTCCAGACTCACCAATATAAAACGATCCCACATTTACAGCTGTTTACCTAAAATTTTGTATGGAACTCTCAGTGCGCGAGTCCGGCTCCCACTTGGCTGGTTTTTTAAGCTTCGGTTGCCAAGTTTATACTTAGTTTCATTCTGCTCGTCTCATCTGCCGTATGTCACAGGTTTTGTTGTCACGTCCGTAGGCTCTCCTCTAACTCCGGACTTGACGCGTAGCAAATGGCAAGCGCTGAGAGACGCACGCGCCGGCAGGGGGAGTATTGACACGCTCAACAAGAAAGAGGACCTGATGAGCTTCCTAGACGATGTTGACGAAGTAAATGAGGTAAACCAGTGCAGAAAGTCAAGGTCTATCTTAGACTAAGTAGGTATATCCGCGCTTGCCGCCAAGCGTGCTGGTCAAACGCAAACGGGGCTTGAAATATCAGTATTTGCCAAGTGGTTCGACATTATGGTCTCTCAAGCAGAGGGTCGTAGGTTCAAATCCCGGCTCGCACCTCTGAATTTTTCGGAATTTATGTGCTAAATTTAAATTACATTTGTAATTTACCATGAGCTTTACGGTGAAGGAAAACATCGCGAGGAAACCTGCATACACCTGAGAAGAAATTCATGGTGTGTGTGAAGTTCCTAATCCGCACTGGACCCGCGTGGGAACTACGGCCCAAGCCCTTCATTCTGAGAGGAGGCCTGTGGCCTGCAGTAGGACGTATAGGCGGGGATGATGATGATCCAACTAATTATAGTATAAATCTTCCCAGGTGAATTTTTCGCTTCGAGCCATATAAATTTGAACCTTAAATACTATGACGATACCGTTTGTTTTGAAAGATAAGGGCTCGAAGCGAAAAATTCACCTGGGAAGATTTATATTATACTCGTCGGAATTTGAAACTTTTTTTCGAAGTCTCTATTGTGGGGGCCCCTCATTGACGTACAATAAAACAACTAGACTCCCAATCGCTTAACAAAAGTTCCTCAAAAAACGTCCGAGAGGCGTTGTGTGTACCATCGGCCCAGACGCCAGCTGAGCACCTTAAAGGCCCAGTTTGCGTGCAGTGGCTAGACATCTGTCCATACCAATCCATAGCAATAAACATCAACGGCTGCAAGCAAATTTGTTTTGAAAATGGCAAGCTGACGTCTGGGGCGACAGTACGTATACATCAATTTATACAGATAACATTAACAGCATTAATTCAAATTAACACCTTATTTCGTAGCAGTAATGTTTAATGTCAATTGAATACGATCGTTAGAAGTAGTGACATGACGCCACGCGCTGGAAACCGCCTAAAGAGTAAATAATGCAGTGGAGTGGTCATGCGAAGCGGAAGCTAGACTGTCTGTCTCTTTTTTTCTCGTGAGTTTGATTACGGTGCGAAGGAGACATATACGAATACGGGGCGAGAAGTGACGTTGTAATCAACGCGCGGTCGAAACACAACTGAACCAAAACTCTGCACAATAGACGCGTGTGCAGACTTTTGCTTCGGACAATTTTTGAGGTGATTGGGAGTTGTTAGGTTAGTTGTTTTAATGTACGTCAATGGGGCCCCTCTATTGTGGAGGCCCCGGGGCTTTGGCCCCGGTTGCCCTCCCCTAAATCCGGTCCTGGTATTTTCCGAAAATGGTATTGTGATTTAACACCAAAAACCGGTATTATTCTTGGTACTAACACTTCAAGTCCATCCGACCACTGGTAGTGGGTTAAATTCGACTTCCAATAACCAACACTAACCTTTGGCATTCAATAAAGCTTGTAATAAAATTGTATTGACACACTCTTACTTTTAACGACCGCTTTACTTTAGCCTAGTTGGTAGTGACCCTGCCTACGAAGCAAGAGGTCCTGGGTTCGAATCCCGGTAAGGGCATTTATTTGTGTGATGAGCACGAATATTTGTTCTTGAGTTATGGATGTTTTCTATGTATTTAAGTATTTATTTATCTATATAAGTATGTTTATCGTCGACTAGTACCCATAGTACAAGCTTTGCTTAGTTTGGGACTAGGTCGATTTGTGTAAGATTGTCCCCTAATATACTTTTTTTCCTCATTAGAACGGCATATCATGGAATTGAATGTACGTCTTTATTTCCCCGTTTCAGTTCAACGAACAATACATAGACGCACTCGACGAGAAACCTGACCAAAGTGACCAAGAAGATCCTCTAGACACCATTTCACCAGAGCCAGAGGCCATAACACCAAAAGAAAAGCCTAAAAAACACATAAACAGAGAAAGGATTCACAAACGCACTATAAAACGGTGTCAGCCTCAGCGATACGGATTGGATCCGCCGAATCCGCAGCTGGAGCGCGATGAATCCGATTCGGAAGGCATTCCGCTCCATAACGATGGGCATGCGCACTTCTGTTTGTCGCTGGTGCCATTGATGCGCGCGCTGCCTCTTCAAAAGGCGGTCGGCGTCAGGATCAAGATATTGCAATTGCTACACTCTGCTATGGCCGACGAATCAGTTTAATAAATATTACTACGAAATTTAACTGTTTATTATTATCACACCCGAGAGTTAACAGTGTACAGTCATGGAATTTACTTCCCTTACCCATTACGCATTAACCCGTCACGCGTCCCAGGGACTACGTTAGTCCCTAACTTTTTTCTGCGGGAAATGTCCTAGAGACTACTACTGAAGTCTCTAGGACTTATCCCGCATAAAAATAAATTTTACTAATTTTAGTATGGTGGACGCGTGACGGGTTAAGGTCGAAATGTCAATTGAAACGCGTCAAAACAACATCGTTGCTTGGTAGCTCTTAACGTTACAGTTTGCCGTACGATATTCAAACTTAGGGGGTTGGAAATTAGTTTCCTTGACTGTACCTCCCTTATGGTATTTCCACTGTTGTAGTCGAAATCTCGACGTTACTTATTTTATTTACACACGTTGGCTGCCCACCATACTTCACCCAAAGTGTTACTCCCACGCCCCATACAAATATAGTGATCCCACAAATTTAGATCATTGTGACCACCAGAACCATTCATCCACTTCTGCTGCTGAATGTACCTAATAAATATTCGCCAACAAGCCATTTTGTAGCTTTTCGAAATTTTATGATATTGTATAATGTAATTGAAGGGTCTACGGAAAGAACATGTCTAGTCAGCTTTGATCAATTATAACTGAAGATACACATTGCCGAACAAAATCCCCTTCAAAGAATGTCCGAACTTTTTTATTTGTTTGCATAACAATTAAAATCATCACCTACACAGAAATTTGAACCTAGTCTTTACTTCATTACAGTCGAATTTCGGTTGACACTTGACAGCTAAACTTGACAATTTCACGCAACGTACTGAGAAAAAAGAAGGCCACTTTTATCATAAATAAAAAATAAAACCTCCTTCAAAAAACATCCAAAAAACTATGAAATAATAATTGAACCGAACCGACCACAATAAGCATGAAAATATCTTTCTTCTAATCTGTTTGAAGTTGGTGCCTCAGCTCGAGCCAGCAGGAGTGGACCTAGTAATCTAACTTACCTACATAGCTACCTACTATCTATAGGGCTTCTACACTCCTGCTGGCTCGAGCTGAGGCACCAACTTCAAACAGATTAGAAGAAAGATATTTTCATGCTTATTGTGGTCGGTTCGGTTCAATTATTATTTCATAGTTTTTTGGATGTTTTTTGAAGGAGGTTTTATTTTTTATTTAAAATTTTTATTTTTTGCTTTTTAGTTGTTTCTGTATAAAATAGATGCGCAGGATAAAATCATCAGTTTGACTTCGAAATAAGTTTATGTTAAAAATTCTATTTTTAATGATCGACGGGGTTGTGTCGTTTTATTACATAGTTCTATGATACTTTTTGAATGCAAATGTTCGACTTGTCACCGAAAATACTAAAATCGCTATACATTTCTCTTGAATTTTTGAGGAGTTTCGTCAATTCCTCATGGATCCCATCATCAGAACTGGACTCTGGTAACAACGGGACCAACCTTGAAGCAAGTGCTTTCAAACGACGAAAAAAATTTCCAAATCGGTTCATAAATGACGGAGTTCTGAGGTAACACACGTTAAAAAAAAAAAAAAAAAAAGTTATAATTGATCAAAGCTAGTCAGTCACTTTTTTTGACAATTGAGATTTTAATCTCAAAATGTAGAGCTCGCAAAGCACTATAACTTACCATTATATCAAATAGGGATATCTGAAAATAACATATATTTTTTTCACTTTTAAAGACATGGTTACCATATTCAAACCGCTATAACTCAAAAAGTTGTTTAGGCGACTAGACATGTTCTTTCCGTGGACCCTTCAGTTGTTATGTTGAGATAACTGAAAACAAATCTGTGAAGTGAACTAATATGTGAAAATATCTTTTGTTACAAAAAATATGAAACATCAAATCTAACCTAACCGAGTTGGTTTTGCCCGGACTCCTTTCTAGGAGGGGGCTTTGCTCCCTCGCAAGAGTATGCTTTTTTTATTATTGTAGTTCAATGTTATGCTCAATTATGTTATCCCAAACCTATAAATATGAATTCATTTAGGTAAAAAAAAAAAAAAAAAATTAGGTATGACTTTATGACAATTAAAATAATAGTAGTGTTATGCGGAAATACCAAATTAGGGTAGGGTTGCCATAAGTGTGGGGACTCAGACCGGGACATTTAAAGAAAAACTAGTAAAGGTAGAAAAAAAGGAACTTTTATTACAGCAATAGATAACTTTAAAGGTTTAGTCCTTGTCTATACACAAAACAACTTTTAACACAGCCATTCAATGCCAGCGACCCGCCAGTCGGGTTTTCTGTTTGTTGGCGCTTTTCGCTATATTGGTGAAAATGCACATTATCGGCTACGAGCGCAGCGTGTAGCGTGCGCTGCCACTAGGTATATTACTGTTTACCAAGCCCAGCCCTCTATTAAATAACTATGATTTTTAAACCGGGACAATCTGCTTATCGGCCGGGACGCCGGGACACCATGCTTCAAACCGGGACATGTCTCGACGTACCGGGACGTATGGCAACCCTAAATTAGGGGCACTGCGAAAATGTCTTTCTATCCCGATTGGATCTCTAACAGAAACTCAGATCTCCAGCTCTAGACAGCAAATGAAATAACAGTTTTCAAATCATAACAATTTATTAAATAGCTTATTAATACTTAGTGCAGCGTGTGCATTTATCTTCAATTTGGTAACACGTGTTGCGTGACGCTAAGACTTCAGTCTTTAGGGATGCTTTAGTTTTAGTACTCGTCGTGGAACGGATAGTGCGGGTGATCGACACTGGAACAAAACAGATTATGACAATTAACTGAAGTAAGTACATCCGAAGCCTATTCTTTTGGCAAATTATTTTTCCCAAACTGATTTATTTGGCAAATGCTTCATTTCTCAAATGTTTATTTTTTCTGAAACTGTAAACTATTCAGGATATATTTCAGGACTATTCTGTAGGTTAGGTTAGGTTAGGTTTGTTTTATAACAATCCTGAAAAGTTTACAGTTTCAGAAGAAATAAACATTTGGGAAATTAAACATTTGCCAAATGAATCAGTTTGGGAAAAATAATTTGCCAAAAGAAAGTACACCCAAGTACATCAACACCGGAACATCCATACTTAATATTATAAACTATTAGCTTTTGCACGCGACTTCGTCCGTACAGAATTGAAATTTAAAGCAGAAAGCTCTTAAAGTGGTAAAGTTGCTCCACGATGCTTTCACTTCCAACAATGTCTATTTTTAGTTCCGTCAATTTGCACTAGATGGCGATATTATTTATCAAATCATGTAGAAAATAGATGAAAACAACTTTAAATTCTAGTTTCAAAAAAGCTGTGGCAGTGGCCCATGGGCAGTGGCACAGCAGGGCTGGTATTGGTACGTGTGATAATTGGTCCTTGATATTATAGGTATGGTTCCTAATAGTAGTTACGGGAATTTGCGTTAGATGGCGTTGTGCCGTTGAATAGAGTGATATCTCTATCCTCCTATATGTAATGTACTCTGTGAGCTTCTCTCTCATTGAAACATCATCATCCAAGCCTATATACGTCCCACTGCAGGGCACAGGCACAGATTACTTAATAGTTACTTCGTAACAGATACTGCATCCCGTACAAAATATTGGTACTTACCGCGATTGTAGCCACAGATTATACTACTCCGTCTCCTTAAGAATGTGTGCGTGCCGACAGTGACAAGGGCTGGCAGTTTGGATTAAATTTTTTTTTTCTACATGTTGTTTTACCATTTTGTCGGGATAATTGCTATATATTATATCCATGCAAACTTTCTAGCACTAATATTCGTTAAGCTAAGCCACGGACGGACAAAGAGACAGACGGTCATGGCGAAACTATAAGGGTTCCGTTTTTGCCATTTTAGCTCTGGAATCCTAACAAAAAAGGATATTTATTGTAATGCGTAGAACACATTGCCATGCTCATAGTACCCTAGCGTTATACTAAATACGAAGGTTAACTTTCGAACTTCGCATCGTGCCATCCCGCTCACGCTTATAGCTTTTTATAGAAGAGTAAGAGGGACAGCACGATACGAACTTCCAAATTGTTATATTAGCTATTAATTCTAGCATAGTCATATTAAAATTTGCCCCCTGTTTCACCATTCACTTATAAAAGTCCAGGCGGCATATTTTTTCCGTGGAACACGAATGAACGTGCGTCGGCGCGCGCTTGTGACAACCTACTGGAATTTCGATCTTAGCAGATCGTCCCTGCGGTAGGTAAATATCGCGCGTAAGTACATGGCATGCATGAGGCCTGGCACAGGCCTGACAGAATGAGAGGGCTTGTACCGTAGTACCCATGCGGGCTCAGTGCGGATTGGGAACTTCACACCCATTGACGTACAATAAAACAACTAGACTCCCAATCGCTTAACAAAAGTTCCTCAAAAAACGTCCGAGCGGCGTTGTGTGTACGTATACATCAATTTATACAGATAACATTAACAGCATTCATTCAAATTAACACCTTATTTCGTAGCAGTAATGTTTAATGTCAATTGAATACGATCGTTAGAAGTAGTGACATGACGTCACGCGCTGGAAACCGCCTAAAGAGTAAAGAATGCAGTGGAGTGGTCATGCGAAGCGGAAGCTAGACTGTCTGTCTCTTTTTTCTCGTGAATTTGATTTCGGAGCGAAAGAAACATATACGAATACGGGGCGAGAAGTGACGTTGTAATCAACGCGCGGTCGAAACACAACTAAACCAAAACTCTGCATAATAGACGCGTGTGCAGACTTTTGCTTCGGACAATTTGTACGTCAGTGTTCACACCATTGCATCTCTGGTTTACTCACTCGCCCATGGAGCACAGCCGGCCGTTGCACTCGAGCGCCGCGACGGCGGCGACATCTTCCGGCGCGAGCTTGAAGTCGAACACGCGGAAGTTCTGTTCGATGCGCGCCCTGGTGACCGACTTGGGAATCACAATCATGCCGCGGTCGATGGCGTATCTGCAACGAGACAGTACAAATTTAAAAAATAAATACGCTAAATAACCAACCTAATACCTTTAAACGAGCAATTCTTGTATATATATATATATATGTTATGGACCAAGTGATTAATGCGGGCATTATGAATAATGTCTAGCTCTATCGGGCAAAGAGGTTAATTACTATCTAAACTTCATTATTTATCATATTGCCCTGTCATTATTATATTGCTACGTGACAAATGGGCAATTTGATATTAAAGCTAAGTTGCCGTTGCTAATGCCCGGGCATTATTAATAATGTCTAGCTCTATCGGGCAAAGTGATTAATTTATATCTAAACCGAAGCCAGCGAGCGAGCAAGACCTATATCGGAGCGGAAGCGACTCGGTGTGGTTAGGTTCAAAGTGTTAGTTATTTTTTTTTATGGCCACCCGGAAAATCTTATTTGTATTACGCTGTTCAAAAGGTGATGGGCATTATGTATAATGCCCGGTCAATTTGATTATTTGAACAATTATTATCGAATTGCCCCCTCATATTGGGCATTATTCCTAATGCCCGGGTATTATGAATAATGCCCGATTTATCACTTGGTCCATAACATATATATGTCGGAGTCGGTTCTCGCTTCAAGCGTAATGTATCCAACAGACTTGGACTAATGTAAAAAATTCAGATTTAAGCTAATATTATTACGTGTTGATCTTTTAATTTAAGAGGTATTTACGAATTAGATTTGACAATCTAGTTCGATTCAGATTTAGCGGGTAAGTAGTCGGTTGGTCTAATGCAAAACCTAACCGTTGATTATTTTGTATGCTAGGTCTTGTTATAGCTTCTAAAACATTATGATTTGTTTGCCATTATTAATGTTGGAATATTTAATGGTTTATGAAGTAAATTCACAATAGTTTTTAGTTCTATTTTGTAATTCATTTCTAGTAAACACGTGACGTACTTCCGTGCACCATTGGACAGAGTTGTTGTGGAGTTAATGCTGGTGGGGGAAAGCCTATATAAGGCCATGTAACAGCAGCATTGTCAGTCTTGCGCAGTCTTGACTCAAGAGCACTAGCTCCCGACAAACCTGTCGGTTTACTAAAAGGGTTTACTACACCCTCAACGTACTACAGATCGATGCTTTGTATACTGTTACTCTGCCTCTCTGTAGCTACACCTACCTACCTAGGTGTATATCATAATACACTGTTACTCTGCCTCTCGGTCCATAGACCTATCTTAGCGTGTACTTATTGTAATCACTGTTTGCTTATTATAATATTGTCTGTGTTGTGTTTGTGTCAATAAATTATTGTTTCGAGTTAAATCAAAGTAGCTATTTTCATAATACCCTCAAAATGGGTACCCCAAATCCTGACAATTTGTCTCCTCCTGACCACGATCCGACATATATATAAAATCCCCACATATATATGCAATATAATCAGAATCTCGGAAACGGCTCCATACCTGAGATGTATTCCTCAGTTTCAGTCGACTGTGCTTCGGCAGCATCAGTTGGCTGTTGTAAAAGTATGTCGTTTAAAGAAGAAGGAATCGTATCCCCCTCAAACCAATTGAAATCATGATGGCCATCGATTAACTTCCAACCGTTATTTTCAGGGGTAGGAGGAACTGTTGGTTCCTTTCACCTTTTCAACGCTCTGTCAATTACAACAGCTCTCACTCATACGCCATGACATCGGAATGTCAAACGCGAAGTTGAACCCTACAGAAATGCATATGAGTCGTTGGCGTAGAGCCTGCGGTGTTGATATAATATGTGTCGTTGGCGTCGAAAAGGTTAAATGACTATAAAATATAAGAATAGGTACTTAAGTACTTACTAAATAAATATTTAAATATGATATGAGTGATTCCAGTGACAAAGTCATCAATTGAATACCAGATAATGACGAGGAAAATTAATGTAAAAACTAATGTAGATTGCAGTACAATTAATAAAATATATTGTATCTATCGTTCTTATTTTTATTTAATGTGACTCGCACTATATGTGTTCACGTTACACCTCTTACTCGCACGCCCTTAGCATCTTTCCCCTCGCCTGTCAAGGTCTTTTGCTATTCAAAACCACCTGTCATTGTACAGATTTTTTCTAAAACGCTTACTAAAAAACATATCCAAATTTCAACTATACAGAAGAAAGGGTGTACTTTCGTTTGGCAAATTTAGTAATGATACAGCAAGGGGCAAGGGGGATTAGTGTCCGACCGAAACTGGTTTTTACGACCGAAACCGAATTTCGGCAACGGTCTCAGTTTCGGCCGAAACCGAAACTTCCTTACCAAAATCATGTTGTGAGGGAAAAATAAAGAAAACGCTATTATAACCAGTCAGTCCTTATTTTTCATCTTTAAGTCACATAGCTATGCGTCTTCGTTGATTTCACTTATTGATAATCAACATAACAACCCTGAATACATAATATTATCACCACTAATGCACTAGTAAGTACCAAGTGCCTAACTAATGTTTGTTTAGGTATAGCATTAGCGAGAGAAAGTTAAATTATCCAAAAAAATATTTAGATAGGTTAAACTTGATTCTTGATTTTTTTTTATGTTAGAGAGGCCAGACAAACGAACTAGTGGGTCACCTGATGTTAAATGATCACCACTGTCCATAGACACCCGCAGCGCTTTACGCGAAGAAGAACTACGGATTAGCCCGAAAAATGTGTATGGTCGTGAATGATCCGTATATTTCACTATGAGTGAGTCTCACGGTAGTTTCATGTTTAACTTGATTCTACTATATCTAATCTTTCTTCTTTCTTTAAGTAAGTATATAAAAATCTCGTGTCACGGTGTTTATGACCGATTTTTATGAATATTTTTTCTCTATATTTGGTATGTCTGAGAATAGGACGGAGTCGTGGGCAACAGCTAGTATATGTATTAGTTTGTTATTTTGAATTATTTTTCGATGTTTACTACTACTACTCTTATGCTATATCACGTGATTAAACTTGCCGAATTCAAAATAAATCACATGAAAACTCACAACAAAGAAAACGAACTGCAAACACAAGCCAGTCACATGATTAGGCACGTGGACGCGGCAAAATGTCTTCGTCGCTTTGGAATTTAACGCGCCCGAGAACTCCCGAATACAGTTTCGGTTTCGGTCTTAGTTTCGGCAGGTTTGCCGCCTAAACCGAAACCCGTTGTTTTGCCGAAACTCGACCGAAACTGAAACCGAACTTTCGGTCGGACACTAGATTAAATGAATGCAATAAATGCGCCAAAAGCTCGTTGCGGCCTTAAGAGACTCCGGTAAGAAACGAAACAAAGTAACCAGGAAGCAGTACCTACCTGATGAGCACTTGCGCGACTGTCTTCTTGTAGCGGTCAGCGACGGTCTGGAGCCGTGGGTCCTGCAGCAGCTGAGGGTCTTCCGGCTTGGCCCAGGGTCTGTCGGGGGAGCCGAGGGGCGAGTACGCCGTCACCGCGATGTCACGCGACTTGCAGAACTCGAAGAGCTTCTGCTGGTTCAGGTACGGGTGGACTTCGATCTGGAAGGGTTTCGAAGCGATCAATACGTCGTGTACTTAATATTTTCAACGCTCTGACAAATAGAACAGCTCTCACTCATACGCCATGACATCGGAATGTCAAACGCAAAGTTGAACCCTATAGAAATGCGTGTACGTAGATATCGCTCTGCACGCCGTGACTGATATATCCGTCGTTTGTGGGTTGGTAATGGGGGTTTACACGGGTCGATGCGGCTAGTCGCGCGGCCAAAGTCGGATGCTACCCAACTTTGGGGCTTGTGACTTTAGTCTAGCCGAATTGCCATTTAGACGGTCGATTTTAGCCGCGCGGCAAAAATCGTGCGGCTTTAGTCACCCGTGTACGCGACGGTATTTTTTTTTTTTTATTAGCCCGTTATAGTGTCCCACTGCTGGGCAAAGGCCTCTCCTCTTGACCTCCACAACTCCCGTTCCGGCGCAATATCACGCCAGTCCTTTGCGTACACGTCCAAGTCGTCCCGCCATCTCCTTCTTGGTCTGCCGCGCCGTCGCTGGCCGTTCTCCGGCACCCACCAAGTAACTGTGTGAGCCCATCTTTGTGGGTGCATGCGACAGACGTGTCCAGCCCAGTCCCATTTTAGCTTAGCAGTCTTTTTCCCAACGTCGACTATGCGTGTTTTTGAGCGCAGCGTGGTGTTCCGGATTCTATCTATCCTCTTCACGCCTAATATATTGCGCTCGATCGCTCGTTGGCAAACCTTAAGTTTGGACTTTTGATTTTCGATCAGAGACCATGTTTGCGCACCGTAGGTTAGGACGGTATTAACAAACACATTATTTTAACTCCGAAAACTAAACTAAAATTAGATTTTTAGTCATTATAAAAATTATCTACAGTACTAAATTAAACAAGACTAATTTAAACAACCTTTGGTCCGTGGGGCTCCAGCGCAAAAAGTCTTTACAAAGATATTTGTAAACGGCTTTGTGACACTACAGGAGACCAAAGAGCTGGCAGCTACCTCGCACAACGTATCAGCATTGCTATACAGCGAGGTAATGCTGCCAGTGTCTTTGGGTCCATGCCGCGGGGGGAACCTTTTGTTAATTTTATTTAGTTTTAGTTTAAGTTAGTTTTATTTTATTTATAGTTATAGTATCAATTTATTATTGTTGTTGTCTTTTAATATCATGTGTTTTAAAGGAAAATAAAATTTATTTAAACAATAACATAAAAAACCTACAACGCAAATACTTCGTCGAAAGACGTCGTACGTACGCGTCGATCCCAGAACGTTGCCCACATTACCTACAACTTTGTATCACTATCCCTGGCCTTTGAACGAGATAAGCGCCAGCTTTAGGGTCCCCAGAGGCCAGAACTAACCTCCTGGACAAGTCCTTCGGCACCCTTTTTGTGTCCGATGACCACTTGCCTCATCGTTTCAAAAGCAAGCGCCGCAAACTCCTGGTAGTTAGTCAAACCTGAATGTTTGCGACGCTTGCTTATCTATATAAGGTGCTTGGCATAAATAAATAAATAAAGTAGTTTACCAGAATCGTTATTATTTTCCATTAGCAAATTTTTTATTCGCATTTTTTCCCAAATACTTTTTTCCCCATTATGGTTTTTACTGAAGCTTATTCTCACAATCGCTTTTTTTCCCAATTTTGATCGACACATAAACACAGGTAGGTTTAGCTTATGTTAAGTTTGCATCGGCCCGAAGCAAGCACACAGAAGTGGGAGCTCCGCATGAGCGGAGCTTCGTCGACACTGTTTCTGTGTCGATTCAAAATGGGAAAAACTCTTCTGTGAAAATAAGCTTCAGTAAATAACCATAGTTTGAAAAAAGGGTTTTGGGAATGCCTAATATAATGCTACTAAGAAACAACGATTCTGGTAAGTATGAGAAAGTTAACAATATTAAGTAAGTATGTCGATATTTCCATACTAAATTTACAAGCTGAAACACAGATGCATAGAAAAAAGACCAATGCATTGCTGGTTTTTCTGTGCATCCATGTTTCAGTTTGTATTTAGTATGAAATATATGGATTTCACGGGATGACCGTAAAAGTATAAAAAAATTGAAGTTGAAAAAATAAAAAATACAAAAAGATACTTCAAACCAAACTTGTTATAAGTATGTCGATTTTAGCACTTGTAATTTTTGTGGTACAGGGGGTTGTTGGATGAAGATATAACCCAAGGATTTCTACTGACCTGGTTGACGACAGGCTTGATCTTAGCGATGGCCAGCACTCGCTCGATCTGCTTCTTATTGAAGTTGGAGACGCCGATGCTCCGCGTCAGGCCGAGCTCCACCAGCGACTCCATGGCGGCCCAGGTGGCAACGTAGTCTACGTCCGAGTACAAGGTCTTGCCGTCCTCTTGGGGGAAGAGTTCGCCTTCTTCCTGCGGACGAAATGTAACATTAAAGTCTTACTAATATTATAGATCTGAAGAGTTTGTTCGTTTAATTAACTGAAACCTTATGACAGTTACAAGTTACGTTTATGCAAAAAATGTGTGTTCATGCAATTCCTTCACCTCCACGCTGTACGAACTCACACAAATCTGTCAACCCAACTATCACCACCACCAAACTAAACTACACTGGAGTCCACAAACGGACTGCTTGGAGCAGTCAGTGCTAACAGTTTCAAGCGGTCGCTGTTAGGTGATCTGCAGTTTCAATACAAAATTCACAGCATTCGGATTGAAGTTAACTCCAACCGCAACATGACTATGGACTGTCATAATGGCAATGGTTTGGTGAGACCGTTCCACTGTGTTCACGCGTGGCGAGTAACCGGGGCTATTGGAATCGCTAGGGCCGATATAGGGCCAAGTAGGACTAGCATCAGTAGCATATCAGTAGCATCATCTCTACTGTTATGCGCGTAAAGGGAATTGAATTCTAAAGTTGTCTGATGCCCCTTACCTTGTAAGCCTGGGGCCAGTGTATCAGGTACAGGTCTAGGTACTCCAGCCCCAGGTCCCGCAGCGTGGTCCGGCATGCGCCCTCCACCAGGTCCGGCCGGTGGTGGGTGCACCACAGCTTCGAAGTGATGAAGAGGTCCTCTCTGGAACGACACAAATTGTTAGGTATCACTTTGTCAGCGTGCGGTTTAGGGGCTTCGGCTGATAATGTATACTTACCTATACCCTTTGATCAATTATAACTGAAGATACACATTGCCGAACAAAATCCCCTTCAAAGAATGTCCGAACTTTTTTATTTGTTTGCGTAATAATTAAAATCATCACCTACACAGAAATTTGAACCTAGTCTTTACTTCATTACAGTCGAATTTCGGTTGACACTTGACAGCTAAACTTGACAATTTCACGCAACGTACTGAGAAAAAAGAAGGCCACTTTTATCAAAGTGGCGCTCATTTGGCTCGGACATTTTCGGGCGCGCGACTGTGGATCTACAGTTATAATTGATCAAAGCCTATACCCTGTCTATTTAACAGAGTTAGCAAGGCGTTATGTCTGTTGCACTTTGTATGCAAATGAAAGGGACAAGAAACTGTCAGTGGGCGTCAACAATCGCACGTCGATGGCGGGCTCGGCTTACATTACAATGCCGTTTGTTGGAATATTCGTAATATTTCTCGTGATTTTTGATTTTTCTCGTGGCACCTCAAATAATTACATGTCATGTTTATTCATCTATTAATCATAATTATGTAATTTAAAGTAGTAGATAATAATATTTAAATATGTGCCCTGCAGTGGGACGTACTTATGTGCCGGTGCATCGTCCTTATCGCTGACCAATTACGTGCATTCTCTGTGTTTCTAGTACTAACTCTGTTAAATAGACAAGATATAGTCACGGGAAGGAAAGGCTTGTCATGAAAGGTTTGATTATTAAAAGCGAAAAAGTTTTTCGGGTGCGGCGGTTCCGGATGCGACGTGGTTCAATTGGTAGAGCACCCGTTGGGGCGCATACCCAGGAGACGTGGGTTCGAATCCCACCGGCGCACCCGAATAACTTTTTCGCTTTTAATAATCTTAGATTCGGTGAGCAGCCGTACTGCTAATAAAATAAATAATATATGAAAGGTTTGTCAGGAACGGTTGACATAGAGTCGAAAAGTGACAAACCTTTTTATTCCGAGACTGTAGGGTCAACAGCATAAATAAGTGGTAATTTCTGTACCTTGTCGTTTTCAATCGTTCGACAATTTTGTATGACATTTCAAACATGACGTTAAAGTGACAAGGTACCTAAATGATCACTTATTTATGCTGTTGACTGTACAACACGCAAAGTCATAAAAATAGCAATCACTTCCTTGGTCGACTACACAGAACGCGAAATATTACTTATTATGCAAATCGTATGTATGTATGTATGTAAATGTATGTAAATACTTTATTGTACATAAAACACAAAAATAATACAAAACAACAAAACAAAAAGAGTACAAAGGCGAACTTATCCCTAAAAGGGATTTTTTCAAGCTAACCTGTTATGAAAGGAAAAACTTAAAAGATATTATAGATTGTATTATGTAAAATGAAAATTCAAAAATTGTTGTTGTACAAAACACTGTACACCGTTCTTTTAGGGCTACGAATCTGTGTTCCAATTTTAACAAAATTCGGAAGTTGACTAAAAATTTGCTATAAAGTCCTTGACTGAACTAAGTACATACTATATGTAGGTATCGACCACAGAAGAACTAGGTATCTCCTAAATCTAGGTAAGAGTAGCTTGAGAACTATAACTGGCATAATTACGGGCCATAATTTGTTAAATAGACACTTAAGTATAATAGGTATAAAAAGTGACCCCTCCTGTCCACATTGTGGGAAGGAGGAAACGAATGAGCACATCCTAGCCGAGTGTGTCATGTACGCGGCAGCGCGGCGTGATGTATTCGGGAGTGACGAGCTGAGGGAGGAGGAGCTAAAGGATGTCAGTCTCAAAGATGTCCTTATCTTCAGCAGGAGAACGAGAAGATTCGAGGAGAGATGCTGTGTGGGAGCGCTGCTGGGACAGTAACCGTCGGCTCCAACCTCGGGGAACTGGGCTGAATGACTGTGCAAAACGGTCGACAGCCCGCCTGGCTTAGCGAGGCGTCCCCATACATCATCATCATCATATGTAGGTATAGATTACAATATCGTCGTGCACACACCGTATTTTAATTAGTAACACACCTACAAGGCAGCGTCAAGATCGCAACTTGTTTATAAAACTTCCTGTTATCGAACACGCTAAAAATACAATGGAACGTAAAATACTCCAAGGCCACCTTATCAGCTTCATGTGCTAATAACTTGAGATCACGTACTCGTAGATGCTGTAACGAGGCCGCCATTGTCTAGCGCAGCGGTTATCAATCTTTTTTGGTGACGGAACCCTTTTGGAAAGCGAAATACTTGACGGAACCCTACAATAAAACAATAGTGATATCGATTCACGTGATACGCCGCGCGTCAGAACGAATGGTCGACCAGAGAGAGGTGTTTTGAATTTTTTTTTCAATTCTTGCGGAACCCATACAGGGGTATCGCGGAACCCTGGGGTTCCGCGGAACACACTTTGAGTATGGCTGGTCTAGCGTATAGTTTCCCAAACTTTTTTTTTCATTGACCACTTTCAAAATTTAGCTGGTTCCGGTGGACCCCTTGCAGCTACATTTGTACCATATTCCCAGAACTCGACAAAAATGTGAAGATTGGATCTAAATCTAAATCCCGTCGGTCTCCCGTGGACCCCTGGGGGTCCACATGGACCACTTTGGGAATTACCGTCTAGCGCGTGCACGCTCGGATTGACCATGTAGTAAAATAAAAAACTAAAAAATACGCTTTTATAGAAAATTGCTAATAATAGACACATGACGGTACCGTCTAGCTCCATCATCAGATCAGCTCCATGTTCCAATAATATTGCATTGTCATCCAATTTACAATCCGTGCAAAATTTCAGCTCAATTGGACACCGGGAAGTGGGTCAAAATCATATTCAAAGTTTCCGTTACATACATACATACATACGACCGAAACTAATATAAAAGCGTGTTAAAAAGCCGTGGTGGCATGGCCTCTCAAGCAGAGGGTCGTGGGTTCAAATCCCGGCTCGCACCTCTGGGTTTTTCGGAATTTACGTGCAAAATTACATTTGAAATTTACCATGAGCTTTACGGTGAAGGAAAACATCGTGAGGAAACATGCATACAGCTGCCAAGTAATTCAATGGTGTGTGTGAAGTTCCCAATCCGCACTGGGCCCGCGTGTGAATTTCGGCGTAAGCCCTCTCATTGTGAGGGGAGGCCTGTGCCCTGCAGTGAGATGTATATAGGCTGATACTTGATGCGGCTCTTGTAGAATATGGGTGAGGCCACACGAGCGTAATTTTGTGAGTCGTGAGCGGCAGAATTTCGGATGCGCCATACATTGTGCCACGTGAGTGTCACGTGATGGCGCGCATATTGTAAGGGCCGGCGCTCACTGACGGCATGGCACGGCGTGGCATTTTATTACTATCAAGTTATTTTGAATCTTATGTCAATGAGTTTAGAATTCATGTTTCTTTATTTCGATACCACGATGCCGCGACGTGCGGAGGGATGCCGCAACGCATAACCAATAAAGTAACATGAATTCTAAACTCATTGAAATAAGATACAAAATAACTTGTTAGTAATAAAATGCCATGCCGTGCCATGCCGTCAGTGAGCGCCGGCCCATAGGCGCGGACTGAAATTCTGCCGCTCACAACTCACAAAATTACGCTCGTGTGGCCTCACCGTAAAGAATAATATTACTAAACACCTAAATATTCATTAAATATGAAACGACCTTTATTTATTTAAGCAGCATTTGTTTAACCCTTTCTACGCCAACGACACATATAGGTGTCACAGAGTACAGTGTCAAAGTGATCTTGACACAATGACATAAGATTCAAAGCAGGTTTACATTTTGTCGAGGCGTGGCGTTGAAATGGTTAAACAGTCATATAGGTGAAAAACCTATTGTATATGAAGGGTCCATGGAAAGAACATGTTAGTCACCTAAACAACTTTTTGAGTTATAGCGCTTTGAAAGTTAGTCATCACGAACAATTGGGAATGTCTAAAAAAATACCAGTGGTTTTATATTTTTTTTTTTGTATAGAAAAGGGCAAGGGCAGCAGCCGCAGCTGAGGCGGCCGAAACCGCTAAAATTGGCAAATATAGTGGTCTCGGCGCCGAATATAATTTCATCTTAGATTATTTATGCACTAGATAGAGCTTTGGTGGCATGGAAACGTCCCGTAAAAATATAAGCCAACTGTTGGCTTATATGTCATTTGCGTCATTTGCAGGGTTGCCAATAGTAATATGCTAAAATCCCCAAACGCATTGTCGAAATTCCCGACGTGTGGGGAATGAAAAATTATGTGGGCCGAGTGACTTAGTTTAGAGCTGTTGCGAATAATGAATTGTAGGAAATTAATCAAGACTAGCAGAAATTTGATGTCAAATGTCGCGTATTTGTGTTCATACTTAAAATCCCTTCATTTTCCCCGAATTGAAGCTCTCCCCACACACTCCCCAATCAGCTTCACTTTCCCCACATTTTGGGGAATGTGAAATTAACTGGTATCATTAAGCACGCACACAGTGACAACCGGAATGACGTAACACGATCGTAATATGAAGCTGTCAAATGGATTTGTGGACGTTTTGTATCGCAATGTTTGCTACTGACGCTCCATCTAGTGCATACTTAAATAATCTAAGAATTTCATCCCTTTCGGTGTCGAGACCCTTGGTCCGTGGGGCCCAGGAGCACTAAGCCTCTTCAAAGAGATTTCGAAGAGGCTTATAGATGCTACCGGTGACCGAAGAGCTGGCAGCTACCTCGCTCAAAGAATTAGCCTAGCGATGCGACGAGAAAATGCTGCCAGCATCTTCGGCACAATGCCGCAGGGGCCTTTTTTAGATATAGTTTAGTTTTTAATTTAGTTTGTAATAGTATTATTTTTGTTTGTTTAGATCAAGTTCTATTCTTTGTTATTTATTCTTAATTGCTTTAATTACTTTATAACCAATAAATTATGAATGATTTAATAAAAAAAAAAAAAAAAGAAACTAATTTCAATATTTTGTCGATACTTTTCCAACTTTTTGATTTTTCGATACAGTGATTCGTTTGCGAAATGTTCAACTTTAAAGTGTTTTTTTTTGTTTAAATCAAGCGTCCCCCTTTAAAAGCTAAACTGTTGGTATAAAAATTTTAAAAATCAGGATGTGAGGAAATATCTCAAATTAACAAGGAAAACTATAACGGCTAAGTTTGCTTGAGAATAAGTACTTAGTAGTTTAAGAGTAAATAAGCAGCCTGACCTATAAAATATTGCTTGTTTAATACGGACAGTATAATCACACTTCACACTTTAATATTATAAAGGCGAAAGTTTGTGAGTGTGTGTATGTTTGTTACTTCTTCACGCCTAAACGGCTGGAGCGATTTTAATAAAATTTGATATGGAGCTAGCTGACACCCTGGATTAACACATAGGGTACTTTTTGTCCCGGAAAATTGCGTAGTTCCCGCGGGATAGCGATAAACGAATTCTTTGCAGACGGAGTCGCGGGCAACAGCTAGTTAATAGTAAAATTAATAAGAGTTGCAAGTATTTTTTCGTAACAGCTGCGGAACCCTATCCTGAGCGTGTCCAACACGCTCTTGGCCTGTTTTCGAATTTGTCTCGCTAACCCGCGGGATTATACATATTTTCCGGAATATCCGGATTCCGGAATAAAAACTACTTATACCTAAGCACGCGGCGGACACGACGTACAAATACGCGTTCTTGAATCTACATAAGCACGACGACGTCTGTACACGCGTACGCCTACATACATCGCGCGTGCACTCTTCTGGTTTCTGGCGGTTTCCGGCTATCTGCGCCTTGAGGGGTGGGGTAATTCGAATCGGTGCGGGGCGGACCGTTTCCATTCTGTACGTCAGTACTATTATATATTCTGTGACCTAAGTATGTCCCATGCAGTGCAGTGGCGGGGCGTGAAAATCTTTGCATGTAAAGCCGGAGCAAAAAAAAACTAAAAACCCCATTTATGCTCTCCTTGAAAGTGCAGTAATGGAACAGAAGTGTTTGGTAACTTCGAAAGTTTAGACAACCCGAGGGGAATCGGGCTGTTATAGGTGAAAAACTTTTGAAAATAACCTGTAGTAGTGCACAGAATTGATATGGAGCTTAAGTCATATTTAGGGTTCCGTACACAAAGGGTCAAAACGGGACTCTATTGCTGCGACTCCACTGTCCGTCCGTCTGTCTGTCTGTCTGCCACCAGGCTGTATCTCATGAACCGTGATAGTTAAGACAGTTGAAATTTTCACAGATGATGTATTTGGGCCAATCAACTTTTAAACCGACGTTTTTGGCGTCTCCTGCGTTACCAAAATTGTCTCTGGCGTTACCATAAAATCGTACTTCCAACAAGATATTTCACGGTTTAATAGGTTCAACTTACGTAGGATGGCATGTATTCATGCTATTCATCTATTAAATTATAGAAAAAACATGTTTACTTACAAAAATCTGCAATTGTTTGAAAAATGTCGCGGACAGATTATAGTCGGTTTAAAAGTTGATTGGCCCATTTCGGTTGCCGCTATAACAAAATACTCCCATACAACAAACGTGATTTTTTGCCGTTTAGATGTACGAAGCCTTCGTCCGCGTGTCCGACTCGCACTTGGCCGGTTTTTCCTACTGATAATGACAATACAATACAATACAATACAAATATTCTTTATTGATCACCAAAACAATGCCAAAACAGTACCTAAGTAGGTACAGAAAAAAATATAAAAATAAAAAAATCAGGCAGAGAATAGGCGGTCTTATCGCTCAAAAGCGATCTCTTCCAGACAGCCAATGTTGGATACATGTAGAAATATGAACAGGTTTGATGGTTATGGCATACCTCTTAACGACCCCCTCAGCGAACTTGGCGGCCAGCGCCTCTCCCACTTCTTTCTCGTTGCCGTAGATGTGGGCGCAGTCGATGTGGCGGTACCCGATGTCGATGGCGTCCTTGACGGCTTGCGTGACCTCGCCAGGCTTCGACTAGACAAACATACAACCATCAATCGTTCTCATTCTGCGGTAGACTTTAAAGCGCCTGACAGGTGTAAGAACCATCGAAACTGCCTGATAACTGATGAAACATCTTTTGATAGTTCCTCAAGTAAAATATTATATTATGTTTTTGTTAAAAAATTCATTTTTAATACAAGCTTTTTTTGCTGACTGTACTTTTGGTCCCTGGTTACCATCTTGGACCAAAGTACTCGTCAAGACGAATCAAACGAGCCCAGACTAGCGGTCGCGTTGTTTTATTAAGTAAGTACAAAGTATTATGGCCACCTTCCATCTCCATCGTCAGATCAGCTTCATCATAATTATTTTTATTGCATTATTTTATTGATAATTATTGCATGTCATTTGTAATGCATGCAAAATTTCAGCTAAATCGGAAACCGGGAAGTGGGTTTTTAACGAATCAAATTTAAATGCTCACCAAAATACACACCTATAGGTATCTTTTTGCTCACCTAATTAATACAGATTATTCCAAATAAAATAATGTAAAAACTGCCCTTTTACTTTCAAACTTCCCACCCTTGTTTAAAAAAACATACTTAGTCACTTTCCATGTTATGTAGGTGCCTACCCCCGACAATTGCCTCCACATCCTAAGGACGCTCAATCGTTGATATAAATATAGCTTGTGATTGTAAAATCGATATATTATCGAAACGCCCTTTTCCAATAACGAGTTCTTTTGTTGGTTGTTGATGTATATTTAATACTTAGCCTTCCGTCCGCAGCTTCGCCCGCGATAAATTAATTTTTCCGTAGGAAAAGGTATTTTCCCGCGGTAAAAAGTAGCCTATGTTCTTAGATTATTTATGCACTAGATAGAGTGTCAGTAGCAAACATTGCGATACAAAACTTCCAAAAATCTATTTGACAGCTTCATATTATACAGGGTTATTTGTAATTCACTAGCATCCTTTTAACCCTAAACTCCTGCCACTTAAACAAATGTTTTTTGTTTTACGGCTTTTGTCATAACTTAATATTTTTGGTGTAATAACGTTTTGAAAATTTGAGATTACCTACCTATTATTTTTACGATACTCTGTGTATTTGTATGGGAAAAAAAGTGCTTCATTTTAAAAAGTCGTAAAACAAAAAATATTTGTTTGAGTGATAGGAATTCAGGGTTAAGAGGATGTCAGTGAATTACAAATAACCCTGTATACCATCGCGTTACGTCATTCAAACTGAAGGGAGGCAAATGGCTTATATTTTTCGGAACGTTTTCATTCCGGCGAAGCTCTATCTAGTGTATAAATAATCTAAGCCTGTTAGTCAGTGATAATGTAGCTGTCTTACGGCAAAAGAATTTTTGAAATCGGTCCAGTAGTTTTGGAGCCTATTCAATGCAAACAAACAAACAATCAAATCTTTTCTCTTTATAATATTAGTAAAGTCAGGGCTGTCAGGGATCGATTTAGTGCCGATGACGTTGCACCGCAAATAAGTACTTATTTAGAATTAATTCAAAGTCTTTTCGTAAACAATTACGACTTATCAACCTCTTTTATTGAATGACTAGCTATTGCCCGCGACTCCGTCTGCGAAGAATAGGGGTATAAAAAATAGCCTACGATCTATTCTCAGACCTATCAAATGTAGAGAAAAATAATCATAAAAATCGGTCAAGCCCTGTGATAACACTGATAACAAACACCGTGACACGAGATTTTTATATATTAGATTAGAGAGAAGATTAGATTAGAAGAAAAAGAAGATATAGCCACTTGAAACGAGCAACTAAAAATGCAGTTCCATAATGTCTTGACTTGACTGACATTGTCATTCAGATTAACAAAAAACCGGCCAAGAGCGTGTCGGACACGCCCAAGATAGGGTTCCGTAGCCATCACGAAAAAAGCAAGTAATATTTTTCTAAGGATTTCGTATGTGTACGGAATCTTCCAAGTTAGGTATCGTCAATACTTTGAAAAAAGCTCGTATCTCAAAATCGTTAATCTGGAAAAGTGAACTTTATTACAGTTCAGTTTTGTATACAATGCTGATTTGAGATACGAGTTTTTCAAAGTAGTGACGGTATGTTTAATACCTTAGGCTACTATTTACTCTTAAACTACAAATAATTCCCAAGCAATCTTAGCCGCTATAATTTTCCTTGTAAATTTAATATATTTACTACCATTTTGAATTTTTTTAAATTTTTCCACTTAACAGTTTAGATTTTAGAGGGGGGGGGACGGTCGATTTTAATGAAAAATTTCACTTTAAAGTTGAATATTTCGCAAACAAATCACTGAATACAAAAATCATGTAAGCAACCCCCCAATGGTTTTAAAAGACCTATCCAACGATACCCCACACTATAGGGTTAGTCGAGAAAAAAAAAATCACCCCCACTTTACGTCTATGGGAGGTAACCTAAAAAAAATTTTTTTAGTTTTTTTTTATTTAACCACTTTGTTGGCGTGACTAATATATATATTCATGCCAAATTACAGTTTTCTAGTTCTAACAGTCTCTGAGCTTAGCCGCGGACAGACAGACGGACAGACATGGCGAAACTATAAGGGTTCCTAGTTGACTACGGAACCCTAAAACGTATTTTACTATCACAATATTCTGCACTCCGGTATTCCTGTCAAAAATTAGGGTGCGGGATAACTCCCTATGTGAATGCGGTCTTGACGAAGGTACCCTGGATCACATTTTTTTCAACTGCAGTAATCTAACATACTCCCCTCCCCCCCTCTCACCCCCCCCCCCCCCCCCCCCCCCCCGCCCCTCCGGTGTATATAATCAGGATCTCGGAAACGGTTCCAATGATTTCGATGAAATTTGGTATTTGGGGGTTTTCGGGGATGAAAAATTGATCTAGCTTGGTCTTATCTCTGGGAAAACGCTTGGTACCGAGTTTCTGCCCGAGCAGAGCTCGGTCGCCCAGGTACTTATACACTCTTATTGCAGTATTAGTTAGGCCTTTATTAAAATATTTAAAATTACATTTAGTCACCGAAAATTTATTTTTATTTCTATTCTGATGCACATTTTGTTTAGCTACCGTGAATTGGTCTTTGTTTTTAAATACATAAGCAAATACGGTAAAGATATAAAGAGACAACTGTCAATATTTTATACTCCACAAACAAATCTATGTGTAACAGGACACGTGAGCACCCTGCAAGAAGACGTAGGGCCTTTTTTGTTTTAAAAGCACCGATTGCACGTTTGTGCCATTACCCCAAACCTCTATGCAGTATCTCATTATACTTTCAAAGTACGCAAAATATATTGTTTTCAGGGTTTCTTTGTCTGCTGTTCTAGATAGGCTTTTCAGAGCATAACATGCACTGGCCAGCTTGTTGGATACTTTATCAATTTGCTTGTGCAATCTTAGGAAGGGATCTAATTCAATGTTTCATCCAATATTACAACTAAATACTTAATATTATTAGTCATTGCAATGTTTGGGCAATTACACGGGTTAGTACGGGAGACTTCGCATTGGTGGGCAATTACTGTTGGACTAGTTAACTTCGATTTGCGCATAAATTGAATAAATTGTATTTTTTAAGTTTATAGTTTTAATTATTTTTATTGTTTCTTAATATTTGTTCGATCATGTCTCTATTTTTTGATCACAGCTCAAGTGGCTCCCAATCCGCATTCGCCGTAACTCTCACATTCTCCACCTTCTTTACGGCATTCTCTTTAACCCTGCAACTCCTCGCTACCTCAAAGAGCGGTTTAGCTATATACGTAACTTCTATTCGATGCTCTCAGAACTTTCTCCTTACCGTGCCTCTCTCTAACTCCAAATTTTATGTCTATTCTTATACTGTCCAGGCTATTCGG
Organism: Archips xylosteana; assembly: GCA_947563465.1. Taxonomy (NCBI): domain Eukaryota; kingdom Metazoa; phylum Arthropoda; class Insecta; order Lepidoptera; family Tortricidae; genus Archips; species Archips xylosteana. Next base: position 1,569,744 of record OX387370.1, read on the forward strand.
TTGTGGAATGCCTTACCGATTGACTTACGACGGGCAAAATCTCTGTCAATCTTTAAATCTATGCTTAAGGTGTACTATCTGTCATCTTGTAATAATTAGCTTTGTTATAGTTTGTTTATTTATTTATATGTGTCTGTTTATCCCACTGCTTATATTTGTTTTAGACGTGTACCTATTATAATGTAAGTACTATATAGGCATGAGTAGATGTACTATTTTTGTTGCGTTTTAATTTTCTGATCCACTGTTGATGCACCACCTGCTGTAAACTAGTCTTTCCTTCTTTATGGTAAAGGGTTGCCTGGAAGAGATCGCTCTTAAGCGATAAGGCCGCCTATTGCTTACCTTGTATCTTTCTCTCTGTGTACCTGTTTTCTGTATTGCTTACTATTCCTGGTGTACAATAAAGAGTCATTGTATTGTATTGTATTTGTCTTCTATGAATAAATGTATTTAATTTATTTACATAAATGCATACCTACCTAAATATATGCATGTAGCAAATTTCAAGACAAATGATTATTGAAAATGGGTTTATATCGACTTGCGTGACTGTTCTAGACAGACATGCTATTTAAAAACAAATGAATTTAAATAAAAACTTGTAATTTGATCCCACGTTCATTGATGCATACAAAGTAGGTATCTACAGATCAATTAAGTAATATTAAATACTTAATTATGAAGCTAAATACCGTAGTAAACAAAAACTGTTTATAAAAAGAAACCCTTCTAATTAGCTCAAAACAGATACAATTTTTTTGCAAATAACCTACCCACCTACCTATCTAACCTATAAGTACTAATTCATTTCCAAAATCTAAACTATTCGTTTGAAAATTTAAAAAAAAATTTTGATGGGAGTAGAGTATATCAAATTAACAATGAAAACTATAACGGCTAATTTGGCTTGAGAATTATTACTTAGTAGTTTAAGAGTAAATAGCTGACTGACTTATAAAATATACCTACCTACCTACTTACTTGGCCTAGAAATAAATATACCTACTTGGGAGTTCCGTACAAAACACAAAATCCATAGAAAAATATTACTTGATAAATACAAATAGTCTCGTAACGGCCACGGAATCCTATCCTGGGCGTGTCCGACTCGCTCTTGGCCAGTTTTTTTTTGTAGAAAAAATGTTTTAGTGGCAAGTTTCTTGCGGCGCATTCTTCTTTTTTTTGAATGAGTCGCCAGAGGGGCCAAAGACGCGAAGTCCTTGCTGTTTTTTACTTTAGGGTAGGAAGGGTGACTTGTGCTCGGGAAAATCCCTTCGGACGAACTGGGAATGGAGGGCCCAGACCACAGAAATAATTATTTCTGTGGCCCAGACAGTGTCCGACTTGCACGGACTAAAAACCCGGTCACAAGTCCCCTTCTCTTTGATTATCAATACGAAAAACATGTGCTTTTAATTTTGAGGAGGGGAGGGTAGGGTGGCGCATTCTTCTAGGCAATCATGGTAAGTATACAGTCAAAACTGTTTATAGCGACACCAATTACAACGACATATTGGATGTAATGACCAAGAAAAGAAACCCAACACGATCTTATATACCAAAGTAACACTGGTTATAATGACCAACCGTGTTTAACGACCAAATATTGCTGTCCCTTGTATGTCGTAATAAACGGTTTTGACTGTATATCCGACAGCGCTGGTCGGCTCAATTTCAAAAAGTTAAGTAATATTACATAAGTAATCAAATTAAGTAAGGGCGTATAATAATATATAATATAATCTACTATATAAAAATAAGTCGGGTTTTCCTTCCTGACGCTATAACTCCAGAACGCACGAACCGATTTCCACGGTTTTGCATTCGTTGGAAAGGTCTCGGGCTCCGTGAGGTTTATAGCAAAGAAAATTCAGGAAAAATTTCAACAGAAAAGCGGGAAAATCTTTTTTCACATACAGCGCCATCTCTGATACATAGCATGTACTACAAACCAATACTATTCTCCGCGGACGGAGTCGCGGGCAACAGCTAGTTGGCTTATATTTTTCGGAACTTTTTCATTCCGGCGAAGCTCTATCTAGTGTATAAATAATCTAAGCCTATGTTAGTCAGTGATAATGTAGCTGTCTAACGGCAAAAGAATTTTTTGCATGAATATATATATCAGTCATGCCGACAAAGTGGTTAAATAAAATAAAGTAAAAAAAATTTTTTTAGGGTACCTCCCATAGACGTAAAGTAGGGGTGATTTTTTTTTTCTCGACTAACCCTATAGTGTGGGGTATCGTTGGATAGGTCTTTTAAAACCATAGAGGGGTTGCTTTCATGATTTTTGTATTCAGTGCTTTGTTTGCGAAATATTCAACTTTAAAAGTGAAAATTTTCATTAAAATCGACCGTCCCCCCCCTCTAAAATCTAAACTGTAGGGTGGAAAAATTGAAAAAAATTCAAAATGGTAGTAAATATATTAAATTTACAAGGAAAATTATAGCGGCTAAGATTGCTTGGGAATTATTTGTAGTTTAAGAGTAAATAGTAGCCTAAGGTATTAAACATACCGTCACTACTTTGAAAAACTCGTATTTCAAATCAGCATGTAAACAAAACTGAACCTTGATATGCGCGTTATAAAGTTCACTTTGCCAGATTAACGATTTTGAGATACGAGCTTTTTTCAAAGTATTGACGATACCTAACTTGGAAGATTCCGTACACATACGAAATCCTTAGAAAAATATTACTTGATTTTTTCGTAATGGCTACGGAACCCTATCTTGGGCGTGTCTGACACGCTCTTGGCCGGTTTTTTTTATAGATAATGGTACGGACTTCGTGCGCAAGTCCGACTCGCATTTATCCGGTTTAGACTTAATCTAGTTTTATTTTAATTTTTTGATTTGAAGCTAGGCAGTTTGACTATTATGAGTGTTTAAGGTCTAATGCCTACCTTCCACGTTCCCAATCCGATCACAGGGCAAGTCTTCCCATTGTTGAAAATGACGGGGACACTAGCAGTCATGATTACAGTATATAAATAGTAATTCACCAAAAAACTGTCTAAACATTCACAAGAAGTGCTACCGTGTCGATGCACGACGGCTCAATGATGTTTGGAGAGGCGGCATGCCGCTCTATTTATAGATACAGTAGGCGAGTGGTTCCTCTGGTGCGATAGAGGCGATTTTTTAGCACGTGCCTTGAAATGTCTGAAGATAACTACTTTTTAGGGTTTCGTAGCTACCTAACGAACCCTTATAGGTTTAGCTTAACCCTTTCACCGCCGCGCCTCGACAAAACGTTAACCTGCTTTGAATCTTGTCATTGTGTCAAGATCACTTTGACAATGTACTTTGTGACACCTATAAGTGTCGTTGGCGTTGAAAGGATTATAGTACATTGTGCATCTAGGGCCGCAAGTAGGGGATTACTAATGAGAGTCTATTAGAAGCCCGACGCCGAAGGCGGAGGGCTTTTAATGACTCGAGTTTGTAATCCCCTTACTGCCCGTGATACACACAATGATTTTCATCACATTGCGAGAAAAAAAATCCAAAAATAAAATTAATTTGTCTCTAAACACTTAAATTGAATAAAATAATGGCTACCCGCCAATACAGATTGTCACTTTTTTCGAGTCACCTACCATAGATAATGTAAACTGTGTTTAGTTTAGAATTCGAAAGGTCATACGGCCAGATTCTGCCATCATGTTTAAAAAAATATTTTTACTAAAATTATTGCAAAACTATTTGATATAAATTTAAAATATAAAAATAACGAATTTTCATGAAGCGTAGATAAGTTTTGTGTTGTAAAATTTGGGTTATAGCTAAGTTTTAATTATAATAAATGAAACGTTGGCTGACTTGAAACCTTCTTTGTCTGAAATGACTTGTTTGCAAATTTTAAAACTAAAGTTAGAACTCCCTTGGGTAGAAAAACTGTACGTAAACCTATAACTCCCTTAAGAACAATTTAGGCCATTGTCATTTAGTATACAAGCATGGAATAACACCATTGACGAGCAAGTGTGATGAAAAAGACTGTTATAGGCGCAAAACTCATCATAACGTGTCCGTATAAACAAACTGACGTTCCATATTTGAAAACGGCCAAGTGCGAGTCGAACTCGCGCACGAAGGGTTCCGTCCGTACCATTATACAATACAATACAATGACTCTTTATTGTACACCAGGAAAAGACCGACACGATTTTTTTCTGAAACCTTTAACTTTTTAAGATTGTTATAAAACTAACCTAACCTAACCTAATGGGTTCTGTATGATGCCGTTTTAATAAATTTTGAGAAGTTTACGGTTTCAGAAAAAAATCGTGTCGGTCTTTTGACCCATTCGATGTTTTAATTCATTCGGTCTTTCGTACTTCGGTATTGTAATCTTAGGTTAAGTTAGTATATTATATTTGTATAAACTATTATTTTTGGATTAGTGGTATATTACATGTACTTTTTTTGGAAGAGCGAGACCTCCCAACACAGGTACTGATATACCTACTGGGAAGCCTCAACCTTTGCCTCGTTTTGTAACCACTGTTTTTGGAAAAATAAATTATTGTTTATTGTTATTGTTTATTGTAATAGGTACATACCCGTCCTTTAGGTAAAGGTACACTGGAGCTACACATGGAGTAGGTTGAGAGAGGCAACAGGCAACCCTCGCGCCGGCAGCTTTCTCGCGCAAAGAATCGCAATCGCTGTTCAGCGCGGGAATGCTGCCTGCGTGATGGGCACCATGCCAAGAGGCCCACCTCTCTTTTTTAATTAAGTTTAGTTTTAGTTATTTTAATTTAATAGTAGTTTAAGGGGCTGTTTCACCACCCATTGATTAATTTTAACTGACGGATAAATGTGATGCCGTCTTCGTCTATTCGAACAAAACAAACAGAGACGGCATCACATTTATCCGTCAAATAAATTTGATCAATGGATGGTGAAACAGGGGGTTGTCTTGATGTGTCTTAGTTGAAAATATATTATGTTACATCATTGAATTAAATGAACAAGTACAGCAATAACAGGAAACTTATCTCAATTGATTTGATTGATTGATTCGCATACGATGATACGATATAAAATTATCATAATTGGATGACTGTGTAATTTCAAAAACGCGTCAAATTTCAATTACTACATTGCGAACAACATATGACGACATAAAAAAGCAATATGTTTACATTATTACACGACTACGGCAAAGCCAAAAGGAAGTGTAATTTTAACAGTCTATGTTTGTGTTTCTCAAACTCTCCACAAGATGTCGCTTAGCGCGTTGTTATGTTTTTTCCGTTCTTCTGTATGGTCTAGGAACTGTCATAAAAAATGGTATAAAGAACTTTTTTGGCCTACTATAATTACAGCAGCAGTCGCGTAGTCGCATCACCGGGACCGTACCTTAAGTAGGTAACCACGGACTCATCATTGAGTCATGGCACCATGGCGGGCGCAGGGTGGAAAATTTGAGATCGTTTAAGTTCAGTCAAGGCCAAAAATAATACTTCAAAACATCTACACACCTCTATGCCTCCAATCATAAGGTTGTTTATTTGATTCTTTATTTATGCACTCGGTTGCTCAAGGATCTATAAAATATAGGTACTGATTTGATCTTTGGGTTATACTTACATGATTTTGATTTTATCGATGGATAACGACTTGATGGATGGACGAATGGATGGATGGATGGTTTAACGACCGCTTTAGCCTAGTTGGTAGTGACCCTGCCTACGAAGCAAGAGGTCCTGGTTTCGAATCCTGGTAAGGGCATTTATTTGTGTGATGAGCACGAATATTTGTTCCTGAGTTATGGATGTTTTCTATGTATTTAAGTATTTATTTATCTATATAAGCATGTTTATCGTCGTCTAGTACCCATAATACAAGCTTTGCTTAGTTTGGGACTAGGTCGATTTGTGTAAGATTGTCCCCTAATATATATATATATATTTTTTTATATATATAGGTATTATGATCACCGCCTATTTCGTCACTGTCATAAATTGTCCTCATTGTCAAAATTGTCATTGTGGTCTATACTGTTCTGATTCGCCAACATGTTTACCTGTCTTACTGGACCTTAGTAAAAAAGGCCTTGCCTAATATGTCAAGAGGTGCCCTTACCTACTCACATGCCTTCTCTATTAACATATAACCCAGTAATTTTTAGATTTCCAACAATTTTTTGTGAAGTGAATAAATTAAAGCTATGATATATGCTTCTGTACAATAAAGTGAACAGCTTTAAGTTATTCGAAACAACTAACTCGGACTTAACACATTAACATTAATACCCTAACAAAAATAATAAACAAAGTAAATATTAAAACCTTAAACTCTGATCTGGACCTAATACCGCGTAATTCGTTAATCGCTATGTTTTTTATGTGAAATTGACGTGACGCTGGCAGTAATGGCATCCGCCAATTGCCAACAAAAAAAAAAAAAAAAAAAAAAAAAAGGCCTTCGACACCGACTCTCATCCCATTGCCACAATCCCCTATTTTAAATCATTGTTTTCAAAAAGATAGAGCTCATCCTCGGAGTACCTAACGCAACCGTTTACTATTATATTGAAGGAAACGACTTTGTTACGCTGATGATATTAATGTATTTCAAGTATTTAAATATTACAGACAGGAGATAACAGTTTCCGTTAAGGTGGAAGCGCACGCTCTAGGCGCGAAATTCATAATTTTTACAGTTTTTAATTTATTGTGGGTAAACGGTGTAACTGTTTAACTTCAGATGGTATTTGCGCTTGTAAAACAGTGTATTTTATATTATTGTGTAAAGCTTTTTAAGAATAAAACTGTTAGCTTGATATAAAAGTTGTCAAACATAGAAATTCGGACTTTCAACGCTTTGACAACTTTTATTTCAAGCTAATAGTTTTATTCTTAAAAAACTTTACACAATAATATAAAGAACACTGTTTTACAAGCGCAAATACCATATGAAGTTAAACAGTTACACCGTTTACCGACAATAAATTAAAACCTGTAAAAATTTTGAATTTCGCGGCTAGAGCGTGCGCTTCCACCTTAAAGCTAAGATTTTGACATTCATATTAAGACCGTTAGTTCAAGTTACAGCCGCGTGAGGGCGCCGCGTTTCATTGCACGCATTATATTACAACATTTACTACCTACTTTATGCTGTGCCATTGATCTAATACAAACTAGATTTGTAGACAGATCGCAAACATGAGGAACCTCAGATGTAGACTGCAGTCTCGAACTCAACTGACAGCTAATCAGTCGTCGTTGTGACACCGACCGTTACATACCGGGCGAAAAATGGGGAAATACACGGTAAAATCTTGCGATTCCGCTATCAACACACACAATAAAGCAAGTGGCATTACTTTTCATGCGTAAGTTCAGTTTTCAGTTACTCATATTATTCTGTATGTGACCAAAAACTAATAAAAATATCTAATATCGCACTGTAAGTTCAGTGTGGCCAGTATAATCATAGTTTGGTTTTCCCAACCTTTAGGGGGAATTTCGCATATTGTATGGAATCTCTATTTAACCTGTGCTATACTTTGTAGGGTACCGAAAGATGAAGTGCGCCGTCGGATCTGGATAGAAAAAATCAGATTACTAAGACGGGAAACCGACTGGCTACCTACAAAATCAACAAAAATTTGCTCGAAACATTTTCTTGAGCAACATAAAAAAAAAACAACAACAGATGGTGGTTACGTTCACTCATGCATAAGTGAACGTGAAGCGAACTCGAAAGTGCGAGCTTGGATTCGAAACCAACGAACCTCTGGTTGAGACGCCATAGGTCGAACCACTAGGCTACCTCGGGTTTGAGTATAGGTATAATAAATAAATGATTAAAATAAATTGTACCCAGAAAAAAATAAAAACAAAAAAAATTAAAACGTCCGAGACAAAAATACTTGTACATATATCTATTTTAATGGTCGTTGTGTTTTCTATATTGTGGTTTTATTATATTATATTTGTGTTATGAAAAAAACTTTCGTTTTATTTTACGCCCTTCAATAGATATACTTAATTCGCACTAATATTATAAAATAGCACTGGCAACAGCTGCTAGTAGGTGCAGTAGTAGTAGTAGTATTTGAAACCCAATTAATTATGGTTTTGTCCACCCAGTTAATTAACATTATGAACTAATAAAAAATTTCTTCGTGTAATTTATTATTTAGGGGGAAATTTGCGTAAGGTAAGCAACACCAAGCCTTAAATATCGTCATCTTTATCACATTCATAAACGGCGCAATGCGAGCATACTAGTGGAAGAGAGACAAACATATGTTTCATTTATTATTTTGTTGATTTCAAAGCTACGTTGTCAAATTTCAAAACTGGCACGCGTTTTGTTGAGGCGGTAGTATGAAGTTTGTCACTCTAGATTATATAACTCAGTGTGCTGTGCTACCAAATGTTAAGTATATTGTGTCTTTATCATGCATTTCAGCCGAAAAACGTCCACTACTGTACGCTTAGTATAAGTTTTACTTCACCAAAATACTTCTCGATCGCGTTTACGTAAAAATTTCAAACATGGACGCGCGCGCGCGGAGGCGCTGTCCATGTTTCCATAGTAATTGATTTTTTTACGTAAACGCGATCGAGAAGTATTTTGGTGAAGTAAAACTCATACTAAGCGTACTGAACATAGGCCTCCCCCAAGGCTCGCCAAACAGATCGGTCCCAACTCCCATGCCATCCGCATGCAACGCGATCCCACAACTTTAACCAGGTCGTCGCTCCATCTTATTGGAGGCCTACCTACACTGCGTCTTCCGGTCCGTGGACGCCACTCGAGAACCTTTTTGCCCCATCGGCCATCAGTTCTACGACCGATGTGCTACCCACTGCCACTTGAGTCTGGCGATTCTTCGAGCTATATTATGTCGGTGACTTTAGTTTTTGCGCGGATTTTTTGTGTTGTTATGTTTGTTGTTAAATGTTAGTCTAACATTTGGTAGCTTGTATACTCGGGGTAAGAAAAGGTTCGTCACTTTTCGACCTTAACCTTGATGTGATGTGATAGATGGGTTTGTGTGATGTGTGTGTTCGTACAGTGTGGACGTGGAAGAACTGCATGAATACACATTTCTTGCATAAACGTAACTAAGTATCAGTAATGGTCGCGGGTGAGCAAAATAATTGTTTCAGTTCATCCAAAAGGTATCTGAAACCAGGCCATAAAGTCCAAAAAAAAACAAAGATGTATTCAACCTTTATGCATAATTATTCTATAAAAAATAACAGAGTTTCACCTCGCTTCACACGTACACTATTTGCCGTTCACTCGTACAGCACTTTGACAGCCGACAAAATAACTACCTGCCAGAATGACAATGACATGAAGTCACAAAATGATTCCTGAAATGTTTACAAATAATTTCAATGTGTTTCGTGTGCTGGATCGTTGACTGACACAGTAATGAAAGTAAGTAAGGTTTGAATAACAAGTAGACCGCATACACTGATATTATAACATATAGTAGGTAGACTTGCCGTGGTAAGCCTTGGTGGCATAGTGGCTCAGATCAAATAAAAAGCATAGTGGTATGAACTAAGGCCTCTCGAGCAGAGGATCGTGGCTACAAGTCCGGGCTTGCATCTCTGAGTTTTAAACTTAAAATTTGAGCTTTACTGTGAAGAAAAAACATCGTGAGGAAACCAGCACACACCTGCGAAAGTATTGTTGCGTGAAGTTTTCAATCTACACTGGGCTAGCGTGGGAACTACGGCCCCAGCAGCTCATTTTGAGAGGAGGCCGTACCTTCCAGTGGGACGTATGATATGAACTTAACCTACATAAGCCAAGATGATGATTCTTAATTTATTGAATCAGGCGTTACTTTGCGGAGGTCCATATTAATGAACTGAAACAATTACTTTGCTCACCCGCGACCTTACGATAGTTACGTTCGTTTTGTAAGAAATGTGTGTTGTGTGAAACCCAACTATTTTTCGAACTCAACCAGAGCTCATCGTCAGAGTACCGTTCACTATGGTACCAGATATGTTAGAAGGTCACGGGTGTGCAAAGTATAGCTAAACCGTTTGAATGAGTCCTCGACCGCGCAGTACGGAGGATGGGGGTATGACGACAAAGGGGGCTGGGAGAGGTGCCGGCAGCGAGCGCGCCTTTCTCGGCCCCATTGTCGTCATACCACCAGCCTCATCTTCTTCTTTGTCGTTTCACTCTTGACAGAGTGGTCGTGGTCACGTTGAGGCGTCCGTATCAGTAGAGGCGGAAACGGCTCTCCGCACGATCTCCCACCACCTCTCCCTGTTGGCGGACTGTCTAGCGCAATCAGATAAGCAGCTCCCACTTTTCCACATTTCACATGGTCAGTCCAGCGCATAGGTGACCTGCCACCAGCCACAGAACAGAAAAAACAACCATCAGCATGTACCGCGTGGGCGAGGACATTTAAACGGTCTAGCTATAATTGTTTCAGTTCATTGATTCTCAATTTGTTTTCCAGCCATCAAAGTCGACGCAGTTCCCCGAAATACCGAGTCCTTATGAGTCCACCATGCAGAATCTCGAAGCGGAGCCCAAGAATACGGGTGAGGGAGGGGTCCCGGAACAGGGGGCTCCAGGGAAGGCTGAAGAGGCGGCGAAGAGCTCCGAGTTCGCGGCGGAGAGGCACCAGGTAGTGGGGAGCGCTGACTCCTGCGGGGCGAAGTCTCCCAGCGTGATCACGGCCACTGACATAGGTAAACATGACGCCGTAGAGTTGCGCCTAGTTGGGTGGCCGACGGACACCTCGATAAACAATTGATCGATAGCTGATCGATGCTACTGTTCGACGTCGATTGGATCGATTAGTGTATTAGAAACTGACGATTGATGTCGACCAATCTATTCTACTTAGTGACGAAATTCGAAACGAAGCAAACTTCGGATCCGTAAACGAAATCAAAGTGACTTCGGCTGGTTTTAGTGTCACGCGGACCGTCCGTACGGATTGCTATGCAATGCACGGACCAATATGTATTAAAACTGCTGTCCGCGCGGACGGTCTTCTGTATGCTAAGTATAAGTTTTACTTCACCAAAATACTTCTCGATCGCGTTTACGTAAAAAAATCAATTACTAGGGAAACATGGACAGCGCCTCCGACCGACCTAAGTGAAGTGAAGTGAAGTGAAGTAAAACTTATACTAAGCGTACCGTACGGAGCCGCCCGCATTACTCTAACTAAAACGCTCCCTAAGCTTAATAGGTAGGTACTATACTTATTATTGGTCCATGCGTAGCAATCCGTACTGACCGTCCGCGCTACACTAAAACCAGCCTTAGTGGTAGCAAATCATCGATTTGAAGCCCGTAACTTCGAACTTCGAATTTCGATAATACTTAATTATTTATTTAAGTATTTACATAGAAAGGGCATTTCTATTTTTCGTTGTACCCAATTAAGAAATTGTTAACACGGAGTTAAAATTAGTCCTTTTGGTTACGCACTTTTTCAAGCCTTTACAATAAAAAAAACATAACAAATCGGACAAGTTCTATACAATGCTTAACAAGAAGTGAAGAATTGTAAAAAAAAAAAAGAAAAAAGAAAAACATTTATTTATAACAACAATAACACGTACACAGGCAAAAATAAGAATACAATAATTGTGTGGTTTGTTACGTTTTTTTTTATTGTAAAGACATGAAAAAGTGCGTAGAGGTAACGCCACCAGAGTTGAGGCCACGCACACAACCACATCTCATGTAATGACAGCGGGATTTTGACGTTGTGTTGACGTTTAACGACAACACAACGTCAAAATCCCGCTGTCATTACAAGAGATGTGGTTGTGTGCGTGGCCTCAACTCTGGTGGCGTTACCTATAACCAAACGGACTAATTTTTAACTCCGTGTTAACAATTTCTTAATTGGGTACAACGAAAAATGGAAATGCCCGAATAATAGATGGAATATAATATATATTATGGTTACATAATATTGATGTTAATACAATTTGAAGGTCTGCCAAAGAGCTATGGAACGCAGCATATTAGACGTGAAAAGGACCGATCGAGTCCGAAACACTACACTGCGCTCCAAAACTTGCATCGCAGATGTAGGCAAAGCAACCGCCAGGCTGAAATGGGACTGGGCTGGCCACGTCCGCCGCATGCACCCAGAAAGGTGGGCGCGGGTTACCACTGAATGGATGCCCCAAGATGGTTATCGGTGCCGCGGTAGACCAAGGCGGAGATGGCGAGATGACCTAGACTCGTTCTTGGGAGACTGGCCGGACATAAGTGCAGACAGGGAGAGTTGGAAGTCCAGCAGTGGGACAACACAGGCTAATAATAATAATAATAATACAATTTGATGCCCAGGCACATGCAACATACAAATATTATAGATTTATCTTATAGTCTAAGGTAACATTTACTTTATGTCAAACTGGTTGGAATACAGAGGAAAAAAAATATAATGTCAGTAGGAATACAAAAAAAATATTAATGTCGTATTAACGGTATTAGCCTCCCTAAATCGAACGACAATAATGCACGGCCAAAAAGCCGCGGTAGCCTAGTCGTTTGTATGGTCTTTCAAGGAGAGGATCGTGGGTTCAAACCCCGGCTCGCACCTCTGAGTTTTCCGAATATATCTGCGAAACTACATTTGAAATTTACCATGAGCTTTTGAGGAAACCTGCGAAGAAATTCAATGGTGTGTGTGAAGTTCCCAATCCGCACTGGCCTCGCGTGGGAACAACGGCCCAAGCCCTCTCATTCTGAGAGGAGGCCGTGCCCTGCAGTGGGACACACATAATTATTCAGGGTAATTTTTTTAATAATTGCACAAATTTTACCATTTAATTCAGTGGCGTTAAAATAACAAATTTCACTATTTTTCGTTATAATATTTGTCACTTATTTTTTTTTGTTTTTCATAGTAACTCGACCAATTATTGGATGATTTTGGATTTTTTTTTGATTTTTTTTTTTTCTTTTTTTTATTTTTTTTTTTTCTTCATATTGTAACCTTTAACTATTATTTTACTGATAGTTTTAAATTACCGTTTAAATTTAGTAGTCCTATACTGTTAAAATATTATTGTCAACTGCACTCTCGGACCCCAAGATACAGGCTAAGCCTAGTTTGGGGCCCAGTAGACACTGTATTTTAATGTAAAAAATATTTTGGTCAATAAACGATTTTTTTTTTTTTTTTTGAATTACTATGAACAACCCAAATTTCAAAATGTAAAAAAAAATCTTGAACAGATACTTAATTGTGATCTACTTATATATCAACGATACTGAATCACGTATCAAAATCTGTGCACTGATTAAAAAATTACCCTTTACTTATAGTCTGGGATGATGATGATGTTGATGATTTTTTTTTGATTCCCAGAAGACTCCACCAGCTCGATAAAGACGATTGTCAAGCAGCAACCTCTGATTGTGCACTCCATGCCCACCGTGACCAGCTTCGCCCTCGGCAAGGACGAGGTGGACCGGGTGAAGGCGGCCATCCAGCAAGTGAAGAGCACCAAGTCGGCGCCGCCGGCTGTGCCGGTCCAATATGACCCTCGGGAGCCTGAGGCCCCCGCCGATCAGCCCCATCAGCCATACCCCCAAGGTACATGCCCAACTCCGCTCAGTACCGAATCGTCTATAAAGCAAAATGACCACGATTCAGATGGTCTAAAAAGCACATGTCCAAATTGTCCAATTATGTAAATTGTCCATTGTATCAAGGATGATATAGACTGTATTGGCAGTCGTCATAGTACGGATCGGCCGCGGTTTTTGTAGTTCGATTATTAAATCTAGATGACGCTGAAATATAGCCAGAGGCTTTGAAGGCAAAACAATAAGACTACAGATGTAGACTGTAGATGTTTCATCTATCTATCTAATCTATCTAATACCTTTAAACGAGCAATTCTTGTATATATGTATATAATCAGGATCTCGGAAACGGCTCCAACGATTTCGATGAAATTTGGTATGTGGGGGTTTTCGGGGATGAAAAACTGATCTAGCTATGTTTCATTTCCAGAAAATCGCTTTTACTCGTGTTTTCCGGCTATTTTTGTTTGCATTAGAATACAAAGCTAAATTTCGCCGGCTTCGAGCAGATCAAAAAGCACAGTAGAAATCGGGTGGTCGCGGATCCAGCCGACCTCGGTTCGATTCCACGTTTCTTTTTTAAGGTTTTTAGTTTTTTTTAAGTTTATTTTTCATGAGAAAACGTCAAGTTTCTTCTTTTGTGAGATAAAGTATTATATATAGGGAACGTGCAGTAACTATAGGCGGCAGCACTAATGCGACAGAAGAGACACTATGCGGAAAGTAAAACAAACTTATCAAGGTAGAACATTCAAATTGATGGCACCCTTATGGCACCAGTTGGCAGCACCGTCTATGTGCACGTTCCCTATTGGGAGCACAGAACAGGAAAAACCGGTTGTCTGTAAAGCCGGTTTACGGATGATAGTTTAACGTGACTCACCCCTCCACCCCCTCCGGTGTTTTTGTCAAATATCTTGAAAACGGTGCATCCCACGGCAAAATCAATGAAATTTTCATCCCTCCTTTGGAACCCCCGAACCCCCTCCCCCACCCCCCCTCCCTCGCACATATAATATAATCAGGATCTCGGAGACGGCTTCAACGATTTCGATGAAATTTGGTATGTGGGGGTTTTCGGGGATGAAAAATTGATCTAGCTTGGTCTTATCTCTGGGAAACCGGAAAACGTTTGGTACCGAGTTTCAGCCCGAGCAGAGCTCGGTCGCCCAGGTACTATTACTACAAATGTATTATTTTTCAAAAATATTGCATAATAATACATTTGCAGTGATATGAAATATCTGTAGTCTTATTGTTTTGCCTTCAAAGCCTCTGGCTATATGTCAGCGCCATCTGGATTTAATAATCGAACTACAAAAATCGCGGCCGATCCGTACTATGGCGACTGCCAATCCAGTCTACAATATCATCCTTGATTGTATGAAGATGCCTTAATCGTAAAATATCCAATTAGCATAATGTCTATGAAGGGACACGGCCACATAGCAACACGCCCTTAAAGCTGAACGTCAAAATCGCAGAACGTCCAAAAAATATAATGTCGCCTATTTCACGATATAAAGATCTTTAATTGAATAGGTAAGTAGATTCTAAATTGATAATATGCCCGGCCACTTGAAACCCGAACACACTTTTTGGTTAGGTATTCTATTCTGCTACTCCAGCTAACTAGGTATTGTTATTGTTGCAATATTCTGTGAATATTTCAAGCGTCTACCTGTTGCCGTTATTAATATCAAGCAAAAACATTATTTTTATAAAAAAATATTTTATTCTGTTTTTTAGTATTTGTTGTTATAGCGGCAACCGAAATACATCATCTGTGAAATTTTCAACTGTCTAGCTATCATGATTCCTGAGATACAGCCTGGTGACAGACGGACAGACGGGCAACAGCTAGTAAACTATATAAATACTTAAATAAATAACCATGATGTACACTTTTCAGGGCCCCCTCCAGGGGGTTATCCCCCGCAAGGCTACCCCCCACCAGCGGGCTATCCAGCGCAGGGCTACCCTCAGCCTGGGGGCTACCCCCCTCCCGGGGGCTACCCGCCTCCAGGGGGCTACCCGCCTCCGGGAGGCTACGGGCCCCCGCCGCCGGGATACGGGCACGGGTACCCCCCACCACCGGGCGGATATCCTCAACAAGGTTTGTATTGTACCTAAAGGGTGGCCAACTTGGAGGTACTTACCTTAAAACGGGGTTACTTAAAAATGCGGGACGTAAAACTTTAGAAAACAGTTTTTTACGCCGTGTCCTTATTTATTTAGACCATCTGTGGCAGTGAAATAACTACCTTGATAAATCACCTGACTTTTTACGTTGTTTGCTCAATCGAGCTATGAATATTTGCGTAATTACCAGTGATCGGTTATTTGGATTCTCCCTCGCGGGAAATCAAGTAGAAAAGTTTTTAGATACGACAGTTTCCCGCGATACCGAACAAACCGTACAAAAATAAAACAATTTAAATAATCTCTAAGGAATTTTAACTATCTATATTAACTTTTCTACTTGATATCCCGCGAGGGAGAATCCAAATAACCGATCACTGGTAATTACATTATATTTTCCATATTTAATTGCCGACCCTAAATAGTATATTTAACAAAAAAATACTTAATAATTTTTATATTTCATAGAATAAAATAACAAAACTAAAGTTTATACTTACCTGTTATTTGGCCACCCTGTGCAGTCAGTAGCAGATGTGGACGAGCGGTTCTGATGCTCAGAATTATTTACACATGATCCTATTTCAAAGGATAAGAGTGTGTAGATCATTATGAGCACCTCAACCGCTCATCCACGTTTGCTGCTGACTGTACCTAATTTGTTTTTTGAGGTTAACAACACAGAGAAGTGTAAATTTTGAAGGTATAATAGGGGTAGGTAAGGTAAAAGTGATGCAATCCGCGCAAGAACAAATAGTCACCGAGATATCATCATTTCAGCCGAAAGACATCCACTGCTGAACATTAGGCTCGTCAAAAGTATCGATCCAGCGCCATCCGCATCCAACGCGTTCCCGCAACCTTAACCAGGTCATCGCTTTATCTTGTTGAAGGCCTCACACCGCGTCTTTCGCGATTCGTAAACCTTTCGGCCTTGAGTCCAACGATTCTTCGAGCTAGTCGGTGACTTTAGTACTTGCGCGGATTTCATCATTTCTAATGCGATCCCGCAGAGAATTTCCAAGCATAGCCCTCTTCATCCCTCTCTTAGTGACCTTGAGCTTTCTTATGAGGCCCATCGATAGCGGCCACGTCTCAGTGCCATACCATAAGTCATCACTGGCAACACACATGGTCAAAGACATTTGACTTGAGGCACCGCGGTATATTAGATGACAATGATATTCCGGAGATTCCCGAACATTTCAATATTAAAATTTCAATTTAAGGCCATCACAAACCAGGAGCGTGGGGCGCCGACGGAGCGTGCCCAGCGCGCTCTATAACACTGAATCAAATATACGGTGACACACCGGCAGCGCGGCACACCGTATTTGATTCAGTGTGATATTGATCGGTCCGTCGGCGCCCCGCGCTCCCGGATTGTTGTGGCCTTTAGAGTAAGTAGGTAGTTAATTTATAAGGTTCCGTACCCAATTGTTAAAAACGGGACCCTATTACTGAGACTTCGCTGTCCGCCCGTCGGCCTGTCCGTCTGCATTTGAAAAAAAAATGAAATGTTTATTCACAGAACATACGGTATAAAAGATGTTACAAAAACACATTAGAGCTATCATATGTTCGACCTACACGGCAAGTGAAAATTTTCATGATTAATTAATAATAATTGTTAATCTTACTCAATAATAGTAGCTTTTGTCTTATTCTTTCGTCGGTTTTTGTCTTATTCTTCTGTACAGGTCCGTACGGACCGGGCGCGGGGCGCGGCGGCCCCGGCGGCGGCGCAATGGGCCAAGGCGCCGCCCTGGGCGTCATGGGCGCCGTCACAGCCTGCCTGGCCTCCTGCTGCCTTTCGTGCTCCCCGTTCCTCGCCGCGGGAGCCTCAGGCGGGTCCAACGACGAGCATCACGACGACAATCCCAACCAACAGCACGAACAGCAACAGACTCAGGATCAAGACAATGATGTTCCTGACGACTGAATGAAAGTCGAGACGTAATGGCCTCGGCTATTGCGAAATTCGAAGTTCCTGTCGTGCCTCCCTTTCACTCTTATTCTTATGTTTAAGGCCACAACATACCGGGAGCGCGGGGCGTCGACGGAGCGTAGCGTGCCCAGCGCGGTCAATAACACTGAATCACAGAAATAATAATAAAGAGGATAGAAATGCCTTAGTTCCTATTTTGTTCCGGGACCAGTGGCGCTAGTTTGTCCCCTCTACTTACTATTAATGCACACATGCAAAAGACCGGAACCGTACTACGCAATCACGCACACAATTACTAATACTTTTTGCTTACAAACAATTATGAACCTAACCACTTAGGGACAGCGTTGAATAACACTCACCGTAAGTCATACCCACACTTACACAACGGCGTTCTTCATTGGCCGCGTCGGCAATATGGTTGTAGTGTACACCGGTGTAAGTAGTCGTAACCTGTCTTGTGTTCGTACCATGAACATTTGTGCGAGGCAGAAGGTTTGTCAAAAGTTACATTACATTGCTGCGTATACTTCAAAGCAATCTGTGTTTTTAAGGATATGAGCAGCAATGGTACATGAAGTTTCGTGTTAATAACGTGTATACCAATATTTCATAATGAAATATTTTCTCAAGTTGTATTTTAATATAAACCGCATTATTACATTAAATTAATACATACCAATGAAATGTAATCCCCTTATTAGTGTAATTACACAGTGTGGACGAGTTTCCGCAATTGCTAATGCTGCAAAACACCATTTTAAAGCACTTGTTATCATACCCACGTTTCAAATAGAACTGAGCCACAAGTCGCGCCTCACGGCGGACACGACGAACAAAATACGCGTTCTTGAATCTACATAAGCACGACGACGTCTGTACACGCGTACGCCTACATACATCGCGCGCGCACTCTTCTGGATTCCGGCAGGGTCCAGCAATCTGCGCCTCGAGGGGTGGGGTAACTCGAATCGGTGCGGGGCGGAGCGTGTCCATTCTGTACGTTAGTACTATTATATATTCTGTGGTCGCGCGCTTGTGACCTATGACTATGAGTCACAAGCGCGGCGCCAAGGTCACGCGTCTAAAGCACTTCTATCCTCTTTATTATTATTTCTGTGCACTGAATCTATACCGCTGCCGGTGTGTGTCACCGTGTATTTGTTTCAGTGTTATAGAACGCGCTGGGCACGCTCCGCCGGCGCCCCGCGTTCCCGGTTTGTGGTGGCCTTTAGTTGAACCCATTTCTAACAGTGCTACGCTATGGGCCGATACAGACGATGCATTCCAACTGCAACACAAAGCCGAGTTTAGACCTGCAAGAAAAACCGTGCAAGTTGCATTACACTGCGGCGCTTGATTGACCACCTCAATCTCGTTCGCCTTACTGCCTCGCAATGTAATCCAACTTGCACGTTTTTTCTTGCAGGTCTAAACTCAGCTTAAGGCTCTGGTCCCACCGCCGGCGAGTAAGCGATGAGCTATCGGCGATTTTCTCGCCCAAGAAACGAACAAAAGATAATCGCTCCCGTGCTTCTCCCGTGTAAATAAAAGAGAGAGATATATATTTACATTTTTATTTTTATTTGCTGGCTGTTCACACTGCCGGCGAGGACACTCTCTTCACTAGTTGATCGCAGCGATAAAAGCTATCAACGATAACACTCGGCGATGAACGCTTGGTGATCACAACGATCAATCCACCGTACAATCGCCCGTCGCACTCGAACACTCTCTTATAGCCGAGCGACAAATCTATCGAAACTACACACTCGCTTCTCGCCGCTCGCCCACTCGTTTCTAGTTTCACTCGTTTATCGCTCGTCGCCGGTGGTGGGACCAGCGCCTAAAGGCCTCCACAGACGGACTGCTTGGAGCAGTCAGTGCCAACAGCGTCAAGCGGTCGCTGTTGGTGATCTGCAGTTTCAATACAACATTCAGAGTATTCTCGTTGAAGTCCAATCCAACCGCAACACGGCTGCTCTCGCGCCGTTGGCCTCGACTACTCTAAGTAGTCCGTCTATGGACCGTCTGCGGGAAAAGCGAAGCTGATTGGGGAATGTGTGGGGAGAGCTTCAATTGTACAGTGACACACTGGCGGCGCGGCACAGCGCATATGATTTATGCAACGCGCTGGACACGGCCCACACTGCGGTCTGTGGAGGGCTTGAATTGCATTCAAGCGTTTGTATAGGCTCGCAGCTTGTAGACGTTTGCCAAGTCTTACGTCTTTGCAAAGTTACGTTATCTCTTGAAAATGCGTCACTGGATATAACTAAATATGTTTTAAGAGGTAAAAAGATAATGTTTTAGTTTATAAATGGGTATTTCTATCAGTGTTTCAACCGCTGTCGTATATTTTGAAGAAATGAGCTACGAACGGAGGATTTTTATAAAACACAGTGGGCTATTTGTTAAAATATCGTGCTAAATATAGCTCGTTTCTTTAATAAATGCGACAGTAGTTGAAACGCTAGTAAAACTACCTATATAATAGTTTTATTTACCTTAAGGCACTTGGTATATATTTATACTTAGTTTTGTATGTTTTTAGGAAATAAAGCAATGATACAATCATGTTTTATTATTTCGCTATTTATTTTAGATGAGCAGCTTCCAAACTTTAGATCAGCTTAGCTCAGTGATTAGAAAACCTGAATACGAAGCTTGAGGGCCATCTTTCTTCTTTTAATATAAAAAAATCGCTTGTCACCGTGTTTGTGGTCGCACTCTTCCGATACGGCTTTGACCGATTTATATGTTTTTTTGCATATTTGATAGTGTAGGTTACCCCCCTTCAACGCATTATTATGTTCGGCACCGTCAAGTCGTTCAGATTAATAAAAAAAGCGCCTATAGAAAAGATCAGAGCAAAGTGACCGGGCTTAAAAAAATAAACCTTATTATTATAAATGCGAACTACAGTAACTTTGTCCATCTATCTAATGCCAAATTTCATCCAAATCCATCCAGCCGTTTTAGCGTGAAAGAGTACAAACTCACGCGAACATAAAATTTTCACATTTCTAATATTAATAAGATTAGTAAAAGAATTATGTAGGTATAGGTACGTAGTGGGTTTTAGGTTTAACCTTTCGTATGCCGGAAGAAAAAAAAAAAGTCGTGCATTCTAGCCTCAACAGTTTCATATAAATCCAATGATACAGATTTAAAAAAAAATACAAAAAGAAAGCCTTAAATTGGGTACGGATCCGGTACAAGGCATCCGAAGGGTTAATTTAGACTAACTCTTGGACACCGTAAAGTTTCCAATAAATCCAATTTAATTTCAAATTATTAGGAATTTTTGCCACTTTAGTATAAATACTTTCGTATAAGCAAGAACCTCTTTCGACTTCACCCAAGTCCCTTCAAAGAGGATTTAGAAGAAAAAACACATGGCACTGGCCGTTATTTTTGAAAATTTAAAGTAAAGAAGTAAAAAAGAAGAATTTCAACGATACGTTCGGAATCTAAATCAAATACCACAAGCTTTTGTCAGGGAACCCTGTCCGTCACCATTAGCTCCTACCATGGCCAA
The DNA here is from genome assembly GCA_947563465.1 of Archips xylosteana. Taxonomy (NCBI): domain Eukaryota; kingdom Metazoa; phylum Arthropoda; class Insecta; order Lepidoptera; family Tortricidae; genus Archips; species Archips xylosteana. The sequence continues at coordinate 1,590,953 of OX387370.1, forward strand.
AATTCAATAGTGAAATAGTCCGGAAATATCAAAATTTACAAGTAAATCTGGCAAAAAAACAGTATAATTAAATTTAAAAACCTTTATCAACCTATTAGACAATGGCTCTAGTTTTGAGGAAAGCGGTTTTGCCCAGGAACGTATCATTGTTGAAATGCATTAAAGGGCGTACCCTTGCCACAACAGCCAACAAAAACAGCCCAACACCTCTTGGTAAGTTTAAGCATCTGTTATTATTCTAGTACTCGTAAATCTAGACTAGTCGTTTTACAACTTTTTCTTAATCTGTGTTGCTCTTTTCGTAGAGTTACAAGCGCAATTTTTTCTTAGTAGTGTTGCTGGTGTAAAACCGGTAATTGTCTGTTGTGTTAGTAGCATCTCTATTTGGATTAGTTGTTCAGACGTTTGTAGGCCACCAACCACTATGCATGATAGGACAATTGTTAAGTAGGTCCATATAGGCAATTTTGAAGCTTTACAGTAATACATATGTATATATCGTGACCACTTTTAAAAAAGCTCGTATCTTAAATTAATACGTAAACCAAACTGAACCTTGATGCATACTTAGTAATGTTCACTTGGACAGATTATCGATTCTGAGATACGAGCTTTTTTCAAAGTTGTGACGATATGTAATTAGGAAACTTAGTTCCTGTAGCATTTGATTGATATGAGTACCTAGATACGTGGTTTGTGGTTTAAAGCAGAGCCAACAGCTTATGTTTTAGTAAGCTGTTAAAATTTTGTAGCAGTTTTTGAAAATAGAAAAAAAAAGAATGTCGCGTGTCGTGTCAGCTGTCTTGTCAATCGCTGGAATTTGACTTTTCGAAACTCTCTCATATCAAGTCTTCGTACTTAGCTTAATTCCTGTAACTACCTTTTACTTGTTATTACTTTATACTAAAGCTTTCGTCAACTTGGCATGGGTGTGTTTTAAGTTTTGATTTATTAACGGTTCACGCTCGCCGCTGGTGGGGTGTTATTTCGGAGAACGGTGGTCGCCGCCAAAGGATTTCCAAGCTATATGACTCGTCGAGACGCACCTCGTTCTTCTGAATAGCATGAGTCACCAGCCAGCGTTACGACGAGTATATAGCATGGATCTCCTTTGCAGCAGCGACCCGCGGTAGCGCCTCGGCGTTCGGTCCGTGTTACTTCGGAAGGACATCACTACTGTGCTGTGGGGACGAAGCTGCTCTGTTGCGCCACTATGCGAAGGACGCGAAGGACACTAAGAAGGACTCGCCTTGCGCCTGTCCCTGCCCCGCTTGCGGGCCCTGCGGGCCCTGCGGACCCTGCGGGCCTTGCGGACCATGCGGACCCTGCGGACCTTGCGGACCTTGTGGCCCATGCGGCTACCCGTGCGGACCCTGTGGACCTTGCGGGCCATGTGGACCTTGCGGACCTAGGTGCCCCTGCGGGCCGTGCGGGCCGTGCGGACCATGCGGCCCGTGTGGGCCGTGCGGGCCATGCGGGCCATGCGGGCCATGCGGGCCCTGTGGGCCTTGTGGGCCTTGCGGGCCTTGCCGCTGCCCCTGCCCGTGCGGCCCGTGCGGTCCATGCGGCCCCTGCGGACCCTGCTGCCCGTGCCCTTGCCCCTGCCCCGTCAAAGCGCCACCGAAGAAGTGCCAGTGCGGCGCCTGCGTACAATGCTCTAGCGAGCCGGCGCCAGCACCCGTGAACGCAGACCTCAAAGATGAAAAGAAGATAGAGAAGGAAATACCGGAGCGCCAAGGCGTGACGTGCGCCGCCAAAAGCGCTGTCAAAACCGTAACGTGACAAAATAGTTGACAATGTTTAATTATTTCGATGTAATTGACTAGCAGTTTCATTAATCATGAATAAATTATGAATAAATTATGTTGAATACAATGCGCCATTTTTGATTTTGCTAGCTCTAGGAACCTAGGTTGAAGTCCGTAGCACTATTTGAATTCCTCCAAGCTTTAATCGAGGTCAACAGCATAACAATACTTTGCAGCGGCGGGAGTGTTTAGACGCAGCCTGAAGGATGCCGCGGTGCTCAAGCCGCTGGGGCACGCGAAGTGCAAGACGAAGCAGTTGCAGCTAACGCGAGGCCGCGGGACGGGGCGCCCGCACGCCCTCCGCCGCTGCGTCTCGTGTCCCGAACTCGCCGTGGCCCCGCGCGCGCGGCCTTTCGTCCCGCGCCACTCCAGCCTCCCCAGGACTAGGCGTATCTGTCTCGATAGCAACCCCCTTTCCAAATACCCTCTAGCGTCTCCCCTGGCTGTTCTCAGCGCCGTATCGTTCCTAAATTCGCGCGCCGGGTTCGCGATTGCTAAGCGCGGGTTCATGAGCAATGCGTCGTGCTGCGGTCCATGCGGCCCTTGCAGACCTTGCGCGCCGTGCTGCGCCCCTTGCGCTCCTTGCTGTTCCTTTAGGACCCCTCCGTGCGGCTCGCCCTGCAATCCATGCGGCACCTGCCTGCCGCCGCCTGGGGGTAACCATGCGCCCCAATGCCTTCAATACATGACCGGGTATTACTACTACCCTTACGGTACTTGGTTCTGCGGACCATACCACGTAGCTGGCAAGTGCGTTCCTGTGTCAAGCACCTGCGTGCCTCCTCAGTGCTGTCCGGCGACTTGTTGCTCTTGCTGCATCACTCCTGCCGCTGCAGCTGCTTTCATGCAAGGCGGTCTACCAATGCAAGGCATGCAAGATATGCCGTCGACTCCCCCATGCCCAGTCGAAGTGCCCTTGGAGAACTCTACTAACGCAACTAGCGCTTCGCAATCCGAGGATGCCTCGAAGAAATCTCGTCCAGGGTTTTCCAAGTTTTTCCCATTTAATTCAAGTGTCGCCATGGGTGCCAAGGCTGCGGCTTTTCCGAAACAAGACGACAATATCTCTTCTTTTGAAAAAAAGTTCTCACCGAAGGTAGCCGAGGCGGCTCGTTCTTCATCCAGCCATGAGCCACCCAAGTTTCACTACCATCCCAGGTTGAATACTCCTCCCTCTAGGAAATACAGCCGCTGTGCTACAGATTTCGTGGCGCCTAAAACGTCTTCTCCCATCCGTCATAAGCATTCCACCAGGCATCAGTATGTTTGGAAAGTTTTCGATAAACCAAGTACCAAAAACCAGAACAAGCCTATCCCAACTAAGTTCTATCGCGCAACCCCTTTAGCTCAGTTTAAACCCTATGAATCTTAACAGCCCTGTATAGGTTTTTAAACCAGTGATGTAAATTTAAGGTAACGGCAACACCTCATGTTCTACAACATGGGGTAAATTAATTGTGCCCTTAAGTGAGCCACTGGTGTCAACATGCTATGCAGTAGGCCTTAACAATCTTATTTAAGTGCTGTTGAAATATTTAAGAAGTTAAAAGCGGATCTATATTTTGGTATCGTAGTGACGTAGCTCTTTTCTCGATTCGGAACAAGATTGCTGCCGGAGCTATATCACGCGATAGAAATTAATAGCTCTGGCTTGAAATATAAAAATGTTACAATGTTAGCACGTTAAACATCTAACTTTAAGCAATAAACTCAATCTATTGTACTTTCAGATTTTGATTTATAACAGTCTACAGTCAAGGAAACTGAATCGCGTATCAGGGTGGAACCTTTTCACAACCAATTCCCCGATGATTTCTTTGGCAGTTAGAGATGTATGGAATGTTTACATGACATTTGCAATGAAAAGGGTTCACCCTGTTATGTGATTCAGTTTTTTCGACTGTACGTGTCAAATTGTTGTTAGTTTCGAAGGTCAAACTACTGAGTAATTTGATGCAAAACTCTAATTATTGAGCATTTTTTACAATAAACCTGACTTAACACTAGTGGTATCGATAGTTTTGCAATAGTATAGTGAACTGTTCGACTATCGATAAAGCAACACTATCGATGTTATTGATATTTTCGATACTTATGATCTTTAGCAATAGTATACTTTTCACCAATCGATAGCATCGATAGTATCGATATACTACTGATCTGTAGCAATAGTATCCCCTAATTTTCACTGTACCCAGTAGTTTTGATAGGTAAGACTACGCTATCGCAACACTAACCTATATACGCCTAGGCACATACGCCTCATGTGTGACCTTACTAGTACGTCCACGAGGCACATGTGCCTCATGACTCTGAGCGTTTAATGTCTTTGTTTACTATGTGTCGAAGGGACGCCACATTGCTTCGGGACAGGGAATCTGTTAAAAACCACATTATCGAAATACTATCTCAAAAAGTGCATTTTCTGAGATAGGCCATTTTCTCTGATGGTACAATTTCTCCGACGGTACACTATTTCTAAAGAGCCGTGTGCATATTATTATATAAACGAATCATAACCGTGAATATTTTGGTAAAATGTACGTTTTAGAAGTGTACTTTTTGGGGAAATGCACTTATTGGACAAGTGATATAGATTGAGGGTCAACTCAAAATAATATACCATTTCAGATGTGAAAAAATATACCATTCTAATTTAGACTTCAGTCAATTTCTAAAAGGTCTGAATTAAAATGGTATATTATTTTGAGTTGACCCTCTTTGGATCTAGATGTGCGATATGGTAGTGTTGGTAGTGTGCATTTCTAGAAAATGCAAGAAAATGAACTAATTGAGAAAGTAAGTTTTGGAAGTGTACATTTTGCTGAAAGTGCACTTTTAAGGAAAGTACACATTTTGGGAAAGTGGGTTTTGAGTGTGAGCAGTTTTCCAAACTTAGTACTTTTGTGACGTCTGACGTCTGTTTACTAATGGCCTTCATCCTTTGATCAATTATAACTGAAGATACACATTGCCGAACAAAATCCCCTTCAAAAATGTCCGAACTTTTTTATTTGTTTGCATAACAATTAAAATCATCACCTACACAGAAATTTGAACCTAGTCTTTAATTCATTACAGTCGAATTTCGGTTGACACTTGACAGCTAAACTTGACAATTTCACGCAACGTACTGAGAAAAAAGGCCACTTTTATCAAAGTGGCGCTCATTTGGCTCGGACATTTTCGGGCGCGCGACTGTGGATCTACAGTTATAATTGATCAAAGCCTTCATCACTATTTGCTTTAGAGGTTGCGATTCGTTATCAAATATCCACTAGGATTAACTTTAGCGAGATCCTTGTCGTCTCTTAACGCCTTCACTGCTGGGAACGCATATATGCGTTTTCGTATCTTCCTAGTGCCGCTGTCGATTCTGGGCTTCATGGTCCTTTTCCTCGAACGTCCATTTTCTTGGAACGTTTCATAGTTTTGTGATCATTTACTCGCTCGTATCTAAAATACCACGTTACCTGTATTCCATTCATTCCTATTATATACCATGGCCCAATTGCATAACAAAGTACAACTAATATTACAAGCGGAACTCTCGCTTCAGTTATATTAACTAGAAAGGGAGTTCCACTTTTAAGTTGTATTTTGTTATGCAATTGAGGCCAGCAGGCTTATTGTCTAACGTTTCTGACGCTTGCCTTCGCAATCACTATCTCTTTCTCTCCAACGGTATAAAAGGATGACAGAAAGAGACGGTGAAAGCGAAGGCAAGCGACAGAAGCGTTAGACAATACGGCCTCAGATGTCCATTATAAGACATTCCACAAAAAAAACCACTTGCTTGAGTAATCTTCGGTTTTGTAATGTGGTTTATGGGCTTAGGCTAAAAAAGTCACTTTCACGAAATGTGCACTATCTCTACAAGTGCACTTTCCGCAAAACGTACACTCCCAAAATGTACATTTGCCCATTAAGGGCACTTTCCCCGTAAGTGAATTTTCCCAAAAAGAACATTATCTTAAAACGCACACTTTCCCATAATGTACATTTTGTCAAAACTCACTTTCCCAAAATGTACAATAGTCAAAAATGTCATCTTCACCACAGTTTTCCTTAGATGATCCTAAGCTGTGATGGCGATGTTAACATTTTTACCTATGTACCTAGATAAATCCATTTGAAAAGTGCACCTTCTGAGAATGTGCTCTACTACTAGTACCTACTACTAGTGGTACTACCGGTACTACTAGTAGTACTACGGGCAAAATTTTCTTCCCGTAGCCAAGCATGCATGCATGACCAAGCAGTCTAGTAGTCAAGATTCTACCAGTTAAATTACAAATTTTTCACTTCTCATGCTCTTAAAATGTTACTTTAGTCTCTGCATATCGGGACTAAAGCTCTTTTTTGATCTCAAGGGATTAAAGTAAAATTTTTTTAATTGACTATGGAAACCCCTAAACTGCCAATCACGGTGTTTGTGAATGGAGGATTATCGCCATTTTCAGTAACTGGGTATAGACAATTTTAAAGCTTTCCACAGACCGAAGCGCGCTGCGGACTCACTGTAGCGCCCTGTGCTTCGGTCTGTGGAAGCGTTTAGGGCGTGGAAATAACCTCAAAATGACAACTGTATAAAAAATATTTAAAAAATAATAATTTCGTGAAACACATTGAATAATTATGAATATTAATCTATTTAATTATAAAATATTAAAGATGAATTCATTTTATTTTGCACGTAAAGAAAGATTTCCTTTAGCTTAGGTGTTTTTAATTTGTTTTTTTTTTAAAAACTCTGTCGGCAAAGCAGTTCCCTGCTCTGTCGATAAAATAGCAATCCGCACTGTCGGCAAAGCAGTGTTGGAGTGTACGGTAGATAGAGCAGTTACGTTTGAATGTTAATATGGCGTGACTTCAAAATAATGCGATGTCAGTTGCATTTAATAGTAAATAGAAAGTATAATTAGATATAATTTAACAAAGAATTGGCATATAGAAAATAAACTTAAAAAGTCGTTTCTTTATTCACGGGTAAGTGTTTCAGTTAACAATATATTTTGTGTGTGAACTTAGATCAATTAGGTTAATTTATTTGCCGATTCTAATGAATGAACAATTATAATTCTTACATGCATAGTCCAATTAGTTTTAACATAGTCTTTAAGTTAGAATCTGTTGGCTAATTATGCAAGCATTTAAAGCGTCACTTTACAAAAAAATATAAAAGAAAAGAAAAGACAGCGGTATTTTTTTGCTATTTGAATTTTGAACAGATGTCCATTGCTCGTATTGAGCATACGTTGTAAAAAAGTAATTTTGTACGTAGTTTTTTTCCTCGCATTCAAAGTGAAAAGTAGAGTGTTTAACGCGGGACTAAACTACCATAATGACAACTCGAATTATAGCCTCCCTCGCTGTCGCTCGGGTGGCTAAATATCTCGTGTCATTATGGCTTGTTTTAGTCCCTTGTTGAACAATCTACTATTATCGTTCGATTAAAATTTTATAGGGTTCGGTACCAAAAAATAAAAAAGAAACCCTAATAAGATCACTTCGTTCTCCGTCTTAGGCGATACTATTAACCTTTTCAACGCCGCGCCTCGACAAAACGTAAACCTGCTTTGAATCTAATGTCATTGTGTCAAGATCACTTTGACACTGTACTATGTGACACCTATATGTGTCGTTGGCGTTGAAAAAAAATAAATAAATAAAATAAATAAATATTAGGGGACAATCTTACACAAATCGACCTAGTCCCAAACTAAGCAAAGCTTGTACTATGGGTACTAGACGACGACAAACATACTTATATAGATAAATAAATACTCAAATACATAGAAAACATCCATAACTCAGGAACAAATATTCGTGCTCATCACACAAATAAATGCCCTTACCGGGATTTGAATCCAGGACCTCTTGCTTCGTAGGCAGGGTCACTACCAACTAGGCTAAAGCGATCGTCGTAAAAGATTAATTGCTTAGTCAATTCAATCGATAGTATCGATATTATCTACAGTGTTTGTACTGATACTATCGACAGTATCGATACTAATACGGTCTTTATCAACTGTATTTATTTTGACTGGTAGGGATAGCTGGAACAAGGGATTGTTAACTTATTTTTATCAATATCGATGGTATTGTCACGGGTCGATAGTTTCGATAGGATTATAGATAATATAATACATACTTACAATACGTTTACTTTTAGTTTACCACTGACAGATGGCTTGCCTTCATTTCATTTCCAACTTTTAACACCATACAAATAAAGTAGCTATTACAAAATCTGCACACGTAGGTAATAGTATTCTAAAATTGGCTTTATTTGTAGGTCGTTAAAGTTGAATATGAAATGAAGGCAAACCATCTGTCAGTGGTAAACTTTATGTAATTTTACTGTACTATAGATGGACTATCGCTATCGCAACACAGGCGGCTTAAGCTCAAAAAACTCACTTTCCCGAAATGTCACTTTTTCTAAGGGTACACTCGTGTAGAAAGATCACTTTCTCAAAAGGCGCACTGTCTCAAAAAGTGCACTTCCCAATTGGTACACTTTCTCAGATAGAGCACATTCTCAGAAGGTGCACTTTCCCAAAAAGTGCACTTTCTCAGTTGGTCCACTTTTCCAAATGAGCCGTTTCAAATCCGTCACCTAAAATTAGAAAAAGTGGTAGCCAAGATGTTTGCACTCCATGCATGTGACAACTTGCTGTATGCGTCGTTGGCGTGGAAAAGGCTAAATAATACCTTATTCCCTAAAGTATTTTTTTTGTTAACATCGCCATCATAGATTAGGATCTTCATCTAAGGAAAACTTTGTGGTGAAGATGACCTTTTTGACTAGTGTACATTTTACGAAAGTGTGCGTTTTGAGAAAATGTACTTTTTGGGAAAATTCACTTGCGGGGAAAGTGCCCTTAATGGGCATGTGTACATTTTGGGAATGTGTTTATTTGGCGAAACAATTCTCCTCCGTAGGATAACTAACTGGGTCCAGCGACTTACCGCTTCAATCTTCCCACAACCACGCCGTAGGTACGGGTCCTGGTACAATTGGGGTTCGTCGGCACACCACACAAGAAGCTCCAGCTGGTTTAATCCTTACATATGTAAATCCAATAGGTCACTAACACTATCTTCCAAGTTTGTATCGTAAATTTAACACAATAACACAAGTCAGACGAATATATACACGTGAGTTGCGACGGAGCGTTATTTTTGCTGCATTTCGGAAGCGTCCGCGATTGGCAACTGTTTTCTCAAGCCGCGTTAGCGGCGTAGGTGGCGGCCGTTGGTGGCGCTAGTATCGCCCGAAAGGCCGTTTCCCATTGGTGGGTGGTGCGTTCCGATGTCGGCAGCTTATCGCAAACCCAGTCAAAATAAATACTTTTAAATAAACAGAAAACCACCAATATTTAACAAATTGCGTCACCTTGTTAACACCAAACTAAAATATTAAAATAAAATTAAATAATATACTGTTCCGGTACGGAACATGCCGCTCACCTTAAAAGCACGTAGCTGCTTTTAACACAAAAGTTAAAACTAATATTGAAATGAAGTAGAACTGAAGTATTTACACTAAGATTCGTAATGACTCTAATTACTCTAAAGGTAGAGGACAGACCTTAACGACGGGTCGTTTAAAGAGGGAATTTCCCCTTTTAAGAGTCACTACGCGCGTGACATTATCGGAACCGGGGTGAAGAGCATGGATGCGCGCCAACTTCCATTGTAACGGAGGTAAGTGGTCATCGCAGATCACTACAACAGTGCCTTCACGAAGAGCGGTGCCTCTGTCTTGAAGCCACTTGCTACTTTGTTGGAGCTCGTGGAGATATTCTTTGCTCCATCTTTTCCAAAAGTGTTGGACCGTTTGTTGAATCCAACGCCAACGAGTGAGACGATTCGGCGTCTCATCGATTAAGGAAATATCGGGTAAAGCAGTCATGGGTTCTCCGATTAAAAAGTGAGACGGTGTTAAAGGAAGAGGATCCGAAGAATCCGCACTTAATACGCAAAGTGGACGTGAGTTTAAAACTGCTTCGACCTGACATAAGAATGTATGCATCTCGTCATAAGTTTGAGTGCGAGTACCGATCACACGATGAAAATGGTGCTTAAAAATACGGACCCCCGATTCATGGAGGCCTCCGAAATGGCTCGCATACGGAGGTTGAAAGTGCCACGTGATCCCCTGTTTAAGGGTTTGTTGGTTAAGCGCACTCTGCACCGAATCGTTACGTAAAAACGCGTAAAGTTCCTTTAAGTAATTATCACAACCGATAAAATTAGTTCCACAATCTGAATAAATGTCTGTACATAAGCCACGACGGGACGTGAAACGTCGCAGGGCTGCCAAGAAGGCTTCTGTAGACAGTTCCGAAACTAATTCGAGATGTATAGCCTTAACACTCATACATACGAAAACTGACACATAACATTTAATAATTTTCGCGTTACGCACTTTATTTGCGCGTACGTAAAATGGACCGGCAAAATCTACTGCGGTTTTTATGAACGGTCGCGCGGGACGGAGTCGCACGGCGGGGAGCGGTCCCATGCGCGGTTGGTTGCGAGTGGGTCGCGCGCGGAAGCACGGCACGCAGCGATGAATGCGTTGACGAACGATGTCACGACTAGACAAGATCCAATATCGCTGTAAGAGCGTGTGACGCACAGACTGCGGCCCGGCATGCAAAGTAGATAAATGTGCATCATCAATGATCAGATTAGTTAAAGGGTGCTTTTTAGGTAAAATCAGTTGGTGCTTAGACGCAAACGGTAAAAATGATTTGTGGATTCGACCACCAACTTTAAATAGTTCGTCCGAATTATCCAGAAATGGCGTTAAACGTCGTAAACGCGTGGACGGTAATTTACCCTGTGCTATGTTGGTTATGTCTTCGTTAAAGACGGATCGTTGGGTTATTTTAATAAGTCGCGTTAACGCGAAGTTATATTCCGGCACAGTAATATACTGCGGAAACTCTTGTTTTGTTTTCTTGCACTTGTTAAGAAAACGAAAAATAAGTGCTGTTACGCGAACAAGTTTACCTAGCGACGAAAATCGCATAATAAAATCAACATCCTGTATAGGCGGCGTCGTAGACGCGCTGGAGCAAACCGCTAAGTTTCGTTTTTCTTCGCACGTATCTTCTACCAAAGTTTGAACAGGCCATGAGTCGGTATCTTGACGTAGCCATGAGGGACCATGGTACCACAAATCGTGGTTCACCAGCGCAGCGGGCAGTAGGCCACGAGACGCAGCATCGGCGGGGCTGTCGGCCGACGGGACGTGGTGCCAACGGTCCGCGGGCAGGCGGGAGACGACATCACTGACACGGTTCGAAACAAACGTCTTCCATTCGTGCGGACTTGAACGGAGCCAGGCAAGCACGATGGAGGCATCGGACCAAGCGTATACCTGGTCGAGGCGGACACGATCTCCGTAGGTAAGTATTACCTTTTCGAGAAGTTTAGATAGAAGAACGGCGGCCATTAGTTCGAGGCGCGGGATGGTAAGACACACACTCAACGGCGCTACGCGGGTTTTTGCCATAATCAGGTGAGTTTGGATGTTACCATCATTATCCAGGTAGCGAATGTAAACACATGCTCCAAAAGCTTTACTAGATGCGTCAGCGAAACCATGAATTTGTACTGGCTCTAAATTATTATTTTTAAATATGTGACGCGGAAACGAAATCTCGGATATGAGTGGTAGCTCGTTAACGAATGAAGTCCACGAATTAACTATGTCCACAGGCGGTGCCTCGTCCCAGTCAACCTTGGCTATCCACAAAAGTTGGATCAAATGTTTGGCAAACAATGTGACCGGTGATAGTAAACCAAGAGGGTCGTAAATTTTGGCTATCTCAGAAAGAATGACACGTTTTGTACATTTTTGAGATGAAATTTGCACTTTGAAATTGAAAGAATCGGATTTAGGATTCCACTGTAGACCAAGGACTTTGACCTTTTTATCATTTTCCATTTCAGCGAACGGAACGTTCTCCGGCCGCTCACCATGAGACTCTGGCGGCAGCACCGCAGCGAGTAACGCTGGCGAGTTGCTGTGCCACTTACGCAGTTCAAATCCAGCCGTCCTACAAATACCTACTAACTCTTGTTGCAGAGCGAGTGCTCTGGCTACTGAGTCTTCGCCGGAGACGACGTCATCGACGAAGACATCGTTCAATAAAACAGGCGAGGCGAGTTTGTACCGATCAGCCTCATCGTGAGCTAGCTGTTTGATAGTTCGCAAAGCGAGATAGGGCGATGAATTTACACCGAATGTGACTGTACGTAAGCGGTAGTCACGTAGAGGATCGTCGGGTGATTGACGCCACACGATACGCTGAAAATCCCTATCAGATTCACGAATAAGTATGTTGCGATACATTTGTTTTATGTCGGCTGTAAGAGCCACGGAATGAACACGAAATTTTAAAAGTACGTCGACTATGTCCAGGTGAAGTTTAGGACCCGTTAGCAAGACGTCATTTAGTGAGTACCCACTCGTCGAACGACACCCGGCGTCGTACACTACGCGCGTCGGCGTCGTACTCGATTCTTTGACCACGCAGTGGTGCGGAATGTAATAACTTTTTCCAGCTGAAAGTTGATCATCGACGGGTTCCATGTGGTTGAGATCCACGTACTCCTGGAGACACGCGTGATAGTCATTCTTCAGCTTAGGGTTACGCTCTAGCCGGTATTCCAGTTTACGGAACCGCGCTAGCGCAATAGGCCGCGACTCGCCGAGAGGCGGTGCATCGGGCTTAAACGGGAGAGCGACCACATATCGCCCGTCCGCGTCACGAGTATGCGTCTTTTGAAAAAAGGATTCGCATATTTCCTCTTCGGGAGTGTATCTCCGCTTCTCTGGAACGGACTCCAGCTCCCAGAACCTTTGAAGATTGTCGTTGTCAAACGAGCTAAAACACACTTGGAGTGGAGGCGTCCCAACACTATCGCAATTTATTTTTCCTAGAAGTAAATAACCTAACACACTATTCATCGCGATCGGAGTGCCCGGCGGGCCAGTGATAGTGTTGCCTAGTAACACGTGGGATAGAATATCCGCTCCTAGTAACATCTCAACCGGCTGAGGCGTATGAAATTCCGGATCGGCTAAGGTTAAGTTTTTCAAATGTGACCACCCTGTATAAGGTAATGGTACACTTGGCATTTTTGAAATTAATTCGGGCAAAATTAAGGCATTTACCGGAATGACGGGTTGTTGTTTGCCTTTCGGTGTAATTGAACACGAAATTAAACCTTTTGGATGCACTGGTTCGGTGTCACCAATACCGAACACTGGTACATCACTATGCCTACGCACTAAGCCTAAGCGCTGAACACAAGCCTCTGTAATGAACGATGCTTGGCTACCGGTATCTACCATACATCGCACCGATGATACTTTCGCGTTACCTACACATACATCGATCAGCGCAGTTGACAACAACACTGTTCCCGCGCGAGCGACGGGCATGTTAGATGCGCAATTTCCATGCACCGCGACGGGAATAGATCGCTCCTCCGTAGGAGTGAGCGGGACAGCTACTGGTGGCTCGGCTTCGTTTACAACCGGGAAGGCTTGCGTCGAAAAATGAATCAAGCTATGGTGTCGTTTGTGACACGTTCTACAAACAAAATTTGATTTGCAGTTCTTTACGTCGTGCCCGACGTTCAAACAATTGAAACACACATTTTTGTTTTGCACAAGGTTATACCTATCTTGCGGAGAAAGATTTAAAAACTCGGAACATTTTGTCAAGAAGTGTGACCCGTTACACTGCGAGCAAGATCGCACCTTATTACTATCGACCGTAGGTCGATTTTGGTCTGACGACGCTTGAACTTTGGCAGCGAAAGAACGTTTAGCTGCCGCAATGTTATTCGGTGCGCTGTTGCTACGGTCGCGGTTGAACAGCTGATTCGTGGTACCTACCCGAAAAGAAGCTTGCTTATTAGCGTGCGGCGAAGATATAACAACGGAACTCGATGCAATTTCTTCCGCGGTTATTTCGCGTTGCAAATATGAAATCAACGTATTTACATCGGGAATTTCGGATGGATTATTTAGCGAACGTTCGAACCCTTTTCTCAAACTGTTAGGTATTTTACGTAGTAAAATGTTTAAGAGAACGAAGCTCCATTGATCAGTCGGAAATCTCATGACTTCTAATGCGCGAATGTTTTCCTGATAGGCGTTTAGTAACTTTCGCACACTATACGAAGATTTTTCGGTACACTGTTCGATATCTAAAATCCGATCCAAATGTTTTGATGCGATTACTCGTTTGTTTTCGTAGCGAGTTTGCAAAATGTCTAAGGCAATCGTGTAGTTATCGTCCGTGATAGGTATGGATTTTATGAGGTTAAACGGCTCGTTTTTAACTACAAGAAGTAGGTATCTAAGTTTCTCCGCGTTCGTATAGGCACTGTTGCTATGCACTAGCGATGTGAATAAATCATAGAACGATGGCCAATCCGTAGGATCGCCTTTGAACTCTGGTAAGGGTAAAGTAGGTAAATTCCTTCTGTCGTTACTAATCATATCGAAAGACACATTGTTACTAGACCGATTTGAACGGCGTTGGCGCTCATCGGATGCTTTTAACGCGTTCAAGTGGCCGACTATGTCGTAGTACAAGTCGCTAAAATCATTACGAATTTTGATGTTTTCGTCTTTGTTGAACGATTTGGATTTAATTAGCGTCTTTTCAATTTTAGCCTGAACTTTGGTGAACTTTCTTTGGTGAGCTATTAAATCTGTAGTTCGCGAGCGAAATTGTTGCTCGTTTGATTTAGCGAGTAAAATGATACGCTTTAACTCGTCTAATATTAAGTCTCTTTCAAAAATATCTTGGTCGCAAGGCGACGCTTCATCGTCCGACATTGTGTTACAAGATGGCGCGGAGGCACGCAAATGCAATTGAAAATGAGTACGTAATACTGCTTAATTGCACTAACACAAGATGACGCAAATTGGAAGATATTAATCCGGTTCGTAGGAACAAACAATTCTCCTCCGTAGGATAACTAACTGGGTCCAGCGACTTACCGCTTCAATCTTCCCACAACCACGCCGTAGGTACGGGTCCTGGTACAATTGGGGTTCGTCGGCACACCACACAAGAAGCTCCAGCTGGTTTAATCCTTACATATGTAAATCCAATAGGTCACTAACACTATCTTCCAAGTTTGTATCGTAAATTTAACACAATAACACAAGTCAGACGAATATATACACGTGAGTTGCGACGGAGCGTTATTTTTGCTGCATTTCGGAAGCGTCCACGATTGGCAACTGTTTTCTCAAGCCGCGTTAGCGGCGTAGGTGGCGGCCGTTGGTGGCGCTAGTATCGCCCGAAAGGCCGTTTCCCATTGGTGGGTGGTGCGTTCCGATGTCGGCAGCTTATCGCAAACCCAGTCAAAATAAATACTTTTAAATAAACAGAAAACCACCAATATTTAACAAATTGCGTCACCTTGTTAACACCAAACTAAAATATTAAAATAAAATTAAATAATATACTGTTCCGGTACGGAACAGTGCACTTTTAGAGAAAGTGCACATTTCGGGAAAGTGAGTTTTTTGAGCCTAAGCCACAACACTACTATAACTCATAATCATAAGTCAGGGGCATTCATGTGTTGTTTAGGTAAGTACGGTCAGCATCAAAAGTAGCTGGGCATTTTCGTACTTTGTCGTAATAACACAATTGTCAATCATGACGTTTTCCACCTAACTATAGAGCGACAAGGTACACTCAACCTCATAAATAAGTGATCACTTTTGTACCTTGTCGCTTTCTGTCGTTACATGGACGTACCAGTAAAGTCGCACACGAGGCACATGTGCCTCATGGGACAGGGAACGTGTTATGTTATGTAGCGTGATAGATAACATTGTACGAGACAATGAAAGAGACTGCCAGGAATCCGTGCTTCCATGGAGGCACGGTTTCGACCCCACTATTGGGTGACGTTATTTATCATGCCTCATACTAAGGTTATTCCTACAGGTCGATTCATAAGAGTTGCACGAATGGATCGAATGAGTGAATGAAAGTATCTATGTGTTACCTATTTGAATACACTTCACACAAATATGAAAAATGTCATCGTTCATTCCATTCGTGCCAACTCTTGTGTATCGACCTGTACAACAGTGTAATGTGACTGACTCATTGATTGACAGACAGACAACGCACAGCCTGAACTACTGTAGCTAACTAGAGATTTATAAATTTAACAGACATTTTTGAGAATCATTTAGGTGTACTAAGGGCTTTATCTTTGTTTTCTTTGTTTTTCCACGGGGGTAAAATCTTGGATAATTTGCGGTAGTTCCTTTGGCTGTTCCTTTGATCTTTGTGAGGAGATCTCTCTCCAGGCAGATGTTAAGCGAAGCCCATTGGATGTAAGTAAGTTGGAAGTTGTATTTATGCAGCTGAGTTAAGAAACTTCGATAGTGTGATGCAGGATGTAACAATTAGATTCTTATGTGATGACTAGATGGCGCTAGTAGTCGCTACGGAACTATTGCGTTTTTTTCGCACTAGTTTCTTCATAAGAAGTAAAGGAAAAACTGCAGTTATTTTTTTGCCTTTGTCTTTGCTAGAACTAAAGTGCTACTGCGATGCGATGAGACAAGGAACAAAGGCGAAAAATAACGCAGTTCTTCCTTCATCTCTTGTGAAAGAACTAGTGTGTAAAAAAACGCAAGTTCCTACGAAGGAACAGCCAAAGGAACTACAGCGAATAATCCAAAATCCCGGGCATAAACTAAAAGCAGAACGTGCAAAAAGTACAATGTATAGTCGACCAAGTAAGTGCTTTACTATTTTTAATGACAGCTTCTACAGCAAAATAAAAAAAACAATAGGACTGATTGTCATTTGAGGTTTTAAGAGCTCACAACTGACAGGAAACCTTAGGGTGGTAAAGAAATTTCTTGGTTGACCATACATTAAAAAAAAACTCGGAATATATGGGGAAGTATTACCAGCCTAACCCATCATTATTGGAGCAATTAAGGTGCGTATATTTCCTAAATTTCAAACAGTATTGTCAACTGTAAGATTGTAGTAAACAAGGTGTTCAAGCTTTCATCTTTGGGGCAACACACTCAACAACAACGTACACTCGAAAGTATAGTAGTTTTACTGTCATAGATTGTATTTATTGTTCAATTCGATAAAGTACCTTAACCAATGCAGATTTGCAGTTAAACTTGATTTTGCACGATGTGGACTTATTAAACTCCTCTTGCTTCTTACTGCTTAAGTTCCCACGACGATTAATGTCGATTGAAATTTTTAAACAAGTGATTGGTTTACTTCTGAGGCATGAGCAGGTTTTCTCGCGATGTTTTTACTTCACCGTACATGACTGAAAATTTATACTTATGTACAGTTTGGACGTGTTAATTGTCTTCACTGCCCTTCAATGGCAAAACGCTGCAACTCGAGTTACAGCGTTTTGGGTTGCCTTGCGTCAAACGATTCCTCATGAGTTCTTCTATCATGCCTACAAAAGACTTTTTCAAAATATGTTTTAGTTTAGGCTGTAGAAAACTGGCAAGACGCGGTAACTCTGCATAAAACTAGCCAAAACATCATAACTGCAATTATAATGTTTTATATCAAGACCGTTAATGCCGACTTGTCACAACAGAACGCTGTAAGTACTAAATGGCAGCGTTTTGCCTGATTTATGGGCTACGTCGCCTGCGTCACCGTCAAGTCAAAACGCGGCAACAGAGTGAAATAGAGAAAATAAATTTGACTTTCAAAACTTATAAAATGAAATAGAATATTTAATTCATTTTTGTTGCAAAAATATCAAGTTGGGAACACTTGTTTTAAAATTAGTTTTGGTATTTAGTCGTTCAACAATCAAACAAATAATGTTTGTGGGTTAAAAATACAATATAATCAGCGGCAAATAATATGGCCCTCATATGTATGAAATATAGGTAATTTTTTATGGAGGCTGAGCCAAATTTTTTGCCGCTAAGTATATATTATAAATGATATATACTAGAACAATGTAAAAGTTTCAGAATCTCATTAGGGACATAGGGCTCGTAGAAGAGTTTTCCATTTGGCTCGATCTTGCGCGGCTTCTTCCAGCTCTTCCCAGCCGAGACCAGTTGAGCCAGACTCCTTCTCAACTGATCGCCTCCACGTGGTCCGAGGACGTCCTGGCCGTCTTGTGCCAGTAGATTGCCAGCGGAGACCCTGATTGGGCAGGTGGTTATCTGGTTTTCGAAGCGTGTATCCAATCCATCGCCACTTCCTTGTCAGAACTTCTCGGCTTACTGGCTTCTGGTTAGTCATTTGCCACAGTCTTACGTTTGAGACAGTTCGCGCCCAAATAAATTCCCAGGATGCGCCTCAAGCATTTGTTAAAAAACACCTGCAACCGATCGGTGATGTCCTTCCTTACGAACCATGTCTCGCATCCGTACAGTAGGACTGACTTGACGTTGGAGTTAAACACTCTGATCTTGGTCGTCAAACCCGCGCGCGAGACGATTCATGACGACTATCGAAAACAGCTTACGTATACATGGCTCAGAAGTGAAACGGGTCTATAATTTTGCAATGAGATATTATCACCCTTTTTGAAGAACGGCACTACTAAGTAGGTATACTTCTGTTCCATGCTTTTGACATTTTTATTGTTTTGTTGCGCGAAAAAGCTGATGTGTATAGCTGTCCATAGAACTCCTCGACTTCTAACAATAGAGGTCACGATCCTACCGTCATCGGTCTTGCATCATCAGCTTTGCCAATTGATTTGCCCAACAGACAGATTCTTTGCAAAAACTTTAGAGCTTCTGTTGCGCTCTATTGACTTTTCAACACTATTAGTATTGAATATATCGCGTCTCAGAGACTTCGAGATCTGTATGTTGAGCCGCTGGAATAGGCAAGCGTCACCAGATGTTTGTGAGTTTATGTCACGTCACTCTTCCATAGGCTTTAGAGTCTACTCTAAATAGTATGTGATCTCTTTAGTTCAGTTTGTACGGTGGGTCTTAAAGAACTTAGACCCAACCCTAAGAACAGCTTCCACAAACCCGTCATTGTAATCGTCCACATCGCCTCCTAGGTATTCGAAACAGTTTTGATGATTGAGCTGGAGCGTTTCGGAATTTTAGAATCGAATTGGTGCCAGGCTGAGTATAGACTTCATCAGTCAAGATCTTTCAAGCTTGGCCCGAATATTCAATGTGTCTCGTACCATATGGCGATCGCTCCTAGTTTTAACCAAACTGGCCACGAAGACATCATTGAATATTTGCTTCTTCGTCGATGTGATAAAGTCTATCTCTTTCCTCGTTACACTGTCAGGGCTCATCCAAGTCTACTTCATGTACTTGCTTCAAAACATAAGGTTCATCATATAGAGTCCTTCCTTCTCTATGAAGCAGGCCAGGTAGTCCCGGTGATTCCTACGCTACTCTAAATTTCCCCATTCGCAGCTTTTCACCATACCATTTGCCCAGTTTTGCGTTAAAGACCCCCCCATAACAACTGTGAAGTGAATTCCGGAGCTATGCATACCTCTGGAGATATCCTCATATATATAGTTTCCACCTCTTCGTTGGAGTGTGTCGAAGTTGGAGCGTAAACCTGTATGACCTACAACGATCGTTTGGTCACTTCTAAGTTACCGGACTTCAGGATTGTCCCCTTATTCAGGTTTTGCATTGTTTTTTAAAAGAACCAAGCGAGAAGAGAAAATTTCAAAACACCGTATGGTAAAAGACACGGCATAACGCTTTAATTTACAACTTGTAGCGTTTTGCCAAACCGATTTCTGCATTTTTTATAATATATCTTGCGGCAAAACACTTTATCCTACATATTATTTTAATAGTATTAAATAATAGATACTTGACTATTTAGCCATATAGCAGAAACAATTACTCATAAATTACAAAAAATCGCAACCTTCTAAGGCAATAAATAATAGGTTATTTCTAGCGTCAAAGTTAAAAACCTTTAAACGCGTTTTTCTCGAAACTAGGGTTTTTGACTTACAGCGTTCTGCCATTGAAGGGCAGTTCAGCATTTGTCATCTTTACAAAACTTCAATTTGACATAGGTCCTTTTAATCTAACTCCTCAAATAACGCTCATGATTTCAGCCGCTTCCATCACGAAGAGCCTTCGAAATCATTTAAAGGCTGTATTCCGAATGCCATCTTTCAAGATAGAGAAGGTGTCTTTGAAGAAAACGGAAGCGAGCAACAAGCAGCAGAGGTGCGAGCGCTATGGTGCCATCGGTACTGCGTCCTGTCCCGACCTTTATCAGCCAAAAAGCCACGAGGAATCTGCTCCGGTGGAGAAACTGCACAAGGCCAAGAAAGTTGCTCAGCATAATATACAGCGAATGCTGTCTCACCGTCTCTGGCCATACACGCTGTCTCCAAAGTGTACTCCTTATATTTCTACTACAATCGCAGGCCTGCTCGACGAGGATCCTGCCTCGCTTAGGCTATTTGACATCTTCGGCGCGTTTGCGTGTCCTCAATTTCCACCTTGCGGTGTGCCTTGTGAAGCGCCGTGTAAGTGCAGTAAGTGTCCAGACGGTTGCTACCAAGTGACATTCGATACGCCTCAAGTTTGTAATGGCCCTGTCTGCCCTGGCACCCACAGCGGCATGGCCTCGCCCAATCCCAACTGCTTTCCTACCTGCCCATCTTGCGGGGGATATTGCCAACACGGGGGACAATGTGGCTGCAATCCCTACCATGGATGGGGACCCTGTGGCCCTTGCGGACTTTGCTGCTGCTGTGCTGCTCCAAATTCGAACGCTAACGCAGGACAAGCTTTCTACGCCCCCTGCAGTCCCGAGGCCTTAAGGAACCCGTCTCAAGCGTCTATCGGCACTGTGCTCTGTTCAAACGCTGCTCCCGTCGATTGCTGTATCAGTGGTAGTATGCCGGCTAATTCTGATTGTTCCCATGGCTGCGGCTGCTGCTGCCATCATAGCTGGGACAGCTGTCACTCGGGAGCTTACCAACCTTCAAGCCATTATGACCAATCTTGTTGCCACTGTTGTTGCTGTGCTGCCCAGCTGGCTCTACCTAACTATGGACCTGATCCTGCGTATTTCAATAACGATGTAAGTGGCTGGAATAGTAACTCTTACGGATATAACTGCTGTGCACAGCACCAATACGATCCTTCTTGGTGTAATTATGGATGTGGCTACCACAACTCATGGGGATCACCTTGCCAACATTACACGTCATATCAGTATACCTCTAACGCTGCAGCTGCCGAAAATTCTGAAATGCCTTGCATAGAAGTCCCTGTTTGCGATGCTGAGCTTGCAGAGATGCCTGTTGAAGCAGCGAACCCACAGGAATCTGCTAAACAACCTCCTGAGCCACCGAAATGCGTTAAGAATATATCATCTCCCGCTCCTGACGCAGCGACGGCTTGTTTTTGCCCTGACTGTACAAAAAAACCAGCGTCTGATGATAAGGCGAGCATCGTGAGTGGTCCTGATGAGACTGCGCCGAAGCCCCTCCCTCCGCCTCGCTGGCACGGCATCAACCCCACTCTGGCTAAAACGTATCCCTTTAACAGCACGACTCGGAAGTACCATCAGCGCACAACTCCAGTGAACATGGCTAGAGCTAGCTTCTCTTCCATCACGCCGCAAGCGATCAAGGCAGCTGATGCCGAGCCTCAAACCAAAGAGAATAGTGATGAGATGGAGATGCCACAAGTTTGGAGCTTCCCTGCGTCGTACAAACGCTTTTTTGAAAGTTTGCCCACAGCGAAAACTATAAACTTGAGGAGTTTGAAAGGCGACAGTGAATCGAATGAGAAGATGCGCTTTTGATGTCGCATTCTAGAATATCATATTATAATACGGCGATCGTAAACGGAAATTTTTAACTATAGTTACATATAGGGTGATGTTTTACAAATTTAAGTTTAATCGTGAGTTTCTGAAGCAAGTGGATGGAAAATAATTTATTACCAACATAAACATCTGTCACTTTGTAATAAAAATAAAGGTTAACTTTACATATTCGATGACTTTATTTTATTATGGCTTTACCACATAAAGCTGTATCTAAAATCGATATGCAAACCAAACTGAACCTTGATAGAATAGAATAGAATAGAAATGGTTTATTTCTTAGAATATGGTAGGTACAGATATTACAATTTATAATCAACAAGAGATCAACATATTCTGCCAGTTTTGGCGTAGAAATATTAAAAAAAAAAACAATAAATAAGATTAGAAACATTATTCAAAAGTAATAAAATATTAATAATAAAATTAAGTTAAGTTTCGTAATTCAAAAACTCAGTAACGGAGTAAAAACATTTAAATAAAATTTTAGGAAATTTGTTATCGCAGTGGGATTTCATGTCATTAGGTAATTTATTATATATTTTTATTGCCATGCCATAAATATTTTTGCTGAAAAGTTTTAAGCGTTGTCTGGGTACGTATAATTTATGTGGATTTCTCCCATTCAATTCAATTGATTCATATTTAGTAAAGTTTTAAGATTATCGATTTTGAGATACGAGCTTTTTTCAGTTGCTTAACGGCGCATTCACTGCCACCGACGCATGGGTACGTATCAAAATATATAAAGTTTAAAACAAATAATGGACGTAATACATAATGGTCATTTGATATAATGCAATTTTCTTGGAAATTCTCAATTTTACAGGATTTTCATAAAATAAACCTAACCTAACCTAAACCAATCTGTAGATTACACGATTAAAAAAATTCGTTTATTCAATTGTTTCATAGAAAATTTTAGTATGTATTATGACCATTATGTATTTCGTCCATTATTTGTTTTAAAAACTTTATATATTTTGATACATACCCCCGACGCATATATGTGTTTTTGGGACTTCGTCCTGAGCCACTGTCATAATTATTCATACGTTTTGAACGCACATGTGCGTCGGTGGCACCTGTGGAAATCAGGTGGCAGTGACTGCGTTAGCAGATTCCCTGTCCCGAAGCAATGTGGGGTGTTCTTTTGAACACGTCCCCATAGTAACAATGACATTAAACGCTCATAAGTCATGAGGCACATGTGCCTCATGGGCTTACCAGTAGTCACACATGAGGCGCATGTGCCTCATAGGACAGGGAAGTTGTTGCAAATTAACCCTTTCACCGCCGCGCCTCGACAAAACTTAAACCTGCTTTGATTCTTATGTCATTGTGTCAAGGTCACTTTGACACTGTACTTTGTGACCTATATAAGTGTCGTTGGCGTTGAAAAGGTTAAATTCAATTTCATCCATTCGTTCCCTAAATATCAGAATTGCAAAATACTAGATTGCCGACTTACCCTATTTCTAAAATACCAAATTCCCAGAATGCCAGAGTTTCATGTCACGTGTTTTTCTCTATATTCGAAGCTTTCAATACACCATGTTCCAATTTGCAATTCTGATATTTAGGGAACGAGCGATTTTATCAATATCTGTTTAGCCAGTTGCTTAATATTGTTTGTATCGTTATTTGTTAGACTGGTGTATATTCCACGTATCTGATATGGATGTACCGTATCTGATGCTACAATACAATACAATACCGTTCTCTTCAATTTGCTCTTTATTTTACACCACAAGGAAAACAATACAGAACAGAAAAACTACATGGAAAATAATTAACCTCTTCACCGCCACAAAACAAACGAATTCACGTGCTTGTAGTGTTGCCTATTGATAGTCCAATATCGATAGACTATCGATAGTTAAGACAAAACAAATAGTATCGATAGTCTATCGATAGTATCACCACGTGTCAATACTATCGATACTATCGATTGTATTGGACAAAACTATCGATAGTATCGATAGTATTGCCATTATAAATAGTATTGCTTATAAATAACTAACGATACTACCGATAGTATCGATAGTATTGACATGTGCGATACTATGGATAGTAATATCGATATCCTGAATAGTTTGCGAGGTCAACGATTGATAGTTAAACTATCGATAGTTCTGCAACACTAGTGCCCTGTACGCCACAGAGAAATACCAGCGACAAATAAACTTGATATTTAATTCCATTGCAAAAGGATTAAATTTCTTGTCGAGTTGAATGTTGGTCATGTATTCATGTAGATGGCCGTGGCGTATGAGGCATTCCATTGGCTGACACGCACGACTTGATGACTGGGGCAGTGAAGAGGTTAAATAACTAGCTGTTGCCTACAACTCCGTCTGCGAAGAATAGGGGTATACGAGGGTAAAAAATAACCACATACGACCTATTCTCAGACCTACCAAATATTGATAAGAAATTTCATAAAAATCGGTCAATCCATTTTAGCTTTGAGTATTCAGCCCGTTTTAGCAAGTTGAATACTCAAAGCGTTTTAGAGGAGCTCGATGATAACAAACACCCTGACACGAGTTTATTTTAGAGATTAGTATTAAGGCCACCACAAACCGGGAAAAGAATGAATAAAAACTTGGAAGTGATACGTATTATAAAACAGAAGAAACTGTTGTATTTGGGGCATATAATGCGTAACGATAAGTATGGTCTGCTTCAGCTTATTACCCAGGGGAAGATACAAGGCCGCAGACCACCTGGCAGAAGACGTACCTCCTGGTTAAGAAACCTTAGAGACTGGTTCAGGATGAGCACCAGATCCCTCTTTCGGGCGGCAGTCTCTAAAGTAAAGATAGCTCTAATGATCGCCGACCTCCAGTAGGAGAGGGCACTAAACGAAGAAGAAGAAGAAGAAGACAAACCGGGAGCGGGGGGCGTCGACGGAGCGTGCCCAGCGCGCTCTATAACACTGAATCAAATATACGGTGACACACTCCGGCAGCGTGGCACACCCTATTTGATTCAGTGTTATTGATCGCGCTGGGCACGCTCCATCGACGCCCCGCGCTCTCGGTTTGTAAATAAGTTGCTTATGTATTCTCTAAGCATATTCCTCAGTTTCGTTTTGTCGATTTAAAGTTAAATTAATTTAATTTATTATAAGGTCGCGGGTGAGCAAAATAATTGTTTCAATTCGTTTATATAAAGCGCCAAATTTTTTTCTATAGTAGAAGCAAGTAGAAGGTAATTTACTAATTTAATTAGTTTATTTTTGAGTCACTCCATACAATTTGTTTCTTTTTCTTTAATTTTGTATTTGTGGAAAAACCGCTATTTTATTTTTCTTACCGGTTCCCTACTTACAACCCTACGCAAGCCGTCCGCCATTGTCCGCCATTTTGTCTGACAATATTGTTGCGCCGCGAGTGGGGAATTATTAATATAATTCGCCCGAAACTGACTTATCCGGCATGAGGACATGTGTTTTGTGAATATCTAACTTCCACATTCATTATGGAGGAGGAATATGTTGACCAGCAGGACTCTGTGATGAACGAAGTGGTGAACCGTGGTAATGATGGTGTCGATGGTATTGGTGATATTTCTAAGGATTACAGTGATATAAACTTTGATGATGGGTACGAGGATGATGAAGGAGGCAACAGCTTCAGGGGAGGCCGCGGCCGAGGCAATTTCAGGTGAATATTCACGTATTTTTAACCTAATCATAATTTGCTTTTGGCGCGATACTTTTTACAATTACGTCTTTTAATCGTTGAATTTATTCACTTTGGTGCTCGATAAAGCGTATAGTGTGTATTTCGTTATGAATTATTCAAGTATTTCACTGTTATTGACGATGTCGGTTCAGTTTTCCTTCATTGCATTGCTAACGACTCATATTGTTCCCATACTCTTATTACGCTCATTTAGTCATGTGCTATTTAAATATTAAGAACGGGATGAGATTATACCAATTAATGCTTTAGGACGTGTTTTGCCTAAACTAAATTTATTGGATACCATTTAATATCACTCTTGAGCATGCTTTATTAAATATGGTGCCTTAGCAACCCAACCACTTCATAAGTAATAAGTCAGGTAAATCCAATACAAATCACCTTGGTAACCTAACTACTTGCTACACTAACATAGTAGCAATGCGATTTATCGTTGGAGCTAGTGCAAATCCGCTTAAATAACATTGGATAATTCTGCATATCTGTCAAATTTACCCAATTTTTATTCAAAACTAGCTCATGCTTGCAGTCTTCGCCCCTATTGTATATTTTCTAAAATTTCTTTCATAAAAAAGAATTATCCAACTTGGTGCAGTTGATCGGAAGTTAAGTGTGTGCGTACATACATTTCAGTGATAAATTATAATTATAATTATTATATAGATTTAAAATGAACCAAATATGCAGTTTAAACCATTCTTCATAAAACTATATGTAGTGCAGTGCAGATTTGCTGAGTTGATGTATTTTAAGTTACAATAAAGTAAACCCAATCTTTAGAAAAGGCAGCAATTTGAGGGTATATGTACAAACCAGTCCCTGTCAAGTACTTAGTATGCAAGAAGCACACATTGGCTACCTATTTTGAAAGCTTTTTACTAACTTGCAATGTATGTAAGTATGTATGTACGGGTCAAATCTTGGAAGTAGAATTTGACCCACTTCCAGTGGTCGGGTTTACTTGAAATTTGGTACCTATACTTATGTAGGTTGGATGACAATGCAAGTACAGTCAGCGAAAAAGCTTGCATTAAAACTAAAACTTATTTAACGCATCAGTGTAGCTTGGTGGTGGTGATAGTTGTGTTTATGTGATTTGTGTGTGTGTTTAACGACCGCTTAGCCTAGTTGGTAGTGACCCTGCCTACGAAGCAAGAGGTCCTGGGTTCAAATCCCGGTAAGGGCATTTATTTGTGTGATGAGCACGAATATTTGTTCCTGAGTTATGGATGTTTTCTATGTATTTAAGTATTTATTTATCTATATAAGTATGTTTATCGTCGTCTAGTACCCATAGTACAAGCTTTGCTTAGTTTGGGACTAGATCGATTTGTGTAAGATTGTCCCCTAATATTTATTTATTTATTTTTTATTTATTTTTATTTCGTACAGTGTGGAGGTGGAGGAACTGCATGAACACACATTTCTTGCATAAACGTAACTATTGTAAGGTCGCGGGTGAGCAAAGTAATTGTTTTAGTTCATTATTTATAAATCCCTAATGATAAATATACATTGGCGAGTTGTGGCATTGAGGTAGCATTTGACGTTTCTGGCAGACTAGTGAAGTGACTATGTTTCTCTGTATGACTCGAGCAAAAGAAACCAATTCAATACAAAAAATCTTTTCAACCATTTAATATTTGACTTACGTGATAGACAAATATTTGTTCAAAATTTTTAGAAGTTATCCTACGTCTCCTATTTGAGTGTGTGGGTTAAAAAAAAAGCATTCTTGTGTAAGTTTGTTGGTGTTCTCTTTGATTTAGACCTCTTTATTTTGTAATAAGCTATGAATAATTATTATTGTAAGATATCCTGGATTTTTTGATAATGCTATTTTTAGCTTTTGATAAACATGTTTACCTTTTGGATGCAGTCTCAGTAATAAATGTGACCTTTCAAGTTAAAAGAATTATTTTATCTTATCTGAAAAGACACTTGAAAAACGTGTCTCATCACTAGTGCCACCTAATTGCCACGAGTCACCGGAAAAATACGGGACCTTTATAGTTAGACTGTCTGTCCCTTTGTCCTTCCGTGGCTTAGCTTAGGGAATTAGTGCTAGAAAGTTTGCATGGATATAATATATAGCAATTATCCCAACAAAATGGTAAAACAACATGTAGAAAAAAAATATTTTTATTTAAACTGCCAGTCCACTGTCAGCACGCACACATTCTTAAGGAGACAACGGAGTAGGCTATAATTGCGTTAGGTATTCAAGATTTTGTATGGGATGCAGTATCTGTTACAAAGTAACTAGCAAATAATTTGCCCCACAGTCCACCTTTCATACAAACAAGGTCACTTTGATGTCTTGGTTCTCCACTAGGCGGTGCTTTGGCTGTGATCTGATGATGGCTACTCCGAGCATTGATAAAGACATTCAGAGTTCCTAAGAAACCCACCTGATTGAATC
The DNA here is from genome assembly GCA_947563465.1 of Archips xylosteana. Lineage (NCBI taxonomy): Eukaryota > Metazoa > Arthropoda > Insecta > Lepidoptera > Tortricidae > Archips > Archips xylosteana. Next base: position 1,618,776 of record OX387370.1, read on the forward strand.
TGTATTTAACACGGAAATTATACACATTTAGAAAAACAGCTAAAAAGGCAATAAAATGAATGAAAATCTCAGTGCTGTACAAATTCTCTCGCTGTGGTGTAAACTGGTTGTTGAATCAGTTGTGTGTGTTAGAAACTCTGGTCCACCATTATCGATGCTCTGGATATCCATCATCAGATCTCAACCGGGGCCACAGAATATATAATAGTACTGACGTACAGAATGGAAACGGTCCGCCCCGCACCGATTCGAATTACCCCACCCCTCAAGGCGCAGATAGCCGGAAACCGCCAGAAACCAGTCGGGTGCGCGACGCCATGCGTGTCGGCCGCGCGCACGGAGCAACTGGTCCGTGGCCGCACGGCACTAAACTTTTGCGAAATGGGAATATATTATGCATTGTATGGGTGTTTGGCATCAACCAAAGACAAGGAAAGGAGTTTTTTTCGATTTCCGAAGGACGAAAGAAGGTAGATAACCAACTTCAATTAGCAACATGTAACATTAGTAACTAGGGAAAGTAGGTTTAAAAGTTTGTTACCTATAATTTATAAATAGACTTATATTAGTAGGTAGGTATTAGTAAAATTAATTTGTTAATTATTTCCTATCAATATCTACAATTACATTCTTTAATTGTCTTTACAAAATGAATTAGGTATACACTCATTCACTTATTTTTAAACACTTAATTTAGACAAACGATAAGTTTAATTATAAGTACTACGATAATTAGATTACCTACTCATTTTATTTTACATTACAATGTTGCTCGCGCTCAACGAACGGCGCGGCATTCACTTTCCGCAGCTATCTCTTTCTATCTCTTTTTGCGATAGTCAGCCCTGTGCATCTTACGCACACATTGACGCGTGTACAGACGTCGTCGTGCTTGTGTGGATTCAGGAACGCGTGTTTTGTGCGTCGTGTCCGCCGTGTGCCGGGGCACTACCCTGGTGTAGAAATAAGGCATCAAAGTGACCTCGTTTGTATGAAAGGTGGACTGTGGGCCAAATTTTTTGCCGGTGAGTTTATTAAGTAATCAGTGCCATGACCATCTGCTTAGGCTTTTTTGTTTACTTAGCCTGCTTTGGTGTCCCACTGCCGGGCAAAGGCCTCTTCAGTCTTGCCTTATCATAAGCAAAACCTTGCCATCCCACGCGATAAATATCTAGTTCCACCCTCCATCTATCTATTCGGTCTGTCTCTGTTATGATTAGGGATCAGAAATTTAGATTTATATTTACCTGAAGTTGACAAAACAAGATTTTATATTGTAAACACAGTTACGTACCCGTGGTCCAACTAAATTGTCCAACCTGGGAAAAATGCTGCCATTAATTTGAATCACTCAATAATATTTTAATAAGTTAGGTATGAAGTATCTCCTTTTTGTATTTATTTTTCAACTTCATTTTTTATTACTTTTACGGTCATCCCGTGAAACCATATATTTCAAACTAAATACAAACTGAAATATAGATGCACAGTAGCGCCATCTCTTGGTCCAGGTGAGCGGTTAGTTCCAAAGGAGTGTTAAGTCTCTCGGTAGAGGGCATAACATAGATGCGCGTTTTATCACTGCATAAGGTGATTATATTCGTACTTAGTCCGAGATAACAATGTAGTTTCGTCCTTTCTTGCTACTTGAACGCGACGTTAAAAGACACCATAAAAACAAAAACAGCACCTGGTAACACTATTAACATATGTCATTCGTTGTTTCGCGCTCAACGCAACCGACACGAAAATTGTATGTTGTGTTAAAAAGTAATAATTTTCGGTTTTAAGTTTAAAATCAGGTCATTAATAAAGTGATAAATCAAAATGCCTATGAGGAAAATGAAAGACAAGATAGAACAACTCGAGAAACGACTCGAGAGGTATAGAAAGATGATGCAATGTGAACCTCAATCTGAGTCTTTAAAGGGTAAGTGTTTGTTTTTAAAAAACAATAGGAAAGAAAGGTTGAGCTTAATAAGAAAAGAAAACATTCCTCCATATACCTTAGTGTAGGTCTATAATGACTTGAAGGTTTTTACACTTTCCTCAAACTCGACATTTTGAAGTACGTACTTTCCGTGGGAAAGCTACTGCGCTGGGGCCGGGACTGAGTCAAACGAACTCTTTTTTATATGCATTATCGTGTGACGATTATGCCCTCCGTCCGTGGGATGGAGATGGGTCAAATCTTGCCATGTTTGGCACATGTAACCTAACCTTTAGGTTAAATTTTGTCAAGATCTGAATAAATGGTTTTAGTTTTTTATCAGACAATGACCTCTGCCTATATATATTTCAGCTCGTACAAAAGAGCGTGACCCAGAAGTCCCTGAGACAGTTCCAGAAATATTGGACCTAGAGTATGAAAATGTTCTGCATCCAAGCAACCCGGAAGAGCTTGATTGGATTTTCTGTCAGCACTGAGAGAGTCCTCTAACAGGGAAAAGTAATGCGGAGAAAAGGTGCATGACCAGATCTACAACACTATCAGAAATATTATAATAGCGGGCCTGCCCAAACAAAACAAAGTTAAACTCTATTGGTTCCAAGGAACTGCTTATTTTAAACATGAAACTACCACCGTGAGACTCACTCATAGTGAAAATATATGGATCACTCACATCTTAAAACGAGTTTAACTCAACTTTTTTCACTTACTGCTAACGGCTTATTGTTAGATGCCCCTAAACTAAACATTGAACTCCAAGGAGTAGTTAACAGCCCTTCAAAAACTCGTGATAAACTATTACAAGAAAGGCAGTAAGAGATGGGTTTGACCATTGCTGTCAGGTAATAAATGACATGTCTAAAAAAGACTATATGATAAATTGAATATAATCAAAGAGCTCAGCGATGTCTCCCGGGTGCTGAGTAATCTTCACTTTCAATATACTGAAATTCAAAGAAAATTGATTAACCTGTATCTAGATAAAAATTTGGCTGAGAGTCCGAAAGGAAACAAGGTCTGTATTCTAACCTTGATGATTCAGTCAAATCGTTTTCAGTAAGAAAGAGAACATCTAATGTCCTTAAGCTCAAATTAAACAAACAAGTCAAGCCTTTTCAGCCAAAAAACTGCCAAGCTCCTCCGTGTTGTCCCAACACAAACCAGGCCCATCAGGCCCCATGTGGGGAGGAACTCGACACCGCTACCAACCCCGCCAGCCATACAAGCCCCAAGAGAGTAGATAAGACCATCGCTGAGGGGCCGTGCCAAGTATCCTTAGATTCAGAGGTACCTTTTGCAGCTTTAAGTATAAAGATTGTTATAAAAATTGCTAGAAAAAATTTCCCAGGATCCCACTATTTTAACATGGATAAAAGGATACAAGGTTCCTTTTTCAACATTGCCCTCTCAATGTAATTTTTCACAGAATGACAATTTCAATAATTTGGATAAGAAAATTTTAAGAATGGACATAGAGAAACTTTTAAAATTGGAGGTCATCTCTAAATATTCCTATACTAAAGGCCAATTTTTATCTGGTATATTTACTATTCCTAAGAAAGATGCTTCTCATAGGGTTATACTTAATTTGAAAATTTCAATACTAATATTCCAGATGTTCATTTTAAATTACATTAGATTTAATTTTACATTAGAATGGTGTACAAATTAGTATCAAAGGGTGATTTCATGTGTACCATAGATTTAAAAAATGCTTATTACCTATGTCCCATACACCCCACACACAAAAAATATTTAAGATTCAAGTTTGATAAGGTACTATATGAATAAAACTGCTTACCTTTTGGTCTGAGTACTACACCATTTGTATTTACAAAACTGCTGAAACCAGTAATAGGGTATCTGAGGGAAAATGACATCTGTTTAGTAGTATACCTAGATAACTTGATTTGCCTTGGCTCATATTACAATTTTTTAGTAATGTTAAACTTGTAAAGGACGTTTAGTTGTGTTAGATTTTATTATAAATGGAGAGAAAAGTAACCTTATTCCATCTAATATTGCAGAATTTTTTAAGTTTCAAAATAAACTATTAAAATGACATTGGCTCCTACAGATACCAAACGGGAAAGACTGTTACTAATAATTAAGAAATATTTAAATATAGATCTCAATTAGGGACTTTGCAAGATGTTAGGAAGCTTAGTTGCAATATGTATGGCAATTTCATATGGTTTTGACTATACAAATAATTTAGAAACAGGAAAATTCATGGCTTTGGAACGGTGGGGGGCGTAATTATTATGATATTATGACTATTGGCCGGGATGCTAAAGCAGATCTCACATGGTGGAAGGTCAATATTATGACTAGGTGTTGTCAAATAAAACAGTATAATTTTTCACTAAAAAATTTTTCTGATGCATGTTTATCTGGTTGAGGCACAGTGTGTAATGGAAGAAGTGCGAAGGGAATATGGTCCATAAAAGAAAAGGAAAATCACATTAATTATCCGGAACTTCTGGGGACATATTTTGCACTATGATGTTTTGCTAAAGATCTGAGACAATGGGAGATTTTATTACGGATTGATAACGATGGATGGATGGATGGATGGATACGGATTGATTGGTGGGAAGCATGAGATCTTTGGATTTATGCTTCCTACATTAAATCTCAAGATAACTCAGAGGCAGATTATGATCCCCATAGTTCAAATCAGGATACAGTATGGGATCTCAAGAAGTTTTTCAAACAATAACAAATTCATTTGGATATCCAAATATTGACTTGTTGGCTTTCTCGGTTTAATAAAAAATGTGATAAACTGTTGACATAGGAACCCTTTTGCATTTAATATTGATGCCTTCACAATAAAATGGGGCGAGTTCTTTATCCCATTTCCTCCATTCTCGTTAGTCTTAAGAGTGTTATGCAAGATCAAGACCGATAAAACAACAGGAATATTTGTATTTCCAATTTGGCCTACTCAAGGATGGTATACTTTATTGAAATCTCTCATAGTCTCAGATGTAAGTACTTACATTTACTCCAGCTGAAAGTTTGTTAATGTCTCCTTAAGTCACCACATCCATTACATCTTCAATTTACCCTGGGGGCCTTTATATTATCATTAGTTATATTATTTATTAGGGAATTAATGAAGAGGAGAATGCTACCTAACAATGCAATTGATGTTATGTTAGCAGTATGATTCTTGTTTAAATCAAGGATGGTAATATTGTAAATCCAATAAAGAAGACTTAGTAAGCACTTTTGTACCAAAGATAATAGCATATTTGATGTTTATATTTAAGAAAGGAGCCTCTTAACATACTTTAAATCACCACCGATCAGCTTTGTCTTTAATTATAGGTAGTCACATAGGCAACAATGATAGGAAAAAACGGTGGTTTAAGGGAGTCAATAAACTTCGACCATGTATACCTAAATATTCGAGTACTTGGGATCTAGCCATTGTTCTGTCTTATTTCAAACATTGCTATCCAGACTATCACTAATTAATTATAATAATATTATACAAAATGGAGAAGGTTTTGCTATAGTTTTAACAGAAAACCTCAACACCTGAATGTTTCATGAATAAACTGTCTTTACCATTTTTCAATGATAATCCAGACATTTGTTCTGCAAAGACCCTTTTACAATATTTAAGAGTGCCAAGCAATGTAAGACAGGACAATGACTGCATTTAATTGTTTCTGACCGTCAAGAGACCTCATAATCCAGCTTCAACACAAACAATTAGTACCTACTTAGGTGGCTCAAATTAATAATGAAGAACAGTGTTATAAATGGTAGTAAGTTTTCATCACGATCTCTCGTCACGCTGCGTCGTCGCGAGCGTACCATGTAGGTCTCACATCAGGGCAGCACCTTGAAAGCTGCATAGACCTCTTATTTATGATAGTGCACAAGGTTTATTCGCCAGATCTGTGGTATTGTCTAATAACTAGATTGTCATTAAGGTTTCAATGAAAGATTATGATTAATCAAAGGCTGATTATATATACCTATCCTAAACAGTGAAGTTATTGATTGTTTATTGATTTAAAGTTAGTTACTTTTGAAGACAATAAATATTTAAGTTTAGTTTAATAATATTGTTTACTCTTCTCTAAACATCTACATTGTTATCTCGGACTAAGTACGAATATAATGATAGGATTAAACGAACTTACCTGAAGTGAAGTTCTATCCTGATTATATGAAGTACTTAGTCCGAGATAAGGGAGCTTCCCACCCCCCGCACGGATATTATTTCCTACTATCCCCCTACTATTTATTGCGCTAATATGACTCTAAACGAAATGACATATGTTAATAGTGTTACCAGGTGCTGTTTTTGTTTTTATGGTGTCTTTTAACGTCGCGTTCAAGTAGCAAGAAAGGACGAAACTACATTGTTATCTCGGACTAAGTACTTCATATAATCAGGATAGAACTTCACTTCAGGTAAGTTCGTTTAATCCTATCATTATAACAGACTGAAATGTACAATGTATGGGAAAAATTCGTCGCTAACCTCTAGACCAGTGATGGTGTAGGGGTAAGCATGCAGCACGGAACGCTGAGGACCTGGGTTTTGTACTATTTTTAATTTTGATTGGTTGTAGTGTGAAAGTATACAAATAAAATGGTAAGTCTAATTAGAAATGACAAATAAAATTTCGGACGCCAGGCTATTTTTGAAGAAAGCAAAACAGCCAAAACTCAGACAGCAGAACAAATATTGGACTTTTTTAATCCAGGCCGGGGACTCAGACGTGGCAATAAAAAACTAAGTCTCACCTGATAGAGGTTCCCAGTTTCGTCTGATTGCGTCGCAAGCTTGGTTATCGGACTCTTATGCCAAAAATAACTTAACTAAGTTCTATAAGCTAGTTGTACAAATTTATTCTTAAAATTTAACTACCAAAAGCAATAATTCGGCGTCAACATTCGCCTTCCATTTTCAAAAAAAAAATTAAACTAATAGGCCAGAAGGGCGAGTAAATTACACTTCCATATTAAAAAAACTAAAGTCCCAAAATTATTTGACGTTGGTGCATCTTGCGGTATAATAAAGTTTTTCACTGACCGTTTATGGACGAAAAATAGTTAAAAACGCAAACGAAACTTATGGCGGGATCCACATGGCGGCCGGCACCGCGTGCCTTCACATTTGTTTCAGCATGCCGAAATGCGATGCGTAAATGTCGATAGTTTTAATCCATAGAAGGATTACAAATATGTATTATATAAAGGATATATATAAAAAAAACGCCTCGCGGCTAAAACAAGAAAACCACAAGTTATATCTCAAATAAAAATTTTAAATACCAAAAGGTTGAAAAACAAATAATGGTAAAAACTCACCGTTTTTTCCGAAATCAATACATTTTATTGTAAATCACCATTTGGTGAATCGAAATGTGGTTCTTTATGCCATTTTAACACTGAGCACAATGAGATTTTCTCAGATTACTTTAATTTTAAATTTCAAGCCATCTTTTTCGATGGGATGACGAAAGGGAAGTGAAAAATGTTTTTTTCTAATTACATTAACATGATTCTTGGGCATGGAATCAAGCCTATTGAGCCTCTTAAGCGTCTAATAAACCAATTAAAAATAACACCTACCTCAATTTTGGGACAATCTGTGACAGGTGTGGCTGAAACTACCCTAAAGTTAAAGATTTCTTAAAGGAACTGTCAAATCGATCCAATTTGGTTGTAGTGTTGGGAATACAACACTACAATTCACCCTTTCCCGAAAAAAAAATAAAGCACTAAAGCTCTATCAAAAGTTTGAAAGACAACAAAGTTTTAATTTATGACTCTACATTCAAAGGGAAAAAAAATAAGGCTGGGAAACCTCAAGAAGATGTTCCTGAACCAAAACCAAAGCTCTAAATCTAAATTCAAAGCATGCAAGATTACAAACTTCAAACTCTATCATCAAATATTCCAAAAGTGAAAGCCAATACATAATTATGAAGATTGAACTCTATGTCCAAAGCCATAACAATAACAAGCTTAAAAGCTTCCAGATGATTATTTCAAATAAGACAAGGAATCCCGATCTAAGATACCAAGTTACTGCTCTACCTTGGCATCACCTGAATTCGCATGACCGACGCTGAAAACAGATGCATCGAGGCCTACGGTAAAACAGTAGAAATAATTAAATTAATAGACAAAGAATATACAAATATCTAACACTAAGTCTAACAACTGCTAATTATTTAACTCTACTTTCATAGAATAGAAACTACATAATGTTACTTGCTTACCCCACCGCTAAGGATAACAAGATCCGTTAGGCACCTTCGCCACTGACTCGAAGCTAAACAAGTAAAATTATCAAAAACATTAAACTAAACTATTTGAAATAGCCTGTCACCAAGGACCAAAGCTCAGCTAGGCACATTCGCCGCTGACTCTAAACTATTCAAAAGTTATTATTACCAAGTTAAACATGCGAAAATTTTAAACAAAAAACTTATTTGACAAGCGTGTCAAGGAGCACAAGAGATCAGCTAGGCACCTGCGCCGCTGACTCAAGCTTAGCCAAATAATGTTTCTTAAAGTTAAATCAAAATAGCTAAATGAAACTCAAAATCTTACTTGCATAACCTGTCAAAAAAGACCAAGAGATCAGCTAGGCACCTTCGCCGCTGACTCAAGCTAGACAAGTAAAATTTCTAACAAAAGTTTAACTAAGTAAACTGAAATTCAGTAGGCAAATCAGCCACTGATTAAACGCTACGAAGAACGATAACTCCATATCTGGCTAAACACTACCCTTCCAAACATGGGTATCAAAAAACTTGGACGCTCTATGATAGAGTCGTATCTAAGAAAAAAAATACACCGTACTGTGGTCGGCACAACTCCACTGACTTTCCGGACACAGACGTGTTCTAAAAGGAAAACATCATGACTGGCACAACACCACCAGACTTCCAGGCATGAGTAACAAAAATTGGGCGCTCTACAATAGAGACGATACCAAGGAAAAAACACCATACTGTGGTCGGCACAACTCCACTGACTTTCCGGACACAGACGTGTTCTAAAAGGAAAAAAACATCATGACTGGCGCAACACCACCAGACTTCCAGGCATGAGTAACAAAACTTCGGCGCTCTACAATAGAGACGATACCAAGGAAAAAAAATATCACACTTAACTGTGGTCGGCACAACTCCACTGACTTTCCGGACACAGAAGCGGATAGGAAAATCTAAAAATGAGGAAACTAAGTCCTATAGAGTCAAATCCAAGAGTCAAAGCAAGGAAAGTGCACGCGTGCTAAGTCTAATCCATGAAATTCCAATAGGAAACTTAATTAACTACATCATGCAAATTCTAAAATTACTTTAACTAAAATGTTAAATTTATAATTCATCACTTAATTGTAAGTGGAGAAATTTGAGCTAAAAAATATGTAAGTTCAAAGTCTATGGTAGAGCTAAATACTACTCAAAACTTGACTATACAAAATATACAAAATAGTTTTAAGATTTTATGAGTTAGAAGAAAAAGTGTTCTTTCTAAACAGAACTACTATTCATGTTTCAAAAAAATGAAAGACGAAAGAGCCAAAATTAAATATTTTGATATCTACTTCAGCAATTGGATATTAGTTTTACCTATCATACGTCCTTTCAAGGGTCATTTATTCATACATCCCTAACACTCTATCAAACAAAAACCCTAAACTAAGTCCAGTTACAAAACAAGAGACAAAATTGGTTAAATTTTCAAAAATTAATTTGATGACCAAACAAAAGGCAGCCAACAACAAGGTCGAGCTTTCTATATTTTCTAAGAAACAAAATAAACTACGCAAATAACGAAAGAATAAATAAATCGAAAAAGAGTATCGACTTCAAACTAAGACATTCTAACTCACAAAAAATGACTTCCCTTTCCAACAACATTTTTTTTTGCCATGTATATTTAGCAAACAAAAATATTAAAGTGTATGTAAATATAATACACAAAACGCTAAAAGCTATAAAAGCTTGAAGAGCAAAATTAAATTTTAATGATGTCCTTAACATGGTAACGACCAGTTGAACCCTTACTTAAATCTTTTAAAACATAAACGTTATTAGAAACTTTTTCAGTTATTTCGGATTTAACGAACTTTGGAGCAAGTTTAGCTGAAAAATAGTTATACGCATTGGATTGAACAAAATTACGTCTCCAAACTATGTCACCAACGTTATATGAAACAAACTTTCTACCCTTATTATAAGTGGCAGCATTCTTTTTATAAGCTTTTAACAAACTACTAGTAACCTTTTCAAAAATAGTACCAAGATTATTTAAAGATTCAGCGTAAGATTGACGGTTTCCAAGTTGAATTTCATCTAAATTATTAACAGAATTACTAACTCTATGTAGAGCAGCATCTACAATGACTTCTCTACCAAACATCAGAAAATTAGGAGTAAACTCCGTAGCTAAGTTTTCGCTACAATTTAAAGCTAATTGAACATGGGGTAAAAATTTTGACCAAGTTCTATGATCGTCTTTTACAAAACAAGAGATACAGGTTTCTAGAGTCTTATTAAATCTCTCAATTACATTATTTTGAGGAGTATAGAGACTATTATAAAATATTTTAGTAATGTTATACTTTTTAAGAAAGTCAACAAAATCTTTAGAAGTTAGCTGGGACCCATTGTCACATATCAAAATTTTAGGAGAGCCAAATTTCAAGAATATATCTTTTTCAAGTAATTTACAAATGGATTTTGTAGTAGCATTAACTAAAGGAAACATCCAGACATACTTAGTGAAAACATCGACCACTGACAAAATAAATCTATGACCTGAATAGGTTCTTGGTAAAATTCCAATTAAATCTAAAGACAACATAACCATAGGCTGATCAACTTTTTTAGGTTTAACCATCAAACCAAGTGGAGGAGAATTTGAATGTTTATAAGCTTTGCAAGTCTCACAAGAATTTATGTAATTTCGAACATCTTTAAACATACCAGACCAAAAATAGTGTACCTTCAGTTTTTTCAAAGTTTTATGAATACCTAAATGTCCTGAATTTAAGTCATCGTGATTATTTCTAAGAGTCTCTATAATATGTTCTTTGGGGATAACAATTTTCCAATTTAAACGAGAATTAGGATCAAATTTAGCTTTACAATATTTATATAAAGTTTTATTCTCTACCTTGAAACTTTTGTGACGTAACGGAAATTTTTGACAATTAACAAATATCTTTTTATACCAAGGGTCAATAATATCATCCTCAGGATAATCTATAGAAGTAATATCTATGGCATTTATTTCAAGTCTAGACAAAGTATCAGGAACCGTATGTAAACTACCTTTTTTATGTATGACATCAAATGAAAATTGCGCTATTCTAGCGGCCCAACGTGCGAGTCTACCCGACGGGTTAGTTAACCTAAGTAACCACTGGAGACTAGCATGATCAGTAACTATAGTGAAATTCATACCTTCAATGTACGGTCTAAAATGCTCTATTGAATCTAAAATAGATAAAAGTTCTCTTTCAGTTGTACTATAATTTTGTTCACATCTAGATAAAGCTCGAGAATAATAAGCTATTGGATGTTGTTCATGTTGTTCGTCTTCTTGACATAAAACGCTACCTATACCAACGGAACTAGCATCACAATGAAGAAAAAAATGTTTTTCGAAATTAGGGCAAGCTAAAACAGGGGAAGAAACTAACATTTGTTTTAATTTATTAAACGCAATATCGGCTGACTCATTCCATTCAAGGGGTTTTTTTGAGTTTTTACTACCACCAGTCAATTTTGTGAGAGGGGACGCTATATGAGCAAAGTCTGAAATAAATCTACGATAATAGGAACACATACCTAAAAAACTTCTTAAATCTTTAACGGTTTTAGGGACGGGAAAATTATTTATGACTTCCAACTTAGAAGGATCAGTGTGAAGACCACGACCATCAACAACATAGCCAAGATATTGTAGTTTATCCTTACAGAATTTACATTTTTTAAGATTAACTGTCAAACCAGCAGATTTCAATTTTTCAAAAATAATGTCTAGTAATTTTAAATGAGAGTCAAAATCTTTTGAAATAGCGACTAAATCGTCCAAATAAGCCATTATTTGACCGTCAAATTCGGGACCAAATAATTTATCTACCAATCTCTGAAGTTCAGCTGGGGCATTCGTCAAACCAAAAGGCATACGAACAAATTCAAAAAGTCCTTTACCAGGAATAACAAAAGCAGTTTTTTCACAAGATGATTTTTCTAATGGAATTTGGAGAAAAGCTTTAGATAAGTCAATAGCTGAAATAAATTTAGCATCTCTCAAACTATCTAAAATACGTGACGTATAAGGAAGTGGATAAGCATCTTTAACAGTCAAAGAATTTAAACGTCGGGAATCTAAACATAAACGAGTGGTACCATCTTTTTTATCTACGCCTAAAACAGGAGAAGACCATGGGGACTTAGAGGGTTGAATAATATTTTCCTTCAATAAAATATCTACTTCATCATATAAAGCTTTTTGTTTTGCCGGACTAAGCGGCCAATAACGTTGTTTAACTGGTTCGCCTACAGTAACAATTTTATGTTCTGTTAAATTAGTAAGACCTAAACCCATCTTTTCATAAGAAATATCTTCAAACTTATTAATGATTTTATCTAATTTATTTTTATCTTCGAAAGAAAGTTCTGAAACAGAAGTGACTGAGCAAATTTGGGTAGAGCTACTATGTTCATAAGTTATATTTTTAAATAAATCTTTTGCTAAATTGAATTTACGCCAAAAGTCAAAACCTAATATTATTGGTGGTTCCAATGAAGGTATTACCATAAAAGAGATAGTATGGGTGATGTCATCACAAGTGACAGGAATGTCCATCATACCAATAATATTTTGAGAAGAACCGTCAGCTGTACGAGCGCTTTTAGAAACAGTACTTATTTTGAAACCAAAATCTAAAAATTTTAAATGACTATTTGAACCTAAAACGCAACCATTCGCTCCACTGTCCAATAAACCTACAAAGTTGCGGTCACGAACTTTGAAGTTTAGAAAGGGACGAACGTCGTCGTTCTTTACAAATAAAATAGGTGCGACTCTATGAATATCAAAAAATGTTTTTAAATAATCAAGCCAATCGGAAAATTCTTTACGTTGAGTGTCAGGTTTAGGTCGACAAATTAGTTTTTTGAATTAGAATTAGAAGTACCAGGTTGTTCATTATTAACAGCCGGGTTGCAATTTGTGCAAAACTTAACTGTAGTGTTTGCTTTCTTGCATCTAAAGCAAATCATGCCAGGAATTTTCCTGCATTCTTTAAATGAATGACCACTTTCGTCACACTTCAAACAATTTTTCGCAGAAGGCGGTGATGTAATAAAAGCTATGTTAGGTTTTTTATTAAATTTTCGCGCGTCAATCTGAGGCTTACGCTCTTCAGTTTGAGTCGAATTATATTCTTCAATCATTTTACTAAATTGCACTAACTCATCAATAGAAATGATATTCCTGCCCAAAAGGTGCATGGAATACTTTGGAAGCATGTTGTGTCTTAAAATTTCCAACAAAGTTAAATCCTGAAGGGGAATTGTCAATCTATTCGACATGTCTACTAAGTCAATGATGAAATCTGACAAAGTCTCACCCTGGCGCTGTTTTCTAGTACGCAGGTCAAATTCAAGTTGATAATCAAAATTTAATTTATCAAAACGTTTAAGCAATTCAAATTTTAAACGCTGCCATGTCAAAATGTTTGTCCGCACAGAACGAAACCATTTCAATGCAGAATCCGTGAGAACTTCAGCAAAAGAATTCAAAATGTGGTTGTCAGCAATATCACGAGCTATGCAATACTCATCTAAATTAGTTAAAAATTCACGAACGCAAGTCTTGCCATTAAATTTGTACTTAAATTTGGAAAGATCAGGTTTTTTATGAAAGTTACCTTTTTGAGTCTGGATTGGTTTTAAATTATGAGTAGCATTCATTTCAGTTAAATTATTAAGATCGTCCAAGAAACGTCTAGACAAGTCAATGTCTTGAAGATGATTACTCAAGTCATCGGTGCAAGTCGCTACTGAAATCACTAAAGGTTGGTCTAACAAACTATGAGCTTCTCTAGGCTGCGATAGATCCAGTAATTCTTTCTCCATTTTTAAATGAAATTAATATATGTTATCAAAATTTAAAAAGTCAATTAAAAAATTTTCAAAGTTAGTAAAAATTTCAATTTAATCTTGGCCGAGCCGAACAATCTTCAAATATTCTAAGTTATCAAATCCGTTCAAAATCTATATGGTTAATTAAGTTTGTAAATACCAAAATTATTTAATTGTTTTGTTTAACAAAAATACTAATATAAACAAGCACTGTTGGTATGAAAGTAATGAAAGTACCAATGCATAAAACCTACTTCTCCGCCAAAAATAACTTATTAAAAATGTCAAATCCGAGAATATTTTGCTGAAAACATTCAAAACAAAATGCAAAATAAATGTCAAAACAATAATAAGGAGATGCATGTTACGCCACGCTAATACTCCTAATTTGCCGAGTTCACACGGTCGCGGTAAACAGCAAACGCACCACTCAGCGGAACGTGAGCATCGCATCGCACGAGGCGTCGAGTCAGCAGCAGCGGCGGCGCGGCCCCGCATTGTTCCCAGCGCATTCTTGATCCAACCTCGATCGATAATCATCTACATTATATTAATTGTAATTTTCTGATTTAATTAAATTAGTTAAAATAATTTGGTTTTTTTTGAGACCTCCGGCGGCAGCTAACGTATTTGGCGCAGTCGGTAGGATTGTCAAATTAGAGTCAGTGAACCGATCACGAGCCTTGGCAACCCAGAACCTACGAGAGCTGCATATCCGGAGGGAATCCAGACATCGATTCATCAAGAAGAACATGCTGTGAGTGCTTTGAATCTTTCTTAGTCCTCGTCCTTCCTTGACTATCCTATTCTTATATATATTTAAAGTGTGTTTTAAACGTTTTTCTGTGTAGGATATTTTACTATAGTTAATTAGTTAATGTCCAAGATTTTCCACCCTCGAGAATCCCGGTCAGATAAAAGTAGTATTAGTGCCAGTAATAGTAATAGATCTAGTACCTTTGACGAGAGTAGGAACTTAGGAGTCGATATGACTGAATCAGATATTGATTTAGTTTATAAATCACTTAGATTATTGCCCGAGTTTGACGGCAATCCGCACGTCTTAGTTCGCTTTATAAATTTATGTGACCAATTAGTTTTAAGGCATTTTAACACTGCTCCAGGGCACGAATTACAAAATTTGGCCCTTATAAATGGGATCTTGAACCGAGTAACGGGTCCCGCAGCTACAGTTATAAATTCTAATGGGCTAGCAGATAATTGGCAAGGAATTAGGAGCGCCCTTGTTAACAACTTTGCCGATCATCGTGATGAAACCGCTTTATACAGTGACCTGTCACTGCAAACTCAGGGATCAAGTACACCGCAGGAGTTTTACGAGAAGTGCCAGAGCCTATTTAGCACGATTATGACATACGTTTCTTTGCACGAAGCCGTTAGTACGACTGTGGCCGCAAAACGCAGCCTTTACCAGAAGTTGACGCTTCAAGCCTATTTGCGAGGTCTTAAGGATCCCCTAGGATTTAAAATTCGCTGCATGCGTCCCGAATCCATGGAGAAAGCTCTCCAGTTTGTCCAGGAGGAACTCAATACTACGTATATGCAGCAGCGCAATGAAGGTGGTTTAGGTAGAAAGGATTGGCAACAGCCACCTCCGCAACAGGTCCGTAATTTACCCCTTAATAATTTAGTACCCAAGCCTATGCCTTTTAATATACCAGTGAGACAACCCGCTTTTAACATGCCCGGTCCATCCAGACCGTATTCCATGCAGCCTCAACCCTTTCAAGGTTGGAGACCCAACTTTGCTCCACCTCAAGGACAACCACCCCGTGGTCCTACCCGCACCCAACAATTAATGAGCGCCCCTCTCCAGGGCTACAATCAGCAAAGCAATATGTTTAGAATGCCTAATCGGTTCCAACCGCAATCTCAACCCCAGAATCAAACTCGTCCTATGAGTGGTGTGAGCCACTTTGCCACAAGACCACTGCCTCCTACAGGTAAGCAAGATTGGAGCAAATTCACAAATCCGCCTCCGAGTAATTATTTTAAGACTCGGGAAGTAAATTTCAACGAATTCGGTTACGATTACAATGACAGTTACAGTTATGACTATGGCTACGATCCAACCTATTACCCCTATGAATATCCTGAATACCCTTACTACATGGAACAATTCTGTTATCCTGAACCTGCTGTTATAGAGGAAGTCGTGGAGCAGGAACCTGCGTCCATGGAGGATGTAAATTTTCAGCAGGAGGCGAAGTCCGAAAAGCCAAAATAGAGGTCAACTTCCATATACAGCGGCAACTTGGTTACATACAAATTTCTAGTCCTCCATTAAAATTACTTATAGATACGGGAGCTAACCAGTCATTTATTAGCCCCGAGGCTGTGCAGAAATACTTCAGTAATATTCCATTGAACCTTGACCCCTTCGAAGTTACGAATATACATGCAACAAGTAGAAATAACTACTCCATTACCTTACCTTGTTTTTCAGAGTTCCGTGAAAAGGGTGACCTTACACTGTTCGTATACAAGTTCCACGATTACTTTGATGGGCTAATAGGTTTCGATTTACTGGACGTTTGGGGCTCAAACATAGATCTTCAGAATAAGTTACTAATAACCCGCAATGCAAGTATTCCCATACAAATGTACGATTCGCGCAACGCAAACCTTTACGAGGAAATCATTCCTTCCAAAACTTCAAAATTAATTAAGTTACCAGTTAACATGTCAGATGGAGATGTCTTAGTGGAGCAACAGACAATTTGCAATTGTCTCATAGCTAATTGCCTAACTAAAGTAGTTAACAATCGGGGATGGGTAGAAGTTACTAACTCTTCACCTCATGACATCATCTTCTCAATGGACAGGCCGGTGGAAGCCGAATTGTTCCATACAGAAATCCATAGTACCGAAATTCCATCCGATCGCGTTCAAGAGGTGTTGTCACGCCTTCGTACTCAACACTTGAACCCAGAGGAACGGGTTAACCTCGAACGGCTCTGTGCAAGCTATTCTGACGTGTTTTACCTTGAAGGAGAACCACTAACGTTCACTAACAAGATAAAACATAAAGTCAGTACTACAGATGAAATTCCGGTACATACAAAAACTTACAGGTATCCTTATGTCCATCGACAAGAGGTCAGAGACCAAATTTCAAAAATGCTCGACCAGAACATTATCAGACCCTCAGACTCTGCGTGGAGCTCACCTATCTGGATTGTACCCAAGAAAGCTGATGCTTCAGGCAAAGTTAAGTGGCGTCTTGTCGTGGACTTCAGGAAAGTCAACGAGAAAACGATTGATGACAAATATCCTATCCCTAACATTACGGACGTACTTGACAAACTCGGCAAATGCCAGTACTTCACGACCCTAGATCTGGCTAGTGGGTTTTATCAGGTCGAAATGGACCCTGAAGATGTGCATAAGACAGCCTTCAATGTAGAGAACGGTCACTACGAATTCCTCAGGATGCCCATGGGGCTGAAAAACTCTCCGTCCACCTTCCAGCGTGTCATGGACAACGTCCTCAAAGACCTTCAAAACAATGTATGTCTAGTTTACTTAGACGATATCATTGTCTTCAGTACTTCCCTTCAGGAACACATTCTAATCCTAGAGAAAGTATTTAAAAAGCTCCGCGAGTCCAATTTCAAGATCCAGATGGAGAAGTCTGAATTTTTGAAATTGGAAACCGAATTTTTAGGGCACGTTATTTGCAATGAAGGTGTAAAGCCAAACCCTAATAAAATCCAAGCCATCAAAAATTATCCCATACCAAAAACGCAAACAGAAATCAAACGTTTTCTCGGACTATTGGGCTATTATCGGAAATTCATCCCAGATTTTGCACGCGTAACCAAACCACTAACACAATGTCTTAAAAAGGGTTCCAAAATTGTCTTAGATCAGAAATATACAGAATGCTTTGAACACTGCAAAACTCTCTTAACTAATGACCCCATCTTACAATATCCGGACTTCACAAAAGAATTTATCCTCACCACCGACGCATCTAATGTTGCCATCGGCGCCATATTATCTCAAGGATCCGTGGGCTCGGATAAACCGATCGCCTACGCATCCAGAACCCTAAATTCAAGTGAATGTAATTATAGCACTATTGAGAAGGAGTTGTTAGCCATAGTTTGGGCTACCAAATACTTCAGACCCTACTTATTTGGCCGAAAATTTAAAATTATTACGGATCATAAGCCACTGCAATGGGTTATGAACCTAAAGGAACCCAATTCGCGACTAACAAGATGGCGATTGAAACTAAGCGAATACGACTTTTCAGTAATTTATAAGCAAGGAAAACAGAACACCAACGCAGATGCCCTCTCCCGCGTCCAAATCAATAACGAAGAGTTAAATAGCATTATAGATGAGCTCGTATCCATTTTACCAAACCCGTCTGAGGGAACACCCGGTCTAGATGATTCTAGAACTATAACAGTAGACCCAGAAGGCGACTCAAGGACAGCCACTGTGCACACTGACACGGAGAATCCCATCTTGGAAGTCCCGATGGTGGATGCCCCCCTTAACAAATTTACCAAGCAACTAATATTCAATGTGGTCGGTGACATCAAAGGTAGACCAGTAATAAGCAAACCATTTGACATTTATACGCGGATTTCCATCCAGGTGTCCGAATCTAATCTGGAAGAGGACGTGACCAATGCCATAAAGGAATACGTAAATCCTAAAGTTAAAACTGGTTTGCTTATTAATCCTTATATGTCCATGTACAGCATAATACCCATAATTCAGAAAACATTTAAAAATTCATCCCTTAACTTAGTACTAACAAAGCATGAGGTGGAAAATGTGCGCGAGTATCTTAAGCAACAGGAAATCATTAATAAATATCATGATGGGAAAACTAACCATCGTGGTATTAACGAAACCTTTCTAGCTCTATCTCACAAATACTATTGGCCAAAGATGAGAGATAACATATCCAAATTCATAAACGAATGTACTGTTTGCGGGCAAGCAAAGTACGATCGTAACCCTATAAAACAGCAATTTAAAATGGTACCACCTGCCACCAAACCCTTTGAACTAATTCATTTGGACTTATTAACCATTCAGAACGAGAAATTCCTCACCCTAGTCGACGCTTTCTCCAAATACGCCCAGGCCTATCATTTAAGGGACGGAACAGCCATAAGCATAATTCAAGCATTATTACACTACAGCACGCATCATCGTTTGCCTATTACCGTTATAACCGACAACGGCACGGAATTCACCAATCAGCTTTTTGCAGAATTCATCAGGGTTCATAAGATGCAGCATCATAGAATTGCTCCTCACACCCCCAATGAGAACGGCATAGTCGAGAGATTTCACTCCACCATCCTTGAACATCTCCGCATTCTGAAGATTGGTCAAAAATCAGAGTCAGTTGTTAACCTTATGCCATATGCCCTTTTAGCTTATAACAATAGCATCCACAGCCTCACAAAGTGTAAACCCTCAGACGTCGTCTGTGGACACTTTGACCCCCGTGATCCATTTGACGTAGATATTACTGCCCAGCTACTGCAACAGTACATAATCAACCACAAAGAAAAGATGACTCTAGTTTACAACGCAATTCATGAACTTTCCCTTTCCTCCCGTGAAAGGCTCATTGGTAACTGCAATAAAACTCGAGAGCCCGAGATTGAATACTTACCGGAACAGCAGATCTTCGTCAAAAATCCTTTAGCAAATCGACAAAAACTAGCGCCTCGGTATACTCGCGATGTCGTAATGGCCAACCTCCCCATTCACATCTACACCAAAAAGAAACAAAGCCCAGTAGCCAAAACAAGGTTAAAAAGAGTCCCTAAATCTCAACGATTGTTACAGGAAGATCCTGATCCTTCATCTCCTACTACACAGGGGTCTGATGCAGGAGATAAAACTTGAAAGTCTCGATAGCGGACCCGGTATCCTGCCTTTTAAATTAGGGGCAGCTAGAATCATATCCCATTACCATTCCTTCCTGCAACATATTAATCTTCAAGATTTAAAAGAAAAAATTAACTCCGTAAACAACCAAATAGAAAGTATTAGCCCTGAACTGCACAACAAAACTAACCTCCTATTTGAACCTCATCTCTCGTATCTCAGAAATAAGCTTGACAGCGTACTAGAACAGTTACAAACTTTCGGATCGAATCGTGTTAAAAGGGGACTCATAGACGGCCTTGGATCCGTAGTAAAAAGCGTTACCGGTAATTTAGATTACACGGACGCTATACACTATAATGAGGTCCTGAAATCTCTGAAGGACAACCAAAATAGCATGGTGACCGAATTAAATAACCACATTAGCCTTTCAAGGAACCTGACCAACGAATATTCTAAGGTCATAGATAACATAGTTAAAAACCAAAATAAAATGAGTATATTACTAAACAAAATTAATAAAGCCATAGCTACAAATGATAATGACCTCGTTAAATACGCGCATTTTGCTCAAGTCCTCATTATACTAAGTGACAATGTAGATTCAGTTTCTCAAGAATTGCTAAAGTTACAGAATAACCTTGCCTTTATAAGAACGTCTACAATGCATCATTCGTCATTGAATGTACACGCAATACGCACTATAGTGACCAGACTATGTGCGTTATACAGTAGAGAAAGAGTAGTAGATTTAGATATAAGAGAATATTTTGATATAATTAAACTAGGTTCTTATTACGTAGATAATGAGATAATTATAGTTTATAAATTCCCCATCGTCATCTCGCCCATTTACGATATATATAAACTAGCCATAATTCCTAACAGATACCACGAAGTCCTCACCCCTCCTTCACCTTTCCTAGCCCTCTATGAGAAAGAATTCAGGTACATAGAGGCTGAATGCCCGAAGACCAGCAAGTGGTATTTATGCGACGAAAAACACAGCCTCCAAAGTCGAGCTTCTGAAGATTGCATCCAGCAGCTCATCATCGCCCAGCATCGTGGCACCAACTGTCATCCCGTCCAGGTCGCCCTCGACAAACCAGCCTACGAGGAATTGGACGAAAAGCATTACACCGTCAGCTTCCCGCTACCGACAAAGGTACATCTATCTTGCGGCCAGCATCTGTACGAGACTCTGCAAGGCAGCTTCCTCGCTGTAGTACCGCTTCGGTGCCACCTGGAAACACCTCAGTTCACAATATCCAACGCAAATGACCGTCTCAAGGGACAAGCACTGAAAATACTGGACCTGCCGAATGACACCACTCACATCTCTTCAACCAGCATCCCGCTCCTGAAACTGAACTCCGTCAATCTGGACAATCTGCACCAGATCAACACTGAGATCTCCCGGCAAACACCTCTAAAACTACATGAAGACTTGGACTATAGCCTGTATCACACCACCATCCCAATATATGTGGTATTGCTAGGTTCATGCCTGCTAGCAGTAGGCCTGTATTACCGCCATCACCAACCGAAGACTTCAGAAACAAGGACGGATGAACCTGAGCTACAAGCAGTCTATGCCCTACCAGCCTCCACAAGGGCCGATCCTAATGAAGTACCAGCTCAATTTACGACCAAGGTCTTCAATAGTCGCTGTTCTTCGGCGGGAGGTGTTACGCCACGCTAATACTCCTAACTTGCCGAGTTCACACGGTCGCGGTAAACAGCAAACGCACCACTCAGCGGAACGTGAGCATCGCATCGCACGAGGCGTCGAGTCAGCAGCAGCGGCGGCGCGGCCCCGCATTGTTCCCAGCGCATTCTTGATCCAACCTCGATCGATAATCATCTACATTATATTAATTGTAATTTTCTGATTTAATTAAATTAGTTAAAATAATTTGGTTTTTTTTGAGACCTCCGGCGGCAGCTAACGTATTTTGCAACAACCTCAAATTCACAAATAAGTGTAAATAAGTCCGAAAAACAAGTACTTCAGTCCCTGTTCGGGCGCCAATTGTACTATTTTTAATTTTGATTGGTTGTAGTGTGAAAGTATACAAATAAAATGGTAAGTCTAATTAGAAATGACAAATAAAATTTCGGACGCCAGGCTATTTTTGAAGAAAGCAAAACAGCCAAAACTCAGACAGCAGTGTTAGGATATGATTTTACATCAAAAAGGTTTACATTATTTAGTTCTCGTTTATGGTTTGTTTTAGAAGACTTCTCAGTTGTCAGTCAGGTATGTCATGTCAAGTTGAACTACCAGTTAAATATATTCAATAAAAAGCGTTATAGAATTCTTACCCTTTTATTGGTATTAGCTTGCTAAACTCTAACAGGTTATGTGGCCCAGCATCAATAAAAGTGGTAAAGAGCAGTGAAGTATATTTATCTCGGTATAAAATATAGTGAAATATGAAATGAAAATTTTTTCCTGTCAAAAGTGAAAATGGAAGTTTCAGGATTAAAAATGAATGTAGAGCGTTTTGATGGCAATAATTTTCGTCAGTGGAAGTTTCAAATTAAATGCGCATTGCGAGCCAAGGGAATAGACATCGGTACGGAGCAACCGAAAGATGCGAAAGAAAATGAAGAGTGGAAGAAAAATGACGGCACCGCAATGTTCATTATAACGTCTGCGATGGATTACAGACAAATTGCGCTAGTAGAAAATTGCGAGAATGCTAAGCAAATTATGGATAAGCTTGAATCAATTTATGAGCAAAAGTCGGAATTCAATAAAATGTTAGTTCATGAGAGATTCTATAACTACAAGATGATTCCGTCAGATGGCGTAGCACAACACATTTCCAAAGTCGAGAGCCTTGCACAGCAACTTAAGGATAGTGGTGAAACAATTAGCGAGACAGCTATTATTACTAAAATTATTAGTACTTTACCATCAAAGTATCGTTCGCTAAGACAGGCATGGATGTCGCTTGATAAAAATCAACAAACAATTCACAACCTTACTGCTCGACTTATGGATGAAGAAGCCAGTTTGACAGCTGAAGAACAGAATGAAGTGGCTCTTATGACGGCCCAAGAAAAACAGAAACAGAATCAAGACGACGCCATGCATACTCGCCAACGCTTTGTCTGCTATAATTGCAACAAGCGTGGCCATTTTGCTAGAGAATGTCGTGCAAGGAAACCAGGACCAAGACCTCCCAATACCAACCAAGACAAGAGTAACATGGTAGCCTTCCATGCAGTTGAAAAAGCCTGTGCTGTCACTAATTGTAATGATGACGTTTGGTTGCTAGACAGTGGAGCTTCTGTACACATGACCTATAGAAAGGATTTCTTCCTGTATCTACAAGAATATAACAGTAACTGCAACAGAACGGTGAAATTAGGCAACCAAATTGAACTTAAAGTGAAAGGTGTGGGCACGGTGCTGATAAAGAAATGTCTTAATGGGCAATGGGAGACAAATGTTTTAAAAGAAGTTTTGTACGTACCAGAACTTTGCAGAAATCTGTTCTCTGAAGGAGCTGCTATGCGTTTAGGATTTGTGATTCTGAAGAAAGACACATCTGCTCTTATCTACAAAGACAATGAAGTTGTCTTAACTGCAACTCAAAAGTCAAATAATCTTTACGAAATGAACTTTAAAACAGTTAGCAGTGCAAGTTGTAATACAGTACAAGCATCAGAAGGAAGTTTGAAGGTTTGGCACGAAAGGCTTGGACACTTGAATGTGAAAGAAATTAGAAAAATGATTAAAAATGGACAGCTTCAGTGCAACGAAAGTGATATTGAAAAATTTGTTTGTGAAGCATGCATGTATGGAAAGCAAACCCGTATCCCATTCCATAGTTCTCTTCGAGGTGAGCTTGGCCCAGGAGACCTGGTCTACAGCGATGTCTGCGGGCCTATGAGTGAGTCCTCGGTGCAAGGTATGAGATATTTTGTCCTTTTTAAAGATGCAGCCTCAAGTTACTTGTATGTTTGCTTCATGAGGCACAAAAGTGAGGTGTTGGATCATTTTAAAACATTTAACGCCATTGTACTCAATAAATTCGGCCATAATGTAGGCATTTTACACTCTGATAATGGTACAGAGTATGTCAATAATAATTTTAAAGAGTTTCTAAATCAAAATGGAACTGTGCACGAATGTACTGCTCCATACACACCTCAGCAAAATGGACGGGCGGAGAGAGAGATACGTACGATTGTCGAAAGTGCTCGTACAATGCTTTATGGACGCAGTTTGCCCATGAAGCTGTGGGCAGAAGCTGTGGGTTGTGCGGTGTATCTGTTAAACAGGACATCTTCCAGTCAGACCCCAAATATTTCACCAATTGAAATTTGGTCTGGTGAGAAACCAGATATACAACATCTGAAGATATTTGGGTCAATTGGTTACGTTCATATTCCAGACGCATGTAGAACAAAATGGGAGAAGAAAAGTCAAAAGATGATTCTAGTAGGTTATGAAAATCAAAACTATAGAATGTTTGATCCTGACACAAATAAAGTAAGGATTTCTCGAGATGTCACTTTTGATGAAGATAGTGAGGTTCCGTTCAGCAAGGTACCTGTTACAATTGAGTTTGTTGAATCTCCCTGTGATGTGAGGTCAGAGCAAATTCCAGCTACAGGAGAGCCGTCAAGCCCACGATCACATGAAGGCGACACTAGTTATGAAAGTCTTAGAAGCAGTGATGATAGTGACTTAACTTATGAACCTCCTCAAACAGTACGCGGTGCATCAGGTGTCCCTACAATGACTCTACGACCTAGAGTGCCTGTAAATTATGAGGCTAATTTAGTTGAATCCTACGAACCATCCACTTATGACGAGGCGATGAAATGCAACGAGTCTAGCAAATGGTTAGCTGCAATCAAAGAGGAGCTGAAAGCTCATGATGAAAATAATACTTGGACTATCATTGACAAAACTGATAAAAAAGCAATCACATCAAAGTGGATTTTCAAAATTAAGAAGAATAAAGAAGGTGCAATCGAGAAATATAAAGCACGACTGTGTGCTAGAGGATTCAGTCAAGTTAGAGACATTGACTATTCGGAAACATTTGCACCAACAACTAGATACGATTCAATCAGAGTGTTATTAAGCTTGGCCGCCAAATATAATTATGAAATAATACAATTCGATGTTAAAACAGCATTCTTGTATGGAGACCTTGATGAAGATATTGTGATGGAGATTCCAAAAGGAGTGTTTGCTGAAGCTGGTAAAGTGTGCAAACTCAATAAGTCTCTATATGGGCTCAAACAAGCACCGCGGTGTTGGAACATTAAGTTCACTAGCTTTCTGAAATCATTTGGGTTTGTCCAATTGGACTCTGATAGTTGTGTATTCAGCAGTCATCTTAATAATGAAAGGGTTTTGTTAATACTTTATGTTGATGACGGACTCATATTTGCTTCAAATAATGATACTCTTGATTTAGTTATTAAGGCACTGAAAACAACTTTTGAAATAAAAGTTCTAGACTTGAATTGTTATGTTGGATTAGAGATAAGGAAAACTGAAAAGTCTATCATTGTGAGTCAAGTAAGCTACACAGAACAGATTATAAAAAAGTTCAATATGATTGGTGCTAGTGCTTGCTCTACACCTATAGACTGCAATGTTGTACTGAAAAGCTCAGATGAAGGAGAGGAAGAGTCTGTCAGTTTTCCTTATAGGGAGGCAGCAGGTTCTTTGCTGTTTTTGGCTTTAGTCTCGCGGCCAGATATTTCATTCGCCGTAAATTTAGTTTGCCGGTATGTTAACAACCCGAACTCTAATCATGTGACAGCAGTTAAGCACATAATTAGGTATCTAATTGGAACGAGATATTTTGGCATAGAGTATAAAGGAAGTGCTGATATAGTAGGTTACTCAGACTCAGATTATGCTAGTGACATAGAGACAAGGAAGTCGACAACCGGTTATTTGTTTTTAATGAATAATGGACCAATCACGTGGGCAAGCCGAAAGCAACAAACCATTGCGCTTTCTACTATGGAAGCAGAGTTCATGGCTGCTTGCGATGCCACCAAGGAACTCCTGTGGCTCAAACAGTTCTTGAACGAATTAGGGGAACCCAAAAATTCTATATGCCTTTTTGTAGATAATCAAGCTGCTATAAGACTAATTTGCAATCCGGTATATCACCAGAGATCAAAACACATTGATGTAAGGTACAAGTTTATTAGAGAAAGGGTTGAGCAAGGAACATTAACAGTAGAATACATTGAAAGCTCTAACCAATTGGCAGATTTTTTAACAAAAGCTCTAAATTGTCAAAAATTCTCTATTAATAGAAACCGGGTTTTATGTTTAACGATGAATGGGTCTAATTAAGCAGTGGGAGATCAATCTTGTCAATGCCTAACTGATTGTGTTTTAGTTAGTTTTGTTGTTTTTATCAGAAGAGTGCATTGCCAAAGTGTTTTATTTACTTGATGTAAAGTCAGTGGGAGTGTTAGGATATGATTTTACATCAAAAAGGTTTACATTATTTAGTTCTCGTTTATGGTTTGTTTTAGAAGACTTCTCAGTTGTCAGTCAGGTATGTCATGTCAAGTTGAACTACCAGTTAAATATATTCAATAAAAAGCGTTATAGAATTCTTACCCTTTTATTGGTATTAGCTTGCTAAACTCTAACAAGCAGAACAAATATTGGACTTTTTTAATCCAGGCCGGGGACTCAGACGTGGCAATAAAAAACTAAGTCTCACCTGATAGAGGTTCCCAGTTTCGTCTGATTGCGTCGCAAGCTTGGTTATCGGACTCTTATGCCAAAAATAACTTAACTAAGTTCTATAAGCTAGTTGTACAAATTTATTCTTAAAATTTAACTACCAAAAGCAATAATTCGGCGTCAACATTCGCCTTCCATTTTCAAAAAAAAAATTAAACTAATAGGCCAGAAGGGCGAGTAAATTACACTTCCATATTAAAAAAACTAAAGTCCCAAAATTATTTGACGTTGGTGCATCTTGCGGTATAATAAAGTTTTTCACTGACCGTTTATGGACGAAAAATAGTTAAAAACGCAAACGAAACTTATGGCGGGATCCACATGGCGGCCGGCACCGCGTGCCTTCACATTTGTTTCAGCATGCCGAAATGCGATGCGTAAATGTCGATAGTTTTAATCCATAGAAGGATTACAAATATGTATTATATAAAGGATATATATAAAAAAAACGCCTCGCGGCTAAAACAAGAAAACCACAAGTTATATCTCAAATAAAAATTTTAAATACCAAAAGGTTGAAAAACAAATAATGGTAAAAACTCACCGTTTTTTCCGAAATCAATACATTTTATTGTAAATCACCATTTGGTGAATCGAAATGTGGTTCTTTATGCCATTTTAACACTGAGCACAATGAGATTTTCTCAGATTACTTTAATTTTAAATTTCAAGCCATCTTTTTCGATGGGATGACGAAAGGGAAGTGAAAAATGTTTTTTTCTAATTACATTAACATGATTCTTGGGCATGGAATCAAGCCTATTGAGCCTCTTAAGCGTCTAATAAACCAATTAAAAATAACACCTACCTCAATTTTGGGACAATCTGTGACAGGTGTGGCTGAAACTACCCTAAAGTTAAAGATTTCTTAAAGGAACTGTCAAATCGATCCAATTTGGTTGTAGTGTTGGGAATACAACACTACAGTTTGATTCCCAGCATTGGTCTTTTTTCTGGGGTTTTTTCTGTGCATCTATATTTCAGTTTGTATTTAGTTTGAAATATTTTAATATAAAAATAGGTAGGTTAGGTTGGTTAGGTACCTTCAGTTGCCTGAAGGGCAAAATAGCCACAAAAAGGAGACCACGGCTATGGAAGGGTAAAAAACCTGTTTTGTAAAAAGATTATTATTAGGCCATGTTGGCCTAGTGGTTTGACCTATTGCCTCTCAAGCAGAGGGTTGTGGGTTCAAATCCAGGCTCGCACCTTTTGAGTTTTTTGGAATTTATGTGCAAAACTATATTTGAAATTTACCATGAGCTTTACATTGTGAGGAAACCCGCACACACCTGAGAAGAAATTCAATGGTGTGTGTCAAGTTCCCAAGCCGCACTGGGCCCCCGTGGGAACTACGGCCCCCCCAAGCCCTTTCATTCTGATTCCTATCCTGGGACGTACATAGGCTGGGATGATGAAAATTATTATTATTTATTAAATATTTTTTGTTTTTACCACATAGGGGCAGAGGGCGAGGTCCCCCGCCCGGCTGGATGAACGGCCCGCCGCCGATGCGCTTCCGCGGGCGCGGCTACGGCCCCGGAGGCCCCCCGATGCGCGGCCGGGGCTTCTTCCGCGGCCGCGGGGGCCCGCGCTACGGCCCCAACAACGGGCCCAACTTCGACAACAACTGGGGGCCGATGGGGCCGCCGCCGCCGGGCATGATGGGCGGGCCGCCCCCGTTCGGCCCCCCGCCCGGCATGATGGGGCCCGGCGGGCCTATGGGGCCCCCGCCCAATATGATGGGGCAGCCCCCGTTTGGCGGCCCGCCTGGTATGCCGCCGCCTAATATGGTAAGTTGCATGAAAGTTAAACCACCGTCTAAATTTTACAAAATAATAGGCTCCACCTGTCTGCAAACAAGGAATTGGACCAACTGATTTAGCAGCGCGTATTATGGATATTTATTGTCCGAAAAACAGTCACTCTCTTTGAGTTGTTGATATTTTATGGGCGGTGCTGATCATTTTCCATCAGATGACCTGCTTGCTCGTTTGCCTGCCTCTCGTAACAAAAAAATAATTGTTATCATTATCATTATTTACTATACTTGAAAGGTTTAGGTAGTTAACTAAATGTAAACAAACTTCAGTTTCCAAATTTGGCACAATCAAGGATCCAAAACATTTTATTTATCTATCACTGTAATACAAACTAGACTAACGTATTTTAATACAGAAATGTTAATGTTTTGATAGTTTAATGGGAGAATTACAATATTTAAGAGATCAGTTGACATTGTTTTGTTTACATTTAGTTAATTACCTAAACCTTTCAAGTATAGCGACCCGCCCCGGCTTCGCACGGGTGCAACGCTGATACTAAATAATTAATGCATGTATTATACATATAAACCTTCCTCTTGAAACACTATCTATTAAAAAAAACCGCATCAAAATCCGTTGCGTAGTTTTAAAGAACTAAGCATACAAAGGGACAGATAGACATCGGGAAGCGACTTTGTTTTATACTATGTGGGTCGATCAAGTTTTCTTTGTCACTCGTTGCTATAGTGACGGTCTCCTGAGTAACTCTTTAAACCGTAAGTTTATCTGATTAAAATTTGCAGGCAAACATGCATTTTTGTGGTAGTTTTAAACCCCTTCAACAATTGGTCATCTAATAAGCATATTAGTTAATGTGACACAACATTTCTTCTAATTAAAGCGTACTACTTTTGTCCCCTCGCTGACGGGACAGAATAACAACAAGAAATAGTTGATCCACCCATGTAGTGATTACTCACGAAGAACACGTTCTGCCAACAGCCAGCCCCGGAGCTCTGGGTGGAGACCAAGTCTGAGGAGGGCAAGTCGTACTACTACCACGCGCGCACGCGCGAGACCACCTGGACGCGCCCCCAGGACAGCCCCACGTGCAAGGTCATCACGCAGGCCGAGATGGAGGCCATGGCTGCTGCCGGTGAGTGCCTCGCGCGTCACTAACTGGATCAGAGAGGGGTTAGGCTCAAAAAACTCACTTTCCCGAAAAATGTACACTTGCCCGTTAAAGGCACTTTCAAATAATTTATTGAATCAGGCGTTACTTTGCGGAGGTCCATATTAATGAACTAAAACAATTACTTTGCTCACCCGCGACCTTTTTTAAGGTCGCGGGTGAGCAAAGTAATTGTTTTAGTTCATTAAAGGCACTTTCCCCGGAAGTGCATTTTCCCAAAATGTACATTTTCTCAAAACGCACACTTTTCCAAAATGTAAGTACACTAGTCAAAAATGTCATCTTCACCGCAAAGTTTTCCTTAGATGAAGATCCTAAGCTATGATGGCGATGTTAACATTTTTACCTATGTACTGTACAGTCAAGTGTAAGGCTGCGTATCCACCGGAGCTGTGCGAGGATGCGTTGCGAGGGATGTGTCTGTCATGAACCAATAGAAACACTTCATTTAAAAGGTCCAAAAAAAATGAAGTGTTTCAAGTGGTTCATGACAGACACATCCCTCGCAACGCATCCTCGCAAATCTCTGGTGGAAACGGAGCCTAAAAATATGGGTGCACACAACTTGCTCATAAATATGTCCCATAGCTCTCATGTCGTCGAATTAAGGTATAGGTATATAACGATGGGAGGATTAAATCAATACTTATACTTAGGTTATGTATCGGTCGTTTGTTCTGTTCGCCGCCAGACAGCGCTGCTCGTTGCAGTCGCAACGGCTGCGTTCTGCATACCGCGTTAGGCCGTGTTGCACGGCAGGGTTTCTGTGGCTGATAAAAATGGTCTCGCCGGAAGATCAGCGCTGGCTCCACCCCAGGAGTCCGCATTTATGCTGAGGCGGGACCTTTTTCGTACACTTTATCATATATTATTTTATTTTTATTTTATTGTTTTTTTATATTTTTAAAATTGTATTGTCTTAATAGTTGTGTTTTTTTTTTTTATTTTTGTGTGTGCGAAATAAAATTTTTTCATTTTTTCATTCACTTATTTTTCCACTTAACCGTACCTAGAAAAATCCTTTGTGCTTGTGCATTTTTATTTTTTACCGTTTATCGAATAGTATACAGTATGTAACAGATTGAAAAGCAAAGCTGATACCTGGTTGATGGTAAAGTGGAATATGTTGTAATAGCATACTTTTTATTAACTTTTACTTGTTTTTTTTTAATTTGCTCAATCTCAACATGACTTTAGGTCCTCTTATTTGCAGTCGGTTAAAGATTCTTGTAACATCCTGTAGAAATTAGTAAGACGTCAGTTTATTAATGTAAACAAACTTATAAATCAAAACCAATCCACATCACTTAATTGGACTCTTTTCTATAAATTTAAACTTCATGTCGAGGTTTGACGTTCGTGTGTCAGATGAAATCTAGATTGAAATTTAACATAAATAAAAATACTGATACTCGTAATGCCTTTAAACTTTACTGCGGCGGAACTTGTGGATATGATCCTTGTTTACGGAGAGTGTAGGAGTAACGGGAATGCCGCTCTTCGTCTGTATGCGGAGAGGTTTCCTGCACGAAGGCAACCCAGCAACGCCCGTGTGATCGTCAATGCGATTATCCGTTAACGAAATAACAACCCGCCGGTGCCGATTAACCGAGAAGGGCATCCACGATTTCGCGTGATAGCGGAAGAACAGGTATTGCACCATTTTCACAACCAACCGGGTTCTAGTACGAGACGTGCAGGACGCATTTTAGGCATGAGTCACACCGCCGTCCATCGAATACTAAAACGCAATCGACAACACCCTTTCTCTATTAAGGAGGTTCATGCGTTACAACCAGACGATTATGAAAAACGGGTTGTGTATGTCAATTGGGCTTTGCAGAAAATAAGACAAGATCGTAATTTTTGAAAAAAGTTATTTGGAGTGACGAAAGCATGATCACATTGGGCTCCTAAAATTAGAAACCCGCACGTTGGTCGCGAATCGTCACATCAGACTAGATGGTCAATAAACGTAGGTATGGGCGGGCATTAGAGGCGATGACATAATTGGTCCAGTATTTACAAATGGAACACTCAACGGTGAGCGGTATCTGGAAATACTTAACAATACTATCAGTGATTACGTCGACAGTTTGCCTCTTGCTGACGGTTTAGAGACTTGGTACCAGCATGACGGTGCACCACCTCACATCTCGATCCAAGTACGAAACCGGTTAAATGAAATGTTTGGACAGCAGTGGATTGGCAGATTTGCAGCGACCCTCTGGCCACCTCGTTCGCCTGATCTCACTCCGCTTGATTTTTTCTTTTGGGGTTGGGTGAAACACTTAGTGTTTAAAAAGGAATCAAGAACTCGCGAAGAATTGAAAGCACGCATAATTCAAGCTTTTGACAAAATCAGACACCGTATTCGGCAAAATCCGAATTTGATGCGAAATGTACATGAAAACAATCATCGTCGCTTGAACAGATGTTTACTTACAGGCGGCCGACACATCGAACTGCGTCGCATTTAATACGCGAGTGTGCACTCAACTTTAGCAGCATGAAATTATCAGCTGACATTTATGTCATTTTAGTTGTCATTGATAAGATTGTAAATAAATAATATAGGAGGCTATAAAATAATGGTTTATTTTTTTTTTTTTTTCACTTTCATAAAAACATGCTTAATTACCAAAAGCCAGGCACCATAATCATCTGTATGGTCTAAACATTAATGGGTCTCTTTCTTTGCTTTTCTGTCTGATACATACTGTATATAAGCATAGGTATATAGTACGTACTTTACCAAATCTAGTGCTCCATTTAAGAAAGTGCACTTTTTGTGAAAGTGCACCTTCTGAGAAAGTGTAACAATTGGGAAGTGCACTTTTTGAGACAGTGCACCTGCCGAGAAAGTGATCCATCTAAACAAGTGTACCTTTAGAGAAAGTGCACATTTCGGGAAAGTGAGTTCTTTGAGCCTAACCCGATCAGAGGCCGTATTGTCTAACGCTTCTGACGCTTGCCTTCGATTTAACCATCTCCTTCTGTCACCTCTTATACCGTTTGACAGTAAGAAATAGTGATTGCGAAGGCAAACGTCAAAAGCGTTAGACGGGCCATTCTACTTTTAAGTAACCATTAAAATCTTTTGTGAAATATAAGGCATACATGGATTTTTTCAAGCGTAAATAAATAAAAATTTTGTGGAAAAAATTGGTAACTCAGCGGAAAATACACCAATTTCCATACAAATGGCGGGGACATGCATGTCCACTGCGTTACCTACTTTATAGATAATAATGATTACTTTTTATACGTAGTGATAATTTTAAATGTAAGCTTAATTATGTGCCTTTAAATGTTTAATGATAAAACCGAGCACTTTACCGTTTTTGTAAAAAATATATTTGAAGAGCACATCACAAAAAATACTGGCCAACGAAAAGTAGAATGGCCCAGACAATGAGCCTGCAGTTCCCCAAACTTGTTTGTTCCGCGTAGCAAAATTCCCAGTCGCATTTTTTTCTCTTAGTGAGTAAAAAAGGCATTTGGGAAAAGGTGCGAGTGGGAATTTGCGGATTTCCGTACCTGCGTCTGCAGAAAAAGACAAAAAAACCCACCAAAAAAAGGCCAGTGGTGGTATAGGGGGGTAGCGGCACGGAATGCTGAGGACCTGAGGCCGTATTGTCTAACGCTTTTGGCGCTTGCCTTCGCTTTCACTATCTCTTTCTGTCAACGTTTTATACCGTTTGACAGAAAGAGATAGCGATTGCGAAGGCAAGCGTCAAAAACGTTAGACAATAAGCCTACAGGTTTCGATTCCCAGCGCTGGTCTTTTTTCTGGGTTTTTTTTTCTGTGCATTCATGTTTCAGTTTGTATTTAGTATGAAATATATGGATTTCACGGGATGACCTTTAAAAGTCTTTGATCAATTATAACTGAAGATACACATTGCCGAACAAAATCCCCTTCAAAGAATGTCCGAACTTTTTTATTTGTTTGCGTAACAAATAAAATCATCACCTACACAGAAATTTGAACCTAGTCTTTACTTCATTACAGTCGAATTTCAGTAGCGGCAAAACTCCACTTGACAGCTAAACTTGACAATTTCACGCAACGTTCTGAGAAAAAAGAAGGCCACTTTTATCAAAGTGGCGCTCATTTGGCTCGGACATTTTCGGGCGCGCGACTGTGGATCTACAGTTATAATTGATCAAAGGTAAAAGTAAAAAAAATAAAAAAACAAAAAGATACTTCATAGCAAACTTGTTAGGTTTAGGACCTATGAATTTGTGAGGTTGGGATGATGAAGCATTTCTTATAATTTCAATCGACAAAGCACGAAATTTGTTTAGTTTAGTTTATTTATTCACTCAGACATAATAATTACATTATATAATACATTAAAGTCAGTATATAAGAATTTATGCTGAGATCGTCAAAAATTTATAAAAAAAAAAAACTAAACATAACAATATAATAATAAAAATAACCAAAGATGAAAAAACAATCAATAAAATGCAAATGTCAACATAAATTCGTCCCCAAGTGGGAGTTGTCAAAACAAATAATTAATTATGTCAATGAAAGTACAAAAATAACTACAAATGAAAGGTATTTGGTTTGTTATTAATCTTAAAACTCGCGGTGAGGATACGTAACTACGATAACAGAATTGTGTCGAGGCAGCCACCACTACTGTACCTCTACCATGAGTTACACTAGTTTACAGTGACCGTACTCGCTAGCGGCGGCGTAAATGATTTGTATGGAGAATTGTACTTCCATAAGTGACCGCTAGAGGCGCTGTACACAATTCTCCATACAAATCATTTACGCCGTCGCTAGCGAGTACGTCACTGTAAACTAGTGTAACTCATGGTAGAGGCACTGGATATCGATAAGCCAGCCATTTTTGCAAACATTTACGTTGAAAAAGTGGCCTGAGACCAGGACGTGGCGTACGCTTGACGTAGAGTTGTTGCGTTCCATGCAGACGGCTGTCCCAAATCAAAACCTAGTAAGTGCGTTTAGCGAAATTTTACAGGAGAGGCAAATAAACACTTTGTTAAAAAAATTCAGACTCAGAGACCTTTTTCACACAATACTTGTTTAAATATAGAGAAGTATAACTTGCTTTATAAGACGAATTAGTCCAACTAAATTTATGTGTATTTTTACAAGATTTATGTGCCTTACTAACGACTGACTATGAAAATGAGACAGAAATGTTGTGCCAATTACAATATAAAAAGCTAGTAAGTGGTCTTGCTAAGTTTTTGAATTGGTTCTTTTTGAGGGTTAATTTCAGATCCCTAACATAAAACCTAGAAAAAGCCTAACAATGAAGTTGGATTAGGATTTTTATTTAATTTAACGGAAAGTTTGTAGTATTGCAATCTAGTAGGTATACATTATTCGTAATTACTGAATACCAGCTTTTGCCCGCGACTTCGCCGCGTAAACATTCATCTTTTCTTTGGGTTTCACATTTATAATTATTTGTAAAATTAGTAGGATCATAATTAAACAATAAAAAATATTGAAAAAAGAGTTTAATTATTTAATCAAGAGTCAAGCGTCGTCAGGTATTAATTCGCCCCCAGTTTGGAGATCAATCGACTGGTTGTTAATTGGCAGTTGACACCAAAAATCACGCCTTGATTCTGGCATAAGAGGCACTAATTTAGCAACTATAATCTCCTTTTTTTGTGCTGGAATGCCTCGAGGACCTGATATTTGTTGGGGAAGCTCAGTTGCTTTAAAGGTTTTGGGCAGGAAATCTAACTCTTCATATGGCTCGTTAAAAGATGCCTTGTAAAGAACATTTTCTGAGCGTGCAACAACCACTTTTATTCGTTGTGTATGCGTCCGCGCAGCAACGCAAAGTACGACCAACTACAAACTTCAAGTTGAAACTCGTTCCCGATCCCGAATCGCAACGGGGCGCGGCGACCGTTAACGCTAACTTCACTCATTACTTATTATATTAGAAAAACGTATTTTACCAAAAAATCCCCCTTGCTAGGTTTTGATTTGGGACTGCCGAGAGGTTTTTCCTAAATTGGGGATGTCTATTTTTTGTAATGTATAGTAAATTGTAACACATTTATACCTACGTTTTACAAATAAATAAATGATTGATTGATTAATCATCATCCCAGCCTGTACACGTCTACGTCCCACTGCAGGGCACAGGCCTCCTCTCCGAATGAGAGGGCTTGGGCCGTAGTTCCCACGCGGGCTCAGTGCGGATTGATGGTGAATTTCTTCGCAGGTGTATACAGGTTTCCTCACGATGTTTTCCTTCACCATTAAGAGGATACGATGCGCACCATTTCTCCATACAAACGTAATCCCCAGTTACCTCCCTGGATAATGGCTTTAAAGCCAAATTTTTTTTACTGTGTAATCTGTATCTACCACAGCTATGCCCCTAGGTTTCGTTTTTTTCCATATTTCAATTAACATAAGAAATATGAGCTTTCAAAAAGTGAAAAAATTGCCCAATTTCAACGTCATTTTCAGACACTCGTCAGAAAAGAATCCCTCATATAAACAAAAAAAACGAAAACATAGGGGCATAGCTAAATCTATCCTCTAATTATATTTGAAAAAAATAATTTTATTGGTCCAGTTTTCGAGAAGAAAACAGGGGATTACGAAATGCTGTTTTGATCAATTTTACGCGCCTATTAACGGTCTGAGCTGCAGTTGTCCCGCTCTCGCTGTACTGACACGGAGGGGTTCGGGCGAGACAGCGACATTTCATTAAAATACCTATTTCTCAAAAGTCTCTCAGCCATCGTACCCTCTTAAAGCTCATTTGAAATATAATTTTGCACGTAAATTCCGAAAAAATCAGAGTTTCGAGTCCGGATTTGAACCCACGACCCTCTGATTGAAAGGCAAATCGGTCAAACCACTAGGTCACCACGGCTTTTTAGGGTTCCGTAGTCAACTAGGAACCCTTATAATTTCGCCATGTCTGTCCGTCTGTCTGTCTGTCTGTCTGTCCGTCCGCGGCTAAGCTCAGAGACTGTTAGTAGTAGAAAGCTGTAATTTGGCATGAATATATGTATCAGACACGCCGACAAAGTGATTATATAAAAAAAACTAAAAAAATTTTTTTTAGGGTACCTCCCATAGACGAAAAGTGGGGGTGATTTTTTTTTCTCGACTAACCCCATAGTGTGGGGTATCGTTGGATAGGTCTTTTAAAACCATTGGGGGTTGCTAACATGATTTTTGTATTCAGTAATCTGTTTGCGAAATATTCAACTTTAAAGTGAAAATTTTCATTAAAATCGACCGTCCTCCCCCTCTAAAATCTAAACTGTTAAGTGGAAAAATTTGAAAAAATCAAAATGGTTGTAAATATATTAAATTTACAAGGAAAATTATAGCGGCTAAGATTGCTTGGGAATTATTTGTAGTTTAAGAGTAAATAGTAGCCTAAGGTATAAAACATACCGTCACTACTTTGAAAAACTCGTATCTCAAATCAGCATGTAAACAAAACTGAACCTTGATACGCGCGTAATAAAGTTCACTTTGCCAGATTATCGATTTTGAGATACGAGCTTTTTTCAAAGTATTGACGATACCTAACTTGGAAGATTCCGTACACATACGAAATCCTTAGAAAAATATTACTTGATTTTTTTCGTAATGGCTACGGAACCCTATCTTGGGCGTGTCCGACACGCTCTTGGCCGGTTTTTAAATGTGAACTGATGTGATTGATTTAATTTAGTTTGGTTTACGTAATTTGATTTAATGAATGTCGCATGTTTTTATTTTATAAGCTTATGTATACATGTCAGATATGAAGTATCTTTTTTTTTTTATTTATTTTTCAACTTCATTTTTTATTACTTTTACGGTCATCCCATGAAACCATATATTTCAAACTAAATACAAACTGAAATATAGATGCACAGAAAAAACCCCAGAAAAAAGACCAATGCTGGGAATCGAACCCAGGTCCTCAGCGTTCCGTGCTGCGTGCTTAGTTTGAAATATATGGTTTCATGGGATGACCGTAAAAGTAATAAAAAATGAAGTTGAAAAATAAATAAAAAAAAAAGATACTTCATATCTGACTTGTTTAAAGTTGCACAGTAGCGCCATCTCTTGGTCCAGGTGGGCGGTTAGCTCCGAAGGAGTGTTAAAGTCTCTCGGTAGAGGGCATAAACATAGATGAGTGCTTTATCACTGCATAAGGTGATTATAACAGACTGAAATGTACGATGTATGGGAAAAATTCGTCGCTAACCTCTAGACCAGTGATGGTGTAGGGGTAAGCACGCAGCACGGAACGCTGAGGACCTGGGTTCGATTCCCAGCATTGGTCTTTTTTCTGGGGTTTTTTCTGTGCATCTATATTTCAGTTTGTATTTAGTTTGAAATTTATGTATACATATTTGTATGCTTCACGGCAAAATGTAGAGATCTATGAAAAAATTTTAACACCTTTATACAGGCCAATTCATAAAAGCTGGTACAAATGGATCGAATGAGCGAATGAAAGTATCTATGTGTTACCTATTTGAATACACTTCCACTTAAACAAATGTTTTTTGTTTTACGACTTTTGTCATAACTTAATATTTTTGGTGTAATAACGTTTTGAAAAGTTGAGATGTCCTCTTATTTTTACGATACTCTGTGTATTTGTATGGGAAAAAAAGTGCTTCATTTTAAAAAGTCGTAAAACAAAAAACATTTGTTTGAGTGATAGGAATTCAGGGTTAAGAGGATGTCAGTGAATTAAAAATAACCCTGTATAAACGATCGATTGCTTAATCATTCCAGGTCAAATGCCCGGCATGTCGGGCCCGCAGTCCATGGGCATGAACGGGCCCATGGGCCCCGGCGGCCCCGGCCCGGGCGGTCCGGGGCCGGGCGGCCCAGGTGGCCCAGGAGGCCCGGGAGGTCCGGGAGGCCCTCCCGGCATGGGCATGATGCCTGGCATGAACAACATGCAGCCCGGAGGCCTGCCGCCTTTCATGACGCAGCCGCCGCCCTGGCTTAAGGACGGTAAGGAGAATTAATTGATTTACAACATTAAGTACAAATGGAAAATGTGATTGTTTAGTTTAGTTTATTTATTCACTCAGACATAATAATTACATTATACATATAATACATTAAAGTCAGTATATAAGAATTTATGCTGAGATCGTCAAAAATTTATAAAAAAAAACTATAATAATAAAAATAACCAAAGATGAAAAAACAATCAATAAAATGCAAATGTCAAAATAAATTCGTCTCCAAGTGGGAGTTGTCATTGTGCTGAAAGATGCGTGAATAGGGATGTTGCCACCAGTCACCACCAATCAACTGACGTACTTTTTATGAGCTGTCAAAACACAATCCTCCCATAGAGTGTGAATGGCAATAGCAACTTATGACGTCACTTGTTCGCCGACTCAATCAGGGAGAGTATGCGAGTATGAGTATGTATGTATGAGAATAATAGGGTTTAGTCCTATTATCGCTCACTGGATGTCTATGCATGTCAAATCGAACGAACATTTTATTTTTTACTAAATTTTAAGTTTTATTGTTAGAGCTTGTCTAGTTTGAAATGACGCGCCCCACCACCGCGTTTGCGCACGGGATTTGGAGCTCAATTTAAGCTATAATAGAGTCTATTGTAGCTTGAATTGAGTTTCGAATCCTGTGCGTGAGTGCGGTGGTGGGGCGCGTCATTTTAAACTAGACAAGCTATACTAACTTATTTAATACCTATGGATGGATTTAATCAGAAATAAATAATTTCAATTCAATTCAATTTTTAGTGAATTATTTGATTTGTTCTCAGGTAACAGCAAAGAGAACAAGCCAGAGAACATGAGCCCGACGGAGAACGACGACGCGCCGCCCGGGGAAGGATCTCCAGCCCTCGCGCCGCCCAACGGTAAACTTAATCTTAATAACTCTCACGATGTCTATGCTGCGTATCTTGTTTTAATAGGTTCGCCATCATTTCAAAAAACGTCCAAGTGCGAGTCGGACTCGCGTACGAAGGGTTCCGCGCCATTAAATAACAGAATACGTTCCCTAAATATCAGATTTGCAAAATATTAGATGGATAGATAGATAAAGACGTTTATTTGGTTACACACATACAAGATTAACAAAAATTCAGAAATCAGTATAAACTTAAAAGTCAATATCAATATCAGCTGCTTTCACTTGATCGCATACAGCGCAGGGCGTGCCGAGTTGTCGGCAACCCCTCACTCTCCGTTAAACTCGATCCTCTTGCTCTCCGCAGAGACGTTAGCTCCCTTTGCGTGTTCTATAAGATCTACAACGGTGAATGCTCTGAGGAACTCTTTGACCTCATTCCGGCTGCGGGGTTCCATTACAGATCCTCCCGTCGTAAGCGTTCATTTCATCGACATCATGTTGATGAATGGCAGTCTTCGACGGTGCGTTTTAAGCGGTCTTTTTTGCCACGAACTTGCAAAATCTGGAACGAGCTTCCCGCTGGGGTCTTCCCATTGAGTTACGACCTGGGTGCCTTTAAGAGGCGAGTGTACAATTTTCTGCAGGGCCGACAACGCACTGGTATCGCGTAAAGCGCTGCGAGTGTCTATGGACAGTGGTGTTCATTTAACATCAAGTGACCCACTAGTTCGTTTGTCTGGCTTCACTAACATAAAAAAAAAAAAAAAAAAAAGTAAAACATTTTATATTGTCTGTATGCGCTGCAGTAGTGCAAAAGGGCCGTGGCTCAGTGGTCAACATTGCTCATAGGAGCAAAACACTGATATTCTGCCACAGCCCAGAGGATCGAGAACAAAATATTAGAGAGACAAAAACACGGTGACAGGAAAGTCTGGTATTCTGGGAGTTTGGTATTTTAGAAATATCATTTATTTATCGTAAGTCAAAAATACAAAAAATAAAACAATAAATTTATAACTTAAGACTAGCCTAAGTTCAGTCAAAAAGTCCCCCACGAGTTGTCCCCGGCGCAAAGGTACCCATCACACTGGCCGCGTTACCACGTTGTAGAAATAGGGTAAGCCGGCAATCTAGTATTTTGCAATTCTGATATTTAGGGAACGAGCGGCAAAAATCACAGAAAAAAATAATAATGTTTAATTAAGCGCGACGCGGCTAGCGTGCGAACCGGAGGCCGAGCGACAACCTACTGCCATACTCCTCCCCGGGAGGAGCGCCCCCCCCTGCCATCGCATCGTATTAAAGAGTGCTGCCCATAATTCCCGAAAATCGTTTTTTTATTTTCTGTGGCTGTTATTTCTCAAAGTTGTTTTTTTATACTGGCATATTTTCTCAATCTTTTTTATCTCAATGGTCATTTGGCCTAGAATACTCTTTGATCGATTATAACTGAAGATACACATTGCCGAACAAAATCCCCTTCAAAGAATGTCCGAACTTTTTTATTTGTTTGCGTAACAATTAAAATCATCACCTACACAGAAATTTGAACCTAGTCTTTACTTCATTACAGTCGAATTTCGGTTGACACTTGACAGCTAAACTTGACAATTTCACGCAACGTACTGAGAAAAAAGAAGGCCACTTTTATCAAAGTGGCGCTCATTTGGCTCGGACATTTTCGGGCGCGCGACTGTGGATCTACAGTTATAATTGATCAAAGAGAATACTAGGTAAGTTAGGTAGTTTCTTGTGCTTGAAGAAAGTGCTCCGTTGATTATCAGCTTTATTAAAAAACACTATGTTAATCGAATAATAATAATAATAAAAAAAAAATTCCTCCCTGGGTAATTAAGAAAATAGAAAAAAAAAGAGAACAGTAAAAGTAAACAGTGATAAAAATAATAATTGGGAAAATATGGGCACGGAATAATTGGCACGAAGAAAAAACGATTTTTAGGGTTCCGTACCTCAAAAGAAAAAAACCGGCCAAGAGCGTGTCGGACACGCCCAAGATAGGGTTCCGTAGCCATTACGAAAAAATCAAGTAATATTTTTCTAAGGATTTCGTATGTGTACGGAATCTTCAAGTTAGGTATCATCAATACTTTGAAAAAAGCTCGTATCTCAAAATCGTTAATCTGGCAAAGTGAACTTTATTACGCGCGTATCAAGGTTCAGTTTTGTTTACATGCTGATTTGAGATACGAGTTTTTCAAAGTAGTGACGGTATGTTTTATACCTTAGGCTACTATTTACTCTTAAACTACAAATAATTCCCAAGCAATCTTAGCCGCTATAATTTTCCTTGTAAATTTAATATATTTACAACCATTTTGATTTTTCAAATTTTTCCACTTAACAGTTTAGATTTTAGAGGGGGGGGAGGACGGTCGATTTTAATGAAAATTTTCACTTTAAAGTTGAATATTTCGCAAACAGATTACTGAATACAAAAATCATGTTAGCAACCCCCAATGGTTTTAAAAGACCTATCCAACGATACCCCACACTATGGGGTTAGTCGAGAAAAAAAAATCACCCCCACTTTACGTCTATGGGAGGTACCCTAAAAAAATTTTTTTTAGTTTTTTTTATTTAACCACTTTGTCGGCGTGACTAATATATATATTCCTGCCAAATTACAGTTTTCTAGTACTAACAGTCTCTGAGCTTAGCCGCGGACAGACAG
The DNA here is from genome assembly GCA_947563465.1 of Archips xylosteana. Classification (NCBI taxonomy): domain Eukaryota; kingdom Metazoa; phylum Arthropoda; class Insecta; order Lepidoptera; family Tortricidae; genus Archips; species Archips xylosteana. The sequence continues at coordinate 1,661,040 of OX387370.1, forward strand.
ACAGACAGACAGACAGACAGACAGACAGACAGACAGACAGACAGACAGACGGACAGACAGACATGGCGAAACTATAAGGATTCCTAGTTGACTACGGAACCCTTATTGGATTACTTTGTTGTCCGTCCGTCCGTTCGTCTGTCAAGACCCTTTTTCTCAGGAACGCGTGGAGGTATCAAGCTGAAATTTATATCAAATACTCATGTCTACTGTCCCTTGAAGCTGTGAAAAAATCAAACTTCTACTAGAGGTATTAAATTGAAATCCATATCAAATACTCAGGTCTATATAATACCTTTAAGCTGTAACATAATCAAACTTCTATGTCAACGCAATGAAAAGGAACAGCAATTTAAGCCGCATATTTTCAAACTCGCAACTACTCGCAAGGGAATCAAAACCTACAGGGTACTTCCCGTGAACTCAGAATCTTGAAATTTGGTACGATGCAAGGTCTTATAGCACAGATAAAGGAAAAATTAGGGTTGGGTTCTGAAGCCTTGGCGAGCAGAGCACCTTAGTTGTGTATTTGTCCGCGTTGCAAAAAGTCTTGGTCTGTAAAACGCCCTTATTACTATAATACATAGTAGACTGAATGACTTGGCTGCAAAACGACTTAATGTCATTATGTTTCAATAGGTAAATGGTCTGGATAACCTTCATTACCAATATAATACAATCAAGACCTTATACATATAATATTGAGTCATTCTGCCTACTTGTGCATTTCACGTCCTAGACGTTTTGCTAAGAAAGTCTTCTTGAAACTTGGACAATTTTGTAATCATGGCATTACATAAACAAGTCATTTTGCTTACTTGGTCAGTGTACTACTGAGACGTTTTGAATGCCAAGGCTAAATGCAAGTAGTGCCTTCAGGACCCAACCCAAAAATTACGAAAAGCATAATTTTTTTCTATATATATCAGTAAGCAATCTACAATGATCCCACGCTGCGCACATTTTGCTTAGGAGCAGGGGTTTGCCAAGACTGGATGTTCATAGATACATATAAATTTGTACGGAACCCTCGGTGCGCGAGTTTATTTAAAAAAAATGGCTTCTGTCCTATTTCAGGACAATTTCGTCAGTGTCAAAGTAAGCTCTCTTTGGGAGCGACGTTGTACGGTGATTGTAGTTTTTGTAACTTGATAGTAAAATTCCAGAAACCACGTGGAGACAACTTGCGCACTAAAAAATGTCAGACACGAGAGCAATATAGAATTTTGTGATCACTGTTAATTAAGGTTAATCGCCGCATAAAACACTATCAAAATTATACTTCAACTAGCCAAAGAAACGAGAAATACCAAAATTATATACTGTCTACATCCGCCATGTTCGAATGCTACAGTCAAGGGCAAAAATATGTATACACTTTAGTACCTTGTCTATTTTCGTCATATTTGAACTGCCATATATGAACTGTCACAGTGGTTAAAGTGACAAGGTACTAAAGTGTATACATATTTTTGCCCTTGACTGTACAAACCGAATCCGGCCCCAATGTTAGGCGGCCCCTACACCTACAATAACATTGTCCAATACTTTTTATTATACAATAAAACAGTACAGTACAGGGGTATATATTACAATACCAAAGTACGAAAGACCGAATGTATTAAAACATCTAATGGGTCAAAAGACCAACACGATTTTTTTTCTGAAACCGTAAACTTCTCAGAATTTATTAAAATGGCATCATACAGAACCCATTAGGTCAGGTTAGGTTTGTTTTATAACAATCTTAAAAAGTTAACGCTTTCAGAAAAAAATCGTGTCGGTCTTTTGACCCATTCGATGTTTTAATACATTCGGTCTTTCGTACTTCGGTATTGTAATACATATCCTACACGATACAATGGAAAAATATTGTGCAATAAAAATTAAACTCGCTCAAACTTTCGGTCAATCATTGCGCTATCTTCAATATTAACCCTAAACGGTCAATAATATTGCACAATTCGCAATATTGCGCAATATAATTGACCGCTTAGGGGCCGCCTTATAAAAGTGCGTGATGGTTCCAGGCGCCATGTTCCCGCCGCACACGTCGGCGCCGCCGGGCTTCGCGGCGGGCGCGCCCCCCTTCGCGGCCGCCCCCCCGCCCGCCTTCCCCGCGCAGCCGCCCGCCGGCTTCCCGCCCGCGCACCCGCCCTTCACCGCCGCGCAGCCGCCAGGTAACACGCGCCTCGGGACACCAAGGTGGCTCTGTAGCACAGAATAACTAAACTGGGCGACAGACGTACGAGCTTTAAAATCGTGAATTTAAATGTCGCGAACTTACTCTGCTCGGCGTCAGTGACACACGTTAAAGCTTGCTCAAAACACTAGACTGCACAAACAAAATGGCGGCTCGCGACTTGCGGTAGTGACAGACAGGCGGGCTACAAGCAAAATTCAAACATGTTGGATCTTCGACAAACCTACTCGGCAATTTTAAAGTACGCGTACTTAGACTGACACACAGGCGAGTAAAGTCGTCGAGCCGTAAGTACGCGAACTTACTCGCCCGTCTGTCACACACTTTATATGTAACCAGTAATCCAACTTCATACTAGAGCGCCCGAAGAAGTGATCACTTATTTATGACGTTGACTGTACTATGAGTACTAGACGACGATAAACATACTTATACATATAGATAAATAAATACTTAAATACATGGAAACAAATATTCGTGCTCATCCATCACACAAATGAATGCCCTTACCGGGATTCGAACCCAGGACCTCTTGCTTCGTAGGCAGGGTCACTACCAACTAGGTTAAAGCGGTCGTCAAAATTCATAAAAAAAAACATAAATTCATAAGGTCTTCTTAAACTTCGCACTTTCCTAATTTGTCTCTTTTTTAATTTGCCATTTTCTTACGTGGTCTCTTTCCTAAAGTTGTCACTTTTTTAACTCGCCATTTTCTTACTTGATCTCTTTTCTGAACTAAAGAACTGATATAATTGGTCAGATGACTGACATGTAGCGATATTCGATAATTCTGAAACAACCGTTATTTACGTAACTGAAGTCGTTTCAATGTCGTCTGTATAAGTTTAATAAAGAGACCAAGTAAGAAAATGGCAAGTTAAAAAAGAGACGAGTTAGGTGTTTACTACTTACTTTCAGTATACCTTTTGTAGGGGTTTCATTCTAAATCCCTAATATCGTTTGTCCTAATGATCGTTTGTCCTAACACTTTTTTTTTCGGAAACCGTGAATTTTTCAGGAACTTTTTTGTGATTATCCTCTAGAACTTTATAGGGTAGGTTAGGTTTGTTTTATAAAAATCCAGAACAATTAATAGATTTTAAATAAAAAGAGTCAGGACAAACGATCATCAGGACAAACATTACATTAGGACAAATAATCATTAGGGATTTAGATATAGAGCCCTTTTGTAGTGGTTCGAATGACATGAGCTTGCGTGCGCAGGTTTCAACACGCCGCCGTCCGGGTTCCCGGGCGGTGGGGCGGGTGGGGCGGGTGGGGCGGGCGGCGCGGGCGGCTTCCCGGGCGCGTGGGGCGGCTGGGGCGGCTGGCCGCCGCCGCTGGTGGCGCAGCCGCCGCCCAACATCGCCGCCGCCGCCGCCGTGCCGCACACTGGTAACGTATATTACTAGCTCAAAACGGCAATTAGATACACTAAGGCCGGCTTGCGCGGACTTGGGTTAAAAAATTAAATCGGTAACCCTGGGTTAAGAATGACAGTTCCATACATTTTGACACCTGTTAACCCTGGGTTAGCAGTTAACTCGGAGTTCAGTAGCTAACCCAGATCCGCGCAAGACCGCTTTAGTCGTTACAAACACAAGTTAAAACACAATGTATTTGAAACATCTAGATCAATATTTGATAGATTAAGAAACTAGGTGTTTCAAATGCATTGTGTTTTACGAGCCTGGTGATTTCACTATCTTGTATTATGGGAATTCGGTTTTGAACGGAACATGGTGTATTGAAAACAAGCTGTTTTGGCAGCCGATGTAGCGAGAAACACGGTGACAGGAAAATCTGGCATTCTGGGAATTTGATATTTTAGAAATAGGGTAAGTCGGCAATCTAGTATTTTGCAATTCTGATATTTAGGGAACGAGCGTTATTATTAATAATAATTTATTATGTATTTACAGAAACATAATTAAAAAAAAAACAATTAGGTATTTAAGGCTTGTTCACGAAAAAAAGTAGCCACTATTGTATAATAATTCAGGTATTCAATATGAAATGACATTTGAATTTAATTAGAAAGAAGGACTCTTCACCTTTCGTTTTGAGTGCTATTATGGATATTTATATCAGATGCTATCCATTTTTGGGCTTCATTTCGAAATATCTGGAATTTAGTCTTGGATTTTTTATTTTTCACGTTTGGGTCACATAGGTTCTTTTTTTTTCTTTGCTCAAATAGATTATCGACACTATAATGTTCCGCGAATATCTTTGCAAACTCTTAATTACCGTATGCAGGTCATAAATCGTTTTAAATTATGAATCATTTTAGTTCCATTATGTAGGATTTCACAACTTTTCAAGAAAATTGTATACATTTTAATTTCTTACACATAAAAAAGAATACTTAGTTGGCAATCGAATTGCTGTTTGATCTACCTAGACCTAATGGGAGACAGTGGAGACTTAGTTTTCGATGGCTACTTTTTTTCGTGGACGAGCTTTAATCGCTGTTTCGTATGGTCAGTGAGAGCGCCGGGGGCCCAATACCTCAGCCCCTCCCCTATTCCCTCTCCTTTTTCCTTAGGGCCGACAACGCACTGGCATCGCGTAAAGCGCTGCGGGTGGGTGTCTATGGACAGTGGTGATCATTTAACATCAGGTGACCCACTAGTTCGTTTGTCTGGCCTCTCGAACATAAATCGCTAATTTTATGTTTCTTAGGCCGTATTGTCTAACGCTTCTGTAGCTTGCCTTTGCTTTCACCGTCTCTTTCTGTCACCATCTTATACCGTTTGACAGAAAGAAACAGTGATTGCGAAGGCAAGCGACAGAAGCGTTAGACAATAAGCCTGCCGGTTGCGTTTGAATTATTGTTTATGTTTAATGTTGATGTGTGTGCAGGCGCGGCGAGCCAGGGCGGGCCCGAGCCGGCCAGCGAGCCGCCCGCCGCGCAGCCGCCGCCCAAGAAGGAGGAGACCGTGAGTTACCACCTTACCCCTTAAAACCCCATTTATTGGAGTAGGGGCGTGGCTATACTAGGTGCCAGATAGCGCTGCCTAAAAGTTCATTACTCCTCAAGTATTATGTTATCTCAAGTTTAAAAACGACTGTCGCTAAATGTATGGAAATTATCGCTAAATCAACTTTACGCGGTTATCGTGGTACAGGGTTGAGTTCACTTGCGGTCATTACAGATATTGTCAACTTTTACTCACTATTAGATTACACAGATTAGGCAGCGTTATCTGGCACCTAGTATACCGCCGTAACAGCCGTATCGGGTTGGGTCCTGAAGGCCTTACTTGCATTTGGCCTTGGCGAGCAGAGCACCTTAGTTGTATATTTGTCCGCGTTGCAAAATGTCTTGGTCTGTAAAACGCCCGACATAGTAGACTGAATGACTTGGCTGTAAAACGACTTAATGTCATGTTTCAATTGGTAAATGGTCTGGATAACCTTCATTACCAATATAATACAATCAAGAATCAATCAAAACATGCATCGAATAAATTATTATAAAAACTAAAAATTATTATCTAAATTTGGACCCTTAGGTAGGGTGCCCATCACGCAGGCAGCATTCCCACGTTGAATTGCTATAGCTCACACTCCGAATAGCCGTCGGTCTCCGGCTTGGTGTTGAGGTTTGCGTGCACCACAGTTGTGCCTCCTGTGGAGCCCCCGTAGATTGCCTCGGCCACCACGGACTTGCTTGCTCCTCGGGTGCCGGCCGCCTGTCCCGCCATGCCGCCCTTAACGACATCCTCAGAAGAGCGCTCGTCAGTGCCAACGTTCCTGCTGCTCTGGAGCCCCAGATCGTGCGGAGTGATGGCAAGCGCCCTGACGGGATGTCGTTAATTCCATGGAGGATGGGCCGTGCACTGGTGTGGGACGCCACTTGCGCCGACACCTTGGCAGCGTCCTACCTCCCCACAACGAGCAGACGTGCCGGTGCAGCGGCCGACACCCGAGAACGGCTCAAGGCCATTACATACGAGTGTCTCGGCGCCCAGTACGAGTTCGTCGCATTCGGTGTCGAGACACTCGGATCGTGGGGCAAGGGCGCACGAGGGCTCTACGGAGCTCTAAGCAAGCGCCTGAGAGAGGCAACAGGTGACCCTCGCGCAGGCAGCTTTCTCGCACAAAGACTTGCTATAGCAATTCAACGTGGGAATGCTGCCTGCGTGATGGGCACCCTACCTAAGGGTCCAAATTTAGATAGTAATTTTTAGTTTTTAATTTCTGTTTAGCTATTTTAAGTTAGTTTTAGTTATGTTAATTTTATACTTAGTCCCTGTTTTTAATAAATTATTATTATTATTATATATTATTATTATTAGACCTTATACAATATTGAGCCATTCTGCCTACTTGTGCATTTACGGGGGTTCAGTTGAAATAAAACAATATGAGAGTATTTTTCGTTATAGATTTTGCAGGCTCTCACCAGACATCTACTTCCTACATATTTAGTGCAACAGAATGGGACAGAAAACAGATGAGTGGATCGAGTTCGAAAACTCGGACATTTAAATGAGATTTTTCCTAAGAGATCTTGGGAGTCAATATTGTTATTTAGTAATTTATATATAAATCTAGGTGTATTAACCCCTCGTATGCGGCAGGCATATCTTTTTTGATAGCTGGGTTGCGGCGAGTCGATCACGTGACAGGTCACGTGACCCCACAAATAAAGGAAGAACGAAAGAAAGAAAGAAGACATTTATTCACTTTTACAAGACACACGTATACAAGAAAGTACACACAATTTAACACAAAAAAAAAACAAAGATAACAAACAATGGAGTAATAAACATGTACATACACACTTTGATCAATTATAACTGAAGATACACATTGCCGAACAAAATCCCCTTCAAAGGATGTCCGAACTTTTTTATTTGGTTGCGTAACAAATAAAATCATCACCTACACAGAAATTTGAACCTAGGCTTTACTTCATTACAGTCGAATTTCGGTAGCGGCAAAACTCCACTTAACAGCTAAACTTGACAATTTCACGCAACGTTCTGAGAAAAAAGAAGGCCACTTTTATCATAGTGGCGCTCATTTGGCTCGGACATTTTCGGGCGCGCGACTGTGGATCTACAGTTATAATTGATCAAAGCATACACAGCTCTGCATGTGTGTCCCCGCAAAAGTGAAACGGTCGTTGACTCAGCATTATGCTGAGGCGTTAGACGCCTGCAGCGCTGATTTAATTTTGATGCTATATCAGTGGCCATTTCGCTTATTTTTTCGTTTGAATCGAATTTTTTAGTTTTTCTTCGTTCGTCGGCTCAGGGGGGCTACTCCGAAATTCGAAAATCGAAGTTCGTATCGCATCGTCTTGCTCGCTCTTGTATTAAATACTATTAGCGTGAGAGGAATGGCACGATACGAAGTTCGAATTTTGTGCTTCCCAGTTAGCCAATCGATTTTCGACCTGCAGTGGTATAGAACAAGGGTTCCCAACCTTTTCTTGGTCAGGGACCACTTTTATATTATTCTTGTTAGCAGGGACCACTATGTAGGTGTATACTTAATAAAAATAATAAACTGTAATAATCAAACTGAAACTTTAATAAAAAACTCAATAGCAAATTACAAAAAAGAAATTTAAAATCATTCACGGACCATATTTTGGCTTCTGCGGACCACTGGTTGTGAACCACTGGTATAGAATAAAGTTTATATAAAAAATAAAAAAGTTTTAATGCGAATAAATAAATTTGAATTTGGCACGGATACGTGCTAGCTAACGCAGTTCATGAAAATTTAATTGTAAGCATACGAGGGGTTAATTATTGTCTGTGGTTTAAGGTGATCCCAGCGGAGTTGGCAGCCCGAGCGGCCGAGTGGAGCGCGCACCGCGCGCCCGACGGCCGGCCCTACTACTACCACGCGCAGCGCCAGGAGAGTGTCTGGGAGAAGCCCAAGCCTATGAAGGAGCTGGAGGGTAAGTGTGGGAGGCAGACTGGCAGTGGAGTGCCCTACTGTTGTCAGGAGAGCTCCCGCCTTAGCCTTCTGAACTTAACCTATCCGAGTCGCTTCTGCCCCGAAACGTCTTGCTCGCTCGCTGCCTAAACGGGGATTTTTATAATTTTTCGGCCTTTCGTGTGTAGGTATGTTAATCTTGGGGATTGTAGTATTCGGGCTTTCGGTCAAACGTATTTTCGGGATTTTGAACTTTCGATCGTACAAACATTCGGCCTTCAGTTCATAGGTTTTGTGAAACTCGGTTTTTCGTACTTCGGTATTATTGATCATCGTACCTCGCGCGAACAATACTTACGGACATGCGTAGGTCGCACTCCGGTAGTAATCCCCATTTAAATAGTCTCTAATTTTATTCTAGGATCGTCCGATTTAACTGTTTGTTCGTGCTTTCAGAATTACAAATGAAGATAGCCGAGGAGAAAGGCGAGAAAATAGAAAAGAAGGATGGTTTGGATATGGAGAAAATCAAAGGTATGTCCACTCTTGATTATACATGTCATATTTTATCAACATTTTATTTCCCATTTAAGTTTCCGATTGTTAGGGTTCCATACCCAATGGGTAAAAACGGGACCCTATTACTGAGACTCCGCTGTCCGTACATTTGTCTGTCTGTCCGTCTGTCACCAAGGCTGTGGCTGTGTCTCATGAACCGTGGAAGATGAAATTTTCACAGATGATGTATTTCGGTTGCCGCTATAACAACAAATACTAAACAACAGAGTAAAACAAATATTTTAAGGGGGGCCCCCATACAACAGACATGATTTTTTTGCCGTTTTTATAGACACTGGTATGGGCCTGGGTTCGATTCCCAGCGCTGGTCTTTCTTCTGGTTTTTTCTGTGCATCCATATTTCAGTTTGTATTTAGTATGAAACACCAACATATTTTATCTCCAGTGATAGACGTGGAAGCGCACGCGGAAGCGGCAGCGGCGGCGGAAGCGGAGCGGCTGGCGGCCGCGGAGCGCTCGCGGCTCGACGCGGAGCGCGAGATAGCCGAGAGGGAGCAGGCCGAGCGCGACAAGGCCGAGCTGGAGAAGAAGGAGAAGGAGGAGAAGGAGAAGGAGAAGGCCAAGAGGAAGAACAAGCCGATCTCGATCATGCCCATATCCGGGACGCCCTGGTGAGTCAGCTCGTTTCTATAGCCAACCAGTTGTGCTCGGAGTTTCTCTGAAAGATAGAATCCGCAAAGAGGATATCCGACACAGAGCCAAGGATGATATAGACTGGATTGGCAGTCGCCATGGTACGGATCGCCGCGGTTTTTGTTGTTCGATTATTAAATCTAGATGGCGCTGAAATATAGCCAGAGGCTTTGAAGGCAAAACAATAAGATTACAGATGTTTCATATTACTACAAATGTATTATTTTTTAAAAAAAATTATCTACCCCCGTGCCTCTGTACCCCGCGGGCGAGGACTCGTTTAAACGGTTTAGCTATAGCTATCTAGCAACTAGATTACATCCAGCAGAGATCTAGATCTAGAGAGAGAGATATATAGATGGAAATGTGAAGGTCTGGATTCCGATGTGAATTACCAAAATATTACATAGCAGTCTTCATGTTTCCGCACTTTTGCTTTTAACCACCTGAGGCCCACGAAAATTTTGTTTCAATGAACTTTAAACTTATATCACTTTTGAGTGAGTTCGATGTCACATTAGAATTAGTCCTTTATTAGAACAATATTTTCGTGGGCCTCAGGTGGTAAAGGTTTTCATTATTTTGTGAGAATGCAGATAAAAAGTAGCTTATGGGGTATTTCAGAGATGCAGCTGTTTAAAAAGATTAATTTGCCGAAATTCAGCACAACAAGAAAAATATAATAAAACTAAAACCAATGTACGCACGCACGCGTACAGACACAATCACAAGCCGACCCCTCACCCTTTTAAAATTTAACACGTTTTACGTCATAACTTGTAAACTTCATTAATTCCCAGGTGCCTGGTGTGGTCCGGGGACGGGCGCATGTTCTACTACAACCCCACCACGCACAAGTCCGTGTGGGACCGGCCGGAGCAGCTGGCCGGCCGCGCCGACGTCGACCGCGCCACCGCCTGCCCGCCCGCCGCCGTCACCCAGGTACGGCACATCCCACGCACCAACGGACCGGCCGAGCGGCTGCTCCGGACTGTTAGAGCGCGTGTTGTACCAACCCCACCACGCACAAGGCCGTGTGGGACCGGCCGGAGCAGCTGGCCGGCCGCGCCGACGTCGACCGCGCCACCGCCTGCCCGCCCGCCGCCGTCACCCAGGTACGGCACATCCCACGCACCAACGGACCGGCCGAGCGGCTGCTCCGGACTGTTAGAGCGCGTGTTGTACCAACCCCACCACGCACAAGGCCGTGTGGGACCGGCCGGAGCAGCTGGCCGGCCGCGCCGACGTCGACCGCGCCACCGCCTGCCCGCCCGCCGCCGTCACCCAGGTACGGCACATCCCACGCACCAACGGACCGGCCGAGCGGCTGCTCCGGACTGTTAGAGCGCGTGTTGTACCAACCCCACCACGCACAAGGCCGTGTGGGACCGGCCGGAGCAGCTGGCCGGCCGCGCCGACGTCGACCGCGCCACCGCCTGCCCGCCCGCCGCCGTCACCCAGGTACGGCACATCCCACGCACCAACGGACCGGCCGAGCGGCTGCTCCGGACTGTTGAAGCGCTTGTTGTAACAAGGAGCTAGCTGTTACTCAGGTACCACGAAGCATCCACCTACAAACGGTCTGGCCGAGCGGCTGGTCCGAACTGTTAAAGCACTTGTTGTACTGCAACCTGACGACGTACAAGGAGCTAGCTGTTACTCAGGTACCACGAAATATCTACCTACAAACGGACTGGCCGAGCAGCTGGTTCGATTATTAAAGCACTTTGCTCTACTACAATCTGACGACGGACAAGACGTGCGTCCGTAGCAGTCATACAATCCACCTACAAACGGTCTGGCCGAGCGGCTAGTACGGACTGTTAAAGCGCTTGTTGTACTGCAACCTGATGACGAGGAGCTCGCAGTGATTACTCAGGTACCACGAAACATCCACCGACAAACGGACTGGCTGAGCAGCTGGTTTGAATAGTTAAAGCACTTGTTCTACTACAATCTGACGACGGACAAGGCGTGCGTCCGTAGCAGTCGCATAGGTACCACGTACAGTCCATCTACAAACGGTCTGGCCGAGCGGCTGGTCTGAACTGTTAAAGCGCTTCTTGTACTAGGGTGAATCAACTTTTTAATGTTGTTTACTCTGTCCCCAGTTGCCCAAGTGACATCTTCACACTGTTTCATAGATAATGCTTAGGTTGTCCAAGGGACAAAATGTGTGGCATAAAAAGGTTGATCCACCCACTACAACCTGAAGACGGACAAGGCGGGCGTCCGCAGCGGTCACACAGGTACCACCTACAAACGGAATGGCCAAACGGTTACTGCCGTTACAGGAGGGTTTTTCCTCTTCACACACACACGCACACACGCACGAGCACACACACACAACCACACATAGCGGTCAAACTTATAACACCCCTCTTTTTGTGCCGGGGGTTAAAAATAAATTTAACTACAACCAAGGATAATAATAGACTGGATTAGCAATCGCCATAGTACAGATCGGCCGCGGAAAAATAGTTCGATTATTAAATCTAGATGGCGCTGACATATAGCCCGAGGGTTTGAAAGCAAAACAATGAGACTACAGATATTTCATATTACTGCAAATGTATTATTATGCAATATTTTTTAAAAATAATACATTCGTAGTAATATGAAACATCTGTAGTCTTATTGTTTTGCTTTCAAAGCCTCGGGCTATATTTCAGCGCCATCTAGATTTAATAATCGAACTATTTTTCTGCGGACGATCTGTACTATGGCGATTGCTAATCCAGTCTATAATCATCCTTGCTACAACCTAAACACGGGCACACGAATATCGACATTGGAACTTTTGATCACGCGTCCACACTCGCCCTGTCCGCCCGCTCTGCTGTAACGTTGCCTAATGAAACATTGGCCCAGTATTTCCAGCGTAAGGAGGCGACGGCGCCGGCGGCGGCTCCCGTCAAGCCCGCCAACGGGGACCTGAAGCGCGCCGCTGATTCTGACTCTGATGACTCGGACGCCGAGCCCGCGAAGAAGGCCAAGCCTGAAGAAGGTATGACTGCTACATTGTTGAATTTAACCCCTCGTATGCGGGAAGTGAAAAAAATCGTGCATTTCTAGTCTCAACTGTTTCATATAAAGCCTTTGATCAATTATAACTGTAGATCCACAGTCGCGCGCCCGAAAATGTCCGAGCCAAATGAGCGCCACTTTGATAAAAGTGGCCTTCTTTTTTCTCAGTACGTTGCGTGAAATTGTCAAGTTTAGCTGTCAAGTGTCAACCGAAATTCGACTGTAATGAAGTAAAGACTAGGTTCAAATTTCTGTGTAGGTGATGATTTTAATTGTTATGCAAACAAATTAAAAAGTTCGGACATTTTTTGAAGGGGATTTTGTTCGGCAATGTGTATCTTCTGTTATAATTGATCAAAGTATAAAGCCAATGATAAAGATTTAAAAAAAAATACAAAAAGATAGCCTTAAATCGGGTATGTATAACAATACCGAAGTACGAAAGACCGAATGTATTAAAACATCGAATGGGTCAAAAGACCGACAAGATTTTTTTCTCAAACCGTAAACTTCTCAGAATTTATTAAAACGGCATTATACAGAACCCATTAGGTTAGGTTAGGTTTGTTTTATAACAATCTTAAAAAGTTAACGGTTTCAGAAAAAAATCGCGTCGGTCTTTTGACCCATTCGATGTTTTAATGCATTCGGTCTCAACTCAACTTGAGTTTAACATTTGGTAGCATAGCATACGGTTGTGGTAACTCCGAGGATGAGCTCTGGTTGAGTTCGAAACGCGTCAGTGTAGCTTGGTGGTGGTGATAGTTGTGTTTATGTGATTTGTGTGTGTTCGTACAGTGTGGAGGTGGAGGAACTGCATGAACACACATTTCTTGCATAAACGTAACTATTGTAAGGTCGCGGGTGAGCAAAGTAATTGTTTTAGTTCATTAATATGGACCTCCGCAAAGTAACGCCTGATTCAATAAATTAATTTAAAAAGATTGCATTCAAAGCGTCCTTAGGCTGGTTTTAGTGTCACGCGGATCGTTCTTACGGATTTCTACGCACGGACCAATATACAGGGTGTTTGGTAGCTACGTACAAAGCTTTAAGGGGGTGATAGCCGAGGTATTTTTGAACATTTTTAGCCATATATGTCTTAGCCGAAATTTGATATTTTTTTTTTAAATTGAAGACTTAGAAATTTTAGGAAAATACCCAGAATTTGATAGTCACGAGTCAATATTGCCCCAATGAGCGTTAATTTGGAAACCAAATCTTTTATTTCGGATAGTTTAATTAATGTGTATTGGACCAAATGAAATAATTTTTAAGTGTCTTTCTTGCCACAAAAACAAAATGGAGGCATTCGAAATTACTAAAAATGTCTTAGGTTCGAACAGAGTCATTTTTCTGTGCCATAAAAAATAATTAAAAAAAAATCCTTGAAATGTTCAAACATTTTTAGAAACATGCCTGTTTATTGCTCTTTCTTTTAAGGTATCACTCATTGACATTGCTTGCTAAATTTGAGATAAAAGTAAAAACCAAACTCAGGGAGCACTCGCTAAGAATGCATTAGTCTTGAAATTTAACTAGTAAATAGCATGTGAAAAAGACAAGTCTGCGTCATTTTTCTGTGCCATATTTAAAATTTCCAAATTAACGCTCATTGGGGCAATATTGACTCGTGACTATCAAATTCTGGGTATTTTCCTAAAATTTCCAAGTCTTCAATTTAAAAAAAACAAATTTCGGCTAAGACATATATGGCTAAAAATGTTCAAAAATACCTCGGCTATCACCCCCTTAAAGCTTTGCACGTAGCTACCAAACACCCTGTATATTAAAACTGCTGTTGGAACCGTCCGCATTACTCTAAAAAGGGTGCGCCTCGATAGATATAACAACATTTGATATAACTGTAACATTTGGTATAATGCTACATTTTATATAATGCGATTTACTCAAAAAGTAAACTTCGGAGGATTGATATTAATTCTATTTGATATGTATTAGGTTAGGTTAGGTTAGTTTATTTTATAAAAGAATCGTAGAATGTTTACTCCTCAAGTAAATCGAATTATGTCAAATGTAGCATTATACCAAATGTTACAGTTATATCAAATGTTGTTATATCTATCATTACACACCCGCATTTAGCCTTGGCGACCAGAACATCTTAGTTGTATTTTATTCGTGTAGCAAAATGCCTTGGTCTGTAAAACGCCCTCATTGGTCATTGCTATAAGCCATAGTAGACGGAATGACTTGGTTGTAAAACGACTGACTCTGGTCTGGTCTTGAAAATCTATTTAATACAATCAAGACCTTACACAATTGAGTCATTCTGCCTACTTGTGCATTTAACGACCTAGACGTTTTGCTAAGTAAGTCTTCCTGAAACTAAGACATTTTTGTAAACATGGCATTATATAACCATGTTATTTTGCATACTTGGTCAGTATACTACTGAGCCGTTTTGCTCGCCAAGGCTTAATGCAAGTAAGGCCAACGGGACCCGACCCATCCGTACTAACCGTCCGCGTGACACTAAAACCAGCCTTAGATACTCCGCAAGCGTTTTACCACGTCTGTGTGTCCACAGTGAAGAAGGGTCCGCTGTCGTCGCTGATCGACGCGGGCAAGGAGGCGCGCATCGAGGCGGAGGCGCGCGCGGCGCGGCAGCGCGCCCTGCTGCCGCTGGAGCAGCGCGTGCGCGTGTTCCGCCAGATGCTGGCCGAGCGGGACGTGTCCGCCTTCAGCACCTGGGAGAAGGAGCTCAAGAAGATCGTCTGCGACTGCCGGTACCTGCTGCTGACGTCCGAGGAGCGGAAGCAGGTGAGTGCTGACTGAAGCGGGATACTTTAGAAGCTAGATAGGTTGCAGCACCTGGAAGAGGCTTGAAAGGACCATCTAGTCAGCTGGCGCTTACCTCCGAGGAGCGGAAGCAGGTGAGTGTCGGCTGGAGCGGGCTATTGCAGATGCTGGATAGGTTGCAGCACCTGGAAGAGGCTTGAAAGGACCATCTAGTCAGCTGGCGCTTACCTCCGAGGAGCGGAAGCAGGTGAGTGTCGGCTGGAGCGGGCTATTGCAGATGCTGGATAGGTTGCAGCACCTGGAAGAGGCTTGAAAGGACCATCTAGTCAGCTGGCGCTTACCTCCGAGGAGCGGAAGCAGGTGAGTGTCGGCTGGAGCGGGCTATTGCAGATGCTGGATAGGTTGCAGCACCTGGAAGAGGCTTGAAAGGACCATCTAGTCAGCTGGCGCTTACCTCCGAGGAGCGGAAGCAGGTGAGTGTCGGCTGGAGCGGGCTATTGCAGATGCTGGATAGGTTGCAGCACCTGGAAGAGGCTTGAAAGGACCATCTAGTCAGCTGGCGCTTACCTCCGAGGAGCGGAAGCAGGTGAGTGTCGGCTGGAGCGGGCTATTGCAGATGCTGGATAGGTTGCAGCACCTGGAAGAGGCTTGAAAGGACCATCTAGTCAGCTGCCGCTTACCTCCGAGGAGCGGAAGCAGGTGAGTGTCGGCTGGAGCGGGCTATTGCAGATGCTGGATAGGTTGCAGCACCTGGAAGAGGCTTGAAAGGACCATCTAGTCAGCTGGCGCTTACCTCCGAGGAGCGGAAGCAGGTGAGTGTCGGCTGGAGCGGGCTATTGCAGATGCTGGATAGGTTGCAGCACCTGGAAGAGGCTTGAGAGGACCATGCAGACCACTAGTGCTCACTTCCGAAGAACGGAAGCAGGTGAGAGCCGGCTGGAGCGGGCTATTGCAGATGTTAGATAGGTTGCAGCACCTGAAAGAGACTTGAGAGGACCATCTAGGCAGAAGGTGCTCATCTCCGAAGAATGGAAGCAGGTGAGTGCTAGCTGAAGCGGACTACTGCAGATGCTAACAGGTGTCCTCAGCACCTGGGAGGAACTCTGGACCACTGGTGCTCACCTCCGAAGAGTGGAAGTAGGTATAAATCGAGTCATTCATGATGACGCGTGCCGTAAATCAGAAATCAGAAATGTTTATTTGCTTGAATACAGTCAATAAGATGTTAAAGTAATAATGTCCAGTGCATTCGGCCTGCATGCAGGCGTGCAAATGATTTCAATTAAATTATTACAATTAATAAAAATTACAAAATGCCATAATATTAAACAAAAAAATAAAATAAATAATAAAATGTCAAATAATAATTCGTAAACTGAATAATATAGCGAGAAATAGGAAGAGAGAAATAACATATTAAATTACTTATTAATATTACACATTATTATCATCATTGTTGTCGCTCAAGGTACATTTTAACACTATAAAAACAATTGCTCATTAGCCAGTCCGTAAGGCAACGTCTAAAATTGTTTCCATCTCGAATTTAGTAGTTCTTATTGCATTGTCATTAGGGTCTAAATTCACTGTCACTAGCTATAAGTGTCGGCTGAAGCGGGCTTCTCCAGACTCGGGCCCGGAACGGGTCGTCAGCACATGGGAGACTCGAGAAGACCATCCAGACACCTAGTGCGGTTAAAAGCGACGAAATTTCGCACATAAATTTCTGAAAAACTCAGGTGCGAACCGGGATTTGAATCCACGACCCATAATAGGCCATAGGCAATAGGTCAAACCACTAGGGCACTAGGCCACCACGGCTTACCTACTCTAATAATAAAATACTAAACTGTCAGTCAATTGAAATTGCAAACAATGTAAACAAACTTAAATGGCTTTATTTTCCATTATCCCTTATCAAATACTGCTAAATCCGTGTGTTATTTAATCAATACTCACCACAACACTATCCTAAACCATTAAAACAATAAACAAGTGCTAGAATATGGATATTTCATTAAATGGTTTATACAGGGTTATTGGTAATTCGACGTATTCCCGTTAAGGGGTTATGGGGGAGGTCATTTGCAATCATTTTTGTCCCATAATGCCTTATGCAAAAATGAACCATTTCTGAGATAATTAAAATTTAAGTTTTTTGAAAAAAAAGTCGGAAACGCATCTTCAAAAATTTATTTAAAAAAAAGTTGGCCATTTAAGTAAACTTTTTTTATTTTTTTATGTACAAGATAAAATAGCTGTTTTTATGCAATATTAAAAGTATAATTATCTGTACACGTTTAAGAACGCAAGACCAAAAAGTAAAAAAAATATGATTTTTTTATAAGGTTGTTCAAAATGAATGGCACAATAACAGAAAATTTTATTACTACATTTGGCGTGCAGATTGTACGGAAAACATGCACGTATTTCTAGCTTTCTATCAAGCTACTAAAACTATCATTTTTGTAAATGGTTGCCAGAAAAAAATAATCACAAAGGACGTAGGAAGAAAATCACGACCGAACATTTCTCAAAATCAACTCATCAATGAAAAATTTATTAAAAAAAAAGTTGGCCATTTATGTCATTTTTTTTTATTTGGTTGTGTACAAGATAAAATAGCTGTTCTTATGCAATATTAAAAGTGCAACTATCTGTACACGTTTATGAATGCGAGACCAAAAAGTAAAAAAATATATGATTTTTATCAGGCTGTTCAACATTAATGGCACAAAAACACAAAAAATTAAAATTTGTTGTTTCAAATTATGAGAAATAAAGAACTTATTTGAAAATAGAACTTCTTACTTTGATCATCTTATAAAAAAATAATTAACTGTGTTTATTTTTCGTAATTATTATGATCCCAGACATAGTAATCTGCTTAGTAAATAAAATGTTGTGCATTAACTAAACGAATTTGCCGCCGATTTTCAAAAATACACAATGTTTTTTTAATAAGATTATCAAAGTAAGGAGTTCCATTTTCAAATTGCTTCTTTATTTCTTATAATTTGAAATGGAAGTTCTTACAAATTTCGTAGTCAGCAACTGCAACAAATAAGGAACATTTATGATGGGTATCAAATGTAAATAAAATAAAAACATCGTCGGATTTCAAACTTAATTGTTTTTTGTTTCAATTTGGTATTTTACATTAGTTATTGTTGTTAGTTGTATTTATAACAGTTATTATTGATAGATTCAGTGTGAGTTAATTTAAAAAAATGTTCGGACGTGATTTTCTTCCTACGTCCTTTGTGCTAATTATTTTCTGTCAAGCATTAACAAAAATCATATTATTACTTAATAGCTTTTTAGAAAGCTAGAAATACGAACACTTTTTACGTATAATCTGCACGCCAAATGCATACGTAAAATTTTCTGTTTTTGTGCCATTAATGTTGAACAGCCTGATAAAAATCATATTTATTTTTACTTTTTGGTCTCGCATTCATAAACGTGTACAGATAGTAGCACTTTCAATATTGCATAAGAACAGCTATTTTATCTTGTACACAACCAAATAAAAAAAAATGACATAAATGGCCAACTTTTTTTTTAATAAATTTTTCATTGATGAGTTGATTTTGAGAAATGTTCGGTCGTGATTTTCTTCCTACGTCCTTTGTGATTATTTTTTTCTGGCAACCATTTACAAAAATGATAGTTTTAGTAGCTTGATAGAAAGCTAGAAATACGTGCATGTTTTCCGTACAATCTGCACACCAAATGTAGTAATAAAATTTTCTGTTATTGTGCCATTCATTTTGAACAACCTTATAAAAAAATCATATTTTTTTTACTTTTTGGTCTTGCGTTCTTAAACGTGTACAGATAATTATACTTTTAATATTGCATAAAACAGCTATTTTATCTTGTACATAAAAAAATAAAAAAAGTTTACTTAAATGGCCAACTTTTTTTTAAATAAATTTTTGAAGATGCGTTTCCGACTTTTTTTTCAAAAAACTTAAATTTCAATTATCTCAGAAATGGTTCATTTTTGCATAAGGCATTATGGGACAAAAATGATTGCAAATGACCTCCCCCATAACCCCTTAACGGGAATACGTCGAATTACCAATAACCCTGTATACATTGTTCGCAATTTCAATTGACAGCGATTTTAATCACACAAATAAAAACCGGCCAAGAGCGTGTCGGACACGCCCAAGATAGGGTTCCGTATCCGTAGCCATTACGAAAAAATCAAGTAATATTTTTCTAAGGATTTCGTATGTGTACGGAATCTTCCAAGTTAGGTATCGTCAATACTTTGAAAAAAGCTCGTATCTCAAAATCGTTAATCTGGCAAAGTGAACTTTATTACGCGCATATCAAGGTTCAGTTTTGTTTACATGCTGATTTGAGGTAAGAGTTTCCAAGTAGTGACGGTATGTTTAATACCTTAGGCTACTATTTACTCTTAAACTACAAATAATTCCCAATCAATCTTAGCCGCTATAATTTTCCTTGTAAATTTAATATATTTACTACCATTTTGAATTTTTTCAAATTTTTCCACCCAACAGTTTAGATTTTAGGGGTATGTATTACAATACCGAAGTACGACAGACCGAATGTATTAAAACATCGAATGGGTCAAAAGACCGACACGATTTTTTTCTGAAACCGTTAACTTTTTAAGATTGTTATAAAACAAACCTAACCTAACCTAATGGGTTCTGTATGATGCCGTTTTAATAAATCCTGAAAATTTTACGGTTTCAGAAAAAAATCGTGTCGGTCTTTTGACCCATTCGATGTTTTAATACATTCGGTCTTTCGTACTTCGGTATTGTAATACATACCCGATTTTAGAGGGGGGGGGACGGTCGATTTTAATGAAATTTTTCACCTTAAGTTGAATATTTCGCAAACAAATCACTGAATACAAAAATCATGTAAGCAACCCCCCAATCGTTTTAAAATACCTATCCAAAGATACCCCACATTATAGGGTTAGTCGAGAAAAAAAAAATCACCCCCACTTTACGTCTATGGGAGGTACCCTAAAAAAATTTTTTTTAGTTTTTTTTATTTAACCACTTTGTCGGCGTGACTAATATATATATTCATGCCAAATTACAGTTTTCTAGTACTAACAGTCTCTGAGCTTAGCCGCGGACAGACAGACGGACAGACATGGCGAAACTATAAGGGTTCCTAGTTGACTACGGAACCCTAAAAATACTACTTTAATTACTGTTTAGTCCAACCGTTTAATAAAAATGGTCGTCAACAGGTGTACAATAAGTACGTGCGGGAGCGAGCAGAGGAGGAGAGGAAGGAGAAGAAAAATAAACTGCAGCAGAAGAAGAACGCGTTCAAACAGCTCATGGAAGAGGCCAAGCTGCACTCCAAGTGAGTTTGACTTTAACAACATGAACTAAAATTTATTATCTCGAAAACTACCTTCTCGTGGGTTACGTAGTAGTTGGCGAATACCGATTCATCCCATCACTAAACACTATTTCTACCCTCCCTTTCCTTACCAATCCAATCCAACTTTCTACGGTCTAACCGGGGGTAGAAAAACATTCCTTCATCTTCGTTCATCACGGCGGCGCGTTGGGTCGAGCTCCTGCTCCCTTCGACGATTTCCCGCGAATAAGTTGCGAATATCATTACAAATCACCCTGGGGTGGAAGAATCATAGAAGAGAATCAAGCGTCCAACAAGATCCAGCACGCGAGGGAAAGAATATCGAACCAGGTTAGATTCCCTAAAATTCCTTCTACTTCGCCTCCCCAGTAGTACACACTTTATATGGCGCGTTGTGCGTTTTCGGCCGCGCAGTCACGACCAAACTACTCCAATGACGCAGTTTAAAACAGTTTCCCCCAAAAAAGAGATGCCGATGAAGAAGCATGTGTGATTATCTATACATATAATAAATCTGTAACAAGTCGGTGTCTGTACATTGAAGATATTTGAGAAAAACTGTCACTAGGGCTATTTACTAGCGCAATAGAACCCAAAACAATGTTTTTTAGAATTATTGTCTGTTTATCTGTTTGTCTGTCTGTGCGTTTGTGCGCGCTAATCTCAGAAACGGCTTAACCTAGAAGGATGCGGTTTTCACTGATTTGTTGGTATTTTCTTGGATTAACATTTAGTGTTTGTTTCATTTGAATCGGTTCACAAATAAGAAAGATACGTCTATTTTAAGAATTTATAGAACAGTTTTTAGAAGTAGTGACTTGGGAGTAGGTACGGTGGTGAATGTGAACGCGGGTGTGCGGGGGGCGGGTAATTTTTTTTATATCGTTGAACTAAGGAGAGCCATAATTGATGAAAAAGCAAATTGGATAAAAAATAAGCTGCCCAAATTACTAATTCCACGCGGACGGAGTCGCGGGCAAAAGCTAGTTTTAAATAAATAAAATAGATGATAGAACCAGTTCTTCGTTGGACCCCAAATAGCATGGCGGGAGGACGGGGGCAGTTTTGGTGTTATTTGCCTTGTAGGCATTTAACCACTTATACCCTGTCTATTTAACAGAGTTAGCAAAGCGTTCTCTCTGTTGCACTTTTGTATGCAAATGAAAGGGACAAGAAACTGTCAGTGGGCGTCAGCAATCGCACGTCGATGGCGGGCTCGGCTTACATGCCGTTTGTTGGAATTTTTTCATCCGTCTCTCGTACCGTCTGACATTGAATTTTCTCAAGTAACAAAAGCTAAACGAGACAGGGAACCGGAAGCTTCAAACTTATTGACGTAAACCTTTGACAGAATTAAATAAGTTCTACTTACTAACCTAACAGTAAAGAGTATTTACATTGTAATTGCCTATTTTAACAAAAATTAGTAACCAAAGATAAGCACTTGAAAGCGTCCGCACCGCACGAGAGACAGATGTTGACTAAATTTTGACAGGCATCTTGTGCCGGTGCATCGTCCTTATCGCTGACCAATTGGCATTGATCACTTTTTTGCAATGTGGTCTAATTCCAAAACCATTTCGAGGAATAGGTTTATTAAATCATTTTATAACATTGTAGTAAAAAAATATTAAATGATCGTGTGTATTTTTGCAAAATAATGTTTGACCTTTGTTTGACCTTTCTGTGGGCATTAACTTTGAAATTCTTTGCAACAAGAAAAAAAAAGCCGTCCGTCTAGTTTCTCTATAGTTATTATCTATCACTTCGACGTACTTATCATCTGACAGTTTAAGGAAACTATTTTGAAAAACATTCTTCGCGTTTTTCATATTTTAATAATGGATTTATACAGGAAGTGTTTCATTCCTACTTGTGGAAATGATTCTGTCAATAGCCCAAACAAATTAATTGTTCGCATTAGAGAAGATTTACAAGAGAAGTGGTGCCGCAAAGTTAATTCAAAGTTTACAAGATGTACTTATTGTTGCGAGGATCATTTTAATGTAAGTATGGATTAAATCCGCCAAAGAACTTTCAAGGGAACACTTCTGACCATTTTATTTTATACGTACAAAAAATACTATAGCCGTAAATCGTTTTTTTACCCATTCTCTTGGAAGAATCGGCAACTTTAGTGTTATTGTTATTGTAATGTAAAGTGACATTGTCAGATGACAACTAACCATCGATTATGACACATTTTTTTTGTCATTATGTCTGTGGTTTATACACAGATTCAGCCGCGGCATGTAATTTACGAGAAGTCGTATCTCAAATTTTTAATAAATTATAAAAAAACATTGGAGTGATGAATTGCTGAAATATTCAAATTAGTTTCTTAAAATGCTCTATATTTTCGATAAAAAAAATAAAAAGGGGGGGTTAGAAAAAATGAACAATCCCAATTACGTGCATTCTCTGTTTTCTAGTACTAACTTTGTTAAATAGACAGAGTATAGGCATTTTGCTTTCTAGGCATCGACTGCAAGCAATCTGCTTCTTACTCAAATACACACTTGAAACATGCTGCTTCTAACTGTAACTTCTTTATATTGCACCGTCAATGCAATTGCAACATCGAATGGGTCAAAAGACCGACACGATTTTTTTCTGAAACCGTAAACTTTTCAGAATTTTTTAAAACGGCATCATACAGAACCCATTAGGTTAGGTTAGGTTTGTTTTATAACAATCTTAAAAAGTTAACGGTTTCAGAAAAAAATCGTGTCGGTCTTTTGACCCATTCGATGTTTTAATACATTCGGTCTTTCGTACTTCGGTATTGTAATACATACCCATTTCGTCTCGTAGAAAATATTGTGAACGCTCCCAATCAATACCGTTTGTTCAGGTCGTCATTCAACGACTTTTCCACGAAACACGGGCGGGACGAGCGCTTCAAAGGGATAGAGAAGGCGCGCGACAGACAGACGTACTTCAACGAGCACATCGCTGAGGTGCGGAAGCGGGAGAAGGAGGAGAAGGACAAGAAGAGAGAACAGGTGAGTCGCCGCGCCCGCCAGAGAGAGAGAGAGATATTGAGGCCACAGAGCAGAGACGTAGGTGCTTGTGAAAAAACAATGATACGAGGTGGAATTTTAATGGATTGCTATCCAAAATGGGACAGTGTTTTGTGATGTTCTCGCTTTAGAGCGGTGGGAATAATGATTTCGGTGGGTTCGAATCCTGCCGTGAAACTATGTTCTTGTAAGCTTTATGGAGAATCAGTTTCATCTCAAAGCGGATTGTTATATAAAAGTTGAGAAATGTATATTGAAGAGGCAACGCATTTAAATATTAGATAGATTTGGCAGTGATTTATTAACTAAACAGGATTAGAAGAAACGAGCAAATATTCAATTGCAAAGCACAGATTGATTTTGACTTGGAACTTTAATGTAGAATTGGAACTTGCACTTGGCTTATGTTTATATTTGTATTGAAGCCTTGAGGTCGGCTGGCACTTGAGTTTCGCTTCAGAAGCGCAGCGAAAACCGTTAGTGTTCGATTTTTTCCTCAAAATCTAACTTTGCTAGTTCCAAAGAGAAATAGTTCTTTTTTTGTTTTCAATACGCACTGCATGAAATAGTTTCTTGAATAGCTTATTAAACAATCGTTCATGTACTGCCGAAAAGTATTTTTTTATATATTTAATGTTTATGACAATTCTATGCTCGATTGCTGGATTAGGTTCGAGTCCTAATCTAAATGATTTCATCGATTTTGCTTGCACGCCTCTGATTGATAAATTTGAAAGTCATTTTTATGTCATTACTACATTTTCTAATACATCTTTTGACATTTTCAGCTTTACTTCGGTTCGATCCCGGAGTTTAAAAAAACTGTTTGAAGATTTAACAAAAAAATAATGATAAACAATTTCGAACAATATTTTTTATTAATTTATTTACTATTTAAACAAATCACGGGTTCGATTCCCGCGTTGAATAAGCTAGCGAATTTTTCTTTTCACTTTTATTGCTATGCGAAACTTCATGTTTTTTGACGTTTTGATGTTTCAACGTTGTTTTATAGTAAATTTTTAAATTATCTGAATATTTCTCCAAACACCGTCTATGATATAGTTTTCAGACTTCGCCAGATCGTATGTTTGTGACAATAAAACTGGCTAAAAGGCAAAACTGCATCAAAGACCGTGATAATTGAATTTAATTTGTTTACTCCACGAGCGTGTGTCTCGACACTGAACTTACTGCAGTCCGTAAGCCAACCAGAGCATGAAACTTTTGTATGATACGGTGTAAATAGTAATTTTGGATGGTCAGGACCGCACGCTCGGTTAGCTAACTCTGTAGCGGCGGCGGCGGCGGGCGGCGCCGGGCGGCAGCGGCTAGTGATCAATTGACGATTGACGATTGACGATTGATTAGTCATAGGTATGGGATTGCTTTATAAGTCTCCGGGGGGATTGTTTGGCGTCGCCACCACCGTTGAAACGGCCGTTGTTGATTGGATGGGATTACGGTAATCGTTAGGTTAACCCATAAGGCCCCATTTACTGGAGCATACTACCACTGAATCAAAAGCAGTTAGTTATCAAATATTTTTAAAGCTAGCCGTATTTTCAATAATTACAATGGAAATTGTGACGTATACTGAAAGCAATATGGTTGAAATTCCAACTCAGTGCATGTGGGCGCTAAATCGCCTCTCTAAAGGGTTAAATTTCCATTGTATAGTACACAGTAGTATACAATTGATATGCCTCACCGATGTACCTGCGCAGAAGTCGCGTTTTAGAAGCGCGGGAAATGCAATTGACCAATTGGCATGCTCCACGCGCGGCGCGTTTTTTTCCTGTGCGGCTATTGGTCGCTTACCGTGTTAGTCAGCCGCCATACTTCTGAGTGAGGACAATAGGTGCACTGTTGCACCTTATAAGTATATGATATAAGACTGATTTTAAGTTTGAATCGTATCTTCGGCTATCATCGGCTACTTCGTTCGTGTCTGCGCGACCGCAAACGCACGACGCGCCATATAAAGTGTGTACTAGTGTATGCATGTCACGGGATAAAAAAAACGAGAGGCAATAACATTTCATCGAAACACGTTGATCATAATTTTTTTTTAATCTTTATTTTAAGGAACTTTGATCAGGTAAATTGAACATGCCAGTTCCAATAGGCCTTAACTAGATAAAAAAAACTACCAACCTCACAAATAAAAATATGGCTCAAGCCAAGAGGGATACGACACGTCCCCCAAATCACACCCCAGACACAGACCGCCAGACCCGTGCACGGGTTCTCTGCTAAATAAACGTAGCACGGTCTATTTACTTACTTTCTAAAAACCCGTATACAAATCTAGCAGCCCGCGACAAAGGCTCCGACAGTATAGCTTAGAAAACACCAATATTTAAGAGGGTAAGGTTGCATCCCTAGGGATGCAAGGTTGTTGTAATATCGATAAAAATATCGATAATTATATCGAGGTAATGAAATTATCGATAGTTGATAATATCGATAATTTTGGTCGATAATATCGAATTTATTTAAATTTAAATAAAAAATATGCAGTTCACTGAATAAGTGCTTTATTATTATTATATATCAGCAGTATTTTACATACTTTTCCATCGAATGAAAACTAGAAATTATAATAATAATAATATTATAAGAAAAGGTTAATGTTCAAAGCCCATACAACCATATCTCTAAGGTCGTGAATTATCGATTTTTTTTCTTAGGATATGATATCGGTATAATCGTATCGTTATAGCGCAAATATCGATAAAAATATCGATATTTTACCTTCGATATTATCGGTTTTCCGATATATCGTTGCAACCCTAGTAAGGTCCCAGACTATAAATTCATTGCCAAAAAAAACGATAATTTGAGCGTAGTTTCAATTTCAATTGTTCAATCTAAACGCTTTCGCATAGAGCTCATTTTACAATGCAATATTTTAGAAACTTCTGTTGCGTGATGGCTACATTTTTAGGGTTCTGTACAGTATTATTACAATGTCATAAAGACGCTGTCATGGAAAAACATTTCGCACTCGAACTGTATCCAACTTGAAGGCAACACCTTGATCAGTTTAATCTGTTACATCAATTTGCCAGTATCGTTATTATAGTCCGACAAGCTCTGTGCGGCTCTCCGCGGAACCCTGTCGCAGTCAGCATTTGCCGCACTTGTTAAAAACAATCTCGTTAAGGACAGCAGAGACTCCCTGCGACAGGGTTCCGCCGAGCGCCACGCACGAGCTTGTCAAGGTATAGCTTTTTTTCCAGATGCTTTTTTCTCACACTGGTTTTTTACTGAAGCTTATTTTCACAGTAGCGTTTTTTTCTCAATTTGGATTGACACAGAAACAGTTTCGACGAGCTTTTGTTGTGTGCTTTTGGCCCTTCGGACCGATGCAAACTTAACATAACCTAAACCTACCTATAGGCCTGCATTCACTTTGATTAGTGCGGAGTGCAAGTGATTAGTAATTGAGGATGTTTAGTGCAGGTGTGTAGTGCAAGTAGTGTCCAATTCTTGTTCTGGCTCTGTTAAGTAAATGCCAAACCAGACGTGTTTAGTGGCAGGCGCGCTGCGAGTGAGGGGGAAGGGAGGGCACGCGGGACGTGGCTACTCGCAGCTCTCTCGCAAAAAAATGGAACACGCTTCTAATCACGTTACTACGCAGCCAACTAATCACCTGCACTAATCAGTCGCTGTCCACACTTGTTTTCTCCTAATCACTTGCACTAATCACCTGCACTAATCACTAATCAAAGTGAATCCAGGCCTTATGTTTCTGAGTCGATTAGAAGTGGGATAAAACGCGATTGTGAAAATAGGCTTCAGTAAAAAACCATTGTGAGGAAAAATGGGAAAGGACATTTTGCTACTATGAAATTACGGTTCTGGTAAATTGATCTAACAAACCATTTAGTCCTAAATAGGGGTTTGGTGTCTGGTTAACTCGTTAACCTTGTAGTAATCCAGTGCAAGGGTAATTTGTGGATCCCATCCATTCAACATACTATATCCGGTGAGCGGCAGTCGCGACGCTTGAACGATCGCCCCTTTTTCACTGAGCAACTAAAAATCGGTTACTGCAGACTGGAGGAAATACTTAAAAATAGTAGTTTTTTTTTATAATCCTGAAGACAGTATTTTATAGGATATCCGGTAGTTAGTAGTTCATATTTGAACAGTGAGATTTGTACTATCTGTCATTGAAAAAAAGATGCTTGAATTGGCGTAAGATAATGAAAATGCACTGTTGTTTTTTTTTATTTGAATTGGCAAGCGTGCCACTGTTCAAGTGTGACCAAAAAACATAGACAGTTTTACTAAGTCATTTATTTTTTATTATTCTCTAAGATTGGAAACTAGGTGTTTTAGATCCAGTTTAATTAATTCAGCAGTGTTAATATGTTTTATAGTGAAAATACTGTTTAGAAATTACTTGGAAGAAGTAATATCACGATTTCGCATATTTTCCTGTCTTAAAATACAGAAATGAAATATTGCAGAATTAAATTTTACTCATTTTTGATACTATATGAATATTACAGTTTATTTTTTTATTTTAAAAGACTTTAATTAGAAAATTTATTTAGAAATCGGTTGAAATTACTGTTGTCTTCTCAAAAGCGGTGGTTTAGTTTTTCTATGAAATTGTGGAGGTTTTTTAATCACCGCCCATTTACAAGGAATGTAAATTTTCAGCCTCTAACGGTCGATGAAATAACGAAATAAAATCAATAACAATCAAATCAAATCGTCAAATGATTACGTCATTACGTCTCGAAAATATATAAGGTTAGATACTACTTTAAGCCGATCAAAATTATAAAAAAACTTAGTTTCTCAAGGCCTGGTATTTCTAACATTTATTTATTAAATGATGGCCGATCTCGCCTCGTGGTGAGTGAATCTCTTTTTATTATATAGAGTAACAGCCCCCTATGCATGCTGAAAATGTGAGGCAATGTTGCCGTGAATGTATCTACTGTTACAGTAGATGTTACAACTCTACGGTGATGGGTTGCCATATCAAGAAATGATGAAATGTAAATATTTTGAAGCCATTTGAAGTTTTTTTTTTTTGAGAATTGGCAGAAAGGCAAAGATTTTTCACTAATTATTTTCTTTTCAGGTTTTTATTTTGTTTTTTGTTTGACTAAGAAGTTTTAATGAATTTGGCAAGGAGATAATGAATTTTATAATTGAGCTATTCAACAAGTACCTGCTAGGGGTGTTTTTGAATGGTGTCAAAACTACTGAACCGAAATACCATTTGATGCGCCAAAATTAAAAATTCTTAGTCAATTTTATAATTTTTCAAAAGTCGAAGAGACATTAAGTAATATTATAAAAGAGTAATACAAAGAATACATTATCTTGAGAATGATAATATTGTGAATTCGAGGTAAATTTTGAAGAACAGATAAATTAAATTGTTACAAATGTTCAAATGATGAACCCAGAGAAATGAAAATGTAAATTCATAAAATAGAATAGAAGAACAAATTTCACGGATGTCTTAATGGAAATCATTGCTGTGCTTTTGCTTTTCGAGTTGTTTCTGGCTTATGCTTCTTTTACTTCATCTACGATACCTACAGATTAGAGGTACAATGTGTGAGGCATGGAAATAGGAAAATGAGGGAATGGCATGGTTTATTAATGTTTCGGCGAAATTTTTTTCGCAAAGTGATTCATTTGGCAAAGGCTTGTGTTTAAAAGCATACCAAATATATTCTTAATGCTTGCCAAAACGGATGAATGCTAATCTAACCTAACCTAATATTTGGTGAGCAAGACATCCATTCTGGGAAGCAAAAAGGTATATTTTGGTGAGCATTTAAATTTGATACTTTGGCAAATGTTTCATTTGCAAACTGTTTATTTTTTCTGAAAAAGTGAACTTTTCAGGATTGTTATAAAACAAACCTAACCTAACCTACAGGATAGTCCTGAAATATATCCTGAATAGTTTACAGTTTCTGAAAAAATAAACAGTTGCCAAATGAAACATTATGCGAAGTAATTTTCGTCGAAACGGCAGTACCCAAAATGGCATGTTAACGACACACGCTGATCATAAATAAAGTGCAACTGAACATACGTACGTATTTAGTTCTGAGAGGAGGCCTGTACCCTGCAGTGGGACGCATATAATCTGGAATGATGATGATGATGAGCATAGTTACGTAAATTTCGTTGTCAAATTTAAAATCGATAATTCAAATGGCATCTGCTAGTTCTGTAGCCATGTATTCAACCGTGTTGAATCTAAATGCAATTTCCATTTGCATACGCGCACAATATAGACTCGCCGACAAATCTACAAATACGTCGACTAGAAAACAAAATCTCGTTTCACAACATAATTGTCATTAATTAGTGGTAGTCAACAGCATTAACCTTTCGTATGCCGGAATTTAAAAAAAAAAGTCTTGCATTCTAGCCTCAACAGTTTCATATAAATCCAATGATACAGATTTAAAAAAAAATACAAAAAGAAAGCCTTAAATTGGGTACGGATCCGGTACAAGGCATACGAAGGGTTAATAAGTGATCATTTATATACCTTGTCACTTTAACGTCATGTTTGAAATGTCATACAAAAATGTCAAACGATTGAAAACGTCAAGGTACAGAAATGACCACTTATTTAGCTTTGGGCTTAACATCACTAAATTTCATAATACCCTATTCACTAATACCCCTAATTTTCAAATTACCATGGGCTCATAATACCTAAAAATACCTAAAATTTCAAATTGTCTCATCTTAAAATTTTAAATTTTAGGTATTATGAGCCCATGGTAATTTGAAAATTAGGGGTATTAGTGAATAAGGTATTCTGAAATTTAGTGGTTTTAAGCCCAAAGCCTTATTTATTCTGTTGACCCTACAATAGTCTCTCCACTAGAGATGCGCCGAACATTCGGTAATTATTAGGTATTCGGCCCATTCGGCATAATTTTAAATGTTCGTATTCGGCCGAATTATTCGGTTAGATTGCCGAATATATAGCGAACAATTAATTAACTAAATAAACCAGATGTACAATAATTTATTGAATCAGGCGTTACTTTGCGGAGGTCCATATTAATGAACTAAAACAATTACTTTGCTCACCCGCGACCTTACAATAGTTACGTTTATGCAAGAAATGAGCTCTGGTTGAGTTCGAAACGCGTCAGTGTAGCTTGGTGGTGGTGATAGTTGTGTTTATGTGATTTGTGTGTGTTCGTACAGTGTGGAGGTGGAGGAACTGCATGAACACACATTTCTTGCATAAACGTAACTATTGTAAGGTCGCGGGTGAGCAAAGTAATTGTTTTAGTTCATTTAGTTCAGAAGTACAAGTAAAAAAGCAGTTTAAAAAAGTAATAATATTAATTTATTAAAGTAAGCGGAGTTGACAGCTTAGGGTGAAGCTAGACGAGCGTAATTTTGTGAGTCTTGACTGTGTCACGTGATGACCTGCATATTGTATGGCGCGACCGAAATTCTGCCGCTCACGACTCACAAAGTTACGCTCGTCTGGCTTCACCCTTGCTCGTGCCGCACTGCGCGGACCTGTACAAACCTGTTTTCTGACGGGTGATAAGGGCATTAAGTTGAACCAAATAAGTCGGCCGAATATTCAGTTCGGTGGAATCTACAGGGTGTTTGGTAGCTACGTGCAAAGCTTTGAGGGGGTGATAGCCAAGGTATTTTTGAACATTTTTAGCCATATATGTCTTAGCCGAAATTTGTTTTTTTTTTTTTTAAATTGAAGACTTAGAAATTTTAGGAAAATACCCATAATTTGATAGTCACGGGTCAATATTGCCCCAATGAGAGTTAATTTGGAAATTTTAAATATGGCACAGAAAAATGACGTAGACTTGTCTTTTTCACATGTTATTTACTAGTAAAATTTCAAGACTAGTTCATTCTTAGCGAGTGCTCCCTGAGTTAGGTTTTTACTTTTTATCTCAGATCTAGCAAGCAATGTCAATGAGTGATACCTTAAAAGAAAGAACAATAAACAGGCATGTTTCTAAAAATGTTTGAACATTTCAAGGATTTTTTTTAAATTTTTTTTTATGGCACAGAAAAATGACTCTGTTCCAACCTAAGACATTTTTAGTAATTTCGAATGCCTCTGTTTTGTTTTTTTGGCAAGAAAGACACTTAAAAATTATTTCATTTGGTCCAATACACATTAAACTATCCGAAATAAAAGATTTGGTTTCCAAATTAACGCTCATTGGGGCAATATTGACTCGTGACTATCAAATTCTGGGTATTTTCCTAAAATTTCTAAGTCTTCAATTTAAAAAAAAAATATCAAATTTCGGCTAAGACATATATGGCTAAAAATGTTCAAAAATACCTCGGCTATCACCCCCTTAAAGCTTTGCACGTAGCTACCAAACACCCTGTATATTCGGCGCAGCTCTACTCTTCACATATGTCACTGACAATTGTCACGTTGGTGATATAGGGGCCAGCAGTCTTATTGTCTAACGCTTCTGACGCTTGCCTCCGCAATGACTTTTTTTCCGTCAAACGGTATAAGATGATGTTCACTGTGGATGTGAACCGCTTCCAACCGTAATGATTGGGTATCAATGAGGGAGGTCTGTGTCCAGTAGTGGACGACCAGCTAAAATGATGATTGATGAATGATGATAGTGGTACTGTAACTCCGCTCATCACGTGTCTATATGTATGTATGTTGACTCAAATAAAATTGAGAGTACATGGGCTGTAGTTCTCACTCTGGTTCATCACGAATCGGGACCTTAGCACGCATCAATTACTTTGCTTATGTGAGTGGGATACCTCACGATGATTTCCTTCATCGAAGAGCTCAAAGACCTTGGTGTTTTTCAAAAGTACAGTACAGTAAATTCATGCCCACTTCTGAACATAGGCCTCTCCCAAGGCTCGCCAAACAGATCGGTCCCGCGCCATCCGCATCCAATATATGTATGTATGTTTGTTTATTTCGTGAGTCGAGCCAAACAATACAAGTTGTGTGTATGTGTTTATTGACATCACGCTTTGCTGCTGTCGCAATGATTTTTTAAACTTAATTTCTGTATTTTGACCAGAAAATCATCCGTAAAGTTTGTTTTTATGTTAAAAGTAAAGTCAGAGTTTATTTAGGTGTAACATGGTATTATGAAAGTAGAGGTATTTTATAAACTAGTAGTCTTCGTTCTGCCAAGTATCAAGTCTCTATGGCATCTATAGCTACCTACAGTTACAATAAGGTTACTTTTGATCCAATATAATTATATCCCGTGGGATTTTCGGTGAGAACCTTCGGCAAAGTAATATAAATGAATGAAATTACCCGATTTACCCTATTTCTAAAATACCAAATTCCCAGAACACCAGACTTTCCTGTCACCGTAGTTCTCTATGTAGGATTGCCAAAAAAGCTTGTTTTCAATACATGTTCCATTCATAACCGAATTCCCATAATACCAGATAGTGAAATCACCAGGCTCGTTAGGCAGGTCGTGGTCGTCGTGAGGAGGCGAGGGGGTCGAGTTTTACGAGCCTGGTGATTTCACTACCTGGTATTATGGGAATTCGGTTTTGAATGGAACATGGTGTACTGAAAACAAGCTTTTTTGGCAATCCTACATAGAAAAAAACACGGTGACAGGAAAGTCTGGTATACAGGGAATTTGGTATTTCAGAAATATGGTAAGTCGGCAATTTGCTATTCTGATATTTAGGGAACGAGCGAACCAAACGTCGATAATGCGACGCGTGAAAGTCAATTACAAATATTCATTTGTCTGGTTAACCCGACGCCATAACTGTTGGTTGTTCGTGATTATTAACATTTAGTTAAGTACCTAATTAAGTATGTATGTAAGTATGTTATCCGTTGTCTAGTACGCATAGTACAAGCTTTGCTTAGTCTGGGACTAGGTCAATATGTGTCAATCGTTCCATGATTTTTTATTATTTTAAAATGCCATGACCTAATACCTCTACTTTCATACTCCATAGACTAATCAGAGCATTGTCTTTCAGGAAATAATGCATATTCCCTCCACAGGTTCTAATGCCGTCTCTTTTCAGCGCCTAATGATTTTCCTTTACAGGAGCGAGATGCACGATGCGTTAGTTTTAAGAGCTGGCGGAGGGCGCGCGGCGGCACGGAGTAGGGGGTAGCTGAGCGAAATTGTTTTCTTTTTTAAGTACAGTTTACATGTTTTTTTTTTTTTTCAAAGTATAGCTTGGTAAATGGATTAAATCAAAAGTTATATCCACTTGAAAATCAATACATAGCATAACTAAAACTAAATTAAAAATAAAATTACAGTAAAAAATAATTAAACAAAAAATAACAATTAATAATTAAAATAAATCGAGGTCTCAAAGAACTAAAACGAAGTACCACCCCGGCTCAAAATTGTTCATAATACTGGCAGCATTGTCAGTATAGCTGGGTGCCCAGCGCGGTCATTAACACTGAATCAAATACGGTATGCCCCGCCGCCGGTGTGTCACCGTATATTTGATTCAGTGTTATAGAGCGCGCCGGGCACGCTCCGCCGGCGCCCCGCGCTCCCGTTTATGGTGGCCCTTGATGGCGCAGATAACTTTCTCAGAATCATGAGCACTATTCGTTTTTATAAAGAAATAAAGTGTCCTTATTTTTGAGACTGTGAATAGAATTCGCCGCAAGAAACTTGGCCCTAAGTCACTTAAAAAAAAAATAGAATACAATTTTACAATACAAATGCAATAACAAAGAAAAGTCCCTAAATAGAATTCGCCGCTAGAAACTTTGACCTACGTCACTTTAAAAAAAAATAGAATACAATTTTACAATACAAATGCAATAACAAAGAAAAGTCCCTAAATAGAATTCGCCGCTAGAAACTTTGACCTACGTCACTTTAAAAAAAAATAGAATACAATTTTACTTACAATAAAAACAAATGCATTATACAAAGAAAAGTCACTAAATATAATTGGCCGCTAGAAACTTTGGCCTACGTCACTTTAAAAAAAAATAGAATACAATTTTACTTACAATAAAAACACAAATGCATTATACAAAGAAAAGTCACTAAATATAATTGGCCGCTAGAAACTTTGGCCTACGTCACTTTAAAAAAAAATAGAATACAATTTTACTTACAATAAAAACACAAATGCATTATACAAAGAAATGTCACTAAATATTATTGGCCGCTAGAAACTTTGACCTACGTCACTTTAAAAAAAAATAGAATACAATTTTACTTACAATAAAAACACAAATGCATTATACAAAGAAATGTCACTAAATATTATTGGCCGCTAGAAACTTTGACCTACGTCACTTTAAAAAAAAATAGAATACAATTTTACTTACAATAAAAACACAAATGCATTATACAAAGAAAAGTCACTCAATATAATTGGCTGCTAGAAACTTGACCCTAAGTCACATTTTTCTAAAAAAAATATAGAATTCAGTTTTACTTACAACACAAACACAAATGCATTATACAATGAAAAGTCACCAAATAGAATTCGCCGCTAGAAACTTGGACCTAAGTCACTTTTTTCTAAAAAAAAATATAGAATTCAGTTTTACTTACAACACAAACACAAATGCATTATACAATGAAAAGTCACCAAATAGAATTCGCCGCTAGAAACTTGGACCTAAGTCACTTTTTTCTAAAAAAAAATATAGAATTCAGTTTTACTTACAACACAAACGCAAATGCATTAAGTATACAAAGAAAAGTCACTAAATAGAAATCGCCGCAAAAAAACTTGGCCCTATTTCACTTTGTTCTGAAAATAAATAGAATTCAGTTTTATTTACAACACTAACACAAATGCATTATACAAAGAATAGTCACTAAAGAGAATTCGCCGCAAAAAACTTGGTCCTCAGTCACTTTTTTCTAAAAAAAATATACAATTTTACTAACAACACGAAACGCAAATGCATTATCAAAGAAAAGTCACTAAATAGAATTCGCCGCTAGAAACTTGGCCCTAAGTCACTTTATGCTAAAAAAAATAGAATACAATCTTGCTTACAATACAAAACAAATGCATTATACCAAGGATGATATAGACTGGATTAGTTCGATTATTAAATCTAGATGGCGCTGACATATAGCCCGAGGCTTGTATTAAAAATAATACATTTGCAGTAATATGAAACATCTGTAGTCTTATTGTTTTGCTTTCAAAGCCTCGGGGTATAATGTCAGCGCCATCTAGATTTAATAATCGAACTATTTTTCTGCGGTCGGTCTGTACTATGGCGATAGCTAATCCAGTCTGTATTATCCTTGATTATACGAAGAAAACTCGCTAAATAGTTACAATACAGCATTTTACTCAAAAGCACAGCAAAACTAGAACACTACTCCACTGAATGGATTTATAGGTTATTATCCAGGTCAAATAACTACCTACATACATAGGTCAATCACAAGCAACAACTTTGATCAATTATAACTGTAGATCCACAGTCGCGCGCCCGAAAATGTCCGAGCCAAATGAGCGCCACTTTGATAAAAAGTGGCCTTCTTTTTTCTCAGTACGTTGCGTGAAATTGTCAAGTTTAGCTGTCAAGTGGAGTTTTGCCGCTACCGAAATTCGACTATAATGAAGTAAAGACTAGGTTCAAATTTCTGTGTAGGTGATGATTTTATTTGTTACGCAACCAAATAAAAGAGTTCGGACATTCTTTGAAGGGGATTTTGTTCGGCAATGTGTATCTACAGTTATAATTGATCAAAGAGCAACAACATAAAATAATAATTGGGTCGTTCTTCTTTTTTACCTACAATGAAACGAAGTTTTTCCGTTTTTTGGGTTTTAGAACTATCGAAAATTGTGGTTTCAGTGTACGATTTAAAAAAAAATTGCATTTGTTTTTTTATTAGAACTAATTAAAGTTTCCTTTTCGCCCAATACTGTTTTTTTTTTTTTTAATTTTTTTTAATTGTTTTTTTTTTTAAATAATGTGACAGAGTGGTCGTTTGCAGCGGAGACCACATTTTGGCTTACCACTCTGTCACGGCATTCTACGAAAAACAAGCGTTTGAAAAAAATGCTGGTTAGTGAAACTAAAAGATTACAATATATCATTAATAGTTAGAAAAATATGTGCGATAATTCGAACATTATAAAACCGACCCTTTTAAACCCTAAAAATCGCAGTCATTTATACAATGCTGCAGAACTTCAAACCAGCCCCTCAGAGTTTAACACATGTAACTGTACGTAACAACCGACTGTTATACACCTTCGTCCCGCCCCGCCGCGCGCCCCGCCCGCGCCCCCCTCGCGCCCGCCCATCCGCCAGCTAAACCCCGCCCTTCCTTCTAGGCTAAGAACGACTTCATAGCGCTCCTCAAGGAGAAGTCGGTCGACCGGCACGCCCGCTGGCCGGACGCCAAGAAGAAGGTGGACTCTGAGGCCCGGTACAAGGCCGTCGAGAGCAGCACGCTGAGGGAGGACTACTTCAGGGAATACTGCAAGATCGTGAAGGGGGAGCGGAAGAAGGAGAAGGACGGCAAGGAGAAGGGTGAGTCTTGGGGCTGGGTTGGTTAACGATGAAAAAAATCATCATCATCATCATAGGCCTCCCTCATCATCATCATCAGCCTATGCTCGTCCACTGCTGGACATAGGCCTCTCCCATGGCACGCCACTGAGCACGATCCTCGGCCACTCTCATCCAGCTCTTGCCAGCCGCCTTGCGAAGATCATCGCTCCACCGAGTCTGAGGACTTCCCACGCTACGTTTGCCGATCCGTGGTCTCCACTCAAGAACTCGTCTACCCCAGCGGTTATCGGTTCTTCGGGTTATATGGCCTGCCCATTGCCACTTCAGCGTGCTAATGCGGTGCGGTGCGTATGTCGATAACTTTGGTTCTCTGTCGGATCACTTCGTTACGCCCCTCCTTCCCTCATTGACGCCCAATCATTACGATTGGAAGCGATTTGCATCCACCCTGAACCTCCGGCCCTCACCAAATCGTCCGTCCATCTCGTTGCTGGACGTCCCACGCTGCGCTTGCCAGTCCGTGGTCTCCATTCCAGAACTTTTGGGCGCCAACGGCCATCTGTTCTGCGTGCTATATGGCCTGCCCATTGCCATTTCAACGAGCTAATCCGTTTAAAAAAAATGATTAAAATTATCAAATTCAAAATGATCACGATAAATTTAATTATTGTTATCCAAATTTTATTTTGTTCTATAATATTCAATAATTTTTGTATGCCTACTCTTAGAAGGTACAGTACCTGGGCGACCGAGCTCCGCTCGGGCTGAATCTCGGCATCAAACGTTTTCCCAGAGATAAGACCAAGCTA
Organism: Archips xylosteana; assembly: GCA_947563465.1. Lineage (NCBI taxonomy): Eukaryota > Metazoa > Arthropoda > Insecta > Lepidoptera > Tortricidae > Archips > Archips xylosteana. The sequence continues at coordinate 1,698,876 of OX387370.1, forward strand.
GATCAATTTTTCATCCCCGAAAATCCCCACATACCAAATTTTATCGAAATCGTTGGAGCCACACACAATGGTCTACACAATGGTTCTACACAATGGTTCTACACAATGGTCCTGAAATAAATCCTGAAATATTTAGTTTCAGAAGGTTGGGGTTGTTTTATAAAAATCCTGAAATATTTACAGTTTCAGAAAGAAATGCATTCGGATAAATGAAGCATTCGGTATTTTAAATATCCGAAAAAAAATCTAAATTTTGATAGGTAACCATTTATCTATATAAGTATGTTTATCGTCGTCTAGTACCCATAGTACAAGCTTTGCTTAGTTTGGGACTAGGTCGATTTGTGTAAGAGTGCCTTCCAAATTCGTAGTCATAAAGCTATGTTGTTGTCTTTAGAGCGAGACCGCAGCAGCAGTAAAAAGGACAAGAAGGACAAGGAGCGCGAAAAGGACAAGGACAAGGAAAAGGAGAAGGAGAAGGACAAGGAGCGCGACAAGGACGGCAAGAGGGAGAAGAAAAAGGAAAAGGGCAGCGAGGTTAGTGCCGTGGCTCATTGACTTTTTGCCTGATTTTTTGTACCGTAAAAAGGGGTAACTGAAGCCGGGACTTTAAAAATTAGATTTATGACGAACTATTTAATTCGTCGCCTACTCCTAATCGAAATCTTCATCGATCTTTTCGTTTACGTCTCAAAAACCAACATCGTAATGTCGATCTTATAGCTATATAAAAACTATCAAATTACACTGACGAGCAAAAATAAAGGGATGGTTACAAAAATGACGATAACTACAAAACCCGCTGTGATAGCTTCTTCGAGTAAAATGAGTTAAGTAAAGAGTTTTATTCTTAACAAGAAAAAGTTTAATTGAGAATAAAACTCTAAAGGGTACGTATCAAAATATATAAAGTTTAAAACAAATAATGGACGAAATACATAATGGTCATAATACATACTAAAATTTTCAATGAAACTATTGATTAAACGAATTTTTTTAATCGTGTAATCTACAGATTGGTTTAGGTTAGGTTAGGTTTATTTTATGAAAATCCTGTAAAGTTGAGAATTTCCAAGAAAATTACATTATATCAAACGACCATTATGTATGTCGTCCATTATTTGTTTTAAACTTTATATATTTAGATACGTACCCAACTCTAAAAACTCATTTTACTCAAAGAAGCTATCACAGCGGCTTTTGTAGTTATCGTCATTTTTGTAACCGACCCTTTATTTTTGCTCGTCAGTGTATCTCCAATTTGTATCGAAGTCGCCTCATTTTGCGGTACTGCTTTTGAAACTTGAATATTACGTTTTTTTTTAAACGAAGTCTAATTAAGACTAATTTAGTACCGAATTTTTTTATTGGTTAATTTAAAAATGTTTTAATATTTATTTTATAATAAAAGTGTTATTTTATAAGTGAACCTGCTTCGGAACGGTTGGAGCGACTCGTTGAATTTTTTTTTAGTCGTTTTGACGTCGTATAGTTTATTATATTTAATATCTGTACCGTGGTGTTTTAAAACGCTAAGATCTTACACAAAGTAACATGTCGACTAGCGCTTGGAATTTGTACCAAAAATGTTTTCGGTACTAGTGCTTGAAACTAGATCAACTATGGTCATAAGAATAAATAATAACAGAGTAGAAGGGAAACTCCCGCTCCGGCCGGACTCAAGGTCACGATATTAGAGTACTCCCTAAGAGAGAACTCAGTCAGGGTGTCACGGCCGGCGTCGCCGCACGCGCGTTTGGCTGTTAACTGTTTGCGCGTTCGTTTTATTGGAAACAAATAACAATTAATGACGTCAAGTTATTGTGGTGTATTTGGGTGTATAAACAATTCAAAAACGATGCCAAATCACCTTAAATGGCTTCTTTTGGTATGGCACTTGTAATAAATTCTTACTTAGAAGTACCTACCTATAATATGTAGGTACGTACAGTCAAGGATTTTTATTGTTAGGCCACTTGCCACTGTTCGCATTTTAGCCGTGTAATGCAAATCGGGTGAAGCCGCTTATACTGGTATATGCTGATTTGCATTACACGGCTAAAATACTAACAGTGGCATGTGGCCTAACAATTAAAATCCTTGACTGTACCTAATGATTTATAAATCTCATATTTTGTAAAACTAGAATAAAATAATGATTTCAAGGTAAATAATAACTTAATATTTTAGCGATATTATCTTTAGAGTAAGTAATATTTAAAAGTAAGCAACCCTAGCAACACGTCTGGACGTCAGAGGGGTGTAACGACGTGAGGGGGGAAGTAGGTATATAAATGGCGGCGTTCTGGACGCAGTCAAAAGAGATTCCCTTCTACTCTGTTATTATTTATTCTTATGCTATGGTATCAACTGTAGTGAGGCTACAGTAGACTATATGTGGGTTCAGTCGCACTATTTTCATTAGTGGTTCCAGAAATGTAAGCGTTTTTTATGTTGAGCTGGAGAGTGGAACAATATCTTCCGAAATAAAATAAAAGAGTGGAGTTTGAAAGCTTTTCTTTATTTACATTACTATCAGCAATATAATTACAGGAGTAAATCTTAAGTCAATGGAAGGCATATAATAACAACATTTTAATTCACTCCAAAAAGCAATGAAACAACAAAATAAACTATACTTCATTTAATTTAGAATTAGAAACCACAACAACATTAAGTTGCGGCTTGTGAACTGTAATCTCTTTACAATTTGTACTAGAGTAACAATTCGTCACTACTTTGAAATAAAGCTCGTATCTCAAAATCGATAATCTGGCTAATTGAACTTTACTGAGTGTGCAATAAGTTCAGTTCGGTTTTAATATTGATTTGAGATACGAGATTTTTTCAAAGTAGTGACGAAATGACGACACGCAAATAAAGTGACATTAAAACAATTTTATTTTGCAGCTCCCAGACTATTGTACTGTACTATTTGCTAGGTAAGAAATAGTTGACCAGACGCAATATAATGTTATTGTGGTTTCTAATTCTAAATAAAATGAAGTATAGTTAGCTAGAGAGTAGCGAGTAGTTTAGTTAGGTTAAAATGGTATGATTGTTCCCTTGTGCCACAGACGCTTAACCGTACAATCATAAATATTATTCCTGTATCACAAGGGAACTTCTTCCAGTCAGGCAGTTCGAATGGTCAACTACCAAAAAATCGAAACGTTTATTCTGTAAATTGGCTGCAAAGGGTACTTTTACATGCACTACCAGCGCTTTCAGAAAGGCCGCCATCGCCAAGAAGAATGCGCTGCAAGATTCTTGGCAGAAACTTTTTTATTTTTCAAGTATTTTACTTTATAAAAATATGCTTAATTATCAATGCAAGCAAGAGTAAACCAAAAATATGTACCAATTAACACGGTCTATTTTTTTTCACTCTGTCTAAATATTGGTTTGGGTTGACGGACTTGCTTGTTTTTCACTCTTTGAAATACCAATGTAATTGCGCCACCTAAAACTTAAATTCGTTTCTTGTAGTGAATCTGCTTTCGTTTATTAAATGACAATTGTCATAAAGTTCTTTTTCATAGTATACTTGTCATCGATTGTTACTCTCTTCTAACAGGTAAGTATTTTTATGAATTTCAGTCAGTTCAGTGGATACCTAACGGTGTCAACGAAAACAAATTATCCATTTGTCTGTCTGTCTGTGTTATTAAATCTTGTGTGATGGATTGTTTGAATTTTACAGTCACACTGTAATTTTTTATCTTTTTTCTATATCGTTCCAAAGTTTTTGTCTTCTAATCATGTCAACCCATAGAGCCATACTTTTTTCCTAACTGTAAATTTGTTCTGGGTTCGATTCCCAATGATAATGATTTTTATGACAGACTTTTAACACTTGAACCTTCCATAATTAAAAACCCTTGTTTACTTATACAAATGTTTTAATTATAATCAAACGGAATTTAAATGGGATTTAATAAGCCGATTGTCATGATCTGCGGGAGGGCTGTTGGCTACCCGGAATAAAAATACAAACAAGCCTTAATCATTAAAACTAAAGTGTTTTTGCAGTGCGTTTCGTATTGGGGGTGTAATGGAGGAGACAGACGGACAAACGGAGCGACGGTGAGGTGTTAGGAGCCATTATTAGGAGCCTGCGTCGGACACCCGCAGATAATGACACACGGCCGAGGGAACTTTAAGACCCTTACAGTCAGCAGGCGAAGTGTTGAAGCCGGGTAAGGCCGCGGAGCGTCTCAATTGCCATATCTTGTTATTTACAAAGGTTATTTGACATCACAAATCAATTGACATTCTCATAATTGATTTGCTCTTTATTGGTCCCTTATTAAATTCTCCCTCACTCAAAGTTGTCTGTAGAAGTCCCTTAAGTGGATAAGTTTGCCTTTGCAAATATGTCTCAATATTTCTCAATACTTTGTTTCTTGCCATTGTACAGTAAAAGGTTCATACACATACAAGCATACGTTTTATGAGCTGTCAAAATGCCATTCTCCAATGATCTTGTATGGTAATAGTGAGTGATCAGTTGTCACCCAACTCAATCGATTATTCATTTCAAAGCTTTTAAAAATCAAATTTTACAATTGATTGAAAAGTAATCTGATTTTCCATGTTTTTGCTTTTATATTCGATCCAAGGGACCAATTTTAGATTTTTTAAATTACATATTATATTCGAAAGTAGTGAAATATTTTGGTAAATTTGATATATTACAGCTATTTACTTGTCAACTAGTTGAAAATTTGTAAAAAGTTTGAGTTATCGTTTATGATATGGCAGTTATAACGCTTTGCGCCTTACTCACTCACCGAGTTGCAGACTACCTCGAAGATATGTACAGTCGATAGCAAAAACTAAAATAATGCTGGTCAATTCTTTTAAAAACACGTAACCATAACGCTATTGCTATCATAAAGACGTGTTTACACGTTTGTTACACTTACCTGCATCCATATTTTTGTTTTTGATTGTACATATTACTCTGTTATCAAGGGAGTTGACGTTCCTTTTTAAGAAATTGGGTCCCAATGAATAATTCCATTAATTTTTGCAATTTTGGGCACATGAATATCAATTGCTAAATATCCTGGTCACCGGCACCGGCTGGGACTGACTTCAATTAAAATATTAAAATAATGTATGACGTTTAATACATTTACTTTTCTTATGTTCTAGAATATACCAGAAGGAAAACTCGATCGAGGGAAAGGGCATGAGTAAAAAAAAAAATAGTTATTTTTAAGCGAATCGACTAACTTTGTTAAGTAACTTTTGGCCTTGTGTTGCGGTCCGATGCAGGTTCACTTTACCCGTTTTAAGGGAAAACGGTCTTTATATCCTATTATTTATAATGGCTCCTAACTATAAGTATGATTAACGATTTGATAACCACTAAAATAATATTATTAAGGCGAACGTGTAGGCCCTAAGAGCGTGTAAATAGGGTATTTGACACCATTAATCAATAATTCCAAGACAGCTTTAATCATTTAATTTTAAATCGGAAAACCGGATTAATAATCAATTAACTGTAGCCTTCAAATAAATAAATAGTTAGTCGACTAAATTAGTATTACCATACGAAATATATGGGAAAGTCGAGCTTTGACAGCTCGCGAAAAATACGTCAATTCAATTAGATATCGGATCAGAAAATTTGAAAAGAATTATTCAAATTATTATTTTAAACTTTATTGAAACGACTTTTTACTGAAAAAGACATTTCAAATATTTACGACCGGTACACGAGAAACCATTTAAGTTCGTCTGCGTCTGTTACTTACTGATAATATAGCTTAATGAAAGTGATGGAATCTTAGGAATTATTTCAGTAGTTTTTAGTTTATCCATTACAAACAAACACAATCAAATGCTTTATTTTTATAATATTAGTTAGATTATATCACACTATCATTTTATGAAAAAAAAAGATATAAAGGAAGATACATCAAGATTTTTTAACATGTTTCTATTAGATAGATATAGGTAGTCAGTAAAAAAAGGTGGTATTAAAAACAATTTTACAAAAACATGTGAGCAGTCTGTTAGAAAAGCTCTTAGAGGTCAGTATTACGTTTGTTATAAAGTGGTTATCATATCGTCTATTCTCGCCCCCAAGCCTCTTGCTGACGCTCCGTTGTTCAACAGAAATCCGACCAATCGACGGCGGAAGACGAGCCCAAACAGCCGACCCCCCCTCCCGACCAGTGGGCCGAAATACTAGGCATCCCCGGCAAAGACGAAAAGAAAAAAAAAGACAAGCAACCAGAACCATCGAACCCGTCAAAATCGTCATCTAGCTCACCGGAACTAATACGGTCACCGAAACAGCTCAGGTCATCGAAGAAAGAACTACCGACGCCCGAGAAGAAATCCCCCGTCAAACAGTCCCCCAAGAAGAGGAAAGCGGAAGCGAAATCCCCAGAAACAGAAAAGAAGGCGGCGAAAAAGACAATCAAGAACGAGAAGAAGCGGAAGAAGAGCGAGAAAGAATAGTGTTTGCTTTACGTTTTTTTCAAAACGCCCAAAAGAAATTGATAGACTCGGACTATGTTTTGTTGTGCGGTTCTCCTTCAACACAAGACACATAATAATAGTGTATATATTATTTTTGTGCTGCGCTGTACAGTGTATGTATATGCGGTGGGATGGTGCAGGGTTGTATGTTAGAAGTAGAGGTCCCTACTTAAGATGGAGGTACGATATCACAGAGTCAAAGGATTTTGTTCATGTTTTGCGAAGCAGCAAAGTAACTGAGCTCTACATTTCTAAACTGAGTTTAACTTATCGAGATGTTTTTCCAGCACGTGGCCATTTGAGTCAACTACACTGACGAGAAAAAATAAAGGGTCGGTTACAATATTGACGATAACTACAAAACCCGCTGTGATAGCTTCTTCGAGTAAAATGAGTTTAGTAAAGAGTTTTATTCTCAATTAAACTTTCCCTTGTTAAGAATAAAACTCTTTACTAAACTCATTTTACTCGAAGAAGTTATCACAGCGGGTTTTGTAGTTATCGTCATTTTTGTAACCGACCCTTTATTTTTGCTCGTCAGTGTATGAGTTAGCCGATTTTCGTTTCGCAGACGATTCATTTGACAGAGTAAACGTTTGGCATAATTTTATTACCACTTGCTGGTTTCGTCAAGTAGTCAGTCGGTGGCAAAGTGATACGTAGACCAACTTTTGAATTCGTTATATCAGTTAACAGAACAACTGGTGGTAGAAAAACCTCCCAATCATGTTAATAAAAATGTCCATGGTTTCTGATTCGAAACGTTTGAAATGAAATCTCCGTATGGAATGGAAGAGTTGTTAATCTGAAGAGTGTCAAACAACGCTGGTGCTAGGACAAAATCTAAATAATTCTTGTATATTTATTTCGGGTATCTCGGAAACTGCTCTGTTTCGATGAAATTGGCTAAGTGGAGGTCTTCGGGGGAGAACAATCGATCTAGCTTGGTCTTATCCCCGGGGAACACATGGGTTTTGTTCGGTCACTTGGGTACTTGTTTAGTATCGGACTATAACCGGTAAGGGAACAATCTTTCGAATCGCCCCTATGAAAATATTCAAAGAATGGATACATTTGTATATGCCATAAAACCGCAATCAAATAATTTTTGACGAACCAGTTATAACGCAAAAGGTTATTTGAGTAAAGTTTACGTATTCTACTGCCAATAGTTATTCGGTTAATTAACTGCCAGCTGAATCAAACACGTAAGAACTCGTCTGCCAACAAACTCAACGCAACGTTTTCTGAGAAACGAAAATCTGCTAATGGTTTTTCGGCGAAACACTAAATCCGTGTTTCTTTTGTCTGAGACAATACGGAGAAATCTAAACCATTCATGACATAAATGTTCTGGAACGTTTTATAAGCTATTTGACAACATCAATCAATTGACATACTTTTTATAAGCTGTCAAAATGCGAATCTCCCATAGCTACGAAAAAACTTTACGAGTTAATTGATGATGATTGGTTTTTCGTGTTTAAATAAACGATTATTGACCAGAGCTATGTTCGGAATTATTGATTAATGATGTCAAATACCTTATTTTAGGTTATTTGACTGTGTGCGGCGGTAGAATTGAATTGTTTGGAACGCTTTAAAGTAAAAGATGAAACGAAGGAACGCCCGCTTTTTACTTAATAATTAAAGTTCATAATCGTTATAGTTTGTTAATAAAATGAAAGGTATTTATGACTGACGAAGTAGTTGGTGTTATTTGATGTGACATAGGTGTGAATATTGTTATATGAAAAGAAATGCGTGAGATATGTTTTCGGATGCGCAATCTCGCAGTTAGCAAACACAATCTTTGCCATAGAGCCATATAACACTGGCGATTTGCGAACATGTTAGAAGCGGAGCGAACGTGCGTCGTGCTCACCGCAGAGGTTAATGGATGATGATGATGATTAGTTTTCTCGGTTCATACTATGCCACATCAAATAAACGGAACAACAATAATCACAATAAAATAAGTGTTTTTTATAACTGTGAAAGCTATCAATTCGGAAACTGTAAATAATGAACAAAATTGTAAATTTCCTAATTTTTAAGTCACTATTCTGTAATTAGTTTGTAATTTAGTATTACAAATCGTCGGGGATAGTGCAATACCGCGTAACTAGCACGTAAATACTGCGTATCTACACAACACCCACAGTGCAAAACTACGTAACTAGTACCAGTAAATACTGCGTATCTACACAAAACCCAACTTTACATGAGAAGCTTACAACGTTTCTAATCAGGATTTTACGTTCGTTGGCGGGAAATCTTAATTTGGCTACATTTGTTAGATACGCAGTATTTACCAGTGCAAGTTACGCGGTATTGCACTATCCCCGACGAAATGACAATTGTCTTACCATGTTGATTAATGCTGGAAGGTCAGAAAATGAAGTGAAATCATGTCCTTGTAAAGGTTTTGTTTTATCTGGACGCTGATAAGCAAGGGGCGGAATTTTCATGACAAAAATCAAATGAGCACGGCTCGAACTTTTAGTGCGGATGACGTAAAAGTTACGTAAGTAAGTTAATAAGATGTGGTACTTATAGAAAATAGTAGATGGTACAACAAGAGTATAAAACGAACCATTCTACCCGAGACGGTCAAGCCACCCGAGTCGGTATGGCGACGGTGGATAGACGCGTCGAGGGGCAAAAGGGTTTAATGCTCGAGTTTGCTCTGCTTTTTCACTTCGATTGCAAGGAAATTAAGCAAAAGTGAAGTTAAATGACAGGCTCTTATTTTTAATGCATTGCCATTTATAAAGTAAGTACTACATTTGTCTAGTTTTATTAATTTCGGAATATAATGCACAAGTTTTGTAAAAAAAACTCGTAAATTAATTTTTATTTCTAAAAAAATTATTTCAACTGTTCGTAGCTGTTTGCGGTTTATTGCCTTGGTCTTAGAGCATAAAAAGCTAATTTTTATGCAGCTTTCTCTCGACATAAAGAACAACTTTACGAGTATGAGAAGTGGAAAATAAGTTTTACGACTTACTTCACCGTAATGTAATTTAATAAATTGGTGTTAAGTTTAAATAGTCATCGACAGTCGATAGAACACAATGGTCAATCCCTCTTGACGTTTGATTTTTGCTATGAAAATCCACCCATATTTTTGCACTTGACTGTACAGCGGCCTGGGGCCGTATTCTAACGCGCGGGCGCTTGCCTTCGCTTTCACCGTCTCATTCTGTCACCATCTTACACCGTTTGGCAGAATGAAATAGTGTATGCAAAAAGCAAGCGTCAGCGCGCTAGGGAATAGGCGTAGAGATAATCTACGATAACATGGCCCGCTCCTCCACAATTCAAGAAGTCTTCAATGTATTGTGAAAGTATTTATAAAGCACCACCAAAACTTTCAACGCATGTGTGCGTGTTGAGACAGCCGTCAAACAAAAGCAGATAGCACTAAATAAAAAATATTTCGTAAATATGTGACTAAACACATTGAAATAGTAATGGGGAGGAGCGGGCCATGTTATCGTAGTTTATCTCTACTGCAGGCTTATTGTCTAACGTTTCTGACGCTTGCTTTCGCAATCATTTTTTCTTTCTGTCAGCCGGTTTAAAATGATGAGATGACAGAAAGAGATGGTGAAAGCGAAGGCAAGCGTCAGAAGCGTTAGAGAGTACGGCCTCAGGTGTTTGTATTTAAAAAATCTATTTCTGTATCGATGTTAATAATCAATGTTATAAACTGGATGTAATTGTGTGTGTTTATATCCACTAAACGATAATGTTTAATATCATATTATTTCAAACTAAATAGATACAAACTAACACATGGATGCTTACAAAAAACCTGGTCTTTTTTCTGGGTTTTTTTTCTGTGAATCCATGTTTCAGTTTGTATTTAGTTTGAAACTTCACGTTTTCGCGGGATGACCTTTAAAAGTAAAAAAATGAAGTGGAAAAATTAAATATACAATAAGATACTTCATAGCAAACTTGTTAATATCATTGTATCACTGTACTTGTAAAGGTGGGATACCATCGAAGCGGAGCGGCGATGTGCTGCCACAAAGCTAATAGCATTTTGTATTTCGTCCATTATTATGCATTTTTAAACTTTATGCATTTTGACGTGCTGTCCTATGAAAAAAAAAAACGTATACGCATCAAAGATATAAAAAAAAAAAAAAATAATAAATATCACAGGACAATTCACACCAATTGACCTAGTCCCAAAGTAAGCTTAGCAAAGCTTGTGTTATGGGTACTAGGCAACGGATAAACATACATACTTATATAGATAGATACATACTTAAATACATATTAAACACCCAATATATATAAAAAAATAGCGATGCTGATTCTGGAAGGGAAAGGTATCATACTATGGTAAGTTTTTGCACGTGTCTGCTCCGCCGCGATGGGAGCCCACCCTAAGACTCCGCCTGTCTGTATGTAAGTCAAATCGAAACTTGTATATATCTAATCTATGAATTACCTTAACGCTGGCAAAATTGCCTCATTGGACAGATGCCATTTACTGAAAAAAAAAATCTATGAATTATGAAATAAAACTTATTTTAAAGACGGCTCCTGAACTCGTTGCGTACTTCTAGTTTTTTCTTTTTTACTGAATTACGCTACCGAAATTTGACAGATGCGTTCTAACAATCACTTTACTGTGTTAGAGTTTCTCTATTTTTTTACAATATTTAAAGCTAAATGCTTTTAAAAAAAAAACTTTGATAATGGTGACAGACGCGACAGCGGTCCGAATTGTACTTTAATCAAGTGAAAATTTGTATACTTACTTCACTATTTATGCAAGGATTGTACTAATGAAATCTATTTTACTATATTTATAATTCTCTTTTCTATAAAAAAAAATAAAGAAGCACATATTTTCGGACACTCCCAATAAGGTAGATGACATCATACGTACATAATACAACAGTAAGTCCAAGACTAATTTAAGAAAAACTTTATATTAGACCTGACAGCCAGATTAATTTTCAATGAACTACAAAATTATTATTTTTAAGCTGTTTTCACACAAATAAATACGTAGTCCATTGCATTGTGTTTGAAAAGAAGTACATATAAGGAAAATCAAGTTTTGACAGGTCATAAGAAGTACTTCATTTTATTGGTGTCATCTGCATTATTGTTGAGTATACATGGAACGTTATTCACTATGATTAATTTTTACAAACACGTTGCAGGTTGAACCACGTCCATTTATAAATAAATGTTCCCGTCACCCGATAGATTGTCTCTGAAATGGGATCCTATCGATGTTTAGAAACTCCTTTACTCGAATTTCATTTATCCGAAAACGGTTCTCCGACTTTTTAAAATCCATATGTTTTTTTTTCCACAACTTCACAATTCATTTTTTTATTTGCCAACCTAATCAGTTGCCATATTTTCATAATCTAAATGTAACGAAAAGCCGAAAGTAAGTTTTTATTATCTACCTAACCTAACATCAGAGTAAGACAACATTGCTTAATTTTTAGCGAGCGAGCGAAGCGAGCGAGCAAGACGGTTCCGAGCGGAAGCGACTCGGATAGATTAGGTTCGGTGTTAGTTATTTTTTTAATAACCACATTTGGCAAATGATCCTACGGAATTTCATGCAGTAGGACTTTGAATCATTTGGCAAATAAAAAAATGGATTTTAAAACATTTGGCATAAGAAAATATGGTAAATAAAATTTCGGACAAACAATCATTTGGAAAATGAAAAAAAGGAGTTTCGTTTTCGGAATTTTAATATTCGGAAATGAGCTTTTCGAGAATATGATAGGTAACCCTCTGAAATATTGCATTGTAAAATGAACTCTATGTAAAAGCATTTAGTGCCTACTAGCTTGTCACGGGAACCATTATTAAACTACTTGACCGTGCTAATTTGCGTGTTAGTTTTATCTATTTGATGTTTTATCTACTATGATTATATTATGTATGTATAGATGTATCAATTATGTTGTAAAATAAGTTCTAAGAGTGCTCAAAGTAGTATTTTTTAACATTTCATTACATAATATAATTATTTTTGTTCTGTTCTTTTTTGGTGATCAGATCAATAAAGAATATTTGTATTGTTGTATCGTATTGTAATACATATACCTATCGCTGTCTCTTACAATTAGCAGGTCATTTTAAGGGCCGATACAGACGGACTGCATCCCAACTGCAACATAACTGCAACTGCCGACTGCCCGTATATTTCAGTCGCAGGTAGCGGGCAGTTTTCGTGCAGTTTTGCCGACTGCAATGGAAAATGTCGTTTGTTAGTACTTTACCTTAAAAGCATAAATTCCTTGTAGCGTTCCACCGAATCGCATTTCACCTCGATCATGTATTTAATTATCGCTTTGCAACTCAATCGTCAATTTTCTTTGTCGCTATCAGTTTTAGTCATGCATTTTAACTGTCGCGTTCTGTGTCAATCGTCTATTTTTCTAGTCGCCTTTCATCTCGATCGTATATTAAAGTTTTCCATTGTTATTTATTAGTCACCAAGATCATATTTCAATGAGTTTGATAGTACTTAAGACATGAAACTACAGCTACAAGAGTCGTTTAAAAAAGTTTTTAGAATTTTAAATGCAAACTTATATTAACGAGTCAAATTAAATGAAGTCTCAAACAAACATCGATCGCAGCGGAATGCGGAAAACTGAATGCTACAAAATAAATTATACTAATGTAAAAAGTCACGCGGAATGTTATTACTTCAAGTAAAAAATTCTATTGAGATTTTGTTCATTCAAGGTGAATGAATTTAAGGTAAAGTATAGGTAATGCCGCGAGTGTTGAGGCGAATGATTACACACACAGCTACATAAAGTACTGATTGCAAAAAAGATAGTGTATGAATGAAATGAGTGAGTGGCTGGAAATGTGAGTTATATGATCTTATGATGAAATACTTAAGCAATACTATGCATATTATAATTTTACTTTTTTCATATAACCTATTTTTGAAATAAAACAATTTGAAACTGATAAGAAATGTTCGCAAGAAAAAAAATCGGTATTTTATAAACAGCGAAAAATATGCTTATCTGATTTAAATATAATAGATCAAAATGTTTTATTTTCTATTTTGTTTGAACTAGATGTATTTTACTAAATTATTCTTAAAGAAATCTTCAGTCAATCTTTTAATTCTATGTTGAGTCTGTTGAATTTGCTATCGGTACGAATAAATGTCAAAATCCCGCTGTCATCACATGACGTGTTGTTGTGAGCGTGACCTCAACTGTGATGGCGTTACATATACTAACAAACTGCCCCAGTATGGGCAGTTGGCAGTGATCTAGCAGATGGAATGCAGTTCGCTGTATCGGTCCTAAGCGTATTTTATGTGTTTTCCCGACTTTCGCTTAGCGTCGCTGTTTTTTATGCGGTTGTGCCTTCACTGAACGCACATTTGCGTTTACGGCACCTGAATATCTGTTTGACAGCTCAGCGAATGCTTTAGATCGGCGATTTGTTTTATTAATTTATTTATTCGCATGTCGCTTGAGGTATTGTTTACTAGTTTACAAATTACTTTATCTAAAGTACACTAATAAGTTTTTTTAGTCTTAATATTGTACATAGTAGGCTAAGTCGTGTTAGGAACTGTCCAAAATGATGTGAATAAAGTATATTCTATAAACTTGATTGTTTTTCTTTTGTAATTATGACGTACTACGTATATTTACTTGGATTTTATTTGGATTTCGTAATAGATCATAAATAATTACGTTGTGAGTGAACACAATTATTATTACGAATAATTAGTAAATAACTAAGGTCAAACAAGAAATGGCTGAAGTGTTTGACGTTGCGATTACGTAGTTAATATTTTTAAATATGTATAAGTAATCAAATCAAGTCAAGTATGAAGGTCTGATATTAGCATGGAAGTAATAAGTACTACGTACAACGGGAATGAGCTGTTGTCGCAAAATTGAAGCCGAACGAGAGCTCGTAACTGTACCTCTTATCCCTCTCTGGCGATGGTTGATTGGTTGGATTCATTGTCAGGTCAGGTGTCCGTGTTTCATACAAATAAATAAATATTAGGGGACAATCTTACACAAATCGATCTAGTCCCAAACTAAGCAAAGCTTGTACTATGGGTACTAGACGACGATAAACATACTTATATACGTCTCCTGGGTATGCGCCCCAACGGGTGTTCTACCAATTGAACCACGTCGCATCCAACCGACTCCCCCGAAATTCTTAATCGTTTACATACTTTTTCGCTTTTAAATAATCTTAGATTCGGTGAGCAGCCGTACTGCTAATAAAATAAAAATAATACTTATCTAGATAAATAAATACTTAAATACATAGAAAACATCCATAACTCAAGAACAAATATTCGTGCTCATCACACAAATAAATGCCCTTACCGGGATTTGAACCCAGGACCTCTTGCTTCGTAGGCAGGGTCACTACCAACTAGGCTAAGCGGTCGTTAAATAAAAGAAAACCTATACGCCAATATATATACGGCAACAAATAATATTGCTTTAACATGTCGGTAATAAATGTTTATTTATATTTAGAAACATTTTAGAAGTAAATGTTTTTACTTCATTACATTACATCAATCGCATATTGTTCTACAAAAAACGAAAAGATTGAAATCAACTTAACTCTGGCAACTCTAAGTCACTGTTAGAACGGGACAAAGCGTTAGTGGTTGCCCTCTCACTCGGCTTCAACAAGACTCTTACGACCTTAGCATAAGGTTTTATTTTCTTTATTTTAGCTGCAAGATGCACAGATAGAGCTCATTCCCGTTGTACGTAGTACTTATTACTTCCATGGATATTAGAAATAAAGTTGATAAATTTCAAAGTCGTAGGCATAAATGTTGCTTGATATCAATGTCACTATACTGTTATTGCTTATTTGTCATAGTCTTTCAGTACTGTCAAATCTTTTTTGCTCCCGCGATAACGATGTATGGTTTGAATCCACGGCTGACACGCTCGGTGTCTTGTAGATAAGAATCGATCTTAAGAGGCTGTTTCACCACCCACTGATTAATTTTAACTGACGGATAAATGTGATGCCGTCTCCGTCTATTCGAACAAAACAAACAGAGACGGCATCACATTTATCAGTCAAATAAATTTGATCAATTTATGGTGAAACAGTGGGTAAGTCTCCTACTCAAAATCATTTACTGTGCAATCTGCTAGACTGTGGAATCGATTACCCACCTCCATTAGGCAATCTCCCTCCGTGGTGTCGTTCAGGGAAGCTTTGAAGAAGATGTGGCTCACACCATCTCTTTAATATATTGAGAACACTGCTTATTTATTGTATGTATTATGCATATATATGTTGTATATGGTAGTATATTTTTATTAGGTTTCTTTATATTATGAGTTTATGTATTATATTTACTAAAAGTTGTATTGTAGCCTTTGCTTTGTCAGACTGTTTTATTTTTACTTACTCTTTGTCGGTCCCTTACTAAATGCTCCTTTCATCCACTCAAAGGTTGACTGGTAGAGATCCCTTAAAGGGATAAGTTCGCCTTTGTACATGCATTTCAACGGTTGTCAATAATGTTTTTCTTTTTTTTCCCTTATTTTTGTACAATAAAGAGTTTACATACATACATACATAATTTATGGACGGCCAATCGTCGTCCACACACGTGCTACTTGCCTTAACGTTTATCTGATCAGGAGGTGGCATCGGAGGTGTCGGAGGCGTCGGAGGCATCGGAGGCGTCGGACGCGGAGTCGTCGGAGGCGCGGTCGCGGGCGGCGCGCGCGCAGGCCTCCATCAAGGAGCGAGAGCGAGAGGTGCAACGCGCGCTCGCCACGTCGCTGCGGGATCGCGATAAGGAGCGCGAGTACCATAAGCGGGATGAGGCAGTGCAGGTAAGGACTGAGGGGAGGGAGGGAGGCTCGCCCGTTAAACGAACAACCGAGTCGATACAACGTTTAACATCTACCCGCAATTTCTTTAGTCTACCCGTGTTGTCGATAAGTCTAAAGCTTTTTAAAAAAATTTGCGGTAAAACATTTTCTTTCAACTTTTTTCGTGGCATGACTCCCGTGGTATGAAAAAGTATTTTGCGACCAAGGGCCTTGTTTTTTTCTGTATGTTAGTATGTTACTAAGATTCAAGCCAAAATTAATTGGGACATTTTCAATAATGGTTCCAAATATAAAATAAGCAAAGAAATCACTTAAATTTGAAAAACGTTTTATTTCACAAAGTAACAAAAACGGATCCACGGTGTTAGAATTTGATTAGATGGACAAGAGGGTGAAGACCAATAAGTTGCACACTGTTAAAGATGCATTAGAGTACCCCTACCATGAGTTTACACTGGTTAACAGTGACCGTACTCGCTAGCGACGGCGTAAATGATTTGTATGGAGAATTGTAACAGCGCCTCTAGCGGTCACTTACGGAAGTACAATTCTCCATACAAATAATTTACGCCGTCGCTAGCGAGTACGGTCACTGTAAACTAGTGTAAACTCATGGTAGAGGTACTGGTAGTTAGCTATACTATGAAGTATCTTTTTGTATTTATTTTTTCAACTTCATTTCTAATTACTTTTACGGTCATCCCGTGAAATAATATATTTCATACTAAATACAAACTGAAATATAGATGCACAGAAAAAACCCCAGAAAAAAGACCAATGCTGGGAATCGAACCCAGGTCCTCAGCATTCCGTGCTGCGTGCTAAACCCCTACACCACCACTGGTCTGATGGGCAGCACGGAATGCTGAGGACCTGGGTTCGATTCCCAGCATTGGTCTTTTTTCTGGGGTTTTTTCTGTGCATCTATATTTCAGTTTGTATTTAGTATGAAATGTACTGGTAGTTAAAATTACCATTAACTTTTTCCATTGTGATACGAAAATTAACCATACATTTGTATGAATTCGCAATTGTAGCCATACCCAACACCATCTACACATGGCGAAATTTTAAAACCTGATACAAAATATGTGATTAACCATACATTTTATGGATATTTTTCGTGTCACAATGGAAAAAGTTAATGGTAATTTTAACTACCTGCTAACGCAGCTTTAACAGTGTGTAGCTTTTTGGTCTTCACCCATGTACTATCGCCCCAAGCGCCAGATAACCACCTTAAAGACCCAGTTTGCGTGCAGTGGCTAGACATCTGTCCATAACAATCCATAGCAATAAACATCAACGGCTGCAAGCAAATTTGTTATGAAAATGGGTATCTGACGTCTGGGGCGATGGTACATAGTCATAGGATTTTTTAACACCTATATAAACGGAATCAAAATTTATAATTATTTACCGGAATGCATCAAATCATTGGAAGGTCCACAATTTAAGAGAAAGCTGAAGGAGTGGCTGCTATGTAAATGTTTTTATAATTTAAGTGAATATTTTAATGCGCATGAGTAATTGTATTTTAATAAAAACTAAATATTGTACGCCCGCAATTGGTAAGCTGTTGGAACTATTATTTTATGGGAGCCCCTTTTCTCCCATAATCTTTTTTATCCGAATTTTGAAAGTCAGAAATCGATGTCCATAATATTCTTGCTCATAAATATCGATGGTCATAATTTTTTTAAAACATATCGCTTAATAGTTCTAACTGCAATGATCCATAATCCTAATAGTCATAATATTGATATCAATAAAATTTAACGGAATATCGTTGATTATTTAGAAGCATTGTAAGGCATATATCTTAAAGTAATAATTGTTTTCAGTCATAATTTTGCATTACCTAAAATGCACTAAGCATGTACATCGAAATCTATAACATCTAAAGGAATATCGATAATTATTCGGATGCATTGTAAGGCATATTGCTGGCAGCGAGCGAGCAAGACCTTTCAGGGCAGAAGCGACTCGGACAGGTTAGGTTCAGAAGGCTAAGGCGGGAGCAAAGCGTAGCGTAGCTCCCGCCTTAGCCTTCGATATTAGGTATTTTTTTTATGACAGCACAGAAAAGGATTATTACCTTTAATATTATGAAATGTCATACAACCATGGCAATGAATGTTATTACAAAGTGATATTATGCCTAAAAATAATTATGACTTGCGAAAAAAGACCATGCAATAATTATTATGAGTGACTTTATTACCTTTAACATTATGAAGAGTGATGCATTATTTCACTGAATGATATGACTTTACTTATTGTTTCTTACAATAATTATGACTTAAGAAAATCGTAACTCCAATTTTTGTTGTTTAATATTATGACTTCCGATAATATGACGAAGAACAATTATGACAGAAAACGTTATGGGCTTGAAAACTCGGAATAAAAATTTTATGGGAGTCATTATAGACCCTTATTTTATGTAACAACAATTGTACACAGTTTTCTGACAATAAATTATTATTATTTTTTTTTTTTAATTAAATTACGAATGTTTACAATTATAACATTTTCTTAATGTCTTGCTGCCCTCCGTTGTAAGACATTGCCGTGGCAAGTCTAAAGCGCTCCATTGTCGGCAGCACTTCAACGCCCTCCTGGCGGACCTGGTGCGCAACCCGGAGCTGTCCTGGCGGGAGGCCAAGAAACAGCTGAAGAAGGATCACCGGTACACGCTGGCGGAACTGCTTACCAAAGAAGACAAGGTAGGCCTCCTGCATGCCATGTACTTACGCGCGATATTTACCTCCCGCGGGGACGAACGGCTACAGATCTCCTGCGATCCAAATTTCAATAGGTTGTCACAAGCGCGCGCCGACGCACGTTCATTCGTGTTCCACGGAAAAAATATGCTGCCTGGACTTTTATAAGTGTATGGTGAAATGGGGGATAAATTTTAATATGACTGCCAGAATTAATACCTAATAATAACATTTTGGAGTTCGTATCGTGCTGTCCCTCTTACTTTTCTATAAAAAGCTATAAGCGTGAGCGGGATGACACGATGCGATGTTCGTAAATCTAGGCTAGCTAGGCTAGGTACTGGCGTGGCAATTACAATAAATGTCCTTTTTTGTTAGGATTCCAGAGCTTTTTAGCAAAAACGGAACCCTTATAGTTTTGCCATGACTGTCTGTCCCTTTGCCCGTCCGCGGCATAGCTTAGGGAATATTAGTGCTTGAAAGTTTGCATAGATATTAGCAACTATCCCGACAACGTGGTAAAACAACATGTAGAAAAAAAAATTATCCAAACTGCCAGCCCTGTCATTGTCGGCACGCACACATTCTTAATGAGACGGAGTAGGCTATAATCGCGGTAGGTATTCAAGATTTTGTACGGGATGCAGTATCTGTAACGAAGTAACTATTAAGTAATCTGTGACAAGGTTACTGTTGGTTTTTTACCCTGGATATAGCTAGTTGTCTCGGGTTCTAATCCCGATAGGAGAGATTTGTTTGATGAATATGAATGTTTGCGCAGTTATATTTATCGATAAAAGTATGTTGTTCCGTAGAACAAACTATGTTGAACACCCTAATGATAGGCAACGTTGCCACTTTTCAATCATAAAACGTTTTTATTTATAACAGAATAGCCTTCCGTCCGCAGCTTCGCCCGCGATAAATTAATTTTCCCGTAGGAAAAGGTATTTTCCCGCAGTAAAAAGTAGCCTTTGTCACTCAGTGATAATGTAGCTTTCTAACGGCAAAATAATTTTTGAAATCTGTCCAGTGGTTTTTAAGTTTATTCGTTACATACAACAATACAAACCTTTTCTCTTTTAAATATTAGTGTAGATAACGTCAGACCAATTTAGAATGCGTTGCCAGCCCATTCCAAGGCCTTGTTTGTTACCTTGATGTGCGATTTTTTTTTTTAAAGACGAAGTTTAATTTGCCGTTTAGTTAAAAAAAAAAAATATTAGGGGACAATCTTACACAAATCGACCTAGTCCCAAACTAAGCAAAGCTTGTACTATGGATACTAGACGACGATAAACATACTTATATAAATAAATAAATACTTAAATACATAGAAAACATCCATAACTCAGGAACAAATATTCGTGCTCATCACACAAATAAATGCCCTTACCGGGATTTGAACCCAGGACCTCTTGCTTCGCAGGCAGGGTCACTACCAACTAGGCTAAAGCGGTCGTTAGTTCCTCATGTGTTTCATTAAAAACGGTTCAGCCGTTTCAAAGTTATCAACTCTTTTGTTAGGTGCGGAAGGGATCTTAGACGCATAATGGGCATTTACTTTATGTTGAAACATACGGGTGACATAAGTGCGTAGGGGTTTTTTTTAATTTTTAATTTATAGTTTAAATTACGATTTTGTCGTGACAACGTCTAATAAATCGATGAACGCCGGCTGCACGCACGAAAAAGGATGAGTCAATGTAACGTACATAACGCATTGTCCCGTTACGATCGAGCCGATGAACGATCGGAGCGAGAGCGCGGCACGAGCGAGCGAAAGGCACAATCGGCAAAAGTATGCAATCATTTCATCAATGTTTCGTTATGACGTTGTCACGTTAAACGATCGTCCGTAAACCGACTTACAGACAACCGGTTTGTGACGTGACAACGTCTAATAAATCGATGAACGCCGGCTGCATACACGAAAAAGGATGACGCAATGTAACGTACATGTACTTACAGAGCCGCGAAGGCCAGTTGCATGATAGCCGTGATGGCCAGTTGCAAGAGAGCGGTGACTCTAGGATGTACAATGCGGGGTGCGAGGGGGGATGGAGAGGGGGGTCGGGGATTTTTTTTTTTTTTAGTTTATTTACTCATATAATACATCTCTACATTTTTTACATTGCTAGCCACTGTTAAAAACCATAACTGGTTTATGTAACAGATGGCGAAAAGGTAAAGGTTTCAAAGGGGGTATGAAAATTTCATTGATTTTGCCGTAGGATGCACCGTTTTCAAGATATTTGACCAAACACCGGTTCTCGTCCGATCACCGAGGTTAAGCAACGTCGGGCGCGGTCAGTACTTGGATGGGTGACCGCCTGGTTTCATTTTTGTCTATTGAATGTTTTGTTAACGTTGTCACGTTAAACTATCGTCCGTAAACCGACTTTGTTTTTTTTTGTGAATTTAGCTTTGAACCGACGTTATTTTAAATTCCAGGAGCGCCTGTTCGCTCAGCACACGAGCGCGCTGGCGACGCGGCGGCGCGACAAGCTGCGCGCGCTGCTGGCCGAGCTCGGGGTGCCGCCCACCGCGCACTGGCGCGACGTGCGCGCGCAGCTAAGGGCCGAGCCCAACACGCCCGTCTACGCCAGCGCCGACAAGGTAAGTCCGCAATCCAGAATATTCCAGACTATCCCACATGTTTCTATGATTTAACACTAGCCTCTCATATGCCGCCAGATTGCGGAGCTTTGGGTGCAAAGTCTTCAACTCATCTGTAGTTCTAGTTTGCTCTGGACATCTACGGGCGGCGGTGAATTCTTTCCATTGGGTGGCATCTTACATATAAAAAAATATTCAGGTGTTTTGTTGATTTAACTCTAGCCTCCCATATGCCGCCGATTAGAGGGGCTTTAGGCGGAATGACTAAAACTCGTCTGTAGTTCTACTTATGCTATGGGCATACTGTTGTCTCCAACTTTGTTGATCGAGTTCGGGGTGCCGCCCACCTCGTACTGGCGGGACGTGCGCGCGCAGCTTCGGGCCGAGCCCAACGGGTATGTATTACAATACCGAAGTACGAAAGACCGAATGTATTAAAACATCGAATGGGTCAAAGACCGACACGATTCTTTTCAGAAACCGTTAACTTTTTAAGATTGTTATAAAACAAACCTAACCTAACCTAATGGGTTCTGTATGATGCCGTTTTAATAAATTCTGAGAAGTTTACGGTTTCAGAAAAAAATCGTGTCGGTCTTTTGACCCATTCGATGTTTTAATACATTCGGTCTTTCGTACTTCGGTATTGTAATACATACCCAGCCCAACACGCCCGTCTACGTCAGCGCTGACAAGGTCACTACACCATCCAGAATATTCTAGACTATCCCACATGTGTGTGGGTTGATCCCTGCCGCATCCTTCCGCCACCGCCCTACGCGACAACACTTCCATCCTCACCATCTGGATGGTTGGCAGTCTTCTATTGTGCGTTTTTCCAGAAATTTCCTGCCTCGTACAGCAAAGCTCTAGAATGAAGTACCTGCTGCGGTATTCCCGGGCCGATATGACCTTCAAGCTTTCAAAAAAAGAGCGTACTCCTACCTAAAAGGCCGGCAACGCACTTGTGACTCTTCTGGTGTAGCAGGTGTCCATGGGCGACGGTAATTGTTTACCATCAGGCGATCCGTCTGCTCGTTTGCCCCCTATAATATATAAAAAAAAAAGTTTCTATGATTTGACTCTAGCTTCCCATATGCCGCCGGTTTGAAGGACTTTAGGTGGAATTTCTTCAACTCGTCCGTGGTTATACTTGTACTTAAACTGTTGGTGAATTCTTTCCATTGGATGGCATCTTATCTAAGAAAACACGTATGTTCAGGTGTTTAGTTGATTCAACTCGAGTCTCCCATATGCCGCCAGTTTGTGGCGCTTTACGTGGAATGTCTTCAACTGATTTGTAGTTCTACTTGTGTTATGGGCATCCATGGACGACGATCAATTCTTTGCATTGCGTGGCAATAACTTAGTTAAGTACTGACATGTTTCGTTGTGTTAACTCTAGCTTCCCATATGCCGCGGGTTTGAAGGACTTTAGGTGGAATGTCTTCAACTCTTCTGTGGGTGTACTTGTACTTATACTGTTGGTGAATTATTTCCATTGGGTGGCATCTTATACAACAAAAGAAATTCATAAATATCCGTGTGTTTCATTGAATTAACTCTAAAAGTCGAACTCATTTGTTGTTATTATAGGTAGGTAGGTCTAGCCTCCCAAATGCTGCCATTTTGAGGCGCTTTAGGCGGAATGTCTTCAATTTGTTTGTGATTCTACTTAAGCTGTTGGTGAATTCTTTCCATCGAGTGGCATCTTACATTTTTTCTAAATAATGTAGTTGTATCAACGTGTCTCGTTGAGTGAACCCTCCCATATACCGCCAGTTTAAGGTGATTTAGGTGGGATATGTTCAGTTTTAATAAAGTTTGAAAGGTGGTAAGTGGCGTGGAACAGAGCAAAATGTGACCGTAAGAGCCTGTTTAACCCCTGATAAGTTCGTGATATTTTATGTGACGTTTTATTTTAACCCTTTCAACGCCAACGACACTTATAGGTGTCACAAAGTACAGTGTCAAAGTGATCCTGACACAATGACATAAGATTCAGAGCAGGTTTACGTTTTGTCGAGGCGTGGCGATGAAAGGATTAATGAAAACTTTCAGGTAAAATTTGCAGAAGTGTTCTTTTGGACTTAACCACTGGTGATGCTTTGTTGTTTGGACGATTTGTCGTGTGTAGATCGAAGATATGAAAACAATTGGTTGTTCAGTAAAATTACATAAAGTTTACCACTGACAGATGGTTTGCCTTCATTTCATATTCAACTTTAACGACCTACAAATAAAGCCAATTTTAGAATACTGTTACCCACGTTTCCAGATTTTGTAATAGCTACTTTATTTGTATGGCGTTAAGGTTGGAAATGAAATGAATGCAAGCCATCTGTCAGTGGTAAACTAAAAGTAAACGTATTGTACACAGATGGAGCGCGAGTTCCGCGACTTCCAACGCGACCGGCAGAGCGCGGCCAAGACGGCGCTGAGACAATTACTGCAGGAGACGCGCTCCATCACGCACAAGACTCTCGCGCAGGTCAAGCAGCAGGACAACTGGCAGCCCGTGCATGACTCGCTCAAACACGACGCCAGGTAAGGGTTGCTTCACACGTGCCACGACCACGCCACGTCGCAGCGTTAAAATGCGGTCAAGCGGAGCTTGGGTCGTTCTTCTTTTTAGGGTTCCGTACCCAAAGGGTAAAAACGGGAACCCAATAGGCTCCGCTGTCCGTCCGTCCGTCCGTCTGTCACCAGGCTGTATCTCGGGAACCGTGATAGCTAGAGACTTGAAATTTTCACAGATGATGTATTTCGGTTACCACTATAACAACAAATACTAAAAAATGGAATAAAATAAATATTTAAGGGGGCTCCCATACAACAAACGTGATTTTTTTGCTCGTCTTTGCTCGATATAGATAACGGCAACAGGCAGACGCTTGAAATATTCACAGAATATTTAATTATATATTGACTTTAAAAATAAATCATTACATTAAAATAAAAAAATATTTAAGGGGGCTCCCATATAACAAACGTGATTTTTATAGATAATAATACGGAACCCTTCGTGCGCGAATCCGACTCGCACTTGGTCGGTTTTTACTATAACATTGTACGGAGGTACGGCACTCTTCATGTACGAGTCCAACTAGTTCTTGACCGGTTTTTTGTCAAATACATTAGCTCGTGACGTTCGGGTGTCTCATTTATACATCCACTGTATGTGAGCAGGTACCTGGCCCTGGAGCACATTCCTGAGGAGCGGCAGACCATCATAGAGGGGTACCTCGAGGAACTGCAGCACAAGGGGCCGCCGCCGCCGCCCACCGCCACCGAGCCCGCGCGCCGCGCCAAGCAGTGAGGTGTGTACAGGCGACGACACTAAATAAACTCTTTCGCAGACTGTACTTTTTTTTTTTTATTAAATAATTAGCTACCTCTGACATTATTGGAGTCAATATCTGCTTTATCCATACATTCCAGTTCCATCAATAATGCTTCTCGCACTTCCATGCCGCATACTTTTTCTTTCTGTTTCCCTTCCTCATTCATACTTTCGACTAACTAACTACTCTGTCTATTACTATTTTAATACATACATGTTCTAAACTCTTATCTCACATTCTATTCCCCTTCCTCTTTAGCATACCATCAATCTATGAGACTAAAAAATGGTCTCAGCTATAAGACTAAAAAATGGTCTCAGCTATGAGACTAAAAAATGGTCTCGGCTAGGAGGCTAATAAATGGTCTCAGCTATAAGACTACAAAATGGTCTCAGCTATGAGACTAAAAAATGGTCTCAGCTATGAGACAAAAAAATGGTCTCGGCTAGGAGGCTAATAAATGGTCTCAGCTATAAGACTAAAAAATGGTCTCAGCTATGAGACTAAAAAATGGTCACAGCTATGAGACTAAAAAATGGTCTCGGCTAGGAGGCTAATAAATGGTCTCAGCTATAAGACTAAAAAATGGTCTCAGCTATGAGACTAAAAAATGGTCTCAGCTATATGACTAAAAAATGGTCTTAGCTATGAGACTAAAAAATGGTCTCGGCTAGGAGACTAATAAATGGTCTCAGCTATAAGACTAAAAAATGGTCTCAGCTATGAGACTAAAAAATGGTCTCAGCTATGACTAAAAAATGGTCTCAGCTATGAGACTAAAAAATGGTCTCGGCTAGGAGGCTAATAAATGGTCTCAGCTATAAGACTAAAAAATGGTCTCAGCTATGAGACTAAAAAATGGTCACAGCTATGAGACTAAAAAATGGTCTCGGCTAGGAGGCTAATAAATGGTCTCAGCTATAAGACTAAAAAATGGTCTCAGCTATGAGACTAAAAAATGGTCTCAGCTATATGACTAAAAAATGGTCTTAGCTATGAGACTAAAAAATGGTCTCGGCTAGGAGACTAATAAATGGTCTCAGCTATAAGACTAAAAAATGGTCTCAGCTATGAGACTAAAAAATGGTCTCAGCTATGACTAAAAAATGGTCTCAGCTATGAGACTAAAAAATGGTCTCGGCTAGGAGGCTAATAAATTGTCTCAGCTATAAGACTAAAAAATGGTCTCAGCTATGAGACTAAAAAATGGTCTCAGCTATGAGACTAAAAAATGGTCTCGGCTAGGAGGCTAATAAATGGTCTCAGCTATAAGACTAAAAAATGGTCTCAGCTATGACACTAAAAAATGGTCTCAGCTATAAGACTAAAAAATGGTCTCAGCTATGAGACTAAAAAATGGTCTCGGCTAGGAGGCTAATAAATGGTCTCAGCTATAAGACTAAAAAATGGTCTCAGCTATGAGACTAAAAAATGGTCTCGGCTAGGAGACTAATAAATGGTCTCGGCTAGGAGACTAATAAATGGTCTCGGCTAGCAGACTAATTAAATGGTCTAGGCTAGGAGAGAGAAATATGGTCTCGGGTAGAAGAGAGAAAAATGGTCTCAGCTAAGAGACTAATAAATAGTCACTGCTAGGAGACTAAGAAATTATCTGGGCTAGGAGACTAAGAAACTGTCTCGGCTAGGAAACTAATAAATAGTCTGGGATATGAGATTAAAAAATGGTCTCAGCTAGGACACAATTAATGGTCTATGAAAAACGGTCTCGTCTAAGAGACGGTAAAAATGGTCACGTCTATCATCATCATCATCCCAGCCTATATATGTCCCACTGTACCGCACAGGCGTCCTCTCAGAATGAGAGGGCTTCACGTCTATAAGACAAGTCTAAAGTGTTCGGAGCTGACGGCCAATGCCAACATTCGCTAGTCGAAGAGGTGGAAGGAGATTTAATTACGCGAGGCGTGAAGGGAAGGGTGAGCAAATCACACTCAATTTATCGCCAAAGTTGCCCCAAGTAATTGATTAGACTCCTCCTTTATGCAATTTTGTGGACATACTCCGTTCCCAAATTTTGTTTTTTTTTTCATTCGCAGGTGGAGCAGCGGGCGGGCGCCATCCGCTCACCGACGGGTATTTGGACGCGACGTATTCCTCTAGCTATAAATTTATTGTAATAAATAAATGAATTTAAACTCCAAGTGTTTTTTATTGAGATGTCGTTCGCATGTCTAAGGCTGCGTATCGAGTTCGCGCGACCGCAGCACTGGCGAAGGCACTGGTCCCACCGCCGGCGAGTAAGCGATGAGCTATCGGCGATTTTCTCGCCCGAGAAACGAACAAAAGATAATCGCTCCCGTGTAAATAAAAGAGATAGGTATATATTTATAGTTGATCGCTGGCTGTTCACACTGCCGGCGAGGACTCTCTTCACCACTCTTCACTATAGTATTTCCAATCATTTATTTTCTCGATGACAGCTCCCGTAAAATGTAACTGCGTTTTTTACGCAAAAATTAACTTTTGTGCGAGGTATAAAAAATACGACAACTGCCTAATTTTGTTCCTTGATCCCATATAATATTCATCTAAGACGAATTGAGTCCATATATGCAGTATTTTTTTTTAAAAGTACGATATATAATAAATGTTTTAATAAAGTTACATTCTATGGCAATACAAATAGTGATGTTATGATTGAAATATCGATATTGTATCGGTATTGTATACTTTGAACTAGATGTGTTCCCGCGACTTTGTACAGTCAACGTCATAAGTAAGTGATCACTTTTGTACCTTGTCGCTTTCAGTCGTTACGTAATTTCTTATGGCTCATTATGGCTTAACAAACATGACGTTAAAGTGACAAGGTACAAAAGTGATCACGTTAACCCTACGCGTTGTAATTTTTTTCCCGGGATATAAAATAGCCTATGTTACTCAAGTGAAATAATTTTTATTTGTCCAGTAGTTATTAGCTTATTCATTACAAACATACAAATCTTTCCTCTTTATAATATAAGTATAGATAGGTAATCGACAATGAAATGAAATAATTATAATACCAGGTAATTTTTATTTATTAATTTTAAAATTGGATCGATATCGTATCTACTGATCACTTATCTGGGCCCGATTACATAACAAAGTACAACTCATATTACAAGCGGAACTCTCGCTTCAGTTATATTAACTAGAAAGTGAGTTCCGCTTGTAATATAAGTTGTACTTTGTTATACAATTGACAACATTTCAAAAAAAAAAATCATTCTTGTTATTTTGCTTTTATATTAGCTGGTTAAAAATCAGACTACCCGTGTTTCTCGGTTTTCCTTTATTTTGCTTAAATTGGTCGTTAATAATTAATTAAAGAAATGATCATTAAAAAGTCCGTATATACAAAGATAGGAATAATAATGTCGCAGTCTTAGCATGATATAAAATTTAAAAAAAAAACATAACTGTCATAATATGTCATTATGTCAATTCGCGTCACATATTTTGTCAACCATCCGTTGCAAATTCACGAATTTGTTATTTTCTGTGTTTGTTGCTTTGAGTTTTTAAATATTTCTTTATAATGACGACCGGAAAAAAGTAGCATCAAGATGCCTTGACCATTTGTTTCGTCCCAAGTTGCAAAAACACGGCATTAATGGAATTGGATGGAATTGAAAATTGAAGAACTTTGAACTGTAACCAAATAAAATATAAATATTTTTTACATGTATTGTTACTTTTTGCTCCTAAATACATAGTAAATAAAACACTGTAATCTTTATTTGTTTATCCTTCAGACCTACCGGTATTTCAAAGTTGACATAACCTACCACTGACTACTTAGTCAGTAGCTTTAACAGGTAACTGGGGAAAATATTCAACTAAAACAGTATAAGCAGGTACGTACTGTTGTGAACTTGAATTTTCTGAAAGTGACTCGTCTTTGTGCAGTACAGTACAGGTACAGGATAAGTTCCCTTAGCTAGGTATGATAAAATGTCAGTGAATTGAAATTGCAAACAATGTAAACAAACCTGTACCTATTTAAAATGTCTTTAATTTCCATTTTCCCTCATCAAATACTGCTAAATCCATGTGTTATTTAATCAATACTTACCAAAGACCACAACACTATCCTAAACCATTAAAACAATAAAAATGTGCTAGAATATGGATATGGTTTATTTACATTGTTTGCAATTTCAATGTAAACATAAGGGTTCATGACTTGATGTAATTGTAATAAAAAACTTGAATCTGTGGGTTAGTATTGTAATATAAAAGTAACGCTTTTACAATGTAGTAGAATCACACTTTTTTCTAGTATAAATATTCTCCGAGATTCTTCTGCACCAGTTAACATATATGATTGATGTTATGAAAGCCAATAATACTTGATTACTTATGTTCTCTCTAAACTGGGATCAACCACACGAGATCATGTCTTACTTTTTCCTGTAGCGTGCATTTGTATTTTGTACTGGTTTACTGGTTAGAGGTAACGCCACCAGAGTTGAGGCCACGCACACAACCACATCTCATGTAATGACAGCGGGATTTTGACGTTGTGTTGTCGTTAAATGTCAACACAACGTCAAAATTCCGCTGTCATTACATGAGATGTGGTTGTGTGCATGGCCTCAACTCTGGTGGCGTTACCTATACGAGCGTAGCGTGAGAATGTGCTAGAGGACATGAGAACCTTCGCTCCTTAAGTTTCCGCAACATTAAAACAGTCATTTTTTCGCATGAACTGTAACAACATCCATTCGTCGACATTGGGCAGATTGGGACTATCAGCTTTTACGAATCTGCCAGTCACTTCCATTTGAAAATGTTATCAAAGCGTAATTCAAAACACTGATATTAAGAGAACCGAAAGAGTGTCGCTAGAATTTAAGTAATACGCATAGAGTAACTTATATTATGGGGTAATAGAGTCATCAGCTTTATCGCCGATCAGCGCCATCTCGTGAAACCGGAAGAAATTTCATTTTTCTATATCTATAACTACAGTTACCTATACGTGCCTGTATATACGTCTTTTATGATTTAATTTTTATTGTAAATTTTTTTAACTAAAATAGGCATAAATAAAACAACACATCTAACTACTTTAATATTTATTTACATTTAATATAATAACACAAGGCAAAGGTCGATAGGCAAAGAAATCGGTGTGTCCGGAAAACGAGGCGATGGGTCAGAGTGTATGGGGCGGGCGGAGAGATCGGAGTCCTAAATTCAATGCACAGGTCAGCGAGGGTATAGATAAATCGGCGTCTAGGTGAAAAAGCAAGGTCGTTAAATAGAAAAATCCACAAGAAAAAACAAAATACCACATTCGCGTCACGTAACGTAGACGGAATTGACAATTAGCCATGATGCTGCCGCTATGTCAACATACGTTCCGTTCCTCCCAGTTTCTGCATATTTAAATGAATTTAATATGTATTAAAGGAAACAAAAGAATTTAAAGTAACAAAAAATAATTAAATATGCGATACAATGTGTTCTGTAAATTCAGTTTATCTATTATATTTAAGTTTTGAAAATAATACTGAAATAAGTAATTGCGTCAAACGTCTCGCAAACGTTCCGTTCCTCCTAGTTTCTGCATATTTAAATGAATTTACTATGTATTAAAGGAAACAAAAGAATTTAAAGTAACAAAAAATAATTAAATATGCGATACAATGTGTTCTGTAAATTCAGTTTATCTATTATTTTTAAGTTTTGAAAATAATACTGAAATAAGGAATTGCGTCAAACGTCTCGCAAATTTGTCGCTAACGCCATCTAGCGATATAGGAAACTACCAAAGAGAGCTAATCGGCCTCCATAGAAAACGTCAAAGTATAGAAGTGAAACCACAGATTACTTAATAGTTACTTCGTAACAGATACTGCATCCCGTACAAAATCTTGGTACTTACCGCGATTGTAGCCACAGATTATACTACTCCGTCTCCTTAAGAATGTGTGCGTGCCGACAGTGACAAGGGCTGGCAGTTTGGATTAAAATTTTTTTTTCTACATGTTGTTTTACCATTTTGTCGGGATAATTGCTATATATTATATCCATGCAAACTTTCTAGCACTAATATTCTTTAAGCTAAGCCACGGACGGACAAAGAGACAGACGGTCATGGCGAAACTATAAGGGTTCCGTTTTTGCCATTTTAGCTCTGGAATCCTAACAAAAAAGGATATTTATTGTAATGCGTAGAACACATTGCCATGCTCATAGTACCCTAGCGTTATACTAAATACGAAGGTTAACTTTCGAACTTCGCATCGTGCCATCCCGCTCACGCTTATAGCTTTTTATAGAAGAGTAAGAGGGACAGCACGATACAAACTTCCAAATTGTTATATTAGCTATTAATTCTAGCATAGTCATATTAAAATTTGCCCCCTGTTTCACCATTCACTTATAAAAGTTCAGGCGGCATATTTTTTCCGTGGAACACGAATGAACGTGCGTCGGCGCGCGCTTGTGACAACCTACTGGAATTTCGATCGCAGGCGATCGTCCCCGCGGTAGGTAAATATCGCGCGTAAGTACATGGCATGCATGAGGCCTGGTGAAACGACCCTGGTAATACGTCAAACAAGACAGATAAAAAATGAACTGACAGTTGTTTTTTTTTCATTTTATGGTAATAAATGGACTAAGAGCCGCTAAGTGTATGCCTAACATTCACAATCCAACTTTTTTTACTCTTTTTCCTAGATATAAAAAAAACTACTGCATAAAAAAATCCCAAAATATTTTTCCTGTAATCAGCAGTGAAAAATCTACAAACGGTTTTTTTATTTTAATTACTTAGTACATTTGAATTGTTGTCAATTGGGCCCAGGTCACAACACTATAACTTTCAAACTAGATCTGTCATCGAGAAAATAAATGATTGGAGCTACTATAGTTGATCGCAGATCGCAGCGATAAAAGCTATCTACGATAAAACTCGCTCAGCGGTACTCGGCGATGAACGCTTGGCGATCAGTATGCTTAGTAATTGTTTTAACTTTTACTTCACCAAATACCTCTCGATCGCATATGGAAAGTCTTTCCATAGTAATTGAAATTTTAACGTTAACGCGATCAAGAAGTATTTGGTGAAGTAAAACTTATACTAAGAATACAGAGCGATCATTCTACCGTCAATCGCCGGTCACACGCTTCTCGCCGCTCGCCCACTTGTTTATCGCTCTTCGCCGGCGGGGGGACCAGTGCCTAATATTGACGTGGGCGAAGTCACCAGCCAGGCCCCATTCCTTTCGTTCCCAAACCTTTGATCAATTATAACTGAAGATACACATTGCCGAACAAAATCCCCTTCAAAAAGTGTCCGAACTTTTTTATTTGTTTGCATAACAATTAAAATCATCACCTACACAGAAATTTGAACCTAGTCTTTACTTCATTACAGTCGAATTTCGGTTGACACTTGACAGCTAAACTTTACAATTTCACGCAACGTACTGAGAAAAAGAAGGCCACTTTTATCAAAGTGGCGCTCATTTGGCTCGGACATTTTCGGGCGCGCGACTGTGGATCTACAGTTATAATTGATCAAAGGTTCCCAAGATCTACCACCAGACTTGACATAACTAAGTGTGTGTGCGTACATATTTCCTATTCCCTCACGCTACAATGATCACGAATATTGTCATCCTGTTTTCTCATGTGTCGCAACACTGTCCAAGAAACGTTAAAAAAAATGACACATGCTATGGCCCTATACTACGAAGCGCGAAATTCGAACTTCGTTTCATGCCGTTCCGCTCACGCTAATGGTATTTATAACGAGAGTGAGAGGGACCGCACGATCCGAACTTCGAATTTCGTAGTAACCCCCTTTTGATTTGAACGTCAGTCATTTAAACAAGCTGCCGAAGCTGCAAGCGAATTTTTTGGTAAACTGAGATTTTTTCATCAAAATTAGAACTGATTTAGATTTAAAGATGGTGAAATGTAGTGCCTACCTTTGTGAAAGTGTTACATATGGAAATATACCAGGATTAACCTTTCACCGCCTAAGTGTTTGTGTGATAGAGATGTGTGCGTTTTTGCCATTATTTGGACTCTTTATGTCAAGTCTGCTAATATATTCTAAGTCTGTGAGATCTACCCAGTGACGGTGCAGGACTTTTATTTTGTGTGGGCAAGATTTATTCCCTTTTTCCCAGCTGTACCATTAATGGTACTACTGGGAATTTTTCTCCCACTAGTACCATTGTACACGATACAAGTGTTGCAACTGGCTTTACTTACTTAACTGAAACAAACAAACAATAAATGAGATTGAGTAGGTCTGGAAAAATAAATTAAAATTCTGTAATGTATAAGTACTTCGAAATATAATATGTATGAATGTGTAAGTATCTCTTTAAATAAACATGAAATAACTAGATATGTACTCATAGGCATTATCAAGTAGTTTGCATTACAATTATAGCATTTCAAGTGGCCTCTTATTTATTACCCTCCGTCCGCATCATTGTTAAATATTTGAAAAAGGTGTTTGTTAGTGATATGGTAAATGGGCACCATGCCAGCATTGCAATGCTTACTGCAGTCGATGATGGTACTCCTGGGAAGAATATTAAACTACCTACAAAAATTCCCAGTAGTACCATTAAGGCTGTGTTCGCGCGTTACGCAGTTTATTGTATTTCCATAACGTATTTTACGACCGCTTTAGCCTAGTTGGTAGTGACCCTGCCTACGAAGCAAGAGGTCCTGGGTTCAAATCCCGGTAAGGGCATTTATTTGTGTGATGAGCACGAATATTTGTTCCTGAGTTATGGATGTTTTCTATGTATTTAAGTATTTATTTATCTATATAAGTATGTCTATCGTCGTCTGGTACCCATAGTACAAGCTTTGCTTAGTTTGGGACTGGGTCGATTTGTGTGAGATTGTCCCCTAATATTATTTATTATTTATTTTATTATAAATATTCACTTTTTCGTTCACACCAAACCGACAATACGCCATTACGCTATGCGTAGTCGCCGACATACCTCTAAAAATACCGTACAAAATAACGTTCACACTGAGGCTCACAGTGAGCAGTGGCGTAGCTAGGTAACCAAAGGCCCTGGGGCAAAAAGTAAAATTCACTAGTAGCGTTTCATAGTCACACTGTTGAAGAGCGCCGCGTTTCTCATAGGTCCGCGTTTATAGTTTGTAAGTCAGAGTCCGAGGGGCCCCCTGAGCTTGAGGGCCCCGGTGCACTGCACCGGCTTGCCATACGGTAGCTACGCCACTGACAGTGAGCCTGCTCACATTCAGCGGCCGACAGTCGGTTTGGTTTGAGCGCAGCCTAAAGGTACTAGTGGGACAAAAGTTCCCAGTAGTACCATTAATAGTAGGTACTAATCAATGGTACAGCTGGGAAAGAGGGAATAAACCCTATTATTTACGTAAATTATTTAGAAAAGTTAAAACTTACCGATGCAAAACTTAATCTAAGGCCACCATAAAGCAAAGCAGCGAGGCGTGCGGGGCATAGCCCATAAATAGTGCATAGACCTATACCGGTGCGTGCCCATTGCGCTGTATAACATTGAATCATATACTACGCTGACACACAGCGCGCGGGCCGAATAAAATTTGCCATCATTGAGAAAGAAATACATTTTTAACATTTACATATTTATTTACTGTTCTATTTTATTGTTATGTATTTCCTTAATTCTTAATTAATTTCGGTTATGCAAATCTGTAAAATAGTAGTTGCTTGAAATGGAACGTTTCATTTTTCTCTAGCTATATACATTTTCTGACTGTCAAACTTGAGGGTTGCCAGTTTATGGAGAATTCCCCAAATAAAGCGGCACCCGACCGACACAATTTGCGGTAAATTCTGGGATTTTTATCATTTTACTTGTTTATTTTATTAGTTAGTAATTTAAGCGTCGATAGTAACTTAGTGAATCGATTTTTTCCACTTCATTTGAACATATTGGTGTGATATACAATACATTATTAAATTGATCTCACGAATATTAGCTATGAAAGGTTTTACTAAACGTTTACGAAATGGAACGAAGATAATTCACAAAGTAATTTTTTCTCATATAGAATGCTCTATTATTGTAATTAAAAGTTAGAAACGCTATGTCAAAAAGCCAAACCACTTTAAATGAACTCAATTAATTCCAGTGACATAAATAAAAAAAACATTCAGCATAAAATTATTTAATAATGTAGGTCGTAATCATAATCATTATTAATAATAGTCAATTAATATTTGCATCTGAGGCCAGTGGTATCGACGACGTGCTCCCTGCCGTTGGGCAAAAACGAAACTTGAGGAATCTTGGAAATAAACTACGTTTTTCAGTCTATAACGTAGCAGCTTTTATTCCACTATAAAAACAATGTATAGTTGTCGGATACAGTAAAACTATCTAGATTTAGCAAAGCACACTCGCAACAAAGTTTTTATACGGAAGTTGACATACAAAGTACTCAGTACAGAGAGAGAAAGGAAATGGATATAACGACCGCTTTAGCCTAGTTGGTAGTGACCCTGCCTACGAAGCAAAAGGTCCTGGGTTCGAATCCCGGTAAGGGCATTCATTTGTGTGATGAGCACGAATATTTGTTCCTGAGTCATGGATGTTTTCTATGTATTTAAGTATTTATTTATCTATATAAGTATGTTTATCGTCGTCTAGTATCCATAGTACAAGCTTTGCTTAGTTTGGGACTAGGTCGATTTGTGTAAGATTGTCCCCTTATATTTATTTATTTATTTATTTTATTTATAAGGACAAACTGATGTTTGTCACTGTCAAACTTATTGCATTATGTTATATTCTTGATATATTCAACACATCTGTCTTTTTACATTAAATTATCCCTTAATTTGAATATTTTCGACGAATCTGTGTAATTACTACTGGCAACACACATGCCCGTCTCGGGGGATTCACTGTCCATTATCCCCAATCCAAAGTGACGTTTGAATACGACATTTTGACATTTGAAAATCCATTCTTATCACTCACACAGTACCTACATTTATTCGTTCTTTGACTTGACTGTTCCTGTTCGTCTTACACGTGCCTTCACGTTTGTTGAAATATTTGTGTATTAAAATAAAAATTAATTAACGCTACTGTCGTTCGTTAGTGTTCTTAAGATATCTAATAGAGTAAAAGCAGCAAAAATCAAGCCTTCAAAATGGATACTGAAGCAAACAAGAACAAAGCAGAAGAATACATCAAACTCGCTAAAGAAGCATCTACTGCTGGAAACATTCAAAAAGCAGAAATGTATTTGTCGAAAGCTCATCAACTTAATCCTAGCGAACGCACAAAGCTACTTTTGGACACGATACGAGCTGCTATGGGCTCGGGGGATGGGCAACAAGAGTCAAGGAATAGTGTTGAAGAGTTAGGGAACTCGGCGTCGCTACAGGAGGCTCCACGACCGAACTACACGCCTGAACAATTGCGAGCTGTCCAGAGAGTTCTGGAGCTGAAAGACTACTATGAAATTCTAGGTAAGTTAATTGAAAAACAGAACAAAGACACGTTTAATGAAATATCTAATTCTTAAGAAATAAAATTAAGAGACTTATAACTATAAATTAAAAATTTTAAAAACCTCCAATGCAACAAGTCTCAGAACCCTTCCGCAGTATACAAAAGAGCTGATGACTTTGAAACGGCAGGACCGATTTAGATGCAACATGTCTAAGAACCATTGCCAAAAAACCTGTTTTCAAATAAAAGAAACCACATCTAAATGGGTTCACCCGTTTAAAAGTTATGATGCCACAGACAGACATACACACACGTAGCGGTCAAACATAACACCCCTCTTTTTGTGTTGGGGGTTGAAAAGGATAAACATTGCCAGGGCTATTATCTTTGTTGTCATAAGTCTTCGCATCTTTCTTTAATATTTTAAGCGTGACAGTTTGTATGGGTGGATGTGTGGATTTTTGTTACTCTTTCATGCTAAAACGGTTTAATGAATTCTTATGAAATTTGGCACACAGATACTTTATAACCAGGATTAACATACATAGGATACTTCTCAGTTTGGGAAATGGCATAGTTCCTGCAGAATGATAAAAAAATTCTTTGCAAATTGGAATCAAGGGCAACGGCTACTCTGTACTGGGGTATGTATTACAATACCAAAGTACGAAAGACCAAATGTATTTAAACATTGAATGGGTCAAAAGACCTACACAATTTTTTTCTGAAACCGTTAACTTTTTAAGATTGTTATAAAACAAACCTAACCTAACCTAATGGGTTCTGTATGATGCCGTTTTAATAAATTCTGAGAAGCTTACGGTTTCAGAAAAAAAAATTGTGTCGGTCTTTTGACCCATTAGATGTTTTAATACATTCGGTCTTTCGTACTTTGGTATTGTAATACATACCCCTGTACTGTGGGGTACAAATTTTGCAATGAAATGAAATTGCAAATTAATGCATTGCAAATTAAGTAAAAAATGAAGTAAATTGTTTACTGTTAATGATATTTTAATTACTTGAAATTTTATACAAGGTTTTATTCACTTGAGATTCATGGTTGACCTTGCATCAGTCAGTATGGCTGAGCGCTGCGGGCTCTCTGCCCTCGATCACAAAAACGGTTGGACATATGAAATTTTTTTAACACAAATATTTGTTCAAAATTTTATGCTCTACAATTTTGTAATAGATGTTAGCATCACTGAAGCTATAGAAACCGAGATAATCGCG
The DNA here is from genome assembly GCA_947563465.1 of Archips xylosteana. Classification (NCBI taxonomy): domain Eukaryota; kingdom Metazoa; phylum Arthropoda; class Insecta; order Lepidoptera; family Tortricidae; genus Archips; species Archips xylosteana. The sequence continues at coordinate 1,736,648 of OX387370.1, forward strand.
AAACACTGACTTTTTTGACATTTGACCTTGAATAACTTACGACGCGGACACGAGATTTTGTGTGACTTTTGAGACAATATTTAGAACACCAAAATGAAGCTGTATATACAAGTTTCCAGCTTATTATCTCTCATTCCGAAATGAATTTCCTAATAGAGGTAACGCCACCAGAGTTGAGGCCACGCACACAACCACATCTCTTGTAATGACAGCGGGATTTTGACGTTGTGTTGTCGTTAAACGTCAACACAACGTCAAAATCCCGCTGTCATTACATGAGATGTGGTTGTGTGCGTGGCCTCAACTCTGGTGGCGTTACCTGACTGGATTATTATTAGAGAATTCAAATATGGCATACAAGTAGTGCAAGTTGTAACAGTTAAAAAAAATAAAAAACAACGGGAAAACGTTAAAACGGGATTTATACATTTGATTCAATGGGACACTTATTTCATTAACTATTCCTATAGAATCATAAAGGTATTTTTGCAATTTCCTCGGGATAGAAATTGGGAATTTATCATAAATATTATTTGTGTGCAGACGCAGTCGTGGGAAAAAGCTAGTTATTAATATAAAGTTAATTCAGTGATTAGGGGCATTAGTGAACTGGAACAATTACTTTGCTCACCCACTACCTTACGATAGTTACGTTTATGTGTTCATGCAGTTCCTCCGCCTCAGTTCAGTTTCAGCTTATTAATATGGACGTCCGCAAATTAATGCGTGCTTCAATAAAACAGCAGCATTAACCCCTGACAGTGACGTAAAAATCAAAATGTTATTGCAACTGCCACGCATCTGGCGCGCCCGGGACGCCGCGTGTTGAATTATGGATTTCTCTTTGTATTTTAAGGGCCCTCGCGGCTCGCGGCACGGCGGCTTTTTTGTAGCGATGCTGTCGCGCGTTCGCATCGATACAGTCGCGATGCGGTCGCTAGCTGTGTACCCTCGCCCACATAACACGATTCAGTCGCGATGCAAACGCGATACCGTCGCGCTTCTGTCGCGATGCAAACGCGCGGTTCTCTACTACCGCGCCACCCTCCCTCCGTTCCCTCCCCGATGTCGTCCGACACGGTCGCGCGTCGACAGCATCGCAACAAAGAGTCGCAGTGGGCGAGGGCCCTACAGCAGTAAGATTGCACAATATTTATGAAATCGACATGTGTATGACTAACATCAAAAAAATGCCTTCACCATTTATCTGCTTCAGAACGTTTCAATATTTATTACTCATCCCTTACCCAACAAAGGCTTTGTGACCTTGATATTTGCTCAGATAGAGATATTATTTATCGGTTTTTTTTTGCTTTGCAACTTTTCATGAATTAATTATTACTAATTATTATTATTGTTGGTACGAATTTCCGATCGCGGGCCCAGGTCAAAATCAAAAATATTTATGTGTAGGTATTGCTGGCACTTCACTTGGCGTATTTGACGAAATAGTTGCGTGGGCTAATCAACTTTTAAACCGACACTAATCTGTCCGCGACATTTTTCAAACAATTGCAGATTTTGTAGGTAAACATGTTTTTTCTGTAATTTAATAGATGGTGTACGTACATGAATACAAACCATCCTACGTAAGTTTAACCTATTAAACCGTGAAATATCTTGTTGGAAGTACGATTTTTTGGTAACGCCAGAGACAATTTTGGTAACGCAGGAGACGCCAAAAACGTCGGTTTAAAAGTTGATTGGCCCGCGTGTGCGAGAGAGGAGCACTATGCCGATTCTAGCGTGAAAGACGGAGATGGCAATAGCGCAACGCGAACACGCAACGCCAAGTGAAGTGCCACCATAAGACATACCTATAGGTAGAAGTTACAGTGTGTAAAAAAAGGTACAGTGAGTGTGTGTGTGTGTGTGTGCGTGCGTGCGTGCGTGCGTGCGTGTGTGTATGGGTATTGGCATAAATGAGTTGGGCGCAACTGTTAAGATTTATTTATCAATACATTACAAAAGTTTTTATACAAATTATATTATAGATAGTTTGTTGTGAGGTCCCTGGGGCATACGCATTTTTTTTGACGGACAGACAGACAGACAGACGGACGGACAGACAGCGAAGTCTCAGTAATTGGGTCCCGTCTTTACCCTTTGGAAACGGAACCCTAAAAAGGACAACACAAAAGCTAAGAATTGTGTCATTGCTTAAATTAGACACTGGCTCACTACTGGCTCAGCATAACGCTAAGGTAATGGATTAGAAAGTTAAGGGACTACAGCCAATATTTTTTAGTCAAGCCTACATCGACATATTCGGCCCATTTAAATAAATCTTTACTTTGCTGACTCCGAGTCTCTAAACTTGTCCATAGGAAAGTCAATTTGTTACGCTGTGACCCCCCTATAAGGCAAAAAGTCTCCATCACTTTCCACTTTCTGTTATGAGCTGCTCATCCAGTTATTTCCAGCTGATATTGATCTTGTTTGTAGGTGTGCCAACGGACGCGAGTGAGACCGAGATCCAGAGGGCGGTCAGGAACCTCGCTCTGATCATCCATCCTGACAAGAACCCCGCGCCTGGAGCCACCGAGGCCATGACAGTAAGTCTAACTCAGAACCACATTCCTACCACCACACGAAATGGATTGCTAGCAGTAAAGTAGGTCAGGTTACAACTGCAACCCCCCACCCCACACTGAAACAAACTGCCACCAGTAAAGTAGGTTAGGTTGTGAAATGTTTTATTTTCTACACGATTAATTTGGGAAATATAGTTATTTTCACCTCACTAGCTCGGAAAGCCCTTTTTGTTTGTTTGACATCTATTGAGAAAATCGCTTTTTATCCACATGTGAAGAAAGAGTTTTGACATTTGAAGGCAGCTTACGTGATATTTGACAGCTAACAAAACGTAAAACGTTAAAAGTGCTGAAATTTGAACATCACAATTAATGAATTGCATCGAGTAAAAAACACTAAATACAGTCTTACAACTTTATTTTAATTCATAAATATCAGCATTCAACATTAACCTTCATTCTTGTTGCAAAAACGGATAAAATATTCTGACAGTCCAAGTAAGTCGATGTGCGAACAAAACGCATCCGAAATAATAAAAAAAAACTTAAGTCAAAACTTTTCAATTAATTATTTTGAGTGAATAAATAAATAATAATTGATAGTACAGTCAAGGGCAAAGATATATATGCAAGTAATGTGAAAGAAAATAAGTAATCATATAAAGATAAAAAGATATATACTCAATCAAATGCTCAAAAATATGCAAATGTCAATGAGCCCATAAATATGTATATGGCAAGTTCAAAAACTTGTATACGATCAAAATGGCATAAATTTGTATTCTGCAAAAGACGCAAAATATTGTAGTCATATTTATATCACTAAATATAGATTCAGTATCTGCTACAAAATAAGTATACAAAATATAAATCTGCGAAAATCAACTTTATGTTCTTGTTACACGAAACAAATTTGAATGGAATGTTTTGACAATTCACGAAAACGGTACCATAAATGTCATTGCGTATGTCTGTCTCACGTTTGGATCTGTCACTGATGCGTGAATAAGGTTGGTGCATTGCATACATATTTTGCAACTTTGAGCGGATACATATTTTTGACCTTCTACGGATTTTGTAATAATACTAATCAGAATGCATTCTGGTTCAATTCAGCAGCTATGCAAAACTAAATAAATAAATAAAAAATCTAAATTTCGCGTTTTATTAAACGCCGCTAAATTTAAATTCGAAATTTAAAAATAATTTGGTTTATCTTTTGTTTATTTAACCATTATTTCACCATACCTAAATTAACGGTAAGATTGGATTCAAATATGAATGAGTTTTAATTGGCTATGTAAAGTTTTTTGAAGAGGTGCTAATTATATTTTTTTTCGACAGTCTGCGTTCTGGAGATCTAGAAACTGCAGCTGTTTTATTTTTATCTCCTGTTGTTTACTGGAAATATTTTTTTAAGTGTTCGAGATGACATTTGTGAGATTTTACGGCTGACAAGCGGTTCGTGCTCAGTACTAAGAAGAAATAGAAAAAAAAAACGAAGTCAACTGTCGCTTCTGTCAATGTCAAATGAAATATAACCGTTTGCGTTTCGTTTGCTTTGCGTTGTCCAAGAAGCAGTTCCAAAATAGTGATCGAAAGTATTCAATCGTGATCCATTTAACGTGCATAGGTCGTGGAGAAATGCGGTAAAATTGAAAGTCCGGATTTTATGCGGAGGTCGATAAAAATAGTCCATAAATCACACTGAGCACACCAAAACGCAAAGCAAACGAAACGCAAAAGATTTGACATTGACAGAACTGACAGTTGACTTCGTTTTTTTTTTCTATTTCTTCTTAGTACTGAGCACAAACCGCTTGTCAGCCGTAAAATCTCACAAATGTCATCTCGAACACTTAAAAAAATATTTCCAGTAAACAACAGGAGATAAAAATAAAACAGCTGCATTTTCTCGATCTCCAGAACACCGACTGTCGAAAAAAAATATAATTAGCACCTCTTCAAAAAACTTTACTTAGCCAATTGTTTTTTTTTTAATAAAACACGCGATTTTTTTTTATTTTTTAATTTATTTAGTTTTGCGTAGCTGCTGAATTTAACCAAAGTGCATTCTGATTCCCACCAACCCACTAATCCACAACAGAATCCGTCAATCAAAAAATTCTATTTTCAAAATATTTTTAGTGTTTAGTGTTTAGGAACAGTTTTTAAAATGCCAGTAATCAATATGACTCGATATTATCAATGATTGTCTTACCTACGTAAAAGTAGACTCTTCAGAATTAAGTGGCCAGCCACTTAGAAATGAAGGATTGCCGTACGTACAGTCAAGGGCAAAAACATGTAGCCGTTCAAAGTTTCAAAATATGTATACACGACCTAAATGTTAAGTTAATAAAGTAGTGTATACATTTTTTGAAACTATGTACGGCAACATATTTTGCCCTAAGTGTGTACCTATATTTATGAATATTATGGTGTGTCTAAATTTATGCGTTGATTGATGAGGACATAATATTGCACCTGCTGCTTATATACTTATCTTTCACACAACGTATACATATTTATGCACCTTTTCATGTTCCATAATTTATGATCTTAATGATGACGCCATTTTTTGAGATTTTGTGGTGTATATATATCTTTGCCCTTGACTGTACAAACCCTTTTTCTTATTTTCCTCGCTGTAGTGAGGTGAAAAGTTTTGTGTTATACACGGGTGAAAAGTTATTTTACGTCTCGTGTGTTGAAACACTCGCTATCGGAAGGATTCTATTTTTGAACCACTCGCTTCGCTCGTGGTCAATCATAGAATCCTTTCGATAGCTTGTGTTTCAAATGGACACTCGCAGGTAAAATACAACTTTCCCCCCTTGTATAACAATTTATTATTTATTTATTCACTCAAAATAATTAATTGAAAAGTTTTGACTTAAGTTTTTTTTATTATTTCGGATGCGTTTTGTTCGCACATCGACTTACTTGGACTGTCAGAACATTTTATCCGTTTTTGCAACAAGAATGAAGGTTAATGTTGAATGCTGATATTTATGAATTAAAATAAAGTTGTAAGACTGTATTTAGTGTTTTTTACTCGATGCAATTCATTAATTGTGATGTTCAAAATTCAGCACTTTTAACGTTTTACGTTTTGTTAGCTGTCAAATATCACGTAAGCTGCCTTCAAATGTCAAAACTCTTTCTTCACATGTGGATAAAAAGCGATTTTCTCAATAGATGTCAAACAAACAAAAAGGGCTTTCCGAGCTAGTGAGGTGAAAATAATTTTACAAACTTGCAATGTATGTACGGGTTAAATCTTGCAAATTATGTCTTGCATGTATGTACAATACGATTACTTCCACTTTGTCACTCGGGATGTCTCGGTTTTAATCATAGAGTATACAAAAACCTAGAACTTTCTCTCAACTCCGAACGAGAGCCGGGATTTGAACCCACAACCCTCTGCTTGAGAGACCATAGGTCAAACTATAATAAATAAAGTACCTGGGCGACCGAGCTCTGCTCGGGCAGAAACTCGGTACCAAGCGTTTTCCCAGAGATAAGACCAAGCTAGATCAATTTTTCATCCCCGAAAACCCCCAAATACCAAATTTCATCGAAATCGTTGGAACCGTTTCCGAGATCCTGATTATATACACCGGAGGGGTGGGGGGTGGGGAGGTGAGAGGGGGGGAGGGGTTGCGGGGGAGGGAGCGCGGGGGTATTAAAGGGGGGATGAAAATTTCATTGATTTTGCCGTAGGATGCACCGTTTTCAAGATATTTGACAAAAACACCGGAGGGGGGGGGGGTGAGTCACGTTAAACTATCGTCCGTAAACCGACTTTACAGACAACCGGCTTTTCCTGTTCTGTGCTCCCAATAGGGAACGTGCACATAGACGGTGCTGCCAACTGGTGCCATAAGGGTGCCATCAATTTGAATGTTTTACCTTGATAAGTTTGTTTTACTGTCCGCATAGTGTCTCTTCTGTCGCATTAGTGCTGCCGCCTATAGTTACTGCACGTTCCCTATAAGACTTTTTCTAACAAAAAAGTAACTTTTTCTCATAAAAAAAGTAACTTTTTCTAACAAAAAAGTAACTTTTTCTCACAAAAGAAGAAACTTGACGTTTTCTCATGAAAAATAAACTTAAAAAAAAAACTAAAAATGTTGAAAAAAAACGTGGATTCGAACCGAGGTCGGCTGGATCCGCGACCACCCGATTTCTAATGTGCCATTATGATCTGCTCGAAGTGGGCGAAATTTAGCTTTATATTCTAATGCAAACAAAAATAGCCGGAAAACACGAGTAAAAGCGATTTTCTGAAAATGAAACATAGCTAGATCAGTTTTTCATCCCCGAAAACCCCCACATACCAAATTTCATCGAAATCGTTGGAGCCGTTTCCGAGATCCTGATTATATATATACATATATATACATATATACAAGAATTGCTCGTTTAAAGGTATTAGATAAATAAATAAATATTAGGGGACAATCTTACACAAATCGACCTAGTCCCAAACTAAGCAAAGCTTGTACTATGGGTACTAGACGACGATAAACATACTTATATAGATAAATAAATACTTAAATACATAGAAAACATCCATAACTCAGGAACAAATATTCGTGCTCATCACACAAATAAATGCCCTTACCGGGATTTGAACCCAGGACCTCTTGCTTCGTAGGCAGGGTCACTACCAACTAGGCTAAAGCGGTCGTTAAACTATTGGGCCACCATGGATATGCCAATGTCATCAACATTTCAGCCGAAAGACGTCCACTGCTGAACATAGGGCTAGACGCCAAACAGATCGGTCCCGCGCCATCCGCATCCAACGCAACGCAACCTTAACCATGGTCGCTCCATATTGTTGGAGGCCTACCTACACTGCGTCTTCCGTGGACGCCACTCGAGAACCTTTTTGCCCCATCGGCCATCAGTTCTACGAGCGATGTGCCTTGCCAATATATTACAGTAAAATTACATAAAGTTTACCACTGACAGATGTTTCAAACTAAATACAAACTGAAATATAGATGCACAGAAAAAACCCCAGAAAAAAGACCAATGCTGGGAATCGAACCCAGGTCCTCAGCGTTCCGTGCTGCGTGCTTACCCCTACACCACCACTGGTCTAGAGGTTAGCGACGAATCTTTCCCATACATCGTACATTTCAGTCTGTTATAATCACCTTATGCAGTGATAAAGCGCTCATCTATGTTATGCCCTCTACCGAGAGACTTTAACACTCCTTCGGAGCTAACCGCCCACCTGGACCAAGAGATGGCGCTACTGTGCAACTTTAAACAAGTCAGATATGAAGTATCTTTTTTATTTATTTTTCAACTTCATTTTTTATTACTTTTACGGTCATCCCATGAAACCATATATTTCAAACCATAACCATAACCATATGTTTGAAATATATGGTTTCATGGGATGACCGTAAAAGTAATAAAAAATGAAGTTGAAAAATAAATAAAAAAGATACTTCATATCTGACTGACAGATGGTTTGCCTTCATTTCATATTCAACTTTAACGACCTACAAATAAAGCCAATTTTTAGAATACTGTTACCCACGTTTGCAGTTTTTGTAATAGCTACTTTATTTGTATGGTGTTAAAGTTGGAAATGAAATGAAGGCAAGCCATCTGTCAGTGGTAAACTAAAAGTGAACTTATTGTATGTTAAAGGAGGTGAACCACGCGGCCGCCATTCTGCTGGTGGCTTCTTCGCGGCTGGACTACGACCGCCGGCGCCAAGAGGCGCTGCGGCGTGACCTCACTCCCGAAGAGATGTTCAGCATGTTCTTCAAGCCTGACGGTGAGTCTATACCGTATATACCTTCCTCCGCTGGGCTTGTTGGGGGTGTTATGTCGATGTTACGACAAAAAGTAACGCCTGATTCAATAAATTAGATTGACGAGATTTCATTTTTTTGACACATGAAAATTACTACAGGAATCAAAATCAAAAAAATCAAAACGTTTATTCTGCAAGTAGGCCGCAAAGGGCTCTTTTACATATCAATTTTTTTAAACTACCAGCGCCTTCGTAAGGACCATCATTGCCAAGAAGAATGCGCCGCAAGAAACTTGGCAGAAAGTCATCTTTTCAAATTAAAAAAATCATACAAATATAGAATTAAGTAAATAAAAAAAAAATTATATAAAAAACAATACAGGGATGTATTGGGTCCCTTAGTTATAAAAAACTTAAATAATACCTTTATCTTAACTATATCTACGTTAAGTGGAATTGTAGAATGCTTCCACCGTCAAAAAAAAAAGAAATTAAAAAGGAAAAAATAAAAATATTGGAGATGTCTTCCAATGTCACAATAATTAAAAATGATTGTGTTAAAAACACATTTCAGGTCAAGTAACCATTAAACTTTTGGATTCCAAAGGCAAACGCTTACGCCTGCCGCCCCCAAAGTTGGCTCACACGCACTCATGTCATGCTCTGAAAGCAGAGCGGTACCGAGGGCATGTATCGCTTCCGTTCCCATAAGCCTTATGGGACCGTCTTAGGAACTTCAACGTCGCGGGCCAATGACTAGTTAATAAAGTACTTGCCTCCTGAACACCGAAAAATATTTATTATAATTTAGTTCTCCATATTTAAAAAAATACAAGAAATTAAATAAATATATCTGAATTTACCAGTACTACTACAGAATAGATATGTTTTCTTTGCCTTATTCACCAGAAAAGAGCTGTCATAATTTTAAATTAGACATTAACATTGAAACTTGACAGATACATAAATGATCTATTTTTATCGCAGTCTGTGATTTTTATTAAAACATTAATAAAAATCACAGACTGTGATAAAAATAGATCATTTATGTATCTGTCAAGTTTCAATGTTAATGTTGCACGAACGACGTGTTATTGATTTAAATAATATTTTAAGATTTAGAAGGATTTTAGTTGTGATCGAAAAGCAAGAAAGAATCAAACCGCCTAAGCAAACCATTCACAACGTCAACGTCAGATTTACGTTATCACTTTTTTTTTAGATAGAGACTAGACTAAAGTAATGGATCTATTCTATTGTGTGGTAGTGTTGGAGTTATGCCCTTTTAGAATAAGCACATCTTGAAAATTTTGTAATAAATTAATTAATAATCCCAGTGAAAATTTAAAACTATCAGCGTCTTTCTCCTTCCAAACAGAATACAGAGAACGATAGTACATTGTGCATCAAGGGCCGTAAGGAGGGGATTACTAACGAGAGCCTATTAGAAGCCCGACGCTGGAGGCGGAGGGCTTTTAATGACTCGAGTTTGTAATCCCCTTACTGGCCGTGATACACACAATGATTTTCATCAAACTGCGAGGAAAAAAAATCCAAATATGAAATTATTTTGTCTCTAAGCACTTAAATTAAATAAATAATGGCTACCCGCCAATATAGATTGTCACTTTTTTCAAGTCATCTACCATAGATAATGTAAACTGTGTTTAGAATTCGAATGGCCATACGGCCACATTCTACTAACATGTTACAAAAATACTTACTAAAATTATTGCAAAACTATTTGATATAAATTTAAAATATAAAAATAATGAAGTTTCATGAAGCGTAGACAAGTTTTGTGTAGTAAAATTGGGTTAAGTATAGCTAACTTTTAAACATATAAATAAAACGTTGGCTGACTTGAAACTTCCTTAGCCTGTTTGAAAATTTTAAAACTAAAGTTAGAACTCCCTTGGGAAGAAAAACTGTACGTAAATCCATAACTCCCTTAAGAACAAATTAGGCCTTTGACATTTAGTATACAGGCATGGAATAACACCAAGTGTGATGAAAATCAAATTATAGTCTTAGAAATATGAAATCTTGACAAATCATTTGCAACACACACTATATCCAGTAGAAAATGTTTTCTTTTTTATTTGCAGCCCTACCGTCCCTGGAGCAGATGATGCCGTGGCTGGTGGGCGCCGCGGGAGCCGCCCTCGTGGGCGCCGGCGTGTACGCGCTGTTCTCCGCCTTCAAGGAGGTAAGCCCGATCGGATCCCAACGCTCTCAGAGTCAAAGTAATATTACGTTCAATATTGGTATGAAGTATCTTGTCTACAGATAACAACACCACCACCACCAGGGGTGTAGGGGTTTAGCACGCCAGTTGTGGTGTACGGGTAAAAAGCACGCAGCACGGTATGCTGAAGACCTGGGTTCGATTCCCAGAGCTGGTCTTTTTATGTGTTTTTCTGTGCATCCAAGTTACAGTTCGTATTTAGTATGATATATAATATGTATTAGGCCCGGAATACACATGCCTTTAGCTTGTACATTTTTGTCCCAGTAGCTGACCCATGTACGTCAAACTTCATACAAATATGACACAGGCATGCGAGCTACTTGCACAAAAATTTGCAAGCTATAAGCATGTGTATCGTGGGCGTTACATTACTACAGAGGCCGGGAAGTAAGGAATTGCTGGCCGAATTAACCCTTCATTTGATAATGTAACAAGGCACATTAATACATTATTTTTGCATTTTATTTTCAGAAGTTAATTTATACTAGAAATGTTTAGGTACTTGACTAAATGTAAACAAACATGAACAACTAACAGTTATCGTCGGTTTTTTTTTTATATATGAGAGGCAGGAAAACGAGCAAGCGGGTCATCTGACGGAAAATGATCACCACCGCCCATAAATATCAATAACTCAAAGAGAGTCACCGATCTGTTGCCGGCCTTTGGAAGTATAAACCCTTTTCTTGAAAACCCCGATGTCATAGTTGTCTGGAAACACTGCTGCCAGATTAACCAGCCAAATCCAATATTTGCAACTGGTTTTCACGCGTCGCATTAACGACGTACTCTTTACTGTAGTCACATGATAAATTATTATTCGACTGAAATAAAGAGTACGTTGATAATTAATAAGCAGACATAGGAATTTAGGGGGCAAAATTTAATGACGGGTAGGGCGTTTCTTTATCGATAAACTCAACTATCGATACTTTTCCCATATATGGTAGTGATCTCCCTCAGCTTTCTTTGTAAGTTTGTATTATTTTGTAAGTCTTATTTCGGAGACAAATATGATAAAGTACATATACAAAGAGCATATTTTAAATGAGTACCATAAAGTACCATTGCACTATAGAATATTACAATAACCTCGTAAGGCCCAACATGCTAAATTGAATACATTATGTCAAAATAAATATCAACTTTTTTGATTGACAGTAAGTTTCAAATTTTCGATAGTCAAAATTGGACGTCGGCTTCACGAGGATAAAGAAGAGAATTGATTTATTTTATTTTGTTTAATTTTTATACTTTCAGTAAAATTATATTGGTACAAAAAAAAAACTAGCGATCAATCACTAGTATATGGGAAAAGCATTGATAGTTGAGTTAATCGATAAAGGAACTTCCCTACCTGTCATTAAATTTTGCCCCTTAAATTCCTATGTCTGTTAAATTGTTAATAAGTGACTAAACTAAAGAAGTACCTCTACATATAATGCGACGCGTGAAAGTCAGTTACAAATATTGCATTTGGCTGGTTAGCCCGACGCCATAGCTGGTGGTTGTTCGTTTTTGTTAACATTTAGTTATGTCATTCTATTTTTCGTTGACCAATAATTTTTTGTAATGTGCTTTTCAAATATTTTTTTTACAAAAACAGTCGAGTGCTTTTATCATTCATTAAACATTTAAATAGGCACATAATTAAGCATACATTTAAAATTATCACTACATATAAAAAGTAATCATTATTATCTATAAAATAGGTAACGCAATGGACATGCATGTCCCCGCCATTAGTGTATTTTTCCGCTGAGTTACCAATTTTTTTCCACAAAATTTCTTTAAATTTATAGTTTTTTTGTTTTAAAAGATTAAATTAAGTTATTTCAGTTTTTATTTAAGTTACTTATTGAAAAAAATCACCAGGTATGCCTTATATTTCACAAAAGATTAATGGTTACTTAAAAGTAGAATGGCCCAGTTAAGTACCTAAACATTTCTAGTATAAAACTGGATTTGAATTATGAATTTTTAGTGCGACTCCGACTCCGACTCTGAGACTCCGAGAGGAAGGGCTACGCATTAGCGCGAAACATGTCGAGTTACTCGTTTTAAGACGTGAGTGATCCGTTTATTTTCGCTATAATATTTGCCAATTTTAGGGTTAAGCAAAAGATACTATTTTAATCCCTCTCATCTCATTATACACCAGTCACATAAATAACTATAAAAACTTCGTGAATGGTCAATCGTCAAATTGTGTTGTTAATCGCAAAACTCGAGAACCGCTGCTCCAAATTGGCTAATTCATTCATTTTCTCAAACATTCTGGGAAATTTTCTCTTTCCGTTACAAAATAGAACACGGGAAGTGCCTCATTTTTGCTTTTCGAAATTAAAAAAACCGGCCAAGAGCGTGTCGGACACGCCCAAGATAGGGTTCCGTAGCCATTACGAAAAAATCAAGTAATATTTTTCTAAGGATTTCGTATGTGTACGGAATCTTCAAAGTTAGGTATCGTCAATACTTTGAAAAAAGCTCCTATCTCAAAATCGTTAATCTGGCAGAGTGAACTTTATTACGCGCGTATCAAGGTTCACTTTTGTTTACATGCTAATTTGAGATACGAGTTTTTCAAAGTAGTGACGGTATGTTTAATACCTTAGGCTACTATTTACTCTTAAACTACAAATAATTCCCAAGCAATCTTAGCCGCTATAATTTTCCTTGTAAATTTAATATATTTACTACCATTTTGAATTTTTTCAAATTTTTCCACCCAACAGTTTAGATTTTAGAGGGGGGGAGGACGGTCGATTTTAATGAAAATTTTCACTTTAAAGTTGAATATTTCGCAAACAAATCACTAAATACAAAAATCATGTAAGCAACCCCCCAACGGTTTTAAAAGACCTATCCAACGTTACCCCACACTACATATAGGGTTAGTCGAGAAAAAAAAAAATCACCCCCACTTTACGTCTATGGGAGGTACCCTAAAAAAAATTTTTTTATTTTTTTTTATTTAACCACTTTGTCGGCGTGGCTAATATATATATTCATGCCAAATTACAGTTTTCTAGTACTAACAGTCTCTGAGCTTAGCCGCGGACAGACAGACGGACAGACATGGCGAAACTATAAGGGTTCCTAGTTGACTACGGAACCCTAAAAACAAAACTTCCCTACCTAGGAGTAAATGAAATGTACTAAAATCCATTTTTTCCCGCTTCGTTAACTTTTTAAAACTTCAAACAATTGCATGTAAAATTGAGAGTGCGATAGAATAATTCCATACAGCCAGGCCAACCGCTCGGTTTTCATCGCAGTGCGTGTGTAAGTTTTTTTTAATTTTATGTTTATAATGTCTATGATTTGAAAAAAGTTTTTAGAAGGCGGTAAAATTGTGTTCTGTGCGTGATTGAATCTATTTGTTTTCATTGTTTTATTTTATTATTTGATTGGATTTGAAAAATGAGTTCAAGTGATGAAAGCGACTTAGAGATAGACGGCACACCGCCTAATTTGAAAGTAGAAGCCAACATAGTTATAGAAAACTTGCTTCAGCAAAATCAAGGGACAGCCATAATCGAATTTACGATTTATTTGCTATGGAAGGCAAGCAAAAAGGCGAATACCTTTTTTAACCGACTTCAAAAAAGGAGAAGGTTCTATGTTCGACTGTATGTATCTTTTTTTTTACTTTTTTTTTATGTATGTTCACCGATTTCTCCGCCAATAGCGGACCGATTTTCAATATTCTTTTCTTATTTTCTGAAAGTGTGTTCTTAGCATATTTTATTGTTTGAGAGAAGCACTATACATTCCTCGACGGAAACATGAATTGCCTGACTCGTCTCTTCACAAGCCTCGCGTTGCTCGGCTTACAAACCACCTCATCAGGCAATTCCCAACTTTCCAGACCTCGGTAGTAACTATTTTGCTGTGTTCGTAATCGTCAGGACAAGGTTTTCATGAAGTAAAAAAACTTACTCACGGGCATCAGCTATAGCTAGGCCGTTTAAACGAGTCCTCCCCCGTGCGGTACAGGGGCTGGGGGGGTAAGACGACAAAGGGGGCCGGGAGGGGTGCAGCCCCTGTACCGCGCGCGCGAGGACTCATCTAAACGCTCTAGCTATATTTAGTGATATTGATGATGATGGTCATTTATCCACAGATGTCCAGGCGATCGTCAGACGACAGGGGACCAGAAAACAAAAAGCGTCGAATATCTTAGGAACAAAGAGAGGCCTAGACATCAACAAGCAACATCAAATCAGCTCCAAAATAACTGCAACCTTTGGCCTTAACCCATTCATTGCCGCTGACGCCGATAGGCGTCATTATAAAAATAAAAATATCAAAAAAAATATCATGGGACATTTCACACCAATCGACCTAGTCCCAAACTAAGCAAAGCTTGTACTATGGGTACTAGACGACGATAAACATACTTATATAGATAAATAAATACTTAAATACATAGAAAACATCCACAACTCAGGAACAAATATTCGTGCTCATCACACAAATAAATGCCCTTACCGGGATTCGAACCCAGGACCTCTTGCTTCGTAGGCAGGGTCACTACCAACTAAGCTAAAGCGGTCGTTATTATTGACTTATTGCGGTATTATTGACCTAAACACAGTGCCGCTGACGCCGACCGGCGTCAATATTCTATTGACCATTCTAGGGTTTATTCTTAAGAAATAAACTTTCTATTTTGATTAATTTATTTCACTAGACTACTCAAACAGCACGTTCAGTGACATTTTGTATAGCAAATTACCAGTAGGGTGGTAAAAATTTTAGTAGAACTCCGGTATTTACTGCACTTTATGTGATTTCATGAAATAATCGTAATCGTTTTATATTATTGATTACACCTAATTTGAAGTTATAACTTATAGTTTTATCGATTCGAGTTTTAAAGTTTCTAGTCTGTGGTTTTGACACCTGCCACCCGCACCATGCTACAGCGAAAATAATATAGTATGTGTAAAATGTATACTCTTTATTTCGAAATTATCAGTATCAGATAGCGAAATTTATTCCCCTGTATTAATTTTATGAAATGTAATTTCTCTTAGATTTTATTTTTGTAATTTATGTTTCTTTTGAAATTATTTTATTTTCTCTTGAAAAGATGACTTTCTGCCAGCGAACGAAAAAAGCATAGAACGCGAGCTTCCTGCAAAATTCCAGTTTAAACGGGGCAATTATTCCAACTACGCATGCGTCTTGTAGTACCAATAAGAAATAGCTAAAATATCAGCCGATTTTCTATTACCCAAAACAAATAAACGTGATTGGTCAATTTCAAAATGAATGGCTGGGATTGTATCCTAGCTCTTGACATTTTGTGTGTCTAAAATGGCGGTGACAGTGAGAACGCTTAACTGATGGATGGTTGCATGCAACGACGAGTCATTTTCGTAGGCTAAATCGTCGTAATTAATTACATTTGATTTTAAGCTGTATTTTGATTTAAAATATCATAAGATAACTAACTTAATTAGGTGTTAATACCTTTAAACACTGTGCGTATAAAACCTACTCCAAAAAACTGCACTTAAACGATAAAAAGATAACTGCGTAATTTCATTTCTTTAATTTACTTACAATTTATCTTTTATCAAAAGTTGTTGCACTGTAATATTATTTGAATAGCTAAATTTCACAGTTATTTTCTTACTTTTTAGTGCAGTTTTTGTCCCTTATATTGTTTTTGTTAAAAAATAAATTTATTTCTGACTTTTCTCGTATAGTTAATTAGTCTAATTAGAATCAATAGTCTAGTTAGGATGACCCAGATCAATTGCAATAAATAGAAAAAACATTGTTACCACTATATTCCTAAACTGTATGAAAACTTATGAAATTGCGCTACCTTTTTCGAACAATGTATACATATTGTTATGTGCGTGCATGAAACCATGTATCTCAACAAATAAAGATTTAAATGTTTAATAGGTATCTTAGGTACCCTTTCATTCACCTATAAACATTTTGATGACGTAAGGTTGCATAACACCATCCCTATACAAAATCTGTTACGATTAAAAAAATGAAACATGCATGTTTACGGCTTTATTTACATATGAAAAGTGATTCCATCTTTTTTTTATGTTTTCCAGAGTGATTAACACACCAATTCACTGCACAATAAGGCATATTTTTTTATTTTTCTGACCACTTCATACAACTGTTACGCTGCGCCGCCATGTGCAAACTAAACAGCCGTTTGACACAGTTTTGATGCCCCACCTTCTTTGACACAGTTTAGGTGGTGTCGTTTTGCGATGCTAGTTGTGATTCTATGCTTTTTTCGTTCGCTGCTTTCTGCCAAGTTTCTTGCGGCGCATTCTTCTTGGCAATGATGGTCCTTACGAAAGCGCTGGTAGTTTAAAAAGTGACATGCAAAAGAGCCCTTTGCGGCCTACTTGCAGAAAAATGTTTGTTTTTTTTTAAAAGAAACAGATGTACAAAGGAAACCTTATCCCTTAAAGGGATATCTTCCACAAACGCCTGAATCAATTAGATTTGCTGATAATATACATCTCAATGAATTGATCTTTTATGATAGTCATGATATAATATAGTGATTTTAACGCTCTCTTTCATATACATACACACATTTTTTTAAGAATTAGTTCACATTATAAAGAGATTGATACTATTTTTGTAAAACTAACATAGTTTTAAGTTTTTAAATGTATTAAATTAACAAAGATCAACAACATTCTATTATAAAATAAGTAGGTAAATGAATTTAATTCAATATGTGACGTGTTATAAACAAAATATTTTGTTATACTTAAAACTGGTAAAAAAAACTTATGTTTACTCCGAGTAGTCAGCCGCCGTAATGAAATGTAATAAATTTTGAGACAACTTTGAAGTTTCTGAATATTGGCAATGTGATCCATGGTAAAAAATGCTCTACTTACTGTTCTGTCACACGCAAGAAATACATGTATGTGTAACATCTGTCGAAGAACCGACAACCGTTGGAGCAAACGAGTTCTTGAGTGGAGACCGCGTCTTGGCAAACGTAGTGTAGGACGCCCTCCGGCCAGGTGGAGTGACGATCTGCGAAAGGCTGCTGGTGGAAGCTGGATGCGTCTAGCCGAGGACAGGGCGCAATGGCGCTCATTGGGGGAGGCCTATGTCCAGCAGTGGACTGTTATAGGCTGATGATGATGATGATGCAACATTTAATTTCCTATGGTATTATCCTATTCCTATGTACTCTTTTTGTACCTTGTTTGGAATCACATCGTTTTGTGAATTGATTTTAATTTTAATTCTGCTTGTAAATGTAATTGAATCATTCCATTAGCATAGCCGTATATTTTGTACCAACCAAAACTTTTAAAACGGCGAGAATAATCATTGCAATAAATAATAATAAAAAATTTGTGAAGTAAAAACAATGTGTTTTGATAAAACATTGATTTTCTCAAAACTAGTGTTCACTGAGATATATCCCAACTGGCTATCCCAACCAGTGAGGGTTTTCTGACAGGTGGTATATCGCTAGATGGCGTTAGTATCGTAAGGTCTATTTGACGTTACACCCATACAAGTTGTCAAACGGACCTGACGATACTAGCGCCAAACAGCCTCTCAAAGAAAACCCTCGTTGGGATACATAGATTTTTTTCCACTCGTCCCAACTTGCGAAAGCATGTAGGTACAGTTATTGAGATAACACATTTTATTTACTTATCATGCACAAATTTTAACATGTGATACAGTGTCGTTAAAATAACAAATTTCCGTATTTTTCGTTATAATATTTATCACTTATTTTTTTGTTTTTCATAGTAACTCTACCAATTATTGGATGAATTACTATGAACATCCCAAATTTCAAAATGTAAAAAAAAGTCTCGAACAGATAATCGTGATCTATCAACGATACTGAATCATATATCAAAATTTGTGCACTGATTAAAAGTTACCCTTTATTTTAATTTATATTAATAATATATATGTATATTAGATACTTCTTTGTAATGTCCGTCTGTCAAAACTTCTTCTCATGTTATGGAAAGAAAACGTTTGTAAACTCTTTACGTTTAATGCATGTTGTGTCAGGGTAGACAGGTGAGACCCTAGGGGTTTAGATTGAGTGAAACAAAATGAAGGTTTAAGACGTATATTTGCCCCTAGGGCTTTACTGAGAGAAAAATAGATCTCGAGGGTCGCGGATTCGAGAGTTGAGTGGGAAAGCGTTTCTTGGCAAGGCTTCCCTGGATTAGTATCCGAAACGTAGACTGCCGGTGCTGGACGAAGGCTGGAGACAGGTAGTGGCCCCAGGGTCAGCAAGCGGCAGGAGTAGGTCTTGCCGTAGGAGCAAGGAGAGTCTTCGGTTCCAGGAGCCAGCGGAAGAAATAGCGCAGAGGAAGATGTGCGGATGTTGGAGTGGTACCCAGATTCCAATCCGTACTGTGCCGCCCTGAAATTAGGTCTTGTTTTGACAAGGGGTTCAGGTGGCCTTTTTCTGCCATCCATCCAACCGGCGTGAAGAGAAGCTTCCTAACCAAGTTAGTCGTAATCGTTGGAGGTGGTAGAAAAAATATCGTTCGAAGATTACAAAAGAAAAAAATTAAGCTAAATAAATTT
Source organism: Archips xylosteana (assembly GCA_947563465.1). Lineage (NCBI taxonomy): Eukaryota > Metazoa > Arthropoda > Insecta > Lepidoptera > Tortricidae > Archips > Archips xylosteana. The sequence continues at coordinate 1,755,804 of OX387370.1, forward strand.
GGAAGAAAGTACGTTACAATTTTGAAAAAGGTTCGTTATAAATTTGAATCAAAAAGGCTCAACGGTTAAAAAATAAAAATGTAGTACATACAATAGTAATATAAAATAATTTAGATAAAAGATCTTAGTTTATTGAATCAGGCGTTACTTTGCGGAGGTCCATATTAATGAACTAAAACAATTACTTTGCTCACCCGCGACCTTAAGGTCCTTACCTTACCTTAAGGTCGCGGGTGAGCAAAGTAATTGTTTTAGTTCATTAAAAGATCTTAGGGCCAAAAGAAATTAATTAAAAACAAGGACTGCTAGCAATTTTGAAAGCACAGAATAACTTTAGAAAAAACATGAAATCTAGCTACGTTACAAAATAAAAATCTGAAAGAAAACACAAGTTCACAAAATACACAGTTAAAAAATTGATATTTGCCAATGACTTACCAAATTTTGGGCAGATTGACACTGAATTTATTTTATTTAAAATATTAAAAAGAAAGTGGAAAGCCTGGAGTCGTTTCCTTTTTTTATGAGCGTATGATGATTTGCAGAATGCCGAATTTTGACCGTGCGCAGCTTTTTATGCCAATTTTTTAGCGTATTATTAAATATCAGCTGTTCAAGTAAAACACCGTCAAAATTCGACAAATCCACTCACATACCCTCTAGTAAAAAAATCACTCATAAACAATGTAGAATTTGTCTATGGCAAAGTTATACGGATCAGATTTCTATTATAAATAATTTGTTATTCTTAAAATGCTCATTCAAAACGCAACAGTTTATCTCAACTAAATAAATTAAGAAACAAAATGTTTTTAATATAATGCACCACTAGCGCCATCTAGCAATCATTAGGGAAAATAATCCATTATTTAAAACAGCGCCATCTACAGGCGTAAGGGAACACTGTATTGTGACAGTTGTGATCGGAAAGTTGATAATCCTTTGACCCGCACTGACGTTGTAATTGTCTAGTAGTTTATGCGACAAGGTTCTATAGTGGCATAGGAATCAAATTGGTTGAGTGTGTGCAAGGCTCTCCAATCTTTCGTACAACAGGTACGGATACGGCACAGGCATATGAAAGGTTATGCGTTACGGCGTTCAAGAGGCAGCTCTTAGGCTGCGTTTCCACCAGAGATGTGCGAGGTAGCTAAGCGGTGCGAGGCTGTGTAACGAGGATGTGTAACGGTGTGAATGTTTCCACCAAAGATGTGCGAGGTAGCTGAGCGGTGCGAGGATGCGTAGCGAGGATGTGTAGCGGGATGCGCTCGCGTTCGCCAGCCAGACGTCGCCTAGCAACACATCCCTCGCAACACATCTTTCCCTTCTTTTGTTTTGTATGTACAAAAACCTCGCTCCACTGAGCTGTTTCCACCAGAGTCAGCTGAGCAAGGATAGGTAAATAAAGTGAAGCTAAATGAAGTGTTTCTATTGGTTCATGACTAGGGTTGTCACGAATGTCAAAATTGACACATTCGCGAATGCGAATGTTTGGAAAAAAAATTGAAATACCACAGATAAATGGTAATTTTTTAATGAAATCAAACAAAAGTTGTTGTTACGCAATCAGCATTGTAATTGAATACAAAAAGTATTTTTTAATGAAAACATCGAGCGAGACAAGACGCGACCTGCAAACATTCGCATTCGCAAAACATTCGCATCATTTGATGCGAATGCGAATGTTAAAAATGATGCGAATATTCGTGACATTCCTATTCATGACAAACACATCCCTCGCAACGCATCCTCGCACAGCTCCGGTGGATAGGTGCAGAGGTGGATATGGTCATACAACGTGCCCACCAGGTTTCCGCGAGTCTAACAACGCGTTCCTGAGGCCATATGGAGTAATAAATGTTATCTGAACCTAGGTCGAAATATGCTTAGTTTTTGAGATATTTTTTTTTGTTTAAATTTTACTATGGAAGTGGTGGAGGTGCTGGGATTGCGTATTTATTATGTATAAAAAAAAAAAAAGTTAAAAAAGCATACTTCGACCTAGGTTTAGATAACATTTATTACTCCATATGGCCTCAGGAATGCGTGGTTAGACTCTCGCGGAAACCTGGTGGGCACGTTGTATAACTCGTTTTTAGGGATCCGTACCCAAAGGGTAAAAACGGAAACCCTATTACTGAGGCTCCGCTGTCCGTCCGTCCGTCCGTCTGTCACCAGGCTGTATCTCGGGAACCGTGATAGCAAGAGAGTTGAAATTTTCACAGATGATATATTTCGGTTGCCGCTATAACAACAAATACTAAGAAATGGAATAAAATAAATATTTAAGGGGGCTCCCATACAACAAACTTGAATTTTTTGCTCGTTTTTACTCGATATTGATAACGGCAACAGGTAGACACTTGAAATATTCACAGAATATTGAATTATATATTGAATTTAAAAATAAATCATTAAATTAAAATAAAAAAAATATTTAAGGGGGCTCCCATACAACATACGTGATTTTTATAGATAATTGTACGGAACCCTTCGTGCGCGAGTCCGACTCGCACTTGGCCGGTTTTTATAATTATGACATGTAGAGTATTGTAAAGGAGACAATTTTTGAGTTTTTGGTGGGTTGACAAGTTATTTCTTATCTAGCATTCAGTCACTCAGTGCCATCATGGTGTAGGTAAACAAGCATATTAAAAATATTTTTTATTCAAAATCGTTTTATTAATAAAATAACAATATTGACACAAACTATTGTCTAATTATAATTACTTTACATAAGCAGTGAAATAAAATATAATTAATTAATTATACTTCGATACAAAATTAACCCACATAGGAACTATAGCTAAACCGTACAAATGAGTAGTCGCCCGCGCTGTACAGGGGCTGGGGGGTAGACGACACAGGGGGCCGGGAGGGGTGCGGGCGGCGAGCGGTCTTTAGGCCACTACAAACCAGGAGCGCGGGGCGCCGACAGAGCGTGCCAAGCGCGCTCTTAACACTGAATCAAATATACGGTGACACACACCGGCAGCGCGGCACACCGTATTTGATTCAGTGTTATAAGGATGATATAGACTGGATTGGCAGGCGCCATAGTACGGATCGGCCGCGGTTTTTGTAGTTCGATTATTAAATCTAGATGGCGCTGAAATATAGCCAGAGTCTTTGAAGGCAAAACTATAAGTCTATAGATACTTCATATCACTCACTGCAAATGTATTATTATGCATTTTTGAAAAATAATACTTTTGTAGTAATATGAAACATCTGTAGTCTTATATTGTTTTGCCTTCAAAGCCTCTGGCTATATTTCAGCGCCATCTAGATTTAATAATCGAACTACAAAAACCGCGGCCGATCCGTACTATGGCGACTGCCAATTCAGTCTATATCATCCTTGGTGTTATTGACCGCGCTGGGAACGCTCCGTCGGCGAGTATTAGGTGAGTAAGTGACGGCATGATACGAAGTCCGTAGTAGTTCCCTGTACGCTTAGTATAAGTTTTACTTCACCAAAATACTTCTCGATCGCGTTTACGTAAAAATTTCAATTCTATGGAAACATGGACGCGCGGCCGCGGAGGCGCTGTCCATGTTTCCCTAGAAATTGATTTTTTTACGTAAACGCGATCGAGAAGTATTTTGGTGAAGTAAAACTTATACTAAGCGTACTGGACCTAATGCCGAAATTCACCGATACCTACCGAATGTTCGGTCGGGTACAGTTAGAAGAGCAAGTCCTCGGGCGTGAGGCGTGAGCGGCGCCCCGGCAGGTCCCACACGCGGACCGCGCCCTGAGAGTCCCCCGCTGCCAGACGAGTCGTGCTGGAGAATAAACATTAAAAGGCTCAGTGTCATTGGTCGATAATTCGGTCGATATAGGTAGGTACAGGCCTTATACTACGAAGTGCAAAATTTTAACTTCGTATCGTGCCATTCCTCTCACGCTAATAGTATTTAATACAAGAGCGAGCAAGACGATGCGATACGAACTTCGAATTTCGGAGTAGCCCCCCACCATGAGGTGACTCCCCGCAGTAGGTATAACGACTAGTGAAACTCATTATGTCGAAAACTGTTCCCCGAATGCGGGCCCTATGGCATGCGTTATGTAAATTTCCCGCACCCTGCGTGCGGGCCCTATCGACCAATGAAAACGGTTCCCTGAATGCGGGCATGCGTTATGCTAGAGTTTGATCTGATCTGATGTGATATTTTGCGATTTTGGTATTCTGCAAGTCTGATATTTTGCGACGTTGGGATTTTGCTCTGGAGGGGCCGCTCTATTGTGTGGCGGCCACATTGCCCTACCCCTCGTCTGTCACTTGTGTCTTCTCACTCACCTGGCGTATGCGATGGCGAGACAACCATTCGTCACACCGCCCATGCACTGAGTGGCAGACATGACACGGCCTTCCCTTAAACCCTTTTCCACGCCCGCCCCATTGTGTGGCAGCCACACCGCCCTGCCTCGCAAGGCTGGATTTAGAGGTCTGGCGGCCTCGGGGCATAAACGGAGTGGAGGCCCCCTGTCCACACATTATTTTTCATCTCTCCTGTTTGGAAAGTTAAATTTTTAATTTTTTTTTAATTTTTACGATTAGCCTCGGAGTCGAAGATAATTCAGTTACGTCAGTACACTTATATACAACACTGGAGGTTGTACGCCGAACATCCGTTTGAAACAAGAAATTTGATCTATTTTTTTAAATTTGCTTACTAACATTAAACTGACAAAGGAAATATTACATACAGCCAACTCTAAGCATTCTTACGACATAAAAAAAATCTATCTTCTTTTATTATTGGATGGATGGATGGACGGACGGACGGACGGATCGACGGATGGATGGATGGATGGATGGATTTTACTTTCCTCACAGTCGAAATGAAAAGTAGAGTGTCTAACTCGGGTGAAATTACCCATTTCCCCTCGGAACTATAGAAATATCTCGGGTTCAATGGGTCACTTTCCACCCTTGGTTATCAATCTACTATTCCACATTTTGGTTTGAGCTATGGTCTCTCAAGCAGAGGATCGTGGGTTCAAATCCCGAGCCGGTTTTTCGGAATTTATGTGCGAAATTACATTTGAAATTTACCGTGAGCTTTACGGTGAAGGAAAACATAACATCGCGAGGAAACCTGTGTACACCTGCGAAGAACGACTGATTGACGTTTGCAATCCGCACTATGCCCGCGTGGGAACTACGGCCCAAGCCCTCTCATTCTGAGAGGAGGCCTGTGCCCTGCAGTGGGACGTATATAGGCTGGGATGATGATGATGATCCAAATAATTACTTGTCGGAATTTGAAAAATTTTTTTTTCGTTGTCCCTATTGCGAGAGCCCTCTGTTGTGGAGGCCCCGTGGCTGTTGCCCCGGTTGCCCTCCCCAAAATCCGGCCCTGCTGCCTCGTCACGTCTGTATCATCTCTCTCACTCACCTGGTGTGGTGTCGGCGAAGCAAACGGCCTTCCCTTAGGCTGCGTTTCCACCAGAGATGTGTGCGAGGATGTGTTGCGAGGGATGTGTTTGTCATGAATACTTGAATAGGGTTTTCTACCCGGGTACCCGGGTAATTAAGGACTTGTGTACCCGGGTATAATCTGAGCTAGTACCCGGGTACCCGGCAACTACTTAAAATACTACTTTTGCTAGTACAAAAATTAACGTCTTCAATAATTTTGTAACAAAAACTCGAAACAGGCTTCCGGATCGTTCTATTAACGCCATAGTGTATCTAAAGGCCTGTTTTTTTGCAAGATGAGAAAAGACCTTAAAGATCTCATGATGAGATTGAGAATCTCAATTTGAGATCTATTCTCATCGTGCAAAAATGATGAGAATCTATTTTAATATTACCTAATTCAAGGAGAGAGAAGATTTTTGTTTAGAAATTGCAATTTTGTTATTGAGTTTAGATTTCGTTTTTTTTTCAAGTGTTTTTGTTTTATTTCGAAGAATTTAAAATGATGAAAAGGAGTGAATTGTATCGTTAATTTTATGTCCCTGAATGATTAAGATATTTATGATAGTTCCTATATGAAAAGAACGAAGATTAATAAAAGACAATTATATTAATTCATCCTTTTTCTTACAAATATTCGGCACCCGGGTACACTCGGGTACCCGGGTATTAAACAAAAAAATACCCAAAACCCGGGTATCGAAAATGGCCGGGTATTCGAAAACCCTAGTCATGAACCAATAGATACTTCATTCAATTAGGACCTTTTAAATGAAGTGTTTCTATTGGTTCATGACATGACAAACACATCTCTCGCAACGCATCCTCGTACAGCTCCGGTGGATATGCAGCCTTAAGCTCGCTTCGCCTTGCCTCACCACGTCTGTATCTCCTCTCTCACTCACCTGGCGTGTGTGAGAGCGAGACACACGGCCTCCCCCTTGAGGCCGGCGGCGAAGCTGCGCCCGCGCGCGTCGCACACCGCCACGTCCGCGCCGCGCGCCCCCACCGCGACGCCGCCCGCCGAATGGGGCAGCCACGCGACGCACGTCGCCGGCACGTCCAGGCAGATTATCTAATAACGGCCAGGATAGTCTGATCACTACAATGGCGTAGCGTGCCTTGGAGGGGCCCTGTATAATAATTAGTTGGGGGGCCCAAATGAAGGGTAAAGATTTCTCACAAAAGAAACAGTTACACACGTTAGGGGGGGCCTGTAGCCCGGGGGCCCCGTACAATTGATACGGCGGTAGCTACGCCCCTGGATCACTGATCACTGAACTAGGAAGGCCGACTTGCACAGACCCGAGTTATCGATATGTATAACTCCGAGGTAGTGCTAATTCAGTGTTAACAAGTGTCAAAATGTATGGAACTGTCATCCATAACCCAGGGTTAACGATTTAATATCCTAGACTGTGGAAGTGGCCTTACGAGGATTAGAAATGACACGCTACTAAAAACGCAACAGCACATGGCTGAAAATTTACATATTTTCCCAGCACAGTCTGTAATGAATGAAGCTGCTCAAAGATGCGATGGGTGAATATTCAAGCGTTTTCACCGCTCGGTTTCATCGTTACCATCCACAATTATCACCACAACGCAAACATAAGTCAAAAGTTATTTTGTTCAAACTAGATTTTGCAGCGGTAAATACTGTCTGTAGTTTTCATAAAAAGATTATCTACTTTAAAAATTAATGGGATACCACCTGCTCGCCTACCTTCCCTAAGTTTGTCGTTTAATTTACTAGAACCTGTCTTACCTTCAACGGGCCGAGCTGATCCACGTGGTACAGCCTCAACTCCGAATCCATGGACAACGAAGCAAATACCCCAGGCTTGTGGTAACTAAACACCACGCTCAAAACGCAAGTCTTATGCCCTTCCAGCACCTCAAACACCGGGTCCACCATCCCCTTATCCACTTGCTCCTGAGGCTTAATCTTGCACAAGAACAGCTTCCCACATTTCGTTCCCACCACAAAAATATCATCAGGAGTCTTCTCATCCCAAGATCTCAAGGGATACGTCTTGATAAAATCAAAACAGCTGATGTCAGGGGCGGCCAGTTTCTTGGAACCGTTCACATTGTAGCTCACGATGCTCTCAAATATGTTTAGGTTGGTATTGACTTGCCATACGATAATTGTGCCGTCGCTACCCGATGACATTAAAACTTGATCTGAAGCACCGCGTCTCTTACCAGTATTCAATATCTGCATGGTCAAATACGTGTTGGTTAACGTGGAATCTGCCCACATGAGAAAAGATACTCTCTTTGAACCATGACAGCCAGAAGGCGATGTTAACTGAAGATTCTCTTCCACAGAACTGGCTGAAGTCCTCAAGCTACACAACACGACTTCGCCCGAAGTAGTGCCGTAAGCGAACAAAGCGGCAACGTCAGGGTGGTATCTTACAACAGTTACGCAGTTTTTCTGACTGATGTCTAAGGTGTGGACGAATTTGTCGTCAGCTGAGCGTTTCGCGGTGTAAATACGGATTAAACCGTCATGTTGGCACCAGTTCTCATGCTGCGCTTTTCCAATGGATACCGCTAGAGAATTGCCAGCGCTGCTGAAGGATAGATCTAGGACTGTGGACGTCTGGTGGTCGCCAGACCCGAAGCCAGGGGTGTCTGTGTTGACTTGGATTTCCTGGAACAGTTTGGCTGTGACTATTTCCTCTTCTTCCGAATCGGAGGAGTTGAAGGAGAGCTCTTTGTCCCTTTGGTCTAGCTGCTCCATCATTGTTGGTACCACCTTCCTGTGGACGGAATTTTATTTTGTTTGTTTTAATTTGTAAAATTGTATGTGATTTCTGCTCAGAAATACGAGCTTTTTCGATCTTACTATAGGAGAAAAAATTAGCCCAAAACTTCCATATAATTTTTGATTCTTCCTTTTGGTTACGGTCATATAAAGTCTATGAAAAATGGTAACTCAACGGAAAAAGCCAATACATACAACAGTATAAAACTTGGTCCAAATACTAGAACTATTTTTATCCACGGCTTCGCTCGCTCCCGTTGAACGTTAGATATGGAAGTTAAGATTAAAACACTGAATCTCATACGTTGACACACACTGGCAGCGCGGCGCAGCGTATATAATTCAGTGTTACACAACAAGCTAGGCACGCTCCGTCGGCGTCCCGCGCTCTCGGTTGTTGTGGTCTTTATGGACTGAACTGACGCATAAAGAAAAGAAATAGACCATAATTTTTATCTCTGCGTACGAAGTCGCGGGCAAAATTTAGTACCTGTACATATTATTAATAGTTATCATGGACTCCACCAGTATCTTGTCATGGTGGTAGGGAAAACTGAAGACAAACCTGAGAAACTCGTTCAAGCCTGGAGCCGGGTATTCGCGGAGTATATCTTCCTGAGCGTTCAACTCGTCAGGAGAGGCCGTGCAGCCTATATCTGCGGACATGTTCGCTTGCGACCCTGTCCCCGTCTCGCCAAACTCCGTGGTCTGCGTAGAACATGACTTCTCCTGTCTTTTGCTTGATTTTACGGAGTCAAAACCGACGGCTTCGCTATCGTAGGCACTTAACTTGGACATTTTTTATCGCTGAATGTTTTGAGCGAGCAGTTTTATTTTGTTTCCGTTGCCATGGTTACGGAGTTTGGCGTTTCGTGCTGCCAGTGTTATTTATTTAGAAAGCTTAAAAAAGAGGTCGTTTCTAAATTTTTTTAAGAGAAAAGTGTTTCTGGGTACAGTCATCCGTCAAAGTGGAGTACTTAGTAACAGCGTACTGAAAGTCATAGCCGGCTGTGGGAATTGTCCACTGATCGGACATATGATTAAAATTACAAAATCTCTTTTTGAAATAAGGTACTAACATAGTCGTAACGATTTTTACTAACCAATATTGGATCAAAGTTATCTTAAATAAAAATTTATTATTATTATTATGTTGGTACGGATTTCCGATCACGGGCCCATGGGGACCCGGTCATTTGAAAGGCATTCATGGGGTCGAAGCCAACATGAAGAGGCCTTTGGTACCATATAATATAAATGAAATGGGCGCAACTATGGAGGTCTATCCCCTAATACACCATGAGGATGTGCTGGCGGACAGTCCTCCACAGTTGCCAATCTATTGCCAGGTAGGAAGCGACATGGAATTGGCTATGAGGTTGGGATGTTGTGGACAGGATTACCGGGCTATGGAGTGAGATAACGGACACCTACCATTTCAATATCTCATAAACTGAACTTTTGGTAGGCGGTGACTCGCCATTCACTAAATGGGCCCCTCAGACTATTGCCCGCTCGGGGCAAAGAGGCGGCAACATTGGTGTGAACGGCTAAGGATGGAGAGGTGTCCCTGGACTTTAAACTTCAAAATGCCAACTCGCCACTATTATTATTATTATTAGTGACAATGTCTTAATTTGTATAGATAGGTTGATGCTGGAAAACTACATCTCATACAATACATCATAGAAATGTCATTGGAACTGGAGCACTGCATCGACATTCGACAGCAGCAGGATTTGGTACTTTTCCTAATTTGGACCAAATTTGAACTATATCGCCCATGGAAAACTCAAGGGAACGTACTTCATACAGCTAAGCAATCTTTTGTTTTCTACCATTGAAATATTGTAGCTTCACATTTAATGGACTTTATTAATATTATTGTTCTCGAAATTATTCTGTTTAACGCAGAGTTCGTTTTTATAAGCATTAATATTCTTCATCACGGGAAAAGCTCTTTAGCTTTTCCACCACTTTTAAAAATAAAAATATTTGACAGTTGAGTAATACGCTTGAGCTTGACACAATAATTTCCTTAAAAAATATATGTTTACCATCTTTTGTTTTTTAAAATTAAACTTTATTACATTGCAATAAGTCTTGTATTACAAAAATAAAAGATGTATTCATGATCATGACGAAGAAGTTCATGTGTTATGTGTGTGTTATATTATAACTTATAAGTACTTTTTGTTTGTAAATTGTTAGAAAACTAGTTTTTCAGGAAATGTACGAATTACTTTAATAAACTTTTTTTATCTTAAAAAATGAACATTGAACAGTGCCGACTGTGTCTCACTAAAGATAATTTGAGTCCGATTTTCAAGGATTCGGACCAAAGTGCGGAATACAGTCGCATCTTGAAACTAACAACCGGTTTAAAAGTAAGTTACAATGTCTATTGTACTTGTGACAATAAACTGTATAAGCCTTTATCGCTCGCGTAATAGTTGATTCCCACGGGGATTCCCAAAATGTATGTATGTATGTAAAACTCTTTATTGTACATAAAAATGAAATGTGAAACATGAAATGTATTCATGAGACTTTCCTAAGGGATGTAATTGATCTATAATGTGCTCCCATACTTAGTAGATGTGCTAGTGTACAATGGTCAAAGATCATAACCGTGGTATAAATTCCGCGGCAAATATACATATATCTTGTATATCTTGTAACTAACCATGAATCACTTAAAATTAATTACATTGTAATCTTAATTGATCAACTCAAACAATTACTTTACTTACCTTAAGTAAGGTTGCGGATGAGCAAAGTAATTGTTTCAGTTCATTGATATGGACCTCCGCAGAGTAATGCCTGATTCAATAACTTATGTTCATTGATGTTGCACTGGCCTTTATCTGCAGGTGACAGTTGAATTGCATATTTTGGATTTTGTCAAATTCCCATGGGAACTCTCATAAATTACACTGTGGCTCCATTTATGTTGTATGACAAACACCCATTCAAAATTTCATACCTTTAGACTTAGCGGTTAATGTAGCTATGGGAATATCGGATTAAAAAGTAGATGTTATTAACAGTGATCGGAACTCTGGGTGCAAAACTTTAACAAAACTTGCCAAGCGGACATGAAACAGTGCTTACAGACATGAAAATATTAATAAACTACTGAAAATCTGAGGTTTCGATATACAGTTAAATTGAACACTAATCTGCCAATAATATTCTTATTTGGTTGTAAATTCTCCTTAATGTCAGCTTTACAAGTTTTGTTAAAGTTTTGCACCCAGAGTTCCGATCACTGGTTATTAACTATGTCCAGGTATCTGTGTACCGAATCTCATTCAAATTCATCCAGCCATTTTGGAGTAAAAAACACTCAGACTCAGGTACTGTTAGCCAGAAAGAAAAAAACTATTAAATTTGACCCATCTCTAGCTCAGTGAGAAATAAAAGCAATGGGTCATTAGTAAATATGTCTATGGCTATACTTAAGGCCACCACAAACCGGGAGCGCGGGGCGGCGACGGAGCGTGCCCAGCGCGCTCTATAACACTGAATCAAATATACGGTGACACACCGGTTAGTGCGGCACACTGTATTTGATTCAGTGACCGCGCTGGGCGCGCTCCGTCGGCGCCCCGCGCTCCCGTTTTGTTGTGGCCTTTAATTAACCCCTAGTACGCTTAAAAATGGATCCCTGCAAAATTGAAGGCTTTCATTTTCCATTTTTATCTGTAAAATTGGATTTATATGAGACAGTTAAGACTAGAACATAGGTTTTAATTTCACATTACTCATGCTTTGTTTCAGATAACATTAGATGATGGACTACCACAGTGCATTTGCACCGTATGCTCTAAACTTGTCAACTTGGCTTTATCACTAAGAAATCGGAGTCATGCTTCTGAAAAAAAACTTAAACAAGCCAGCCATAAAATCATAGACACAACTCCAAACTTTTCGGACAATGAAATGTCAGAATGCGAAATAGCCAATTTAGAGTGGCCAGTTCTAAAAATTGAGGATAGCGAAAAAGTTGATTTAATATTAGAATGCAAAAACTCGAATAAGGAATTGAATTTGGAATGTGAGATGAATTTAAAAAAGAACTCTAAGTCAAAGAGGAAATTGAAAAAAGAAATAACAAATGAATCTGAAGTGGAACATAACCTGCCAGTGTCTGAAGAAGTATTGTCAGAATTAAAAAATGAAAAAGCTGGTGGTAAACAGCCAGAAATGTCAAAGAAGGCCAAAAGGGCGATGTACATGGAGCTAGTGGAGGGAGTTTTTGACCCCAAAGGGCCTGTCACGTGTAAGGTGTGCAAGAAAACTGTCAGCAAGTGGGCTTGCTTCGTGAGCCATGCTAAGCTACATTTAGGGTTCAAATTTGTTTGCGAAGTAAGTAACCTAGAATACAAATCTGAGAGAAAATGTTTTTAGAACTCTCATGGGAACTTTGCAATTTTCCGGGATAAAAGTATTCTGTATATTAATCAAGGTTACCTATAAACTCCCTCTCTCATAAATATTTGTGTTTGTTTCGTTAAAATTTCTATTATTAGTGGTTTTTATTTGGCTTATTGTTTTGACATCCCGTTTTTTCGGTTTGTTCTTTTTCCCATCATCTTGTGTTCTTTTCCAATGTATTTCTTTGAAATTTTAATGTCTAGCATGTGGCACAACACACAAAAAAAAAATATATATTTTTGTCCAGAAGCACGTTGGCACTACCTCAGGTCTCTGACAGAATACCAGCTCTGTGGCTATCCGTAGCTGCAGTACATGCTGAGTCAGCGCCTATTCTCCACATCATCGCATGGCTCTCTTAATTTTGGAATTCTGTTGCATGTTAGTTTTTAAGTTTTCCATATTATTTTTTATATTTTTCAAGTCACTTTATCATTGTTATTTTTTAAGCCATGTACGTGTTGTGGTGATTAAAGTTTTTTATCTATCATCTATCTATCTATCTAAACTATCTGTGTGCCAAAATTTCATCAGGATCCGATCCGTCAAACCGTTTTAGCGTTAAAGAGTCACAAATATTCAACACACACTAATGTTTACGGTTTGAACCTGCACCTCTGAGTTTTTCCGAATTTGTATGAAATTATATTTGAAATTTACCATGACGGTGAAAGAAAAAATCGTAAAACCTGCACACACCAGCAAAGATCTTCCATGGTGTGTGTGAAGTTCCCAATCGGCACTGGGCCCGCGTGGGAACTACGGCCCTGGTCCTCTGATTCTGAGCGCTTGTGCCCTGCAGTGTGACGTATATAAGCTGGGGTGATGATGATGATGATGATGGCTTAAGGGCCTACCGAGTTTTTGACGCATTTATTGCATTCATTTAATCTCTTGCTTGTGTCATTGCTACCAAAGCTGTAGTCCTGAAATTCATGTGTAAGATATTTGAGGATTTACTCTAATGACCAGTGTTTATCGAAACACGTAGTAAAAAACACACGTAATAAAATAAATTCGTAGTACGACGTAAACACCGCACGGCAGGTCATGACTTTTTGAATGTTAATAAAACAAGATGTTTTCTAAGGCCTAGTGTTGCTACATTTTTAAAATCTTTATTTATTTTAGTAATACGATGAAAATACCTAAATACAAGTGCGGTCTGACCAATCTATCTTGAGCCGTCGTGCTTCCCCCTTGTCCGTATAGTTAGTTGCGTTAGTTCTCCTTCGGCCATCGGGCGGGGAACTCTTGTCGCTTGCGCTTACGCACGGCTTTGATTCTAGCCGCTCTCACGCACACATACACGAGTGTATAGAATACCTAAAATCGATTAGCGCCAAAAGCTCGGTAGGACCTTACCTCCCGGCCACGACTTCGCGCATTTGGCGGCGCGGCAAGCGTTTTCTGTGTTCATTGCGCGGCCGCGACGCTCGCCGTACAGTGGTTACCTGGCGGCACACGCAATGAACTGATAAGTCGTGGCCGGGCGGTTAACGACAGTAAATCCGCGAATCTATAGTATAAATCTTCCCAGGTGAATTTTTCGCTTCGAGCCATTACATTAAATTTGAACCTTAATACTATGACGATACCGTTTGTTTTGAAAGGTAAGGGCTCGAAGCGAAAAATTCACCTGGGAAGATTTATACTATACTCGTAAATTATATGACATTACTTTTTTTAGTACTGCGGCAAAAGCTTTATATCATCGACGCAATTAAACCGACACTGCCGCTCGTGGCACGGCATGCCGCGGCAGCTGCAGTGTCGCCAGTGCAGCTATCTCGCTCTCGACGCGCCGCAGTTATTGGTGAGTGAGCGGGACAAGGCTAGGGTCATTTGTGTGATGTCATATTTACCACGACATCGTCCGCGTACAAATAAAATTTCCCGAAGTCAAAACCCACGTCCATGGAGACCACGGACTGGCAAACGCAGCGAGGGATGTCCACCAACGAGATGGACGGACGATTTGGTGAAGGCCGCAGGTTCAGGGTGGATGCAAGTCGCTTCCAACCGTAATGATTGGGCATCAATGAGGGAGACCTATGTCCAGCAGTGGACGTCCTACGGCTGAAATGATGATGATGAAGTCAAAAACGATATTTTAGAAGTTTCGAAAAATCCCACGGGATAAGGGAAAAACGGGATATACCGTGTTTTTTTACTTCTGTTAACTTCAAGGGAAGAATATTCAGGTTAAATAGAGTTAATTCCTCGAAGAAACTAGTGTCTTAACTCTTACTATTTTTGAGATATTCAATAATTAAGTTTAATGGTCGAACCAGTGTAAAAGTGACTTTCGATAGTATGACTGTTTTTCAAGGCCACGATAGTATCACGATTCTATCGATAGACTATCGCTATCGCAACAACACTAGTAGTGACTTTTAGATGGCACCATTTCTATAGGTAACGCCACCAGAGTTGAGGCCACGCACACAACCACATCTCATGTAACGTTTAACGACAACACAACGTCAAAATCACGCTGTCATTACATGAGATGGGGTTGTGTGCGTGGCCTCAACTCTGGTGGCGTTACCTATAACATGTAGTAGCGTATAGATGGAGCCACTGCTTCCAGGTAGCTGCGTATATGTAGATGGTGCTGTTGGTGTAGTTCCACGTTTACTGTATCGATAGCGCTGTTATCGTAGTTCCACGCAAAGAGAATCTAACCACTACGTTCCACGTTCACGCGTATATAGATGTGGGATCGGTTGCAGGAAACGTACAGTGGGCTGTACAGGTGTTGTTAGATTTCATACTTGGCAATGTTCCGCGTGTCTGTATCAATGTTACAGATTCCGAAAAACTACAAAAAGCAAAATAATTGTTAAACATTGACATGACGAATTATTACAATACTTATAAATTAATATTAATTGTGAAGAAGGAAGATTCCGAGCGAACGTTTTTTTCATTGAATGATAATTACAACGCCATCTAGTAAGATCCGGTTGAACTAGTACGGCTTATATGGTAGCTACTGGCACCCATTTTACCTTCATAGGATTTTTGTTTTGCTTTGTCCATGCACTTTTGCAGCCCACTGTACTTCAAAATAAAATTAGAGATTTATTAAAATAAAGAAAACTAAGGAGAAATACACTTTTGGCACAGAAAAAACATCCAACAGCTATGCACAACCGATCGTATCTCAAACTCCCACTCACTCGCTCATACCGTTCACTCCACAGAAATCACTCAGACATTCGGTCCTCTCTCTCGCATCAATCATTCGTCCACAGATTCAACGTAACCCTTAACAAGGTAGAGGCGATTTAGCGACCACATGCATGGACTCGGAAATTCAACCTTATTATTTTAATAATATGTTACACAATCCATCGTAATTATTGAAAATATGTATTAGCTTTAAAATATCCTTTGTCAGGTATGCATTCGATAGCTGCTTTTGATTCTGTGGTATTATGCTCCAGTAAATGGAGCCTTATTAAGGGTTAAATTCCCACATATATGGCGCTGTTATCGTAGTTCCATGTTCGCCCGTATAGGTGACGCTGTTATTGTAGTTCCATGTTCGCCCGTATAGGTGACGCTGTTATTGTAGTTCCATGTTCGCCCGTATAGGTGACGCTGTTATTGTAGTTCCATGTTCGCCCGTATAGATGGCGTTGTGTTACAGTTGCACGTTCGTCGCGAGCACACCGGCGAGCGGCCGTTCGTGTGCGCGGCGTGGTCGGCGTGCTATCGGATCGGTTGTAGGAAACGAATTTAAGAATTAAAGATTTATTCAAATAAAGAAAACTAAGGAGAAATACACTTTTGGCACAGGAAAGTCATCCAACAGCTATGCGCACCCGATCGTATCTCAAACTCCCAGTCACTCGCTCATACCGTTCACTCCACAGAAATCACTCAGACATTCGGTCCGCACTCTCGCATCAATCATTCGTCCACAGATTCAACATAAACCTTGACAAGGTAGAGGCGATTTAGTGACCACATGCATTGACTCGGAAATTCAACCTTATTATTATTTTAATAAATCGTAATTATTGAAAATATGTATTAGCTTTAAAACATCCTTTGTCAGGTATGCCTTCGATAGCTGCTTTTGATTCTGTGGTATTATGCTCCAGTAAATGGGGCCTTATTAAGGGTTAAATTCCCACATAGATGGCGCTGTTATCGTAGTTCCACGTTCGCCCGTATAGATGACGCTGTTATTGTAGTTCCATGTTCGCCCGTATAGGTGGCGCTGTTATTGTAGTTCCATGTTCGCCCGTATAGATGGCGTTGTGTTACAGTTGCACGTTCGTCGCGAGCACACCGGCGAGCGGCCGTTCGTGTGCGCGGCGTGCTCGGCGCGCTACCGCTCGCGGCGTTGCCTGTTGCAGCATTTGGAAAGCCATCGGACCACCCGAGACGTACAGGTTACCTCATCATTTAGTTTAGTTGTAGTAATTATGTTTAAGTAGTTACTATACTAAACGGGACTTATCACGCAATAAATATTTATTTACCTCGACGTTTCGGCCACATTGCAGCAGCCGTGGTCACGAGTTACTGACTAACTAACTCGTGACCACGGCTGCTGCAATGTGGCCGAAACGTCAAGGTAAATAAATATTTATTGCGTGATAAGTCCCGTTTAGTATACAGGGTTATTTGTAATTTACTAGCATCCTTTTAACCCTTTTACGTTTTACGGCTTTTGTCATAACTTAATATTTTTGGTGTAATAACGTTTTGAAAATTTGAAATTTCTTCTTATTTTTACGATACTCTGTGTATTTGTATGGGAAAAAAGTGCTTCATTTTAAAAAGTCGTAAAACAAAAAACATTTGTTTGAGTGATAGGAATTCAGGGTTAAGAGGATGTCAGTGAATTAAAAATAACCCTGTATAGTAATTATGAGTTAAAATCACGAAAGTTTAAAACAGTATATGTTTAAGTAATTTTGCTATTTTTTTATTCGTTCTCAGAGTCTATTATATTATCTGAATATTCTTGTAGTCTTATTTATATAGGTTTGACCTATGGTCTCTCAAGCATAGGGTCGTGGGTTCAATTCCCGGCTCGCACCTCTGAGTATTTCGGAATTTATGTGCGAAATTACATTCGAAATTTACCATGATCTTTACGGTGAAGGGAAACATCGTGAGGAAACCTGCATGAGATTCAATGGTGTGTGTGAAGTTCCCAATCCGCAGTGGGCCCGCGTGGGAACGACGGCCCAAGCCCTCTCATTCTGAGAGGAGGCCTGTGCCCTGCAGTGGGACGTATATAGGCTGGGATGATGATGATGAAGAAATTAATGAAATAAATAAATAAATATATAAATAAATATTAGGGGACAAACTTACACAAATCAACCTAGTCCCAAACTAAGCAAAGCTTGTACTATGGGTACTAGACGACAATAAACATACTTATATAGATAAATATATACTTAAATACATAGAAAACATCCATAACTCAGGAACAAATATTCGTGCTCATCACACAAATAAATGCCCTTACCGGGATTCGAACCCAGGACCTATTGCGTCGTAGGCAGGGTCACTACCAACTATTACCAACTAGGCTAAAGCGGTCGTTTAAATGAATAATTATTTAATTAATTTTGAAGTCATGTCCACATTATTGCGAGCAATGATGCCAATCCGTCAGATGCCATAAGTCGAATAACAAGGCTACTACGGCTAGATCAATTTACCAAAATCGTTATTTCCTAGTTGCGAAATTAAGTTCTATTCGCATTTTTTCCCAAACCTTTGATCAATTATAACTGAAGATACACATTGCCGAACAAAATCCCCTTCAAAGAATGCGCGAACTATTTATTTGTTTGCGTAACAAATAAAATCATCACCTACACAGAAATTTGAACCTAGTCTTTACTTCATTACAGTCGAATTTCGGTAGCGGCAAAACTCCACTTGACAGCTAAACTTGACAATTTCACGCAACGTACTGAGAAAAAAGAAGGCCACTTTTATCAAAGTAAAAAAAAAAAAAAAAAATAATATTAGGGGACAATCTCACACAAATCGACCTAGTCCCAAACTAAGCAAAGCTTGTACTATGGGTACTAGACGACGATAGACATACTTATATAGATAAATAAATACTTATATACATAGAAAACATCCATAACTCAGGAACAAATATTCGTGCTCATCACACAAATAAATGCCCTTACCGGGATTTGAACCCAGGACCTCTTGCTTCGTAGGCAGGGTCACTACCAACTAGGCTAAAGCGGTCGTTTAAAGTGGCGCTCATTTGGCTCGGACATTTTCGGGCGCGCGACTGTGGATCTACAGTTATAATTGATCAAAGTCCCAAATGCTTTTTTTCTCACTGTAGTGTTTTACTGAAGCTTATTTTCACAGTAGCGTTTTTTTTTCCCAATTTGAATTGACTCAGAAACAGTGTCGACGGAGCTCCTTCTTCTGTGTGCATTTGGCCCTTCGGGCCGATGCAAACTTATTTAACACTAGCTTTTGCCCGCGACTCCGTCTGCGAAGAATTCGTTTAACGCTATCCCGCGGGAACTGTGCAATGTTCCGGGATAAAAACTATCCTATGTCCTTTCCCGGGTCTCTAACTATCTCTATACCAAATTTCACCTTAATCGGTTCAGCGGTTTAAGCGTGAAGAGGTAACAGACAGACAGACAGACACACTTTCGCATTTATAATATTAGTATGAATTACCTAAACCTAACTAGCTTTATCCATAAGATCTAATTTGTCTAATTTTCACTGTTATTTCTTGAAATCTTGCTTCTAGGGAATAACAATTCTGGCAAATTGGTTAGATAACCAGGCCGCTGTTGGGTGATCTGCAGTTTCAACAAGTTTGAAGACCGGATAGCCTAGTTGTTAGAGAACCTGGCTACGAAGCTTGAGGTCCCGGGTTCGATTCCCGGTCGGGGCAGACATTTGTGTGAATAATACGAATGTTTGTGCTCGAGTCTTGGGTGTTTAATGTGTATTTAAGTATGTATCTATCTATATAAGTATGTTTATCCGTTGCCTTGTACCAATAACACAAGCTATGCTTAGCTTACTTTGGGACTAGGTCAATTGGTGTGAATTGTCCCGTGATATTTATTATTATTATATATTGTGTATCACTTATAGTATATATATGTTTTATGATGTGTATTATGGATGTTTTCAGTTGTTTTAAAAAAAAACCGACCAAGTGCGAGTCGGACTCGCGCACCGAGGGTTCCGTACAAATTTATATGTATCTATGAACATCCAGTCTTAGCAGACCCCTGCTCCTAAGCAAAATGTGCGCAGGGTGGGATCATTGTAGATTGGTTACTGATATAGACAGACAGACAAAAAAAATTATGCTTTTCGCAATTTTTCCTTTATCTGTGCTATAAGACCTTGCTTCGTACCAAATTTCAAGATTCTGAGTTCACGGGAAGTACCCTTTATGTTTTGATTCCCTTGCGAGTTTCGAAAATATGCGGAAATTTGCGTCATAAACGGCTGTATCTTTTGATTGCGTTGGCTTAGAAGTTTGATCTTTTCACAGCTCCAAGGGACAGTAGACTTGAGTATTTGATATAAATTTCAGCTTGATACCTCCATGCGTTCCTGAGAAAAAGGGTCTTGACAGACAGACGGACGGACAACAAAGTGATCCAATAAGGGTTCCGTTTTTTTTCCTTTTGAGGTACGGAACCCTAAAAATGTTTGTTTTTTATTATTATTTATTAAAATTTGTATTGCACTACCTGCTGAAATGCATTCCTTGCTTTCTTTCTTTTTTTAAAGGTTGCCTGGAAGAGATCGCTTCGAAGCGATAAGGCCGCCCATTGCTTACCTTTCTTCTTCTTTTCTGTATTGTATTATTTGTGGTGTACAATAAAGAGTTATTGTATTGTAAGAAAGTATTTTGAATAAAGATTATTTATTTAAATATTGTATTGTATTGTATGTTGTTAATTTGAATATTTTGCGACAGTGCCCGGACCGCCGTGATTTCTTATAATTGACTTTTCTATACAGAAAAAATATAAAAACCACTGGTTATTTTTTTTAGACATTCCCAATTAGCCCATTCTCTTTTCAAATCAGTCTATAGGGACTGTTTCACCACTTTTTTTAAAGTTCGGATTAGCTTGATCATAACCTTATTTGTCACATGGAATAAAAATTTCTGTTTCACCAGTCTTGATTAGCGCTAAGTGACGGACAAACTATTTCTTAATTTGACCATCAGATCAGGTGGCATTTAGCATTTTAATCCGTCACATATCTTTTTAATTAGTTAGTTTATTTTTTTGTGGCTATGGTTTCAGAAAAGTAAATCAAAGTATTTTTTATTTTTTAAAGAAAGAAGTCATGCTAAATTGCAAACGAGAATTTAAATATCAAGATTTGAATAAAAAATATAGGTACGCTTTTAGTATTTAAAAATAAATCCAAAATTTCGTAATATTTTTTAATTACAGACTTTTTTTCAGTGGCACAATCGTTTGTTCTACCTGAACTTGTACATCGCCATTAAAAAAAAATGTTAATCTGTCAAAGGGTTTGGCGCCACTTTTCGATTCGTTTTACGTGATTTTATTTTTCTTTGTTATTGTTAATCAAAGTATCGTAAATAAATACCGTTTTTGGATTAGTTATAATGTTACACGTTTGTTTATGCAAAAAAATAGATGTGTTTAAAACTTACATAGTTTACGATTTATTTTGCTTTAATAATGAGCGACTCTTTGAACGAAAATATGCGAACAGGAACCCGTGGTCGTGAAATGGGACGTTGCTATTCCGACTTTTTGTTAAACCGACGATTAGTTAAGTGGTACTTAGTTTGCACAGGGCCGGAGTGGTGAAACTGAAAAAAAACTGGCCGACAGATTTGTGCAGTACTTAGTTTATTCATTGGTTACGTAACCAGTAGTTTGACAATAAGGTGGTGAAACAGCCCCTTAATCTTTCTCTATTTATTTATGTTATGTTGAATATTTTTGACAGTGCCCGGACTGCGATACGCTGGTGAAATCACGGCGGCACCTCGCACGGCACCGGTACAGCGCGCACCGGCGCGCGCCCCGCTGACCTGTTTACACCACGAGCGTGTATGGTGATGCCATATTACCAACTTAGAGTGTTAACACACTGATCGATCGATGGTGGAATGGATTGTCCGACGTCGATCGAAAGTTTCTACTACACCAATTGATCGATCGTCTGAAGTTAGTTTTTTGACGCGACGACGTCTAATAAATCGATGAACGCCGGCTGCACGCACGAAAACGGATGACGTAATGTAACGTACATGCACCTAAAGAGCAGTTAAGGCCAGTATGTACAAGAGAGCAGCGAACGCCAGCATGTTCAAACGTAAAATTTTATTTTTATTTTATTTACGATGCTAAGTTACTTGGGAAATATAATCCTTTCGATTGAGCGTTTAGATCGGTGTCGTAAAATGACGGGTGTATTTTTTTTACCATTTGACGGGTTCGATTCCCGGTTCAGACAGGCGTTTATTCAAAAATCATTGAATGCAGTTAAAATTGTTTTTAAAATCAAAATGAAGTCTCTTTTCAGTAAAATTTTCTATCTACAATATTTAAGGTACATCCCCTCCATGTGGCATAGCCGTGGGACGCCCTGTTTAATGACCAGTACCTGGGCGACCGAGCTCTGCTCGGGCAGAAACTCGGTACCAAGCGTTTTCCCAGAGATAAGACCAAGCTAGATCAATTTTTCATCCCCGAAAACCCCCAAATACCAAATTTCATCGAAATCGTTGGAACCGTTTCCGAGATCCTGATTATATACACCGTTGGGGTGGGGGGGGGGGGGGGGTGAGAGGGGGGAGGGGATGCGGGGGAGGGAGCGTGGGGGCATTAAAGGGGGGATGAAAATTTCATTGATTTTGCCGTACCGACTTTACAGACAACCGGCTTTTCCTGTTCTGTGCTCCCAATAGGGAACGTGCACATAGACGGTGCTGCCAACTGGTGCCATAAGGGTGCCATCAATTTGAATGTTTTACCTTGATAAGTTTGTTTTACTGTCCGCATAGTGTCTCTTCTGTCGCATTAGTGCTGCCGCCTATAGTTACTGCACGTTCCCTATAATACTTTTTCTAACAAAAAAGTAACTTTTTCTCACAAAAGAAGAAACTTGACGTTTTCTCATAAAAAATAAACTTAAAAAAAAAAACTAAAAATCTTGAAAAAAAACGTGGTATCGAACCGAGGTCGGCTGGATCCGCGACCACCCGATTTCTAATGTGCCATTATGATCTGCTCGAAGTCGGCGAAATTTAGCTTTATATTCTAATGCAAACAAAAATAGCTGGAAAACACGAGTAAAAGCGATTTTCTGAAAATGAAACATAGCTAGATCAGTTTTTCATCCCCGAAAACCCCCACATACCAAATTTCATCGAAATCGTTGGAGCCGTTTCCGAGATCCTGATTATATATATACAAGAATTGCTCGTTTAAAGGTATTAGATTATCTATTTCGTCCATTATTCGTTTTAAACTTTATATATTTTGATATGTTTTTTTATGTTTGATGCGATTGATTGTTTGATGTGTTCGTTTAGACGACTAGGGATCATGTTATACCATTTAAAACTGAAACCTACAATCGCCTCAGCGTTATGCTAAGCCAGTGTCCGATTTACAACTGCAATGGCACTGTCTTTATCCTTCGTGTTGTCTATTTGTAATAATATTTGTATCGTGCTGTTGTAAGTCAGTGTATTTCTTTCTAGTTTTCAGTTTTGGAAAAAATAATAAAAAAATCACTTAACTTATTTAAGCGATAAATGCGGTAATAGTCACTTAGCGTATCACTTTTAGTAGGGAACCTATCGATGTTTAGAAAATTTTATTTCTGAAGGTTTAGAATCCCGAAAACTTAATTTGTCCGAATGCATTTTTTCTGAAACTGTAAATATTTCAGGATTTATTTCAGGACCATCGTGTAGAACCCTTTAGGTTAGGTCAGGGTTGTTTTATAATAATCCTGAAATATTTACAGTTTCAGAAAACAATGCATTCGGATACATGAAGCATTCGGGAATTTAAATATTCGGAAAAAAAATCTAAATTTTGATAGGTAACCCTTTTAGTATTAGATATTTATTATACAAAAAAATGTCTATTAACCAAGTTATAACTTGGCCTCGCCAGGTACCAGGTCAGCGTTGAGTTGTGGGACAACCTGTATACATGTTATAAAGTTGCAACGGCTCGTGATGCTTGTAATTATTAAGTTTATTTTAGCTTTGTCTCAAAACTCTATTTCAATCACTATAATGTACGTATGTCACGTGACAACTGTCAATGTCATATTATTGCATCTTGGTTTTGAACTTCCTTCCGTCCGCCCTCTTGCACTCTGCTCTCTCGGGTCACGTCTTGCCCTAAACGAAATCCATGTGTATTATTATAATCTACCTTGTAATGTATAACATTATTCTAACAATAAAGCACGCGTTCATTTCAACTCGGAAGAGATTTTAATTTGCTGCACGCAACTTTCATTCCCGGATCCACCGATCTCCTGTAATTGGGAGATGCTAATTAACTGTGTAATTTGTTAAAATTTTTGTCATAATTGGAAACTGACTCGGTGACTGTCTTTAAAACCATGTCTTTATTTTATTTTATTTTTATTTATTGGAGAAAAAAACAGATACATACACAATATGAAACAAAGCATATAAACAAGAATGTACCTATAGTATGCACCCTAAATTAATTCTCACTTAGAATTATTGAAGGATGCGGCAATTTAATAACAATGGGTTCATTAAAAAAAAACACATTAAGAGCAACCGCACATCGAGCCATTACTGTCTCAATGTGCGCCCGCACAAGAACCACCACCACTTACAAAAAAAAAACCAGCAAAAAAACAAAAAAAAACATGCAAAAATAATAATATTAAATTAGAAACAAAAAAAAAAACATGCGGATTTTTTAAAAAAAAAGAGAGGAACGAAAAAAAAGGAAAGCATAGAATCTGGGCTCACCAGTTAAAACACATAAATTAACAAAATCACACCTTACAGACTGACATAAGTTCTATTAATAATTGGGTTACTTGACGCT
Organism: Archips xylosteana; assembly: GCA_947563465.1. Taxonomy (NCBI): domain Eukaryota; kingdom Metazoa; phylum Arthropoda; class Insecta; order Lepidoptera; family Tortricidae; genus Archips; species Archips xylosteana. The sequence goes on from OX387370.1 coordinate 1,780,547, forward strand.
TGAACTTAACGTACGAACTACAAAACATGTCGACAGAGACCAGTCGCCTGTTGTACGATTCGCAGAGTCTACGCAGCGGTGCACGGACACCTGCTTTAGTCCTATTCATCGGGATAGCGAACAACGTTGTTGATCTAGTTCTGTAGGACGGGGCTCTGAACCTGACACTCTCCACAAGTTCAGGACAGTCGTAACAGCCGTTGCATATATTATATAGAACGACCGCATCACGAACCAAGCGCCTATCCGCCAGAGAAGTAAGACCGTCCCGTTTTAGGAGATCAACATACGGCCGATAGGGTTGAAGAAATCTGTAATTAACGGCTCTCAGAAACTTCTTTTGTATAGATTCTAATTGATTTACGTAAATATTATAATACGGGTTCCAGACCTCAGATGAGTACTCTAGAAGGGGGCGCACTAGTGATTTATACAAAAGAATGTAAGAGGAACGCTTTTTAAGCGGCTTTGCGGCTCTCAGGACGAATCCTAGCATTTGATATGCTTTTGTTGTAATATGGCCAATATGTATGTCTAGGGTCAACTTTTCATCCAGTGTAACACCCAAATCTTTTACAGACGTAACGACCTGTAACGCTCTATCCCCAATATGATACTGCCCAAAAATCCTATTTTTATTTCTTGTGAAAGAAATTTTAACACATTTGTCATATGCGAGAGATAACTTGTTCAATAAGCAAAATTGGTGGAAACGATCCAGGTCTTCTTGAATAAGGTTGCAGTCATTCAAGCATTGGACACCTTTATATATTTTCAAATCATCAGCAAACATAACGAATGAACAATTACGAAAACAGTCAGCGATATCATTAATAAATAGCGTATACAATAGCGGTCCAAGAACAGAGCCCTGCATCACACCGGAAGTCACATTCGAAGCCCTAGACTCGTAACCATTGATTACAACTTTTTGGATACGATTTTCCAGATAGGAGGCAAACCACCTTAACAAGTTTCCTTTAATTCCGTTAAATGCCAACTTTCGCAATAATATTATATGGTCCACTTTATCAAAAGCTTTCCGGAAATCTGTGTATATAGCATCCACTTGACATTTCTTGTCCATCGATGTAAATAGGAAGTTAGTGAACACCAAAAGATTGGTAGATGTTGATTTACGCTTCACAAATCCATGCTGTTGTGGGATGATGTTACATTGGACCGAAGAGAAAATTGCTTCATGGATGAGAGACTCTAGCAATTTAGGTATACAGGACTGTATTGAGATTGGTCTGTAGTGAGAGATCTCAGATTTCGAACCGGATTTATGAATCGGCGTGACAAAAGATAACTTCCAGCAATCGGGAAATATCCCTTCCTCAATGCACCTATTAAATATAATTTGGAGTGGGGTAAGTATAGCTGGGGAAGTGTTCCTTAAAAATATGGGACTGATTTTATCTGGACCGGGACCTTTTTTTGGATCTAATTTAACAAGTAACCTTTCAATATCTTTTTCTGTAATATGGACACTAGAGATTATTTTTGATTCAAACGAACATGGCAGATCATCCAAATCTGTGCAACTACTTCCATCTCTTTTTTCATATACTGAGTTAAAAAAAGTCGAGAATAGCTCACTTATGTCATTTGCTGAACTTGCAACCCTATTACCAAGTTTCATGGTATGAGGGTAATTAGATGTGGATTTTTTCATGGAAGATATATAGGCCCAAAAAGCTTTGACATTGGTTTTCATAACCTCCTCAGTGTTATCAGTGTACTTGCGGAAGCAATCAGCCATCAACCGTTTACAGCGGGCTCGCAGAATAGAAAATTCACCATAATCACGGAGGGATTGGTATGTTTTCCATTTAACCCACACTCTTTCTTTACGTTTAAGCATTTTAATCAGTGTTGTTGAAAACCATTTTGGATAGGATGGACATTTATTTTTATGTAATGGCACATGATTATCTATTATTCTGTACAATAAACAATAAAATCTTTTGACCGCATCGTTAGCCTGTAAAGAATGTAATTTTGGTTTTTGAATAAACTATTACTTAGTGAAATAATACGGATTACTCACGTCTCAAAACGAGTTTCACTCGACAACGAACCGACGTCGACGTGGGTAGTTGTGCGCCGGTATCAGTTTCGTCGAGCAGCCGCGCGAGCGAGCAGAGCGGTGGCGCGTAGTGCGCGTTTGGCAGCAGCCTTGGCGTGTTTAATAGGAAGGGGACCGTTGCGCATAGATATCTCATATCAAGTACGAATAGTAACCTCGCGCTTACACTCATTGGGACGTATGAAATATATGGTTTCACGGGATGACCGTAAAAGTAATAAAAAATGAAGTTTGAAATAATAATACAAAAAGATACTTCATAGCTAACTTGTTAAAAGTTGCTCAGTAGCGCCATCTCTTGTCCTGGTGAGCGGTTAGTTGCGAAGGAGTGTTGAAATCTCTCGATAGAGGGTGTAACAGATGCGCGCTTATGACTGCATAAGGTGATGATTTAACAGACTGAAATGTACGATGTATGAGAAAGATTCGTGTCTAATCTCTAGACCAGTGGTGGTGTAGGGTTATGGCACACGGCACGGAATGCTGAGGACTTGGGTTCGATTCCCAGCATTGGTATGTATGTATGTATGTATGTAAACACTTTATTGTACATAAAACACAAAAATAATACAAAACAACAAAACAAAAAGAGTAGGTACAAAGGCGAACTTATCCTTAAAAGGGATCTTTTCAAGCTAACCTAGCATGAAAGGAAAAACTTAAAAAAATAAAAACCGGCCAAGAGCGTGTCGCACACGCCCAAGATAGGGTTCCGTAGCCATTACGAAAAAATCAAGTAATATTTTTCTAAGGATTTCGTATGTGTACGGAATCTTCCAAGTTAGGTATCGTCAATACTTTGAAAAAAGCTCGTATCTAAAATCGATAATCTGGCAAAGTGAACTTTATTACGCGCGGATCAAGGTTCAGTTTTGTTTACATGCTGATTTGAGATACGAGTTTTTCAAAGTAGTGACGGTATGTTTTATACCTTAGGCTACTGTTTACTCTTAAACTACAAATAATTCCCAAGCAATCTTAGCCGCTATAATTTTCCTTGTAAATTTAATATATTTACTACCATTTTGAATTTTTTCAAATTTTTCCACCCAACAGTTCAGATTTTAGAGGGGGGGGGGGTCGATTTAAATGAAAATTTTCACTTTAAAGTTGAATATTTCGCAAACAAATCACTGAATACAAAAATCATGTTAGCAACCCCCCAATGGTTTTAAAAGACCTATCCAAAGATACCCCACATTATGGGGTTAGTTGAGAAAAAAAAAATCACCCCCACTTTACGTCCATGGGAGGTACCCTAAAAAAAATTTTTTTGGTTTTTTTATATAATCACTTTGTCGGCGTAACTGATATATATATTCATGCCAAATTACAGCTTTCTACTACTAACAGTCTCTGAGCTTAGCCGCGGACAGACAGACAGACAGACAGACAGACGGACAGACATGGCGAAACTGTATGGGTTCCTAGTTGACTACGGAACCCTAAAAAGATAGGCAAACAATAATTTATGTACAAGAGAAAAGAAAGGAAAATATAACACATAAATAAATACACAAAATAAACAACAATAAGTGACTACGACAAATATACTTATTCCTTAGATTATTTATGCACTAGATAGAGCTTTGGTGGCATGGAAACGTCCCGTAAAAATATAAGCCAACTGTTGGCTTATATGTCATTTGCGTCATTTGCAGGGTTGCCAATAGTAATATGCTAAAATCCCCAAACGCATTGTCGAAATTCCCCACGTGTGGGGAATGAAAAATTATGTGGGTCGAGTGACTTAGTTTAGAGCTGTTGCGAATAATAAAATTGTAGGAAATTAATCAAGACTAGAGGTAACGCCACCAGAGTTGAGGCCACGCACACAACCACATCTCATGTAATGACAGCGGAATTTTGACGTTGTGTTGACGTTTAACGACAACACAACGTCAAAATCCCGCTGTCATTACAAGAGATGTGGTTGTGTGCGTGGCCTCAACTCTGGTGGCGTTACCTATAGCAGAAATTTGATGTCAAATGTCGCGTATTTGTGTTCATACTTAAAATCCCCTCAATTTCCCCGAATTGAAGCTCTCCCCACATTTTGGGGAATGTGAAATTAACTGGTATCATTAAGCACGCACACAGTGACAACCGGAATGACGTAACGCGATCGTAATATGAAGCTGTCAAATGGATTTGTGGACGTTTTGTATCGCAATGTTTGCTACTGACGCTCCATCTAGTGCATAAATAATCTAAGACTTATTCCTAACTTTACACAGAACAAAATACACACATATGAAAAAACAGTACATGTAAATAAAAAGAATACGATCAAGTACCCTACTTCCACAGTTTCTTCAACCTCTCCCTGAACGAGGCCACAGACGGGGACTCCCTAACGAGCAAAGGTAACTCGTTCCACAGCTTCACGGAATGGATATAGGTCACGCCACCAGAGTTGAGGCCACGCAAACAACCACATCTCATGTAATGACAGCGGGATTTTGACGTTGTGTTGACGTTTAACGACAACACAACGTCAAAATCCCGCTGTCATTACATGAGATGTGGTTGTGTGCGTGGCCTCAACTCTGGTGGCGTTACCTATACTGAAAGATTTAGCGTAAGTACGCGCCGTGTTCGGCGGGAAGGCAAGTGTGAGTTTGGAGCTGGACCGCAAACGGTGCCCGCTTCCGGTGGCCAAGTAGCTAAACCTTTCAGATAGATACGAGGGAGAGGAAGGGTTAAATAATACATTAAAAAGGAGACACAGAATGTGAATGTCTCTCCGCCGCCTAATAGGCAGTCAGTGAAGCTGCTCGCGAAAATGGGAGACGTGGTCGTACTTTCGCAGGCCAAACGCATATCGAACGCACACATTTGCATTTTATTGCATAAGCATTGGTCCTATTTCTGGGGGTTTTTCTGTGCATCTTTATTTCAGTTTGTATTTAGTATGAAATATATGGTTTCACGGGATGACCGTAAAAGTAATAAAAAATGAAGTTGGAAAAATATATACAAAAAGATAAGTACTTCATAGCTAACATTTCGCTATCTCTCATAGTTTCTGATTTCTCCATACTGACCCATTTGGATTGATCACCCTGTATAAGGATCAAGTTCGAGACAATTATTTATTTGTTTATTGATTGATCAAAAAAAGTTACATTACAGGTCTTAATCCTAAGGAGTAACAGATTGGCGAAACAAATATTTACACTTATAATGATAATAATACAAATAGTACATTGTTGTAGAGGCTGGAAAGTAAGCAATAGATGGACGAGTTTGTTTGAGGGCCGACGCGTAGCGGAGGCCCTCGAAAGTACGAGTCCATCTATTGCACTTTTGGCCGAGACTAAACATTGTGCTTTTCACGACTAATGCGAGGAAATCATCATCATCATCATAATCATCCATCCCGTCCATCCCGTCCATCCCGTCCATCCGTCCATCCGTCCATCTTTCCATCCCGTCCATCCCATTCATCCCGTCCATTCCGTCCATCCGTCCATCCCGTCCATCTCGTCCATCCAGTCCAACCCGTCCATCCCGTCCATCCCGTCCATTCGTCCATCCCGTCCATCCCGTCCATTCCGTCCATCCGTCCATCCGTCCATCCCGTCCATCCCGTCCATCCCGTCCATCCGTCCATCCCGTCCATCACGTCTATTCCGTCCATCCTTCCATCCCGTCCATCCAGTCCTTCCCGTCCATTCCGTCCATCCCGTCCATTCCGTCCATCCCGTCCATCCCGTCCATTCCGTCCATCCTGTCCATCCCGTCCATCCGTCCATCCCGTCCATCCCTTCCATCCCGTCCATTCCGTCCATCTTGTCCATCCAGTCCATCCCGTCCATTTCGTCCATCCGTCCATACGTCCATCCCGTCTATCCTGTCCATCCCGTCCATTCTGTCCATCCCGTCCATCCCGTCCATACCGTCCATCCCGTCCATCCGTCCATTCGTCCATCCCGTCTATGCAGTCCGTCCGTCTGTTCATCCGTCCATCCAGTCCGTCCGTCCGTCCGTCCGTCCGTCCGTCCGTTCGTCCGTCCATCCATCCATCCATCACATGCAGCAGACGATTACTTTTGATTGGTCCATTCAGCACGCCAGGAATGAAATTCAGAAATTATCTTTCAAAAAGTCGTATCGTATTATGAAATACATATACAGATACGTCCTGTTTTCGATTAGTGTAACATTGTTGTCGTGTTTGCGCGCCATAAATGAGTCAGCTGTTAAATGTACATATATAGGCAGTTTTGAGTACTGGATTTAGGTTATCTATGGCCACATTTTCGAGCAGTGTCGTGAAAAATATATAAATTACAGACTATAAGGATAGACTATAATTAATAAAAGTAACAAAGAAGGTAACAATTGTAACAAAAATAACATATATAACAAAAATTTGAATATGCTGGTACTTATAGCTGACTTATATATTAGTAAGATTACATCATTTTCTAGGGGCTTTAAGCGTCTGACAAAATTTACCGCCGGTGGGAGAGGTCTGGCAGTATTGAATAATAATTTCTAACAATATTCTCTAAAAGATATATAATAATCAGACATGAGAATGAGTAGTATTTTCACGTACATTTAGCACCTAGTAACTGTAGATTGGCCGCCGGCCCGAGGTACCAGGTATGCCGACGCTTATAATACGCAACGTATTAACCCTATTTTATCCCGTATATTTTACTCATGAGAAAATAAGTAACGTCTGGCAGCCTAGGATTTTACTCTATCCATTGTGGAGTTCCTGCGGCCACATTCCGACCGCACCATTAGACCTGAGGACATTTGAAATTGGTGAGAATTGTGCTGAATAATGCCGAATAATTACAGCTGCAATCAATTTTGTCAATTGGAAGCAGAAAATTAAATTTTAACTGTAGTTTTGTAGCTGCACATAAGTTTGACCACCTTTCGAATTACAAGGTAAGTATTTAAGGTAAATTAATACCCCAGTGCCCCAATAGCCGACACTTTCAATCTTAATTCGTAGCAATAAAAGCGACTAGCAGGGTGTCGATTATTGGAATTAAAGTGTCAACACTGGGGAATTTACCTTATTAGGTGATTTAAAAAAATAGGGGCCTAGTTCCAGGTTCTCCGGAAGCGGGGGGCAGGGAGGGAGATTAATTAGAGGAAAACGCGCTACACGCAAGAATTTGACTGGTTACAGCCGTAACGTAATTAAAACCCCGCTATGGACTTTACCCAATTTCATGACAATCAGACCAAACGGAAGCGGGTCAAACAAAACTAATATGCCGTCGGTGAAGTCTGTTAGGTACTCCGTGACAGTTTATTTTTGACAGGCGATCAGAACAACTTGCATTTACAATGATTTAGCAGTGGATATGGATTAAAATAGATTGTTTGAGGAAGCAATAATTTGGCAGTAGCTTATTTTTTTAGATGATTAAGTTTGACTTGGGTTGGACCAAGTTGGACTAAATTTCGTACCTCTCGCTACTCCTTGATAGATGGCGACACTGGCGTATTTTAATGACCCTATTCATTAGCCAACTATGATGCAGCGCGCGCCGTCACCTTTGCAAACACGTCCAGCGTTGCGGTCTGTGGAGGGCTTAAATTATATACGGTTTTACACACCGACGGCGAGGGGGCGGCGAGCAAGCCGCGCTCTTTCATTACATCTATGGACACGTGTGTCAACCGAACTGGCCTTATGGATGTAACTTCCTTCGCCCATTCTTGGGGAGTTGGATTAAATTAAAAGAAAAACTGACCCTGCGCTGTCTCAGGCTGTCTGTCACTCCTTGACGTTCCGTTTCCCGTATCTGCCCCATGACATGACTCGCATGCCTTCTTCCTTTTAATGATAAATCCTTGTATATATTTAAAGCTTTATATATATTTCTATCTCAGAATAATATTAAACTATAAATATTATTTATTTCTTCTACCCTTTCTGATCTTTTCCGACCCTATTTTCTAAATTTCGATCCTACGCATTTTCTTCACCTAATTCCGTTTCCCCGTTTAGCTAATGCGCCAAGAGCGCAAAGCTTAAAAAAAAAAGTATTTGACTGCCTACTGAATTCACCGAAATTAGATCAAATCAAACTAATAGAGTAAATTAATAATGAACGGCTGAAGAAAGAATCACAATCAATCGCAGCAAACACACAAGACTGAACTATTCTTTCTCTCTGAGCCATCATCTTTCAGTATTACGAAGTCCTGCAAAAGCATTTCCCTAGCGGAAAGAACTTTAAAAAACAACAATCCGCAAAACCATTGTTGAATTTGTTTAGCAGTTACATTTTATGTGTATGGAACAACTTAGATCCGTGTCCGTGTCGTGATCATGCAGTCAGCGGACTGCCGCCGTGGTGCTTCCGACGCAGAACGGTCGGCGTGGGCATACACCATGACTGCGGAGTGCGAGCCTGTGAAGGAGGAGCCCGAGTGTGGCGAGTGCGGCGTGAGCGAGGCGGCCGCGGCAGAAGGATTGTACGCCGGCCACGAAGTTAAAGACGAACTAGTAATTGGACCTGAACAATTGCAAGTGCAAGACATCACATTTTCAATGCAAAGTAAGCTTGAACCTGATCTGCTGGTTAATTTGTAGGGTTGTGTCCATTGCTTATGTATTGTTACATAAACCTACCATAGTAACCGCTTTATCCAAAGAATAGACCAGTCAGTGGATTTAGGTGCGGTTAAAACACACCACAATTTGCATTTGCCAACCTATAATGCATCCAGTTCATTCAATCACTCAAGTAAATGAAGTGAGGGCCTAAATTATCAGGTTGTGTATTCCGGGTTGATAAATATGGGGTTGTATCTTAACAGCACCTGTGGATTTTATCTATAATCACCACTGATGGATGCACCCTTTTGTTAACAGGGATGTAACACTGAAATAGCTTGATTTTAGAGCAAATCATTTCCTAACAGCAACTTCATATGCATAGGCCACATTTTATGATATTTTTCTGATTGGTACTTTCTTTTAAAATTCTGAAATTAGTGTGGGCAAATTTTGTACTTAACCAGGAGGTACGTCTTCTGCCAGGTGGTCTGCGGCCTTGTATCTTCCCCTGGATAATAAGCTGAAGCAGACCACACTTAACGTTACGCATTATATGCCCCTAATACAACAGTTTCCTCTGTTTTATAATATGTATCACAAGTTTTTTTTTTATTCCATTGAGTCTCCCAATGAGGCTGGCATAGTCACACAGGTGCACTTAAGCCTCGAAAAAAAAAAGAGAAAAAAAAAAAAAAAAATTTTTTATTCATTCTTTGCAATACCGTTTCATTCCTTACTCGATCCGTCCATGATGCAGTTAATGTACATATTGAAAATCTGTTTATTTAGATAACTTATTTCTGACACACATTTCACACATCCTTCCTAACTAATATTATAAATGCGAAAGTAACTCTGTCTGTCTGTCTGTCTGTCTCGCTTATATGCTAAAACTACTGAACCGATTTAAATGAAATTTGGTGCACAGATAGTCTAGAGCAGAGGTTCCTAAACCTTTTTTTCACATAGACCACTTTCAAAATTTAGCTGGTTCCGGTGGACCCCCTGCAGCCCTGCTGCCTGCTTAATTTTTACCATATTCCCAAATTCCCCATTTTTGTCTCGCCAACGTAGACCCCCCTCGAATCTCGTGTGGACCCCTGGGGGTCCACCTGGACCACTTTGGGAATGAATGGTCTAGAGCAAGGGTCTGCAACCGGCGGCCCGCGGTTGCTTCCATGCCGGTCCGACATTGTATTGACAAAATTAAATTCACATGTCTACAAATTATACCTATTTACTGATTAAATAATTTTAGTTTAGAATGGAATGTTTTTATTATGTTGCGGCCCACCAAACCAATATCAGAGTATACTAGGCCCTTGACTGTTTCAAAATGGGGGGTTTTTGAAGTAAGACTTCTATAGGCACGCTTGACTTGGGAGTATGGTGGTGAATGTGAACGTTGATGTGGGGGGTGCGGGGACGGGTATTTTTTTATATTGAAGAACTAAGGAGAGCCATAATTGATGAAAAAGCAAATTGGATAAAAAAATAAGCTGCTCAAATTACTAAATTATAATAATAATAATAATAATGCCATTTATTTCCGAATTACTTAAAACTTTTTACAGATATTTACAAAATGTCCCTAATATTGGTGTGCCTTCTGGCATAGGCCTCCTCCAACAGTCTCCATTGGTTGGAAATTACTAAATTACTAATTGCAAAAGCTAGTTTATAATAAAACTGACACAATCTATCTATCTATGTAATACCTTTAAACAAGCAATTCTTGTATATATGTAATCAGGATCTCGGAAACGGCTCCAACGATTTCGATGAAATTTGGTATGTGGGGGTTTTCGGGGATGAAAAATTGATCTAGCTTGGGCTTATCTCTGGGAAAACGTTTGGTACCGAGTTTCAGCCCGAGCGGAGCTCGGTCGCCCAGGTACTTTGAATTATTCTCATTTCAAAACTGAACCTGTTTTTCTTTGTACTCAAAATTAATTTGTTGTGCAAATAATTCTAATTGTGTCAGTCTCATTTTAAATGTGAGATTTGTAGAAAGTGTAGTTTTAAAAAAAATTAAATGACAAAACATACTTTACCAATTGTTGGTTGCTAAATGTAAGTTTGCGAAAATATTTTTACTCAAACAATAGGACATTGTCTATAATATGTGCTGTAAATTTCCTGCCTCTTCAAGTGTTACACCCAACAATGGGTAGAAACAGAAAACGACAATACAAAATATAATATTCTATTGCAGGTGCCTTGAACAAGACTGTGGAGGACCCGGGCCAGCCGGAGCCAGCAGACGGAGCCGCGCCCGAGTGCCCCCACACCCGCCCCGGGGAGGGACCTCAGTGCAACATGAGCCACGAGCACCACTCCAAGCTTAGGGACTGTTTTGTGAGGCTCGAGCGCATCCTTGTGGAAGACTTGCCAACATGCAACACTTGTCTCAAGACCTTTGATTGTAAATCAAGTCTAAAAAATCACAGTTGCAGAAAAACAGGTAGTTTGTCCAACAATTCCAGTAATGTGTCCAAATCACAATGTAGAAAACAATCTGTTTTAGCATCTCACACAGGTGAGCAACAAAGTCTATTCAAGTGTGATATATGTTCTTATATGTTTACCCGAAAACAAGGTTTGATTAAACATGTAGCAGTAACTCATATACACAGTGTCCAGAAGCCAAAGTTATTCAAATGTGACAAATGTAACAAATTCTTTACGACACAAATGAGTTTAGCTGAGCATACCAGATTCCACACAGGTGAGAGGCTTTATTCATGTGGTAATTGTAACAAAAGATTTTTATATCCTAGTGAGTTAGCAAAGCATAATAAAGTAGTTCATAGTGGAGAAATCTCCTATTCCTGCAGTGTGTGTAACAAACAGTTTGCACAAATACGGGGTTTAAATTTACACACGCGAGTGCACACTGGCGAGAAGCTGTACAGTTGCGATGTGTGTAACAAAAGATTTTCTTGGAAGTACCATTTAACTGATCACATGAGAACTCACACGGGTGAGAAACCTTTTTCTTGCAATATTTGTAAGTCACAGTTTTCCAGAAAATATTCTTTAACTGTGCATAGACGAACTCACACAGGTGAGAAACCTTTTTCTTGCGATGTTTGTAAGTCGCAGTTTGCCCAAAAAAGTAATTTGGCTGCGCATAGACGAACTCACACGGGTGAGAAACGTTTTTTTTGTGACGTTTGTAAATTGCGGTTTTCCCGAAAAAGTCATTTCGCTAGTCATAGACGAACTTGCACGGGCGAGAAACCGTAATCCTGCCGTGCCTGCCTGCCACCAGGCCTTATCTCAAAAACCGTAATAGCTGATGATGTAAAATACTAAAAAACAGAATAAATTAAATATTTAAGGGGGCTCCCATATAACAACGTGATTTTTTGCTTGTTTTTGCTCAATATTGATAACGGCAACAGGTAGACGCTTGAAATATTCCCAGAATATCTAGTTACTAGCTTTTACCCGCGACTCCGCCCGCGTGGAATTAGTAATTTGGGCAGCTTATTTTTTTTATCCAATTCGCTTTTTCATCAAATTATGGCTATCCTTAGTTCCTCGATAAAAAAAAATTACCCGCCCCCCCACAACCCCACCGCACCCTCCAATCCGCTCCCCCTCGCACAGCAACCCCGCACCCCCCACACCCCAAGAACCCACACCCTCCACCCCCCCCCCCCCGCACCGCTCCGCACCCCCCCCCCACACAGCACCCCCCACACACCCGCGTTCGTCCCAAGTCGAGCGTCGCTATAGAAGTTTTACTTCAAAAACCCCCGCACCTCCTCCCTCTCAATCCCCACCAACCCCGGTGTTTTTGTCAAATATCTTGAAAACGGTGCATCCTACGGCAAAATCAATGAAATTTTCATCCCCCCTTTGTAACTCCACACACCCTCCCCCGCACCCTCGCCCCCCCAAAGCCCCCCACCCCCACCCACCGGTGTTTTTGTGATGATACATAGCCTATAGCCATCCTCGATAAATAGGCTATCTAACATTGAAAGAATTTTTCAAATCGGAGCAGTAGTTCCTGAGATTAGCGCGTTCAAACAAACAAACAAACAAACTCTTCAGCTTTATAATATTAGTATAGATAATAATATTCACTTATTCACTTTAAAAATATAAACAACTAGGCTTTATATTGCGCGTAGGCAAACTGTTTAAAAATAGTCTAACTTACAAAATTCTTTATAATAGTTTCGTTCGTAGTAATCTCGAATTTGCCAGCGCCGTCTGGAAACCCTATTACTCTATAGACATTGAAAGGATTGAGAAGCTGCAGAAGAAGTTTGTATAAGCTCTTGACTATAGAACTGCGCGTTCACATTCACCACCGTACTCCCAAGTCAAGCGTGCCTATAGAAGTTTTACTTCAAAAACCTCCGATTTTGTAACATTCCTCCGCTCCGCTCCGCTCCTATTGGTGTTAGCGTGATGATGTATAGCCTATAGCCTTCCTCGATAAATGGGCTATCTAACACTGAAAGAATTTTTCAAATCGGAGCAGTAGTTCCTGAGATTAGCGCGTTCAAACAAACAAACAAGCTCTTCAGCTTTTGCTCTTACCCTAAAACGCAGTAAGAGAAAAAAGCGATTAGACCATTATGTTTCTTACGCTGTGCTTATTATAGTTCAATATTCAACAAACGTAAAAACCCTCTTACTGCGATTTAGAGTCTGCAGGGCAGAATAGTAGTATAGATAAGGACTCACTTGTTCACCATAAAATCCAAACGCTTAGTGACCGCCGAGATTGCGCAGACTCAATTGGCTAAGTAAAGTTTTTTGAAGAGGTGCTAATTATATTTTTTTTCGGCAGTGGTCGACTTCAACACTAAGAAACTGCAGGTGTTTTATTTTTTCTCCTTTTATTTATTGGAAATATTTTTTTAAGTGTTCGAGATGACATTTGTGAGATTTTACGGCTGACAAGCGGTTCGTGCTCAGTACTAAGAAGAAATAGAAAAAAAAACGAAATCAACTGTCGCTTCTGTCAATGTCAAACCAATGTCTGTCAAATGTCGTAACCGTTTGCGTTTCGTTTGCTTTGCGTTGCCCAAGAAGCAGTTCCAAAATAGTGATCGGAAGTATTCAATCGTGATCCAATTAACGTGCTTAGGTCGTGGAGAAATGCGGTAAAATTGAAAGTCCGGATTTTATGCGAAGGTCGATAAAAATAGTCCAAAAATCACACTGAGCACACCAAAACGCAATGCAAACGAAACGCAAACGATTTGACATTGACAGAACTGACAGTTGACTTCGTTTTTTTTTCTATTTCTTCTTAGTACTGAGCACGAACCGCTTGTCAGCCGTAAAATCTCACAAATGTCATCTCGAACACTTAAAAAAATATTTCCAGTAAACAACAGGAGATAAAAATAAAACAGCTGCAGTTTCTCGATCTCCAGAACGCCGACTGTCGAAAAAAAATATAATTAGCACCTCTTCAAAAAACTTTACTTAGCCAATTCTGTTCTATAAAATTTTGAATATTTTAAACTAGCGACCGCCCGCGGCTCCGCCCGCGTAGAATAGGTATAGGTATTATGCAAGTTGGATATAAATTTGTAAAGGTCTGGTTCAGATCTGGCGAATGCGCCCCTTGCGCACTATTCGCTAAACGCTCCTGCACTGGTGTATACAATAACTGTGGCGATCTGGCTGGACACACTTGTTGAAATAATATCTGGGAATAGCAATTGTCATGCCCATATTAATACGCTCAGCGAGTGAAGGCGAGCCTGAGGGTCGAAGCCAGGGGGGGCACACTTACATATATCATCACTTTTCATGCGACTACAGCGATCTCTGGTGTTTGCCGAAGAATTAAATTAGCGGCCATCTTGGTTGACTTGTCAAACTTGTCAGTTGTCATTCATCGGCCATGGCCATGGCGTACCAAATTGTACGGTAAAGGACTTTAATTGATAGGCCACCTGCCAATGTTCGTATTTTAGCCGTATAATACAAATCGGGTTTAGCCGCTTATACTTCGTATATGCTGATTTGAATTAGACGGCTAAAATACGAATAGTGGCAATTAGTCTATCAATTAAAATCCTTGACTATACATTGCTATAGGTACGCGTATCTATAGCTGTACATCACTACCAACATATACATATAGATAGGTATGCATCTATAGAAACGTCACATTAGTTCTTGAGCAGCCGTTGGGCGGCAGCACCTTCCATACATGCAAATTTGACCATAGAGTTGCCACTCTTGTTCATATAATATTACAATACTCTTTGGTCGGAGCTATAAGTTAGAGTAAGAAAGAAATATTTGCATCTCACTAACGTATAGCTCGACTTTCAGGCTCTCCTTCACTCGCCGAGTGTGAGGTAGGGGGATAATGTAAATCCATTCAGGCTCGACGTTTTTATTTGGGGAATAACGCTTACTCTTGGATACTGATGTCCAAAACGCGATACTATTTTGATATTAGTATCCGAGAATAAGCGTTATTCCCGGAATAAAAACGTTAGTCGAGTCCAGCCTCAGTGGTTCAAGTGTGGTTGAGTAACATAATTAGTTACTTATCTACTACACAGTGATCTAAATAAAAATACGCGTAGCAAAAAAAGGAAATTAAGTATTACTCTTTATTTATTTCTTATTATTAATACGCCGTAAATAAATTTAAAACGTACTACAAACAGGTAAAAAAATACTTACATATTTATTACCAAGCTAACCAGTTCATTACAACCGCACTATGAATATCAGTACCCGTCATGTCAACAACTAATTTCAAAACATGGTTTATTGGAATGCTGCTGAATCCTTCGTCCTTTTTCTGCCGCAACCATTTGAACGTATTAAAATTATTTTTTTTTGCATCGGTTCCCCCCTTTTTTGGGCATTTTGATTACAAAATCGATTATTATTCTGAAATATGTCGAATTATTTTCGTTTTGTTTACATCGGTGACATTCAATGACTTCCAACGTCTGTTGTCAAAAAAAATGATTGCCATTAAAATAAATTAGTTCCACTGAAAATCCGCAACATAGCGAGGGCTAAATAGGAACCTTGTCAGGCTTTAGGTATCAATCACATATAGGCACAATAAATCTTTATACCTATTAACCCTTCATTTTGCAAAATTAAAAAAAAAGCTGAGTTCTAGCTTCTGTAAATTTTGAATCCTTCGAATATCTTGATGCGCGGCCCAACCAAGGAGCTTGCTTATATACAACACTGTAGGTTAAACGCCGAACATCCGTTTGAAACAAAAAGTTTACCTTTATTACGTTTTTATATATCCCATCTCTTTCTTTCACGTATTACGAATGAGTTCCATCTCTTTCTTACCCTAACTTAAGAAAGAGATGGAATAGATTCGTGACATAATAAAGGTCAAATTTCTTGTTTCAAACGGATGTTCGGCGTTCAACCTTCCTCCAGTGTGTTGTATATAAGCTTTTTGGGCCCATTTTAATTTTTTCCTACCCCTTCTGAGCACAGGTAGGCAAAGGAAACTTATTCCATGCAGCCATGCAAAGTTAAACTATCCCGCCACGATATGCTGTGAAGGTACTACTGGGATTTTAGTCAGCCTATGATAGTACGCAATTTGGCAGAGTTTTTTTACGTTCGTACTATTTCTTATTTAAAAAAATAGCGATTATCAAATAGGTACAGTTACAACTCGACAGCACTTAATATTTTGGTCAGTGCTTATTTAATATGTAGGTCTGTGGTCACCTTTACAGACTGCAATGCAATGTATGGCAACACTGGCATAGATAAGATCGCTCACTTTTGGCACGAAATTCAAACTTGTGATTTTATTTTGCTCAATATACAAAATTTACACACCCAATATCATATTTTCTCAAGTTTTTCGCGATTCCCAAAGTCAAAGAATCGGATTGCTTTAAAATTCCAGAGAAATAAAGCGTTGTTTGGGAGAAACGTGTAAAAATGGTGTTGTAGAGCGCCATCCCGCTCTGTCTCGTTTTTTTTATCCCGTTCTGGCCGTTCACTTTTATATTATAGATTCCCCCCCACTACTTCATCAAATCCATTTTAGAGTCCCCAATAGACGTCAGCGCCAGTGTCGGAAAAAAAGAATTGTTTTCAATCCCCCAGTATAGAACGTTTTATGCACCAAACTCATTCTTGAGGCGTGCGTGTAAGCTATTCAATGTCAAAGAAAAACTTAAAAATATTCACCCGTTCTATTGCAATATTTCGGCTATAAAAACAGTTTTATGGTAGCCACTATCACTTTTCTACTTTCATGTTTAGTTTTCTTGTTTTTGGAATAACAAAACTGACACAATTTGAATTATTCTCATTTTAAAACTAAACCTGTTTTTCTTTTTACTCATAATTTATTTTGTAGTGAAAATAATTCTCATTGCGTTTTTTTTTTATATAATTACACATTAAAATATGTTTATTTGCCTTAAATGTAGTACAAATAATGGTGGTATCCGTTAAATTATTGAAATTTTTTTGCACATGGCGTCACTATTCTTCCTTTTCATTCTTGTTTGCATCCTTGGTAAAACTAATCGATCGGGATACCTTGTGTTAAACGAAACTATGTCACCTTTCTTTTTAAACATTTCAATAGGTATGCATTTTTACAAAAAGGCAAGCTTCGTAAATGTAAACAGAGTAGACAGTAAGTATACCATATTCTTGAAACCAAGGTCTCAGTAGCGTAGTGTAGGGGGGGCGATGGGGTCGACCCGCCCCGGGCGGCACGTTTAGGGGGCGGCAAATATTTTGTAAATATTTTGACAATTCCATATTGTAGTTTTCTAAATTGGCTAAGTAAAGTTTTTTGAAGTAGGCAGGTATACAAGAGGGCGGCAAAATTTTCTTCCTCCCCAGGTGGCTGACACCCACGCTACGCCACTGCAAGGTCTACATGATGTTCGTCGGCTAATGTTAATCATTGCTCTTATACATTGTTTTTGTGCCATAAATGTTCGATTAACTTGTACTGTACAGAGTTACCCCAAAGCAAAATCCCATATCGTAAATTAGAGGCTACATAACCATGATATGCCTTTAACGCTGTCTTAGCATTGGTTATCCTATAGCTAGTATAGCTAAGCGCCGCAACGCATTTGTAATTATTTATTATATTTTCGTTTGTAAAAGATGACTTTCTGCCAAGTTTCTTGCGGCGCATTCTTCTTGGTAATGATGGTCCTGTAGCGACTACTAGCGCCATCTAGTCATTACATAAGAAACTAATTACTACAATCCTGCATCGCACTATCGTAGTTTCTCAACTCGGCTGCATAAATACAACTTTCATCCTTCGGACTTCGGTCTCCAAGCATAACATCTGTCTGGAGAGAGATTAATCCATTAATTATTCGGGAATTTTGAAATGGTTATCCTGTAGGACTCTATAGGTTAGGTTAGGTTTGTTTTATAACAATTCTGAATAATTAATGGATTCAGAGTAACCTATAGAGTCCTACTGGATAACCATTTTAAAATTCCTGAATAATTAATGGATTCAGCAGAGTAAAAAGCGATTATGCAAAATGATCATTTCGGACAAATGATGAATTATGCAAAAGTTTGTATGACGATTGAACGTCTCCCCGGACCAGGGATCATGTTGTACCTTTTAGAACTGAAACCTACAAACGCCTCAGCGTTATGCTAAGTCAGTGTCCGATTTACAAACCCAATGACATTATCTTTATCCTTCCTGTTGTCGTGTTGTTGTAAATCAATGTGTTTTCTTTCTAGGTTTCAGCTTTGGAAAAAACAAGAAAAAAAATTACTTCACTTATTTAAGCGATAAATGCGGTAATAGTCACTTAGCGTATCACTTTTAGTATTAGATATTTTCCATAAAATGCCTATTAACAAAGTGAAATGGATTTTTTGTCTTATTTTTCCCAGCGCCGTTATAACTTGGCCTCGCCCGGTACCAGGTCAGCGTTGAGTTGTGGGACAACCTGTATACATGTTATAAGTTGTAACGTCTTGTGATGCTTGTAATTATCTACCTTGTAATGTATAATATTATTCTACCAATAAAGCACGCGTTCATTTCAACTCGGAAGAGATTTTAATTTGCTGCACACAACTTTCATTCCCGGATCCACCGATCTCCTGTAATTGGGAGATGCTAATTAACTGTGTAATTTGTTAAAATTTTTGTCATAATTGGAAACTGACTCGTTGAGCGCCAAGGTACAGGCTCAGCTTAGTTTGGTACTTACCGGGTAAAACTGTCTTTAAAACCATGTCCTTTTGGTTTTTGAATAAACTATTACTTAGTGGAATAATACGGATTACTCACTTCTCAAAACGAGTTTCACTCGACAGCGAAACGACGCCGACGTGGGTAGTAGTGCGCCGGTATCAGTTTCGTCGAGCAGCCGCGCGAGCAGAGCGGTGGCGAGTAGTGCGCGTTTGGCAGCAGCCTTGGCATGTTTAATGGGAAGGGGACCGTTTCCTATAGATATCTCACTGAAATCGAGTACGAATAGTAACCTCGCGCTCCCACTCATTGGGACACTTTGATTGAGTGTAGCAGATGTTTGGCCGCTAGGATTAGTCAGGCTGCTTACAGGAATCATTGAAATAATTCCCTGAATACTATATATTATAAGCAATAAAGGCGACTAGCAGGGTGTCGATTATTGGAATTAAAGTGTCAAACACTAGGGTATTTTACCTTAGGTGATTTAAAAAATAGGGGCCTAGTTCCAGGTTCTCCGGAAGCGGGGGGCAGGGAGGGAGATTTATTAGAGGAAGAATTTGTCTGGTTGCAGCCGTTATTAAAACCCTGCTATGGACTTTACCAAATTTCATGTCATTCAGACAAACGGAAGCGGGTCAAACAAAACTAATACTAATATGCCGTCGGTGAAGTCTGAAGGTACTCCGTGACAGTTTATTTTTGACAGGCGGTCAGAACAACTTGCATTTACAATGATTTAGCAGTGGATATGGATTAAAATAGATTGTTTGAGGAAGCAATAATTTGGCAAGGGGCCAAATTACGTCACACCAATTTCGATCAATTTGGACCTCCCCCCCTTGTAATACTTATTACTATGTATGAAAATCGCCATTATTTTGTTCTAGTGTCACAGATCGCCTGACACCCCCCCCCCCTGAATGTGTGACGTAATTTATGGATGGGCCCGGGTTGGACTAAATTTCGTACATACCTCTCGCTACTCCTTGATAGATAACGACATTGGCGTATTTTATTGTCGCTATTCATTAGCCAACTATGATGCAGAGCGCGTCACCGTCGCAAACACGCTCAGCGTTGCAGTCTGTGGAGGGCTTAAGTTATATACGGTTTTAGGGCCTAAGCACACGGCGTTTTTTGAACGCGCCGTCGACGCGCGTTTTAGGAACGCGCGTTTAGAGCGCGTTTTTCATTCTATTAGAGCAGCCTTAAGGCCCCTAGCATAAGGCGTTTTTTAAAAACGCGCCGTCGACGCGCGTTTGTATCGATGAAAACGCTCGTCGACGGCGCGTTAAAAATACGCCGTGTGCTTAGGCCCTTACATGGGTTTTACGCACCGACGAGGCGGCGAGCACGCCAACTGGCCTTAAGGTGGAACGACACGCTCTAGGCGCGAAATTCAAAATTTTTACAGGTTTTAATTTATTGTGGGTAAACGGTGTAACTGTTTAACTTCATATGGCATTTGCGCTTGTAAAACAGTGTTCTTTATATTATTGTGTAAAGCTTTTTAAGAATAAAACTGTTAGCTTGATATAAAAGTTGTCAAACATAGAAATTCGGACTTTCAACGCTTTGACAACTTTTATTTCAAGCTAATAGTTTTATTGTTAAAAAACTTTACACAATAATATAAATAACACTGTTTTACAAGCGCAAATACCATATGAAGTTAAACAGTTACACCGTTTACCCACAATAAATTAAAAACTGTAAAAAGTTTGAATTTCGCGCCTAGAGCGTGCCGTTCCACCTTAATCCTGATTCTTATGGATGAAACTTCCTTCGCCCATTCTTGGGGATTAAATTAAAAGAAAAACTGACCACATGTTCCTCCCTTAGACTAAGGATATCCTTAGTCTAAGGTTCCTCCTTTCTCCATCAGCTACTAACTCTACTCTTTGGCTGTCACTCGTTGACGTTCCGTTTCCTGTATCTGTCCCATGCCTTCTTCCTTTTAATGATAAATCCTTGTATATATTTAAAGATTTATATATATTTCTATTTCAGAATAATATTAAACTATAAGTATTATTTATTTCTTCTACCCTTTCTGATCTTTTCTGACCCTATTTTCTAAATTCCAATTCTACGCATTTTCCTTCACCTAATTCTGTTTTAGAGCCCCCGCGCATTAGGCGGCCAGGTCGCGCGGCCAACTAATTCTTCCGTGACATATGGAAGCGCGCGCACTGGGCGACCAGCGGCCAGCGACCACGTATTGGCCGCGCGGCCAGCGGAAACATCGCGACTCGACACGCGGCCAGTTGGCCGCCGCGACCAACGAGATCCACCAATTTCGTTCAATTTGATCAGTGTGCGCGCACTGGTCGCAGCGGCCACACGCGTTTTGTGCATACAGGATGATGTTTTGATTCATTATCGAAATTCAAAACAAAGAAGCTCTATGGAATCAGTCGTCGGATGATTATTCGAATAAAGGCATTTATGGTTGGAGCTGACTGATATATTTGATAACTTGATGCACTCCCGAAATGGGCTGAATCCAGTAATATGTGGTTTTAGTATATTCAAAATCTCGTAAACAGTTTTTTTAGACGTTCTCAATATTATAGTTAAATTATCTTCATATTGCAATACGTCTGGAAAGTATGTATGATTATATTCCTTTTGTAAGCCTATTCCGTAATAATGGGTGAATCCAAAATTATTATTTTTTTCTTTTTTCTTTCACTTTTGTTCGACGTCCATTTTGGAACACGATGTGAACTCGCTGACAAAATGTGGTCGCTACATGGTCGCAGATGAATCGCAGCTACCGCGGCCAGTCGCGCGACCTGGCCGCGCGCGACCTGGTCGCCTAATGCGCGGGAGGCCTTAATCCAGTCAGTCAAGACAATTAATTCATTAAAATTCCAAAAGTTTTCAAATTTTGATGTAAGGTCGGGAATGGTATTAAAACAAACTATAAAATTTTGCAACCTGTTCTGCGGTCCGGAACATTGTTAAAAATGCAATAAATGATAAAATTTGCTCAGTTCTTGACACCAAAATTCCAAAAGTTCTGCAAAGTTGGAGTGGTGTTAAATATATTATTTTACATCACGTGTCAAATTTGCAACCAATTTAAGTGTACGGAACATTTTTTGTTATTAAAAATTAATGTTTTTCTTTATTAAACTGAAGGAAAACGTTCCAAAAGTTCTGCAAATTTGACAGATATATCGGAAAAATATACCGAACGATTGTATAAATTTGCAACCTTTTACGTTGACCGGAACATGATAATTCTTTTTAATTCGTGGTCATTTTTTCGAGTAAGGTGGTCTCGGAATAATTACAAAAGTTTTGAAACTTGGTTGCAAACTTCGAAAACATCTATTCTGATGCTTTTACAAATTTGCAACCTCATACGCGATCCGGAACTTTATGCAATTTGCAAAAATGTAAATTTTTATTTTTTCACCTTCAAGAAAATTTCAAAAGTTCCGGATCGCGTATGAGGTTGCAAATTTGTAAATGCATCAGAATAGATGTTTTCGAAGTTTGCAACCAAGTTTCAAAACTTTTGTAATTATTCCGAGACCACCTTACTCGAAAAAATGACCACGAATTGAAAAGAATTATAAATAAACATGTTCCGGTCAACGAAAAAGGTTGCAAATTTATACAACCGTTCGGTATATTTTTCCGATATATGTGTCAAGTTTGCAGAACTTTTGGAACGTTTACATTCATATATTTCAAACTAAATACAAACTGAAATATAGACTTTTTTGTTATAGTGAAGGAGTGTTAAAGTCTCTCGGTAGAGGGCATAAACATAGATGAGTGCTTTATCACTGCATAAGGTGATTATAACAGGCTGAAATGTACGATGTATGGGAAAGATTCGTCGCTAACCTCTAGACCAGTGATGGTGTAGGGGTAAGCACGCAGCACGGAACGCTGAGGACCTGGGTTCGATTCCCAGCATTGGTCTTTTTTCTGGGGTTTTTTCTGTGCATCTATATTTCAGTTTGTATTTAGTTTGAAATATATGGTTTCATGGGATGACCGTAAAAGTAATAAAAAAATGAAGTTGAAAAAATAAATAAAAAAAGATACTTCATATCTGACTCGTTTACATTCAGTTTAATAAAAAAAAACATTAATTTTCAATAACAAAAAATGTTCCGTACACTTAGATTGGTTGCAAATTTAATACGTGATATGAAATATTATATCGAAAACTTCCCCAAGTTTGCAGAACTTTTGGAATTTTTTTCACGACCATACAGCATAGTACCATACCATAGTAACCACTTTATCCAAAGAATAGACCAGTCAGTGGATTTGTTTGCGGTTAAAACACACCTCAACTTGCATTTGCCAACCTATAATGCACAACCAGTTAATACAATCACTTGCATCAATAAAAATCCGGTACAAAGTATCTGGTTGTGTATTCCGGGTTGATGGTATGGGGTTGTATTTTACAGCATTTGTGGATTTTATCTATAATCACCTTTTGTTTACAGGGGTGTAACAGTGAAGTAGCTTGATTTTAGGGCAAATCATTTTCTAACAGCAACTTCATATGCATCACTGATTTTAGATAGTAGCACCACTATATTTTTCTCACAATAGACCTTACATTTGCCCATTACTTGCCTAAATATGACATTTTTCTGATTGGTACTTTCTATTAAAATTCTGAAATTAGTGCGGGCAAATTTTGTACTGATTATGTGTTTTTCAACATTGTATACAAACTGCTCCATATGTTTTCTTACCAGTTTGTCGTACATATATATGAGTAGTTTATGTACATATTGAAAATCTGTTTATTTCAATAAATACAATGAAATATTGAATTAACTTATTTCAGACACACATTTATCTATACTAATATTATGAAGAGGAAAGATTTGTATTTTTGTATGTAACAAATAAACTTAAATTCAACTGGACCAATTTCAAAAATTCTTTTGCCGTTAGAAAGCTACATTATCACTGAGTGACATAGGCTACTTTTTACTGCGGGAAAATACCTATATATTAATTTATCGCGTGCAAAGCTGCAGACGGAAGGCTAGTAATAAGATAAGACTAACACAATTTGAATTATTCTCATTTCAAAACTAAACTCTTGTTTTTCTTTTTACTAAAGTTTATTTTTGTAATGAATAAAATTCTAATGGTGTCAGTCTCATTTTGAATGCGCAATTTGTAGAAAGTGTAGTGCTAAAAAAATTAAAAGATGAAACATAATTTTACCAATTGTTGGTTGCTAATTGTAAGTTTTATTATTTACTAGATGATGCCCGCGGCTTCGCCTCCATTGTATTTTTTTAAATTTCTTTCATAGAATTTGGTGCAGTCGATCGGAAGTTATGCGCTTAGCAACACATTCAGCGATTCATTTTTATATTATAGATTATTATTTAAATCCAAATCCACTTTCATCCAAACTGTTTTCTGCAGTTCTAGAGAATATCTTTCGAAAACTGGGGGGTTACCACGAAATCCGAAGTTCGAAGTTACGGGCTTCGAATCGAAGATTTGCTACCACGAAGTCACTTCGTTTCGTTTACGGATTCGAAGTTCGTTTCCATTCGTTCGATTCGAAGTTAGTCACGTGTTGTCTACTACGAAAAACGAACTTCGAGATTGATATCGAATTTGGCCTACCACGAAAGTCAAACTTCGTGAATGATTTCGGAGTTTGACGTAAAGTTTTTCGCGTAGAAACGTCAAAATCACACGATAACTAAATAGTTGTCGTTTTGCCTTCGTTTCGATGATTTTTGTAGGAAAAGCGACCTTGTGGACGATTTTGTTTTTTTTGTTTGTTGTAACACTTGTGACGTATCATTGCTGATTGATATTGAGTAGGTATTGTGTTTTGCCGTATTTATTCGTTAATTCGAAAGAGTTTCAGTGTTCAATTGATTTGGTTTTGTTATTGTGCCATCCTACAGTTCGAGAGCCTGCTTTTTCAATGTAAGTATTTTTGTTTAATATCAATTTCAAATAGGTATCTTAAATCAAAAGTTACTAAGTAACATGCAGTTTTTACTTTTAACCTTTGATATTTTATTTTGAAAGTTTCTTAGTTAAAATAGTCATCTTAAGGCATGTTCTCATTAAGTTACAACCGTTTATTTCTTTTGAGATATGTAATTAAGTACCCAAAAGTATATGAGAAGTTATGAAAATACCGCAAAATACTTTGAAAATGTACACTTCTAAAGAAAGCTAATCAGTGAATTTGGTAAATTATGTCAGAGTGTTGGCTAGTCTACTAAAGCCAGGCAAAACTCTTTTTTTTCTTTGGGCGGTTGTGTAGAGAATAATATAACTGA
Source organism: Archips xylosteana (assembly GCA_947563465.1). Classification (NCBI taxonomy): domain Eukaryota; kingdom Metazoa; phylum Arthropoda; class Insecta; order Lepidoptera; family Tortricidae; genus Archips; species Archips xylosteana. The sequence continues at coordinate 1,805,680 of OX387370.1, forward strand.
TAGAGGACTTACACTCTGCAAGCAAAGCAAGTCTTACAAGCATGAAATTTTGCACAGAAGTTGCCTGTTTGTAGCAGACATTTAGAAAGGATTTGAAAATTCGTTTATTTAATGGGTGAAACATTGTATGAAATTCCTATGTACTTACACTAATTTTTTAATTTGTTTTTTAGATTAGAACTAATTGCAAGATTTTAACTTGTAGAAGAGGCTTTAGCTGAAGAGCTAACAGAGCGTTAAAGTCAAAGACGCGGGACTCGTGAACTGTTTATTTCCCTGTACCTCTGGACAGAGAGTTTTAAAATACCTTCCGACTGACTTTGGAGGTGTTTGAGGCCCTCTGCATGGAGGTGGTGCCCTTACTTCGTCCCAAACTAAATAACCGTGGAATTGACCCTGCCTTAAAGGTAAGCCCTTATTGTATCCATACTATATTATTGTAAAAGCAAAAGTGTGTCTGTCTGTCTGTTACTTCTTCAGCCTTAAACTGCCTAAGTGATTTAGATGAAATTTGGTATGGAGATACTTTGAGTCTTTGTATAGGTCATAGGACAGTTTTTATGCACAAATATTGCAAAGTTCCTGCGGGATAGCAATAAATGAATTCTTTGCAGATGGAGTCAGGGGCAACAGCTAGTAGCTTATATAAATATCAACTAAGGAACAAAAATGGTTACAAATGTGAAAAATTACACAGAGAATTATACTCTGATGTCTCTGATGTACCATACAACACATAGATACTGTAAAAGATCCCCGGCAAAGAATCATTATACTTATTACATTGACCTGCAAATGGCCTGCAAACTGGCCATTCTACATACATACATACTTTGTCTTCATGGAATTTGTTTATCGTATTGCATTTGAATGGGTCTTGTCACAAAGAGGTAATAATTTGATACAGCTTGTAATTTAGTATTGCTGGTACCTATTTACTTGGTTAAGAAAATACCATCATCATCGTCATCATCCTGGTATAGTTGGTATTTATTCACAAAACAATACCCCTGATTATAGTGATGTTTAAAAAAATAAATTGTTGATAGAAAAGTTGTTATTCACAAATTTGTATTAATTAATCACTGTAATGCATTGGCAAATTGGCAATATTCTGCCTATTTTCAATCCTCAACACAAAAATAGGGGTGTTATGTTTTAATGCTATATATTATGTGCATTGAATGGTTGTGCATAAATTGTGGCCAGTGCAATGCATTGATAACTTAAAATAAGACCTTGTAGGTCAGTCATTAACATACTAGGTATATCAATAACAATTTATGTTGCATTTCAGCACTGTGATGGTACCATGGGCATAAAGAAATACTCACCATACCACTAGGGGAATGTACATGCAATTACTTTTTAATTTAACAAACTTTCTGAACTGACTACAAAACAAAGTGTGGAGATCAAAGTAATTATATAATTTCTTAGGTACTTTCATATTGATTTCAAACATTGCAAATCTGGGTTATAATACATTAATTTAGTGCCTTAGATGATCTGATGACGGAGCCAGATAATACACAGCGGAATTCCTTAGTGGTAAATAGTATAGCTGTTAGAGTTTAGGCTGCTTTCATAATATGTTGTGGAAAGTCCAATTTAAATAAATCTTTAACAAATAGTTATTAGTTCTGTACTTTAAAGAGGCGGGGATTAATAAAGGCTTTTTATTTTTATTTATTTTTATTTATTAGTTCTTTTAAATCACTATTGACACCATTAACCTTTTCAACGCCAACAACACATATAGGTGTCACAAAGTACAGTGTCAAAGTGACCTTGACACAATGACATAAGATTCAAAGCAGGTTTACGTTTTGTCGAGGCACGGCGGTGAAAGGGTTAAACATGTGGAACTAACAATTAATTTATTGTGATTTTCAAAGAAACTTTAATGTTTAATGATTAATGTAGATTTTTTTTAAACCACACTGTATAAATTTATCTGCTTTTCAGATATGTTGCCTCCAGCCGCTCGGCCTCACGGAGCAGGAGCCTGCTGAGGAGCGCCGCCCCGCCCCCCCGGCCCCCGCCCTCCGCCGCTCAGCGCGGACAGGCCCGCGCGCAACTCATATGCGATTTGAATCGCCGATAGCTGATAGCCCTGATGGATCACAAATTGTTAATATTTATTTTGTTTGATTGATTGATTGTTTTTCATACTACTAAAAAAGCCGTGGTGGCCTAGTTAGACCGGGGGATAGTGACACAAAATATTAGGTCATTTGTACCAGTATGGCGGTTCTTCAGGGGTCTAAAAAATCTTTCGAGCGGTGGTAGCCGTACAATATTATACAACATAACATCTGGTTATAAGATAAGATTGCCGCCACCTAGATGTTTGAAATTTTGTATTTATATTTTTCAAACCTCAAACTTACAGGAAAAATTAATGCCATACTGGTACAAATCGTTTGAAATACGAATAAAAACTTAGAATTTTGAAAAAATATTGTACACATTCGCCACCTCCCGCAGGTATGGCATTATCAGACTTCTATTTATAATCATACGGAGAACTGTTGAAAAAAGTTTTAGGGTGGTACAAATCGTTTTGCATAAAAAAAATATTTCTTTGCGGCGGTATGGCGCCCATTTGAAACCGTCAAAAGTATGGCATGGTGATTTTCGCGAATGGCTACTCGACGATGATTAGCTGTGCAAAAATTAGCTTGGTACAAATGGTTGAAATGTTGTTTTTAAATTAATGTGTTTGCGTCGGTATGGCGGGCTGTAAGCCACACCGGAGAAGTATGGCATTACGCTACCGCCTTCTGATTTTTTATCGACTATCGGAAAATACAAGAATTTTTGTGGAACAAATCGTTTGACGCTCGTTATTTATCCGACACGTTCGATTAACGCCCACGCGATTGGGCCGCCGGTACCAGCGCTATGACCATCATTTTCCTTTTTGTCATTAGGTAATTAGACCCCTGAAGAACCGCCATACTGGTACAAATGACCTAGGTAATATTTTGTGTCGCCATCCCCCGGTCTAAGTGGTTTGACCTATGGTCTCTCGAGCAGAGGGTCGTGGGTTGAAATCCCGGCTCGCACCTCTTGAGTTTTTCGGAATTTATGTGCGAAATTACATTTGAAATTTACCATGAACCATGAGCTTTACGGTGAAGGAAAACATTGTGAGGAAACCTGCATACACCTGCGAAGAAATTCAATGGTGTGTGTGAAGTTCCCGATCCGCACTTTGCCCGCGTAGGGTCTGTTACCTCGGCTCTTCACGCTTAAACCGCTGAACCGACTTAGATGGGTGAATCAACTTTTTTGCGTTGTTTAATCTATCCCCGGTTGTCCAAGTGACACTTCATACTGTTTCATAGACAGACAAATGCTTAGGTTGTCAGAAGGACAAACTTTGTGTAACCATAGCAAAAGTTGATACACCCAGATGATATTTGATATAGAGATAGTTTAACACTCTGGGAAGGCACACGTGAAAGAGAGTGCGGTAGAAAGTAGAAAATAAACATCTCATCTAGTTTTAATTTTTAGTTTTAATTTTAACTTGTAAAGATGATTTACATATCATATATATTTATCAACTGCATTGTTTGCTTGTAAGTGGTACCCATTAGTCGTTAGTGGTTAACTGAATTGCATTTTTAAATTATTTTTGTTAAAAAAAATTTTTCAAAAGCGTTTTTCAATAAAACGACACATCAAGATCGCTTACCTTCTTTCTAATGCTAAAAAAAACGAAGTATCTCTGACTGGATAAATCCGCTGTTATGTATGTTCCTAATCACAACTTGCTGAACATGTGCTACTTACCTACTCATCTGATTTTTTGGATTATCAAACATTGGGTGAACCTTTCACACGTCGATATTTGTATCGGTAAGGCTCAGTATATTAGAATGATATTTAATGATAATTCTTTATTTAACTAGTATCCCGTTTTAGTCACACTATATAAGTCCCGCTGGTGGGCACAGGCCTCATCTCATAGGCTAGAGGGAATGGGCTAAGCAGTAAGCACTCTAGCCCAAGATGGATTACGGACTTCATATACGGACGCCTTTGAATTTCTTCGCAGATGGCTGCAGGTTTTCTCACGATGCTGTTTCTTCATCGAGAAGCTCATATTAACTAAACTATCTAATAGAACCATTTCGTAATGAATCGTTTAACAGTGATTATTGCGTGATGTACGTCATGATGACATCTCTATCTTTTCGAACATGTGTCAACAATAATGAATAGGAAGGAAAGGAGTTTGCTTGTGTATTAATAACTTGAATTGCCACTGTCCGTCCATCGTCAAAACTTCTTTTTTTCCCCTTATTTCATGGAGCGAAAACGTTTATTGCATGTTGTGTTCGGAAAATTGATAATCCTTTGACCCTCACTGACGTTGTAATTATCTAGTAGTTAATGCGACAAGGTTCCATAGTGGCCTAGGAATTAAATTGTTTGACTGTACTGGGACTTGAGATGAAGTTGGTGAGTAGAAAATGACAATGTCAATGTTATGCAATGTGATTTGTATTTTATTACACCTCCAATCCTTAGATGTAGTATGTACCTAGTCTTATTAAAATATTTGTGCTAAAATTAAGCAGTTTTTTTCTTAATGGACGTAAGTAAACGAAATTAGATCACGTGTTTTTGTACCTTGTCATTTTAAATTGTCTGAAAAGTCATTCGAAAGTATGTAAGGACTGAAAGCGGCAAGGTAGAAAAATGATCACTGATTCATGACATGACGTTGACTGAACGAACATGGTTAAAGTGGATAACATTTGTTTCTTTTTTCTTTGGAACAAATAGATACGTTTTAAACATTAAACTGCCGTGAGACTCACTCATAGTCAAATATACGAATTAATCACGTAAAGTGACGGTAGCTCGTGGTGCATTTTAGGCAGCCGCCGTGACGTGTGGCTCCGGAAAGAAGGGCTACGGAAATTAGCCCGAAACATATCGAGTTAAACTCGTTTTAAGACGTGAGTATTTAATTCGTACGTCGTATTTCACTATGAAATAAATATGTAGTTTATCTTGCTTTGCTATACTTACTTATACTTAGTATTGAATAGTATAGTCGGGGTAAAAAAAGGTTCGTCACTTTTCGACTCTATCGACTTACTTACCCCGACTATACCTACCATTGGTAATGAGGTAATCCACGGGAGATTTCATAATATCCGTTTAATCAGCCAATTTGAATAGTAGTGTCACGGGAAATTAAAATTTCCCTTCACTCTACTGGTAGTGCCTAAGTAAAAATATTATGTCATATAACATACGAGTACATATAGTTCCGCACGGGACCCGCGTAGGTAGGCTGGGATAGTGATGATGTGAAACACAGAAATATATCGAGATAGAAGGAAAATGCTCGGCAATTTGTAGCGAGACCGAGCCTGTAACATCTTGCGTAGGTACTTTGACGTCACGAGTGTAATTTAGTGATGGGAAACATAAGCCGCGCGAAATCAATTCAAAAGCATCGATTCACAGATCGATTAGGGAACCGATTCTTATGCACAGAGGAAATGATAATTATTTTCGACAGAGGAAATGAGAAAGGTCAGAATTTCAAATCGAAAAATATAAATGTAGGTAGGTACCTACCTAACCAATAAATTGCTTTACATTTGTCAGTACCTACTATAGCCGCTGCAGTTATTCATCATCATCATTTCAGCCGTAGGACGTCCACTGCTGGACATAGACCTCCCTCATTGACGCCCAATCATTACGGTTGAAAGTGACTTGCATCCTCCCTGAACCTGCGGCCTTCACCAAATCGTCCGTCCATCTCGTTGGTGGACGTCCCACGCTGGGCTAGCCAGTCTGTGGTCTCCATTCGAGAACTTTTGGGCTCTAACGACCATATGTTCTGCATGCTATATGGCCTGTCCATTGCCATTTCAACGAGCTAATCCGTTTGGCTACGTCGGTGACCCCGGTTCTTCTACGGATCTCCTCGCTTCTGATTCGATCCCGTAGAGAAACTCTGAGCACAGTCCTCTCCATAGCTCGTTATTATAATCGTACCTATAATCGTGTAAGTACTACACACACACACACACACGCACATTTTTTAAAATAATATTTAGCCTTATGTAAATGTGTTCCTTTTCATCATATGACATCATCACTACATCAATAGTCGGATAAGCTGTACTGATTACTCGTCGGTACTAAAGCCAGTAAAGGTGTCTTCGTGGAAATGTATAGAACAATTCTTGCTGTTTTTTGTAGGAAACCATTTTTTACGACCAGTTGTTTTCAATCCATTTATTTTTAATATGAGGATCATTCGGAAAACTAAAATAAAATTGCAATATAGAAGTAACCATAACCTGTTTGTTAATAATATTTGCTTTGCACTACGTACATTATATAGCTACATAAAGAAAGAAAGAAAGAAAGAAGACATTTATTCACTTTTACAAGACACACAAATACAAGAAAGTACACACAAATAAACAAAACACAATAATAAAAACGTAATTATCATTTCCTCTGCTTTCAAAATCGATTTTAATCGAGTAAGAACTGCGATAGTGTACTTGTACATCACTATTCTTACTTTTGACAGAAAAAATGATAAATTGACCTTGGACGCGACTCGATAGTTTGAATAGCTTATTTTTACATTGCTGGTTTTGAACGCACGCCATGTCTGGCTCGTCAAATTAAAGCCGCAATGGAAAGCTAGCGTGGACACACTATCGCCCGCTACTGTTCTGATGAAAATAATAAAATAAATCGTTTTTTAATTAATAACAGATATTTTAGGACAAATAGTAGTTACCAATGAAAGGAAATACCTCGACTAACAGCTCCAACTTTATCTGTAGTATTTGAACTGTTAATTACTGAACAACGAGTCATTTTATTTTTAAAACCTGACGTCGCACGCAGACCGCGGTCGAGAGCAGACTGAAGTTCGCGGCGAGCATTGGGGCTTATAAACTCCATTTGGCCAGTCGACGTACGTAAACTCTTTCCTTCTATCTCGATATATTTCTGTGATGTGAAAGCTTGTCGGTGTGAGGGCTTGTTTTTTTACTTTCGCCCTAAAACGGCTTGACGTATTTATCTCTGGAATAACTCATACCTACTTGGGCTACTTTTTGTCCCCATGGATCCATGTTAAATTCCAAAATCTTAACTAAATTAAGTAAATGCAGAGACATGAAATCTTGCACAAGAGTATTCTTCATACAAAATAATTATAAAAGTCGTAGACGACGATGTAAGTTTCGGAATTCCCATGGATATGTATTTTTTTTTATCACATAAGACACTGTCTTAAGGGGTGAGCCCCCAAAAAACGCTTGAAAGATGTTTGCGGTTTGCAATAATGCCACGAAATTCACCGTATATTAATACTACAAAAAATATTTTAGAAACTTAATAGATGTATCTACAGCTTCACCGCGCTACATTTGTAAAATAATAATTAATTTCCGAGAAATAAAATCCCAAATTCTTTCAAAAACATCGAAATCGTCATTTTCTATTTACGCTTTTTAGATAATAATGAAACAAATTCATGAAAATCTCTTTGGTTGAATCGTAACACAAAAGTATGAAAAATATTATCACCGTTTCATTTTAGGCTAAATATAATCTCTATAATGATGATATGCATCTAAACATTATCAATTTTTTACGCAAAAATGTTTGCCGTTTTACATACTTTTTACTATGGAGCGAATATTTCCCGTAATTCGATTTTTAAATAGCGATCGCGGCCGAAAAATATTCAGTGCTGTCAAGGAATCCAACGAGAGAGCACGCTCCGTTTGTAGCCGCGCACGCACACACTCGCACAAAATACTACTCCTGTGGTAGGGTAAGGGTGGATCCCAACTGTTCGATTTCAGCTGTCAAAGAGGACAGACTTTTACTAAGGTAAGTAAGTTTTCTTAATAATTACAAGCTTTTATTTGTAATTATTGCAATCGTCGTATATAATTATGTGTGTTTTTAACACGTTTTTACAAGCTTTTATTTAAATTGCCTTGTTAGCTTAGGTCAAATCTTGCAAGCTTTATTTAACCCGCTTCTTGTGATCGGATCGACTTGAAATTCGGTATGTGTAAAAAAACGAAAAATTAAAAATAAGTGTGTAACAGAATATCTTGTGCCATCTTCTTTACTAATGTCCTTTTTGTCGATAGGAAAGTTCTTTCGTCTTTGTCAAACTCACATTGCACCTGATTGATTATAAGAATATTGTTAAATCTTATATCTTTATACTATTTATTTGATGTCTGTATCAAGACAATGTCAACTTTTTAATTAAATGCGTGTTGTACTTTATAAACAATCGAATCGTCTCGCACGCAGGTTAGACGACTTCCAGCCTCCTGAACAAGCAGTACCGTTGGGGTAGACGAGTTCTTGAGTGGAGACCACGGATCGGCAAACGTAGCGTGGGACGTCCTCAGACTCGGTGGAGCGATGATCTTCGCAAGGCGGCTGGCAAGAGCTGGATGAGAGTGGCCGAGGATCGTGCTCAGTGGCGTGCCATGGGAGAGGCTTATGTCCAGCAGTGGACGAACATAGGCTGATGATGATGATGATGATGATGAACAAGCAGGATTCTGAAAGGGCTTTAGCACCGTAGACCACATACATGCGTTGCAGCAGGTTATACACAAAACCGAGGAGTATAAACGCCCCCTTTGCCTGACATTTATAGACTATGAGAAAATCTTCGATTCGATCGAGACTTGGGCTGCACTGCAGTCCTCCAACGGTGCCAAGTAGACTACTGATACACTACATCACATCGAAGTGTTGAAGTGTCTATATAATAGCGCCACAATGTCCGTCCGACTTCAGGACCAGATGTCGAAGCCTATTTTATTGCAGCGGGGAGTCAGACAAGGAGAGGAGATGTTATTTTTCCAAAACTGTTCACCGCTGCACTGGAGCTGAAGGATGCTTTCAAGACTCCTGACTGGGAAGGGCGAGGCATCAATGTAAATGGTGAAATACATCACTCACGTTCGCCCTAAGTGCGATGCTTTCTAACCTCGGAACGATCTCCGAGCGAGTTGGACTTTAATTGAACATAGACAAGACGAATGCCATGTCGAACGCCCATGTTGTACCATTTCCTGTCATAATTGAAGACTCTACGCTCGAAGTTGTTGACGACTATAACTACTTGGTATATAAGTACAATCCAATTAGTGGGTTTAACTTCGAGAAAGAGGTCAATCGACGAATTAGACTCGGCTGGGCAGCGTTAGGGAAGCTTCGCAATATCTTGTCAGCTAATATACCGCAATGTCTCAAGTCAAAAGTCTTTGACCAGTCTGTGTTGCCAGTGCTGACTTATAGCACTGAGACGTGGCCGCTAATGATGGGCCTCATAAGAAAGCTCAAAGTCACTCAGAGGGCGATGGAGAGGGCTATGCTCGGAGTATCTCTGCGGGATCGCATTAGAAATTATAAAATCCGCGCAAGAACTAAAGTCACCGTAGCTCGAAGAATCTCCAGACTCAAGTGGCAATGGGCAGGGCACATCACTCGTAGAACTGATGGCCGATGGGACAAAAAAGTTTCTCAAGTGGCGTCCACGGACCGGAAGACGCAGTGAGGTAGGCCTCCAACAAGATGGAAGACGACCTGGTTAAAGTTGCGGGGTCGCGTTGGATGCAGATGGCACGGGACCAATCTGTTTAGCGAACCTTGGGGAGGCCTATGTTTAGCAGTGGACGTTTTTCGGCTGTAATGATGATGATGATGATGACTTGGCAATAACTGCGCACTAGATCTCATCTACGAGATTTGGAATTGGAATTGTAAATACACGGACAGGTCAACAATAATTTATTGAATCAGGCGTTACCTTTTGGAGGTCCATATCAATGAATTGAAACAACTTCTTTGCTCACCCGCGACCTTATAATAATTACGTTTATGCAAAAAATACGTGTTCATGCAGTTCCTCCACCTCCACACTGTACGAACACACACAAATCACATAAACCCAACTATCACCACCACTAAACTACTCGAGCTCTGGTTGAGTTTCGAACTCAACCAGAGCTCATCTTCAGATTAAGTATCGCAACCGTTTACTAAGCTGCATAAGCATATACATTTATTTTGCTTATCTTGTATAAACGTAAGTATCTTAAGGTCGCGGGTCAGCAATGTGATTCTTTCAGTTCATTTTAGGTCAACAATAATAGTAATTTTGAATAAAGACATTTTCGATGTTTATATTTTTTTGATGTTATTAAAGTGCTGATTATTAATAAAAAGATCCTTTAATAATGTAAACTCGTTTTATTTGTACTTACACCAAGTTTGAATATCGAAACTCATCAAAATAATGTAGATTTCATTTGTACAAAATCGGAAGACGACTCTTTAATGTTCCCTTGTAAGTACTTACACTGGGACTCCACCCTTAGCTGACGGCTGTATAGCGTATCACGCAAAATGGTTCTGTGTAAGTGAAAACTGTCAATGTGCGTACGAAAAATAAATTCTCAAGGTCAGGGAACTCACTCTTAAATTGTCAGAGTTGCACAAGGGAGGGCCTCATCTGAATGGGTCACCACCGGGGAGTGCCACTGAGACATAGTGACATTTTATGTGCAGATGTGTTTAACACTAGGAATATGTGCATTCCCCCGCTAAAAGTGCCACACAGTTTTGTATTGCTAAAAATACTTCAGCATCTTTCCCGGTAACTGCAATTCTCCAAAACAATATAAATTATACTTACACCGGTATAATTAGATACATATACCTACCTATCTTACACAAGGTTTTTATTTGGAAATACTTAAAAGCTATAATAAAAAAAGATAATAAGTTTTCATTCTTTAATGTGTACACTATAATAATATAACTTGGACAAAATTACATAAAATCAGTTCCTTCTTTAAAACTTACATTTAAATACGTACTTATTATGTATTAAACCTAATCCTAAAACTAAAACGCTACATAAATTTTCGACTAGATTATAAAATCAATCATCTCGGCCTAATATGGCGACTGCAGAATGAGAAGGCTTGAGCTATAGTTCCATTATATTACCTATACGGTAGCTAAAATTGTATTTTAAAGTTGAATATTTTCCAAAATAATCACTATATCGAAAAATCGTCTTCACAACCTTGAAATGATTTTAAAAGACCCATCAAACGATACCCCACACTATAAGGTTAGAAGAGAAACTAGAGTAAATAAGTACACTACTTATAAAAATTATAAAATTGAGCTAATCAACGTAAATCACCTTTTCGTTTCATAACGCAACTTAGTGAAACGAAAAACTTTTTACTAACTTAAATAGTTGAATTAAAACTTTAATAAAAACAAGTGCCTACTTTCTTTTGTGATGGTGAAATCAAAAGTACCTACAAATATAAATTTAACTAATGTCAAGTCAAGATCGCTTTACCTTCTTTCTAACGCTAAAAAAGTATACTTAGTGCAAAAACATAAAGTTAGAGCTGTGTGTGCAACTAAACACGTTACGCGGCACTAACTTCTTTTCAGCTCCTCAGCGAGCAATGTGACGGCTCGAGTCATGTCTTGCAAGTCTGTCCGGAGCTCTGCCCCCTCCTCCCGAATGACTGCCAGCTCCGCCGGCTGCTGCCCCTCGCTGTCCAGCAGCCGGCTTCGCTAATCCAAGTGGCGGGGCCGCGGCGCTGTGAGCTCCACCACACGTCGGGCTCGACTGCCTGAAGGAAACGTTACAACATGTATTATTATTATTATTATTATAGCCTTTTTATTTCCATTATGAATTCATTCAACATAATATCATAGTAAATCATAGGTGCATGCATTACAATCTCAATATAATTAAATTAATTATTACACTAATTATTAAATCAACATTTCATAATTATTTCTAAATTAAATTTCATTTTGTAATAAATAACATTTCAGTATTAATAAATTATTTTATACTAATGATTTAATTCTATATTCTATTTTGAAATTGATTTTCATTAAATTAAACACCACAATTCAATTTGGACCCCTCAACAGGTAAAGGCCTCCTCCATTTCATTCCACATCCGTCTGTCCTTTGCTTTTACAGTCCAATGTTCGCCGGCTATTCCTACTATCTCATCAGCCCATCTTTCTTTTGGTCTACCTCTTTTTCTTTTGCCTGTTGGACCTCGCCAAGACGTTACTTTTTGCGCCCATTTGCCATTGTTCATGCGTGCAATATGACCTGCCCATTTCCACTTAAGTTTTTTTGAGTGTTCCAGAGCATCTATTAATTTTGTTGTTTTCCTTATCTCTGTATTTCTTTTTTTATGTATTCTTCGTATATTTAAAACACTCCTTTCCATTGCTCTTTGGCATACTTGTATTTTGTTTTCAATTTTATTATTATATATCCATGTCTGGCAGCCATATGTAAGACAGGGTAATAAACATGAGTCCATAACTTTTTTCTTTAGTTTTATAGGGAGTTTTGATTTTAAAGTTTCTTTATTGCTCCAGAATTTATTCCAAGTAATGTTAACTCTCCTTTTAACCTCATCTTCGAGTCTTGTTGTAGAGAAAGATACTTGTTGTCCCAAGTAAACATAGCTCTGAACGTATTCCAATGCGTTGTTGTTGACCCTTATTGGTAGACTATGGTGGTTCGTCATGACTTTTGTCTTAGTAGAATTTAACTCTAGGCCGATCTTACTGCTTGCCTCATTTAGTTCGTTTATCATTTCCTGTAATTGTGATGCTGTTTCAGAAAAAAGCACAATGTCATCTGCAAATCTGAGGTTGCTGAGTAGTTCCCCATCTATGTTAATTCCTTTTCTATCCCAATTCAGGGTCTTCATTATACTCTGGAGCACAGCTATAAATATTCTCGGTGAGAGAGGGTCCCCTTGTCTGACGCCTCTACAAATGTTTATTTCAGGGCCTTGTCTCTCCAACTTTACGCGTCTTTTGCTTTTGCTATAGATGTCTTTTATGAGGTCTATGGCCTCTGATGGTACCTCACACTCATGTAGTGATTTCCACATACTATCATGGTATATAGAGTCAAAGGCTTTTGCATAGTCAATAAACGCCAGGTAGAGTGGTCTATTCTATCTATCTATCTATCTACAGCCATTGTCCGTCCACTGCTGGACGTAGGCCTCCCTCATATTGCTCCAAAATTCGCGATCCTGGGCTTCCCTCATCCACCCACTGCCAGCTGTCCTCCTAACGTCATCAGTCCAACGTGTTGCAGGGCGTCCCACACTATGCTTTCCTAAACGTGGTCTCCACTCCAGGACACGTCTGCTCCAACGATCGTCAGTTGTACGGCAAACGTGACCAGCCCATTGCCACTTCAGCGTGCTAATCCTTCGGGCTATGTCAACGACTTTCGTCTTTTGTCTTATATGCTCGTGGAGTGGTCTATTGCGCTCCATATATTTCTCGATTATCAAGTTTAAAGTATGGATGTGATCTGTTGTGGAGAAGTCTCTCCTGAAGCCAGCTTGTTCGGGGGGTTGAAATTTCTCTGTGAACATTGCCAAGCGATCTTCAAGACATGAAGCAAATAGTTTGTACATGTTAGGTTGTAAGCTTATTGGTCGGTAGTTTCCAATATTGGCGGGGTTTCCTTTCTTATAGAGTAAGATTATGTCCGATTCTGCCCATTCTTTCGGTATTGCTCTTTCGTCTAGAATTTTATTAAAAAAAGTTGTTAGGCAGGGTGCTAGTAAGTGTTTACCCACTTTTATTATCTCATTTGAAATTCCATCTGGTCCACTGCTTTTGTCAGATTTTAGACATTCTATTTTCTTTATTAACTCATGTGTAGAGAATCTAGCCAGAGTAGTAGAGTTATGGGTGATTGGTTCAATTTCTGAACTAATTCCTTTTGCCGAATATAGGTTTTTATAAAATGATGTTGCTTTTTCTATTATTTTTGATCTTGATAATATTTTCTCATCAGTATTATCATCTTTTAAGTAGGGTATCCATTGTTTGGTAGTATTTAGATTTTTAATACCTTTCTTTAAGCTGCCTGTGGACTCAAGGTGTCTTTGGATTACCTTTATTCTGTGTTCCATGCGTTCTCGTTTCATTATTTTGTAGATATTCTTATAAAGGTAGGTACGTTCGCATTTTTCTTCTTTTGTTAAAGATTTCTTTCGAGTCAAATAATTTCTTCGTGCAATAAGACATTTGATATGATCAGGGTTGGTTTCCTGTTTAGTTGTTTTTTTCTGTTGTATTGAATTTAAACTGCTTATTATTGTTTGCTTAATTTTGCTGTATGTGGTCTCTATATTTTCATTTTTTTCTAATTTTAATTCATTTATATTAGCAGCTAAAGTTTCTATGAATTGCTCTTTTTCTTCTGCCGTAACAAGTTTAGTTCTATAGGCTTTGAAATTGGATCGGTTTTTTTATTGGTGTAATTTGCAGAGTGCTTCTTAATAGTCGGTGGTCACTAGGAAATGTTAGATTTGCTATGATTTCTATATTTAACATATTTTCTTTCCTATTGGTCAGTATATAATCGATTTGACTTTTCCTTTTCTTTGGCGAGAGCCATCCATGTCCACATAGTTTTGTTGTTTTTCTTGAACTGACTATTTGTAATGTATAATTTGTTTTCCCAACAAAACTCAAGCAATCTTTCTCCCCTTTTGTCTCTGTGTCCATAACAATATTTGCCCAGTATTTTTCTTCAAGTACTTGCTGTCCGACACGAGCATTAAAGTCACCTAATATGACTTTCTGGTTGCTATATTGACAATGTGCATTCTGTAGTTGAGTGTAGAAATTATTAATATCTCGGTCGTTTGCATCCACAGTTGGTGCATGTACTTGGACAATTGTGAGTTTGGAGTTATCAAATTTGAGGTTTAGAATGCAAATGCGTTCGGACACTCCAATGAAACTTTCAATATTCATCTTATATTCTTTTTTTATAATGAATCCAACTCCATATTGACCTTTTGTTTCTCCGAAATAACAGAATATATGTTTGTCTTTTTCTATAATATTATAACCAGTTCTTCTTATTTCTGCAAGACCAATAATGTCATATTTAATTTTTGAAATTGCTCGCTCAAAGTCAAGCAATCGTTCATCAGATAATAGAGATTTTGCATTGTAGGTACAGATGTAGAGATTCTGTAATACAGATGGAGGGTTGTTGTCATTATCCCCCGCGGTGACAAGCCGTATTGGGAGATTTTGTTGTAGTTGTGGTATGTTACATTGGGTTTGTGTATTTTGCTTGTTTTTGTTATGATTTATTGTTGTATTAAGGATGCCTCTGCCCTTTCGTTGCTATTGTTTGTTACTTTCTAGGGTGTTGCTTGGATTTTCCAATTCTGTGATAATCCTGCATTTTGTTCTCAAGTAGTTGCTCATGGTGACGACCTTGCTTGGGTTTTGTGTAGCCCCATGACTATGTTCCGTTCGAGAGACGGAGGGTGATCTTTTTCTCTTCTCGCTGGGTCTTTCTTTCTTTTCTTTCACTATTAGTTGGTCATAACTGTAATAAGCAATGTTTCCCTTTTCCCTTTCTTCTTTCAGTTTAGGTAAGTATGAGTTCTTTCCTTTTATTTAATACTTCTTTTGGGAGATCTTCTGTGGCATATATATTTTCATTTTTATTTTTAGGGAACTTCTTGTTATTCTTTAGGACAGCGTCACGTCTCCATTCGAGAGTCACTGAAATTAGTATAGGTCTATGATTCTTATTGTTGTTTTTCCCTATTCTATAACACTTGCTAAGTTCCCATTTATCCCATTTTTCTTGCCCAGCTTCCTCGCTTAGTTTGTTAAGAGTTTCTAAGGTTAACTCCATGAGCTCACTGCCTTTTTTTTCCGTTTCTGGTATTCCATGAAGGATAAAATTATTTTTTCTTGCATTTTTCTCCAAAATATTTACTCTTGTTTTTAAGGTATCGACTTCTTCTTTTAATTGTTGGTTCTCTACAGTGAGCAATTTCATCTTATTGTCTATTGTTTTTGTTATCAGTCACCATTTTAGTAATTAATTCACCTTGTATTCTCATTTCTTCAGAAATTTTTGCTAATATTGCCTTCATATCCATTTCTATTATATATCTGATCGTTATTCTTAGTTTAAAAATTTGAGGGTAGATGAATATAAGTAAGTCACTGTGTTGAAATTATTTCTTGATTTAAACTGGGTTTAGAAGTTAATTTTACTGGATAACACTATCACAGGTTCAGAATGTCTCAAAGTTCAAAGTTAGAGCTGTGTGTGCAACTAAACACGTTACGCGGCACTAACTTCTTTTCAGCTCCTCAGCGAGCAATGTGACGGCTCGAGTCATGTCTTGCAAGTCTGTCCGGAGCTCTGCCTTCTCCTCCCGAATGACTGCCAGCTCCGCCGGCTGCTGCCCCTCGCTGTCCAGCAGCCGGCTTCGCTAATCCAAGTGGCGGGGCCGCGGCGCTGTGAGCTCCACCACACGTCGGGCTCGACTGCCTGAAGGAAATGTTACAACATGTATTATTAACAGTAAATAAATAATATGTTAAGCCGTGCCCGCGACCTTAACACCTTCCCATTAACGTCGATAAGCCAAAGGCTACTAGAAACACAAGAAAGCTTAAAGTTCCATCTTACAGTCTGACAACAATTAAATCTCTTGCTGTGGGGCCGCAGCACGGACCCAAAACCCACTACGTATGTAAAGCAAAACAAGAGCGAACAAATTGCGTTCAAACATCCATCAAGCCCATAATTCGTCGGCTTACTGCAATAAAGAAATCACTAACTAACTAACAAAACCAAAATCTTGAGAAAAAATTTACCTAATAAGTATAACTTTTGATTGTATTGAATAACATCACTAACTAACAAAACCAAAATCTTGAGAAAAGAGTTAATTACTTTTGAGTGTATTGAATTTTAGTTTGACTAGCCATTAGGGGTTTAGGGGGTTATGTTATTGCCATAGTCGCCACGCTTGGCAGGCGGGTTGGCGACCGCAGTGGGATACCGAAAGATATCGAGGACGCTGCTGCCCGGCCTCTGGTATTATTGGCAACTTGGTTCAACTTCAAGAAGGAGGTCAATCGACGAATTAGACTCGGCTGGGCAGTGGGCAGCGTTCGGGAAGCTCCGCAATATCTTGTCATCCAATACTTATACCGCAATGTCTCAAGTCAAAAGTCTTAACAGTGTGTATTACTAACGATGGGCCTCATAAGAAAGCTCAAAGTCACTCAGAGGGCGATGGAGTGGGCTATGCTCGGAGTTTCTCTGTGGGATCGCATTAGAAATTATGAAATCCGCTCGAGAACTAAAGTCACCAACATGGCTCGAAGAATAGCTGGACTCAAGTGGCAGTAAGCAGGGCACATCGTCTTTAGAACTCATGGCCGATGGGCCAAAAAGGGTCTCGCGTGGCGTCCACGGACCGAAAGACGCAGTGTAGGTAGGCCTCCAACAAGATGGAGCGACGACCTGGTTAAGGTTGCGGGATCGCATTGAATGTGGATTGCACGGGACTGATCTGTTTGGCGAGCCTTGGAGGAGGCCTATGTTCAGCAGTGGACGTCTTTTGGCTGAAATGATGATGATGATGTATTGAATTACCGGTACATATGTACATACTTAAACATTCTTTATATTTCTAACAAAGTGATTTCTGGAAAAAAATATCCTATGTTCTTTTGTGGGATACAAAATATCTCTGTACCTAATTTTCGTCAAAATCGGTTCAGCGGTTTAAGCGTGAAGAAGTAACAGGCAGACAAACACTTTCACATTTATAATAATTATTAGTATGGACGAATAGGTCAAAAAATACATAAACATTTTTTATTTCAAATGAAAAGTTAAATTATACTGAAGTTTTTTTTTTCTAATTTTTGTTGAGTTGTAAGTTTTGATGAATAGGTCGAAAATACATAAACATTTTTTATTTCAAATGAAAAGTTAAATTATAAGTTTTTTTCTAATTTTTGTTGAGGCTTTGAACACTCCAGGTGATCATGTCAGCCTCATGAGAGCTTACTCACTTCCCTATTCAAGGGACAGATCAATAAAATGGTATATGCTGACTGCCTCACACGATAACGGCTCTGTCAGCCAACAATTGACCTGGCCATTGTACATGGAACCCAATCCTCCAAGAACTCTTCTTCTCAATTCCAAATCTTGGACGCACTCCAACAATACATGGATCAAGTCCTCACACTTCTGACAATCATCACATATAAATTATAAAAGTTCTAGTCCTTTTTAATTGACTCCCTTTTCTAATTTTCACCCCCCTTAAGGGATGATTTCGGGGATAAAATCTATACTTTACCCCTTCTCACATCTCAAATTATCTCTATACCAAATTTAATTTACACTGGTTCAGCGGTTATTGATTCCCTACAAAAACTTTCACTCCTTTGAAGGGTGATTTCTGGGATAAAAACCATCCTATACCCTTTCCGCAAACTCAAACTATCTGTAAATACAAATTTAATCAAAATTGTTTCAGCAGTTCAAGCGTGAAGAGGTAACAGACAGACAGACACACTTTCCCATTTATACTATTAGAGTACCTATGGATATGGACAAAGTTTTAAAAATCTATTATAGTACCTACAACTAAATTAAAAATAGATATTGATTGATTACTTACTTCTCTCACTTCAATTTCAATTCAATTTATAAAAATACATATAGCTCTATCAATACTATCGATGATTCTGCCAATATTGAGGTTGAGAAAGACACTATTGGCTGTCCTTTGTTCAGTAGCTTCTAGTACTCGGCTGTGCACCTAAAATAGACAACACAAACATAAATTTTGTTAAAATACCACTACCTAGGTACATTGTTTTATGTTATTCTAGAACTGTACTATAGCTTAGAAGGCTCACTGTTTTCATTGAAACAAAGCCCGGAACTAATTTTGTGTATTTTTGATCTCTTAACAATGCTGATTTGATAACAAGTTCCTAATTAAGAAATAAATGTTTGTTTTATATATTAGAAGAAGAATATTAGATTCAAGAAAAATCTCATATGAATTAATTACTCCTCTTTACCTACATACTTGTTGCACTTAACTAGTTACTTGTTATTATAGACAAAGATTTAAAGATGTATTATTATTATTATATTATAACAGAACTAAAATAAAATTGATTTTTATTACTTACTACTCTCACCTCAGTTTTTAAAAATATAGCTCTACCAATACTATTGATGATTCTGAAAGACAATATTGGTTGGCTAGTGTTTGGTAGCTTTGGTGTGTGATACTCTGCTGAGAACCTGAAATAGACAACAAAAACATAAATTTTATTAAACTAACTAACATAAATAAATTTTTATAAACTTACATAATAGTGGTTGTGATGTTCTTGACGATATGAAGAACCCCGACTTAGTGGGCAGATCTGGCTGAACTTTCCCAGTGTTTGTTTCATATATAGACATAGTTATGCAGTAGCGTTCCAACCCACAAGTCACTCAAAATTGAGATAACATAGTCAGTATACACTTTTTGTCATAAAATATTAAAAGAAGATTAGATTGAAGAAAAGTCTCAAATGAATTAATTAATTACTCCCGTCTCCCCATTACATGTAACAATACTCGTCGCACACAATTACCTACTTGTTATTATACCTATATGGACAAAGTTTTAAAAATGTACTATAATACATGACTAAATAAAATAAAAATATATTTTGATTACTCACTTCTCTCGCTAAAGTTTTTAAAGTACGCACACGCAGTTTGACGTTTGACAATTTAGTTTGACGTTTGTATCATTTGGGTATGTATGAGAACAAATGAGAATAACAAAAGCACAAAATTTCCTTGAATTCAGCATTAAAACTTGCTCAAAACTATGTTGTGATGAAGCGGAATGTTGGAAATGTATAATATTAATTATTTATTGGAATTTTAGGTCCATTTGAAGCTAATAATCCATTTACCGGTTTTTAAATGAAATTGTGCAAGACGCTTTATTTATCCATTCGGTCTTTCCCATTTATTTCCATTCACGAAGACTCACGAAGTTCGATCGAAAGTGGTCTATGGTTTCGACACGAAACTCACGAATCCGAAATTGCTTCGTAGTAGCGAGCACCGACGAACTTCGTGCCATTTTCGTTGCGGGCTTCGTTTCGAACTTCGGATTTCGTGGTAACCCCCCTGGACTGGCAAAACTTCGGCTTGAACATAAATGGGTCCAAATTGAACCATCTGAGATTTGCAGATGATTTAGTCCTTTTTGAAGAATTTCCAGGAAAATTAGAGAGTATGATTCAAGACCTAAATATTGAAAGTCTGAAAGTCGGATTGACAATGAATGCCAACAAAACCAAGGTAATGTCTGTGGCGTTGGCGTCGCACCTGCAAGAAAAGATAATACGTATTAAAGCAAACAAATAAGGCAAACTAACATCAAACAGCACTTACCTCGTACGTAGCCGATCGTCGCGTCGGAAGGCGGTCGTCGCGGAAATCGTACCGTAGAAATGTCCCGCTTCGCCGCGCGGCCGCGGCTCCTGCGCACCCCGCGCAGACGCCGGTCACGCCGGCCGCCTGCTCCAGTCGCCCGCTAACTCGCACACAGGACGCACGCCGCTCTCTCCTAACGCCGCCTCCTTTCGCGCTTACGTTAATTCATTTCTTCCTCTTGTTGCATCTAAACTGTTGTACCTAACCCATATTGTGCTTATACTACTTTGGCAATAAACATAGTGTACCTACGTGGAGTGATTGACTATTCATTGTTGTACCCGTGACAAACGGACTCGCCGTATGCACGTAGGTACCTATACTGGTGACCCCGAAGAACACAAACAAAGAAAACAGTAAGCAACCCAATTTATAATGTCCGACGGAGAAAACTCTGGAAATAACGACGATGACCGCGCGCCCGGCCCGAAGCCGGAATCAATGGGGACATTTACACCTCACGACATTTGTCGTGTCGCAGTCCGGCCACCACCATTTTGGCCCGAAGAACCGGCAGTATGGTTCGCCCAATTAGAGGGAAATTTTGCCCTTGCCGGGATCAGAGACGACGACACCAAATACTACTACGTACAATCAAACCTAGAACACAGACACGCAGCAGAGGTAAAAGACATTATCATTTCTCCCCCGGCAAAGGGAAAATACGAAAAAATTAAGAGCGAACTTATAAAGCGTTTATCAGTGACGAGAGAAAAAGAAGTAAAACAATTAATGTTAACCGAAGAAATGGGTGATCGCCGACCAGGACAATTTTTGAGACACATGCAGCACCTGGCAGGACCGAAAATACCGGAAGAGTTTATCCTCGCAATGTGGACAAGTCGCCTTCCGAGCAACATACAAACCGTGATCGCATCACAGCCCAAGATGAGCCTACAAGACTTAGCAGACTTGGCAGATAGGGTTTTCGACATAGTCCCTGCAACACCACAAGTAGCCGCAGCTCAAACATCCACACCGGTCTTAGAATCAATGGCTAAGCAACTGGAAGCCCTGACCCAGCAAGTGGAAGCACTCTCAACACGTGGCCGCAGCTCGCGATCAAAAACCAGCAGCAGTGGCGGCAGCAGTAACAGAAGATCACAGTCCAACTATAGAAGATTCCCAACCTGCTGGTTCCATTTCAAATTCGGGAAAAAAGCTACGAAGTGCGTAAAACCCTGTGACTTCAAACAGGAAAACTACCAAGACAGTCAATAATGGCGACAAATGACTGTCATTTTACACCTGGTCGCCTGTTTGTGACGGACTGCAGCAGCAAGATACAATTCCTGGTAGATACCGGCAGTGACCTTTGTGTCTTTCCTCGCACTGCACTCCAAGAACGCCGGCCTAGGAGTAGCTACCAACTTTTTGCTGCCAATGGGTCCCCCATTTACACTTACGGATCTGCGCAACTCAAACTCAACCTTGGTCTAAAGCGTGAATATACTTGGCGCTTCACCGTTGCAGACGTCACCAAGGCTATCATCGGCGTTGACTTCTTATCCTTTTATGGTCTTGTAGTTGATTGTCGAAACAAACGCCTCATAGACAGCACAACAGCAACGGCAACATCGGCAATACCAGTATCGCAGTCACACACCATCTCTTCAGTCAAGACCATCGCAAGTAACTCTAGATATCACGAACTACTCCGCAAGTTCCCAGAGATAACACGCCCAGCTGGAGTTCACAAAACGACGCACAACACGGTCCACCACATTAGGACCACAACGGGCCCACCAGTCAGCTGTTCACCTCGAAGACTAGCGCCAGACAAGTTAAAGATAGCCAAAAAAGAAGTCGAGGATATGCTGAAAAATGGCACCGCAAGACCCTCGGAAAGTCCATGGTCGTCACCTCTGCACCTCGCTTCAAAAAAGGACAACGGATGGCGACCATGTGGTGACTATCGGATGCTGAACGCCCGCACTATCCCAGACCGCTACCCCATCCGCCATATTCAAGACTTTACACATCATATATCCGGCTGTCACATATTCTCGACGATAGACCTGGTAAAAGCATACAACCAGATTCCGGTGAACCCAAGCGACATACCAAAGACCGCAATCACAACACCATTCGGTCTATATGAGTTCCCATTTATGACGTTTGGTCTGCGTAACGCCGGCCAAACGTTCCAGCGTTTCGTAGATGAGCTCACCCGAGGTCTGGACTTCTGTTACGCCTATCTAGATGATTTTTTAGTGTTCTCACAAGACGAGCAGACCCACGAAAAACACCTTCAGCAGCTGTTCACCAAACTTCGAGAATACGGGATAGTAATCAATACATCCAAATGCGTTTTCGGAGCACCAGCCGTAACTTTTCTGGGATATAGCGTATCATCAGCTGGAATAAAACCACTAAACGAAAAAGTTGAGGCCATCAAAGAGTTTCCAGTGCCGAAAACTGTAAGGGAATTGAGACGATTTCTAGGGATGTTGAATTTTTATAGGAAGTTCATCCCGGGCGCTGCAAAGATCCAAGCCCCGCTAAACTTCCTGCTAACAGATTCCGTCAAAGGCTCACACCCTGTAAGCATAGAAGGAGACACCCTTGTGGCGTTCGAAAAATCCAAAGAAAGTTTATGCAGAGCCGCACTCCTGGCGCATCCAAACCTAAACGCAAAAATCGCACTCGTCACAGATGCTTCCGATACGGCTATCGGCGCAGCCCTCCAACAATACAAGGGCCATGACTGGGAGCCACTCGCCTTTTTCAGCCGAAAACTCAGCCCATCGCAACAGAAATACTCCCCCTATGACAGGGAGCTCTTAGCGATTTATGAGGGGATACGCTATTTCAGACACATGCTAGAGGCCAGGCACTTTACCGTGTATACTGACCACAAACCCATCACCTTCGCATTCAACACACGCAAGGACAAATGTTCACCGCGCCAGTATCGACATTTAGACTATATTAGCCAATTCACAACGGAGATAAAACATATATCCGGAAAAGATAACGTCGTGGCTGACGCTCTTTCCAGAGTAGAAGAGTTAGCGCAGCCTGTACACTTGGAAGCACTGGCTAAATCGCAGACTACAGATCCCGAACTAAACGAACTCATAGACGGCAAAACCTCCCTCAGCCTAAAAAAAATCGCACTTCCAGGCACTAATACGGAACTGTACTGCGACTTCGAGGGCCAAAATGTGAGACCGTATGTCACTAAAACTATGAGAAAGCAAATATTCGAAAGCCTACATTCCCTGAGCCATCCAGGCGCAAACTCGACTATAAAATTAGTAACTCAACGCTTTATTTGGCCGGGCATTAAAAAGGATTGCCGAGAATGGACAAGGAGTTGCCACGCCTGTCAGCGTTCAAAGGTGACGCGGCACGTATCTTCACCACTGAGCACATTCCGACTTCCTCACGCCAGATTTATGTTCGTGCATATCGATTTGATTGGACCCTTACCAGTATCAGAAGGCTACCGATATTGCTTGACCGCCATAGACCGATTCACACGATGGCCAGAAGCAGTTCCAATCCAAGACATAACAGCAGAAACGGTAGCTAAGGCGTTGATTTCCAGCTGGATAGCACGCTTCGGCTGCCCCACCGACATCGTAACCGATAGAGGCAAACAATTTGAATCCTCACTTTTTAAACACCTCTCAGAAATGGCCGGGTTCCAACACAGACATACAACGGCCTATCACCCAGCCTGTAACGGAATGATCGAAAGATTACACAGACAACTAAAGGCCGCCATAGTCTGTCACTCACAAACAAAATGGACAGAGTCACTACCGCTGGTGTTGCTTGGGATCCGCAGCGCGTTCAAGGAAGATATACAAGCATCATCGGCAGAACTCTTATACGGCGAACCTCTCAGATTACCTGGGGAGCTGTTACATCCATCCGCAAGCACTAACACAGACCTAACAGATTTTGTAGCACGTCTCCGAGTGATCGCTAAAACAATGCAACCGAAACCGGCTTCACGGCACTGCAAAAAAGAAATATTCGTTTTCAAAGAGCTGTCTACCACCACTCATGTTTACCTCAGAGAAGACGCCGTCAAAGGAGCCCTGCAACCAGCCTACAAAGGCCCATACGAAGTGCTGAAAAGAAACGAAAAAGTCTATACGCTACTAATAAAGGGCAAACCAACAACGGTCACGATCGACAGACTCAAACCAGCATTCATACTTAGAGACGAGAGCAGCCCGATGACCGATGAAAGAACACAGCCACCAACACCACCTATAAACAAAAAAGTCGTGAAAACAACACGATCCGGGAGAGAAGTACACCTTCCAAAACACTATCGCCCTTGATGGTCTCTGGAGGGGACTGGTGTGGCGTTGGCGTCGCACCTGCAAGAAAAGATAATACGTATTAAAGCAAACAAATAAGGCAAACTAACATCAAACAGCACTTACCTCGTACGTAGCCGATCGTCGCGTCGGAAGGCGGTCGTCGCGGAAATCGTACCGTAGAAATGTCCCGCTTCGCCGCGCGGCCGCGGCTCCTGCGCACCCCGCGCAGACGCCGGTCACGCCGGCCGCCTGCTCCAGTCGCCCGCTAACTCGCACACAGGACGCACGCCGCTCTCTCCTAACGCCGCCTCCTTTCGCGCTTACGTTAATTCATTTCTTCCTCTTGTTGCATCTAAACTGTTGTACCTAACCCATATTGTGCTTATACTACTTTGGCAATAAACATAGTGTACCTACGTGGAGTGATTGACTATTCATTGTTGTACCCGTGACAAACGGACTCGCCGTATGCACGTAGGTACCTATATGTCTAACTCTGCAAAAATTAGCAGAAAAACCGGACATAAAAACCTGGAATATGTGAAAGAATACATCTACCTAGGGCAGGTTATCTTCACCGAAGAACAAATGGCAAAAAAGAGATAAAACTGAGAACAGCTATGGGGTGGAAGAAATACTGGGCTATAAAGGAAATAATGAAGTCTAATGATCTAGGAATGCCACTCTAAAGAAAGACCTTCAACACATGTATACTGCCAAGTTTAACTTATGGCTGCGAAACCTGGGCAATGACCAAATCTCTCAGAGCAAAGCTTCTCAAATCTGTCAAAGAGCAATGGAGAGGAGTATGACAAGCACACAAATACAAGACCGAATTTGGAACACTGTGCTTAGATCGAAAATTAAACTCACTGATATCTTGGCAAGAATAGACCAGCAAAAGTGGGGATGGGCTGGTCACATGATGCAAGACACGAGGGAAACGGACCAAGGCAATAACCGAGTGAGACCCTAGAGATGGGAAGAGAAAACGGGGAAGATAAACCATTAAATGGGAAGATGACTTGAAGATGACCGCAGGTCCAGACTGGAAAAGGGTTGCAAATGACAGATGTCAGTGGAAGGCGTTCAGGCATACTGAAATTAGGGATATTCTATACACAATCTTTTTTTTAGTACCTGCATTCAAGGCATTTAATTGTAAATGTTAAATTAATTTCAGAATAAAGGCTTTATTACTATTTAAAATAAGTAATACACTAGCAGATCATTGAGCTCTGATACGTGCACACCTACACCTGTGTTTTAAGTCTTTTTATATAAATGTCCAGTCTATTTTTAAAACAGTTTACTGTAGGCTGTAGTTTACAAGTTCGGGGAGTTCATTCCACAAGCTCACAACACGGTTAGGCAAGTAGTGTTTTCTAGGGTTGCTTACAGTTAGTTGCTTGGTCAGTTTCATAGAATGCCCTCTCAAACGTGTGTTCCCACTTATCCTATCCTTGTTGTTGGTCCTTGATGTTTTGGACATTGTAATGCCCGTTCAGAATTTTGTATGTCCCAATGAGATCTCCACATTTCCTATGTTCTTCCTATGTTGACAGATTGAGCTCTGAAAGGCGCTCCTCATAGGGCTTGTTTTTAAGCGAGGAAACCATTTTGTTGCTCTTCGCCAAACCTTCTCCAACATAATGAAGTATGGGTTCCAGATTTGAAAGGCAAACTCCAGCAATGGTTGAATATAAGTTTTAAATATTTTAAGAAAAAGTTCCTTGCTGATGACAAAATATTTGAAAAAATATTTTTACTCAAACAATAGGACACCATCTATGTGCTGTAAATTTACTGCCTCTTCAAGTGTTACACCCAACAATGTGTAAAAACAGAAAACAACAATAAAAAATATAATTCTATTACAGGTGGCTTGAACAAGACTGTGGAGGACCCGGGCCAGCCGGAGCCAGCAGACGGAGCCGCGCCCGAGTGCCCCCACACGCGCCCCGGGGAAGGACCTCAGTGCAACATGAGCCACGAGCACCACTCCAAGCTTAGGGACTGTTTTGTGAGGCTCGAGCGCATCCTTGTGGAAGACTTGCCCACATACAACACTTGTCTCAAGACCTTTGATTGTAAATCAAGTCTAAAAAATCATAGTTGCACAAAAACAGGTAGTTTGTCCAACAATTCCAGTAATGTGTCCAAATCACAAGGTAGGAAACAATCTGTTTTAGCATCTCACACAGGTGAGCAACAAAGTCTATTCAAGTGTGATATATGTTCTTATATGTTTACCCGAAAACAAGGTTTGATTAAACATGTAACAGTAACTCATATACACAGTGTCCAGAAGCCAAAGTTATTCAAATGTGACAAATGTAACAAATGCTTTACTAAACAAATAAGCTTGACTCTGCATAACAGATCCCACACAGGAGAGAGGCCTTATTCATGTGCTAGTTGTAACAAAAGATTTATATATCATTGGAATTTAGCAGATCATAATAAAGTAGTTCATAATGGAGAAATCCCCTATTCTTGCAGTATGTGTAACAAACAGTTTGCACAAATACGGGGTTTAAATTTGCACATGCGAGTGCACACAGGCGAGAAGCTGTACAGTTGCATTGTGTGTAACAAAAGATTTTCTTCAAAGTGCCATTTATCTGATCACATGAGAACTCACACGGGTGAGAAATCTTTTTCTTGCAATATTTGTAAGTCACAGTTTACCAGAAAATATTCTTTAACTGTGCATAGACGAACTCACACAGGTGAGAAACCTTTTTCTTGTAACGTTTGTAAGTCGCAGTTCTCCTGTAAAAGTAATTTGACTGCGCATAGACTAACTCACACGGGCGAGAAACCTTTTACTTGTGATGTTTGCAAGTCGCAGTTCTCGTATAAAAGTAATTTGACCGTGCATAGACTAACTCACACGTGCGAGAAACCTTTTTCTTGTGAAGTTTGTAAGTCGCAGTTTGCCGTCAAAAGTTATTTGGCTAGGCATAGACGAACTCACACGGGTGAGAAACCTTTTTCTTGTGACGTTTGTAAGTCGCAGTTTCCCCTAAAACGTTATTTGGCTAAGCATAGACAAACTCACACGGGCGAGAAACCTTTTTCTTGCGATGTTTGTAAGTCGCAGTTTACTCAAAAAGGTAATTTGGCTTCGCATAGACGAACTCACACAGGTGAGAAACCTTTTTTTTGTGACGTTTGTAAAATGCGGTTTTCCCGAAAAAGTCATTTGGCTAGCCATAGACGAACTCACACAGGTGAGAAACCTTTTTTTTGTGACGTTTGTAAAATGCGGTTTTCCCGAAAAAGTCATTTGGCTAGCCATAGACGAACTCACACGGGCTAGAAACCTTAATCCTGCCGTGCCCTCCTGTCAACAGGCTGTATCTCATGAATCGTAATAGCACAAAATAAATAACTACAGAAGTAAATCAAGTGTATGTACTTCACTTTTCATACCTACGCTCGGCGGTCGCTCTAGGGTTGTCAATTATGGCATATGCACATAAAACTTATCGTGAAAGTGGCACTCGTTTCTATTTGTTTGATTTATTGTTGATATTCAAACGGGAAAAATGGAAATATAAAATAATAATAATTAAAATACCTACCTACAAAATTTAGCGTTTGTCAATTTTCACTATCGAAAATCCCTAATAAGTTCTAAACGGATTATCCTAGTTATACAATTTCCATTGTCCTATCGGTTTTAGACCTAAACCTATCTAATGACACTAAAAACAACACAATATCTATACAAACAAAAAAACATGTTTTCAACTTACGTAATATTAGTGGCATGAATTTGCCTTACAAAAATGTAGTTGGGTATAAGTAACTAACCACATTTTTGTGAGGTAACGTTTATTTATACTGATTCAAAATAGGAAACTATTATTACTTTGGGAGTCGGGGCGAGGTGCTTACCTATCTAGCTAACTATTCTATGTAACGTTAAAATGAACCATCGAAATACAAGCAGATACCTACTAAACTTACCTCTCTGAAACCACTGGTAGCTTAAAAAAGCTAGTATTCACCGTTTAGGGTTGAATTTAAACAACCGTCCACTGAACAGTTACCTATAATAACCTTTTTTTTGTTGCTCCATTATTGCACTCGAAAAATTCCACAGACGCGCGACACAAAATAAATAAGTAGGTACGCGCGACCACAGCGCGCGCCTCGAAAAATTCCACTGACGCGCGACCACAGCGCGCGCCTCAAGCGGGTAGCAGTCGCGCTCGAACTGTTCCGGACTGTTCCGAGATATCGTGTCTGTGAGCAGTGTCTATGTGTGCGTTGCTCGAGCGCACTTTGTATGTAGATTTATTTCTGTACTTATTCTGTGGTAATAGCTAGACAGTTGAAATTTTCACATATGTATTTTGGTTTTTAACAACAAATATTAAAAAACGGAATAAAATAAATATTTAAGAGGGCTCCCATACAACAAACGTGAGTTCTTGCTTGTTTTTGCTCAATATTCCCCGAATATTTAGTTATAATAATATTCACTTTAAAAATAAATAATTAAATTAAAATAAAACAAATATGGGGGGGCCTCAGATGAAATAAAAAGTAAAGATATAGCGGTGCGAACAACAAAGTGAGGCCGGTCAAACTACACCAATCCGTGTGCTTACACAGTGGCACGCACACACTTGCAACCGAACTACACCAAATTTTGCTTAGAACCCAAAACGTCAACACTAGTGTTGCCATTATAATGTTGTAGTTACCCTATTATTACAACCTTCTCTTTTTTCTTTTTAAATTCTATTATTTATTAGCACGGCTTAAAACGTGAGAACGTGACACGCAACGTAAAGTTATTTTTTTCTTGTAAAAGATTATCAACGTTTTTTATTGTAGTAACGGTATCATCGTGACACGCAATGTAGTATCGGGGTATTAAGAATTATTATGGCAACACCGGCCTACGCACACAAGTTTATAAAACCGACCTCACTCGGCTGTTCACCGCGCTCTATCTTTACTTTTTATTTGATCTGAGGTTTGCGCACAAATCATCGTTGACTGTTCACATTGTGACGCACTATCGTATTAACATGTACAACACTGATACAAAAAAAAAAGATTTATTGTACAATCAACATCAAATTAGTTACAGTGCTCAATACATAAAGTAGGTTTGTACAGAGAAGTCACAAGAGTTGTCATACATTTGACCCCCCAAACTAGGTAAAGACCTGTGTCTTGGGTGACTAATTTTGAGTATCTCCGGCTTCGGCGATCGACGTACAATATTTACAGTGCAGATGATCAACAGCAATGATAACTGAAGTTATACAATAAAACAGTAGGAATAAAATTGAATATACAAATTAAAAATAATAATAATATGAAAACAAAAACTATAGATGATCAGAGACTCAACCGTGTAACTCTAGCTAGACGCAAATTATTGGCATAAATATAAACGCGTGGAAAGACAACTCATAGTAACGGTAAGACACTGGAGATTTTCTGTATCATGATATGTAAGACCCAGCAACCATTTCTTAACTCTAACTTCGTATTTGTTTAATTTATAGATAGGGATTAAATTGTTAATTTTATTATAGAGTTTAGAACTCAGACAGACTGTTTGCCTACGAGCAAAAGCTGTATGGAACGTCCTGGTTTTGGAGACGGCGTGGCCATGGCGACGCACAAGCATAAACTAATCTAATGGCAATGTAGAATGGTGACGCAAAATAGCTTGGAGAATGAAAGTTTGCCTCACTGTGAGTATTTGGGATTCCGAGTAAAGTTGAGCGGTCGGGTAATCCCGATTACCCGACCGCTCAACTTTACTCGGAATCCCAAATACTCACAGTGAGGCAAACTTTCATTCTCCAAGCTATTTTGCGTCACCATTCTACATTGCCATTAGATTAGTTTATGCTTGTGCGTCGCCATGGCCACGCCGTGTACATGTGTAGCAAGCAGGCATTATGTTCTTCAAAAGGCGGGCCTTTTGAAGAACATAATGCCTGCTTGCTACACATGTAACGATACATCGTAGCGATAAATCTGCGCAAATTGGTTTGCACAGATTAATCGCTACGATATATCGTTACATGTGTAGCAGGCATAACTTTCAGTACAGCTCTCTGAGCACGTTCAGCTCTATTTTGTAATTTCCATACACAAACTCGCACAGCAAGAAAACCTTCTTGTATTTAATTACTTACAAGATTTTTTATCGAGCTTTGGTTATCACTAGCACTTTAAACACAAGACGTTTCCTTAGACTAAGGAGCTGTTTCACCACCCATTGATTAATTTTAACTGACTGATAAATGTGATGCCGTCTCCGTCTATTCGAACAAAACAAACAGAGACGGCATCACATTTATCCGTCAAATAAATGTGATCAATGGATGGTGAAACAGGGGGTAAATGTATTTTCCACTAGAGGGCGCTAGTATGTATTGGCTATGTGCGAAGCGGGTGGTGGGGTACAGAAAACGATCGCAGCGCACAACATGGCAAAACTTGGAAGTAAATGGGGAGGAAATGTTGTCAACGCTACGCGGCGCCACCGTCGTGCACGTAGCCAATACAGTGTCCCATAACTCAACGATAGCCGGTACCAGACCTCGTTTAACACCTTCACTGCCGGCAGTCAGACTCGTGACTTCTTCAGGTGCCACAAACGCACATGTTTGTTCAGATGTCTGCCGAACTATGACAGAAGCACTAGGCGAAAGACACGAAAATGCATATATATATGCCCGGCAGCGTTTGTTCCGTATATCCCAACTGGCTATCCCAACCTGGGGCCTGTTGCATAACTAAGAACAACTTATATTTTTAACGACCGCTTTAGCCTAGTTGGTAGTGACCCTGCCTACGAAGCAAGAGGTCCTGGGTTCAAATCCCGGTAAGGGCATTTATTTGTGTGATGAGCACGAATATTTGTTTCTGAGTTATGGATGTTTTCTATGTATTTAAGTACTTATTTATCTATATAAGTATGTTTATCGTCGTCTAGTACCCATAGTACAAGCTTTGCTTAGTTTGGGACTAGGTTGATTTGTGTAAGATTGTCCCCTAATATTTATTTATATTTATTTATTTATATTACAAGCGGAACTCCCTTTCTAGTTAATATAACTAAAGGGAGAGTTCCGCTTGTAATATTATACATGGTTTTTTTTCCACTCTTCCCAACATAACTATAAAGTACAGTTTCGCAATATTGCTTTACTAGCCAGTATTTGCCTAAAAACAGGAAGTATCTGATATTTATGAAGTAGGCACTTAAAATATAATAAGTAAATAAAATGTGTTATCTCAATACACAACAACACTACAAGTTTTTCACAAGTTGGGAATAGTGGAAAAAAACCGTGTATCCCAACTGGTTGGGATAGACGGAACAACCCTCCGGCAGTGAATGGGTTAAAGTAATATCATCAGTTTTTATATTTAATCTAATGTAATACAATAGTATGTAACTTTATACGAGCAATTTGTTGTGTATTTATTCGGGGGCGAAAACTCCGCATGTGCCTAAAATACCACGTTCCCAAAATACCAGCAGCGAAATTTTGTAACATTTTGACACTGCATCGGATTGTGAAATGACAGTTTTTGTATGACAGATGACAGCTGACCGTTTCCGATATCAATTGTCAGCCCATACCTACAAGAAATGTCAAAATGAACGCGATGGCGATTGCGAGGGAGGGAGTTAGACAATTGGCATTGATCACTTTTTTGCAATGTGGTCTAATTCCAAAACCATTTCGAGGAATAGGTTTATTAAATCATTTTATAACATTGTAGTAAAAAAATATTAAATGATCGTGTGTATTTTTGCAAAATAATGTTTGACCTTTGTTTGACCTTTCTGTGGGCATTAACTTTGAAATTCTTTGCAACAAGAAAAAAAAAGCCGTCCGTCTAGTTTCTCTATAGTTATTATCTGTCACTTCGACGTAGTTATCATCTGTCAGTTTAAGGATACTATTTTGAAAAACATTCTTCGCGTTTTTCATATTTTAATAATGGATTTATACAGGAAGTGTTTCATTTCTACTTGTGGAAATGATTCTGTCAATAGCCCAAACAAATTAATTGTTCGCATTAGAGAAGATTTACAAGAGAAGTGGTGCCGCAAAGTTAATTCAAAGTTTACAACATGTACTTATTGTTGCGAGGATCATTTTAATGTAAGTATGGATTAAATCCGCCAAAGAACTTTCAAGGGAACACTTCTGACCATTTTATTTTATACGTACAAAAAATACTATAGCCGTAAATCGTTTTTTTACCTATTCTCTTGGAAGAATCGGCAACTTTAGTGTTATTGTTATTGTAATGTAAAGTTACATTGTCAGATGACAACTAACCATCGATTATGACACATTTTTTTTGTCATTATGTCTGTGGTTTATACACAGATTCAGCCGCGGCATGTAATTTACGAGAAGTCGTATCTCAAATTTTTAATAAATTATAAAAAAACATTGGAGTGATGAATTGCTGAAATATTCAAATTAGTTTCTTAAAATGCTCTATATTTTCGATAACATAAATAAAAAGGGGGGGTTAGAAAAAATGAACAATCCCAATTAGCCTGCAGGTTTTGAAAATATTACATTACCTATTTACCTTACATTTCTAGCTTACCAGATTCTCGTTGCAAAATCGAAGATTACTCAAGGTAGTGATTTTTTTATGTGAAACATCTGGGTAGACATCTGGTAACATGGGAATGTAATTCGATAGTGTATTGTCTAATGTAGTATTTTGAAAATTAAGCACGAGCGGTAAAATGCTAGTTATTGCATTTTAGTCCGAGAAGCTCGGTCGCCTGTATATTAATGTTTATATACAAATGTTTTAAATAAATCAAACAAATAAATATTGTTGTTTCACTCATTTATTAAATAATTCAGTGTGTAGCGAGTGGTTATGTGCTACTTCAAACCTGTTTGGATATTTGAGAATAATAAGCACAAGCTAATTCTTGCAGACGACCATTTTCAATATAAAGTGTACATTTACGTTTTTTATTCAAAATCACGAGTATTCAATTCATTTTCAAAATGGAAAAAAGTCAAATTTAATAGTTAATCTGTAAAATTGGCTTTATACGAAACAGTAGAGACTAGATTCACGTTTTTTTTTTCACTTCCCGCAGAGAGGTTAAGTCAGTTTTGTGACTTTTTTCGTACACTTCATAAAACTGACATAAAAAATTGGGTGGAAAAATTAAAGATTTTTTTTAATCATCAAAATCGAGCGCTCTTGATTCTGAGTCAGAAAAACAATCTCTATATCGATGCAGAAAAACCCTTATCTACGTAATTCTGAAAAAGTAGCAGGTACACTTTATATTGAAAATACCCAGACATCAAGAAACTCTTTTCATCAAAAAAAAAACAAACACTTCGTGCAATATTTGACGGTGGGATCTTGAGCTATATATAGCAATTTGTGTGAAGTGTAAAGATGGCATCAGACGGCTTACTCGAGCAAGGACGATGAAAGAGGACTTGCCAACATCTTCATAATTCATAATGTCGAATTCCTTTAAAATAAGCCTGCTGTATCCCTGCCTGCTGTCTTCGCTATAGAGATAGAGAGGTCTCTATACCATTCATTTTGTATGTCACTTAGACCTCTGCTTAACACAATAGCGCCATCTCTATTTAGTTTCTTGATCGAGTTCATAGATGGCGTTGTGTTAAGCGCTCGAGCCTAAAATAGGGTAATCGCCAATAACTGGCCACCATTCGATTAACTGCCCCCCCTCATACTGAAAATGAACTCTCTGTTCCCCTACAGGGGGCCGTCCAATAATCACG
This sequence comes from Archips xylosteana, assembly GCA_947563465.1. Taxonomy (NCBI): domain Eukaryota; kingdom Metazoa; phylum Arthropoda; class Insecta; order Lepidoptera; family Tortricidae; genus Archips; species Archips xylosteana. The sequence continues at coordinate 1,840,224 of OX387370.1, forward strand.
TGATCTTTTATTTAGCATTTTTTAACCCCCTCCCCTTTGGTGAGATTTAAGACTCCCTATCCAACATCACGTGTATTTTTAGTACCAACAAAGAGTCTTAAAATTTTTCGAATATTATCTTTAATACAGGTATAAAGTATAATCTTATTTTATTCTGAAATTAAGGACCATGATAAAAATGTCTAGACAGAAAGGTTGCATGTTGTTTTTGATTGGCATTATAATCAAAATTATAATGTGTTTGACGAAAAAATAAATACACAAAAAAATATATCTTACTAGACCCTCCCCCCTTGTGATATTTCGTGATTTTTGTCAAGCCTCACGTGATTAATAGACGGCCCCCAAACATAATTCAATTTAGTATAACGTGGCCAGTTTTTAACACATTATACTAAAAATGAATTCTATTCCGTATGAATAGAGTTCATTTTTAGTATGAGGTGGCCAGTTATTGGTAATTTACCGAAATACCAAATTTTTCAAAATACTACGTATACATTAACTTTTCACCACATTTCTAGCTTACCAAATTCTCCTTGCAAAATCGACGATTACTTACTTACTCAAGGAAGTGATTTTTTTGGTGAAATGCCTTATTGTAAAATAAGCCCCCTATCCCCTATACCACAAACGATAAGTGCTGCAATCCCACATAATTGTCACTTTTATCAAGGATGATATAGACTGGATTGGCAGTCGCCATAGTGCGGATCGGCCGCGGTTTTTGTAGTTCGATTTGTGGTAATATGAAACATCAGTAGTCTTATTGTTTTGCCTTCAAAGCCTCTGGCTATATTTCAGCGCCATCTAGATTTAATAATCGAACTACAAAAACCGCGGCCGACCCGTACTATGGCGACTGCCAATCCAGTCTATATCATCCTTGCTTTTATGTATGAGAAAGTTAACAATGAAGTATGTTGATTTATAGCACTTGTGATTTTTGTGGTACAGGGGCCTGCTGGGTAATTATGTAGCTTTATTGACTTGACACTCGGCATCGGATTGAAATTACAGTTTTTGTATGGCTGTGACAGCTGGCTGTTTCTGATACCAATTGGCTAAGTAAAGTTTTTTGAAGAGGTGCTAATTATATTTTTTTTCGACAGTCGGCGTTCTAGAGATCGAGAAACTGCAGCTGTTTTATTTTTATCTCCTGTTGTTTACTGGAAATATTTTTTTAAGTGTTCGAGATGACATTTGTGAGATTTTACGGCTGACAAGCGGTTCGTGCTCAGTACTAAGAAGAAATAGAAAAAAAACGAAGTCAACTGTCAGTTCTGTCAATGTCAAATCGTTTGCGTTTCGTTTGCTTTGTGTTTTGGTGTGCTCAGTGTGATTTTTGGACTATTTTTATCGACCTCCGCATAAAATCTGGACTTTCAATTTTACCGCATTTCTCCACGACCTAAGCACGTTAATTGGATCACGATTGAATACTTTCGATCACTATTTTGGAACTGCTTCTTGGACAACGCAAAGCAAACGAAACGCAAACGGTTATATTTCATTTGACATTGACAGAAGCGACAGTTGACTTCGTTTTTTTTTTCTATTTCTTCTTAGTACTGAGCACGAACCGCTTGTCAGCCGTAAAATCTCACAAATGTCATCTCGAACACTTAAAAAATATTTCCAATAAATAAAAGAAGATAAAATAAAACACCTGCAGTTTCTTAGTGTTGAAGTCGACCACTGTCGAAAAAAAATATAATTAGCACCTCTTCAAAAAACTTTACTTAGCCAATTGTCAGCCCATACAAGAACTGTCAAAATTAACGCGATGGCGATTGCGAGGGAGTTAGACAATTAGCCTGCTGGTATAATGGGAATGTAATAAATAGATAATGTAGTATTCTGAAAATCTGGTATTTTTATTTATTGTGCTAAGCAAAGGTTACTTAGTAATATACAAAAAATGAATAGCACAGATACCTTATAGCAGAAGTAGCTACAGCAGGCTCATTATAAATAAAGGAACGCGACAGCCCATTGATTTATAGCTAAACCGTTTAAGGGAGTCCTCGCCCGCACGGTGCAGGGGCGGGGGGTATGATGACAAAGGGGGCGAGAGAGGTGCGGGCGGCAGGCACACGAGGCGCGCTCGCCGCCCGCACCTCTCGCGGCCCCCTTTGTCGTCATACCTTACCTTTTTGTCCAATTTGGTAGGTCTGAGAATAGGTCGTAGGCTATTTTAACACGCTTTTTTATACCGCTTTTCTTCGCAGACGGAGTCGCGGCCATAGCTAGTTGACATATAATTTCGAGTGAATGATTTTTATTTGTAATTAATGACATTAAATCTTTGACAGGCAGAAATAAACGTGTTAAGCAGTGACACACTTTGAGAATAAAACGGTGAAAACGTTAGTCTGTCACGAATATTACCACTTATTTTTAAAAGTGTAGATTACAGTATAATAGTGATTACAATATCTTTTTTTACAACAAAGCCTTCAACCCTTTATTAATATTTACAATATAATAACGAAAATACTTTCAAATAAAAACAGAAGTAAAAAATGTTAATTTTGAATCTTTGTAAATTTGTTAGTATGAGAATCTAAATATAATTTGGTACAAGGCTTCTATAAGGCATTTTACATAATTTTCTTATAAATATACTTTCAACGGGGTCGGCAATAACAGTATTATATTTTTTATAGCTAAAAACTATTATTTAAAAAATATTAGACTTGTTTTTTACAATCAAAAACAATATTTCGAGCCCATCTGGACTTGTGATGTTTCTAAACTACTTTAATCTTGGAATTTGCTAGCAAACAGCTATCATTTAAACGTTTTCTTATAAATAAAATATAATTATGTTAATGGAATTCTAACGAATTGAATAATAACGAAGAATATCTTAAAAAAAATAATAAGTTGGACAAAAGTCTTCCTCAAGCTCGTAGTCGCACGTCGTATACGCCGCCAATGAAGGGACTGGGTGCCCCTTGAAATTTCGACACACTATTTGTCGAATTTCATTTAATCGAAAACGATATATCGAATATTTAATACTAATATTTTCTCTTGGAGTAATTTCATTTCATCGACTAGTCATTACATTTTAAAACAATTGTAAGATTGTTCTTAAACAACAAAGAGATACAAGGACACGGATAAAAACAAGGACACATTAAGTACAAGGATTATTATTTGCTTAAAAATACATTTCATCAACTATTCATGAGACAGAACAACTAAATATCGCTGTTTATTTCATCGATGTATTATTATAAAACACGTTTATTTCATAGTCGATTACATATACCTAACTCGTTTTGTTACAGCGAGCGAGCGAAGCGAGCGAGCAAGACGGGTCGGAGCGGAAGCGACTCGGATAGGTTAGGTTCAAAGCCTTTGGTGTTAGGTATTTTTTTATGACCACCCTGAAAGTCTTGCTTTAAAAAAAGCATTTACAACATTCAAATTAGTATGAAATTAATGAAATGAATATCTGCCAAATAAACAATCTATTAAATAATATTTCCAGAAATTAAAAATCGATGATTTGAAAATACTCATTCTAATCATTCAATCATTACTAGTAAATTCCAAGTAAACAGTATCACTTATATAAGTTAATATTTCTGGTATTTTAAGAGAACTGGCCGGGACATGAAGCTATGTCTCTTAACGTTAGATGTGAACGGTGTTTACTCCATCCAGTCGTCGCCGCCGCCGAAATCGACCACCGACACCTGGAACCAGGATTAATGTGTGAATGGGCGGGCCTGCTTTGGATGGCGGCACCAAAAATCGTATCCAAGTTTGGTTTTGAAGTAACTTTTTGTATTTTTATTTTTTCAACTTCAATTTCTTACTTTTACGGTCATCCTGTGAAATCCATATATTTCATACTAAATACAAACTGAAACAGATGCACAGAAAAAAAAACCCAGAAAAAGACCAATGCTGGGAATCGAGCCCAGGTCCTCGGCATTCCGTGCCGCGTGCTATTCCCCTACACCACCACTGGTCAGGAGTTTAGACACAAATTTTTCCTAAGCATCATACATTCCAGCCTGCCATCATCACTTTTGCATTGATACAGCGCCATCTATGTTCAGTCCTCATCGAGAAACATCAACACTCCTTCGGAACTAACCGCTCACCCGGACAAGAGATGTCGCTACTAGACTAGGCCATACTTTTAACAAGTTTGGTTGAAGTATCTTTTTGTATTTTTATTTTTTTAACTTCATTTTTTTACTTTTACGGTCATCCCGTGAAATCCATATATTTCATACTAAATACAAACTGAAACATTCATGCACAGAAAACCGACCTGGACCGAGGACCTGGGTTCGATTCCCAGCATTGGTCTTTTTTCTGGGGTTTTTCTGTGCATCTATGTTTCAGTTTATATTTAGTTTAGTATGAAATATATGAAGTCCTATCCATAAGCTACATCATCATTAACATTCCAACCCAGTGTTGTTGCGATAGCGATAGTTTGACCTTGAGAAATAGTCGATAGTATAGTACTATCGAAAATATCGACATGCTGCAATACTATCGATAGTGAAAATTAGGCGATACTATCATGGTCACCTGTTCACTTTATGGAGGTCTACCCACGCTGCATCTCAGGTACGTGGCTGCCCCTCAAGAACACAGTGGTCCCAATGGCCATCAGTTGCCCACTGCAACTCAAGTTTGACTATTCTTCAGTTTAAGCCGTTTACTTTGGTTCTTCTGCAGACCTCCTCATTTCACCTTAATCACTTCCTCTCCTGGGAGGCTGTCGCTGCCAAGTCCCTGTCAGTAGACCACCAGCTCGCGACTCTATTCCCACTAGTTTAAGGCCTATACGGGAACGAGCGAAGAAAGTATGTTTGTTTTTTATACAATACTAGCGGACCCGACTGACGTTGTCCTGCATGAACCTAGATACCGACTGCAGCGCCATCTGCCGGGCTGATTTGTGAATCTAAACTATCCAGGGCGCCATCCAAACGCATACAAAAAAAATCATTCAAATCGGTCCAGCCGCTTAGGAGAGTTCAGTGACATACACACGTACAGTAGAATTATATAATATGCCTTAGGCTTGCGTTTGACCACAATCATGCCTGATGGAAAGCGAAGATGAGGCCTACGTTGGAGCACGCTTGCCTAATAAATGCTCATTTACCCTCTTTGATCAATTATAACTGAAGATACACATTGCCGAACAAAATCCCCTTCAAAGAATGTCCGAATTTTTTTATTTGGTTGCGTAACAAATAAAATCATCACCTACACAGAAATTTGAACCTAGTCTTTACTTCATTACAGTCGAATTTCGGTAGCGGCAAAACTCCACTTGACAGCTAAACTTGACAATTTCACGCAACGTTCTGAGAAAAAAGAAGGCCACTTTTATCAAAGTGGCGCTCATTTGGCTCGGACATTTTCGGGCGCGCGACTGTGGATCTACAGTTATACTTGATCAAAGTTTACCCTAGACTTGATTTAGGGGCATAAGTAGAAAGAAGGCAGTGAAGTGATAAGTATTTTCGTCCGTCATGCACCTCCTTTCTCAGGAGACTATCGCTGCATCAGCACCCACCTCCTCTAGGGAGTCTAACGCTGCACCAGTACCCCCCTCTGGGGAGTCTATCACTGCACCGGCACTCACCTCCTCTCTGGGGGGACTGTCGCTGCTGAAGCCCCCTCCTAGCGCGTACCCGGCGAGACCTCCAGCCGCGAGCGCCCCCACTCCCAACCCGACGGCCGCGCCCGTGCCCAACCCTCGACGTTGCTGCTGCACAGGCGCCCCGTACGACTGGTCATACATCTGGAAAAGCATTAAGCATATCAGAATAAGTACACTTTGGACGGTTTACAATTTTTATGGCATACACGATGGGCCATTAAATGGTCGGTGCGATGCCCCAGCGATGGCTGCTACGCATCTACACGATGGCGACGTTCAGTTGTGATCTTAGCGTTACCTTTGATGTGCGGCGGAAACCGACACCGACGCCATACCACGACCATCGCACGTGCCACAAGCCATCCGACACCACTACGCCCAGTGGCGTAACTATAGGGCGACAGGACTACGCCCTCCATACGCTGGCCCATCATAGTAGACCATCGCGATAGCCCATCGCGTAGTGCATAAAACGTGCGATTCAATGCTTACAATATCATATTAATGCTTTCAAACGTCACGTTTTCCTTTCAGACTCTTTGTAAATGGAGCAACTGGCCAGTACTTTTAACATTACATTTCGTTTTTTTTAGTATTAGAAAGAAGGTAAGCGATCTTGAAGATTCGTCAAGATTGACCTTGTTTCGAATGCTAAAAAAAACGAAGTGTAAGTTGCTCCAATCAATGACTACGTTAGTTTCTAATTGCCGCAACTATAGGTATAGGTAACGCCACCAGAGTTGAGGCCACGCACACAACCACATCTCATGTAATGACAGCGGGATTTTGACGTTGTGTTGACGTTTAACGACAACACAACGACAAAATCCCGCTGTACATGAGATGTGGTTGTGTGCGTGGCCTCAGTTCTGGTGGCGTTACCTATACTTCGTTTTTTTTAGCATTAGAAGAAGGGTAAGCAATCTTGACGAGTATTTTTATTGAATTACCATATTGTCCTTGCTTAATTGTTGCATATTTGCTGTGACTTCTTTTTGAACCGACGAAAAAAACGGAGGAGCTACTCAAGTCGACGCGTATATATTTTTTTTATGTATGATCACGCATAACTTTTTACAGAATAGTCCGATTTTGATAATTCTTTTTTATTGGAAAGTGTATATCCCGAAGTTGTCAATAAAAAAGACACGTCAAAATCGTTTCTTCAATGCAAAAAAAACGAAGTCGGCAACTGTCGACTTTGTATTGATCGGATGAGATAAAGTTGCTGGTTTCAACACCCTCCCACTCTTTCCCTGTTCCCCGCAGCGCCAGTGTTGCTCACAGAGAGCCACAAAATCGCTGTAACCGTCATCATCATCATTTAGGCCTATGCGTCTGTTTCAGACGAATTATGGTGTATTGCCTGTGCACAACGTTTTTTTGTGGCTGATTAGTTGGATGCGAGAGCAAAATGTTCGTCCACAGGCCTAACAAGAGAATTTGCGGAGGTAGGTGAAGAGTTGCCTTGATGTCGCGTCTGTCTCTTGTCAGCAAATGCCTTGAACCCTGGTTCCCTGGTTCTTGGTTGGCCTGCCTCATCGCAATATTTGCGACCCTCCAACACTTTCGCGCCAAACAGCACGGTTATCCGCCAGCTTTTCCCAGTCGTTGTGGTCAATTTTAAAGGTGGCCATATCACGCTTGGCTCAGTCCTTAAATCTGAGCAACGGTCTTCTGACGCCATCGTGAACTGGGCTATTTGGTTGCAGCAACTGTTATTTTAAAGGAAACTTTTGAAAAGTTGATAGTAGCCTCAACTAAAGTTGCTTCATTTGCAATGCGCCTAAAAGTCTAGTCTACGGAGAATGACTACGTCAAAATAACATGAATTACAGCCTAGTTTGTTATTACCTCGGACAGTTTTTCGTATATCGCTTTGATTGTGTAGCTAAAATAAAAATCAAGCATTTTCATACTGGCACTGTTTTTTTATTTCTTTATGCAATTATTTTGCATTTTCTTGATTAAGATCTTATTTACCAGAACATCCACAGTTTTTTGCTCTTTTTGCTTGACACGGCGCTTTCCGACGACTCGGAGTCTTCCAGTAGGTTTTTAACTTTACCTTTTTTAGCTTTGTTTTTTACTTTACCACTATCGCTATCGGATGACTCCGAATCATCCAATAGATTTTTACTTTTTTTATTAGTTTTCATCTTTTTGCGTTTGCTATCTTCGTCAGTATCAGATGATTCCGACTCCGCCAGCAGATTGACCCTAGCGCCTGATTTAACATTTTTATCACTGTCAGAAGATTCAGTTTCATTAAGAATGTTTTGCATCTTAGAAACTAAATTGCTTGTGACACTTCCTTTTTTACTTTTACCAACGTTATCGTCTGAAGAATCAAAATCACCTAATTTATCTTTGAGATCACTGTCTTTTTTACCAGCTGATTTCTTATTTTTAGCATCTTTTTTATTTTTTTCATCATTTTTGCGATTTTCTGAAGAGTCAGAGTCTTGCAATGGTTTGTCCTTGATGCCATTGTTCTTCTTACCATTCGATTTTTTGTTATTGGTAACTTTTTTACTTTTTTTATCATCTTTTACCTTGTTTGAAGATTCAGAATTTTGCACTAGTTTATCTTTGATGGCACTGTTTTTTTTATCAGCCGATTTCTTGTTTTTGGTGTATTTCTTACTTTTAAAAGCATTTTCTGAAGATTCAGAATCTTGCAATGGTGGATCTATGACATTATTGTCTTTTTTGGCAGCAGATTTCTTGTGTTTGACATCGTTTTTACTTTTTTTACTATCTTTGCCATTATCTGAAGATTCTGAGTCCTTCAACGGCTTGTCTTTGGTGACACTGTTTTTTCTATTAGCAGATTTTTCATTTTTGACTTCCTTGATATTATTTTCTGAAGATTCAGAATCTTTCAATGGTCTGCTAACACCAGCGTCTTCTGCACTAAGAGATTTCTTAGTTCTAGCGACATTTTTACTCTTTTTATCGTCGTCTGAAGATTCAGAGTCTTGTAATGGTTGATCTTTAACAGAACGGTCTTTTTCACTTGTTGATTTCAAATTTTTAACATCGTTCTTACTTTTTTTATTATTTTCTGAAGATTCAGAGTCTTGCAAAGTTTTTTCATTGACTTTACTGTCCTTTTTAACAGCCGATTTGAGATCTTTTTTATTTTTTTTGCTGTCTTTGCCATTGTCTGAAGAATCAGAATCATTTAATAGGATCACTGTTGAACTGCCATTATTTCCAGCAAAAGATTTATCTTTTATACCTTTACTTTTAGAATTTGTGTCTAGGTCACCTGATGAAGAATCAATTAGCGGCTTTTGATCTTTAGTTTTGTTATCATTTCTCTTATTACTAGATTTTTTAGTTTTTCTACTCTTTAGACTAATTGAAGATTCTGAATCTTTAAATATGCCAGTATCAAATACATTTTTATCAGTGTCACTACCTTTTTTGTCTATTTTAATTGTATTTTTATCACCTTGATCGATCTCTGATGACTCAGTGTCCTTGAGTGGGCTGATTTCTTTAGCAGCAGCTTTTTTATCCACAGATTTGGATTTCTTCTCGTTTAACTTATCATTATTAATATTCGCGTCACTGGTTTTACTATTTTTACCCAATTTTACACTTGCTGAAGATTCAGAATCATTCAATAGCTTCCTTGGTAAACCATTGTCATCAACGGCATTTTTCTTTTTCCTGCAACCAGTTTTGAGCTCGCTTTTCTTGCCATCTAAAATTTCTGAAGATTCAGAATTTAACAAAGGACTTGAATTATTTTTAAAAACTTCCTTCTTTTTATTCGCTTTCGTTACGTTATCAGCACTTTTCGTTTTAGATTTTATCGTAGCTTTACTGTTCGCTTGAACACTTTTTGTATCAAAACTAACTTTTCTTTTAGTCTCGTTAGTATCTCTGAACAGTGCCATAAAATAACTGCTGTAACTATTGTTTTCATTGTCTTTAGCTTTCTTTGCTTTCGATTTAACTGGACTGCGGCTTCTTTTCTTTCTTTTAGCTTTTCCATTGCTAGCGTCAGAGGACTCTGTGTCAGCGAACATACCTAAACTACTGTCTTCACTGCTGCTGCTTACAACAGACATTTTGATCATGAACCCATCGCTTGATGAAGAGCTAGAATCTCTCAGTGGGTTATTACTGCTGGCGCTTCCAGCATCAGCGTTACCTTTCTTTTTGGATTTGCTCCCGAACCACCGCTTGAATATGTTACCCGGCATCTTTCAGGCAAATTGGTCATACTTTAGACATTTTATGGCACCAAAGTGGCGAGTGGGATTTGATTTTTTTGGATGGACCTGCGGATGCGCATGATGTGTACTTACCACTGTTTGGGTACCTGTGGACAAAGGAATGTTGATTTAGTTAAATTGTATAAAAATGGGTGCGGTTAAAACCAGGGAACGGAAAACCCCGTCATTTGATTTCCTATCGATAGGGTAATCCTATCACTTAATTAACCCGGTGAGGGTGTAGCAAAGGTTACCCAGGACCAAGGATGATATAGACTGGATTAGCAATCGCCATAGTACAGATAAGCCGCGGAAAATAGTTCGATTATTAAATCTAGATGGCGCTGACATATAACCCGAGAGTTTGAAAGCAAAACAATAAGACTACAGATATTTCATATTACTGCAAATGTATTATTATGCAATATTTTTGAAAAATAATACATTTGTAGTAATATGAAACTTCCGTAGTCTTATTGTTTTGCTTTCAAAGCCTCGTGCTATATTATTTTTCTGCGGACGATCTGTACTATGGCGATTGCTAATCCAGTCTATATCATCCTTGACCAGGACTTAGAAAAGGTTTGTTTGGGCTAGGTTAGGATAGTCATTTTACTGTGCGTACTCTTTGGTATCCCAAGACCATTAACCTTTTCAACGCTCTGTCAAATACAAAAGCTCTCACTCATACGCCATGACATCGGAATGTCAAACGCGAAGTTGAACCCTACAGAAATGTATGTAGGTAGATATCGCTCTGCACGCCATGACTGATATATAAGTCGTTGGCGTAGAACCTGCGGTGCTGATAAATGTGTCGTTAGCGTCGAAAAGGCTAATCCATTGATGAACTTACCCTATGATTGACTTAGGCTCTCCCCAAATCTATAGACGCGGAATCGGCTTCAGCCGATTGGAATAACCTTTATGTCAACGCAATAAGAGCGAAAACCTAACCTATAGAACGCCTCCGCTGTCTGTGCGTTTGGAGCTTAGGGTGAAGCCAGACGAGCGTAATTTTGTGAGTCGTGAGCGGCGAATTTCGGTTGCGCCATACATTATCACGTGAGTATCACGTGATGACCCATATTGTATGGCGCGACCGAAATTCTGCCGCTCACGACTAAGCGTATCACACACAGCGCAGATGCGGTAAGATATCTGTATCTGAATGCATATCTGTCAATATCGCTCCCTATACAATTCAATGGAGGACCACATACACACACAGCGACACAGCGCATATAATTTATATTTTATCGTAAGGTATCTGTGAGCATCGACATAATTATATCGACAGATGTGAGATTTTATCTGCAGATAAATACAGGTGGTTGCGCAGAGGCACACTTTCATCATCATCATCATCATCCCAGTCTATATACGTCCCACTGCAGGGCACAGGCTTCCTCTCAGAATAAAAGGGGTTGGGTCGTTGTTCCCACGCGGGTCCAGTGCAGATTGGGAACTTCAGTGTATAATAAAATAAATATAAAAGCGGAAAATTTGAGGAATTTGGAAGTTCTCCGGCTCAGGTTTTTTTAAAAGATGACAGCCCAACGCGGGACGGGGGTATACCGCGCCTTGTGTTCATTGTGAATGTGAAATGAACACAAGGCGGAACAAAACGCGGTTCATCGTGCACCGCGACGGACGGAGATACGGAGCAAATCCGGACGGTGGTGCGTCGTCGCCGCACGCGAATTCGTCGCTCAGCACGCCGCAACGGGATGCGGCGACAGTGTGACAACCGCCTAACCAAGCGTACGCATTTTTATGCATCCCGTCAATTTGCGACGTAGTTTTCGTAAAGTTTTTAAATTTCCCTCATAACTTTATAACGTCATATATTACCTTTAGCCATTATAAAAACGCCTAATCATACCAGTCACGAGCACCATTGCTTCTTTAAGTCTACCAAGTATGCCTAAATACTCATCTTTGATATTGTTCTTCAAATATAATTTAGCAAATACATGTTCCCACTTTTCGACGTAATGTTTTGGATTTGTTTGGTTCGATTTTGACAGTTGATGCTGTCACTGATTTTTTTACTGCGCTTTGGCTACCAAGACCATCAGCTTAGATGAATATGAGAAGAATACACTTGACAAACTAATGTCAAAGTACATTAAAGGCCACCACGAACCGGGAGCGTGCCCAGCGCGCTCTATAACACTGAATGAAATATACGGTGACACACCGGCAGCGCGGCACACCGTATTTGATTCTGTGTTATTGACCGCGCTGGGCACGCTCCGTCGGCGCCCCGAGCTTTGGTTTGTGGTGGCCATAAAGGTGTCACTAAGCTCACAGATGGCAGCAAGAATTTGTCTTAAGGTGGAAGCGCACGCTCAAGGCGCGAAATTCAAACTTTGTACAGTTTTTAACTTATTGTGGGTAAACGGTGTAAATGTTTAACTTCATATGGTACTTGCGCTTGTAAAACAGTGTTCTTTATATTATTGTGTAAAGTTTTTTAACAATAAAACTATTAGCTTGAAATAAAAGTTGTCAAAACGTTGAACGTCCGAATTTCTATGTTTGACAACTTTCATATCAAGCTAACAGTTTTATTCTTAAAAAGCTTTACACAATAATATAAAGAACACTGTTTTACAACCGCAAGTACCATATGAAGTTAAACAGTTACACCGTTTACCCACAATAAATTAAAACCTGTAAAAATTTTGAATTTCGCGCCTAGAGCGTGCCGTTCCACCTTAAGTTCATGATCTAAATATTTCGTCTATGGTTATATTATGGAGAGAGGTTAAATGCCACAACAAACCGGGAGCACGGGGCGCCCACGGAGCGTGCCCAGCGCGGTCAATAACACTGAATCAGATACGCTGTGCCGCGCTGCCGGTGTGTGTCACCGTATATTTGATTCAGTGTTATTGACCGCGCTGGGCACGCTCCTTCGGCGCCCCGCGCTTCCGGTTTGTGGTGGCCTTTAGGTGCCTGTCCACCAGAGATGTGCTATGCACAGACTTCAAATATACCTAATAGCAGACTTGACATAACGAGTCCAAATAATGGCAAAAACGCACACATCTCTATCACACAAACACTTACCGGTGAAAGGTTAATCCTGGTATATTTCCATATGTAACACTTTCACATAGGTAGGCACCACATTTCACCATCTTTAAATCTAAATCAGTTCTAATTTTGATGAGAAAAACATTAAAAAATCTCAGTTTACCAAAAAATTCGCGTGCAGCTTCGGCAGCTTGTTTAAATGACAGACGTTCAAAACATAGCATGTGTCATTTTTTTTAAGGTTTCTTGGACAGTGTTGCGACACATGAGAAAACGGGATGACATTATTCCTGATCATTGTAGCGTGAGAGAATAGGAAATATGTACGCACACACACGTAGTTATGTCAAGTCTGCTACTTATATTTGAAGTCTGTGGTGCTATGCAGCTATGCTCTGGGAGGATGTAATAACTGCGCTACGAAACTATGTGACCGTTTCCACTAATGCCAAGCTATATTAGCTATGCGAGGAAGATGCGTAGCTCGAGCTAAGCGATGTATAGACAGTAAAAGGGACCATCCAGAGCACCATCATCATCATTTCAGGCGAAAGACGTCCACTGCCGAACATATGATTCGCCAAACAGATCGGTCTCGTGCCATTCGCATCCAACTCGTTCCAGCCACCTTAATGAAGTCGTCGCTATATCTTGATGGAGGCCTACCTTGCTTCTTCCGGTCCATGGACGCCACTCGAGAACCTTTTGGCCCCATCAGCTCTACGAGCGAGCCCTGCCTACTGCCACTTGAGTGTGGCGATTCTTCGAGCTAGCTATGTCAGTGACTTAAGAGGCTGACAACACCTAATATGTTGAAATTGATGTCATTTAAACAGTTTTTTAAGAAAAACTGTTTGTTCTAGCACATCAAAAAAATTATATGTTAATATTCATCATATTTCAAAGACCGTGGACGAACTCGATACATAATTGGACGAAATCGGCTCGATAGAAAATAATTGCAAAGATAGGTCTTAAAATCATCATTAAACGGTTCTATGTCTTTATTTTTTTGGCGTATGCGTCTGCAATTGAAAACATGAAGTCAACATATTCATACCTAAACCGCTAACGAGTCATATTTTACAAATAATCCACAGTTTTTTTTTAATTCAATATTTGCCCGATAAATTTCAATATACCCGGTTGCCCAGTAATAGCGGCATCTCGTTTACTCCGATACAAATAGACAGTGTGCGCTGACGTTGGTGTTGACAGCGTCTTAAGTTCTTGCGCACGCATCTTTTTATATAAAAACACAGCGTGGCTGAACCAGTTACATACCACCATAGCTATGCTATGTGGACCAATGATGATTGGTGGACATCAAACGCATCCATAGCAACGTAGCATAGCTCATTATAGCACATTAATATTTTTTTTTTTATCTCTGAGTAGAAAGGCAGCTGCCTGCTTCTCCCAAAATATGGCCAACTATAGCTAAACACTTTAAACGAGTCCTGGTTTTAAACGGTCTAGCTATATGGTCGCCTATACATACTCTTCATTCGGATACCCACAAGAAATAAAACAAGATAAATATTTCTCTTTTTATTAACCACCATTATAAAGTAATAATTAATTACAAACTTTACCTTAAAAAAGCAAATGACAAAATGCGTATTTACATAACTAGTTGAATCGACAAACGTATAGGAGAATAACAAAACAAATACCATTTCTGATTTTGTAAATGGCTAAAAAATATACCATAATGTTTGAGAGATTTTAGTATTGCCTATAAAAAAAATATGGTCGTATGGTATCCGACGAATTGTAGAGAATTGTATTCCCATTTATTGTTTTGATAACTAGCCTGTATGTCCACCGACCTAAGACTTTGCAAAATTAAAAAAAATCGAAACACGAAGATGCAGTGCCTCAAAACAACTTTGACGTATAGCTTAAAACCTTTGCGCTAAAGAATTAAAAAAAAAACAACAAAAGCATCTAAAAGTTACAAAAGATGAATAATGTGAAAACAGCTAAGTTTTTTTTTACCTTTTTTAAATACAGGCTGTTTATTATAGTGCTTAAGCGTTCAATACCATAACCTAACTAAATAAAAAAACAACGATCACAAAAGTTGGGAGTGCGGTTACAATGACCTGTATTTTTAGAACAACGACAATAATCTACGACCTGGGGCCTGTTGCATAACAAAGTACAACTAATATTACAAGCAAAACTCTCGCTTCAGTTATATTAATTAGAAAGGGAGTTCCGCTTGTAATATAAGCTGTAGGTACTTTGTTATGCAAGAGGCCCCTGATAAATTCAAACCTTCATGTTATTGTCATATAATAACTGTAGAGCGACAAGGTACAAAAGTGAACAGCTACTTTTGATGCTGACTGTGCAATAGTCTCTCGACATATGCCACTGACAATTGTCGTGTTGGTGGAATAGGGGCCAGAGGCCGTATTGTCTAACGCTTCTGACTGACGCTTGCCTTCGCTTTCACCATCTCTTTCTGTCATCAACTTATACCGTTTGACAGAAAGAAATAGTGATTGCGAAGGCAAGCGTTAGAAACGTTAGACAATAAGCCTGCAGGTCGTGCATATTGTTGTTTATTCAAGGTCGTACATTAACCGTACCTAAATGCGCAATATACTTCAATAATTTTGATTTCATCTTTAAATGCGAACAATATTTTTAAATAGACTAATCTTACATTCTTGCCTCATGTAAAAACTTACTAGTGAACTGAAGTCCCTAAAAAAATTACTCTTAACACGTCAATTAAGAGGCAAAAATAAGATCATATAGTTCATCGAGAAAAAATAATTAAAAAACACTTTGAGTGCATTCGAAAAAGATCTCAGAAATTTATAAAGAAAAAAATGCTTATCGTATTCTTTGAATTCTTCGTTCCAATTTTTCATATTCACAAGGCACCTGAAATATAAAAAAAAAAAATAAAAAAATGAGCAACGTCACATTTTACCACACTAAAATGAAGTATCAATAGACGACGTTAAAATAAACATGTACTCCACAATTCTACGAATATTTGGATTTATTTTGATTTTGACAACAGTTCAAATGTGTAATTTTCAAAAAAGGAGATTCTTAATTGGTCTGTATGTTTTTTTTAAATGTACAAATGGTGTATTTTCATCATCATGTCGATCTCTCGTGTTGCAAGCATCCATAGGCTGCGATTACTTAAACTACCTTAAAAATAAACAAAAAAACTCTACCTATTATCGAGATAGCACCAATCGCTCTACGGCAGACCTCAATAGAAACCTGTGCCAAAAAAAAACAAAAATTAAAAATAATGCCAATTAAAAAAACACAAACACCAAAGCGAAGCACCCTGTGCCTAAATGAGCGTGATAATGGATTTGTATGGAGTTTGAAACGCTTACAGTAGTACACACTTTATATGACGCGTCGTGCGTTTTCGGCCAACTAGCCGATGATAGACGAAGATTCGATTCAAACATTAAATCAGTATTATGTCACATAGTTATAAGGTGCAAATTGCAGTGCACCTTTTATTCGTATCACTCACTCTGAAGGATGGCGGCTGTCTAACATGGACGCGAAGCGCGCTTACATGGCGGCAGCGTTTAGATTCAATATGACCGAACTACCCGATGCTATAGGTAACGCCACGAGAATTGGGGTGAATGATTACACACACAGCTACATAAAGTACTGATTACAAAAAAAAGTAGTGAATGAATGAAATGAGTGAGTGAATAAAAATGTGAGTAATATGATTTTATGATGAAAAATCAACGCAATAGTAGATGCATATTATAATTTTTCTTTTTTCATATAACTTATTTTTGAAATAAAACTATTTGAAACTGATAAGAAATATTCGCAACAATAAAATCGGTATTGATAAATAGCGAAAAATTTACTTATCTGATTTAAATAAAATGGATCAAAATATTTTATTATCCGTTTTGTTTGAACTAGATGCATTTTCCTAAATTATTCTTAACGAAATAGGTTGAAGAAATTTTCAGTCAATCTTGTAATTCTATGCTAAGTCTGTTGAATTTGCTATCTGTACGAATAAATGTCAAAATCCCGCTGTCATTACATGGCGTGTTGTTGTGTGCGTGACCTCAACTCTGGTGGCGTTACCTATACTCGAACAATCAAATTCCTTGCCAACTCAATTGACGCAACTAAATAGACACACTGATCTTAAATAAATAAACTTATTTATGAGCAGCGAGTCTTGCTGGCATGCCATTTCTTCTTGTTTTTTTTCTATTCCATGCATAATACGTTAGTTTGACTCTACTTATAATTCCGTTCGGTAGTTTTCGTTCACGCAGAATAGTGTAGACCATTTCCGATAGTAGCCGAACATGTAAATAAATAAATAAAAATAAAAAAAAAAAAACTGCCCGCCTTCGATGGCTGGGGCATGTGGAAAGAATGGGAGAGGATCGAGCTGCCAAAAGAGCGTATCTTGGGCGACCATCCGGACGGCGTCCGGTGGGTCGACCAAGATACCGGTGGAAAGATGAAGTTGCTAAAGATCTGAAGGAGCTGGACGTGTCCGATTGGTCAGACTTGGCACAGAGCAGGAAGGAATGGCGCACTTTAATGTCGGAGGCCAAGATATACTTCGGGTCGCTGAGCCAGCGAAAGTAAGTAAGTAAGTAAGTAAAAAAAAAATATATTAGGGGACAATCTTACACAAATCGACCTAGTCCCAAACTAAGCAAAGCTTGTACTATGGGTACTAGACGACGATAAATATACTTATATAGATAAATAAATACTTAAATACATAGAAAACATCCATAACTCAGGAACAAATATACGTGCTCATCACACAAATAAATGCCCTTACCGGGATTTGAACCCAGGACCTCTTGCTTCGTAGGCAGGGTCACTACCAACTAGGCTAAAGCGGTCGTTAATAATCTATATTGAACTTTATTTGTGAGGACAAAAAGGTCGAAAATTGCGTTATGATTCTAAGTTATGTCCCACTTACACAAGTCGAAAACATGGCGGACGGCTTGCCGCGATTTGGTCGAGTAGGTAATCGATCAACCAAAGACAGCGCAAGATTTTATCGCGCGTAGGATTCTGCTTTGCCGTTGGTAGATCGAAGTTTCCCGCGCTATAAAATCTGCCTTCTGCGCAGGTACATCGAGAGGAATAATAAGTTGAGTCGAACTGTAATTAAATACCTTCCCTATTCGGGTGCCCCCAATGTAGGGTCATGAATATACTTTATAGAATCAGGCGTTACTTTGCGGAGGTTCATATTAATGGACTGAAACAATTACTTAGCGCACCCGCGACCTTACGATAGTTACGTTTATGTAAGAAATGCGTGCTCATGCAGTTCCTCCACCTCCACACTGTATGAACACACAAACCCAACTATCACCACCACCAAACTACACTGACCGTTTAGAACTCAAACATAGCTCATCTTGAATCTTCAGAGTAGGTACCACAACCGTTCGCTATGCTTGCTTGTTGCGTTGAAAAGCATTTATTTAGGCTACTAGACAAAAAAAAAACATAAAAATCGGTCAAGCCCTTTTATCAGAGTCGGTTTTGTGAAACTTTTCAAATATTACGGCGTGGACATTTTTTTGGGTGCTCGTGATTTTAAGTTAAAAAAATGAACAAAATATGTAAAGGTAGGTACAACTTTTGAGTAGAAATGCCAAAAAACAAACAGACAAAATACATATTAAGGACATACACAAATTACATACAATATTAATTATATCTCTATACTTACCTTACAAAGTATTAGTATAAACACTTCACTCGCGTTGTTAAAAAAAAAACATGCTATTCTTTATGAATTTGAGGACATTTTTACTTTATTGCAGAAAAATATTGAATACCACGGAATAGAATAAAACAAGAGAAAATGTCATAACTATGTCACACCAATGGATAGATCGTCCATCGATGTCATTGGTGGATGGTAGAATGGATTGGTCGACGTCGATCGTCAGTTTCTACCAACTACAACAATCGAACGGTCGATCGATCGTAGAATAGATTGGTCGACGTCGATCGACAGTTTCTGCTGCACCATTCGATCGACGTCGAACAGTAGCATCAGTCGGCTGCCGATCAATCGTTTATTGACCGGTATCCGTCGATCAGCGAAACCTACGTGTGGGGTGTGGTAACCCCATGGAAGCACAGCTCATAACGACTACGTCCACTCCCATTTCGCCACCTACTTAAACCGTCGTCATTGTCATGTGGGCTACTGTTCTGATTCGCCAACATTCCTATATCGTCACTTTCCTATCTTGTCCGCATTCCTACGTGGGCCACAGTACCAACGCGTCCACATTTCTATTTCGAACACAGTGCCAACTAGTCAACAGTCTTATTTCGACTACAGTGCTAACTCATTATCATTGCTATTTATACCAAGCAACACTGTGGTAGCGTTGCCAACAATAGATCGAACTATCGATAGTATCGGCAATACTATCGTGACCTCGAAAAATAGTAACAATATCGATAGGCCTATCGATAGTATCGATAGTAATTTCAGACCAATACTATTGATAGACATCAATACTATCGATAGTATCTATACTATTACATTAACAATACTATTGCATTTTTACAAACTATCGATAGTGCAATACTATCGATAGTATTGATAATAAAATATCAATAGTATCGATAGTATCGATACTATTGAAACAATACTATCGATATTGTGACTATTTTTCAAGGTCGACTATCGATAGTCAAACTATCGATAGTTATGCAACGCTACACTGTGGTCGATACAAGAATGTGGACGACTTAGGAAGGTGACCCTTTCACCGCCGCGCCTCGACAAAACGTAAACCTGCTTTGAATCTTATGTCATTGTGTCAAGGTCACTTTGACACTGTACTTTGTGACCTATATATGTGTCGTTGGCGTCGAAAAGGTTAAGGAGGTAACGAAATGGGACCGAGGACGAAGTCATCCCGAGCCGGAAGCACCAAAATAAACAGCAGCAGCAGTGTTAAACTCTACGCGAGAAAAGCCTCAATGAAGACCTCTGTGTCAAGCTAGATGGCGCTAGTATCGCGAGATCCGTTTGAAAACTTTTAAGGCCACCACAAAACGGGAGCGCTGGGCGCCAAAGGAGCGTGCGCAGCGCGCTCTATAACACTGAATCAAATATACGGTGACACACACCGGCAGCGCGGCACAGCGTATCTGATTCAGTGTTATTGGCAGCGCTGGGCACGCTCCGTCGGCGCCCCGCGCTCCCGTTTTGTTGTGGCCTTAACACTTGCGTAAACGAGCCAATCACGAGCAAGACTGTAACGTCAAACCTTGCGATACTAACGCCATTTAGCGATATTCTACCTGTCGGAAGACCTTCAATGGTTCAATTGTACCTCTCTACAGTTTTTACCTGTGGCTGGTATGGAAGTTGATTCACCCTTATAACTAAATGAGAAAATCACAAGCAAGACTGTAACGTCAAACCTCGCGATACTAACGCAATATAGCGATATTGCTGTCAGAAAACCTTCAATGTTTAATTGTACCTCTCTACAGTGTTTACCTGTGGCTGGTATGGAAAGTAGATTCAACCTTATAACTAAATGAGCCAATCGCAAGCAAGAGTAACGTCGAACCTCACGATACTAACGCCATCTACCGATATTCCGCGGTCAGTCATTCATTCTTTGTATCGTTGTTAGTAATATACCGGGTGTTGTCTGTAACAGGAGTAAAAAACAAAAAAGGGAGCCAGGAATACACTAGAAGACTAATGTCCCGCGACACGCTTACATTTATTCTCAATTTCGTGGGAATTTCATAAATCCCTTCTTAACGGATGCCTACGTCATTCATAACAGCTATCTGTGTGCCAAATTTCAGCACAATCCGTTCAGTGGGTAGAGCTGTACATACAACACCCAGTATATCCTCAAACTATATCAAACCAAAACATAGCAATATAAATACAGTGTTAGTTCTTACACCCACTATACCGAAGAATCGCAACCGAAGCCAGGCGGCTGATTTTATGTTCCAACTAGTGATGAGTCGGATTGTTTTAAATGTATTTTCGCGGATATGGATCCATATTATCCGTATACGGATATTCTGTGTCTAAAACCGCGGATACGAATCTTAATTTTCTATGGTGTTTTGTTCTTTGTTACCACTCACACCAATCGATCGATCGATTGTAGAATGGATTGGTCGACGTCGATCGATATTTTTACACGAATCGATCAATCGTTGATTGATTATAGAATAGGTTGGTCGACGTCGATCGACAGTTTCTACTACACCAGGGATAGCGAACGAATGGCACGCGACAAAATAATTTGGGCACGTCATTAATCATAATCACAGTAATCAGCGAACATATTGTCTACATTAATAGTTAATAACTTGAATCCTTGTTGGCACATAGCCAGATTACTATTGTTTTCATAAAAAATGGCACATTCACCAATATAGGTTCGCCATCCCTGTACTACACCAATCGATCGACGTGGAACAGTAACATCGATCGGCAAGCTAATTGTCAACTCCCTCCAACTCAGTAAACGGGACTTATCACGCTAATAATATTTACCTCGACATCACCCATCCATCCATCCATCGCGTTCATTTCGACAGTTCTTGTATGGGCTGACAATTGGTATCGGAAACAGCCAGCTGTCACAGCCATACAAAAACTGTCATTTCAAACGATGCCGTGTCAAAAAAGTTACACAATTATCCTGCGGATGTCGGTCAATCGTTTTTAGACCGATATCCGTGGATCAGCCAAAACCTACCACACCATACGATCGATGACATCGAACGATTGGGTGTGACCTTGAAACGACAGTTGACGCCACTTGACGGTTTGCTGAACATATTTAAGAGTTTCGTTGTTAACTATATCACCTACATCTAGAACTGCATCTATGTATTGAACATTAATAAGGTAAAAGATCCGTAAAAAATCCACCAAAAAAAGTAACGGATACACATCTTTTCTCTGCCTCGGTTAACGGATGAGGATATCCGGCACATCACTAGTTACAACGTACTCGATCGATACGACATCGACACACCAATCGCGCCGAAATACCAGCCGTTATGAAGCATTAGTAATATACATTACAGCATTGTTATAATTTATAATCTAGTTGACTCACCCTGAGGTGGGCCGCCGTAGGCCGGGGCGCCGTACGCCGGCGGAGCCCCGTACGCCCCATACGCCGGTGGCTCCGACTGAAAAAAATAGTAGATTGTACAAGAGCATAAAACGAGCCATTACATGCACGACGTGCACGACGGTGGCGCCGCGTAACGCTGACATTTCCTCCTTATTTACTTCCAATTTTTGCCATGTTGTGCGCAGTGATCGTTTTCTGTACCCCACCACCCGCTTCGCGCATAGCCAATAGGTAGTGCCATTCACGAAGACGCGTGATTTGGTCAAAATTAGACATTAACGATATTGCAATAAGAACCACGGCACGGCATCGTCAGGATTGTCCTAAACTAAAACATACCCAAGCTACCCTAACCCTTATACAGGCTGTAGTGAACTTTGCACAGGCTGTCCTAAATTATACACAGGCTGTCCTAAATCATATACAAGCTGTCCTCAACCTTACACTGGTTGTCCTAAACTTTACACAGGCTAGTCAGATATGAAGTATCTTTTTTTTTATTTATTTTTCTACTTCATTTTTTTATTACTTTTACGGTCATCCCATGAAATCATATATTTCAAACTAAATACAAACTGAAATATAGATGCACAGAAAAAACCCCAGAAAAAAGACCAATGCTGGGAATCGAACCCAGGTCCTCAGCGTTCCGTCAGCATTGGTCTTTTTTCTGGGGTTTTTTCTGTGCATCTATATTTCAGTTTGTATTTAGTTTGAAATTTACACAGGCTGTCCTAAATATTATACAATCTCTCCTCTACCTTACACAGGTTGTCCTAAACTTTACACAGGTTGTCCTAATTCTTACACAGGTCGTGAATCTTACCCAGTAGTGATGGGCCGAACATAGATTTCACCGAATACGAACATTCGGCCGAATATTCGGTTAATCTTTCACCGAACCGAATATTCGGCCGAATATTCCGCATACCGGAGCAGGTCTATACGTGTTTACGCTAACCGCGCGAATAGACGCCAGGCGCATGATTTATTAAGAAATCGTTGTAATAATGCAACTAATTCTTACCAATAACAATAAACCGTTATTATAATTTCGTTATATATTTCATTTCTTGCACTAAGTAAACACTCTGATTAAATTTTAATAATACATAAGGTCTCAAATTACTGTATCTTGATATTCTTGTTCAATTATCATATTTTCATCTACTGTTATAAAGAAATACAGCTACACTACACTATCACAAAAGTATAAAGCTACACAGTGATTTACTTAGGTTAGGTCTATTTATAATATGCACATGCATCGTTCAATCAATCATTCTCATTGTAATATAGTTCACAATAGAGTAACTGTTATTAAAAATCTTTAAGTACCACTGTCCCGAATATTCGGCAAGTTTACCGAATATTCGGCCGAATACAAATGTTCGGTAAACCTGCCGAATACCGAACATAAAACGGATATTCGGCCCATCCCTATTACCCAGGCTGTCTTGAACTTTATACATCACGTCCTGAGCCTACCACAGATTGACCTGAACTTTCCACAGGCCGTCCTAATCCTTACATAGTCTGTAACCTTACATAGTCTGTCCTAAGTCTTACATGGACTATATTAAGCCTTACACAAGTATCCTAAACCTTTCACAGCTGCCCTAGCACGCACTCACCATGTACATCTGCTGCGGCGGCTGCGCTCCCTCGAACACGATGACCGACATCATAACGTCGCCGTCAACCGTCAGGTGGCTGATGCGCTGGTACGGCACGCGGTGCGGGAACTCGCAGAAGTGGGCGCCGTTCAGCGCCACCTGGTGAAGAGTTCAGTGTTACATCATCATCATCATCAACTCAACTTGTATATTTATTTATTTATTTATTTAAGGTTTACTAACAATTGTTAACACTAGATACATCAGAAATTGCTGCTTATACAGGGTTATTTTTAATTCACTGGCATCCTCTTAACCCTGAATTCCTATCACTCAAACAAATGTTTTTTGTTTTACGACTTTTTAAAATGAAGCACTTTTTTTCCCATACAAATACACAGAGTATCGTAAAAATAAGAGGAAATCTCAAATTTTCAAAACGTTATTACACCAAAAATATTAAGTTATGACAAAAGCCGTAAAACAAAAAACATTTGTTTAAGTGGTAGGAGTTTAGGGTTAAAAGGATGCTAGTGAATTACAAATAACCCTGTATTAACATTATAAAGGCCCGGAATTTTGCGTGCGTCTGATGACAGATCGTAGGGAGAGAGCACCACTTTTTATCGATGTTATCGACAAATCGGCAGGTTTTTTTTTATTTATGTTTTTATTAAATAACACCTTCTAACTTTCCGATGATAAGTACTTTTTTCAGCGGTAAATGATGAAAAAAGTTCGAAATATCGGAAAGTTTAATCCGTTTAGATTGCTTTATTGAAAACACTATAATTACGAATACCTTTATATTTTATAACTTGAGAAAAGATCCCTCTGAGACCACTTAACGTTAGGTAGCTTGTTTGCCTACCCTTTGATAAAATAAAAGAGAAAATATTATTTTGTATTTCTTCAGTTCTTACCATAGCAAATATAAATTATTTTGTATTATTATTTTTTTTTTTATGTTAGATAGGCCAGACAAACGAACTAGTGGGTCACCTGATGTTAAATGAACACCCATAGACACCCGCAGCGCTTTACACGATGCCAGTGCGTTGTCGGCCCTAAAGGAGAGGAAATAGGGGAAGGGGGAGAGGGAAGGGGTGAGGTATTGGGCCCCCGGCACTCTCACTGACCGTACGAAACGCAAGCAGGTTTACTGCTGCTTCACGCCGGTGTTCTGTGAGAGGGTGGTACTGCCCCGGATGAGCCGGCCCATTCGTGATGCAGCGGCTAGCTACAACATGGCTCTACCACTACAACATGGCTCTACCACTACAAAAATTCCAAGCAAAAATATATTTAAGTACAATTATAAGTATGTATTAAAGTTACAACTTCATTAACAGTTTGTCGATAACATCGATAACATCGATAAAAAGCGGTGCTCTCTCCCTACGATCTGTCATCAGCCGCACGCAAATTCCGGGCCTTAAACATTATACATTCCATACTCTTAGATTTAATGGACTTGAGCCGTCACGGGGGCCCAGTACGGATTGGGAGCTTCACACACACCATTGAATTTCTTCTCAGGAGTGTTATGTGTATAGATGGAAACTAACGGTAGACTACGGTTATTTAACAAAATTTGTCGTTAGCTACCAATACTTAACCGGTTAACTATGGTTATTTAACCGCAGGTCGTATTGAAGCTTGGTGGTAAGTGGATAGCTTTTTCTGTTTTTTTGTTAGTGTTTGACATTTATTTTAGATTGTTTAGGTACATAATCCATAAATCGTTATTTACATGACAAAAACTTTCGCAAAAAATCTTTGATCAATCAATACCTACCTGCTTTGGTTGACATTATAATCTTTTTTTCTATTACCTACCTATTTTATTGAACGAAGTAGGTAGTAAACCTATCTATTATTATAAAGCCATCACCGCCACCGCCGCGCATAATCACGTGTTTCGCCCTATGCAATACTAACAATCACCGCAATCACCTAATAAATTTAATATTTTTTATCAATAAAATTAAATAATTACTTAGTTTATTTTAATTAAGTATAAACACAGTACAAAAATTTCCGTAATGTACCAAAGTAACCCGCTCAAAATGGTTATTAACCGTTTTTAACCAAAAAATCCGTTAAAAACCCGACGATTAAAAACGTTAAAAACCGGCTTCCCATCTATAGTTGTGTGTTAGGTGTTTACTATACATTCCAAAAAACTCAGAGGAGCATCCCGGATTCGAACCCACAAGCAGAAGGGTTTCACTCCCCAGTTTAGGTAGGTATGCTCGGCCGGCGCGCCTCCCGAGGCCATATTGTCTAACGCTTCTGTCGCTTGCCTTCGCTTTCACCGTCTCTTTCTGTCATCCTTTTATACCGTTTGACAGAAAGAGATAGTGATTGCGAAAACAAGCGTCAGAAACGTTAGACAATAAGCCTGCTGGGCAGGCGTATGGCAGTAGGTTGTCGCTCGGCTTTCGGTTCGCACGCCAGCCGCGTCGCGCGTTAATTATTTGTCTGTGATTTTTGCAACAAACAATGACTTCTAAACAATCTTATAATCCTTATTAAAGATACTGTTGCGTTTAAAGGTATTTTACTGAATTAATACACACTGTTATCTTTCTTGATTTATATACCTACCTAAATATCGGCGAGTGGGAACCCTGTGCCTGTGTGGTTTCGGTTCAGCGGTGCCCAACGGAATATGAACGCTCGTATCACACGATAAGTTTCTATTTCCCGTGCAAGCAGTTAACGGTCGGAAGAATAGGCAAATTTTTATAGCTATTATTTTTATGCCTGGTGACAGACGGACTGCGGAGCCTCAGTAATAGGGTCCCGTTTTTACCCTTTGGGTACGGAACCCTAGGAACGAACCTTGATGGAGTGCGGTTCGCAGAGCAGCAGCGCTTCGAAGTTGTCGCCCCTGTTGAGCGGCATGCCGCCTCCGGTCTCCTCCATGCCCCAAGCCATGGCGGTGAGGTGGTTCCGGACGACGCACTGCTCCACGAAGCGGAAGTTGAGGTGGAGCGCGATGTCGTCGCGCGGGTCCGTATTGGGGCCGCATTGGAGGTTGATGGCGAACCTAGGTTCAGAAGGTTCCAAATTATCACGATAATTACGCTTCTTGATAATTATTGTCTGATAATTATCGGATAATTATCACCAATGTAAGAAATTCATTTGTTGTATTGGGGATGAACTGAAACAATTACTTTGCTATTTTAAAAACGAAATTTAGATATTTTCGAAAGATTTAGATATTTGACTGTGGGAGCCCTCAATTATAATCTGACCTCATCAACCATAATAGTTTCAATAATTAATTTTGAGAAAAAGTAGTGAATAAATGAAAAAATATTGAAATGAGTTTCTTATAATTGACTTTTCTATACAAAAAAAATATAAAAATCAGTGGTAATTTTTCTTAGACATTCCCAGTTGTTTCAATAAGCAGTGGGTCGTGTATTCGAGTCCGGGCACGCACCTCTGAATTTTTCGAAATTTGTGTGCGAAATTATATTTGAAATTCACCATGAGCTTTATTGAAGGAAAACATAGTGAGGAAAGCTGCACACACCTGAGAAGAAATTCAATGGAGTGTGTGAAGTTCCCAATGCGTAGTGGCCAGGGAACTACGGTCAAAGCCGTTTCATTCTGATTGGCCTGTGTCCTGCAGTGGGATGTATATAGGCTGTGATGATGATGATAATGATGATTACCTCTGCGCGCCGTGTGGCACGTTGCCTTGGAACCGCATCATGCGCCCCGGGAACATGCCCCCGGGGATGGGGTGCACGCACGGGATTACCTGGACAGCAAAAAGTTAGGTTAGGTTAGGTTACCAACGTCAGTGTTGTAGAACTATGGATAGCTGACCTCGAAAACAGTTTCAAACTAGTTACTATTCAGGATATCGATAGTACTATGCTATCATCGCCTCGTGTCGATAGTATCGATAGCATTTGATAGTGCTTTATAAGCAATGCTATTGATGGTATTCGTAGTTTTCGGTAGTTTGGTATTGGTGGTATTGGTAAAATCGATACATCGATAGTCAACCTACATAAACCTGTTCATATTTCTACAGGTACGTGCGTATATGATTCAGTGTTATACAGCGCGCTGGCGGCCTTAAGAAACTGACTTGTCAAAGAGGTTTTAAGCTCATAGACTAATGTGTACAACGATTTTAATTAAAAAATTATTACTAAATAATCATAATAAAACAAAATAGATTTTTTGTTTCACGTAACTGCAACTTAAACATGATCGCCACTGAATACGGATCCAGAAAAAAATTGGTTCCTGATTACCAGGGTTTGGATTTTTCATCGCACAGTAAGATGAAGAAAACTATGGAGTCAATATTAAAGCTAAAATTTAATTCATATTCATACTCATTCATTTAATTAATACCGAAAGTAAATTGTAAATGAAGTAAATAATTTGAATTGAATTAAATTATATTTTAAATAAAAAAAAATAACTGCCACACAACAAAAAAAAAAATTGGTTGAAAATCAACTTGTGACTTGAACACAGCTATGGAGTGGAATTCCCTGCCTGCGACTGTGTTCCCTGAACACTACAATTTGGCCGCTTTCAAGTCTAGGGTGAATGAGCATTTACTAGGCAAGCGTGCTCCATCGTAGGCCTCATCTTCGCTTTCCATCAGGCGTGATTGTGGCCAGACGCGAGCCTATATTGTATTAAAAAAAAAAAAAAAGTTCTATATCAACGGACCTTAGATTAGTATTAATTTTAATTACATAAGCATTCTGAGAGGCCTGTGCTCTACAGTGGGACGAATATAGCCTGTGATGATGATAATGATGATTTACCTCTGAGCGCCGTGCGGCACGTTGCCTTGGAACAAGACGAATAAAGAATGATTGACGAATACAGAATGAGATGAAATAAGAATTAAACGAAAAACAAATGTGGCGAGATAATGGAATACCGAAGATACATAATCGCTTGGAAGCGATAAGGCCGCCCATTGCTTACCTTATTTCTTTTTTTTTCACGTACTTGTTCTACTGTATTGTATTATTTGTGGATTACATAAGTTAGGTTAACTTTCGATTGATGATAAAGGGATAAAAGTATTAAGGGACTAAGAAAATGAGTGAGTGTGAGTATGAATAAAATTTTAGCTTTAATATCGACTCCATAGTTTTCTTCATCTTACCATGCAATGAAAATTCCGAACCCTGCTGATTACCAATTAAAAATCAATGTGTTGGCTGGAATTATGACTACTGAAACATAACGGCACAAGCACTGCTGCTGACATCATATTTCTATAGCACACCACACCCAAATTAAATAAACATGATTACCTACTCGGTTTTTACTACAATTGTCATTGCTCACAATTGTTTTGATTCTCAATATTTATCAAGAGCTAATGGTATCTGCCACAATTGTTTATGAAGATAAACAAATAAATAAATCTACACTATTCTACACCAGTATTGATAAATCATTGATTCATTAAATTTTTCCACAACCCAATAGCTCATTGCGCCTTTTTTGCATGTGAATTTTTATATATAACTAGCTGATGTCCATGGCTTTGTCCGCACTGATGTTTCTTTTTCATTTGATTTGATGTAATTTGGTGCAGTGGTTCTCGAGTTTTGTATTAAGCAACACATTTGGTGTTTCATTTTTATTAGGGTGCCAGCGGAACCCTATAATTGAGACTCCGCTGTCTGTCTGTCTGTCACAGGGCTTTATCTCTTGAACCATAATAGAATCTCTTGTACCATAATTTGGCTGGCAAGTAGTAATTGTAGGTAGAGAGCGGATTTGAAGTAGCAATCTCAATACTTATATGGATACGACTGGTATAATTTATTATTTTTTCTACACACAAAAATAATGTAACTTATCGGAACGAAAAAGTAAAAACCTTTCTGGAAGCTTTTTACTGTGCATTGTGCAGAAGAAATATTAAAGAACAATGTTTCTATTTATTATCATCCTAATTTTTGCCCAATATTTACAAAAGCTTCCAAAAAGGTTTTTACTTTTTTGTTTCAGTAATTATTTTTACACATTATTTATGTGTGTAGAAAGAATAATAAATTATACCAGTCATATCCATATAAATATTGAGATCGCTACTTCAAATCCGCTCTCAAACAATTACAATTACCTACTTGCCAGCCAAATTTCAAGCTCCTGCTTACTCAACCCGTTGTATGCGGGAAATGAAAAAAATTGTGCATTCTAGTCTCAACTGTTTCATACAAAACCAATTAATAATAATATCAATAATATCATGGGACAATTCACACCAATTGACCTAGTCCCAAACTAAGCAAAGCTTGTGTTATGGGTACTAGGCAACGGATAAACATACTTATATAGATAGATACATACTTAAATACATATTAAACACCCAAGACCCGAGAACAAATATTCGTATTTTTCATACAAATATCTGCCCCAACGCGGGAATCGAGCCCGGGACCTCAAGCTTCGTAGTCAGGTTCTCTAACCACTAGGCCATCTGGTCGTCAAATAACACAAATTAAAAAATAAAAACAAAAAGAATGCCTTTATTTGAGCACAGAACCGTGTCTTATGAGGGGTTAAATCAATTGATTTATTTATAGTAATTGTTATGTTTTCATCATCCTACCAATGATTGCGGACAAGATTGACTGTCCGTATGTTATACACTGTTGTGGACCTCACAGGCCCAGTAACAACAGTGTAGTGTTGTAAAATGTGTCACTAACATAGTTTTTAAGTTTTATTGCAAATAACATAATTATGAGTCACAAGAAAGAAAGAAAGAAAGAAAGAAGACATTTATTCACTTTCACAAGACACACATATACAAGAAAGTACACACAAAAAAAAAAACTAAGATAACAAACAATGGAGAAATAAACATGTACAATACACAGCTCAGCATGTGTGTCCCCGCAAAAGTGAAACGGTCGCTGACTCAGCATTATGCTGAGGCGTTAGACGCCTGCAGCGCTGATTTTCTGTCAGAACCGTCTGTGACTCACGGAACGATACACAAATATACTATAATGAACCACTTACCTATATAGAAATAAATTAATAAAGTGATAAAGAATTGATAAATAGTATAAATTTATTATAGAGTAGCATAATAAGTTAATAAGTAAATAAATAAATTAAAATAAAGAAAAAGTAAACGGAGAAGATGTTTAAAAACAACAGGTTGGCATATCAATGTGTAGGTGCTGGTTTTTACGGATAGGATTGAAAACAACAACAACACACAACAACAACACAACAAGCAACAAGCTTGAAATAAACATTATTATTATTATAAATAACAAGCTCTGTATCAATTGTAGTTGTTTATTCACCATGTTACAAAATCCAACTCAAATATATGGGTAGAAGTACAACCTATCACATGATCAGTCCTTAAATCTACCTACATAATAATTATAGTAAAAATGTAATAGGAATTTTGGAAATTGCCCAGTTACAATTAGTAATTTAAATTATTGAGCTATGCAGCTGTAAGATTCTAGTAACTTAGACAATGTACATAATGATACCAATATTGATTAACCAATTAAGTTACTAATTTTAGAATAGATAAGTTTTGTCATTTACATAATTAGTTCTTCTTCACTCAAATATTTGGAATACTCCTATGATCTACTTTTATCTCAGTGCACTTGCTTCTAAAAATAGCACAAAAAAATGTCTGGATTTCAAAGTGTTATGATATATTGTTAGTATAAAGTTCAAAGTGTAAAATTTCAAGTAAAATGTATTTACAGAGTATCTTTGAAGATTGTACTATGTTGTAGACAATTTAGACTTTATTTATAGTTATTAAGTAATACAAATTTGCAGCTGCGGCATATTATGGTAATGAGCTAAACATTTATCAATGCTACAGTAACCATTTTAAAGGAAATCATGACCAAATATAGACAAGTTGATATTTGCTTTATCTTGCGCCGCGACGGGAAAACCAAACAAAATATGACTTAATAACGCGGAAAACATGCCTTTTCTTCTTATATAGGAAAAACCCGACCTTCGAATGCAATCAGCCACGTTAAATAGCAATATCATTACGAAAGTGTCCCTGCCGTAGCACAATTAAACGTTTTCACGGTTTATATTGCAGCCAATTGTCTGTTATACGGCCAGCTGCCCTTGAAAATGCCGAAAGACGCGCCTATGCGGCACACTCGAGCTTAGAAATGCGATGAACAAACAAAAATTATATCAACTTACTGGATTGTAAATCGGTGGAGCTGCCATGTTTTCTTGTATTTTTATCGACGATAAAACAGCAGTACTTCTCAAGCACAACTATAAGGCGCTTGTTTAGGAATTACACCTAAAATTACGCACTGGAAACGCCTCGAGCGCAAATATATTTCGGCCCAATTTCAATTGAAGTATGCGTCATAGAACGTCATATGACAGCACGACCGTTTTCTATTATTTACGTTCAGCTACGTAGGATGAAAATTCACCAATGGGAATAGCTTACGTTAACAAACGAAGACTGCTATTGGCGAGTAAAACTTTGACAGCAGAAAAAAAACATTCCGATGTACTGAAGTTAACCTTTCTAGAAATTAGTTTGTAAAATCCTGATCAATGCTATTTTTGATTTGTGTTAATATTAATTATATCTTCGAACAGATGAAAAATCAAAAAATTAAATAAGTAATAACGTCTATAGTGGCATGTTATTTGAAAAATCATATTAGATTTTTTTGCCTTTTATTTTTTTCGTGAAACGGAGCGTCATTTAGTTTTTTTTGTGTGAAAAATCAAAGCGTGGCATTGTGGGCGATAAGATAATGGCCTACACAATCTTGGATTAATCCTACATTATAAAATAAGGTGATTCCTGTATATAAATGTTATATAATATATCACAAACAGCTAAGTGCTGAAAGAGAATACTAAGATATACTGTATGTATTATGCCACGCCAATCTCGCAAACTGTTTTAACAATTTCGACAAAAATTTAGAGTTAGGTATTTTGGGTCTGAAAATTTATTTGTCAAGCCAATTTTCCCACAGATATAGCTATCTCCTGGAATTTTTATTAGGTACATACATATTCTAATTTAAAGTAATGCTTAGTGGCGCCATCTCTTACCGAGTAGCTGAACTCATCCTATTTCTCCTTATTCTTTTTTTACTCATTTTAATTTTAATCTTCAAGTAGTCTTTCTTTGCTTCGCGCGGTCTGAATGCATAATAGGCTAATAGCATTTAAAATGCGGTGTAAGCACTAACGAATGTGCTACAGCTCCTTAAGAAGGATGGTCTGTACGAAGATTTGTGCTAATAAGTTCTTTTGTTGATTGTACTTTCAATTTTTTGTTAAAAAGTATTTATTTTATGCTTTTTAGTGTTTCGTATTACCAAGTATTACTGATAGTTGAAAGCAAAGTCAAAGCTTTTAAAAACGAAGAAAGAAATTAAACGAAAATAAATATTGTTGGCACTTTATTACATTGTTTTACAAAATAATCACAATTTCTACATCTCGTTGGGGTTCGGCTCAACTTGTAATGGAGGTACTGGACCCTGGAAAAAAAAGATAAATAAATTAAATATTATGGGACCATTCACACCAATTAGTGTTGCCTATCGATAGTCCAATATCGATGGACTATCGATAGTCCAATATCGATAGTTAAGACAAAACCAATAGTATCGCTAGTCTATCGATAGTATCACCACGTGTCAATACTATCGATAGTATCGATAGTGATTTATAAGCAATACTATCAATAGTTTTATGTCCAATACAATCGATAGTATCAATTGTTCTCGGTCATTATTGTAATACTATCGATACTATCGATTGGGGTATGTATTACAATACCGAAGTACGAAAGACCGAATGTATTAAAACATCGAATGGGTCAAAAGACCGACACGATTTTTTTCTGAGACCGTTAATTTTTTAAGATTGTTATAAAACAAACCTAACCTAACCTAATGGGTTCTGTATGATGCCGTTTTAATAAATTCTGAAAAGTTTACGGTTTCAGAAAAAAATCGTGTCGGTCTTTTGACCCATTCGATGTTTTAATACATTCGGTCTTTCGTACTTCGGTATTGTAAAACACACCCATCGATTGTATAGGACATAAAACTATCGATAGTATCGCCATTATCAATAGTATTGCTTATAAATCACTATCGATACTATCGATAATGTGCGATACTATCGATAACCTGAATAGTTTGCGAGGTCAACGATCGATAGTCAAACTATAGATAGTTCTGCAACACTGACACCAATTGACCTAGAGCTAAACCGTTTAAATGCGCTCGCCGCCCGCACCCCTCCCGGCCCCCTTTATCGTCCTACCCCCCAGCCCCTGTACCGCGCGGGCGAAGACACCATTTAAACGGCTTAGGTTTAGGGGAATAGCACGCGGCACAGAATGCCGAGGACCTGGGTTCGATTCCCAGCATTGGTCTTTTTTCTGTTTTTTTTTTTGTGCATCTATGTTTCAGTTTGTATTTATTATGAAATATAACGGATTTCACGGGATGACCGTAAAAGTAAAAAATTTAAGTTGAAAAAATAAAAATACAAAAAGTTATACTTCAAACCAAACTTGTTAAAAGTATGGCCTAGTAGCGACATCTCTTGTCCGGGTGAGCGGTTAGTTCCGAAGGAGTGTTTACGTTTCTCGATGAGAACTGAACAAGGATGGCGCTGTATCCAATGCAAAAGTGATGATGGCAGGCTGGAATGTATGATGCATATGAAAAATTTGTGTCTAAACTCCTGACTAGTGGTGGTGTGGGTGTGTTTTACAATACCGAAGTACGAAAGACCGAATGTATTAAAACATCGAATGGGTCAAAAGACCGACACGATTTTTTTCTGAAACCGTAAATTTTTCAGAATTTGTTAAAACGGCATCATACAGAACCCATTAGGTTAGGTTAGGTTTGTTTTATAACAATCTTAAAAAGTTAACGGTTTCAGAAAAAAATCGTGTCGGTCTTTTGACCCATTCGATGTTTTAATACATTCGGTCTTTCGTACTTCGGTATTGTAATACATACCCGGTGGTGTAGGGGTAAGCACGCGGCACGGAATGCCGAGGACCTGAGTTCGATTCCCAGCATTGGTCTTTTTTCTGGGGTTTTTTCTGTGCATCTACAGGGTTATTTGTAATTCACTAGCATCCTTTTAACCCTAAACTCCTACCACTTAAACAAATCTTTTTTGTTTTACGACTTTTGTCATAACTTTATATTTTTGGTGTAATAACGTTTTGAAAATTTGAGATTACCTGTATTTTTACGATACTCTGTGCCGTGTATGGAAAAAAAATGTACTCCATTTTAAAAAGTCGTATAACAAAAAACATTTGTTTAAATGGTAGGAGTTTAGGGTTAAAAGGATGCTAGTGAATTACAAATAACCCTGTATGTTTTAGTTTGTATATATTTAATATGAAATATTAAGCGGTTTAGCTATACTCCCAAAGTAAGCAAAAGCTTGTGTTGGTGTTTTTACCTTGTAATGATGCACAGCTCGCATGTGCTTCACAGCGTAATGCCGGCACGAGTACGCGCGCGTACAGAGCGGACAGCGATGAAGCGCAGCGCCGTGCACGGCCAGCCGGTGCGCGTGCAGACTGTTGCCCGCCTTGAACACCGCGCAGCACAGTGAACACTGCGATTAAAGTTCACGAGTGATTAATGTGATTAATGAAAGTAAAAGTTTGATTGACATGTTATTAAGTGGTTTTTAATGTACTGTGGTTGGAAATGAAGGATTTCACGATTGATTAATGTGATTGATGCTACTCGGTTATTTTTAGTGTGATGCGGTGGAGAATAACAGTGGATACTGGATACAACAAATATTTATTGAACACATCTCGGTGAGTTCAGCGAATAACCAATAGACTGTCTTATCGCTTTAATGCTGTATTTTGAAGCCATCTATTTAGATACAAAAAGTAATAAAAACTGGGTGAATTTGGGAGGATTAGTTTATTTAATAGAGCCAAAAAGTATGGTTCACATGCCACTAAGTAACTCTCAATGCGTTACGGTGAATAAATAAAAAATAAAACCTCCTTCAAAAAACATTCAAAAACCATGAAATAATAATTGAACTGAACCGACTACAATAAGCATGAAAATATCTTTCTTCTAATCTGTTTTAATTCGGTGCCTCAGCTCGAGCCAGCAGGAGTGGACCTAGTAATCTAACTTACCTACATACCTTACTATCTATAGGGCTTCTACACTCCTGCAAGCTCGTGCTGAGGCACCGACTTAAAACAGATTAGAAGAAAGATATTTTCATGCTTATTGTAGTCGGTTCAGTTCAATTATTATTTCATGGTTTTTGAATGTTTTTTGAAGGAGGTTTTATTTTTTATTTAAAATTTTTTATTTTTTGCTTTTTAGTTGTTTCTGTATAAAATAGATGCGTAGGATAAAATCATCAGTTTGACTTTGATATAAGGTTATGTTGAAAATTCTATTTTTAATGCTCGACGGGGTTATGTCGTTTTATTACAGAGTTCCATGATACTTTCTGAATGCAAATGCTCGACTTGTCACCGAAAATACTCTAATCGCTATAAGTTTCTCTTGAATTTTTGAGGAGTTTCTTCAATTCCTCATGGATCCCATCATCAGAACTGGATTTTGGTAACAACGGGACCAACCTTGAAGCATGTGCTTTCAAACAACGAAAAAATTTTCCAAATCGGTTCATAAATGACGGAGTTCTGAGGTAACACACGACAAAAAAAAAAAAAAAAAAAAAAAAAAAAGAACATACAACCGAATTAGATGGATGACATAGCATGTTAATTAACTTTCACTTTGTAAACAATTCTAAATATTGATAAAATAAAAAAAGGGATTTTAAATTTGGCATGCAAGGAAATTATAAATACAAATTAAAAACTACATAAAATAAAACTAAAACTATAAACTAAAACTACAACCGAATTGAGAACCTCCTCCTTTTTTTGAAGTCGGTTAAAAATTACAGCAGGCACTGAGTACACAACTGATTAATTTGATTAATCGACCGAAACATTTCGATTTATATGGTACTAATTAATTTATAGTGAGTTACGGCAGCAAAAACCGGCGAAGTGCGAGTCGGACTCGCCGCACGAAGGTTTCCGTACCTTTTAACTCAAACTCAAACTCAAACTCATTTATTGTTATTATAGGTACATATACATGTTAGACATAATAATATTGTCACTATCAGAACTGCTATAATCTGCCAGTCAGGCGTACAATAATTAATTTTCTTATGAACTACTTAGCTAAATGGGATTATAATTATTAATATTATTAGAAATCACCTTTAAAATTTAGGAATTCATTTACATCATAATATACTTCATTTTTTAAGTGTTTTAACAGAGATGTTTTAAATTGTTTTAAATTGAGCTGTTTTACACTATCGGGCAACTTGTTAAATACCCTTGCGGCCATTACATAAATACTATTCTTGTAGTAGGCTGACCTAACACTGTTAATTGGGAAGACATCAAACTTGTTATGTAGCTTACGTGGCTTTTTCTTCTCAATAACTCTAAACAAATGCATATGCTGTTTAACAAATAAACATGCCTCCAAGATATACATTGAAGGGAGAGTCAAAATTTTGAGTTTTTTAAACAATGGCTTGCAACTGTCTGTGAATCTCGCTCTTGTAATTGAGCGAATGCATTTTTTCTGCAGACGAAAGACTATGTCTTTATTAGTGGAGTTTCCCCAGTGTATAATGCCATATCTCAGGTTGGAAGCAACATGCCCATGATAAGCACAGACTGCAGCACCTTGGGAAGATGTTCTCGATATTCTTTTCAGGGCGTAAACATATCTAGCCAGTCTTTCACAAAGATGGTTTGTATGCGCTTTCCAGTTTCCATGGCAATCTAATAGTAGGCCAAGGAACTTTATTTCG
The DNA here is from genome assembly GCA_947563465.1 of Archips xylosteana. NCBI lineage: Eukaryota > Metazoa > Arthropoda > Insecta > Lepidoptera > Tortricidae > Archips > Archips xylosteana. The sequence continues at coordinate 1,877,869 of OX387370.1, forward strand.
TTAACTTGTTGCAGTAACAAATCCTTGTGTTTCATTATCACATCCTTGGGCTTTGACTGTGGTAAGTAAAATTGCATGAATTTCGTTTTATCAAGGTTAACAATGAGCTCATTAGAATCAAACCATTGAATTATGTTATTTAATGCAGAGTTGATTTTATTCTGATAGGTACCGGGATCGTCACATTTTATCAAAATGGTTGTGTCATCAGCAAAAAGAACAACATCATTTTCGGTAACACCCGGTAAATCATTTATAAATAAAAGAAACAGTAAAGGTCCTAATATGCTACCCTGAGGCACCCCACGCTTTACTTCTCTCATTGTTGAACAAGAAACAACCTCAGATTTAGTTCTTTTATCAATCTGCGTTACAACCGTGTATTGCATTCGGTTATCTAAATATGATTTAATTAGATTAAGAGCTGGACCCCGTATACCACACCGATAGATTTTGTTTAAGAGCATAGTGTGACATACGAAGTCAAAAGCTTTCGTCATGTCCAGGAAAATAGCTGATATAGGTATACGGTTATTCATGCATTCCGCAATGGTGTTCATAAGTTCAAAGATAGCTAGACTGGTAGATCTATTTTTCCTAAAACCATATTGTTCCTTTGTAGTATTTTAAATTTTTCTAGAAAATTTATTAGTCGATTATAAATAGTTCTTTCAAATATCTTGGAAATATTTGATGTTAAAGCTATCGGTCGGTGGTTTTCACATAATTCCTTTTCACCCTTTTTATAAAGTGGTTTAACTATTGTTATTTTTAGTTTGTCAGGAAAAGTGCCAGCACTTATACTTAAATTAATTATGTATGACAGTGGTTTTGCTACTTCATTTGAGCTGTACTTTAATACTTTTGTAGCAATGCTATCATATCCAACACTGTTAGTGCTTCTCAAGCTTTTTATAATTTTCATGATTTCAACTGGGGAAGTTGGCTGAATAAAAATTGATTGTTCAACTGAATCGATATGCTTGCTAGATGTAGGTATTGTACTCTTGTCAAAGCGATGCTTAGTTAAATCAATAAATGTGTTATTGAAAGCGTTTGCAATATGCACTGGATTTTGCAGCGTTTTACCTTTGTATTTTATCAGATTTATTTCACCCCTTGGTTCTTTGTATTTGGTTTGGTTTATTATTTGCCAAATAGCTTTACTCTTGTTGGTCGAATTATTTATATACTTGTAGTTCTGTAGTCTCTGAGAGTAGGTTATAACTTTTTTTAGAATTTTTTTATAATTTTTGTATTGTTTTTTATAGAGATTATTATTATTTAGGCACTTCAAATATAACACCCTTTTAAGTTTACATGACTTACGAATGCCATTTGTTAGCCATAACGGTTTTTGCCTTAACCGGCACTTAATTAGCCTAAACGGGAAACACAGATCGTAAAACAGTTTAAACGTGTCATAAAACCTATTATAAGCTTCATTGGCATCATTTGACTCATATACATCTGAGAAAGTAAGGCTACTTAAGCAATTCTGAAATTTATTTAAATTTTCTTTACAATAATCACGTTTTTTTATAAACCATGAGTCGAGAATGTACTTTTTATTTACAGGACACTTAATAATTTGCGCCGAATGGTCTGATAGATGTAAGTGTAAAATTTTGCTTTGGCAGCCGCGTAAATTATGTATCATATTATCGACACATGTTCCACTTTGTAATCTTGTGATTTGCTTAAATTCTATTCTTAAATTATAGTTCATTAACAAGTTTTCAAAATCTCTGGTTGTTCTGTTTTTTTGCATCATATTAATGTTATAATCTCCACAAACAATTATTTTCTTATTATTTGAAAGACATAGTTTCATTAGCATTGATTCCATAATATTCATAAATTCATTCAAATTAGCATCATTTGGGACTCTGTATACACAAACAATTATAATATTATTTTTTGGTATATGTATAGCACAACATTCAAATACCAAATTAACAGATAATTTCTTAATATCTAATAGCTCCCTACATTCTAAGCCTTTCCGTGTAAGGATACAGGCTCCACCTCTTCTTTTGTTCCGACAATATATAGATGCCTGGTTATAATTTACCATGTTGAGATTCAGAGCCTCGCCCTCCTTTATAAAATGTTCAGTCAAGCAAACAACATCAACCTCCTCACCATCAATTGACAGTTCATATAATGCTGTTTCTAGGTTTTCCGTTTTATTAAGCAAACCCGCAATATTTTGGTGTAAGATAATTAGATTATAGGCTGGACTAGACTTTTTTGTCTCGAAAAAACAATTTATCTTCAACTTGTTTATTTTGGTCACTCGAGGTGTACAAGCCTTCTCGTTCTATTCTATTTTTCAGTGTTTGTGATTTAAAATAGTCAGATATTTTTTTCTGTGTAATTTTACTTTCACAATTAGTGGTCTCCAGTTTTACTTCTGTTGCTACATTAGATGCAATAAATCTCCCAAGGTGACGTATTATATTTTTCATTCCTTGATTATTAAGTTGTCCTGTTCTTGCCGAAAACATATCAAAAGTCAAATCCAAGTTTGAGTCAAAGGAATAGTGCTTCTTGTGGAAAGCAATTTTGTTTCGAAACAAGTAGTTGAAGTTTTCAACCCTTGTGTTATATATTGGTTTTCCGCAAATATATGTTGGGCAAGTTATAATTATATTTGTGTGTGTTATATGGTTCAGGGATTTATTAATGTGTTGAATTAATTCATGGTAATTTTCATTTCTACGGAAATCATCTTCTCCGATTATTATGACACAATAGTCGCTTAACGTTAGATTGCACAATTTCCTTTCAATCTGTAGCAGCAACTCCCTGATTCCTCCTCGCGGTGTAATGAAGTGGCAGCAGTCAAAGTCCTGCAGCGTGGTCTCCTGAGCTATAATTTTCGAGATTTTATTCGCATTGTTACTACTAACTACCACTAGTTTGCTCTTTCTCGAATCAGCATTTTGCAGTTTATAGGGTTTATTTCTTTCATAACATGCTTTTGGTGGTTTACAATTGACTTGGGATGACTGACTCGGAGACACCAGATCCGATCTCATAACTGGTATCTCCTGTTTTGCTGTTTCGCTCTCCTTTCCATTTAAATTGAGGGGCGAATAGGAAAGTGATAAGCTCGCTCTCCGAGTCAATGATTTTCTTTTGCCTGAGCGTTTTAATGGGGTTTTTAAAAGTGGAAATGAGACATCTGTCATAAGTTTCTTGTAAACATTAATTTGTCTTTGCTGTTCCTCATTCCGCTTCTGTAAATCAATTATATCCGTGTTTAGACGGGCAATTTCATCATGAGCGCTGACTAGTTGGACTGTTAAACTATCTATTTCACAGTTAAGCTCTTGTACTTGCAAATCTCCTGAGTCTGAAATATTTGGGAGACTTCGAGGAGTACCCTGGTCAATGATTGATCTAGTATCTTCATCTGATTCTGTTTCTGATTCTGATTCTAAATCAGATGGGGTCTTTGATTTTGGTTGAACGTCATTTTTTTGACCCTTTCTAAATGTGACATTGCTAACGACTTCGTTTTTTATGTCCCTGGAGTGCTTGTCCTTTACAATTTTTTTATTATGCGATGTGCTGGGTTGCTTGTCTGAACTTATTTTCGATTTTTGAGCGGCATTCAAGCATTGTTTGCATTTCCATGATTTTCGGTTTTGTACTGTCATTAAATCAAAGCGCTTGTCACTTACAGTAGTGCATGTAATGTGATATGAAAATGCACACACTGAACAAATCAGGTAATGTTTCTCTTTAATGTCATTGTTGCATTTTTTGCACAATATTTTTGCATTAGCCTTAGGTGTCATTTTAGCTAGTAGGTAGTAGTGATGTCCAGGGCCAATAATCTCTTCCTGATACTTATTCTTCTCTCTTTCCCTTTCTCACTGTGAAACGCTTAGTGCGAATGAGCGGTACGCCTTGTGCACAATTTAACTGCAGCTGTTGATTTGGTTATGTCACTCTTGATTCTTGTAATAAATAAACACTTTTCCACTATTGTCACTTTATTTCTTCCTTTCGAAAGAATTGTTTAGGAGATTATGGTTTTTATAAAAACGGCAAAAAAAAATCACGTCTGTTGTATGGGAGCCCCCCTTATATAGTTGTTTTATATTAATTTAATTATTTATGATTAAAATGAATATATATAACTAAATATTCTGTGAATATTTCAAGCATCTACCTTTTGCCGTTATCAATATCGAGCACAAACGAGCAAAAAAAATCACTGTCGTATGGGAGCCCCCTTAAATATTTGTATGTATGTATGTAAAACTCTTTATAGTACGTAAAACATGAAAAATAACAGTTAACAAGAAAAACAGATGTACAAAGGCGAACTTATCCCATAAAGGGATCTCTTCCAGTTAACCTTAATATTTATTTATTAGTTTTATACATATATTTCTGTATTTGTTGTTATAGCGGCAACCGAAATACATCATCTGTGAAAATTTCAACTGTCTAGCTACCACGATTCGTGAGATACAGCCTGGTGGGTGACAGACGGACAGACAGGCGGACGGACGGAAAGCGAAGTCGCAGTAATAGTCCCGTTTTTACCCTTTGGGTACGGAACCCTAAAACAGATGCCACCGGAGTACAGTCAAGGGCAAAAATATGTATACACTTTAGTACCTTGTCACTTTAACCACTGTGACAGTTCATATATGGCAGTTCAATTGGGGATGTCTATTTTTTTGCAATGTATAGAAAATCGAAAACCATTTCGAGATAAATGCTTTTTAAATCGTTTTCTGTAGTTATTTAATTTTAATATTATGTAATTAATTTATTATATAACAAATAAGCAATGAACTTCATTTGACATTGGTGTAAATTGCGTGACCGGTTCAAGTCGTACTTTATTCTGTGTGGTTAGAATTCTTCACAATTTACGCGTTTGTCAGTGCCAGTAAAGTGACACAGTGTATAGTGTACCACTACGCAAAAAATAATTAAAGGGGTTGCCTTATCGTAAGCATTTAGATAGATTTAGAAATTTGGCATTGTGGGAGCCCTCAATTATAATCTGGCGTCATCAACTAAAATAGTTTCAATAATTAATTTTGAAAAAAGTAGAGAACTAAATGACAAAATATTGAAATTAGTTTCTTATAATTGACCTTTTTATACAAAAAAAATATAAAAACCACTGGTAATTTTTTTTAGACATTCCCAATTATGACGAAAATAGACAAGGTACTAAAGTGTATACATATTTTTGCCGTTGACTGTACACGAGTGTTTAATTTGATTAATAAGCTGTACATGTTTATGAATGTATTACCTTGATCCGTTTCTCGGTGCGGTGGGACTGTTTGTGCTGTGCGAGGAGGTACGCTGCGTGGAACTTAGCGCCGCACTGCTCGCACACGAACGGCTTCTCGCCGCGATGCCGCCGCTCGTGATTCTTTATATAATAAAACAATAATAAGGGTGAATCAATTTTTTAGTTCCATCCGTGGCCGTGGCTATGGTTACACAAATTTTGTCCCTTGGTCAACCTAAGCATTTTTCTATGAAACAGTATGAAGTGTCACTTGGACAACCGGGGACCATGAACCAGGACTGAGTACTGCGACAAAAAAGTGAGGCCGAAAAAAAAAAACAAACCAGAGAGTTGCATCTCGTTCTAATTAGGGTGATCAAGTACTGGGGGGTTACTACGAAATTCGAAGTTCGAAGTTCGGATCGTGCGGTCCCTCTCACTCTCGTAATAAATACCATTAGCATGAGCGGAACGGCATGAAACGAAGTTCGAATTTCGCGCTTCGTAGTATAGGGCCTGGTGCGAGTGGGACACAATTCTCTAGTTTCTTTAGTTTGTTGTTATCTCTCGGACCGCTGTCTCTAGTTGCCATTATTAAACCGTATGGCTTGGTAATATGGGTCACTTTTGATTGACTAATAAAAGTTAGTACTCAGCGCAGGTTAGGTATAAGTCCATGCCAGGGACAAAATAAACAACACAAAAAAGTTGATTCACCCATAAATATCAAGGGTTACTTTACACCAATAGGGCTGTTGACACCACCAATCAACTGACGTACTTTTTATGAGCTGTCAAAACACAATCCTTCCATAGTTTGAATGGCAATAGTAACTTATGACGTCACTTGTTCGCCAACCCAATCAACTATTTATTTGTTTTAAAGCAACAAAAAATCTAATTTTGCAGTTAATCGAAAATTAATCTAGTTTAAGGGCTAAAATAAAGCGTTTCTTACTGGAGTCGTGTCTTCGAATTATTATTATTATTATTAATGGCGTCAACATCCCTATTGAGCTGGTTCCAAAAAGTTAGCAAAGCTTGTGTTGCGGATAGTATACTTCGTTTACTATAACATTAGAAAAAGGGTAAACAATCTTGAGACTATTTATTAAAGAAAAAACCTTTTTTAAAGACCACCACAAACCGAAGCGAGGGGCGCCGACGGAGCGTGCCCAGCGCGCTCTATAACACTGAATCAAATACACGGTGACACACCGGCAGCGCGGCACACCGTATTTGATTGAGAATTATTGACCGCGCCGGGCACGCTCCGTCCGTCGGCGCCCGCGCTTCGGTTTATCGCGGCCTTTAGTATGTTAATGAAAAGAACTAAAAAGTTGAAAATAATTTAATAATGATTAGGAATAGACCAGCATTTTTATCGCATTCCAATTTTTGCAATAAAAGCGTGTTACGTTTTGACGTAAAGAGAAATAAAGAAAAAAAAAATATTAGGGGACAATCTTACACAAATCGACCTAGTCCCAAACTAAGCAAAGCTTGTACTATGGGTACTAGACGACGATAAACATACTTATATAGATAAATAAATACTTAAATACATAGAAAACATCCATAACTCAGGAACAAATATTCGTGCTCATCACACAAATAAATGCCCTTACCGGGATAAAAAAACCGGGGAAGAAGGTGTAACATTGCTTTGTAAAAGAGCGAATAAACCTTATGTTGTTTACTATGTCCCGGTTCTCCAAGTGACACTTCATACTGTTTCATAGAAAATGCTTAGGTTGTCCACGGGACAAAATTTGTGTAACCATAGCAACGGGTGGCGAGAAAAAGATGATTTACCCAAAAACACTTTGTTTAAACCAAAAAACTTTTTTTTTCAATTTTTATTGTTTTGTCCTCTTCGCCGCAAATTCTACAATCAACGTCATGGCATGTAGTCCCATCTTTGCTAGTGTGTGTTTAGTATCAAAGTAACCTGTAAACAGGCATCCCCTCACCCTTAACGCCGCGATGCTCGCGCTGGCAAACTCGCACTGACAGCACTTAAACTTCTCGTAGCCGTGCTTGGCCCGAAGGTGTTCGCTGAGACGCAGTCGATTGCCGAATTTACGCCCGCAGTGCTGCACATAAAAGCATATTAACCTCGTAAAAACCAACACACTAAATTTTAATAGAGACAGAGAGAGAGAGAGAGAGAGATTTACACATTTATTAAAAAATAAAATAAATAATAAATAAATAAATATCACGGGACAATTCACACCAATTGACCTAGTCCCAAAGTAAGCTTAGCAAAGCTTGTGTTATGGGTGCTAGGCAACGGATAAACATACTTATATAGATAGATACATACTTAAATACATATTAAACACCCAAGACCCGAGAACAAACATTCGTATTTTTCATACAAATATCTGCCCCGACACGGGAATCGAACCCGGGACCTCAAGCTTCATAGTCAGGTTCTCTAACCACTAGGCCATCTGGTCGTCTAAATTTATTTAGACATGTCAACAGTGCATAAACAAAACATTTTAAATCATAAAATTACAAGTTTTGGCCCCCGTTTATGCACTAATTGTTATTAGTGCATAAACGGGCGACATAATCAATTCAATTGGCTAAGTAAAGTTTTTTGAAGAGGTGCTAAATATATTTTTTTTCGACAGTAGTCTTCTTCTAGACCGAGAAACTGCAGCTGTTTTATTTTTATCTCCTATTGTTTACTGGAAATATTTTTTTAAGTGTTCGAGATGACATTTGTGGGATTTAATGGCTGACAAGCGGTTCGTGCTCAGTACTTAGCAGAAATAGAAAAAAAAACGAAGTCAATTGTCAATGTCAAATGAAATCTAACCGTTTGCGTTTCGTTTACTTTGCATTGTCCAAAAAGCAGTTCCAAAATAATGATCAAAAATATTCAATCGTGATTCAATTATCGTGCATAAGTCGTGGAGAAATGCGGTAAAATTGTAAATCCGGATTTTGTGCGGAGGTTGTTAAAAATAGTCCAAAAATCACACCAAAACGCAAAGCAAACGAAACGCAAACGGTTTGACATGGACAAAAGTGACAGATGACTTAGTTTTTTTTCTGTTTCTACTAAGTACTGAGCACGAACCGCTTGTCAGCCATTAAATCTCGCAAATGTCAACTCGAACACTTAAAAAAATATTTCCAGTAAACAATAGGAGATAAAAATAAAACAGCTGCAGTTTCTCGATCTTCAGAACGCCGACTGTCGAAAAAAAATATAATTAGCACCTCTTAAAAAAACTTTACTTAGCCAATTCATTATTCAATGCACACTCTCTATCTTCCTCCCTCTCCCCCTCTCTCTCATACCTATATAATTGACTATTCTGTACAAAAAAACCATTGGTATAGGTAACGTCATCAGAGTTGAGGCGAATGATTACACACACAGCTACATAAACTACTGATTGCAAAAAAGTAGTGAATGAATGAAATGAATGAGTGAATGAAAATGTGAATCATTATGATCTTAAGGTGAAATACCTACGCAATCGCAATACTATGCATATTATAATTTTTCTTTTATCATATAACATATTTTTTAAATAAAACAATATGAAACTGATAACAAATATTCGCAACAAAAAAATCGGTCTTATATAAAAAGCGAAAAATATGCTTATCTGATTTAAATAAAATAGATCAAAATATTTTATTTTCTGTTTTGTTTGAACTAAATGTATTTTCTTAAATAATTCTTAACAGAATAGGATGAAGAAATTTTTAGTCAATCTTGTGGTTCACTGTTGGAGTCTGTTGAACTTGCTATCGGTACGTATAAAAGTCAAAATCCCGCTGTCATTACATGAGACGTGGGTGTGTGCGTGACCTCAACTCTGGTGGCGTTACCTATATTTCTTATAGACAATCCCAATAACAGGTCATGTTTAATATTAATATTAGGGGACAATCTCACACAAATCGACCTAGTCCCAAACTAAGCAAAGCTTGTAAAACTGTTAAACTGTTTCAACTGCAACAGTGTGTGTGTACCTCGCAGACGGGCCCCAGCCCCCTGTGCTTGACGGCGACGTGGCTCCGGAGACTGGCGCGCTGCATGCTCTTGTGGCACACTTCAACTGCAACAGTGTGTGCCCCCCGCCCCTTTCGTACCTCGCAGACGGGCCCCAGCCCCCTGTGCTTGACGGCGACGTGGCTCCGGAGACTGGCGCGCTGCATGCTCTTGTGGCACACTTCAACTGCAACAGTGTGTGCCCCCCGCCCCTTTCGTACCTCGCAGACGGGCCCCAGCCCCCTGTGCTTGACGGCGACGTGGCTCCGGAGACTGGCGCGCTGCATGCTCTTGTGGCACACTTCAACTGCAACAGTGTGTGCCCCCCGCCCCTTTCGTACCTCGCAGACGGGCCCCAGCCCCCTGTGCTTGACGGCGACGTGGCTCCGGAGACTGGCGCGCTGCATGCTCTTGTGGCACACTTCAACTGCAACAGTGTGTGCCCCCCGCCCCTTTCGTACCTCGCAGACGGGCCCCAGCCCCCTGTGCTTGACGGCGACGTGGCTCCGGAGACTGGCGCGCTGCATGCTCTTGTGGCACACTTCAACTGCAACAGTGTGTGCCCCCCGCCCCTTTCGTACCTCGCAGACGGGCCCCAGCCCCCTGTGCTTGACGGCGACGTGGCTCCGGAGACTGGCGCGCTGCATGCTCTTGTGGCACACTTCAACTGCAACAGTGTGTGCCCCCCGCCCCTTTCGTACCTCGCAGACGGGCCCCAGCCCCCTGTGCTTGACGGCGACGTGGCTCCGGAGACTGGCGCGCTGCATGCTCTTGTGGCACACTTCAACTGCAACAGTGTGTGCCCCCCGCCCCTTTCGTACCTCGCAGACGGGCCCCAGCCCCCTGTGCTTGACGGCGACGTGGCTCCGGAGACTGGCGCGCTGCATGCTCTTGTGGCACACTTCAACTGCAACAGTGTGTGCCCCCCGCCCCTTTCGTACCTCGCAGACGGGCCCCAGCCCCCTGTGCTTGACGGCGACGTGGCTCCGGAGACTGGCGCGCTGCATGCTCTTGTGGCACACTTCAACTGCAACAGTGTGTGCCCCCCGCCCCTTTCGTACCTCGCAGACGGGCCCCAGCCCCCTGTGCTTGACGGCGACGTGGCTCCGGAGACTGGCGCGCTGCATGCTCTTGTGGCACACCTCGCACTGAGTCAGCTCCCGGCCCTGACACACAAGGAAATTACAGTTTGAGAGATCTAATTTCCAACATTTCACATATCACAACGCCCATTGAACCATGGTTCGAAAATATCCGATGTTTATTATAATATCCATTTATTATAATATAATCAAAATATCCATTTTGTATGAAAGCCATATTATTGTTTTATTGTATTATTTATAATTTCATACTAAATACAAGCTGAAATATGGATGCACAGGTGTTGCCATTTGTGGATTAAAACTTACTATTAGGGAGTATTTTTTAACTCTACTCCAACGCAAACTACATTTGGGAAGTAGAAATACAGTCACAAAAAAACGCCAAAAAATACTTAATAATATAAATTTTTTAAACCATTTAATTAACCATGTATTCATACCGTTTCTGATACCCTCTTCTTCTTCTTCGCCGTACAACTCGCCACGTGCGCCACTAATACTGCCTTGTCGTCGAATTCCGATTTGCAATACTGAAACAGTTGTATCTTCACCTTTGATCAATTATAACTGAAGATACACATTGCCGAACAAAATCCCCTTCAAAAAATGTCCGAACTTTTTTATTTGTTTGCATAACAATTAAAATCATCACCTACACAGAAATTTGAACCTAGTCTTTACTTCATTACAGTCGAATTTCGGTTGACACTTGACAGCTAAACTTGATAATTTCACGCAACGTACTGAGAAAAAAGAAGGCCACTTTTATCAAAGTGGCGCTCATTTGGCTCGGACATTTTCGGGCGCGCGACTGTGGATCTACAGTTATAATTGATCAAAGATCTTCATTATAACATTTGACGACTGGGTGACACAGTTACAGAACTTGATAACGAAGCTGGAGGATTTGGTTCCCGGTCGGGGCAGATATTTGTTTGAAAAATACGAATGTTTGGGCTCGAGTCTTGGATGTTTAATATGTATTTATGAATGAATTTATCTATATAAGTATGTTTATCCGTTGTTTAGTACCCATAGTGCAAGCTTTGCTTAGTTTGGGACTCGGTCAATTGGTGTCAATCGTTCCTGACTTATTACTTATTAAGAAGGGGGTGTAGATTTTGATGAGGCTTTTGTTTATACAAGGTGAAATTTTGTAATTCCACCTCCAGGGAAGGCACTCTAAATACTAAAAATAGGAAAATTTACTCAAAGGAAGCATTCCTTCATTTTTGAAAAGAAAGAAAACTGCATTCAAAGATTTTCAAAAAAATCTCCTTACTCATTCGGGAATCGAACCGGCTTAAATTTAAATCACAAGGGTCAAATCTCTCTAACAAACTTGGTAAATTAAATTAAGGAAAAACCCAGAGTAATGAGGCAGTTAAAACGCTAGAATAAGGGGCTGTTTCACCACCCATTGAGTAATATTAACTGTCGGATAAATGCGATGCTGTCTCCGTCAGCAAAACAAAACAAACAGAGATGGCATCACATTTATCCGTCTAATAAATTTGATCAATGGATGGTGAAACATGGGGTAAATGGCCTACAAGACACAATCTGTCTGAGAAGCCCGCATGGACATATTGATCAGAAATACTAACCCCGCAACGATACTCTCTATTCCCGTGCATCATCTTGATATGTCTGTTCATCTTCTCCTTTGTGACATACGAGTCACAGAGCTCGCACTTGATCCTCCGCTCGTCCGCTCCGGGGTGGCACTTGACCATGTGTGTATCGATACTCCGGATGGAGAGGTCCTTCTGGCATAGGACGCATGCGATGCGGGTGATCTTCTCAGTTTTGCGTCTCGTTCTGTGGAGCCGTTTTGTGGGTGACCTGTGGCAGGTGGCTTGTGGTTCTGTAAGTGAAATGTATGTACGTCTTAATTATCATTTCAGCCGAAAGACGTCCACTGCTGAACATAGGCTCGCCAAACAGATCAGTCCCGCGTCATCCGCATCAAACGCGATCCCGCAACCTTAACATGGACAGCGTTTGGGCACAGAATAACGTACTAACGTTGACTTATGGCCTGTATTCACTTTGATTAGTGCGAGTGCAAGTGATTAGTAATTGAGGATGTTTAGTGCAGGTGTGTAGTGCAAGTAGTGTCCAATTCTTGTTCTGGCTCTGTTAAGTAAATTCCAAACCAGACGTGTTTAGTGGCAGGCGCGCTGCGAGTGAGGGGGAAGGGGGGGCGCGCGGGACGTGGCTACTCGCAAGTCGCAGTTCACTCGCAAAAAAATAGAACACGCTTCTAATCACGTTACTACGCAGCCAACTAATCACCTGCACTAATCAGTCGCTGTCCACACTTGTTTTCTCCTAATCACTAATCACCTGCACTAATCACTAATCAAAGTGAATCCAGGCCTTTAGATTTGTATACAAAAAGATGTATGGATATTATCGATTTTTATACCCAACAAAACTTTTACTCGGTACTTTCGGTTATAATTCTTTAGAGGTGAGGCGTAACAACAATTTGCTCCTCACGATGTGTAAAATACTGCGCGAGGAGTCGGATTGTCTCGAGCTTGTGGGTGGAGTTGTGAGATTGTTCGTCCCAGAAGTTCCACGGATAGCTTTACAGAAGGATCACTCTCGAACAAAAGTAAAGTGTAGTGGTAGAGCCATGTTGTAGCTAGCCGCTGCATCATGTATAGGCCGGCTCGACCGGGGCAGTACCACCCTCTCACAGAACACCGGCGTGAAGCAGCAGTACTCCCTGGTGCGTTTCGTACGGTCAGTGAGAGCGCCGGGGGCCCAATACCTCTCCTCCTCCCCTATTCCCTCTCCTTTTTCCTTAGGGCCGACAACGCACTTGACATCGCGTAAAGCGCTGCGGGTGTCTATGGACAGTGGTGATCATTTAACATCAGGTGACTCACTAGTTCGTTTGTCTGGCCTCTCTAACATAAAAAAAAAAACTAAGTAAGAACGACCTCCTTAGCCTAGTTGGTAGTGACCCTGCCTACGAAGCAAGAGGTCCTGGGTTCGAATCCCGGTAAGGGCATTTATTTGTGTGATGAGCACGAATATTTGTTCCTGAGTTATGGATGTTTTCTATGTATTTAAGTATTTATTTATCTATATAAGTATGTTTATCGTCGTCTAGTACCCATAGTACAAGCTTTGCTTAGTTTGGGACTAGGTCGATTTGTGTAAGATTGTCCCCTAATATATTTTTTATATTTTTAAGTATAAAAATTTGCCTACTCTTAGGAGCGTTAACTGCTTGCACGCGAAATTGAAACTTATCGTGTGATACGATCGTTCATATTATGTTGGGCGCCGCTGACCCGAAACCAGGAGCACAGGGTTCCCACTCGCTGATATTTAGGTAGGCATATACAGTGAAACTTGGTTAAGTGGGACCTGGATAAATGAGAAACCTCCATAACTGGAACTCATGCTGAGGTCCCAACACTTTGGCACTGAATTACCTCTGTTAGTGGGACGAGGTAAGCCTCTATATCTGGGATTTGTTCTTTCGATTTATCATCATAGTTACCTCTACAACTGAGACAGCGAGTAAATTTTATATGCATAAACCTCTGTAACTGAGATAACATTGTTTGTTTACTCATTCTTACATACATAACACGTTATTTTATTTAATGATCGCACCTGTATAACTGAAATAACCTGTATTCTCACCTCTATTAATGGAACCCTCTGTAAATGAGACAGATATTTTATTTATACCTGTATATCTGAGACACTGGGTAAGTGGAATACCTCTATAAGTGAAACGACATTGCAGGTCCCTTGATGTCTCACTTAACCAGGTTTCACTGTAAATCAAGAAAGATAACAGTGTGTATTACCTAATTCAGTAAACTACCTTAAAACGCAACAGTATCTTTTATACGGATTATAAGATCGTTTAGAAGTCATTGTTTGTTGCAAAAATCACAGAAATATAATTACGCGCGACGCGGCTAGCGTGCTAACCGAATGCCGAGCGACAACCTACTGCCATACGCCTGCGGGAGGAGCGCCGGCCGAGCAAACATAAACTGCGGTGTGAAACCCCCTGTAAATACTGTTTAATACCTGGTTTACACTCGCGTACGAGTGGCGAGACGAACTGCGGGACGAGCCACGAGACGAGAGTGTGAACAGGCGCGCCTCGCGTCTCGTCTCGTGATTTGCCTTGATTTTGAGGCTCGCGTCCGGAGCGAGACGACGAGGCGAGGCGCGAGGCGAGGTGACGAGGCGAGAGTGTAAATCAGGTATAATGTTTATTTGGGCAAAAAACGGCACAATATAATGAGTGAATTTAAAAAACTCACCGCCATTGCTCATTTGCAACTCAGAATCGCATCTGGCTTCTTCTTTTATTTCTGTTGGCGGCTCCAATTTCACTTCCGGTTCAAACTCTAAATGTTCTCCCACTGGAAATAATTAACTGATCAATATAATTAACTAGCTGATGCCCGCGGCTTCGCCCCCGTTGTTTTTTTTTAAATTCTTTCATAAGAACCTTCTCCTGACAATAACAAACGCAATAAAAAAAGAATTATCCAATTTGGTGCAGTCGATCGGAAGTTATGCGCTTAGCAACACATTCAGCGATTCATTTTTAGATTATAGATATTTTGCCATTTCATGTGTTTTGTGGGTGGAATAATCTTTTTCATTTCATTTAATATTTTCTAATTTTGCGCGCACCTTTTTTACTTTTTTCTTTCATAAGAACCTTCTCCTAACAATAACGAACACAACAAAAAAATAATTGGCGAAATCAGTCTAGCCGTTCACGCGTGATGCCGTGACCAAGGGAAATAGGAATTCATTTTTATATATAGAGATTAGACTTTTAAAGCAAAGATTAGAAAATGAATAAAAAAAAACCAGCCAAGTGCGAGTCGGACTCGCGCACGAAGGGTTCCGTACAATTATCTATAAAAATCACGTTTGTTGTATAATATTTTTTTATTTTAATTTAATGATTTATTCTTAAAGTCAATACATAATTAAATATTCTGTGAATATTTCAAGCTTCTCTGTTGCCGTTATCAATATCGAGCAAAAACGAGGAAAAAAATCACGTTTGTTGTATGGGAGCCCCCTTAAATATTTATTTTATTCCATTTTTTAGTATTTGTTGTTATAGCGGCAACCGAAATACATCATCTGTGAAAATTTCAACTCTCTAGCTATCACGGTTCCCGAGATACAGCCTGGTGACAGACGGACGGACGGACGGACAGCGGAGCCTCAGTAATAGGGTTTCCGTTTTTACCCTTTGGGTACGGAACCCTAATAATTAGGGTCAATTGATGATTGCTCACGGACATGAGGTTCAAAGTAGCTTTACGTTTGGCTAAGCTTGACGTTGACAAGGTTAAAAAAGCCACTAGAGAATTATAAGAGTAGATTATTATAGCTAGACCGTTTAAATGTGTCTTCGCCCGCGCGGTACAGGGGCTGGGGGGTATTCATGATTAGAAAGGGGCCGAGAGAGGCGTTTCATAAAACAATTTCATAAAACTCGCGAGACCTACTACAGCTCACAGAGCCAGCAGTCTGTCCACTCCATACTAATTTCATACTAATATTATAAATCCGAAAGTGTATCTGTCTGTCTGTCTGTCTGTCTGACTGTCTGTTACCTATTCACGCTTAAGCCGCTGAACCGATTTAGATGAAATTTAGTATACACGACGTTTTAGACGACCAGATGGCCTAGTGGTTAGAGACCCTGACTATGAAGCTTGAGGTCCCGGGTTCGATTCCCGTGTTGGGGCAGATATTTGTATGAAAAATACGAATGTTTGTTCTCGGGTCTTGGGTGTTTAATATGTACTTAAGTATGTATCTATCTATATAAGTATGTTTATCCGTTGCCTAGTACCCATAACACAAGCTTTGCTAAGCTTACTTTGGGACTAGGTCAATTGGTGTGAATTGTCTCGTGATATTTATTTATTTATTTATTTATACAGATAGTTTGAGTCCCGGGAAAGGACATAGAATAGTTTTTATCCCGGAAATCGTCCTTTAAGGAGGTGAAAAGGGGGGTGAAACTTTGTATGGATAATCAATAACCACTTAACTGGTTGCTTGCATGCTTGCTTGGATGTTTGCTCGCATGCTCGCTACAATCCTGCTTGGATTCTCGCTTGCATGCTGCTTGCAAGGTTGCTTGCATGCTTGCTTGCATGATTGTTTGCGTGCTTGCTTGCGTGCCTGCTTGCGTGCTTGCGCAAAATATAAAATATTGAGCAAAAATAAAAATAAAAAAAAATAGTTTATAATGGTGCTATGATCAAAACATTGAACAAGGGTGTTCATTTTCGAAAAAAACCTAAAAGTCCAAATATCTAGAAAACCGTGCGACTTTTACTAAACCTATATTAGCTTTATTATAACGTCCTAAGTGCCCTCTATCCGTAGTTCAAGGATTATCCACTCATTACCTAACACCCTGTATACACACAAACTCACACAGACACACACCACAGACAAACTCATTTAGACATGGAGCAGTGATTTCTTTCCCCTTGTTGAAGGTTTAATGAATGTTTAATAAATAAAAAATCTAATACCTTTAAACGAGCAATTCTTGTATATATATATGTATATATATATGTATCTAATACCTTTAAACGAGCAATTCTTGTATATATATATGTATATATATAATCAGGATCTCGGAAACGGCTCCAACGATTTCGATGAAATTTGGTAAGTGGGGGTTTTCGGGGATGAAAAACTGATCTAGCTATGTTTCATTTTCAGAAAATCGCTTTTACTCGTGTTTTCCGGCTATTTTTGTTTGCATTAGAATATAAAGCTAAATTTCGCCGACTTCGAGCAGATCATAATGGCACATTAGAAATCGGGTGGTCGCGGATCCAGCCGACCTCGGTTCGATTCCACGTTTTTTTCAAGGTTTTTGTTTTTTTTTTTAAGTTTATTTTTTATGAGAAAACGTCAAGTTTCTTCTTTTGTGAGAAAAAGTTACTTTTTTGTGAGAAAAAGTTACTTTTTTGTTAGAAAAAGTATTATAGGGAACGTGCAGTAACTATAGCCGGCAGCACTAATGCGACAGAAGAGACACTGTGCGGACAGTAAAACAAACTTATCAAGGTAAAACATTCAAATTGATGGCACCCTTATGGCACCAGTTGGCAGCACCGTCTATGTGCACGTTCCCTATTGGGAGCATAGAACAGGAAAAGCCGGTTGTCTGTAAAGTCGGTTTACGGACGATAGTTTAACGTGACTCACCCCCCCCCCCCCCCCTCCGGTGTTTTTGTCAAATATCTTGAAAATGGTGCATCCTACGGCAAAATCAATGAAATTTTCATACCCCCTTTAATACCCACGCGCTCCCTCCCCCGCATCCCCTCCCCCCCTCTCGCACCCCCCCCACCCCTCCGGTGTATATAATCAGGATCTCGGAAACGGTTCCAACGATTTCGATGAAATTTGGTATTTGGGGGTTTTCGGGGATGAAAAATTGATCTAGCTTGGTCTTATCTCTGGGAAAACGCTTGGTACCGAGTTTCTGCCCGAGCAGAGCTCGGTCGCCCAGGTACTTATTGTTAAGATTTTAAACTCTTAGTCTCAGTGGTTTTCTCTCATGTCTCGTTTGTTTTGTTGCCAGTTGGGCCGTGCACAATGTTTCGTACCCTCTTATTTTAGTTAGTATAAGTTAGATTCTTACCTGCAATTGATTTTCTGATTTTAAGTTTTGTGTTTTTGCTACAATATTTATATTTTGTTAAGTATTATAAATCGCATTTTCCAAATAATAATGGCATAGGAAGAAACTAGTGTCTAAGATACAGGCTCGGCCTAGTTTAGACATTAGGGTGTTGTATATTTTTTCTTAGTGTGTAAATCTCATGTTGGAACTATTAACTATGCAAGTTTTTGTTAATAAACATTATTATTATTATTATTAATGTGAACTGAACGTGTGATCGCGGGTGTGCGGGGGGGGGGGTGTTGGAGGGTTTGCGGGGGTTAGGGGGGTGCGGGGGAGGTTTGGGGGGGTGCGGGGCGGGTAACTTTTTTTATATCGAGGAACTAAGGAGAGCCATAATTGATGAAAAAGCAAACTGGATAAAAAAAATAAGCTGCCCAAATTACTAATTCCACGCGGACGGAGTCGCGGGCAAAAGCTGGTAGAGAATATTTGTATTGTATTGTATTGTTTACGCATACAAACATTATCCGTGATTGATATAGACTGCTTTTTCTTTGGGAAATATTTCACTAATAAAGAGCTACACTGTCCGACTTTCAAAATAGATCAAAACGGTTATTTCCATCTCGTGGGAACTTTACTTTGCACTTTCCCGGGATAAACTAAGCCTGTTTCAATTTTCAATCAGGCACAGGCCTGCTCCCAGAACGAAAGGATGTGAGCAGTGCGATTTGGGAACTTCACACACTCCATTTATTTTCAGAGCCCTGTTGAGGCTTCCGCGATACTGTAGTGCTTCTGGCATGTTTGCGGATGCGCATGTAGATGATTTTTATGCCATTTTATGCGCAAAAATAACGCGTCAGTAGTGCATCGTATGCGTGGGAGCACCAACGGGATCCTGCAAATGATAGCGGAGCGTTTTGACTCTGTCATTTTGGGGCAATATATCGAACTGCATGTTCACAAACATGCGGATCGGTAGATCTGCCGCAACTGGCTGTACTGTAACAAAACATTAACATAGCTTATAAGTGAATACTAACAACTATGGATTGTAATTGTCTGAGAATAAATATTTTTTTTTTTATTTTATTGAATTTCTTGTCAGATTTCTTCTGCAGCTGCCCTCGCGATGTTTTCCTTCACTGTAAAGCTCATGGTAAACCTCAAACGTAATTTAGCACATGAATTGGGAAAAACTCAGAGGTGCAAGCTCGGGCTCAAACCCACAACCCTCTGCTTAAGAGACCATAGGTCAAACCATTAGGCCACCACAGCTTAGCTTAGCTTAGAATTGCGGGAACTTTGCATTTTCCTGGCATTATCTTATGTGTTAATCCATGTAATAATCTACTTGAGTGCCAAATTTCATCCAAACAACTAACTTTATTGTTTTTGCGTACAAAGTCAGAAATAAAAAATGAAATAAAGAAAGCTAGATAAACCCAATTATTTTTCAGTGGTTATTTTATACGTTCCCTTTTAATAATAATAAAGCCTTTATTTCCCGAAATATTTACATTAAAAATTAAACGTTTAAAATTAAATATACAATTTAAAAAATAAAATAAAAGAAGGAACATTAAAACCCTGCAACTCCTCCATACCTTCAAGAGCGTTTTAAGTTCTTGGCCTCTCTTCGTTCTGCACAGAATTTTCTTCTTACCGTTCCTCCTTCTTCCTCTAAATTCTATCATAACTCGTTTACTATGACTGCCATTCGTCTCTGGAATTCTCTTCCTTTGGCGTTAAGGCAAGCTAAATCCCTACCCATTTTTAAAAACCTCCTCAAAGCTCACTATTTGTCACTAACTTAATCCTCAATCGTCGGTCCTTCCCTGTTCATTTGTTTACATTGTGTCTTTAAATCAGAGTTCCTTTTCTCACGTGCGGCCTTTTGACATTTTCTCATTGATATTCTGTATATGTAGTGTATAAGTATTATATTTTTATGTATATGTTTATTTATGTATATAAATATTGTATATTTGTATTGTTTTTAATATTTTATTGATTAATATCTCTTCATTTCTCCTGTCTGTTGTTTCCGCCACCTACATAAACCTGTTCATATTTGTATATGTATCCAGTATTGGTTGTCTGGAAGAGATCGCTTTTGAGCGATAAGACCGCCTATTGTCTGCCTGATTTTTTAATGTTATTATTATTTTTTTCTGTACTTTTTTTTTGGTGCTCAATAAAGAATATTTGTATTGTATTGTATTGTATTAAAATCTACATACAATACATCCCTAATTCTGGCAAAGGCCTCCACCAACTCCTTCCACTGCTTCCTGTCTGCCGTTATCCTTGTCCATGTCCATGGATTCCCTTTTATAATTTATATTATATTTTAGTAGTAACCTGTTAGTCTTCTTGTAGAAGGCGTAAAGGCGGTTAGACGGTTAAGTCGAGCCATTAGTATAATACCTAGATATAATACGTAACATAGATTAAGTAAAGTGCCTACTAATAATTATAACTATGTAATAAAACTATTTAAATAAATGAAATGAAAAAATTAATTACCTGATTCTTGATCCTTTATTGCATCACCGGCTTCGGTTTTGACGTTCACACCACCATCTGTCCTGCTATCTTCAAGTTTCAACTCTAACCGTACATCTTTATCATTAAAATCTTCCACAGCTTCGTCTCCACTATTTGTCTCTTTCTTGTACTCATTTTTGATTTGCCAAAGTCTAGTTTCAGAATCTTTGCACTGTTTCCTGAATTGCAGGGATGTGTTTAAGAAGTTGACGCAGCGAGCACACATTTGTTGAGGTAGCCCATCATCTATTTCTACCTGTAAGATACATCAATTGAAGCATTACATTTATTAGTACTACTATCTTTACTAATACAGTAGAATCCGGTTATAACAACATCCAAGGGACCGGTGATATTACATTGTACTAAGCAGACGGCGTACTAAGCAAACTGACAATTTTAATTTACTTTTCATTAAATTACATATATGCGCGCAAATTAGCCCAAACATTGGTTAGCCACTAGATTTAATTTACCCCGAATTCCTCTGTAATCATTACATTCGACTCGTTAAGTTCTAAACATATTATAATACTTTTTTGATCAGTTGAGAAACTTTTACGTTTTTACACACACAATCATCACAAATTAACTATTTTAAAAGTCATATTCCAATCAACAACATGCAGGCAAGGGGGGTGAGCGGGGGTGGAGATAGCATCTTAGGATTTATTTATAAAAACATCACACTCATAACGATAAAAAAGCAGATAATTTTGTGTGAAATCCGTCGTTAAAAGCGGTTGGTCATTATAGGCAGAGTTTTCATAGTGGCTCATATTAAAACCAAACGAACGCCTGCACTTACGTCGCTAAAAACGGTTGGTTGTTATATGCAAAGTCGTACTAAACGGACTACACTTTATTATAAATGAACTGAAACAATTACTTATGGCATTCAATGAGTGAATGCTGCTAGCCTGTTGGGCACCATGCCTCAGGGCCTTCTCTTGGTTTAATTTAAAGTTTATAATTATTCAGTCTTTTATTTAAGTTTTGTTAAAAACTTCATTTTTAAAGCAAGCTTTTCAGCTGACTGTACTTTTTGTTGACTGTACTTGCATTGTCATCCAACCTACATAAGTATACCAAATTCGACTTATAAGATTTGACCCAAGAATAAAAAAAACGGGGTGAGCTAAATAAAAGCTTGTAATAAAACCAATTGTACTGAAAGTATGCAAGTAAATACAGTCACTAAGTATACAATTCACTCACTTTTATGCCAGTAGTGACGAATATAGCAGTAGAGTATCGTTTATGATCCACTAATTTGACAAAAATGGGATTCAAATATTCAGTGGTCAAACAAGTACGACAGACCTCATTTAAATTCATTTTAAGAGCTAAATAAACCAACTACTAGATGAAAATGGAAGTATTCTCCATGAAGGATTATGCTGTCATTTAATTTAATATACGTAAGTATAAAATTAAGATATTAATAATGGAAATTTTGCATCACAAAGTATTTATCACCCGGTATGGGTTTATGATAACACCCAACAACAAAAAAAGAATGACAATCAGGTGCAGTGCAATCGACACTGGTGACATTAGTCTGTCTGTGGTCAGTTTTTCTTTTAATTTAATCTAACAGAATGGGCGAAGGAAGTAATATCCATAAGGCCAGATCGGTGGCCACACGTGTCCATAAATGTAATGTAAAAGAACACGGCGTGCACGCCGCCCCGTCAGTGTGTAAAACCGTATATAATTTAAGCCCTCCACAGACTGCAACGCTGAGCGGTGACATGCGCGCTGCATCATAGTTGGCTATAAATAGGAAGATTAAAATATGCCAGTGTCGCCATCTATCAAGGAGTAGCGAGAGGTACGAAATTTAGTCCCACCCACGTCCAACTTCATAATCTTAAAAAAATTTTTTTGGCTTCTTGCCAAATTTATTGCTTCCTCAAACAATCTATTTTAATCCATATTCACTAAATCATTGTGAACGCAAGTTGTTCTGACCGCCTGTCAAAAATAAACTCTCTGAAGAGTAATACCTATTGACTTCACCGACGGCATATTAGTTGTGTTTGACCCGCATCCGTTGGTCTGATTGACATGAAATTTGGTAAAGTCCAAAGCGGGGTTTTAATTACGGCTGCAACCAGCCAAATTCTTGCGCGTAGCGCGTTTTCCTCTAATTAATCTCCCTCCCTGCCCCCCGTTTCCGGAGAACTTGGAACTAGGCCCCATTTTTTAAATCACCTAAGGTAAATACACCAGTGTTCGACACTTTAATTCCAAGAATCGACACCCTGCTTGTAGCCTTTATTGCTACAATTTAAGATTGAAAGTGTCGAATTGGGGCACTGTCGGGCACTGGGGTATTTATTTACCTTACATACCTTGTAAATCGAAAGGTGGTCAAACTTAAGTGCAGGTACAAACTACAGTTAAAATTTAATTTTCTGCTTCCCATTGACAGGATTGATTGCAGCTGTGATTATTCGGCATTATTCAGCACAATTTTCAGCAATTTCAAATGTCCTCAGGTCTGATGGTGCGGTCGGAATGTGGCCGCAGGAACTCCACAATGGATAGAGCAAGATCCTAGAGCTGCCAGACGTTACTTATTTTCTTAAAATATACGGGATAAGATAGGGTTAGTTCGTTACGTACTTTAAGCGTAGGCGTACCTGGTACCTCGGGCCGGCGGCCAATCTACAGGTACCAGGTGCTAAGCGTACGTGAAAATACAACTCACTTTTCTTAAATTCTCATGTCTGATTATTATATATCTTTTAGCGATTATTGTTAGAAATTATTATTCAATACCCTACTGCCAGACGTCTCCCACCGGCCCTAAAGCCCTTTGAAAATGATGTAATCTTACTAATTGTCTCGAACTTGATCCTTATATATTTATATAGTATTCAGGGAATTATTTTAATGCTTCCTGTAAGCAGCCAGACTAATCCTAGCGGCCAAACATCTGCTACACTCAATCAAAGTGCCCCAATGAGTGTGAGCGCGAGGTTACTATTCGTAGGTACTTAATTTCAGTCGGTCCCTTCCCATACACGCCAAGGCTGCTGCCAAACGCGCACTACGCGCCACCGCTCTGCTCGCGCGGCTGCTCGACGAAACTGATCGATGTTTCGTTGTAGAGTTAAACTCGTTTTGAGACGTGAGTAATCCGTATTATTTCACTAAGTCAGTTATAGCTTATTAAAAAAACAAAAGGTCATGGTTTTAAAGACAGTTTTACCCGGTAAGTACCAAACTAAGCTGAGCCTGTATCTTGGCACTCACCGAGTCAGTTACCAATTATGACATGATTTTTAACACATTACACAGTTAAGTAGGTTCTGCCTATTATAGGAGATCGGTGGATCCGGGAATGAAAGTTGCGTGCAGCAAATTAAAATGAACTGAAACAATTACTTTGCTCACCCGCGACCTTACGATAGTTACGTTTATGTAAGAAATGTGTGTTCATGCAGTTCCTCCACCTCCACACTACACACTACACACTCCACACTACACACTACACTGTAGTTTGGTGGTGGTGATAGTTGGGTTTGTGTGATTTGTGTGTGTGTACATAAACGCTTAGATTATTTATGCATAAACGTAACTATCGTAAGGTCGCGGGTGAGCAAAGTAATTGTTTCAGTTCATTAATATGGACCTCCGCAAAGTAACGCCTGATTCAGCAAATTAAAATCTCCTCCGAGTTGAAATGAACGCGTGCTTTATTGGTAGAATAATGTAAGCCTAATAATAAGTAATAATATATATTGATAACATATCTATATATATAAAATTCTAAACTGACTGACTGACTGACTGACTGTTGATATATCAACGCACAGCCCAAACCACTGGACCTAGAGACTTGAAATTTTGCACATAGATACCTTATACAATGTAGGCATCCACTAAGGAAGGATTTTTGGGAATTCCCACGGGAACGGGAAAAAACGGGATTTATAGATTCGATTCCGAGTGACCGTATCTCAGTAACTATAATAACTAGACTCTTCAAATTTGATACACAAGTAGGTATTACAATAATTAAAACATCAATTTCAGGATTTTTCAAAATTCCCACGGGATAAGGAATAAACGGGATTTATATATTCAGTTCAACGGAATCCTATGAACTATAATTACTAGACTCTTCAAATTTAGCATAGAAGTAGGTAATTATAATAGTAAAAAACAGATTTAAGGATTTTCGGAAATTCCCACGGGAACGGGAAAAAACGGGATTTTTCGTTTGACTGGTCGTAGAAAGCTGAAATTCGGCATGTAGGTTGCTTGGGAAGTGTAGAAGAGCATTGATAGAGGACTTTCTAAAATTCCCACGGGAACAGGAAAAAACGGGTTTTTTCGTTTTACTGGTCGTAGAAAGCTGAAATTCGGCATGTAGGTTGCTGGAGAGTGTAGAGGAGCATTGAGAGAGGACTTTCCAAAATTCCCACGGGAACAGGAAAAAACGGGATTTTTCGTTTTACTGGTCGTAGAAACTGAAATTCGGTATGTAGGTTGCTTGGGGAGTGTAAAGGAGCATTGAGAGAGGACTTTCCAAAAATCCCACGGAAACGGGAAAAAACGGGATTTTTCGTTTTACTGGTTGTAGAAAGCTGAAATTCGGCATATAGATTGCTTGGGGAGTGTAGAGGAACTAGAGGAGCATTGAGAGAGGACTTTCTAAAATTCCCACGGGAACGGGAAAAAACGGGTTTTTTCGTTTTACTGGTCGTAGAAAGCTGAACTTCGGCATATAGGTTGCTTGGGGAGTGTAAAGGAGGATTGACAGAGGACTTTTCAAAATAACCACGGGAACGGGAAAAAGCGGGATTTTTCGTTTTACTGATCGTAGAAAGCTGAAATTCGGCATGTAGGTTGCTGGGGAGTGTAGAGGAGCATAGAGAGAGAATTTTCCAAAATTCCCACGGGAACGGTAAAAAAAAGGGGTTTTTCGTTTTACTGGTCGTAGAAAGCTGAAATTCGGCATGTAGGTTGCTTTGGGAGTGTAGAGGAGCATTGAGAGAGGACTTTCCAAAAATCCCACGGGAACGGGAAAAAAACGGGACTTTTCGTTTTACTGGTTGTAGAAAGCTGAAATTCGGCATATAGGTTGCTTGGGGAGTGTAAAAGAGGATTGAGAGAGGACTTTCCAAAATTCCCACGGGAACGGGAAAAAACGAGATTTTTCGTTTTACTGGTCGTAGAAAGCTGAAATTCGGCATGTAAGTTGCTTGGGGAGTGTTGGGTTTTTTTTAATGATTTTTTTTTATTTATTTTCATTTTACTGGTCGTAGAAAGCTAACTTCGGCATATAGGTTGCTTGGGGAGTGTAAAAGAGGATTAAGAGAGGACTTTCCAAAATTCCTACGGGAACGGGAAAAAACGGGATTTTTCGTTTTACTGGTCGTAGAAAGCTGAAATTCGGCATGTAAGTTGCTTGGGAAGTGTAGAGGAGCATTGAGAGAGGGCTTTCCAAAATTCCCACGGGAACGGTTAAAACGGGATTTTTCGTTTTACTGGTCATAGAAAGCTGAAATTTGGCAAGTAGGTTCCTTGGAGAGTGTAGGGAAGCATTAAGAAAGCATTTTCCGAAAATCTTACGGGAACGGGAAAAAACGGGATTTTGCGTTTTACTGGTTGTAGAAAGCTAAAATTTCAAAATTAGGTTTTATATTATTAACAAGCCTGGTTATTTTAGTGCCCGCTTCCGAATTAGTGAAAAACATTGTATATAAAGATATACTACTGTAAAGGACTGTATCTACCTGAAGTTTAGTCGGGCTTGCTTGCACGCTTGCTTGCACGCTTACTTGCACGCTTTCTTGCACGCTTGCTTGCTTGCGTGCATGCTTGCTTGCTTGCGTCTTGCTTGCATGCTTGCTTGCATGCTTGCATGCTTGCTTGCATGCTTGCATGCTTGCTTGCTTGCCTGTATGCTTACGCGAGCGAAGCCGCGGGCAAAAGCTAGTGTATATATATAACTGCAATACTTACATGATTGAATAGACGTAGCTTTGATTCGAGATGGATTATGATCCAATGATGTACTGTTTAAGTTAAATACATAGTAATATTTAGAAATATTAATTATTTTATTGTATATTGATAGCTGGTAACATTAACAATATTTGTATGAAATACTGAATCATATTTAAGTTAGTCATTTGATTCTATTATATTGATACCCACCCTTGCATCGGTTGGGCGAGGCAGTTAGGTTTTGACCGTTGAGCAAAGCATACGGAATATACAAAGTATCGAATTACTGGATTTTATTTAAAAAAAGAAGGAAAGAAAATACATTTATTTACAACAACACAAGACACATAAATATTTTTACAAAAAGAACAATACAAAGGCTAAACAAAAAAAGTGTCATTGCGGTTGTAAATTGGACACTGGCTCAGCATAATGCTGAGGCGTTTATAACACCCCAGCGCTGATTTCTTTGGTTTTATTTCTACACCTTTTGATCCTGAAGCTAGTCCTTTAGCTTCAGAAGTGGGATCAACGGAAAATATCTTAATTTTTCGCACTACGCCTACAATAAGAAGAAGAAAACGTAAGTCTTATTTCATTTGTTTTGATCCATTGCTGGTGTGATTGTATATTGAAATTATTATTACAAGGATGGATAGTGATTGTTTAGGATTGTACCCTTATTATCTTAATGATTTCGCCTGGCAACATTTCATATCGAATTTAAATTAAAAAAAAAATCGCTTGTCATTCTCTCGTTTCGAAGTTTAAACAACCTGTTGTCGTTTGTCGGCGTCTTACCGCGCAAATTATATCGAAAGTAAATTTTCGTATTGTTTCTCGCCTATATTATATCCATTTTTTTACGTCAACTGCGTGTAAAAGTGTGAGGAAGGCTGATCCACTGGAGGAAGCACTGTCCTAGCTGTATCCTAGTAGTTGTGCTGGTTAACGGTAACCTTGTCAGAGGTAAGTTCGGACGAGCCAAAGATCGAGGAAACCTGCGCCAGCCACTACGGCTAGGATCTGCACCACCATCTGCAGACGTCGAGGTGAGTGCTTCCAACCACAAGTCTCAGCCTTTATCCCAAATCAGTTGCCGTATATATATTATATTTATTAATTATCATTTCTCGTCTACAGTCCACTAAAAACCCCAAACAGTGATTAACAAGGATAAATTTGCCTTTGTACATTTATTTCAACGGTTGTTAATAGTGCTTTGTTCTTTTTCTTATTTTTTTTGTACAGTAAAGAGTTTACGTATAGACGTAAGTACATTAACAACCCGACAACATCAGCGACTATTACGTTACGAATTTGAATTTGTGTTGAACGTTAAAAGAATAACTTAATTTTTTTGTTGTGGTTTGAAGGTAGAACAGAATAATTTTCAATAAATTTGCTTTTCAAGTAACTACGCGATCATAGCGAAACGTGCCTAACACCTAATTGCTAAATTTATACGAAATATAACTCCTTGATTTGTTGATATTTCGTATAACGATAATAGAACGAGTACAAGGCGTATTATTGTAAGTAAGTTAAAATTTTACTTCCTTGCTTTTCTTTCCTGTTATTTCTGTGT
The DNA here is from genome assembly GCA_947563465.1 of Archips xylosteana. Lineage (NCBI taxonomy): Eukaryota > Metazoa > Arthropoda > Insecta > Lepidoptera > Tortricidae > Archips > Archips xylosteana. The sequence goes on from OX387370.1 coordinate 1,906,057, forward strand.
TTGATTTTTCTTCTCATCTTGTCGCATACAGCGTATACCATGTCTTGTATTGTAGTACTTTTATGCCCCACTGGATTGACAAACATCTACTCGACGTACAATAAGCGTGTTTGCTAATTACCCTGGTATATCGACTGAATAGATTATTTGGAATGTGCCTACTAATAGTAAACAGATTATGTAAACATCATCATCATCGTCAAAGTACCCACGAAGTGTAAAACTGCATGATTTAGTTTATCGAAGTGCAATAGCATAGCGACGGTTTACTAAGCTGTGTTGTGTCAGTTTCAGCTTTCAACTATGGATCGGGAAGACCGAGAGGGTCGAGACCCGATTTATGAGAGGTTCAGTGTAGACCCAGGTGTACCCAGGTGTGAGGGTCAGGGTCGGGAGGCACTGGACCTAAGGCGGAGAGCGCCTAGTCATGCAAGCTGGCCTGGGGAACCCAGACGTGTGGGTGAAGACAGGTCAGTAAGGAAATATGGTTCAGAACGACCAGGGGAATCGCGGGTACGCAATACCGAGGTCAGCTGTAACGAAACGAGCGTACTAGACAGGGAGTGTCAAATAACTCGTTTAAGGGGAACTGCGGGAAGGTCTCTGCGGACCCCGGATAGATTTGTGCGAGAGCGGTCGCCGAGCGCGGGATCCGGAGGCCACGAGAGAGTCGGAGAAAGGCGTCCACGCAGGCCTAGACGCGAAGATGAGAGGCGTACAATATCTCGGGGCAATAGGAAAAGGAGGCGAAATTCATCGGGAGACACGGGTGAGTCGAAACCATCTAGCCCTAAGCAGCGTAAAGGCGACAGTTCTAATACAGGTGCTATACTAGATAAATTGTTGTCAGTTCTGCAATCGGTCAAAAGTTCAGATAAGCCGAGGATGACTTTTAATACTAACATTGTCCCCGAATTTGACCCCATGTCAAGGGAACAAACTATTTTGACCTGGTTAACGAAGGTAGAAGAGTGCGCCGAAATTTATGGCTGGGAGGGTAAAGAGATTGTCCACTACGCTTTACCTAAGTTAGCCGGGTTAGCTCGTTCTTGGTATCAAAGCCTACCTACCATGATGTTCACGTGGCCCGAGTGGAAGAAAAAGTTGATTGAATCTTTTCCAACCCGCGATGATTACGCTGAACTTTTGACCAAAATGCTCGCTAAGAGAGTGAGATACGGAGAATCTCTTGACCATTATTATTACGCAAAAATCAACCTATTAAATAGGTGTAAGATTTACGGTCGTGAGGCTATAGATTGTCTATTGCACGGTGTTGACGATAGGGCCGTTAAGGTAGGAGCTCAAGCAGCGCAATTTTCCGAACCGGTAAAGGTTTTAAAATACTTTAGGACGGTTAAAGTAGGAAATAGCCGCGAAAATCAAGAATCTTCCTCAAAATTCAGAAACGATCGGCGGAATACCATCCCTAGTACTAGATCCGGTGGCCCAAGGCAAGACGCTACAAAAATGACTTGCTATATATGGGATCAAACTGGTCATCCCAGTTTTAAATGCGACAAACCTCCAGCTAAATGCACTACCTGTGATAAATCGGGTCATTTATCCGTTCATTGTTTTAGGAATAAATTTAATAAAAGTCGTGAGGGAGACGTAAACAGAGTTAAAGATAATAACGAAAAACAGGTAGCGCAGTTAAGTGTAGCAGAAGAGTTAACCGCTAAATACATGATCTGCGTTAAAGTAAACGGAGCGACAGTAGATTGCCATTTGGACTTGGGGAGTCAGTGCTCGCTTATAAAGCTGTCAAAAGCTAGAGAGTTTAATTTAGATATAGTGGTACCGGAGGATTTACCCGTTCTCAGGGGTATAGGCTCTAATCTGACCCACCCGGTAGGTATGACGACAGTTTCGGTTGAAGTCCAGAATATAAAACAGACTATCAATATGTATGTAGTAGATGACTCTGTTATCAGTCGGTCGGTCCTGTTAGGACACTCTTTCACTGAAAAACCGGACATTATTATTACAAAAACTCCAACTGCAGTTATATTCACAAAAATTCCATGTAATAAAATACAACTAGTGACGAGCAAAGATGTCGAAATCCACCCAAATACGTTGCGCGCAGTTCAAGTTACTACGAAACCTAGCTCGGACTGTAAAGTTTATGTAAATGGTTCTATCAGGGGTCCGGAAGGTAATGAGTATTATCTCCTGCCGGGCGAGTATGAGGTGCGGGATGGACGTAGCGCACTATTGATTCATAATGCGTCGCCCAGTATGGTTACACTGAAAGGGGGGACTCTTTTAGCGCGTGTGTGCCAATGTCAAAGAATTAGAGGGTTCAAGTCACGTATTAAATTCCTGTAATGTCTCAATCTGTGAAACTCAGACGGATGATAACCTTAACCATGGCAGTAACCTGACTCAAGAGGAACTGATGCAATTAAAACAATTACTGAGTAAATACAACGACTGCTTTTCGAGTGGCCTCCATGATTTGGGGTTCACAGATTTGACTGAAATGGTGATAGAGCTAGAAGATGCGGAACCGGTAGTCTATCGACCGTACCGACTGTCTTACGCTGACCGAGCCCTAGTTAGGAATATGATACAAGAGATGGTTGAGCACGGTATAGTTAAGGAGTCCACATCTCCGTACGCCAGTCCGATCGTGTTGGTGCAGAAAAAAACAGGGGATAAGCGCTTATGCGTCGATTATAGAGCGTTGAATCGTAAGACGAAAAAGGAGCATTATCCTCTGCCGCGAATCGAAGACCAACTCGATCAATTGGCGGGCATCACGGTTTTTACGTCACTTGATTTGGCCTCTGGGTATTACCAAATACCTATCGCTGAGCAATCGCGACATAAAACTTCTTTCGTAACACCAGATGGCCAATTCGAGTATAACCGTATGCCGTTCGGTTTAGTAAATGCGCCTTCGGTCTTCCAGCGTACGATCAACAAAATATTACAAGAGGCAAAGGTTAAATACGCTATCGTGTATATGGATGACGTCCTTATTCCAGCTAAAAACGTTACCGAGGGCCTACAACGATTAGAGAAGGTCTTAGGGCTTTTGAAAAGGGGTGGGCTTACTTTGAAGTTGAGCAAGTGCCATTTTTTCCTTGACACAATCGACTTTCTCGGATACGAGGTGAGTTCTAATGGAATTCGGCCTGGTCACCGAAAGATCGAAGCAGTGGACAAGTTCCCGAAACCGGGGAATCAACATGAGCTTAGGCAGTTTCTCGGTCTGTCAGGTTATTTTAGGCGCTTCATTAGGAATTACGCTCTGTTAGCAGCACCCTTGACAGACTTATTGCGAAAAAACACGAAATGGGAGTGGGGTGAGCTGCAAGACCACGCATTTAACCACATAAAGGGTATGTTAACCGAAAGACCCATTTTGGCACTCTACGACCACCGGGCCGAAACCCAACTACATACGGATGCCAGTAATGATGGTTTAGCCGGTATCTTGCTTCAAGCTAATTCAAATGGAGTTTTGCAACCTGTGTCATATTTCAGTCGTAAGACTAACGCAGAGGAACGCAAACTCCATTCTTATGACCTAGAGACATTGGCGGTGGTGGCATCGCTTAACCGATTTAGGGTTTACCTCATCGGTGTCCCATTTAAGGTCTTCACTGATTGCAACGCATTGCGATCAACTTTAATCAAGCGCGATCTAATCCCCCGAATTGCCCGATGGTGGATACAGTTGCAAGAGTTTGACTGCACCATCGAGTACAGGCCGGGATCACGTATGCCGCATGTTGACGCTCTGAGTCGCAATCCAGTCGGAGACAATGGAATGGAATCGCCATTGTGTCTAGATGTTTTGGCCATCGAGAATGCTGAGCAAGACTGGATTGTCACCGTACAGTCCGCTGACGACGAAGTAAAAAGGATAAAGGAAGTTTTATCCGATCCGGTTTTATTCAGAACAGATTATGGACATTCTTGGCGACGAAATAAAGTGGCTTGTGCCCAAAGGAGTGCGTTTCCAAATCCTTAAAATGAACCACGATGATGTTGGCCATTGTGGCTTTGACAAGACCTTCCAACGCATCAGTAAAAATTATTGGTTTGCTAAGATGCGAAGGTTTGTGAAGAAATAAGTTTCCTCCTGCTTAGAATGCTCGCATCACAAAGCACCAACGTGAAGGCGAACTTCACCCCATAGATAAACCGAGTATACCCTTTCACACGGTTCATGCAGACCACCTAGGGCCATTCATAAAAAGTAAAATGGGAAATTGCTACCTACTTGTTATAGTAGACGGGTTTACGAAGTATATTAACGCTAAACCGGTTAGAGACACCAAATCTACGACTACGATTAAAGTTCTTAAAGAATACGTCAGTTACTTTGGAGCACCAACTCGTCTCATCACCGACAAAGGCACCAGTTTTACAAGTGCGGCTTTTAAGGAATTCGTAACATCATATGGCATCAAACACGTTATAAACGCAGTTGCGACACCAAGGGCAAATGGCCAGGTAGAGCGTTTTAACAGAACTACATTAGACGCACTATCGACCTCTACTCACGGGAAAGACGAAAAATCGTGGGATGAATACGTGTTAGACATTCAACTAGGACTAAACACCACAACACACAAAACAACCCAAAAGACTCCATCAGAATTGCTTTTTGGTCTTAACGTTAGGTGTAAAGGTGAAGGAATTTTAGGTGCAGTGTTAGACGACACTGTTAACATAACGTCCGGGGAAGATCTAGTAGAAATGAGGAACGAAGCTAGGGAGAAAATAATAAAAACACAAACTAAAGATCGAGAAAGATTTAATAGTAATAGAAAGCCAGCAAAACTATGTGTGTAGAGCGGCAGCCTTCTCATGATGGACAGTCTCAAAAACTAGCTGTTAAATTTCAGGGACCATACCGCGTTCTAAAAGCTCTCCCAACGATAGGTACGTGATCGAAGACACGCCGTTGTCACGTAAAAATAACCGCCGTTACGAAGCGATAGTGGCAGTAGATAAAATTCAACCGTGGCTGCACTTTAACAGAGATCTAGTAAGTAGTGGTGACGACAACTCTGATAGTGACTAAATGCTCATTACCGTGCTCATATAAATTATAAAGTTATGCTTATACTCACATACTACACACGTGATAATTCAATTCTCTCTATCTCTCCTAAATAGCTTAGTTTAGTTGCCCTGACTACACAAAAATGTTAAAAAAAAGCGCATTTTTAGGATTCCCGTGCCCACTACTAGAACTGCTTTTGCTAAAAGATTCATTTCGTCTCTTCACCCCTCTGTGTATAATAGGGTCAACTCTAAATTGGCTTTGAAAGAATGGTCGGTCAAAGAACTGAAACATAAAGTAAAAAAGTGGCTAACTGCACTGAGCTATGACGATATAGAGGATATTCTAAAAATAATAAAATAAATAGATAATGAATGGTAGAGGTAATCGCATGGACGCATACACACACACACACACACACGCGCGCGCGAACACACACACACACTCACACACACACAGACACACACACATACACACACACATACTCGCACATGCTCACAACACACAAGTTAACTGTAAGTAGTAACTGAATTGTATCTTTTATAACCTTTTAAAATAATCTCTAATATAAGTAAACATGTCACATTAATTATTAGTTTTAAACGTTAAATAGTTTTATGTAAGTTATTGATTTTTCGCGTCTTATATTTTGGCAACACATAATTTGTTTTGGTTGCCTACAAGACAGGCTACGCCTAGTGTAGGAGCCATTGTAATACATCCTGAATAACGCTGTCAAGTACATCTCTAATCTGCTGTATGCTTACAATTAATGGTATTCTCCACTTTTACCTAACCATATTGCAATGTTTATGTTGAAGCTTGTACTTTCTTAATAAAATTATTCTTATTCTTATTCTTATTCTTAAATAGTTTAGCTTAGTTAGTAGGGTTTGCCTATAACATTACATGTATTCAATTAATACTTAATAGATGTTATTCGATTAATATTTACGTAATTATAGAATAAAATAAAAGGTTAAAGAATGTTCTCATTTATTATTATGTGTGTAATTTTAAGTAGCTAGTGAAATATAAATGTAACTAATTAAATATTAATAAGTAAAGCCGTTAGATCTAGTGATTTATATAAAACCAGATTATCAGTAAGTATATTTCTGTTCTTTATACACTACTTACCAAAGCGAAGGGACTCGCTTATTACAGGAAGGCCGAGCTGTAAGCCTAATAATAAGTAATAATATATATTGATAACATATGTATATATATAACTGCAATACTTACATGATTGAATAGACGTAGCTTTGATTCGAGATGGATTATGATCCAATGATGTACTGTTTAAGTTAAATACATAGTAATATTTAGAAATATTAATTATTTTATTGTATATTGATAGCTGGTAACATTACAATATTTGTATGAAATACTGAATCATATTTAAGTTAGTCATTTGATTCTATTATATTGATACCCACCCTTGCATCGGTTGGGCGAGGCAGTTAGGTTTTGACCGTTGAGCAAAGCATACGGAATATACAAAGTATCGAATTACTGGATTTTATTTCTACACCTTTTGATCCTGAAGCTAGTCCTTTAATAATATTATACTTTACAAGATAGATTATACTAATACACATGGATTTCGTTTAGGGCACGACGTGACCCGAGAGAGAGCAGAGTGCAAGAGGCGGACGGAAGGAAGTTCAAAACCAAGATGCAATAATATGACATTGACAGTTGTCACGTGACATACATTGTAGTAATTGAAATAAGAGTTTTGATACATAGCTAAAATGAACTTAATAATTACAAGCATCACGAGACGTTGCAACTTATAACATGTATACAGGTTGTCCCACAACTCAACGCTGACCTGGCCCTATACTACGAAGCGCGAAATTCGAACTTCGTTTCATGCCGTTCCACTCACGCTAATGGTATTTATTACGAGAGTGAGAGGGACCGCACGATCCGAACTTCGAACTTCGAATTTCGTAGTAACCCCCCTGGTACCGGGCGAGGCCAAGTTATAACGGCTCTGGGAAAAATAAAACAAAATAATCCATTTCACTCGCTTAATAGGCATTTTATGGAAAATATCTAATACTAAAAGTGATACGCTAAGTGACTATTACCGCATTTATCGCTTAAATAAGTGAAGTGATTTTTTTTTCTTATTTTTTCCAGAACTGAAAACTAGAAAGAAAATACATTGATTTACAACAACACGACAACAGGAAGGATAAAGATATAATAGAATATGATATAAGTACTTACTGTCTACACTGTTTAAATTTACAAAACTTGTCTTTTTGTAAAAATGCATATTGAAATGTTTAAAGTGTATATATAACTATATATTATGTGAATATTTCAAGCGTCTACACAAAACAAGCAAAAAATCACGTTTGTTGTATTCCGGGAGCCCCCATATGCTGGCACTTCACTTGGCGTATTTGACGAAATAGTTGCGTGTGCGAGAGAGGAGCACTATGCCGATTCTAGCGTGAAAGACGGAGATGGCAATAGCGCAACGCGAACACGCAACGCCAAGTGAAGTGCCACCATTAAATATTTATTTTATTCTGTTTTTTAGTTTTTTAGCCCGTGTGAGTTAGTCTATGGCTAGCCAAATAACTTTTTCGGGTAAACCGCATTTTACAAACGTCACAAAAAAAAGGTTTCTCACCTGTGTGAGTTCGTCTATGCCTAGTCAAACTACCTTTTTGAGTAAACTGCGACTTACAAACATCGCAAGAAAAAGGTTTCTCACCCGTGTGAGTTCGTCTATGCTCAGTCAAATTACTTTTTTGGGCAAACTGCGACTTACAAACTTCACAAAAAAAAGGTCTATCGCCCGTGTGAGTTCGTCTATGCACAGCCAAATGACTTATTTGGGCAAACTGCGACTTACAAACTTCACAAGAAAAAGGTTTATCGCCCGTGTGAGTTCGTCTATGCACAGTTAAAGAATATTTTCTGGTAAACTGTGACTTACAAATATTGCAAGAAAAAGATTTCTCACCCGTGTGAGTTCTCATGTGATCAGATAAATGGCACTTTGAAGAAAATCTTTTGTTACACACAATGCAACTGTACAGCTTCTCGCCTGTGTGCACTCGCGTGTGTAAATTTAAACCCCGTATTTGTGCAAACTGTTTGTTACACACACTGCAGGAATAGGGAATTTCTCCACTATGAACTACTTTATTATGCTTTGCTAACTCATTAGAATATAAAAATCTTTTGTTACAATTAACACATGAATAAGGCTTCTCTCCTGTGTGGGATCTGGTATGCACAGTCAAGCTTTTTTGTGTAGTAAAGTATTTGTTACATTTGTCACATTTGAAAAACTTTGGCTTCTGGACACTGTGTATATGAGTTACTGTTACATGTTTAATCAAGCCTTGTTTTCGGGTAAACATATAAGAACATATATCACACTTGAATAGACTTTGTTGCTCACCTGTGTGAGATGCTAAAACAGATTGTTTCCTACCTTGTGATATGGAAACATTACTGGAATTGTTGGACAAACTACCTGTTTTTGTGCAACTGTGATTTTTTAGACTTGATTTACAATCAAAGGTCTTGAGACAAGTGTTGCATGTGGGCAAGTCTTCCACAAGGATGCGCTCGAGCCTCACAAAACAGTTCCTAAGCTTGGAGTGGTGCTTGTGGCTCATGTTGCACTGAGGTCCCTCCCCGGGGCGGGTGTGGGGGCACTCGGGCGCGGCTCCGTCTGCTGGCTCCGGCTGGCCCGGGTCCTCCACAGTCTTGTTCAAGGCACCTGCAATGGAATATTACACTTTGCATTTGTTTCTATACTTTGCAGACACTTGCAGAGCATGTAAATTCACAGCATATAGACGGTATCCTGTCATTTGAGCAAAAAATATTTCACAAAGTTACACTTAGCAACTAACAACTGGTAAAATTATGTTTCATTATTTAGTTCTACAAAGCACATGTTTAAAATAAAACTGACACAATTCGAAATATTCTCATTCCAACAATAAACTTTGTGTAAAAAGAAAAACAGGATTAGTTTTAAAAATGAGAATTATTCAAATTGTGTCAGTCTCATTATAAATGTGCACATTAAGTTGATTTGATATTTCATTGTGTTTATTGAAATAAACAGATTTTCAATATACACAACCTATTAACATGACAAAGTGGTAAGAAAACTCAAGCTTAACTGAGCAGTTTGTATACAATGTTGAAAAAAACTGATTGAATACAAAACTTGCTCAATCAAATTGCAGATTTTCGATAAGATGTACCTGATGGAAAAATTTCATATTAGGCAAGTAGGCCATAGGCCGTATCCATTCTGAGAAAACTTTTTATTTTGAGGTAACATTTCGTGTGCTCTGCCTACCTCCTTTGAGAATACAAGAGTGATTTTATTTGTGTATTCTGAGAAAATATCTAGTGGTATCACTACAGTACTTCACACCACCTAAAATCAACGATGCATACAAATTTGCTATTTGTAAATTATTTGCTCTACAATAAAGCTACTTCAGTGTAACATCCCTGTAAACAAAAGGGTATGTCGAGCAGGGGTAATTATAGATAAAATCCACAGGTGCCGTTAAAATACAACCCCATATTTGTCGAACCGGAATACACAAATGGATAATTCAGGCCCTCACTTATTGATGTAAAGGTTTGAATGATCAGGTCGAACATTATAGGTTGACAGATGCAAGTTGTGCTTTAACCGCACCCAAATCCACTGACTGGTCTATTCTTTACAGACTTTAAATAAAGAGGTTACTATGGTAGGTTTATGTAACAAACAATACACCAAGCAATGGACACCAACCACCTTAACCTACGAATTAACCAGCTGATCAGGGTTAAGCTTACTTTGCATGGAAAACGTGATGTCTTGCACTTGCAATTGTTCAGGTCCAATTACTAATTCGTCTTTAACTTCGTGGTCGGCGTACAATCCTTCTGCCGCGGCCGCCTCGCTCACGCCGCACTCGCCACACTCGGGCTCCTCCTTCACAGGCTCGCACTCCGCAGTCATGGTGTATGCCCACGCCGACCGTTCTGCGTCGGAAGCACCACGGCGGCAGTCTGCTGACTGCATGATCACGACACGGATCTAAGTTGTTCTAGGTATACACATAAAATGTAACTGCTAAACAAATTAAACAATGGTTTTGCGGGTTGTTTTTTTTTTTTTTTTTTTTTTTCTTTCTGGCCCGCACGGTTTGTGCACTGTGGCCCGGGGTAAAAACGGGGAAAAGGGTAAAAACTTAAAATGATCGGATAGAAAGGAATTTAGGAAATAGTCTAGAAAATAAAAGATCAATTTTTATAGGAAAAATAATAAAGTACTGTAAGAAAAAATATTTACATATATAAACGTCGTATTGTTTAAATTTTAATATTATTACTTAAGATAAATGCTGCTAAAAGTTTATATACAGGCGGATCCAATGTTGCAAGTAAACAGGAAGGGTTGTTGTTTTATAAAGTTCTTTCCGCTAGGGAAATGCTTTTGCAAGACTGTTTATATTACAATACTCTTTGGCAAGACTTAAGACTTCTCTCTCGACTAGTATAATAGGTAACGCCACCAGAGTTGAGGCCACGCAACGCACACAACCACATCACGTGTAATGACAGCGGGATTTTGACGTTGTGTTGGCGTTTTTTAACGTCAACACAACGTCAAAATCCCGCTGTCATTACATGAGATGTGGTTGTGTGCGTGGCCTCAACTCTGGTGGCGTTACCTATATCTCTTATTAGTCTGTGCTAGGCATCTATAAGCGTCGATACTAGACTAGTCGATAATCGACTTTTTTCCAAGCTAATTTCCAAGATTGTCACCCGTGCAAATCAAATATACGGACGGTGGCACACCGTATAATTTGATTCAGTGTTGTCGGCGCTTCCGGTTTGTGGTGGCCTTAAATCGGTGCGTTTAGTTATTGTTATTTGCAAAACAATACGTTGGCTTATGAATAGGAAGTTTAAAATACGCCAGTAACGCCATCTATCAAGGAAATTATGAACTAAAAATAAGTTTTTGCCGAATTTATTTCTTTTTCAAACCTTCTCTTCTACAGGGTGACCTCTAAGACGTAATACAAAACCAATGTTTTAAATACGTCTCCCATAAACTAAAATTCTTAGCTAGGTCTCATGTTGTTAACGATCATTAGTATTCTTTTTTTTTGTTTCAATTGTTCCTAATTTTTTGGTTTAATGTGGTCACCTTACCATTATTTTTACAGTAAAAAGTTCTTATGTAAATAACCCCATTTTGTCTTTGAACATCTGACAAATAATTTATGAAGAAAACTCATTTTGATTATTTTTGACGTTATTTGTCTTGTTAGGATCGAACAACAATAAGATTCATCGTCGTAAGTTCATGTAAAATAATAAAATGCCTCGTGGTCATGCCTATCCGTACACGTCTGTCCAGCGGACGGATATGGTAGTGTTCTATTTTACCTCTCAGAGTACATTGCAGACGCAAACACTGTTTCACGAACGTTATCCGGACTGTCCAACCCCTACTCGTGCATTGATAAACAGAACTGTCCAAAATTTAAGAGATTATGGACAGTTCTCAGTCCCAGTGCATGCCCAAGATAGAAACCGATGGCCGCGGCACTCAGAAGCTTTTTGGACACGAATCTTTCGGTATTTTAGTCGCCACCCTGAAGCAAGCACAAGAGACGCAGCTGCAAGATATGGTACGAGCCAATTTTTTATTTGGAAGCTATTAAATGCCGCAGGATTACATCCATTTCATTTCCAAAAGGTACAAGATATTGTGTTACATTTATGTGTGATATAATATTACAATACTCTTTGTATTAAACAAAGAGTATTGCAATATTATATGAACAAGAGTGGCAACTCTATGGTCAAATATGCATGTATGGAAGGTGCTGCCGCCCTACGGCAGCTCAAGAACTAATGTGACGTATCTATAGATATATACATATCTATATTTATATGTTGGTAGTGATGTACAGCTATAATAGATACGCGTACCTATAGCAAAGTACAGTCAAGGATTTTAATTGATAGGCTAATTGCCACTATTCATATTTTAGCCGTCTAATTCAAATCAGCATATACGAAGTATAAGCGGCTAAACCAGATTTGCATTATACGGCTAAAATACGAACATTGGCAAGTGGCCTATCAATTAAAGTCCTTGACCGTACAATTTGGTACGCCATGGCCATGGCCGATGAATGACAACTGACAAGTTTGACAAGTCAACCAAGATGGGATGGCCGCTAATTTAGTTCTTCGTCAAACACCTAACACCAAAGGTCGCTGCAGTCGCATGAAAAGTGCGATATATGTAAGTGGGCCCCCCCTGATTTAAATTTCCAATTAATAAACCGAGTCTGGGGGGTTACTACGAAATTCGAAGTTCGAAGTTCGGATCGTGTGGTCCCTCTCATTCTCGTAATAAATACCATTAGCGTGAGCGGAACGGCATGAAACGAAGTTCGAATTTCGCGCTTCGTAGTATAGGGCCTGTTCTGTCTATCGTTACAATTTGTTGTTGGCACAGGGGGGCTACTCCGAAATTCGAAAATCGAAGTTCGTATCGTGCCATCCCTTTCACTTTTATGTTTAGTACTATTAGCGTGAACGGAACGGCACGATACGAAGATCGAAAAACGGATTTCGTAGTATAAGGCCAGAGGCCCTTTCACGAAGTGCATAATTCGAATTTCGTTTCGTGCCGTCCCGCTCACGCTAATATGATTTGACACGAGAGTGAGAGGGATAACTCGATACGAACTTCGATTTTCGAATTTCGTAGTAGCGCCTCTGGTTGTTGGCTGGTAGCCCCAGAAGAAAAAAAACGGTTATTCACCTAAAAATGCGTTTGGTTACTGAATTTGAAAAATATTTTATTTCTATCACCATCTATTAAATTGTTTCTGTTATCTGAGAGCCTAAATTTTCATACAAATAAGCAGTTTTGTTCTAATGTTACAGGACAGCTATAGTAAAACCGTTTCAGTAATCAAAACTTTCATCGATTTGCAACAAATGACACGAAGAGAATTAGAAGGAGTAACAAGACGCTGCCGTATGTCAGTCAGATCAGATGAACAGCCGTGATTTATCAACACAGGGTTTTTTAAATCATTTACTGTTATAAATATCGAGTTATTCAAACAGTTTCTACACCTATTTTATTTAAAATTAATTATTCCTCAACATGAGTAAGCCAGAATTCTGTAGAACGTGTTTTAGTTCGACCAATTTGTTGCCAATTTTCAATGACTACAGCGACTGTGAAAAATTAGCGAATGATTTGTTTATTATTACTGGAATGAAGGTAATTAAAGCTAGATTATTCTGACGCAGTAATATTTAATGAGAACCTGTTTTTCCGCTCTTGAAGTAAATAAGTAAACAAACTCATAAAAACACCATAATTATACTGTATTGAATCAATTTCTATAAAAACATTTCGTAAGACAAACCACACATACTCAAGATATAAACGACAGTAACAGGATGTCACAGTACTTTTTAACATTATTCTTTTTCGTAGCTGCCAGTACTTATCAATCGCATCGCGTGATTACAAACCTCAACATTCCGCATGAGGATAATGACAGATTCTTAATGTTTTCATTTGTTTATTTTCAGATCGAAAAATGTGACACCCTCTCCCAACTTATATGCACTGAATGCAACAGTTTCATAGAAAAATCCATAGAATTCAGGAAAAAAAGCGAAGAAACAAATAAAAAGCTACTCAAACTCCTCAATGATCCTGAAAAACACGATGTAGAAACAAAAGTTGATATGCATACCAACAATAATAGTATAGATAAATTGGATAAAGATAATTACGTAGAAATGGAAGGTAGCTTTTCTGAATTTATAGAGAAAGCGAGAGATGTTATATTTACTAATGAAAAGAACCAAAAGAAGGCTGATTTGAGTTTTATAAAAATGGATAACGCTCCGGAGGATGAGAGTAACCAATGCCCGCATTGCCCCAAAGTTTTTGCGAAAATGAGAGCTTTTAAACAACATCAGAAAATACATAATACTGTCAAAGCCATATGTCAGGTAAATATGATTAAACTAACCCTAACCACCACCGTATATAACCATGAGATGTCACATGATATAGGTAACGCCACAAGAGTTGAGGTCACGCACACAACATGTTATGTAATGACAGCGGGATTTTGACATTTATTCACCAATAGCAAATTGATCAGACTCAACAGTGAATTACAAGGTTGACTAAAAATTTCTTCAACATATTGTTTTAAGAATAATTTAGGAAAATACATCTACTTCAAACAAAACAGAAAATAAAATATTTTGATCTATTTTATTTAAATCGGATAAGTATATTTTTTACTATTTATTAAATACTAATTTTTTTGCTGCAAATATTTTTTATCAGTTTCAAATTGTTTTATTTCAAAAAAATCCACTTAAAAAATAGAAAATAAATACAAAGAATACAGTCATAACCGTAACAACATTCAAGGGACAGCGATATTTGGTTGTTAAACACGGTTGGTCATTGTAACCAGTGTTACTTTGGTATATAAGATTGTGTTGGGTTTTTTTCTTGGTTGTTACATCCAATATGTTGTTGTAATTGGTGTCACTATAAGCGGTTTTGACTGTAGTGTAAATTTATTTTATTAGTAAGCAATTATTATATGTATGTATGTATGTAAACTCTTTATTGTACAAAAATAAGGAAAAAAGAAATACATTATTGACAACCGTTGAAATGCATGTACAAAGGCGAACTTATCCCTTTAAGGGATCTCTACCAGTCAACCTTTGAGTGGATGAAAGGAGCATTTAGTAAGGGACAGACAAAGAGTAAGTAAAAATAATACAGTCGGACAAAGCAAAGGCTACAATACAACTTTTAGTAAATACAATACATAAACTTATAATATAAAGAAGCCTAATAAAAATATACTACCATATACAACATATATATGCAAAATACATACAATAAATAAATGCTTATATTGTTATATCAAGATCAAAATTCGTAAACAATACTAAATATTGATAAAATAAAGGTTTGGCCAAAACCGCTGCATAAAATACGGAAACGTTACGGAATCGCATTGACGTGTCGTAAACAACAGAATTTACCGCATGCTCTTCATAGTTAAGTTGTGACGTTTACGGTGCGTCACTGCGATTCCGTAACGTCACCGTTTTTTAAGCGGCGGTTTGGTTGCACCTTAAATAATAGCTTAAAATAATTTATTGTAAAAAAAGCGTGGGGTGTATGGTGTCAATCGTTAGAAATATTTTATTGACAGATATGAAAGACGTCCACTGCTGAACATAGGCGTCCCCCAAGGCTCGCCAAACAGATTGGCCCTGCGCCATCCGCATCCAATGCGTTCCCGCTACCTTCACCAGGTCGTCAACCATATTGTTGGAGGCCTACCCACACTGCGTCTTCCGGTCCGCGGACGCCGCTCGAGAACCTTTCGGCCCCATCGGCCGTCAGTTCTACGGGCGATGTGCCCTGCCCACTGCCACTTAAGTCTAGCGATTCTTCGAGCTAAGCCTTTGACTTTAGTTCTTGCGCGGATCTCATCATTTCTAATGCGATTCCGCAGAGAAACTCCAAGCATACCCCTCTCCATCGCCCTCTGAGTGACTTTGAGCTTTCTTATAAGACCCATCGTTAGCGGCCACGTCTCAGTGCCATATGTCATCACCAACAATTCTTTTTTTACAATGTATTACTTTTTAATATTGTTTACGAATTTTGATCTGGGTATAACAATATAATAATTGCTTACTATATTCCGAAAAGCTCGTGAGCGGCTCTCCGCGGAACCCTGTCGCTGTCGCAGTCAGCATTTGCCGCACTTATTAAAAACAATCTCGTTAAGGACAGCGGAGGCTCCCTGCGACAGGGTTCCGCCGAGCGCCACGCACGAGCTTGTCAAGGTATAATAAATATTTTTTTACACTATTCTTAATTCAATTTTACACACAAAACAAAAACAAACACTGATTTTTAATTAAAACAAATTTTAATTGATTCCTTGTGTAACAAAAGTTACCCATACAGTTTGTACTACTTTCATTATACAAATAAATATTAAATAAATATTAGGGGACAATCTTACACAAATCGACCTAGTCCCAAACTAAGCAAAGCTTGTACTATGGGTACTAGACGACGATAAACATACTTATATAGATAAATAAATACTTAAATACATAGAAAACATCCATAACTCAGGAACAAATATTCGTGCTCATCACACAAATAAATGCCCTTACCGGGATTTGAACCCAGGACCTCTTATTTCGTAGGCAGGGTCACTACCAACTAGGCTAAAGCGGTCGTTACAACAAGCACAAAGGAAGCGATTTTGATTTTGTTTTTAATAAGCCCTTAAGTAAGTAATTTTTTTTTTTCAAAATTACTTTTATCCATTTCACACACAAAAAGTTGTAAATATGTCAACTGTCAACTTTCCACCCTTCCTTCCAGTATTGCGGTAAAGCATTGAAGAACGAAAAAGCCCTCTTGGTGCACTATAAAGCTATGCATGGCTACGAGAAGACGGACAAGTGTCGCTTCTGCGACTACCGGGGCACGCGGCCCGATCTGGTCAAGGTAATAGCACAGATTACTTAATAGTTACTTCGTAACAGATACTGCATCCCGTACAAAATCTTGGTACTTACCGCGATTGTAGCCACAGATTATACTACTCCGTCTCCTTAAGAATGTGTGCGTGCCGACAGTGACAAGGGCTGGCAGTTTGGATTAAAATTTTTTTTCTACATGTTGTTTTACCATTTTGTCGGGATAATTGATATATATTATATCCATGCAAACTTTCTAGCACTAATATTCTTTAAGCTAAGCCACGGACGGACAAAGAGACGGTCATGGCGAAACTATAAGGGTTCCGTTTTTGCCATTTTAGCTCTGGAATCCTAACAAAAAAGGATATTTATTGTAATGCGCAGAACACATTGCCATGCTCACAGTACCCTAGCGTTATACTAAATACGAAGGTCAACTTTCGAACTTCGCATCGTGCCATCCCGCTCACGCTTATAGCTTTTTATAGAAGAGTAAGAGGGACAGCACGATACGAACTTCCAAATTGTTATATTAGCTATTAATTCTAGCATAGTCATATTAAAATTTGCCCCCTGTTACACCATTCACTTATAAAAGTCCAGGCGGCATATTTTTTCCGTGGAACACGAATGAACGTGCGTCGGCGCGCGCTTGTGACAACCTACTGGAATTTCGATCTTAGCAGATCGTCCCCGCGGTAGGTAAATATCGCGCGTAAGTACATGGCATGCATGAGGCCTGGTAATAGTCACCATCATCAGTGAAACATTGCCTAGCATTGAAAACCCGATTTTCTACAAATTAATGACATTTTATTGTTCACATCTCTGCTGTCAATGTGGTATAAACAGTGTTGCCACCTTGGATTTTTTTAAGGCAAGATCAAGAACAAAATGTCACCGGATTTTGAAAGAATTTGGATTAACAGAAACCACCAAATTCCACTAAATTTATTGCATTTAAATCTCAGACTAAAAACACCCTTTTTAAAATTAAAAACGAAAAAATATGTACGAGATGCTAAAAAATAGTTGTATCCGACGTTCGTTCTAATTAATTTTGCAATATTACATAGATCTATGTATTTTAATAATTTTGTGCATGTTTACCAAAGTGGAATAAAAAGTTTTTATTAACTTACAATTTACCTAACATAAACATTTTTTTTCTTGAATGGTACTTCCATTATTGGATAATTATTTACAGCTTCAAGACCTCACAGAACGTTGCAAAACACGACTCTATCAAACTAAGACTTTTCTATAACACGAATTACACGAACCAGTAACCACATTCCAGACATAGAATGACAGCATTGACAGCTAAAAAGAAAAATATTAACTAACGATTACGCCTAGGGATTCCCCGGTCATGGAGTAAGCATAGAACATTATGAAATTCCGGAAAAATAGGGGATTTCCGTCTCAAAAATATGTTGCCAGATTCCATATTGAAAAACCACTAAAAACCACTAAAAAAAATAAAAGCGCTATACAATGAAAAAATACCACTAGACGCCATGAAAAAACACCAGTTCTGGTGGGAAAACCACCAAGGTGGCAACACTAAATTAGTGATGTTCCGGATATCCGTATCCGTATCCGCGGATATCCGAGGGTAAAGAAAAATCCGTATCCGTATCCGTGTCCGTTACTTTTCACGCGGATCTTTTACGGATCTTTTTCAGCTGATTGTGGTTAGGTAGAATTAAAATAACTATAAAATTCCATTCAGAGTAGACATTATTTTAAGTTTGTATCAAAACCATACACACAGTGGCGTAGCTACCGTAGGGCAAGCGGGGCAGTGCACCAGGGCCTCCAAGCTTAGGGGGCCCCTCGGACTCTAAATTACGAACTATAAACGCGGACCTATGAGAAACGCGGCTATAAAACGCTACTAGTGAATTTACAAGCGCGCGAGTCTAGTGAATTTAAAGTGCATTCATCCTTACTTGTCGTATCATGTAGGTAAACAAACACGGGTTGGGGCCCTAGTTTATTTTTTGCCCCAGGGCCTTTGGTTTACTAGCTACGCCACTGCATACACAAACGTTATGTATGCGGCCCAGTGTCACACTAAACCATAACCAAAACAAAAGTACTACCCGCGCAATGCAAGTCGAAACATGTCCTGCCTGACGTTGCGGCGAGCGGGACGTCAACTATCGCTCCAAGGTCGCGGGCGCCGACACCAATCGAATAAAAAAAAAAGATCCGTATCCGTATCCGTAAACTAAGGTTATGTTCAATGAACATGTAAGTCTGGAACCAATTGCAGTTCAAGGCAATATTCTCGAGGTTGTTAAGGAGTATGTTTACCTCGGGCAAACTATGCAACTGGGTAAAAACAACTTCGATAAAGAGGCCAACAGAAGAATACAGCTGGGATGGGCAGCGTATAGGAAACTGCGTCTAGTCTTCACGTCGCCAATTCCACAGAGTCTAAAGACGAAAGTCTTCAATCAGTGCGTCCTACCCGTCATGACATACGGTGCCGAAACGTGGACACTCACTGTAGGGCTGGTCCACAAATTTAAAGTTGCTCAACGTGCTATGGAAAGGGCTATGCTCGGAGTTTCTCTGAAAGATTGAATTCGTAACGAAGTGATCCGACAGAGAACCAAAGTTATCGACATAGCCCACCGCATTAGCACGCTGAAGTGTCAATGGGCAGGCCATATAACCCGAAGAACCGATAACCGTTGGGGTAGACGAGTTCTTGAGTGGAGACCACGGCTCGGCAAACGTAGCGTGGGGCGTCCTCAGACTCGGTGGAGCGATGATCTTCGCAGGGCGGCTGGCAAGAGCTGGATGAGAGTGGCCGAGGATCGTGCTCATTGGCGTGCCATGGGAGAGGCCTATGTATGCAGTAGCGATGCTGTCGCGCGTTCGCATCGATACAGTCGCGATGCGGTCGCTAGCTGTGTACCCTCGCCCACATAACACGATTCAGTCGCGATGCAAACGCGATACCGTCGCGCTTCTGACTCGATGCAAACGCGATACCGTCGCGCTTCTGTCGCCACCCTCCCTCCGTTCCCTCCCCGATGTCGCCCGACACGGTCGCGCGTTTGCATCGATACAGTCGCGATGCTGTAGCGCGTTGGCATCGCTTCTATAGCGCGTTACAAATGCGACTAACGCGCGTTTCGTAAACGCGCGACAGCATCGCTACAAAAAGTCGCCGTGGGCGAGGGCTCTTAGAGTGTGTCCGGCATTCAGACTTGAGGAGAAGAGTACTTGGGGTATGGGTTCCATGCACAATGGCCTAGTCAATTGTTGGCTAACTGAGCCGTTATCAGACAAAGCAATCAGCATATACCATTGCATTGATATGTCCCTTGAATAGGGAATTGAGTAAGCGCCCATGAGGCTGACATCATCACCTGGAGTGTTCAAAGCCTCAACAAAAATAAGAAAAAAAACTTAAGTTTGCTGACTCACTAACAGCACCAATTCAACCCTACAGTGGGACAAATATATGTAGGTAGAGAAGAATCTAAATAGTACACCTTCTATGTATACAGATCCACGAGCGTACCCATACAGGGGAGAAGCCATACGTGTGCGAAGAGTGCGGCGCCGGCTTCCACCGGAAGAGCAGCTATCTCACTCACATGCCGCTGCACCTACCCGAGAAAACTGTTCAGGTACATAAACAACATACAAATATGATACTTTTAGGAACCAGAGAAGGATATGAAATAAAAAAAACCGGCCAAGTGCGAGTCGGATTCGCGCACTAAGGTTTCCATACCATTATCTATAAAAACGGAAAAAAACACGTTTTTTGTATGGGAGCCCCCATTATTTATTTTTAAAGTAAATATATAAATAAATATTCTGTGAATATTTCAAGCGTCTACCTGTTGCCGTTATCAATATCGAGCAAAAACAAGCAAAAAAATCACGTTTGTTGTATGGGAGCCCCTATAAATATTTATCTTATTCTGATAATACATCATCTGTGAAAATTTCAACTGTCTAGCTATCACGGTTCATGAGATACAGCGTGGTGACAGACAGACAGCGGAGCCTCGGTAATAGGGTCCCGTTTTACCCTTTGGGTACGGAACCCTAAAAACGAATTGTCAGGCTAGTTTACTTAATATTTCTCACTAAATACAAACTGAAACATGGATGCACAGAAAAACCCAGAAAAAAGACCAGCTCTGGTGTCCTCAGCATTCCGTGCTGCGTGCTTACCCCTACACCGAGTCCACCAGTGCTGAGGACTAGGGTACGATTCCCAGAGCTGGTCTTTTTTCTGGGTTTTTCTGAACAGACCGGAATAAAATAGATATTTAAGGGGGCTCCCATACAACAAACGTGATTTTTTTGCTCGATACTGATAACGGCAACAGGTAGACGCTTGAAATATTCACAGAATATTTAATTATGTATTTACTTTAAAAATAAATAATTAAGTTTAAATAAAACAAATATTTAAGGTGGGCTCCCATACAACAAACGTTTATATTTTTACCGTTTTTATAGATAATGGTATGGAATCCTGAACTGTCAGTCAATTGAAATTGCAAACAATGTAAACAAACCTTGTATTTAAAATGTCTTTAATTTCCATTTTCCCTCATCAAATACTGCTAAATCCGTGTGTTATTTAATCAATACTTACCACAACACTATCCTAAACCATTAAAACAATAAACAAGTGCTAGAATATGGATATTTCATTAAATGTTTTATTTACATTGTTCGCAATTTCAATTGACAGCGATTATACGTGCGCGAGTCCGACTCGCACTTGGCCGGTTTTTTGTTTATCTAATATATAAAAATCTCGTGTCACGGTGTTTGTTATCGAACTCCTCCAAAACGGCTTGACCGAGTTTTATGACACTTTTTTCTGTAATTTATTGAATCAGGCGTTACTTTGCGGAGGTCCA
Source organism: Archips xylosteana (assembly GCA_947563465.1). Lineage (NCBI taxonomy): Eukaryota > Metazoa > Arthropoda > Insecta > Lepidoptera > Tortricidae > Archips > Archips xylosteana. Next base: position 1,927,594 of record OX387370.1, read on the forward strand.
TATTAATGAACTAAAACAATTACTTTGCTCACCCGCGACCTTTCGCGCGGTGGTGGTGGTGGAAAGGTCGCGGGTGAGCAAAGTAATTGTTTTAGTTCACTTTTTTCTGTTTTCGGTAGGTCTGAGAACAGGTCGTAGGCTATTTTTTATACACCTATACTTCGCAGACGGAGTTGCGGGCAACAGCTGGTATATGTATACAGGGCGGTATCTAAGACGTAATACAAAATTATATTCTCTAGATCCACTCATGATTACGATCTACTTATTATGGGACAAACTTCGAAAACGTAAACAAAATCGACGTCGCCATACAAATTGCGAAACCAGTTGATTGCTTTTAGTATGGGAGGCTCAATTTTTTTCTACCGATTTCGATATTACTCCCACAATAAAAGTTGATCGTAATCATGAGTGGATCCAGAAAATATAATTCTGTATTAAGTACGTCTTAGATGTCACCCTGTATATTAAGTATAATATAAATAACTATATTAAGTGTTTTTTTTTGTTTACAGTGCGACGAATGCCCCGCCATGTTCAAGTCTGTCACTCTGATGCATATTCACAAGAGCAATTCGCATCGACGCCGACAAAAAGCTATGAACATGAGCACCGTTAATAATATATGGATTAAATAAACATACATGTGTTTCACTGTCGGGTTAGATCAATTTACCAGAATCGTTATTTAAGAATAAGAATTTGCTTTATTGCCACAAAACAAAACAAAGAACAATGAACAAAACATTTACAAATAAAAAAAAATACAATAATTTAGAAACTTTTGAGGCAGTACCTTAGGGCCTACGCTGTTTCTGATCATGGTGAACGACCTTCCCGATGCGGTCCGTGATGCTGAGTGTCTTCTTTTTGCTGATGACCTTAAATTATTCCGAGGCATCAGTAGTGCGGTGGATAGCATGTCATTGCAGAGTGACATTGATGCTGTTATGGAATGGAGCATGTTAAATCAACTTCGTTTTAATATAGTAAAGTGCAAGATGATCACATTTTCACGCAAACGTTCTCCGCTTCTGGTCGACTACTGCTTGGCTGGTTCCACCTTGGAGAGAGTAGAGGAAGTTAGAGACCTTGGCTTAACTTTGGATGATAAATTTGACTTCCACAAGCACATAATAAATATTTGCAAGAAGGCAAGTAAAATCTTGGGATTTGTTATGAGGGTATCCAAGCAATTTCATGTTGGTGTCGCTAAGGTCCTCTACAGTGCTTATGTCCGTAGCAAGTTGGAGTATGGGGCTGTTGTGTGGGATCCTTATGAGGACAAATACGCAGTCATTATTGAAAAACTGCAACGTAAATTTGCTCGCTGGTTATATAAAAAATCCTATGGATATTATCCCTATCTTTACCCCTCCGCATTTGTTTTGGGTATGGTTGGTCTTGAAACACTTGAGCTGAGAAGGAGGCTTCTTTTGCTCACCTTCTACCTATCAGTTGTACACCACCGAGTGAATAGTCCAACATTATTAGAGAAAATTGGGTTGATAGTGCCGAAGAGACTGCCTCGGGACGCGGCGGGGGCCGTGGCGCCGCGCCGCCGGCCGCGCCTGCTGAGCGTGCCATGCTGCCGCACGGTGTCTACGCGAAGCATGCGCCTACTATGCGTGTTCTTTCGCTACTTAATTCTATGCTCGCTCAGCACGCTGACGCTGACATGTTCGCTGATCGCTTTGCCTGCCTCTGTGGTATTGCAAGGCAATTTCTTTTTACCTAAACATTGTATTTTTTTTTTTGTTTCCCTTTAGATTGACATTAATTTAATTTCGTTTTATAAGTTTTTCTATTGTGCACTGACATTGTTTGTTATTATTAAGAATTTGAATCTAGTATGTAAGTGACTTGGTGTTAAACTGTAAACTTGCACTATTAATTGAATGAATAAATAAATAAATAAAAGGTCCCAGTCTCAGCATGTGCTGGACAGACAGTCCAGCGCTGGTTTTCAGCCTGGGACTTTGGGCAGGATATAATAACAATACTCTTTGGGGCAGGGTCGGCTGCAGACCCGACGAGAGACAGTGCAGCCGTGTTTAAAGTACCAACAGAAAAATATTGACATTTATGAAAATTGTGGAAGAACCGAAAAGTAAATGAGTAGAAAAAAACAAAAAACAATCACGGTAAAAAAAAAAAAACATAAAAAACCAGTAACATGCCATTGAAGAATAATAATAACAATAAATTAAATATTTCTGCTTGTGTGTGCCGGTGTTTACATGTGTGTGCGTGAGTGTGTGTCTGATTTTGCGTGTGCGTATGTGAGTATGTGTCTGTGTGCGTACGTGCATGCGTGGCTGTGTGCGTACTCTGCCACAATCCTTAGTTAAGATTAAGAGAAGAACTCCTATGTATTTCCTAGCAGTAAGACTCAATTGTCAACTCAACAATATAAACAGTTCCTGCGGGTTAGCGAGCTTCAAATTCTTCACAGATGGAGTCGCGGGCTGTTGCAGTATGCAGGTTAGAAAAAAACAAAAATTGCTGTCAAACTGTTTATTATCCAAATGATTTGCAATAATTATAAATTAAACAGCACAACACAAGATTCTTAGCACGATTTTTACATTGTATATTATGGGTAGTTTTCAAAATATTTGTACCCATTTAAGGGATTAAATTAAAAACAAAATTGAATTAATTACCTGTGAGTCACGAAAGTTAGTCATACAAAGTATATGGGTAACTCCATTACTCACAGGTAATTAATTAAATTTTGTTTTTAATTTGTCCCTTAATTGCTTTGATCAATTATAACTGAAGATACACATTGCCGAACAAAATCCCCTTCAAAGAATGTCCGAACTTTTTTATTTGTTTGCATAACAATAAAATCATCACCTACACAGAAATTTGAACCTAGTCTTTACTTCATTACAGTCGAATTTCGGTTGACACTTGACAGCTAAACTTGACAATTTCACGCAACGTACTGAGAAAAAAGAAGGCCACTTTTATCAAAGTGGCGCTCATTTGGCTCGGACATTTTCGGGCGCGCGACTGTGGATCTACAGTTATAATTGATCAAAGCTTAATTGGGTACAAATATTTTGAAAACTACCCTTATATCTATCTTACAAGATTAGAGTTTCAATATTACTGTACTTTAATTACATATAAATTTAGCTTAGAATCGACAGCATAGTATTCAAAAGGTTTTAAATACACAACATAAATTTATTTACATTTGTACAATAGGCTAGAAGACTAAAAAAACTGTTTAGTCCGTCAGTTAGATTATTAAAAAATATTGTACACGTATTTTTTCTTTTGTTTGACAAACAAAAAATGAGGAGGATACAGTGCTTAGAAGTTTCGAGTGACGTCACTATATGGTTCAAATTTTACCTAAGGGTGACGTCACAAGCCCCCACTCCGGAAGTTTGATGATCTATATCTTTGTCGTTTTTTTAATAATTTGGTAAACCAAAAAATACGTGTCTCATATTTTCCCATAATCTAACTGACGGACTAATTAGAATGACAAATTTTTAACCCAGTCGTCATCCCTATAGCTGTTTTGTTTTTTTTTTTATTTTTTTATTAATATTTAGTTTATGTATTATTTAAATTATATTAAAACCTTGGCCAAAAATACAAAAAATAAAACAATAAATTTATAACTTAAGACTAGCCTAAGTGCAGTCAAAAAGTCCCCCACGAGTTGTCCCTGGCGCAAAGGTACCCATCACACTGGCCGCGTTACCACGTTGAATGGCGATGGACAACCTTTGCACCAGGTACGAACCCGCACGGGCGTCGGATCCCCTTTCCCTGATGCGACGTCCCACTTCCCTAATAAAGGCAATAGCCTCCGACCCCCAGCACCCAGTAGTTTCAAAGGCAACTGAATATTTTTCCCGCTTGTTGTTGTTGTTTTGTTTTGTGTTAATAACTGCTAGGATAGGTTTTGGATGAAACCAAATTTGAAAAAAAGATCGGCAAAACCAGTGAAGCTAAAAGGCTTGTTTATAATTAAAAATACGTCTTGCTTGCGGGTCGCAACCCAGGCTGATGTTTAACTCAAACTCTTTATTGCATTCAATGTTCTCATAAAGATCTTAAAAAATAGGTACAGCTTCAACATTTATCTAATATATAAAAATCTCGTTTAAGTTTATAAATTGATAAATGGAGATGTATTGAATTAAAATTATAATAATTGTATTTGAGAACTATATTTGGATAAGATAAGATGTATAGACAGAATTGGGGATGTCTATTTTTTTGCAATGTATAGAAAATCGAAAACCATTTCGAGATAAATGCTTTTTGAATCGTTTTCTATAGTTATTTAATTTTAATATTATGTAATGAATTTATTATATAACAAATAAGCAATGAACTTCATTTGACATTGGTGTAAATTGCGTGACCGGTTCAAGTCGTACTTTATTCTGTGCGGTTAGAATTCTTCACAATTTACGCGTGGATTATACTACGGAGTTTGATTTGGACCCGCTGTCTGACATCTAGCACTTTGTCAATGCCAGTAAAGTGACATAGTGTATAGTGTACCACTACGCAAAAAATAATTAAAGGGGTTGCCTTATCGTAAGCATTTAGATAGATTTTGAAATTTGGCATTGTGGAAGCCCTCAATTATAATCTGACGTCATCAACTAAAATAGTTTCAATAATTAATTTTGAAAAAAGTAGAGAACTAAATGACAAAATATTGAAATTAGTTTCTTATAATTGACTTTTCTATACAAAAAAAAATATAAAAACCACTGGTAATTTTTTTTAGACATTCCCAATTGACATAAACAATAATGGTTGCTATAGATATTAAAAACTAGTAAATTAAAAATAAAATATTGTCTTTGACATATTCCGGGGCCCAAAAGTAAAGGAACCCCATTTGTATTACCTTAATAAAAATATAACACTCCTTTAGTGAAGAACATAATATAATATGTAAACTACATTAATCTACTTAGGTACAAACAACCGCAAAACAACTTATTCTAATGGTAAGACGACTATTTTTGACACTGCACGAGAATGCAATTTGCCATCGGAAGTCTGTACCTCAACAACCCTAACCTTATTGTCATTGCCGCTATGGATTTTTACTATCCTACCCATAGGCCAATGAAGAGGAGGGGTATTAGAATTCACTAATAGTACTAATGAACCTTCCTTAAGATTGGGCAATGTCTGGTGTTTGTTACCGAACTCCTCCGAAACGGCTTGACCGATTGTTACGAAACTTTTTGTCTTTAATCGGTAGGCCTGAGAATAGGTCGTAGGCTATTTTTTATACCCCTAGGTTTGTATGGCAAAACAACGTTTGCGGGGTCAGCTAGTTACATTATATTATTACTATTCTAGTTTCTATGAACTATACAATATATTCCAATTTAGCCTTAAAATATTAAGAAATATGGCAGCAAAATATAATTAAATTTTAAAACATTGGGCCCATCCATTGGCACCAAGTCACAAATATATCATTTCAAATTAGTAAGTACATTTTATTTCTGAAATTTGTCGATAATTTGATGATTTTGTTTTAAACAATTTCAAGGTATCCTATTGTCTCGCCTCATTCGTTTTTCATTTAATTCTTATTTCGTCTCATTCTGTATTTGTCACTCATTCTTTATTCGTCTTATTCGCTATCCGTTATTATCCTATTTGGTCAAATTCTGTAACTTATTTCCCTCTTGATAAGTTTTATTAGTTTTTCGTCACCGTCTTCCTTGGAATCGTTCGTCGTTCTTCCCTTTCGTTTTTTGTCCCATTTACTTACGAACATTTATTTGTCGATATAGACAGAACAGTAACTAGTACATGGAAAATGTTTTGGATGCTAAAGGAAGTTCTGAAAGGTGGTTTGTCACTACAACTAAAGAGAAAAGTAATGGATACATGCGTCTTACCTTCACTAACATACGCTTGCCAAACCTGGAAATTTACTCGACGGGTGAAAAATAAAATAACAACTTCTCAGCGGAGTATGGAGAGAAGCATACTGAAAATAAGAAAAATTCACAAAATACGTCACACCACCATACGACAGAAAACAAAAGTAAAATAAATAAATAAATAAATATTAGGGGACAATTTTAGACGACCAGATGGCCTAGTGGTTAGAGACCCTGACTATGAAGCTTGAGGTCCCGGGTTCGATTCCCGTGTCGGGGCAGATATTTGTATGAAAAATACGAATGTTTGTTCTCGGGTCTTGGGTGTTTAATATGTATTTAAGTATGTATCTATCTATATAAGTATGTTTATCCGTTGCCTAGTACCCATAACACAAGCTTTGCTAAGCTTACTTTGGGACTAGGTCAATTGGTGTGAATTGTCCCGTGATATTTATTTATTTATTATTTATTTAATCTTACACAAATCGACCTAGTCCCAAACTAAGCAAAGCTTGTACTATGGGTACTAGACGACGATAAACATACTTATATAAATAAATAAATACTTAAATACATAGAAAACATCCATAACTCAGGAACAAATATTCGTGCTCATCACACAAATAAATGCCCTTACCGGGATTTGAACCCAGGACCTCTTGCTTCGTAGGCAGGGTCACTACCAACTAGGCTAAAGCGGTCGTTAAGTCATTGATGCGTTGTCCTACGCTCAGAAGTTAAAGTGGCGATGGGCGGGCCACGTAGCCAGATTGACCGATGACCGCTGGACGGGACGAATAACATCATGGCCGGGACCCACAGGGACTAGAAAACGAGGCAGACCGATAGCGAGATGGGCAAACGACATCACCCAAGTAGCAGGCATACATTGGATGAAAGACTAAAGATAGAGATTACTGGTCTTCACTGGAGGAGGCCTTTACCTTCACAGGAGGGGTTCTAGCAGGAGCGTTATTTTTTATTTTTTGAATTAAGTGTAAACGTTAAATTTATTTATTGTTAATTAATACTCAGAACTATTTTATTTTTATTGATTTTCTTTATTGACATTATATTAAAAACCGGCCAAGAGCGTGTCGGACACGCCCAAGATAGGGTTCCGTAGCCATTACGAAAAAATCAAGTAATATTTTTCTAAGGATTTCGTATGTGTACGGAATCTTCCAAGTTAGGTATCGTCAATACTTTGAAAAAAGCTCGTACTTATCTCAAAATCGTTAATCTGGCAAAGTGAACTTTATTACGCGCATATCAAGGTTCAGTTTTGTTTACATGCTGATTTGAGATACGAGTTTTTCAAAGTAGTGACGGTATGTTTAATACCTTAGGCTACTATTTACTCTTAAACTACAAATAATTCCCAAGCAATCTTAGCCGCTATAATTTTCCTTGTAAATTTAATATATTTACTACCATTTTAAATTTTTTCAAATTTTTCTACCCAACAGTTTAGATTTTAGAGAGGGGCGGGGGGGGGGGGGACGGTCGATTTTAATGAAAATTTTCACTTTAAAGTTGAATATTTCGCAAACAAATCACTGAATACAAAAATCATGTAAGCAACCCCCCAATGGTTTTAAAAGACCTATCCAACGATACCCCACACTATAGGGTTAGTCGAGAAAAAAAAATCACCCCCACTTTACGTCTATGGGAGGTACCCGAAAAAAAATTTTTTTAGTTTTTTTTATTTAACCACTTTGTCGGCGTGACTAATATATATATTCATGCCAAATTGCAGTTTTCTAGTACTAACAGTCTCTGAGCTTAGCCGCGGACAGACAGACAGACAGACAGACAGACGGACAGATATGGCGAAACTATAAGGGTTCCTAGTTGAATACGGAACCCTAAAATGAATGCATGTAAATTAATTTTAAAAATTTAAATATTATATGTTCTGCTAATAATTTGTTGTTAACTGCTAGAAATAAAAGGCTTTTTTATTTTTTTTATTTTATTTTTATTTTATTTACCAGCACCGAACTAATTTTGCGAATAATTAAATGAGACAAAGACGAAAGGGAAGAACGACGAATGAGTCCAAGGAAGACCGCGACGAAAAACTAATAAGACGTATCAAGACCAAAAAAGATAGTGACGGATAGCGAACAAGACGAAGACGGAATACAGAATGAGACGAAATAAGAATTAAACGAAAAACTAATGGGGCGAGATAATAGGATACCAATTTCAAGAATAAACCGTCTCTTAACCATTTCTACAATTGTGAGCGAAAAAAAACAAGCCTTGCTGTTTTATCAACTTATGTTGCCCTAGTGAATGACTAGATAACTAAGACTCATTTCTGACTCGTCTATTGCACACGTTGCAGTTACTGTTTCTCATCTGTGTGTATCACTTTATGACGAGTCAACATTGCTTTAACTCGAAACCGTTCGTTGCACACGTCACAACCGAACGGTTTCTCACCCGTGTGTATTCGCATATGAGCAGTCAACACAGCGATCTGTGTAAACAGTCTGTTACACACGTCGCACCTGTGTGGTTTCTCACCTGTGTGAGTCCGTTTATGAGTAGTCAACGTCCATTTAGCTCTAAACCGTTTATTACAAACGTCGCAACCGTACGGTTTCTCATCCGAGTGTACCCGTTTATGTCTGTTCAACATCACTTTAGCTGTAAACCGTTTGTTACACACATCGCAACTGTACGGTTTCTCGTACGTGTGCTGTCTTGCGTGATCGATTAGATGTGGTCGTTGTTTAAAGCGTTGGCCGCACGTATCGCAGCCAAAGGGCCTCTCACCTGTGTGTAACCGTTCATGCTGTGTCAACGTAGTTTTTGTTCTATACCGTTTGTTACACACAATGCAACTGTACGGTTTCTCACCTGTGTGAATCAGTTTATGGCTCGTCAACGACGCTTTCGCTGCAAACTGCTTGTTACACACATTACAGCTGAACGGTTTCTCACCCGTGTGCTGTCTTTTGTGATTTTTCAAGTGCGATTGCCGTGTAAATCGTTGGTCACACACATCACAACCATAGGGTCTCTCACCTGTGTGCAATTTTATATGTTGTGTCAATGTAAATTTGACTCTAAACCGTTTATTACACACGCTGCAACTGTGCTGTTTCTCATTAAAGTGTGTGCCTATATGTCTAGCCAACGCCGATTTGTCTGTAAAAAGTTTGCTACATACATCGCAACTATATAGTTTCTCAGTTGTGTGTGTAAGTATATGCCTGGTCAACTTACTCTGTTGTGAAAACTGTTTGCTGCATATTTTGCAACTGTGTGGTTTCTCGTGTGTGTGCGTTTGTACACCCGATTGATTAGCTGACTGCTTGTTACTAGGATGGGGCTGGTAGCTCACGGGCACTTCCCAGGACTTGTTCCCCACTTCGCAGTGCACTGGCTTCAGCTTGGATGGTGATAGACTGTGACTTGGCTCACAATCACGGCTCACATACAATGGCTTGTTGTGCTGGTCTCCCACTGGAGGTTGCTCCAACACACTGAACCCACTCCTGACCCCATCCGCAGGGCAGGTATGTGGGCACTCAGGTGTGGCATCGGCTTCACCAGCTGCCTTTGACTCGTTTATGTTCTCCACTTTGATGGTCAGCACATCTAAAAACAATATCACAGAAATACTGTTAAATTACTTGCCAGAAATACAACTGACCTATATTTCATACTAAATACAAACTGAAATATAGATGCACAGAAAAAACCCCAGAAAAAAGACCAACGCTGGGAATCGAACCCAGGTCCTCAGCATTCCGTGCTGCGTGCTAAACCCCTACACCACCACTGGTCTAGAAATTAGGCACGAATCTTTCCTATACATCATACATTTCAGTCTGCTAAATTATCACTTTATGCAGTGACAAGCGCACGTCTATGTTACACCCTCTATCGAGAGATTTCAACACTCCTTCGGAACTAACTGCTCACCTGGACAAGAGATGGCGCTACTGTGCAACTTTAACCAAGTTAGCTATGTTATGAAGTATCTTTTTGTATTTATTTTTTCAACTTCATTTCTTATTACTTTTACGGTCATCCCGTGAAATCATATATTTCATACTAAATACAAACTGAAATATAGATGCACAGAAAAAACCCCAGAAAAAAGACCAAAGACTTGTAATTGTAATTAAATCTGTAAGGTCTAAGATAGAACTTGTTAGGTTAGGTTAGGTCACGGACAGTGACCACTAGGAATTACACGACCGTGAAGGTTAAGTGAGTTTATTTAACTAGTAAATTGTACAAATCAGTGTCATAAGGTAAACTATTTATTTGCAATAGCTGTTGCGTGTGAGACGCCGCGTCAGCGCTAAAAGTAGTACAAACTCGTACAAAATCCAAAGAAGGGATTGTGACATGGTGCCAAACAAGCTGGTAGCATTCTCACATAGAATAGCAAGGCAATAGCTTGAGAGAGGTAGCTGCCACCCTTTTGGCATAGAATTGTATTTTATCTTTTTGTTTAATGCAATCATGTTCTCATTTCATTTGCTGTAGATCTCGATGAAATATATGTATAACAATGTAGATGATGCCATAACAACAGGGACATACATATTGTGAATTTTAAAGCACTGCATAGGAATGATAAGAAGTTGACTTTCGTCACAGAATATATAATAGTACTAACGTACAGAATGGACACGCTCCGCCCCGCACCGATTCGAGTTACCCCACCCCTCAAGGCGCAGATTGCCGGACCCCGCTGGAATCCAGAAGAGTGCGCGCGCGATGTATGTAGGCGTACGCGTGTACAGACGTCGTCATGCTTATGTAGATTCAAGAACGCGTATTTTGTACGTCGTGTCCGCCGTGTGCTTTCGTTCTGAGTGGTACAGCTATGTTCCAAGGATGCTATTTTTATTATTATTATTTAAAATAAAACTCTAGCAGCTTATTGAGCTGATACCAAAACAAAATAAACTATTTCCCTGGATATCACTTTCTTGTTCCAGAAAATAACTTTGAAAGACTTTATAAATATTTCCTCACATATTATTGATTTTTCAACCTTAATAGTTGTATAGCTTACTGTTTATTGAATTATTCATGTCCTGCTGCACCTGATCAGGTCCAATTACTAATTCGTCTTTGATTTGGTGTCCGGCGTACAAGCATGCCGCGGCCGTGTCGTTCACACCGCACTCGGCCCAATCTGGCTCGATCTTCACCATCACAGGCTCGCACTTCACAGTCACGCTGCATGATCGCGCCGACTGATCCGCGTCGGAAGACTCCATGTCACGAATGTGATGAGTTTTCCCCGGCAGCAGTATCTTTTACCAATATTATAACAAAAGCAAATACAACCATCAAACAGTTCCGAAACAGACTGTAATAACGCGATTTCTACTTATAAAATTACAAAAGAAACGCGAAAAATTCGAGATATTATAGTCTATTTACTATGCTACTGAATTGGTATTGAATTATTGAATAAACTGACAGAACAGCTGACTTTTTTTCAATTTTTTAGTGCGTTTAGTTAACCTTATTTTTTAAAACGTCACGGCGTTGGCTAATGAACAGAAGATTTAAATAAGCTAGTAGCGCCATCTATGAATGAGTAGCGTCACGACAGCAACATTTTTTTTGCATTTGCATACGTTGGCTAATGAACAGACAGATTTAAATAAAAAAAGTAGCGGCATGTATCAAAAGTAACATACACTAAGTTGTAAAAGAAGCATAGGGTAAAGAAAATAACTTTTCATTTAAAGAAAAATGCGTATTTTGCCAGTAATATTTTGCACGTAGAGATCGAAGAATGACAGTTTGAATCAATTATTAGGCCGCGGATTATATTTATCATAATAATAATAATAAGCATAAGAATCTGATAATATTTCTTAAAAATATTCATTAAATTACATTGGTCTTGCGACTGTATAGGCTTAGTTCCTTTGTCTTATCCCTGAACAAAACGAACAAAAAAAACTTAACAACAACAATTTTGGGCTTTGACCGGCTAGTTGATATGAATGGGCTTTATTTGTTTTGTTAGTTAGATCACGTTTTGATATAATTGTCATTGTAAATTACGGGGACGATTAAGCACAAAAACCGTGTATCAATAACATAATATTATTATATTAAGACCCGCATTCCGTTTTCTAACGACGCGGAATAGTCGAGAGTGGTTATGACTGCGCAGTACGAGCCTATAAATGAGTTATCAAATTCCGTAAGTAAAAAATCGAACACAACACAGCGCAAGTGCTTAGAACAAATAAACGTAAAATAGCGGTTAGTGAACAAAGAATACAAATAAACGACAATAACGCACGACGTGAAAATTTAAGTCCTTATGGTAGGGTAATAACATTAGGGTTTGAATTTTCTGGTCGTATATTATTGTCATTAATTAAAGGTCGTATTTTAACCGTACACATAAAATTAGATGCTTTTTGACTAGTATTGTGTGTTACATAAATATTTAAAAATTGAAGTGGTCCACTGATATGTTCCTTTAATAACTTCTTGACTACAATGTTTTTTTAGTGATTCTATAAATTAACTAGCCGAACCAGCTAACGTTAACGTTTTTTGTCATATTATAGTATAAAAAATAGCCTACAACCTATTCTCAGACCTACCAAATACAGAGGAAAAAGCTTCATAAAAATTGGTCAAGCCGTTTCGGAGGAGTTTGATAACAAACACCGTGACACAAGATTTTTAAATATTAGAGAGAGATAAAGTACCTACTCACTAACAAAAAAACCAGTCTTGAGAAAACAGTTAATTACTTTTGAGTGTAATTCAATACACTCAAAAGTTATTATTAATTTATAGAATCACTAAACACACAAAAGATATTTTTTATTTATGAATTTTTGGTTTTATGCTCAGTTTTTATTTTGCTTATATTTATAAATTCTACATAAATTTAACCCTTTCATCGCCACGCCTCGACAAAACGTAAACCTGCTTTGAATCTTATGTCATTGTGCCAAGGTCACTTTGACACTGTACTTTGTGACCTATATATGTGTCGTTGGCGTCGAAAAGGTTAAATACCTTTAGGTTAGGTTATTTAAGTATCTGTAAATATGTATATTTAGTTTGTATTTATTGTTAAAGCGGCTTCAGTAATACAATAAAAACTTGCAGTAAGCCGACGATTTAGTGACCTTTTAACACATTCGCTGCCACGTATTGCTACGCGCTACGCTCGTAGCCCGTAGCAGCGTTTTCCCGCTTTGTAGCGAAAAGTGCCTACGAACGGAGAACTCCACTGTGGCGTTCCCGGCACTGAATGTGTTAAATTTGTAGCCTGTGTGTAAGGGTACTATGCCATAACATAACACAAGCTGAGATAAGTTTGAGACTATATCAATTAGTGTCAATTGTTCCATGACTTATTTATTTAATTAAGAAACTAATTCATAACAAAAAAAATCATAAATAATAACTACAAATATCAGGAAAAAAAATTTTCGAATTTGATAGATTACAATTTAAATTAAACATTGTAAAAACTCTTTTACAGTATTAAACAGGAGTGGTGAAGACTCGTGCAAACTGAAGCCAGCGGTCCGAGTCGGGGACATCCCTGCATCATCAGCCACAAGCTGCCATTTAAGCTCAGGAGCTGTTCTGTGAGCCTCGAGCGCATCCTTGTGGAAGACTTGCCCACATGCAACACTTAACTCAAGACCTTTGCTTGTAAATCAATTCTAAGCAATCACAGTTGCGCACATACCAAAGAAGACTAATTTTTATACCTGTAATAATGCCATAACATATTTTAAATGTCTTATATGTGACAAAAAATATATGCATGAGAGTCGTTTGACAAAGCATCTAACTACACACAGTGTAAAAACATGTAATGAGGTACTGTTACATGCTTCCGATGATACTGAAACTGTATATGCTCAAACATCTCATTCTGACAATGTTTCCAAGTCACAATATAGTAATATGTCTTACATGGGTTCTCATAGTGAGGATCCAAGTCTAGATTATTGTAATATTTCTTCCAAACAGTTAGCTCTACATCAATGTCATAACTCCTTAACATTTAATACCTGTATTGTGAGCCTTGACCGCTTCCAAATGGAATCCTTGCCGACATGCAAAACTTGTCTTAAAACCTTTGTTTGTGAGTCAAGTCTTACGAAACACAGCAACACACATGTAGTAGAGGAGGATGTACAACAATACAAACAGAAAATGGATTTAAATAAACACTTAGCTGATCACAATGTGAAAGAGGGTGATGAACTATTTAAAACAACGGAAGAAACACAACTCGGTAAGACACGATTAAGGGATCAATCTGCAGCTGCTGAGGTTGCGAAAGAGACTGGTGAAATACTATTTGTAAACACAGAAGAATCACAATTTAGCGATCAATCTGCACCTGATCACAATTCAAATGACGGTGATGAACTATCTATGACCACAAGAGAAACACAATTTAGTAAGACAGAATTTAGAGATCAATCTGCAGCTGATCTAGTCGTAGAAGATATTGATGCTGAACTATTTGCAAACATAGAAGTAAGACATTTTATGGATCAATCTGCAGCTGACCCCGACGTATATGAAAGTGATGAAGAAATATTCATAACCACAGGTGAAACACAACTCAGTAACTCACGAGTTAGCGATCAATCTGCAGCTGAGAAAGTCGTAAAAGAGACTGGTGAAGGACTATTTGTAAACACAGGAGATACAGTTGATACAGTTGATGACGACGACGGTGAGAATTCGCACAAATGCGACAGATGTACGAAAGGGTTTCCAAACTTGTCCGAATTAGCTAGGCACAGGAACTTGCATACTAGTGAGAAATCATATTCCTGTAATGTGTGTATGAAACAATTTTCAGGAAAATCAGCATTGAACAATCACAATAAATCGCACACAGGTGAAAATTTGTACCATTGCGACATATGTGCGAAAGCATTTTCACGGAGGAAGGGATTAAATAGACACAGGAAGATTCACTCAGGCGAGAAACCGTTTTCCTGCAATGTGTGTAAGAAAAAATTTACATCAAAGGCATACTTAAATAGTCACAGTAAATTGCACACGGGTGAGAAATTGTTCACTTGCGATGTGTGTGAAATGCAATTTATACGGACGGGCGCGCTGGCTGCGCACATGAGAAGACACGTAGAGGGAAAACCGTATCGTTGTGAAGTGTGTGACAAACAATTTTTACTTAAACGTCATTACGATAGCCACAATAAAATGCATATGGGTGAGAAATTGTACAGTTGTGATATATGTGCGATAGGATTTGCACGGAAGAAAGGACTGGTTGTGCACAGAAAGACCCACACAGACGAGAAACCGTATTCCTGTGATTTTTGTAATATAAAAATTCGAACAAAAACTGTTTTGATGAATCACATGACATTGCACACGGGTGAGAAAAAGTACAAATGCGATCTATGTGCTAAAGCATTTGCATGGAAAGGGGGTTTAACTAGGCACAGGATGCTTCACACAAACGAAAAACCGAGTTCCTCTGATGCGGGTAAGAAATTGCACAGTTGCGATAAATGCGAGAAAACATTTACACAGAAGAAAGAATTAGTTAAGCACAGAAGGAGTCACACAGACGAGAAACCGTTTTCCTCTGATGTGTGTAAGGAACTCTCAGAAAAATCTTTAGGTTCTCATAATAGAGTACATCCGGGTGAGAAATTGCACAGTAGCGATATACGTGAGAAACTTGCACGGGAGGATGGTCTGGCGGAGCATGGAGGGAATCAGACAGACCTGAAGCCTTTTTCTCGTGACGCCTCCGAGAAAAAGTTCACACAGCGTGCCAGTTCGCAAGACACAAGCACCCGCCGTTGTATTTTGTGCGAGAAGGAATTCACACATGCGATAAGTCTCGACCCTGTCAAAATTCACACAGGCGAGAAACCTTATCGCTGTGACGTTTGTCAAATGTGGTTTATGAAAAAGCAAAATTTGATAATGCATTTACGAAAGCACACTCATTTGTATTATTGCGACGTGTGTATAAAACTATTTGGGGTAAAGAGTTGAGGTCGATTTGCCGCGTCAGACTAAATAATATTCTTCCATCTATACAGTTTAGTTTATATTAAAGCTCTACCGAGCTTTTGGCGCATTTATTGCATTCCCTTGCTGTATCATTACTAGCAAAGCTTTAGATCTGAAATTCATGTGTAAGATATTTGAGGATTCACTCTAATGACCAGTGTTTTTCGAAACACGATTACTTGTAGTTCGCTCGATAGAATATAAATCCAAAGTCGTCTCTAAAAAATAAAATAATTTCTTAGCACGACGTAAATACTGCACGGCAGGTCATGACTTTTGAACGTTAATAAAACGAGATGTTTTCTAGGGCGCAGTGTTGCTACATTTTTAAAATATGTATTTATTTTAGTGACACGATGAAAATACCTAAATACACGCGCAATACCAAACTATCTTGAGCCATTGTGCTTCCCCCTTGTCCGATAGGTAGTTGCGTTAGTTCTCCTTCGGGCATCGGACGGGGAACTCGGCTTTGATTCTAGCCGCTCTCACGCACACATACACGAGTGCAAAGAATACCTGAAATCGATTAGCGCCAAAAGCTCGGTAGGGCTTTAGAAGTTGCCCAGTGTGAATCTCCCCATCACCCCTTTCACTACTGCTCATGACTCCTGAATCATCCTGTATATTTATTTTTCTTGATATACTAAGTTAGTTGTATATAAATATGGTATAGTATAGTTATAATTAATTGTAAATCAGACGTGTAATTAGTAAAGGTGATTATAGAACTTTAAGGAGTTTCATTTACGACACTACTTTTCCAACAATTTTTTTTTCTGTTTTTCCGATGGTTTAAGGGCACCCACAGAGCACATTATACAGGGTGTTTGGTAGCTACGTGCAAAGCTTTAAGGGGGTGATAGCCGAGGTATTTTAGCCGAAATTTGATATTTTTTTTAAATTGAAGACTTAGAAATTTTAGGAAAATACCCAGAATTTGATAGTCACGAGTCAATATTGCCCCAATGAGCGTTAATTTGGAAACCAAATCTTTTATTTCGGATAGTTTAATGTGTATTGGACCAAATGAAATAATTTTTAAGTGTCTTTCTTGCCACAAAAACAAAATGGAGGCATTAGAAATTACTAAAAATGTCTTAGGTTGGAACAGAGTAATTTATCTGTGCCATAAAAAATTTAAAAATAAACCTTGAAATGTTCAAACAATTTTAGAAACATGCCTGTTTATTGTTCTTTCTTTTAAGGTATCACTCATTGACATTGCTTGCTAAATCTGAGATAAAAAGTAAAAACCAAACTCAGGGAGCACTCGCTAAGAATGAACTAGTCTTGAAATTTTACTAGTAAATAACATGTGAAAAAGACAAGTCTACGTCATTTTTCTGTGCCATATTTAAAATTTCCAAATTAACGCTCATTGGGGCAATATTGACTCGTGACTATCAAATTCTGGGAATTTTTCTAAAATTTTTAAGTCCTCAATTTAAAAAAAAAAAAAAATTTCGGCTAAGACATATATAGCTAAAAATGTTCAAAAATACCTTGGCTATCACCCCCTTAAAGCTTTGTACATAGCTACCAAACACCCTATATAGGAGGATAGAGATATCACTCTATTTAACGGCACAACGCCGTCTAACGCAAATTCCCGTAACTACTATTAGGACCACCTATAATATCAAGGACCAATAATCACACGTACCAATACCAGCCCTGCTGTGCCACTGCCCATGGGCCACTGCCACAGCTTTTTTGAAACTAGAATTTAAAGTTGTTTTCATCTATTTTCTACATGATTTGATAAATAATATCGCCATCTAGTGCAAATTGACGGAACGAAATGATGATGACGGCAACTTTTAGTTTACGATAGTTGTATATCCCTTAATAGACCCCATTTATTGGAGCATAATACCACAGAATCAAATGCAGCTATCGAATGCATACCTGAAACATGGATGCACAGAAAAAGACCAGCTCCGGGAATCGAACCCGGGAAAAATCCCAAGCACGGTATTCTGAGGACCCGGGTTCGATTTTCGGAGCTGGTCTTTTTCTGTGTATCCATGTTTCAGTTCGTATTTAGTATGAAATATTTAACTTAATATAACATACTTTTCATGCTTTAACCAGATCGGTGAAGGTCGTTGTATACTCGGATCCTCGGCTATAGTGTTATACAAGCTTTTATTTAGTTTCACCTGTCCCAATGTTTGTCTGTATTTAAATCTTGAAAGCTAAATTTGACCCACTTCCCAATTGAGCTGAAATTTTGCATGCATGTGTAAATCAGGTTGACAACCAAAGCAATATTATTGTAACATGGAGCTGAGTTATTAGCTTCAGCGGTTTGGGCTGTGCGTTGATACAATACAATAGTACATTACTGCAGAGGCCGGGACTTAAGGGGTTGCCGGCCGAGTGGTACACGAGGCCGGCATGATACGAGGCCGGCAACCCCTGTTCCGGCCGAGGCTTGTATAGTGCTTTTCTCAAACATGCACCATCATCATCATCATCATCGTCGACGTCATCTTGATGGTGATGATGATGATGGTGATGAATGATGATGATGAATGATGATGATGGTGATGAATGATGATGGTGATGAATGATAATGATGATGGTGATGAATGATGATGATGATGATGGTGATGATGGTGACGATGATGATGATGAATGATGATGGTGATGAATGATGATGATGGTGATGATGATGATGGTGATTGATGATGATGGTGATTGATGATGATGGTGATGAATGATGATGATGATGATGGTGATGATGATGATGAATGATGATGATGATGATGATGATGATGAATGATGATGATGATGGTGATGAATGATGATGATGGTGATGATGATGATGGTGATGATGATGATGATGATGGTGACGAATGATTATGATGATGATGATGATGGTGATGATGATGATGATGATGATGATGATGATGAATGATGATGGTGATGAATGATGATGATGGTGATGATGATGATGGTGATTGATGATGATGGTGATTGATGATGATGGTGATGAATGATGATGATGATGGTGATGATGATGATGATGAATGATGATGGTGATGATGATGATGATGAATGATGATGATGGTGATGAATGATGATGATGGTGATGATGGTGATGGTGATGATGATGATGATGGTGATGATGATGATGGTGATGAATGATTATGATGATGATGATGATGGTGATGATGATGATGATGATGGTGATGATGATGATGATGATGGTGATGAATGATGATGATGATGATGATGATGATGACGATGATGACGATGATGATGATGATGATGATGATGATGATGATGATGATGATAATGGTGATGATAGTGATGATGATGTTGATGGTGAAATATTTCTCTAGGCAGATCACCATTACCATCACCATCACCATCTTACCTTACCTTAAATAAGCGTAGTGGCAGAATGTCATAATGAACCAAAACGCAAATATTTATAGTTTTTTTTTTAAATGGCTGAATGCTATGATGCCATAGACCTATAAACATCATGGTGTTGTGTACATGAAACAATAGACGATCGCATTGCCGGCCTAGGCCTGCAACGGTGTATTTTGAAGCCTGTTTTAACGAACACAACGTAAACATTACATAGCATGTTTGAGAAATAGTACATTACTGCAGAGGCCGTGAAGTAAGGGATTGATGGACGAGATTTGTGGTATACGGCCGAGTCGTAGACGAGGCCGGATAAAACGAGTCCAGCAATCCCTCTTCCGGCCGAGGATTGTATAGAGCTTTTCTCAAACATGCATCATCATCATCATCATCATCATCATTCCATCCATCCATCCATCCATTCATCCGTCCATCCATCCATACATCCATCCATACATCCACCCATACATCCATCCATACATCCATCCATACATCCATCCATACATCCATCCATCCATCCATACATCCATCCATACATCCATCCATACATCCACCCATACATCCATCCATACATCCATCCATACATCCATCCATACATCCATCCATCCATCCATCCATCCATCTATCCATACATCCATCCATACATCCATCCATACATCTATACATCCATTCATCCGTACATCCATACATCCATACATCCATACATCCATACATCCATACATCCATCCATCCATCACCAGTAGTTAAGGCGGTTTTATAGAAATAAAAGAAGATAGATTTTTTTTAATGTCGTAAGTTGGCTGTATGTAATTTTTCCTTTGTCAGTTTAGTGTTAGTAAGCAAATTTAAAAAGTTACAGCAGCGGACAATAATGGTTTTTCATACTTACTTTTATGGCCTAGGCCAAGAAGTAATGTAGGGAGCCATAAACAACAAACTTCATGGCTTAATTTCGTGACATTAACGCATACATTTCAAAGCATGTTTGAGAAAATGTTCTTTATACATCAGTCATTGAGACTTTAGTCAATTTCTGAAAGGTCTAAATTAAAATGTATAGTATTTTAAGTTCACGCTTTTTCACCAGACTGTCGAAGGAGGGTTATGTTTTTCGAGCGTATGTATTCAATGTATCATTCTTTGGCACACCCTGCATGGATTTTGAAGTGTGAGGCGTCATTATCTCAGTTCCGCGAGTGACATAGGGTATTCCCATGGGAACGGGAATTATATAGGCGGTTTTTTTTATCTAGTATTAAAATTAAAGTTATTATTGATTGTATACATTTTTAGGAACCTAAACAATCAGGTGTCCATATCACTTGGCTTTACCTAACTAAGAGATAGTCAGATTATATTGAAATGAACTTTAGACCGACGATGACACGTTAAATGAAAATCGAAGGTAATTAAAAAGTTTTTTATTCACTCTTATTATATTTACATACCACTCTATTGGTTAATTCTATACTAGAAAGGTTTAGGTACTAAAGTAAGGGCCCGTTGTTTGATCAATAGGTAAACAAAGTAATAGTTAAAATATATGGACAATAGTTAACGCATTTCAAAGGCAATTTGACTATTAGTTTGTTTAACTATTGATCAAACAACGGGCCGTAAATCTGCACAAACTTTAGCTGTCAATAACAACCAACAGTAATGGCGTCGGGTTAACTAGCCAAATGCAATAATTGGATTGACTTTCACGCTTAAACCTTTCTAATATAGTTTTTTTTAAGGTGCTGTTACACTTGAGCATTCACGTGTAATGTAGCATTCTAGCGAATGCTACATTACAGGTAAAAGAAGCGTTTTAGCGAGCATCACACGAACAAAGTTAAAAACGGCGAATGCTCGCTGTTCTGTTACAAGTGAATGCTCAAGTGTCTCGGCACCTTTTTGTCGTGTTTTGGGTATTTTTGCGGTATCAACTACCCTATTCCACGGTAAAACTAAGCCAGATCGGGAGTCCACAGTTTGAAAGTCCGGTCGTAGGAGCACGTCGCTATGTACTTGTTGTCGAATGCTATGTCGCCGGACATCACCTGGGGGCAACGTTTGTATTACAAATAACCCTGTATACAGTAAAATTACATAAAGTTTACCACTGACAGATGGTTTGCCTTCATTTCATATTCAACTTTAACGACCTACAAATAAAGCCAATTTTAGAATACTGCTACCCACGTTGGCAGATTTTGTATCGGCTACTTTATTTGTATGGTGTTAAAGTTGGAAATGAAATGAAGGCAAGCCATCTGTCGGTGGTAAACTAAAAGTAAACGTATTGTACCTTGTTGTCGTGGCCCGATAGAGTCCGCAGCGGGTGCCAGGCCGGGTTGGACCAGAGCTTCCCGCTCTTGTCGTAAGATGTCGTTAAAAGGAAATGGCCGTGGCTCTTCTGGTACCGCACGTCTGTCGACAAACAAACGTTTTTTTTTAATAAAAAACCGGCCAAGTGCGAGTCGGACTCGCGCACGAAGGGTTCCGTACCATTATCTATAAAAAATTGCGGTTTACGACTTATGACGTATTAAAAAAAACTACTTACTAGATCTCGTTCAAACCAATTTTCGGTGGAAGTTTACATGGTAATGTACATCATATATTTTTTTTAGTTTTATCATTATCTTATTTTAGAAGTTACAGGGGGGGGGGGGGGGGGACGGACACACATTTTACCACTTTGGAAGTGTCTCTCGCGTAAACTATTCAGTAAAAAAAACCGGCCAAGTGCGAGTCGGACTCGCGCACTGCCTAGATAGAAATATGCATAAAACGAATGCCTATCGACTCGTATGCTTTGTGCAACTATGGTTGCCAGTTGATTTATTTCAGTCAATTATATTCCTTAACACAATAATGACACTGTTTGAAATCACTTGTCAATAAATGTAAAAAAACAGCTGAGTAGCTAAGAAGCTTTAAATATCTATCTATACATATAATAAATCTGTAACAAGTCGGTGTCTGTACATTGAAGATATTTGAGAAAAACTGTCACTAGGGCTATTTACTAGCACAATAGAACCCAAAACAAAGTTTTTTAGAATTATTGTCTGTTGTTTGTATATGTTTGTCTGTGCGTTTGTGCGCGCTAATCTCAGAAAGTGTGTTTGTTTGTTTGTTTCATTTGAATCGGTTCGCAAATAAGAAAGATACGTCTATTTTAAGAATTTATAGAACAGTTTTTAGAAGTAGTGACTTGGGAGTCGGTACGGTGGTGAATGTGAACGCGGGTGTGCGGGGGGGGGGGGGGGGGTCGGTGAGGGGGCTATTTTTTTTTATATCGAGGAACTAAGGAGAGCCATAATTGATGAAAAAGCAAATTGGATAAAAAAATAAGCTGC
This sequence comes from Archips xylosteana, assembly GCA_947563465.1. Lineage (NCBI taxonomy): Eukaryota > Metazoa > Arthropoda > Insecta > Lepidoptera > Tortricidae > Archips > Archips xylosteana. The sequence goes on from OX387370.1 coordinate 1,950,284, forward strand.
CCAAATTACTAATTCCACGCGAAGCTAGTACCTAATAAGTAAACAGCATTAATATCTCATGACCTAAACGAATAATTATCATTCACTCATTCAATTAAGAGCGTTTGTACCTGCTGAGCTGGCAACGTTGCATTTTTGTTAGATTTTCTCGTTTATTCCATAAAAATTGAGTGAAAATTAAAAATATGGTGTATACGAATTGTTCTAATATATGTATAAGTTTTATTTAATGAACAATATCTTTATAAAAGTATAAATACAAATTAAAAACTACATAAAATAAAACTAAAACTATAAACTAAAACTACATACAAACTAAACTTATAAATAAAAAAGTTGCCCAAAATCACTGCCAGGTGGTAAGGTGCCCAGAAGGCTGGCAGCATTGCCACGCTGTATGGCAATGCTTATTCTTTGTGCTAAGAAAAAGCCAGCCCTCTGGTCGCCTGAAGCTGTAATTAATTTTGACGACAGTGATTTAAAGATATTTGATGCACTCAAACCCCAAGGACCCATGGTTTCAACCCCAAACGGCTCAAAGATGCAGGCACTACTGATGCCTGCATATTTGCGCTTCTTGAGGCATTCCGCAGAGTCAGCAGCGGCACCGGCCCTGATGGCTGTAGATGGAAGGTGGGACGGCGCGAGTGTGTCGACGCAAGTGGCGTCCCAAACCAACGGCCGTCCCATTTTCCATGGCATGAGTGTCATGCCGTCGGGCCGTTTGCCGTCGTCGCGAACCAAGCCCGAAGGTTCCAAAACGGCTGGTGCACCGGCACTGACCAAGGCCCGGCGGATGACGTCGTTAAGGGCTGCATGCCGCGGGATGCGTCCCGTACTGCTGCGGCAGGAGAGTCCATGGTGGCCGAGGCAGTCGACCTGCACACCGCAGTGGCAGCGATGTGGGGCAACACAAGCCACTCCCAAACGGAGACACACAGCGAGCCGGAATGTGTTGTCGTCCAGAAAAGTGCCTGTATTTGTGGATGGTAAGGCGTGAAGCCAAGCACCAGATTCCCATTTCACAACGGCAAGGAGGCGGGCGCGCTCTGTAGGGCTGGTAGACGTATGGTAAAGGTTATCCCGCACCAGTCTACAGAGCGGCTCATCCCATTGTCGCTGCGAACTAGGAAAAATGGGTAAATCGGCAGACGGGCAAGCTGACTTCCATGCTGTTATAGCCTCGTTCAGGTGAGGCACATCTAGGTTGTCTGGAGGAGATTTAAGTATCTTGGCTACAAGATCTTGGGTATAGTGGACCGAGGAAGTATAAGTTAATGTGTCTACTGCAATAATTATTCGTGATAGACTTTTATTTTCTTTAAAAACGAACAAATTATTACTTAACGGTTTTTAAAGAAAATAAAAGTAAAAGACACATTAACTTATATATTAGAACAATTTGTATACACCACATTTTTAATTTTCATTCTATTTTTATGGAATAATCGAGAAAAACTAACAAAAATGCAACGTTCCCAGCTCAGCAGGTACCTATAAACGCTCTTAATGAAAATATAATACAGTGAAAAGTAATAAATAAATACTTGCAATGTTTATTGATTTTTGAGGCAACCAACACTTCTTTTTCGTTCTATAAAAGGTAAAACCAATCAATATGCAACATGACTTACCGCTAGCTAGATGTGTGTGCGCAGCCACCGTGTATATAGACGATCGCTTGCGTAGATCCCATATCTTCACCTACGAACAATATACATACGCACATTAATTTTTGAGGACCGCTTTGGCCTAGTTGGTAGTGACCCTGCCTACGAAGCAAGAGGTCCTGGGTTCGAATCCCGGTAAGGGCATTCATTTGTGTGATGAGCACGAATATTTGTTCCTGAGTTATGGATGTTTTCTACGTATTTAAGTATTTATTTATCTATATAAGTATGTTTATCGTCGTCTAGTACCCATAGTACAAACTTTGCTTAGTTTGGGACTAGGTCGATTTGTGTAAGATTGTCCCCTAATATTTTTATTTTTTTATTATTCGATATCCTACTAATTCTACTACTATCTGTAGTGCTAAATACACTACCAAGCCCTAAAAGTACGAATTAACTGGGCGTTTTGAGGTTAACTGTAACAAAGCCGCCATTCTCGCTAACGAACATTTTCCGCAGCAAATACATATCTGATTCGCATCCCTCATACCTTAGTTAGTAACGAAAGTAGTTTTTTAAACAGGAATACATAATATCTGAGTTTTAAACAGGGATAACAAATGCAACATTTTGGCCCGCAGTTCATGCGACTTTGTGCTCAAACCGCTGGACAGAATGATGCAGTGTTATATATATTTAGAATCAGAAAAATAAGATCTAGACGATTAACGTATTAGTTCAGCGAATTTTGAGAAAAATAAGAAAAGTTATTATTTTGGCGGCAGTTAAGAAATCCGTAGGGACGCACCTGACAGCTAGGTCCAGACGACCGCCGGTCGAGAATTTCGTAGATTAAAGATTATTATTAGGTTAGTGCCTTCTGCATGACCTTAATAGCAGGTATTTACTTAAAAACACTTTGTGAATCTACTTGTTGTAAAATGGTTAAATTAGCTTGCATTGTTCATATCGATTAAGATTTAAGTCGATCGATTGACGATCAATACTGAAGGTTTTAGTACCGCCCTAGTGACGTCATGACAGTCAGTCACGACCCGGAACCCGCGCGGAGCGCACGTCGTCTTATGTGCCGATTTTGACAGCCGAGACTGTCGGTGTATCTGGTACCTACCGTTTGCTCGCCGCTAGTAAATAATATAAACTATGTAAATCGCTGAGTGTTGTGAAGTGATGCGGTAGTGGCCTTAGAGGCGTTTCCCCAGTGTTGCTTGGATTGGCTGCGACGATGCCAGGGCTACGGGTCGGTTCCGGCGTGACTCATATAACTGCCGTGAGTGGCCATCAGAAGACGCGCGAGACGCGTCTGTGACGCGCGCGCCGCCGTAGGCCTCCGCAAGGAGTGTCCCGCGTGCCATATTGGCGCGCGGCACGAAGCCAAGGTGACGCGCCGTCCCCCGGCGTGGGAACTTCCGTGCCGCGAAGAACTCGCCATCCCCGGCGACAGCAAGGCGCGTGTGACGCGCGCGTGACGCGCGTATGACGAGCGAGCGATGCGCGCGCGCCGCCCGCCTTCTTCCCTTCGTCGCGTATGACGCTGACTTGACCATACGGCCCGCTCGCTAGCTTGTCGTTGCTTGCGCGCGACTCCGCACGCCGCCCTCGTCTCTTCGTTCGTGAGTTTACCTGCTCACCGGATTTCACGTTTGTCGAAGCTCGGGACTTGTGAGTACTGAACATTTTATAATTACTGGCCAGTAAAGTGCGCGTCGATTTAAGGGCAGCGAGCCCTCGCGTCCGTGTCCGTTAGATCGGGTGCACCCAACTACTTTCATTAGGCCCTAGCGTAAGAGACCTCTGTTCCACCGCGGCCGTAACCGCCATGTCGCGTTTTCTGTAATACATACATTGTGTGCATGCCAAATGGTGGTATTATTGGTGAGGAGTCCTAGTCCTTTAGCCTTAAGCATACACGGTCCTTGACACAGAAGCCCGTTGCTCTTCCGAGACCATTCCGGTTTATTCTAATTCATATGTAACTAACTGTTACGGCGTAAACACATAGTCTTGCTTTTAATTAAACATCAACAAACCAATCACCATCTATTTATTTATTTTTTTTCTTTTTTTTTACGCCGTTACATATCTTACTACTGCAAATGGGGGAGTTTCTGAAGATGTCTGAATGTCTGTTACTCAATCACGCAATAAAGGCCGAATGGATTTATGTGTGTGTGTGAGAGAGAGAGTTTTTTTCACACATATTAGATACCTAAGGAAAATAAATAATGCAAATAAAAATCTTCGAATAATATTTAGTACAACATATTTTTGAAAACATGTGTAAGGCTTGTCCACGAAAAAAAGTAGCCATTGAAAACTAAGTCTCCACTGTCTCCCAGTAGGTCTAGGTAGATCAAACAGAAATTCGATTGCCAACTGAGTATTCTTTTTTATGTGTAAGACTCTGAAATCCATAAAAAAATTTCCTTAAAAGTTGTGAAATCCTACATAATGCCAGTTCAGGCTTAGAGCTAAAATGATTGCATACAAATGTGTGTGCTTGGCATGATTTAAAACAATTTATGACCTGCATACGGTAATTAAGAGTCTGGAAAGATATTCGCGGAACATTATAGCGTCGATAATCTATTTGAGTAAAGAAAAAAAAAAGAATCTCTGTGACCCAAACGTGAAAAACACAAAATCTAAGACTAAAATCCAGAGATTTCGAAAGGAAACCTCTGATATAAATATCCATAATAGCATTCAAAACGAAAGGAGAAGAGTCCGTTCTATTTAATTCTTTAAAAAATGTAATTTCATATTGAAGACCTGAATTATACAACAGTGGCTACTTTTTTTCGTGGACAAGCCTTATTATTTCTAACTATCACTTCAATTTTGTTATTTTTATTTTTTCGCCGAGTCTTGGGACACCTGTATACTATCAAGGATGATATAGACTGGATTGGCAGTCGCCATAGCGGATCGGCCGCGGTTTTTGTAGTTTGTAGTTCGATTATTAAACCTAGATGGCGCTGAAATATAACCAGAGGCTTTGAAGGCAAAACAATAAGACTACAGATAAATAAAATAAAAATAAATAAATATCACGGGACAATTCACACCAATTGACCTAGTCCCAAAGTAAGCTAAGCAAAGCTTGTGTTATGGGTATATAGATAGGATATATACTTAAATACATATTAAACACCCAAGACCCGAGAACAAACATTCGTATTTTTGATACAAATATCTGCCCCAACACGGGAATCGAACCCGGGACCTCAAGCTTCATAGTCAGGGTCTCTAACCACTAGGCCATCTGGTCGTCTAAAGACCAGATGTTTCATGTTACCTGGTGGTCGGCGGCGGCGGTGGCGAGCTGGTAGCCGGCGGGCGCCCAGTCGCAGCCCAGGACGCCCCCCAAATGCCCCTCCAGGAACATCACGCAGCGCCCCGTGCGCAGGTCCCAGACGCGCCCAAACGCGTCCATGCCTCTAAACAATTAAAAAAAAATGTGCTAGAATTCAATATTATCACCATGCTGAACATAGGCATAACGTACAGAATGGACACTCTCCGCCTCGCACCGATTCGAATTACCCCACCCCTCAAGGCGCAGATTGCCGGACCCCGCCGGAATCCAGAAGAGTGCGCGCGCGATGTATGTAGGCGTACGCGTGTGTGACGTCATCGTGCTTATGTAGATTCAAGAACGCGTATTTTGTACGTCGTGTCCGCCGTGTGACATAGGCCTCCCCCAAGGCACAGAATAAGTAATAGTACTAACGTGCAGAAGGATCACTCTCGAACAACGGTCAACTTTAGGTATTAAAACTTTCCTACTCTTACTGCTTGCACGCGAAATTGAAACTTATCGTGTGATACGAGCGTTCATATTCCGTTGGGCACCGCTGATCCGAAACCAAGGGCACAGGGTTCCCACTCGCCGATATTTGGTAGGTATACAATTAAAACAGTGTTATTTTGGTATATAAGATCGTGTTGGATTTTTGTTCCTGGTCGTTCCATCCAATATGTCGTTGTAGTTGGTGTCGCTATAAAGGGTTTTGACTGTATTAAGTTATTAAGTATTAAGTAATTATAGATATAACCCACAGATGTACCCACTATCACCTAGTATCAAATTTAATAAGTACCCACCTGCTTTTTTTTATATAACTCCAACTATGCATGCAAATGTAAGCTAAGATTTTTTTCTAGGTTATGTAGTTAGTTATATAGTTTTTGCATAGTATTATATGGAAGTGTTTTGAGTGTTTCATTTCGCCAACAAACTGTCATGCAGTTTGGCGAAAAATGTGTTAATGTATACGCTGTGTAACTATTATTTAAATAAATAAAAAAAAAAAAAAAAAAAACCTCATCAAAATCCGTTGCGTAGTTTCCAAGACAAACCTGACTCAGGTTTAACGATGCTATTTAATTGTAAAAATATTATTGTTTTAAATTTGAAAAAAAAAAAGATCTAAGCATACATAGGGACACAGACGGGAAGCGACTTTTTTTTATACTATGTAGTGAAATATAATAAATATCACGAGACAATTCACACAAATTGATCTATGTAGTCTCAAACTAAGCGAAACTTGTACTATGGGTACTAGACAATGGATAAATTTACTTACATATATAAATAAAAATACATATTAATTAGTAAAACGTATTTTTCACACAAATATCTGCCCCGACCGGGAATCAAACCCGGGACCTCAAGCTTCGTAGTCAGGTTCTCTAACAACTAGGCTATCCGGCCGTCTAAGTAATATAATGTAAGTAAGATAGCATAATATTTCATACTAAATACAAACTGAAACATGGATGCACCGAAAAAACCCCAGAAAAAACCGGCCAAAAGCGTGTCGGACACGCCCAAGATAGGGTTCCGTAGCCATTACGAAAAAATCAAGTAATATTTTTCTAAGGATTTCGTATGTGTACGGAATCTTCAAGTTAGGTATCGTCAATACTTTGAAAAAAGCTCGTATCTCAAAATCGTTAATCTGGCAAAGTGAACTTAATTACGCGCACATCAAGGTTCAGTTTTGTTTACATGCTGATTTGAGATACGAGTTTTTCAAAGTAGTGACGGTATGTTTAATACCTTAGGCTACTATTTACTCTTAAACTACAAATAATTCCCAAGCAATCTTAGCCGCTATAATTTTCCTTATAAATTTAATATATTTACTACCATTTTGAATTGGGGGGGGGGGGGGGGACGGTCGATTTTAATGAAATTTTTCACTTTAAAGTTGAATATTTCGCAAACAAATCACTGAATACAAAAATCATCACCCCACAATGGTTTTAAAAGACCTATCCAACGATACCCCACACTTTAGGGTTAGTCGAGAAAAAAAAAATCACCCCCACTTTACGTCTATGGGAGGTACCCTAAAAAAATTTTTTTTAGTTTTTTTTATTTAACCACTTTGTCGGTGTGACTAATATATATATTCATGCCAAATAACAGTTTTCTAGTACTAACAGTCTCTGAGCTTAGCCGCGGACAGACAGACAGACGGACAGACATGGCGAAACTATAAGGGTTCCTAGTTGACAACGGAACCCTAAAAAGACCAGCGCTGGGAATCGAACCCAAACTGGGTTAGTTCCGAAGGAGTGTTGACGTCTCTCGATGAAAGCTTTACATAGATGGCGCTGTATCACTGCATAATGTGATTTAGCAAGATGAGATGTGCAATGCATAGGAAAAATTTGTGTCTAAACTAAACTCCTGACCAGTGGTGGTGTAGGGGTTTAGCAAGCGGCACGGAATGCTGAGGACCTGGGTTCGATTCCCAGCGCTGGTCTTTTTTCTGTGTGTTTCAGTTTGTATTTAGTATGAAATATATGGATTTCACGGGATGACCGTAAAAGTAAAGAAATCGGCCAAGAGCGTGTCGGACACGCCCAAGATAGGGTTCCGTAGCCATTACGAAAAAATCAAGTAATATTTTTCTAAGGATTTCGTATGTGTACGGAATCTTCCAAGTTAGGTATCGTCAATACTTTGAAAAAAGCTCGTATCTCAAAATCGTTAATCTGGCAAAGTGAACTTTATTACGCGCACATCAAGGTTCAGTTTTGTTTACATGCTGATTTGAGATACGAGTTTTTCAAAGTAGTGACGGTATGTTTAATACCTTAGGCTACTATTTACTCTTAAACTACAAATAATTCCCAAGCAATCTTAGTTTTCTAGTACTAACAGTCTCTGAGCTTAGCCGCGGACAGACAGACAGACGGACAGACATGGCGAAACTATAAGGGTTCCTAGTTGACTACGGAACCCTAAAAAATGGAGTTGAAAAAATAAAAACACAAAAAAAAGATATTTCATACGAAACTTGTTAAGATAGCTTACCCTGTGACGGCGAGGGAGCCGTCGCACTGGAAGCCGACGCTGTACACCTCTTTGGCGTGTCCCTCCTGATGCAGCACCTCCGTGGCTGCAACAATAGTACAATACGTTTACTTTCAGTTTACCACCGACAGATGGCTTGCCTTCATTTCATTTCCAACTTTAACACCATACAAATAAAGTAGCTATTACAAAATCTGCAAACGTGGGTAGCAGTATTCTAAAATTGGCTTTATTTGTAGGTCGTTAAAGTTGAATATGAAATGAAGGCAAACCATCTGTCAGTGGTAAACTTTATGTAATTTTTACTGTACATTACTGAAGAGACCGGTAAGTAAGCCATACGACATACCACAGAATAAGTAATAGTACTATATTAACGTACAGAAGGATCACACTCGAACAAAAGTCAACTTTAGGTATAAAAACTTGCTTATTCTTACTGCTTGCACGCGAAATTGAAACTTATCGTGTGATACGAAAGTTCACATTCCGTTGGGCACCGCTGATCCGAAACCAAGGGCACAGGGTTCTCACTCGCCGATATTTGGTGATACAAATTTTAATATGTGATTCAGTGTCGTTAAAATAACAAATTTCAGTATTTTTCGTTATAATACACTTATTTTTTTTTGTTTTTCATAGTAACTCGACAAATAAGATGAATTACTATGAACAACCCAAATTTCAAAATTTAAAAAATGAATCTCGAACAAATAATCGTGTTCTATCAACGACACTGATTCACGTATCAAAATTTGTGCACTGATTAAAAAATTACCCTGTATAAATCAAGAAAGATAACATTGTGTATTAATTCAGTAAACTAGCTTTAAACGCAACAGTATCTTTTATACGGATTATAAGATCGTTTAGAAGTCATCGTTTGTTTCAAAAATCATAGAAAAATAATTACGCGCGACGCGGTTAGCGTGCGAACCGAATGCCGAGCGACAACCAAAGAGTATTGTAATATTATATGAACAAGAGTGCCAACTCTATGGTCAAATATGCATGTATGGAAGGTGGTGCCGCCCTACGGCTGGCTACTCAAGTACTAATGTGACGTATCTATAGATGTATACCTATCTATAATGTATATGTTGGTAGTGATGTCCAGCTATAGATACGCGTAATTTTAATTGATAGGCTAATTGCCACTATTCGTATTTTAGCCGTCTAATTCAAATCAGCATATACGAAGTATAAGCGGCTAAACCCGATTTGCATTATACGGCTAAAATACGAACATTGGCAAGTGACCTATCAATTAAAGTCCTTGACCGTACAATTTGGTACGCCATGGCCATGGCCGATGAATGACAACTGACAAGTTTGACAAGTCAACCAAGATGGCCGCTAATTTAGTTCTTCGTCAAGCACCTAACACTAAAGGTCGCTGCAGTCGCATGAAAAGTGTGATATATGTAAGTGTGCCCCCCTGGCGACAACCTACTGCCATACGCCTCCCCGGGAGGCGCGCCGGACGAACATACCTAAACTGCGGAGTGAAACCCCCCTGCCCATACTGGACGAGTACGATGTGAATATGTTTTGAAATAGTACGTTTTAGGCATACTGCTACGTGGACATAACGCGGTTTAGGTATTTAAAAAAAAACAGATATTATGCATTGGCGGCATTTCAGCACAGAATAAGTAATAGTAGGGTCAACGTCATAAATAAGTAGTCATTTTTGTACTAACTTTGTCACTTTAACGACATGTATGAAAAGGCATATTAAATTATGTAACGACTGTAAGCGACAAGGTACAAAAGTGATCACTTATTTACGTACTTAGTTTTTTTTTTTTTTTTTTGAATGAGTCGCCAGAGGGGCCAAAGACGCGAAGTCTTTGCTGTTTTTTACTTTAAGGATTGGAAGGGTGACTTGTGCTCGGGAAAAAACCCTTCGGACGAACTGGGAATGGAGGGCCCAGACAGTGTCCGACTTGCACGGACTAAAAAACCCGGTCACAAGTCCCCGTCTCTATTGGTTATCAAAACAAAAACGTGTGCTTTAAATTTTGAGGAGGGGAGGGGTAGGGAGGGGACTTAATCTACCCACAGTGTCCTGCCTCAGCCATTTGCTGGAAGGCCGGGACAGGAGCATGCATTCTCCCGCTGGGCACTGGGGGTGCTTAGGTCGGTCTTTTATGTTTTTACCCGTTGGTTAATTCCTTGACCGACCCTCGCCCGTTTCTGTACAATTACTTAGTACTTAGTTACCACAGGCGGTACCGCGTCTGCATAACAAAGTACAACTTATATTACAAGCGGAACTCTCGCTTCAGTTACAATAGGTCGGGGCAAAAGTATTTTCGTATTTTTAATGTGTTATTAGAAATCAAACCTCTTTGGCTGTGCTGAATGTAATTGGCTGGTTTTAATACCATTAAATGTTGACATTCTGAAGATGCAATAAATAAAAAAAAACAAGTTCCCGCCATTTTTCAATTGTTTTTCAAGCAAGCAAAATGAACGTATGCGACGAAGAAATTCGGTACATTTTAAAGTTTAAATAAAAAGGTAAAAATGCGGCGAACGCCGCGAATAGAATTTGTGCGGTTTATGGACCTAATGCGGTATCACTAAGAGTAGCACAAATCAGTGGCGTGCCTAGGGTATCAAGCTATGGCAAGCCGAGAGATATATTTTATTATTTTTTTATAATTTAATGCCTACATTATATATATGGATTTACCCTTCGATCAACAATACAACTAGATTTCGGGACAGGTACAAAATCCAAGCTAAAATGTGTCCGCTTGAATGTGTAGCTATAGAGCGACTTATGTTCTCTGCTGGAAAGAGACAACAAATTCAAAACCGTCTTAAGATCAACCCATTTACGACCATAGCACCATACATTAAATTCGCAATTCTACCTTCTACTTACGATTATTCGCTTGAAACAGCTAACAAAGCAATAAATAACACCTGCCACTTAGAAATGAAAAATCATAGGTCAAATAACAGTTACTGTGAAGTCGACCTTATCGTACTATAGATAAAGTGTTTTTCAGCTTGACTGCATTGCGAGTTACATTCTTTCGTTTCCTGTCTACTTTTTCCACTTTGATTTTAACTTCGGGAGCTATGGAGTCGCTCACGACAATAAAATTATTTTAAAATAGGTACCTGTGTAGAAATTCACTTGCTTGGTAGGATTAGTGTTTTTGTGTATCTATGTATTTTATTAGTACTTACTTTTATAATGCGGATAGTCAATGATAGTCACGCGACAAATACGCGAGAGTGCGTGGGGGTGACCGTGCGAGCAACAGGGTACCGTTAACACGGCGATGGGTTCCGCGCGTTACACTTTTTATTTTATTGGCGTGATGTTTTTAGTGTATATATATTTATTTAATTTAATAATGTTGTAAGAGTCGTATAGAAAATTAACGTCCGTATAAAAAATGTATATGCTAGTTTCTTTTCACATGTAAGTAATGACGGTGTCGGCCAAAAGGTTTTGCATCATATTATAACTATAAATTAAAAAATTTAAAAATCCCCAACGCAATTATGTCACTCGTATGTTTGACATTAAGTCAATGCCCGTTATGCGTCTAAGATCCCTTCCGCAGTTAACAAAAGATCTGATAACTTTGAAACGGCTGAACCGATTTTGATGAAACATATCTAAGAACCATCGCCAAGAAACCTGCTTTCTATTAAAAAAATCGCATCCAAATCGGTTCATCCGTTTAAGAGCTATGATGCCACAGACAGACAGACAGACACACACACATAGCGGTCAAACTTATAACACCCTTCTTTTTGTATCGGGGGTTAAAAACAAATACAAATGTGACTCGGTGTCAGTCAGGGGGGTGCGGGGAAGGGGTGCGGGGGTTTCGAAGGGAGGATTAAAATTTCATTGATTTTGCCGTAGGATCCACCGATTTCAAGATATTTGACAAAAACACCGGTTCTCGTCCGATCACCGAAGTTAAGCAACGTTGGGCGCGGTCAGTACTTGGATGGGTGACCGCCTGGTTTTTGAAGTGAAACTCCTAATGCGACTTCCAAAAAGGTCGCATTAAACGTTTAACGCTACCATGGAGGGGGTATGAAAGCATTACTACTGTACTGCCGAAGCAAGTTATCTCGCATTGTATACATATATGTATACTAACGGATGTTAAAAACTTCGACAGTGCGATGCAGAACTCATACTGTCTGTGCAAATTTGTATGAGATTTGATAAAAGCGCCATCTAGTGAGTAATTTAAACACATAGATGCATAAGTAAATTTAGTTCTTTAAGTTATTGCAATAAGGTTCATATTGATGTATAAGTGCCTTTTTCATTTCGATATTACGAAGTTTCACTTTTTCCGCGTGGAGGAGCTGCACGCACGATTTTTTTTAAACAGATCTACAATGTTACTAAATTACATACATCTAAAGTATTCAATACAAACAAATTTTTTAACACAGTAGATACGCAGAATGAGAGGGCTTGGGCCGTAGTTCCCACACGGGCCTAGTGCGGATCGGGAACTTCACACACCATTGAATCCTTCATCGTAGGGCTCATGGTAAATTACAAAATGTAATAATGCACATAAATTCCGAAAAACTCAGAGGTGCGAGCCCGGACTCAAACCCACGACCCTCTGCTCGAGAGTCCATAGGTCAAACCACTAGGCCACCACAGCACACATAATATTAAAATTAATTAAGTTTCAAATCTACTCCATGCATCTACTGTTCTATTTTACGATGTTGGCGCACGTACTGGCCAGGCTGGCCAAACATTTAAGAATGTTTGGCCAACCTGGCCAATACGCACGCACAGGTCGTAGTTTAAATCAGTAATTTGCTTATTATTTGTTAGTTTAAAGCTTGAAATATACTTATTTTACATTTACTTATCGAAAGTAAGACACTCCGACGTATAAATTAATTTTTCGGGCATTTTTTTTGCAATTTTTAAGCACACATTGCGGCATTGCGAAACGTGTTTATGTTGGCTGTGCTTGGACCGAACTAAAACCAAATAAGAGCTCACGTTGAAAGTGAGCTCTTATTTTTCGGGCCGTTTTTGTTGCGCTGACCCGTTATCTAGTTGTATTGTTGATCGAAGGATTTACCTATAAATCCATCTTGTTGCCGCTTTACTCTTCAGTTTGGACAAGCTTACCAAAGCACACTTTATTCTATTTTTTTTAAGTTCACTCATTATATTGTGCCGTTTTTTGCCGAAATAAACATTAATCATTAAACATTAAACATTCTATTACTAGACAGAATTTTACAGACTCATTCTCACACGCACCGCACTGTACACCGCACTAAACAAGAATACCTATTTATTTTGTAATTGCATCAAATCACGCATTTTACAACGCCTTGCATGGCCCACCATTCGATATAAACAATCGTGAAGTTATTCATCTCGCCCGCGCGCTCGCGTTCCAAACAAACCAAACGCAACAAACTTCACACCGTAAGCCAGATTCAAAATTGCAAAGAAAGTGCTATATATGCAGCTATACATAGATATTTGCAAAACTAACGTTTTCCTAAGTATGAAGAGAGCGCTTGGAAGCCCCGTAAAAGCCCACAAGAGCGAGCGAGATGTCATGCTATTTATAACGTCGCTACTATCGCCGTACAGCGCCGCTGGGCCGCGCAGCGGATTTGTTATGCAATTCTTGGTATTTTACGTAAAATAAAGCGCGTTATTGTGAAAGTGATTTTATTAGAACTTTTTTCGTTTGGACGATGTTTGGTTTTTATTTTTAATCTTGATTTGAGATTTATAAGGCAAGCCCGGCTTTTGGGCTTCTATGTAAGGATCGTCACTGGCACAAATGTGGTTCCAGCGTTTCAAGTCTGGAAATCTTAGTGTGAAAGATGAGGTTTTTAGTATGAAACATTTTCCTTTGTATGAAAAATACGAAAATACTTTTGCCCCGACCTAATATTAACTAGGAAGGGAGTTCGCTTGTAATATAAGTTGTACTTTGTTATGCAACAGGCCCCTGGTCATGAGTCATGAGGGCAGCTTACCAGTCTCCAGGTCCCAGAGTCGCCAGCTGCTGTCGAAGACCGCTGCAGCCAGGAACCTGCCGGACGGGTGGAACTCCACGCGGGACACCCGCGAAGGCCCGTGGCCCGGCAGCGACGCCATCGGAGACTCGCTGTCAAACAAATATCGAGTTTGAACAGGTAGCGCCATCTCTTGTCCGGGTGAGCGGGTAGTTCCGAAGGAGTGCTGAACTCTCTCGATGAGGGTATAACATAGATGGGGCTCTATATCTAAATCACTAATGATTATTTGTCCTAATGTAATGTTTGTCCTAAAGATCGTTTGTCCTAGCTCTTTTTATTTAAAATCTATTAATTGTTCTGGATTTTTATAAAACAAACCTAACCTATAGAGTTCTAGAGGATAATCACAAAAAAGTTCCTGAAAAATTCACGGTTTCCGAGAAAAAAGTGTTAGGACAAACATTACATTAGACAAAACGATGTTAGGGATTTAGAATGAGACCCCATAGATGGCGCTGTATCACGCAAGTGATGATCTAATAAAAGATATGATTGTATAGGAAAAATTCGTGTCCAAACTCCTGACCAGTGGTGGTGTAGGGGTATTAGCACGCAGCACGGAATGCTGAGGACCTGGATTCGATTCCCAGCGCTGGTCTTTTTTCTGGGTTATTTCTGTGCATCCATATTTCAGTTTGTATTTAGTATGAAAAAATATCCCTGCCCCAAGGCTCGCCAAACAGATCGACCCTGCGCCATCCGCGTCACCCCTTGCCCCGCCGTTATAGGTAACGCCACGAGAGTTAAGGGTTAAGGCCAATGACACAGCTACATAAAGTACTCATTGCAAAAAAAGTAGTGAATGAATGAAATGAGTGAGTGAATGAAAATGTGAGTTATATGATCTTGTGATGAAATACCTATGCAATACTACCTATGCATATTATAATTTATCTTTTTCATATAACCTATTTTTAAAATAAAACAATTTCAAACTGATAAGATACATATATTCGCAACAAAAAAAACGGTATTTTATAAATAGCGAAAAATATGCTTATCTGATTTAAATACAGGGTTATTTGTAATTCACTAGCATCCTTTTAACCCTAAACTCCTATCACTTAAACAAATGTTTTTTGTTTTACGGCTTTTGTCATAACTTAATATTTTTGGTGTAATAACGTTCTGAAAATTTGAGATTTCCTCTTATTTTTACGATACTCTGTGTATTTGTATGGGAAAAAAAGTGCTTCATTTTAAAAAGTCGTAAAACAAAAAACATTTGTTTGAATGATAGGAATTGAGGGTTAAGAGGATGTCAGTGAATTAAAAATAACCCTGTATAAATAAATGAAATTTTGTATGACATTTCAAACATGATGTTAAAGTGACAAGGTGCATAGATGATCACTTTTTTATGCTGTTGACTGTACAAACATAAAAATTAGAAATATATTTAGATATGAGCCCGTAAGCTTATAGTTTTAGTTTTATTATTATTTTTAGGTTACTCGTTATAGGATCCACTGAAAATCAGCGTCGTGGCCCCCTGCCTCGACTCATGCTGAGTGGACTCCTTTTTCGAGACAACTGCCTCAATACATTTTTATATTTAAAAAAATTTGTAAACTGTTTTTTTTTTTGTTGTTGTTGTTTCGAAATAAATTTTATTCATTTCATTTCAAATAAATAAATATATTTTATTTTCTGTTTCGTTCGAACTAGATGTATTTTTCTAAATAATTCTTAACGAAATAGGTTGAAGAAATTTTTAGTCAATCTTGTAATTCACTGTTGAGTCTGTTGAACCTGCTATCGGTACGAATAAACGAATAAAGTCGATTCGAGTCGGTTCGAGTCTAGTCGAGTCGCGTCGAGTCGTAGAAAAAATATTGTATGCAACGGTGTATAATTTGTCCCAAACGGCTCGTGCCGTCTTCCATTGCGATGCTCACATTCGTTCGTATCGCAACTCACGTCACTCGCCTAAGACCTCACTTATACAACCGTTGCATAAAATACTATTTCTTAAACATGCTATGAAATGTTGACGTTATGTTCCTTATAATTACGTTTTGGTTCATTATGACATTCTGCCACTACGCTTATTTAAGGTAAGGTAAGATGATGATAATGGTGATGTTGATGGTGGTGATGGTGTTGATGATGGCGGTGATGATGATGGTGATGGTGGTGATGATGATGATGGTGTGATGATGATGATGGTGATGATGTTGATGATGGTGATGATGATGGTGATGATGGCGATGATGAGATGATGGGGTTGATGGTGGTGATGGGGTTGATGATGGCGGTGATGATGATGACGGTGTGATGATGATGAAATGATGTTGATGATGATGATGATGATGGTGATAATGGGTGATGATGATGATGAAGGTGGTCAGATGATGATGGTGATTATGAGATGATTATGTTGATGATGATGGTGATGATGATGTTGATGATGGTGATGATGATGATGATAGTGATGATGGTGATGTTGATGATGGTGGTGATGGTGATGATGATTGTGATGATGACGACGACGATGATGATGGTGATGCATGTTTGAGAAAAACTCTATACAAGCCTTGGCCACGAACAGGGATTGCCGGCCTCGTATCTCTAGATGGCCTCGTTAACACTCGGCCATCTATAACTACTCGGCCGGCAATCCCCTATTTCGCGGCCGCTGCAGTAATGTACTATTCTGCAGGTGTTCCTATATCCTCACCTGACGAAGTTCCAAAGGTGCACAGTCCCGTCGTAAGCGCAGGACGCCATAGTGCACACCTCAGACTTGTCACTGATCTCCGAAGTTCCACCTTCCGTCTCCATGTCATCGGCACCACCTTCACTCTTCAGCTAGAACAAATCCCGTAACCCATTAGCCCTAGCAGTTGCATTGGAAATTACCCTGGGAATTCTCAGAAATTACACCACGGCACTTAGCTAGTATGAAGAACAAAATGATCACGCAAAATTTCATATTACGGTTGATATTACGAGATTTTACATGCATCCCATATCATCGGGAATATAAGAATAAAAAGTATCGGATTTCATCCAAATATATCCAACCTTTTTTTTATGTTAGGGAGGCCAGACAAACGAACTTTTTTTTTTTTTTTTTTTTTTAGGGGACAATCACACAAATCGACCTAGTCCCAAACTAAGCAAAGCTTCTACTATGGGTACTAGACGACGATAGACATACTTATATAGATAAATAAATACTTAAATACATAGAAAACATCCATAACTCAGGAACAAATATTCGTGCTCATCACACAAATAAATGCCCTTACCGGGATTTGAACCCAGGACCTCTTGCTTCGTAGGCAGGGTCACTACCAACTAGGCTAAAGCGGTCGTTAAACTAGTGGGTCATCTGATGTTAAATGATCACCACTGTACATAGACACCCGCAGCGCTTTACGCGATGCCAGTGCGTTGACGGCCCTAAAAGGGAGAGGACAAAGGAAAGGGACTAAAACAATTACTTTGCTCACCCGCGACCTTACAATAGTTACGTTTATGCAAGAAATGTGTGTTCATGCAGTTCCTCCACCTCCACACTGTACGAACACACACAAATCACAAAAACCCAACCATCACCACCACCAAGCTACACTGACGCGTTTCGAACTCAACCAGAGCTCATCTTCAGAGTTACCACAACCGTATGCTATGCTACCAAATGTTAAACTAACAAACCAAAACAAATGTTTTAACTTGTCACTGTAACTTCACAAGTACCCACTTTATTTTTCTTATTCTCAAACTACCCCACAAAAATTAACTTTTATTGACATATTATAAAACTACCTTGAATTTTCGTTTATTTATTTATAAGGCATATTTTATTAATACTAACTGTTCAAATTAGACCCAAGCCGCAGTAAAGGAGAAGATACTAAATTTACCTGTTCATTAATAATAGACCCCATAGTGTTGTATTGTACCTAATTATTTCCATGCATTCCAGAGCATCCAGACGCAACCCCTTGCCGCAATAATGTAACACTTCATAAGCATCTGAATCTAACAATGAATGATTTGATTCCAACAAATGTTTTGCAAACTTTTTCGCCTGATTCAATAAATTATTTAAAAGGAAAGGTAATAAATAAATAAATAAATATTAGGGGACAATCTTACACAAATCGACCTAGTCCCAAACTAAGCAAAGCTTGTACTATGGGTACTAGACGACGATGAACATACTTATATAAATAAATAAATACTTAAATACATAGAAAACATCCATAACTCAGGAACAAATATTCGTGCTCATCACACAAATAAATGCCCTTACCGGGATTTGAACCCAGGACCTCTTGCTTCGTAGGCATGGTCACTACCAACTAGGCTAAAGCGGTCGTTAGAATAGAGGAGGGGGAGAGGTATTGAGTTTTAGAGCGAAAGAGCAACAAATACACACAAATACGCACACACACGCACGCATGCACGCATTCTATCAAATGATCTATCGAACAATAATTCTAACAAACTATCGTTCCATCCAACCAGGACTTAAACCTCTAAGCTTTTCGGAATTTACGTGCAAAATCACATTCAAAATTTTTCATAAAGTTCGGTGGTGTATATGAAGTTCCCGAACCGCACTGGGCCTTCGTAGCCACTACTGCCCAAGCCCTTTCTATCTGAAAGATGGTCTGTGCGTCTCAGTAGGACGTACATAGAGACGACGATGAAACTAAACTATAACAAACAATTATTCGATCAAACGATCATTCTACCAAGCAACCATTCTACCAAACAACCATTCTACCAAGCAAACATTCGATCAAAAAAACATTAGACGTCACGTCCTTGGTGGTACCTTGTCTTTGAAATGCTGCGGCATGACGGCATCTGGGTGGAAGGTCGCGCAGCTGACATTGCACGTGTGACCTTTGAGGACTTGGAGCTCGCGGCACTCCGGGACTGACCACACCTTGCTCAGCCCTGACCTGCAGACAATAGGGATGTTGACGCCATTAAAAAATAAAATAAATAAATAAATATCACGGAACACTTCACACCAATTGACCTGGTTCCAAAGTAAGCTAGGCAAAGCTTGTGTTGTGGGTACTAGGCAGCGGATAATAGTAAATTACTGCAGCGGCCGCGAAATAGGGGATTGCCGGCCGAGTAGTTATAGATGGCCGAGTGTTAACGAGGCCATCTAGTGATACGAGGCCGGCAATCCCGGTTCGTGGCCAAGGTTTGTATAGAGTTTTTCTCAAACATGCATCATCATCATCACCATCACCATCACCCACCATTAGCATCACCACTACCATCATCATCATCTCATCATCATCACCATCACTACTACCACCATCATCATCATCTCATCATCATTACCATCATCATCACCATCACCACCATCACCATCATCATCTTACCTTACCTTAAATAAGCGTAGTGGCAGAATGTCATAATGAACCAAAGCGCAAATATTGCTTATAACTAGTTTTTTTTTAATGGCTAAATGCTGTGATGCCATAGACCTATAAACGTCATGGTGGTGTGTCACATGAAACAATAGACGATCACTTTGCTGGCCAAGGCCAGCAATGTTGTATGAAATTCCATTATTGACCTCTCGTCTAGCCGCACCTGCAACGTGACACTTCGTGGCGTATTATAAGGAACATAACGTCAATATTTCATAGCATGTTTGAGAAAACATACTTATATAGATAGATATATACTTAAATACATATTAAAAACCCAAGACCCGAGAACAAACATTCGTATTTTTTCATACATATATCTGCCCCGACACGGGAATCGAACCCGGGACCTCGAGCTTCATAGTCAGGTTCTCTAACCACTAGGTCACCTGGTCGTCAATAATTCGAAGACACGACTCCAATAAAAAAACGCTCTATTTTAGCCCTGAAAACTAGATTAATTTTCGATTAACGGCAAAATTAGATTTATTGTTGCTTTAAAACGAATAAATAGTTGATTGAGTTGGCGAACAAGTGACGTCATAAGTTGCTGTTGCCATTCACACTCTATGGGAGAGTTGTTTTGACAGCTCAAAAAAGTACGTCAGTTGATTGATGGTGCCAACATCCCTATTCGGATTGTCTAAAAAAATTACCGCTGCTTTTTAACCGATTTCAAAAAAAGGAGGAGGTTATATGTTCCACTGTATCTTTTTTATTACATTTTTTATGTATGTTCATCGATATCTCCGCCAATTGTGGACCGATTATCATTATATACATACATATATTTTTTGTATAGATGTCAATTATAAGAAACTAATTTCAATAATTTAATTTAGTTCACTACCTTTTACAAAATTATTAGAGAGGGCAAACG
The DNA here is from genome assembly GCA_947563465.1 of Archips xylosteana. Classification (NCBI taxonomy): domain Eukaryota; kingdom Metazoa; phylum Arthropoda; class Insecta; order Lepidoptera; family Tortricidae; genus Archips; species Archips xylosteana. Next base: position 1,970,609 of record OX387370.1, read on the forward strand.
AGTATGCGGGTCACCTGATGGGAAGTAACCACCCACGAACGCCCGCAACAAGTCACAGGAGCGGTGCCGGCCGTTAGTGTAACGACACGTTAGTGTGACGCCGTGTGTGTTGTGGTAACGACCGCTTTAGCCTAGTTGGTAGTGACCCTGCCTACGAAGCAAGAGGTCCTGGGTTCAAATCCCGGTAAGGGCATTTATTTGTGTGATGAGCACGAATATTTGTCCCTGAGTTATGGATGTTTTCTATGTATTTATCTATATAAGTATGTTTAACGTCGTCTAGTACCCATAGTACAAGCTTTGCTTAGTTTGGGACTAGATCGATTTGTGTAAGATTGTCCCCTAATATTTTTTTTTTTTTTTTTTTTTTTTTTTTTTTTTTTTTTTTTTTTTTTTTTTTTTTTTTTTTTTTAGTAATAGTGTGTGTGCATGTGTGAACTTACCAACTAGCAGTTATGAGCATCTGGCTATCACCGCTGAACCGGCAAAAGCAAATGGGGCGCGTGTCTCCAATCTGGCTGCAGTATATCGACATGGCGGAGGCTTTCCGCTGGGACTCTTGCTTGGAGGCTGCGCGTACGCTGCCCGCCAGTTTCAGCTCTTCGCGGGTCTTGTTCAGCCTGTGAACAAAGTTTCAGTCAATCAATTGTAAAATTGGTTTATAACTAAGTTTTAAAGATATAAATAAAACGTTGGCTGACTTGAAACCTTAGTCTGAAATGACATACCAACTAACTTGTTTGCAAATTTTAAAACTAAAGTTAGATCTCTCTTGGGTGGAAAAACTGTACGTAAATCCATAACTCCCTTAAGAACAAGTACCTGGGCGACCGAGCTCTGCTCGGGCAGAAACTCGGTACCAAGCGTTTTCCCAGAGATAAGACCAAGCTAGATCAATTTTTCATCCCCGAAAACCCCCAAATACCAAATTTCATCGAAATCGTTGGAACCGTTTCCGAGATCCTGATTATATACACCGGAGGGGTGGGGAGGGGGGGTTGAGAGGGGGGGAGGGGATGCGGGGGAGGGAGCGCGGGGGTATTAAAGGGGGGATGAAAATTTCATTGATTTTGCCGTAGGATGAACCGTTTTCAAGATATTTGACAAAAACACCGGAGGGGGTGGAGGGGTGAGTCACGTTAAACTATCGTCCGTAAACCGACTTTACAGACAACCGGCTTATCCTGTTCTGTGCTCCCAATAGGGAACGTGCACATAGACGGTGCTGCCAACTGGTGCCATAAGGGTGCCATCAATTTGAATGTTTTACCTTGATAAGTTTGTTTTACTGTCCGCATAGTGTCTCTTCTGTCGCATTAGTGCTGCCGCCTATAGTTACAGCACGTTCCCTATAATACTTTTTCTAACAAAAAAGTAACTTTTTCTCACAAAAAAATAACTTTTTCTCACAAAAAAGTAACTTTTTCTCACAAAAGAAGAAACTTGACGTTTTCTCATAAAAAATAAACTTAAAAAAAAAACTAAAAATCTTGAAAAAAACGTGGTATCGAACCGAGGTCGGCTGGATCCGCGACCACCCGATTTCTAATGTGCCATTATGATCTGCTCGATGTCGGCGAAATTTAGCTTTATATTCTAATGCAAACAAAAATAGCCGGAAAACACGAGTAAAAGCGATTTTCTGAAAATGAAACATAGCTAGATCAGTTTTTCATCCCCGAAAACCCCCACATACCAAATTTCATCGAAATCGTTGGAGCCGTTTCCGAGATCCTGATTATATATACAGTGGTGGTCATACAATTAAGAACGATTTGAAGTTTCCGATTATTTTTTATCTACATCATGTCATATGTCTAGTTGTGTTCCTTCTTAGAAGTAACAAGTTATGTTATAAAATAGCCACATGGATAGAGCAAACGGGATTAATAATAATAGTGTATAATTGCTAACATTTTTTTTACAAATTTTATTTGTTCTCTATACTAATAAATTCAAATAGTAATGTAGCTGGACAAATAATTAAGAACGATTTATTAAACTGCTCGAGAGTTGTTTTATATGAAACTTAGATTAAATAAATCATATTAATGTGAAGTTGGTATAGAAAAAAAAGCAAATTAATACATTTGAACTAAAATTAATAGTTAGTTGCATGTCCACGGCTTTTAATTACGGCTTTACACCGGCGAGGCATTGAATCTATCAATTTTTGACATTTCGCAAGAGAAATAAGAGTTCCATTCTTCTAAGAAAACGTCGTACAGCTCTCTCAAATTGCCACACTGTCGATTTGAAACCTTTTTCTTGACTTCGCACCAAAGATGCTCTATTGGGTTAAGATCTGGGCTGTTGGCTGGCCAATCTAAGACTGAAACTGATTGTGATGTGAGGAATTCCTTAACGGTGCGTGCAGTATGCTTTGGATCATTGTCGTGCTGGAATGTCCAAATAACCGGAAGCACGTCTTCGGCATATGGTAACATTGTTTCTTGCAGTATATTTTTGTATTGGAATTGATCCATGTTTCCTTCTATCAGCCTAACAGGTCCAACGCCATGTCCAGAAAAGCACCCCCAAATTTTCACATTTCCCCCGCCATGCTTTAATGTCACTTTTGTGTACTTTGGGTCGAATGCTTTATTCGGAGGGCGTCGTACATATCGTTTTCCATCAGAACATACCCTATTTATTTTTGTCTCGTCAGAAAAAAAGAACGTTTTTCCACTGTCTGACTGTCCAGTTTTCATACCTTCTTGCAAATGCAAGTCGGGCTTGCCTATGACATCGTTTCAACATAGGCACCTTCCTTGCTATCCTTCCGTTCAACTTATTTTCTACCAAACGCCTTCGAATAGTGCGTGCAGAGATTGCTGAAGGGTTGTTTTCGCCAAAATATTCTTTTCTCAACTCATTAGACCCTTTAAAAGGATTTTGTTTTGCCAAACGAACGATATTTCGATCATCTCGACGAGATGACTTTCTCTGTCTAGGTCCACGCGGAACGTTTGAAGTAGTTTGATACGTGGAAAAATGCTTTACGGCATGGAAAACCATTGTTTTTGAACATTGCAGATGGTCGGCTATCATTTTATACGACCAATTCTTCTCGCGAAGTTTTATTATTACTTCTCTTGTAGATTTATCACAACTTTTATTTTTCCCCATTGTTTTTATACGAAGTAATCACTTTTAAGACTTTAACAGCACGAAATGGCGCCAAAATTATACGAATAATAATCTACAACCACAGAGCCACACAGTGTTCTCTATTTAAATTTGAAAAAACAATAAACTATTCAGCGTTCTTAATTACGTGACCAGCCAGTAAGTACTAATACTAGGTTCAGATCGAATGTATAAAGTTTCTCTATTAATTTTTTAGCCAACAATGTTGCATAAATGAATGTACCGGTAGTACGGAAAAGTTTCGCAATACCGAGAGAAATAAAAAAAATACGGGCAATTAGTTATACTTGTTACTTTGAAAAAATCATCTCAATAAATAATCGTTCTTAATTATATGGCCACAACTGTATATATACATATATACAAGAATTGCTCGTTTAAAGGTATTAGATTTAGGCCATTGTCATTTAGTATACAGGCATGGAATAACACCATTGACGAGCAAGTGTGATGAAAAAGTTATTATGTTGCGTATAATCTGGTCTCAAATTATGGCCATTGCCCTGCGACATATACATATATCTATGTGTCTACACACCTGTTATAGTACGTTGTGCAACTAGGGCCGTAAGTAGGGGATTACTAATGAGAGTCTATTAGAAGCCCGACGCCGCAGGCGGACGGCTTTTAATGACTCGAGTTTGTAATCCCTTACTGCCCGTCCCGTATGATTTTCATCACATTGCGAGAAAAAAAAATCCAATAATAAAATTAATTTGTCTCTAAACACTTAAATTGAATAAAATAATGGCTAGCCGCCAATACAGATTGTCACTTTTTTCGAGTGTCCTACCATAGATAATGTAAACTGTGTTTAGTTTAGAATTCGAAAGGTCATACGGCCAGATTCTGCCAACATGTTTAAAAAAAAAAATATTTTTACTAAAATTATTGCAAAACTATTTGACATAAATTTAAAATATAAAAATAACGAATTTTCATGAAGCGTAGATAAGTTTTGTGATGTAAAATTGGGGTTATAGCTAAGTTTTAAAGATAATAAATAAAACGTTGGCCGACTTGAAACCTCCTTAGTCGGAAACGACTTGTTTGCAAATTTTAAAACTAAAGTTAGAACTCCCTTGGGTAGAAAAACTGTACGTAAATCTATAACTCCCTTAAGAACAATTTAGGCCATTGTCATTTAGTATACAAGCATGGAATAACACCATTGACGAGTACACCATAAGTGGAAAACGTAAACGAGAGTCGTGTCGTCCTGTGTTCACTGAACATAATTTGTTAACACTGCCAAGTCTATATATATATGAGGCAGCTGTATTTATTAAACATAAAAATTTTAAATAAAAAACAAAACCTCCTTCAAAAAACATCCAAAAAACTATGAAATAATAATTGAACCGAACCGACCACAATAAGCATGAAAATATCTTTCTTCTAATCTGTTTGAAGTTGGTGCCTCAGCTCGAGCCAGCAGGAGTGGACCTAGTAATCTAACTTACCTACATAGCTACCTACTATCTATAGGGCTTCTACACTCCTGCTGGCTCGTGCTGAGGCACCAACTTCAAACAGATTAGAAGAAAGATATTTTCATGCTTATTGTGGTCGGTTCGGTTCAATTATTATTTCATAGTTTTTTGGATGTTTTTTGAAGGAGGTTTTATTTTTTATTTAAAATTTTTATTTTTTTTGCTTTTTAGTTGTTTCTGTATAAAATAGATGCGCAGGATAAAATCATCAGTTTGACTTCGAAATAAGTTTATGTTAAAAATTCTATTTTTAATGATCGACGGGGTTGTGTCGTTTTATTACATAGTTCTATGATACTTTTTGAATGCAAATGTTCGACTTGTCACCGAAAATACTAAAATCGCTATACATTTCTCTTGAATTTTTGAGGAGTTTCGTCAATTCCTCATGGATCCCATCATCAGAACTGGATTCTGGTAACAACGGGACCAACCTTGAAGCAAGTGCTTTCAAACAACGAAAAAAATTTCCAAATCGGTTCATAAATGACGGAGTTCTGAGGTAACACACGTAAAAAAAAAAAAAAAAAAAAAAAAAAAGAACACAACCGAATTGAGAACCTCCTCCTTTTTTTGAAGTCGGTTAAAAATATAGGACTATTCCCTCCTGTAAAAAATTTAACTAATAGATCGATCGCTGCGACTATTTAAGATAACGGTACCACCCTACAAGTTAAAAATGAGGAAAAAAAAGTGCATACCACATGTGCATTCAAATATATAATAAAATTCCAGCGACATATAAGACCCTATCAAATTCTGAATTTAATTGTAAACTGAAAAATATATTAATTAAAAATTGTTTCTATTGTATCGATGAATTTTTTAAGCATGCGTTCTAGTTATTTTAATTTGTTTTTACATTATATTGCTTTCACAAAATTAAATTGATATTAATGAATTGATAAATGATGACGACATAATTTAAATGAATTTCAAATGTTTATTTAGTACTGCATAAATTGACATAAGTGAGATTGCTTTTAGATTTTTATATTAATTGTGGCCAGTAGCTATATTTGTGATTTTTTTTGCATCAATGTTGTGACAATTTAAAGCTACTATTATTGAGTAAGATCAACAATTATTATTATTAATCATGAAAATTTTCACATGCCGTGTAGGCCGAACATATGATAGCTCTAATGTGTTTTTGTAACATCTTTTATACCGTATGTTCTGTGAATAAACATTTCATTTCATTTCATTTCGAGCATTTATATAAAAAGACTTAAACACAAGTGTAGTGGTATGCGGGCCAATCAACTTTTAAACCGACACTAATCTGTCCGCGACATTTTTCAAACAATTGCAGATTTTTGTAAGTAAACATGTTTTTTCTGTAATTTAATAGATGAATAGCATGAATACATGTCATCCTACGTAAGTTTAACCTATTAAGCCGTGAAATATCTTGTTGGAAGTACGATTATTTGGTAACGCCAGAGACAATTTTGGTAACGCAGGAGACGCTAAAAACGTCGGTTTAAAAGTTGATTGGCCCATGCACGCATCAGCTCTATGAGCTGCTAGTGTATTATTTTTAAATAATAATAATAATAAGTGTGATGAACAATAATCTTACACACCTGTTCTTGGCGCGAGGCAGGGAGTACTTCGCGATCCAAAGCCTTGCCTCTTTCAGCTCCTTCGGCCCCTCGTGATACCACGTGCCTTCGCGCCCTCTGTCCCGCTCTATTCTCGCCTCTTCCTCTTCCAACTTCTTATGGATAGCGTCTTCCCCGAGACTGGAAGAAATGGCGGTAAATAATAATTTTCGGAAAATGAGAATTACATCCCAACGAATCCGACTCGGCTGGGCAGCGTTTGACAAGCTTTTTTTCATTATGAGAGGGAGACAAACGAGCAAGCGGGTCATCTGATGGAAAACGATCACAACCGTTCGTAAATCGACTACCGCAACCCCAGACCGCCCCAGACGTCAGCTTGCCATTTTCAAAACAAATTTGCTTGCAGCCGTTGAAGTTTATTGGTATGGATTGGTATGGACAGATGTGTCTGTGCACGCAAATTGGGCCTTTAAGGTGTCAAGCTGGCGTCTGCGCCGATAGTACAGTATTGAATCTGCAAAATTTGAATTTTGAAATTTCAATACTTATCCTCAAATTAACTGTCAAGCCTTGCCTACGGCTCGGGTGGATTTAAACTACTCGGGTAAGATACGCGCAACGTACAGTGTATCGACAGTATCGAAACTACAAAAACAAAATTGTTAGATTCGTCTAACAATTTTGTTTTTGTAGTTTTGATACTGTTCGTTGTCAACATCGAAATATCAACAACTCAAAGAGAGTCACTGATCTGTTGCCGGCCTTTAAAAAGGAGAAGGAATAGGGGAAAGGGAGGGGGAGAGGTATCGGGTCCCCGGCGCTCTCACTGACCGTACGAAACGCAGCAGGAGTACTGCTGCTTCACGCCAGTTGCAGTCTGGCGCAAGTTCCCTTATAAAAAACGTTGTATGAAACGTACGCTAGCTTCTATGGCGGGTATATCTATCTTGCTCTAACAGCAGCATCCCTTTCTCACTCCGTCATTGTCCGTCATGTTTTATGTTTACTGTTCGCCGGGCTTTTTGAATCGTGCATTTTTTGTGTTTATATTTGTTAAAATTAACTAATTTAACGTAACAGTTACGATCATAACTTGGTTAGAGCCCGTGAGTATTAGTATTCTGTGATGTGAAGCAAATATGCACTACAAAACGTGTGAGATTTGTGGTATGAAGGCCGGTCGTGTTGGCGGTCAAAAACGAACATTTATGGCTAAATTTCCATTGGATGAAGATAGGTAAGTTCAAAAATCTATTTGTTTTTCTACATAAGGTACAAAACGCATGTTTTTTAAAGAAAATCTGGAATAAAACAATATTATTGTAAAAGATAGTGCGGTACCCAGATAATATCGATATTTTTTTCTGACCAGTTCTTAGGTCCATGTTGTTGAAAAATGTTTTGGTTTTTCTTGCCATAAATATATAAATAGAAAGAGACGAGCAAAAACAAGCTATTGACAAAAATAACCAGAGTATAATAAATATTAGGTAAACTTCACTTTCTCGTTTTTTTATAGTACTGGATTAATAATTTAATGGTTTCGTTTGTACTTATTAGATTAGCACATTATGTCGGTGGTCTAACAACAATACTTTCGTGTATTACAGAGCCTTCAAAGTCGACTGCGGTAACAGCAACTGTGGGCATGGGCACATGACCTAAAAGAAAAATGTAAGTCTACATCAATAGACTTATCATCGAATGACCACCTACAAAATTTGACCCTTTTATCAGACACTGTAAAAAAGGCCAACAACAGGGTATATTAAAGTAGTAAATATTATTTTAAAAGATTAAATAAAATTAATAAAAAAGAAAACTGTTTCATTAAAATCATACTTTTCGTAACTTCTAATTTTCCTGTTAAAACGGTTTTAACAGAATAAAATAGTAGTTACGAAAAGTATTACGAACGTTTAATAATCGAAAAGCAACGCAATTTTTTTTTTTCAAATTATCGATGTCGATAAAAATGTCTAACAGTGTGTATAGCACATCCCTTTTTGTTACTCATGTTGGCAGCAGTGCCGTCCGCAGCTGCTGTCATCAAGCTGTCATAATTTCTGTCCTGTTGGTACTGATTTTAGCCTACGTTTCATACTACTCAAAATGTTCATGTCAATATATGACACTCCCGTCTCTTAAAACGTAGTAGTTATATTCTCTTTGACCAGTTGTTGGATACAGCGCCATCTACAATTTCTTTGCCGAACTAGATGGCTTGCTAATTATGTATAACAGTCGATGCCTGTTGGCAACCAATCAACCAGTACTAATTGTGCACACAACTTGTGGTGGCGCTAGTATATAGTAAGGTATATAAATTAAGGTTTGAGAGTATGTTTGTCTGTTCCGGAGCAATCGGCTTCGAAATATAAGCTCCCAAGAACAACCCTATCTCTCATTTCTGGGCACCCTATTTTGCACTGGTGTTCTATGAGAGGGTGGTACTGCCCCGGACGAGCCGGCCCATTCGTGATGCAGCGGCTAGCTACAGTCAAGGGCAAAGATATATATGCAAGTAATGTGAAAGAAAATAAGTAATCATATAAAGATAAAAAGATATATACTCATTCAAATGCTCAAAAATATGCAAATGTCAATGAGCCCATAAATATCTATATGGCAAGTTCAAAAACTTGTATACGATCAAAATGGCATAAATTTGTATTCTGCAAAAGACGCAAAATATTGTAGTCATATTTATATCACTAAATATAGATTCAGTATCTGCTACAAAATAAGTATACAAAATATAAATCTGCGAAAAGCAACTTTATGTTCTTGATACACGAAACAAATTTGAATGGAATGTTTTGACAATTCACGAAAACGGTACCATAAATGTCATTGCGTATGTCTGTCTCACGTTTGGATCTGTCACTGATGCGTGACTGCGATGTATAACCGCTGCAATAAGGTTGGTGCATTGCATACATATTTTGCAACTTTGAGCGGATACATATTTTTGACCTTCTAAAGATTTTGTAATAATACTAATAATATTGAAATTGCCAACTTAAACTAGGTATCTATATACAGGGTGTTCCGTAAGTAGTACGACAAATAGAAATGGAAGATAGGTGGGCAGGTCATCTACTAAATATCAAAAAATGACCTCAGTAAAAGTCGCACCGTTTTCGAGAAATTTTGATTTTTCTGATTTTTTGAAAAATGTAACACCCACACGAATATTTTGAATTGTGATATTCCGAATTAGTTATTTTTTGAATTTATTTTTATTAAAAAATAATCTTGAATAGTTTTGTTATCAGATGAAAAAAAACCCTTTTAAAAAACTATTACAATGTTTTATTTATTTTTATTTCAATTTAAATTTTGCCTCTTCTCCTAAACTTTGGTCAAGATTTGATTTATCACAGCGAAAAAAATTACATGAGCTTACTAGCTTAGAACATGTCCGTTTAATAGACATTCAAAAATGATAAATAGGTTATCAAAAAAAAATTTCAGGAAAAAAAATCTTCATACAAAGCATTAAGTACCCAACAAATCTCGTTAAGCCAGTACTACCACCTTATCTAAGTTGAGGATCAAGATGGATCAGAATGCATTCTGGTTCAATTCAGCAGCTATGCAAAACTAAATAAATAAATAAAAAATCTAAATTTCGCGTTTCATTAAACGCCGCTAAATTTAAATTCGAAATTTAAAAATAATTTGGTTTATCTTTTGTTTATTTAACCATTATTCAACCATACCCAAATTAACGGTAAGATTGGATTCAATAGATGGCCTAGTGGTTAGAGAACCTGACTACGAAGCTTGAGGTCCCGGGTTCGATTCCCGTGTCGGGGCAGATATTTGTATGAAAAATACAAATGTTTGTTCTCGGGTCTTGGGTGTTTAATATGTATTTATCTATATAAGTATGTTTATCCGTTGCCTAGTACCCATAACACAAGCTTTGCTGAGCTTACTTTGGGACTGGGTCAATTGGTGTGAATTGTCCCGTGATATTTATTTATTTTATTTTTTTTATTAAATATGAATGAGTTTTAATTGTTTTTGTTTTAATAAAACACGCGACTTTTTTTTATTTTTTTTATTTATTTAGTTCTGCGTAGCTGCTGAATTTAACCAAAGTGCATTCTGATACCCACCAACCCACTAATCCACAACAGAATCCGTCAATCAAAAAATTCTATTTTTAAAATATTTTTAGTGTTTAGTGTTTAGGAACAGTATTTAAAATGCCAGTAATCAATATGACTCGATATTATCAATGATTGTCTTACCTACGTAAAAGTAGACTCTTCAGAATTAAGTGGCCAGCCACTTAGAAATGAAGGATTGCCGTACGTAGAGTCAAGGGCAAAAACATGTAGCCGTTCAAAGTTTCAAAAATATGTATACACGACCTAAATGTTAAGTTAATAAAGTAGTGTAGGTATACATTTTTTGAAACTATGTACGGCAACATATTTTGCCCTAAGTGTGTACCTATATTTATGAATATTATGGTGTGTCTAAATTTATGCGTTGATTGATGCAGACATAATATTGCACCTGCTGCTTATATACTTATCTTTCACACAACGTATACATATTTATGCACCTTTCCATGTTCCATAATTTATGATCTTAATGATGACGCCATTTTTTGAGATTTTGTGGTGTATATATATCTTTGCCCTTGACTGTACAACATGGCTCTACCACTACTCCGCAATATCTTGTCATCCAATATACCGTGATGTCAGTATTAGTACAGGCAGGTTTATACGTACTAGCTGAGTAGGTCCCTCAGACGGACCCTCCGCTCGGCGGGTCCCTCCCCGAAGAGGCACACAGGCTCTCCCAGCTGCCGTAGACTCCTGCGCACCTAGAACACGGTAGCGGTTGCTGACTTCAAATTGGAAACATTTCATTTTTTAGGGTTCCGTAGTCAACTAGGAACCCTTATAGTTTCGCCATGTCTGTCCGTCTGTCTGTCTGTCTGTCTGTCTGTCCGCGGCTAAGCTCAGAGACTGTTAGTACTAAAAAGCTGTAATTTCAGTTACGCCAACAAAGTGGTAAAATAAAAAAAATTATAAACATTTTTTTTAGGGTACCTCCCATAGACGTATAGTGGGGGTGATTTTTTTTTCTCGACTAATCCTATAGTGCGGGGTATCGTTGGATAGGTCTTTTAAAACCATTAGGGGGTTGCTAACATGATTTTTCTATTTAGTGATCTGTTTGCGAAATATTCAACTTTAAAGTGAAAATTTTCATTAAAATCGACCGTCCCCCCCCCTCTAAAATCTAAACTGTTGGGTGGAAAAATTTGGAAAAATTCATAATGGTAGTAAATATATTAAATTTACAAGGAAAATTATAGCGGCTAAGATTGCTTGGGAATTATTTGTAGTTTAAGAGTAAATAGTAGCCTAAGGTATAAAACATACCTAAACTTGGAAGATTCCGTACACATACGAAATCCTTAGAAAAATATTACTTTATTTTTTCGTAATGGCTACGGAACCCTATCTTGGGCGTGTCCGACACGCTCTTGGCCGGTTTTTTGAGCCTCTTATTTTATTGGTTCCCTGTACTTGGTTTGAAAAGACTAATACGCTGATAGTTTTTTTTTTTCACCAGGGTCTGTATTTAATTTATTGTAGCCGTGGTGGCCTAATGGTTTGACCTATGGCCTCTCGAGCAGAGGGTCGTGGGATCAAATCCCGGCTTGCACCTCTGAGTTTTTCAGAATTTATGTGCGAAATTACATTTGTAATTTACCATGAGCTTTACGGAAGGAAAACATTGTGAGGAAACCTGCATACACCTGCGAAGAAATTCCATGGTGTGTGTGAAGTTTCCAATCCGCACTGTGCCCGCGTGGGAACTACGGCCCAAGCCCTCTCATTCGGAGAGGAGGCCTGTGCCCTGCAGTGGGACTTTCTACATAGCGCATCTTCCTCACACAGCTACATAGCTTAGCATTGGTGGAAACGGTCACACAGTTTTGTAGCATGGCTTTCACATCTCCGCGGCATAGCTGCATCTTCGCAGCATAGCTTGGACGGCCGGATAGCCTAGTTGTTAGAGAACCTAACTACGAAGCTTGAGGTCTTGGGTTCGATTCCCGGTTGGGGCAGATATTTGTGTGAAAAATACAAATGTTTGTGCTCAAGTCTTGGATGTTTAATATGTATTTAAGTATGTATATATCTATATAAGTATGTTTATCCGTTGTCTAGTACCCATAGTACAAGCTTTGCTTAGTTTGGGACTAGGTCAATTGGTGTGAATTGTCCCGTGATAATTATTTTATTTTATTTATTATTTATAGCACATCTTTGGTGGGAAGGCACCCTAATGCAATTATTCATGTTACAATACAGCTGTTTAGCTTACCTCATCATCATCTGTGGACACATTGAGCTGGCGAGCTTTCCGTCTGCGCTCAAACTCCTCCAACAGAGCTTTCTTGTCTCTAGACATCTCCTCCTCGAGGTCCATGTATTCTTAAAAGAAAAACAAGTAGCTCAGTTTGCGACTGCCTTTAGAACAGTAGAGTTCTCCAATATCTGTACAGCCAATAGTTCATATCTAAACATGAGCCTTATGTTACAGTAATAAGGTCTATGTACACATATTTATGAATGATTAGCTGTGGTACCATTTGGTAACCAAAATTTCGTAATCAGCTTTAAAACATTCCCATTCTGTAACCAGTGTTTATTTAATTAATTTTTTTTTTTTTTCTTTTGGCTTTCACCCTTGCTTTTTTAGCAAGGCGTATTTTGCCAATGTCGACGTAAAGACATGACACACATGAGGAGACTGTTCGGTTTAAGAAATTTTGATTTTGGGGAAGGAATAGACAGGAGACCTAGAACAAATAACACGAGTTATGGACGGTACACAGACAACATATAAGACGATCTTACATTACAAGTTTTTTTTTTTTTTAATTGGAGGGAAATGGTAGTTAAGCATGCTAACACGAAAGGAATGAAAAGTTTGGAAGCATAATATATTATATAAGAGAGGCATGCTACAGTAACTACAGCTTAATGTTGTGGCACTGTATGAATTTTATTAAAAATTTTAGCAAGGGAGAGTCCAAGAGAGAAAGAAGTGACAGGAAGTCGATAGGTTGCGGTACTTCCTTAGGTAACACATCATACAAGGAGTATGTTAGTTTACTGCATTTATTCTTAACCCGTCGCAAAACCAACAACTTCTTTGGGTATTTTTTTCTAAGTACGCTATGTTAAAAGGTGATTGAAACTAGAAACAAAAATTAGCAAATCATGAACAGTTAGTTATGCGCCAATGTGGCGTGCGGGACGTTTGACGGGTTTAAATTTAATGATTTTTTTTTAATTGCTTATTTGTATTATAGTATAGTTAAGTAACTAACATGTGGTGTTATTTATGTGCGAAATTACATTCGAAATTTACCATGAGCTTTACAGTAGAGGAAAACATTGTGAGGCAAGCATCATACACCTTAGAAGAAATTCAATAGTGTGTGAAGTTCCCAATCCGCACTGGGCCCGCGTGGGAACTACGGGCTATGCCCTTTCATTCTGAGAGGAGGCCTGGGCCCTGCAGTGGGACGCATATGCTGGAATGATGAAGCAACTAAGAAATCTAATTTAAAGCCATCAAGAACTGGATGAACTATTGTATTGAGTGGCGTAACTTAAAATTTGATCAGCGTATTAAAAAAGACTTCATTAATTCATCCATAGGCTTGCTAGGGCTCTAACAAGACAAGTATTACTCCAAAACACTCACCATTGGATATTTGAATGTCACCCAAGTCTTTCCCTGCCACATCTTCAGTGCCTTCCTTAGCTGCAGCAGCCAGGGCAGCCAGGCGAGCTTTCTCCTGTTCCTCAAGAGATCCATAGTGGACCTGCTTACTCCTTTTCACTAAAATCACATCCTCATCATCCGACATTTTGAGGTTATGTTTTCAAAACACAAATTCAATATCTGCTGTTGTTTTAATGTTTTATACTGCAGGTTTTCGAGAGTTTTGTACTATCTAAATCGAATTAAGTTTATTTGTAGCAGAAAACCTAAAGCCTTTTCGCAAACAGCCACACACACAGCCAATGTCAACAAACAACTTTTTTAGGTTTTTTAATTGTATTGTAAAGTAGACAAAGGCAACTAAGCGCGTACAACTTTCAGATAATAATACGAACAAAATCGTGCCCTTTATATTTGGAAATGGAACGAGACATCTCTAGAAAAGCAGATTATTTAATAGAAATAGAACACTGAGTGCCATTATTCCAGCATCATCATTTTATTATTGAAGTCATGGATTGATGCATTCCCTATTCCCTATGGTCGTTTCTCTTGCTTAAAAAAACATTGATAGCCATAGACTAGATAGTTGTTTACGTCAGATTCGCTTGCAATTTGTGCGTTATTCTCATTTTCAACTATAACAGAATCAATTTAAACAATTTTAAGAACACAAACAGCTGACCAAAAACCCTAATCTAGCTCCAACTCAATGGCCTTGAAAGCGATGCGAAGGTATTAGCAGCATAACCTCAAAATTATTTTGTCAATTTCGATCCAGTGTTTTGGTGATTTTGTATTGTGCTTGAAGTTATGGCGTACCAGCTGTCCCGACGGGAGGCGGAGGATCTGCGGCCGTCGCTCGACCGCGCCATTTACAGGACCATCGGGAAGTCGGATAGCTCCTTGCTGTCCACTGTATCCTACTGCTTAACAAGCGGGTAAGTTTATATCTAGTTAAAATAATCAAAATTTACTAGCTTGCCACTCCACCCCACACGAAACGTAAGTCTGTATGTCTATGTCGTCAACTTTAACTTTTTTTATGGCATTGGTCGCTTTAGGTTAGCAGCCGCTACTGTCAATCACTCCTGACAGCCTGCAGCAAAGTGTATATTGTGATTGACCTGCTTTTCAAAAGGTTAAAGGCATTCAAAAGGTTAATTAGAACAAAAATGCTGAAGATAAGTCAGTTTTTTATTTTATTGTAAAGTACTAGGGAAAACACGGTAAGACACAACCATCCAAGCTATCCTGAGACGCAAGCTGTATATTGCATTAGGCCATTGGCGGGCAAGGTTCGGCCCGCGAGCCAGCTCCAGCCCGCAAAAGGATTATATCCAGCCCTCCACTGGCCCTTCCAAATAATTAGTACACTTATGTTTGGACCCAGATGTTTAAAGTAAAATAATAGCGTAAGTAACAGAATAAAAAGTGCAGGAGCCAGCTAGACAGGGGCATAACTAACGCCGTATCAGCCGTATCAATAATACAGGGTCCCTGGGCTACATAGGCCCCTAACGTGTATAAGCATAAACTAGTAAAATGTTATCCACAATGTCACTTAGTCTCGTGCTTCCCGGGAAAGCCCCCCAACTAATTTTAGGTAAACTAATGGTGTAGTTCACATGTTTGTGCTTTTCAAAATGTTTGTACTTTTATATGAGTAGTTTTTCTGCTGTTCTGGCCCTCCTCGTAATTGGTTTAACTTTCTGGGCCCCTATGAAGAATGTTTGCTCACCGCTGCATTAGGCTTTAAGCTCTAATTAAATTAGGCATAAAAAGCAAATAATTTTAATTTTTTTATTTTTGTTGAGACTGAACACTCCAGCAAGCTTATTGTCTAACGATTCTGACGCTTGCCTTCGCAATCACTATTTCTTTCTGTCAAATGTTATAAAAGAATGACAGAAAGAGACGGCGAAAGCGAAGGCAAGCAACAGAAACGTTAGACAATACGGCCTCTGGTGATAGCCTCATGCCTCACGGGTGCTTACTCACTTCCCTATTCAAGGGACAAATCAATAAAATGGTATATGCTAATTGCTTTGTCTGATGATGTCTCAGTTAGCCAACACTTGACCTGGCTATTGTGCATGGCACGCAAACCCCTTAGGACTCTTCTCAAGTCTGATTTGACAAAACAAAATGTGAGTCAAGTCTTCACTAACATGTTAACAGGCTTTTGTATACCAACTATTACTAGGTATGACAGCCTCACGGGAAGCCATAGAAATTAGTGGTGTGCTGGATATCCATATCCACAGATATCCAAGGAAGAAGAAAGATCCGTACCCATTACTTTTTTGGACCTATGATCTAGTGAGAAAGGGGTTAAGTCTGCAGAAATTAAACAGCTATTTTCTTTTTTTATGTGTAAAGGGGGTTAAGTTGAAATCAGCTGTTCAACTTCTCCAGAATTAACGCCTCTTTCACTATAGCCCCAGTAATTTCATTCAGGTTATGTGACAACTAAAATATGAAAAAAAAAAACAAAAAAAGATCCTCACATTGCAAGTCATAACATACGCAAATTTCCAAGTGGCGTCAACTATCGTCTCAAATTCATCCACACCAACACCGATTAAGTAAGAAAGTTGAGATCCGTAATGTATCCGCAGATCTTGACACCAAATATATATTTGGGTCATCCACGGATCTACATTTTTAACTATGTAGCACATCAGTAATAGAATTAAAAGAAATATAATCTATGAGTGTGTCACATTCTAACATACAAAACATGTTCCAGATATGAGCGCAGAAAGATCATTGACAAAATATCATCCCACATCGACTCAAAGAAGGCAAGTAAACTAGCAGACAAAGTCCTCGCCCTCGCCCAGGAACTGGTCTCCTCGTCCAAGTCCACGAAGCGGAAACATGAGACCGAGGAAAAGAGGGACAGCAAACGGTCAAAGCATGAGGACAAAGAAGAGAGGAAGGAGGAGGAGAAAGAGAAGAATGGGAGTGCTTTGGAACCGATAGAGGTGACTCCGTTGGCGCTGCCCGTTGGAGAGACCATCGGCTCCAAGATTACCGGGCTCAGTGCTGACCGGATCAAGGTGAAGTATAAAGTTGTCATATTATACTTGAAGGGTCCACAAAAAGAACATGTCTATACCCTGTCTAATTAACAGAGTTAGCAAGGCATTCTCTCTGTTGCACTTTTGTATGCAAATGAAAGGGACAAGAAACTGTCAGTGGGCGTCAACACTCGCACGTCGATGGCAGGCTCGGCTTACATGCCGTTTGTTGGAATATTCGTAATATTTCTCGTGATTTTTTTGATTTTTCTCGTGGCACCTCATATGATTACATGTCATGTTTATTCATCTATTAATCATAATTATGTAATTTAAAGTAGTAGATAATAATATTAAATATGTGCCCTGCAGTGACCAATTACATGCATTCTCTGTTTTCTAGTACTAACTCTGTTAAATAGACAGAGTATAGTCATCTTTTTGAAAATTAATGGCTCAGTTTTATTAGTCGATAGGGCCCGCATGCGGGTGCGGTAGGTTTTCATAACGCATGCCATAGGGCCCGCATTCGGGGAACAGTTATCGACATAATGAGTTACACTAGTCGTTATACCACCTGCGGGGAGTCACAGCGCGCTGTATATCGACTGAATTATCTAACAATGAAACTAAGCCTTAATGAAACTAAGCCATTATCAATGTTGAAGCCCTGTGACAGACAAACAGACGCACAGACAGCAGGCAGACTCAGCAACAGGGTCCTATTTGCCCTTGGGTATGGAACCTTAAAAATGCAATTGCGGAAATGATATAAAATATTATTATTTTTTTATGAAATGAAATGAAAAAGTTTATTTCACACACAAAACACATAAAATTACAAAAGAAAAAAAATATATAAAATGAAATAAAAAAATAAAACATTAAATTCACATTAAATTGTGTGTGAAAAAGGTCCCGCCTCAGCATAAATGCGGACTCCTGAGGTGGAGCCAGCGCTGGTCTTCCGGCGGGACCCTATATTTTTTCCTTTTTTATTTTTTTTTGACGGTGGAAGGATTCTACACTTCCACTGAACGTAGATATAGCTAAGATGTAGGTATAGTTTTAGTTTTTTAACTAAGGGACCCAATACATCTCTGTATTGTTTTTTGTATAATTATTATTTTTTTATTTAACTCTATACTTGTATGGTTTTTTTAGTTTGTAATTTTTAAGAGTTTGTAATTTATTATATTTCAATTTGAAAAGATGACTTCCTGCCAAGTTTCTTGCGGCGTATTCTTCTTGGCAATGATGGTCCTTACGAAAGCGCTGGTAGTTTAAAAAAAGTGACATGTAAAAGAGCCCTTTGCGGCCTACTCGCTGAATAAACGTTTTGATTTTTTTTTTGATAAACATCACTTGTTCCAGGTGATGATGGCGAACGCCCAGAAAGAGATAGAGGAGCGGAAACGCGCCCTCATCGCCATGAAGGGCCCCGGCGCGGGCGCGGGCGGGGTGAGCGGGGCCGCGGCCGCCGCGCAACAGATCAAGGCCGCGCTGCCGCCGCGCGCGCTCGCGCCGCCCAGTGTCATCAAGCCTGTGCTCTACTCCAAGCCTGGTCAGTGCCAAAAACATCCGGTACCAAAAATATCCGGCACCAAAAACATCCGGTACCAAAAACATCCGATACCAAAAACATCCGGTACCAAATATAACCGTCATCAAAAATATCGTTGTGACACTTCATACTAATACTGTTTCATAGAAAAATTCTTAGGTACAAAATTTGTGTAACCATAGCAATGGGTGGCCTTAAAAGGTTGATTCAACCTAAAACTTCCATCCCCTAAAATATCTGTGTCGCCCAATATATCGGCGTGGCCTGACAAACATCAATTCCCCACAGTGCTATAGTATTTAAAACATCTGTCTCCCATAAGAAAAAAAGAAAAATACATTTATTTACAACAACACAAGACACATCAATATTGTTACAAATACACAACACGAAGGATAAAGATAGTGTGTGTCATTGCGGTTGCGAATTGGACACTGGCACAGCGTTTATAACACTGATTATTAGCCAGTACTATCGGTTCACCACACCACCATAACATTCCTGCATCCCAAAACTTTGGCATTACTTCACAACACCTTATTACAGTACAGTACAGTCTTAGAGTACCTACCTGAAACATCCGTCCCCCAAAACATCCGCACGTCCCAAAAGCTCAGCGCACCCCACACACATCAGTACCCAACATTGCTAAAATGTCTAAAAAATCAATGCATCCCAAAACATCCACACTCTTCAATACAAATTACAAAAAACATCCGCTTCTAATATTTTTTTATTGTATTCCAGCGGTCTCTGCTGGTGTGTCGGCAGAAGAGATGGAGAAACAGAGGAAAATAGCTGAACTGCAGGCCAGGATACAGAAGAAGCTAGCCGGTTAGTGTTGCACTGGTTAACTGGTATCTTTTGAACTAGCGACATATGCGCAGGGGCGGACTATGAGTTTGAGAGACCCTGTGCTAATATTTATTACTTGGAGGCCAAGAATTATTTATAATTACTTCACAATTTACGCGTGGTTTAAGTTCGATTTGAACCCCCAACTAACTGACACCTAACACTTTGACAGTGCCTTTATTTTAACATAATGACAATGAAATGAAAAATAGTTTTTTTTTGTATGTTGCACCAATTATAACCAATTGATTTTTCGTGTGATTGTAGCTAATACTATTTGCAATTTTAGTACATTATTGTCGTGGCCTGGAAGTAGGCAATTGCTGGCTGAGTATGAGTATTAAACGGGCGAGTCCGTTTAACTAATACGAAGCCAGCAATTGCTATTCCAGTCGAGACTAATATAAAGCTTTTCTCAAAAATGGTGTAGGAAAAAAAAATAGAATAAACTTTTATTAACTTAAATAGGTACAAAGAATTGCAAATCACCCTTTCCGGCCTTTTTTCATTAAAAAAAAACTGCAGGTGTATTCTCCACCTAAAGCACCACAAGCTGTTTCAAGCACAATAGAAAAAGTCCGGAGTTCCAACAAAACAACTGATACCGGTCATTAGCTGTATACGAATAGTGCCAACTTATTACCATGGCCGTTTTAACTTTTTGAGACTCGACAATAATGGAATTTGTATGCGACATTGTTGTCGAGTTTATCGATCCTGCAATATTTTTAACTTTTTAATTTTTTACTGACTGTAAACTATGCACTACGCGTTCTGATATGTAAAGAATAATGTCAACTTTTACGTACATTTTTGAGAAAAACTATTTATTTTGCAGCGACTACTAGCGCCATCTAGTCATCACATAAGAAACTAATTACAACATCCTGCATCGCACTGTCACAGTTTCTCAAGTCGGCTGCATAAATACAACTTCCAACTTTCATCCTTCGGACTTCGGTCCTCAGGCATAACATCTGCCTGGAGAGAGATCTCTCTATTGCTACTACCCCCAAATTTACTATTTGTTTGTGTCGTTAGGCGGAGCCCTGCCGGCGGGCCCGACGGGTCCGGCGCCACTTATCCTGGACCGGGAAGGCCGCACCGTAGACACGAGCGGCCGCCGCGTGCAGCTGACTCATGTCGCTCCCACCCTCAAGGTAACCTCCCCCCACTAGGGGTACGTATAGATACGACCTGGCACCTATGCGGCAGCGTTCGGGAAGCTCCGCAATATCTTGTCATCCAATATACCGCAGTGTCTCAAGTCAAAAGTCTTTGAAGACTTATGGTAAGTACTGAGACGTGGCTGCTAACGATGGGCCTCATAAGAAAGCTAGTAAAGCAGAGTGTAAACTCCTACATTAACCCCTACATTAACGCCAACAACACATATAGGTGTCACATAGTACAGTGTCAAAGTGATCTTGACACAATGACATAAGATTCAAAGCAGGTTTACATTTTGTCGAAGCGTGGCGTTGAAAAGGTTAAACCCATTTTCCTTTTAACGTGTCTCCACCCTCGCCGCACCGGCTCGGGTAAAATGGCTCGTTTTATGCTCTTGTACAATCTACTATAGTATAGTAGAGTATAGTTATTCCATGCCTGTATACTAAAGGACAATGGCCTAAATTGTTCTTACGCGAGTATTGGATTTACGAATAGTTTTCCTCCCTAGAGAGTTATAACTTTCGTTATGAAATGTCGGCGTCGAGCTTCTAATAGCCTCTTGTCGGTAATTCCTTTTTTACGGCCCTTAATGTACATTATATTATTTGGGTCGATCAACTTTTTTTTTGTCACTCGTTGCTATAGCGACGGTCTCCTGGGTAACTCTTTAAACCGTAAGTTTATGTGATTAAAATTTACCAAACATGCATTTTTGTGGTAGTTACCCCTTCTACAATCGGCCATCTAATAAGCATGTTAGTTAATGTGACACAACATTTCTTCTAATTAAACTGTACTACTTTTGTCCCCTCGCTGACGGGACAGAATAACAACAAGAAATAGTTGATCCACCCATTTCACTAGGGCTATTTTCCTAAAAAAAAAAAAAAAACTAACTAGTTTGGCTCAGTGATCCAAAGTGAGTCTTGGCCTCCGAAACGAGAGTACGCCACCACAAAATATATAATAGTACTAACGTACAGAATGGCCACGCTCCGCCCCGCACCGATTCGAGTTACCCCTCCCCCCAAGGCGCCATTGCTTGTCGCCGCTGTTCACCAGTATGGTGCGCGCGCGATGTATGTAGGCGTACGCGTGTACAGACGTCGTCGTGCTTATGTACATTCAAGAACGCGTATTTTGTACGTCGTGTCCGCCGTGTGACGCCACTTAGCCCGATCCTGCGCAGCTTCACGCCAATTACCGGATTGAAGCTGTCGCAGATCCGCCTCCACAGCATCAGCCCAGCGATACTTCGGCCGACCAACCGGACGACGTCCAGTTGGGCGGCCCAAATACGCCCTCTTGTCCCCTCGATCCTCCCCCATTCTCAGCAAGTGGCCGAGCCACCGAAGCCTGTGAGATTTAAATTCGCCGATTATATTGGGCCCAGCCACTAGCTCCTCAATCTCGGCATTCTTGTGGATCCTCCAGGTGTCATCGTCTCTTCTGACGGGTCCCAGGATCTTCCGAAAAATATAAATATAAATAAAAATGCACATATATTTAAAAATATATATATGTGCGTGTGAAGACCAAGCTCACTCTGAGGGTCGAGCGGTTGGAGTCCCGCCATGACGTGAATTTTAATTCATTTGTGGTGAGGGTTCCGACCGATCAACTGTCGACCTTCACAAGAGAAGAGTTTTGGCCGAAAGGTGTCGCTTACCGGCGGTTTCGTGGCCGGTTAACTGACACCACGAAAGTGCCCACGTCACAGACTTCATGTGCTAGTAATTAAGTTGTTAATTATGTATAATATAAATATGTATGTTAGTCTTTAAGGTATTTTTATATGGGACTATGCAGCCTGAAATAAAATTATTCTATAAATATTTTTCTGATGCTATTAATTCGCAGGCGAACATCAGGGCGAAGCGTCGCGAGGAGTTCCGCGCGCAGCTGTCTGGCGCCGCGACGTCGGAGCCCGTCGGCGACGCGTCCTGGATGGACCCGCGCGTGACTCTGAAGGCGCCCGCGCGCGCCCGCCGAGCCCTGCGGTTCCATGAGCCAGGGAAGTTCCGGCAGCAGGCCGAGCGGCTGAGGATGAAGGTAACGCCTCGGCCGGGGGCTTCGGAGAGCTCCATTAGGTTCCCATTAACATCCGTTCCCCAAAACATCTGATTCCCAAAACATCCGTTCCCCAATCATCCATACTAACAAAACATCCGTTCCCAAAACGTTCATACCCCAAAACATCCATACTTCAAAATATTCATACCCAAGAACATCCACACTCCAAAACATCCACACCCCAAAATATCCACACCGCAAAACATCCATTCCCAATACATCCGTTTCCCAAAACATCCATACCCCAAAACATTCATACTTCAAAACATTCATACCCCAAAACATCCACACTCCAAAACATCCACACCGCAAAACATCCGTTCCCAAAACATTCGTTTCCCAAAACATTCATTCATTCCCAATGATGAAAGAAAGATAATTTCGAACAGGCTTGACTGTCCTATTGTGAATTCTGTGCACCCATTGTAACTAACGAATAATGGATTTATTATTATTAAAGCATTCATTCCCCAAAACATCCATTCCCAAAATAACAATTTCTTTAAATAACCGTGGGTTAAAACACCCAGTTCTTACAGCATTCTTTGTTGGAGTGCAATTTCGTGTCTGACATTGTTTAGGCCAGCCATTTACACCATTATATATTCCAGGCGCAACTAGAGAAGCTCCAGAACGAGATATCGCAGATAGCGCGCAAGACGGGCATATCTTCCGCCACCAAGTTGGCGCTGCTGGCGTCCGACAAGGCCGACGGGGACCGGGTTCCCGACATCGAATGGTCAGTCGCTATTGACAACATTTCATATTTCTAATACTATAATTTGATGCGTTCCCTATATTCTGTTTGGAAAGAGAAAGACTCTGATAGTTTTAAAATTTTGTGCTTATTCTAAAAGGGCATAACTCCAAAACTACCACACAATAAACGTAACAGACGTAAATCTGACGTTGAGGCATGGAAGTAATAAGTGCTACGTACAACGGGAATGAGCTGTTATCGCAAAATGAGAGCTCAGTAACTGTACCTCTTATCCCTCTCTGGCGATGGTTGATTGGTTGGATGGTTCATGTGGGGTTGCTCATGGCAAAAATCAAACGTCAGTAGAGTTGGAATGTTGAATTTTATCGACTATTGAATAAACTGAAATTATATTTACCTACTTAATTATATTTATTAACAAAACTAAACCTCAAATCCATAAGCAAACAATTATATTTCGTCGCTTCATTCTTCGATATAATTAATTACCAGGTAGTACCTTAAACCTACAGGCAACTATTCGCACGCTTTAAAAGACATTTTCTGACTAATGACGTCAAAAACACTTCCGGTTTACCCTTCCCTAGCTTGACGCCATGATGACCACCTCATTCCTTTTTCGTGCGAGGCGACGAACGCACGCGCCACCGGTCCGCAATGCCGAAGCGCAAATATCAAGATTTAATCGACCGGTACGAAAATAAAATACGAAAATTACAAAAATTAAGTTCCCGTCGTCGAATAGTGTCTCCAATAGAATCATCTAGCGAAGACAGTGAAAAAGGTAAGCGTAAAATTACGAATATTATTACCGCTAAGGTTAAAGCCGTTTTTATCGGATAGAGGTTTTTGCATCGGGGTTGACTGCGGGTCTCCAACGATGACAATAATTTTACAGAACGTACGTATAATCTGCGATAGATATACGTTAATCTGTAAAATTCATATCTGTTTAACGGATATAATAAACCTCTCGGGTAGAAATACATCTACCCTCATTTTATAAAATTTTATTTCCTTGCAACGGCTAAACTGTGTCTTTTTACATCGGGGTTCTCTGTGGGTCTCCTACGACGTCAAGCGTATTGCAGAGCGTACGTATAATCTACAATAAATATACGTTTATCTGTAAACGCCATGTCTGCCGGCACAAACATGTCATTCACCCTCATTCAATTTTAATGTTGAAAAACTGCGTGAGGGACTCTATTCCGAGGTTAAGGATAATTGTAATAAAACGTTTACAGAACGTACGTATTGTCTACAATAGATATACGTTAATCTGTAATACTTGACTCGCAGACAGATATATCGAACTCCCCGAGTAAAATATAAATTATTTTTCTACCCTCACCTTATAAATTTTTATTTCTTCACAAATTAAAATACGCATTTGTATTTTAGATAACGAAGATTACGGAAGCGATTCTAATGTCGCGGCCCAAAGCTCTGACTCGGCTCCGCCGGAGTCCGGATCGGCCGCAGAGGACAATGTCGAAGACGCCGAAGCCGCGCCGCCGGACACGCTCGCCGCGCTGCCGCCGCCGCCCGCGCCCGCGCCCGCCGTGCCGGACTTGGACCCGGAGGTATTAGTGGCTTTGGGGGAATTTATCTCAGATAGTCCTGAATTCGGCGCAAAAATTCATGATAATTTAGCGCAGTTATGGCTTCCCTTACTAGAAAAGGGCATGCCTGAAGATACGAAAGACCAACTCATTAAACAATATTTAGTCCCAGACAATTGTAGGTTGCTTCAAGCACCTAAGTTGAATGCCGAAATTTCGGCAGCCATCACGGAAATGGCAAGAAATAGGGACAAGAAACTGGCAGTTTGGCAGCAACAGCTCGGCATTGGGGTAGCAGCCATCAACAGAGGCATGGATTCGCTGCTTAAAGGCGAGGATAAATTACCGGCTATAAAACACCTCAGTAACGGGTGCCGTATTTTAGCAGACTTACATTTCAGCAATACGGAAAACCGAATGAAGCTGCTGACTTCCAGCTTAGACAAATCATTCTCGCACGTAGTTCAGGATGCGAAAAGAGACGAAACCTTATTTGGAAATAAATTATCAGACAAGATAAAGGCCGCGAAGGCTATCGAAAAGCAAGGCCTTCAAATTAAAAAAGCCGTTAAACCCCAAAAGCCGACCACGCCTTCTCAACCGACGGGTAATCGTTCCGGCTACCAGGGAAACTGGATAGCACCTCCTCCTCCACGCTACCCATCGAACAGGGGGGGGCGAGGGGGTGCCAGGAACCCGGCCGCCGCAGCACGACGCCCCTACGCGGCGCCGCAGGCGAAGACCTCACTCCCGGACAAGCCGCGTGCACCGACACGTCAGTAAAGCAGGTACACGCAGGACGAATTAGAAACTACTTTAATTGTTGGCTTAATGTAACAAATAATACAGTAGTACTTGATTGGATTAAAAACGGTTATTCCATTCCCTTCTGTAACGATGTTTCTCAGTCTGTTGTGCCTCAAAACACTTTTTCACGTAGCGAAAAGCGTGACATGGGGAATGCAATAGATGGTTTATTAGAATTAGGAGCTATAACCGAGTGCGCTCCGTTAGAGGGCCAATATATTTCTAAAATATGTTTGGCACCTAAATCTAACGGCAGCAAACGTTTTATCTTAAATTTAAAATCACTGAACAAGTATATTGCAAAGTCCCATTTTAAAATGGAAGACTACCGAACAGCGACTAAACTCATACCACGTGGGGGATACTTAGCTACAATAGATTTAAAAGAAGCATATCTTCTTATACCTATCCATAACTCGGACAGAAAGTTTCTAAGATTTCAATTTCAACCCGATAATACCGATAAGGTTACCACTTATGAGTTTACAGCTTTACCCTATGGCTTATCCGTAGCACCTAGGGTCTTTACTAAAATAATGAAGGAAGTAATGGCTCATCTGCGATCTCGTGGCTTTAAGTCAGTTATATATTTGGACGATATATTATGCATCGGAGATAATTATTCCGATTGTATTAATAACGTTAATGAGACTTTGCAATTACTGCAGTGTTTAGGTTTTGTGGTAAATTTGGAAAAAAGCCGTTTGAATCCGAAACGAACTTGTCAATTCCTTGGTTTTATCTTCGACACAAATACCTTAACATTATCATTACCTAGTGAGAAACGTAGTAACATTGCTCATTTGGTTAACAAATATTCAACACTACCACGGTGTTCAATTCGCGACTTCGCCCAGCTCATCGGTGTCCTTGTTTCTGCTTGCCCTGCCGTAATGTACGGATATTTATACACCAAAATATTGGAGAGGCAAAAGTTCTTATTTTTACAAAAATACAATAACTATGAAGCAAAAGTAATCCTCCCAAACACAATATTAGATGACCTAGAATGGTGGTCGGATAACATTCTTACCGCATCCTGTCCTATGAGGCGGTCTAGTTATAAACTTGAAATTTACACAGATGCCTCTAGGACAGGATGGGGCGCAGTTTGTCGCGAAAACCGTGTGCACGGCAAGTGGAAAATTACAGAACAAGACTACCACATTAATCAGTTAGAATTACTCGCAGTTTTCTTAGGATTGAAATCATTTGCTCGCGATGAAACTAATTGCTCAATATTACTACGTGTCGATAACACTACAGCAATTAGCTATGTAAATAGAATGGGAGGCATCCAGTTCCCACATTTGAACAATTTGTCTAGGGAAATTTGGCAATGGTGCGAGAAGCGAAAAATTTGGTTATTTGCTTCATATGTCAATACAAAAGAAAACTGTGCTGATGTTGAATCTAGAATTATAAATATAGATACAGAATGGGAGCTGTCAAACAATGCTTTCCAGTCGATAACGCAACGTTTTGGACAGCCCGAAATTGACTTATTTGCATCTCGCACTAATGCCAAATGCAATCATTTTGTTTCCTGGAAACAAGATCCAGACGCAGTTACAGTAGATGCCTTCACAATAAACTGGAAATCCGTTTTCTTTTACGCATTTCGACCGTTCTCTTTAATATTAAGGTGTCTAAGAAAAATATGTGACGAGAAGGCAGACGGTATACTGGTTTTCCCAATTTGGCCCTCTCAGCCTTGGTTTCCACTTTTACAGAGATTATTAGAGTCAGAAATCCTCTATTTGAACCCTAATAAATCTCTTTTACAATCTGGTTCCAGGGAACGTCATCCCCTGCATCGGAACCTTACCCTGGGTGCCGCGAGGCTCTGCGGCGCGCCCTCAGCGGGCGAGAGACCCCGGTCGCGGCGATGACGTTGATGCTATCGTCGCTATCTGACAGTACCGTGAAACAATATAACGTTTCTCTTAAGCTCTGGTGGCAGTTTTGTCATGCTAATAATTTAGATCCTTTTGAACCTTCAAAATTGGCTCTATTGTCCTTTTTAACAGAACAGTTCAACAAAGGTTGTGCGTATGGCAGTCTTAATAGCCACCGCTCCGCAATATCACTGCTTTTGGGAAATAGAATCGGTTCAGATGAGAACGTTAAACGCCTGCTCAAAGGTGCGTATAAACTTAGGCCAAGCGGGCCTAAGTACTTGCATACTTGGGATCCTCAATTGGTAATAAGCCATGTTTCTCATTGGTTCCCCAATACAAAATTGTCTTTAGAGAAAATTACCAAAAAATTGACAGTATTATTGGCTATATGTACAGCCCATAGGGTACAAACCCTTTCACTAATAAAAATTGAAAATATTGCGATATCGGAGAGCGGGATTAAGATTGCCATACCGGACATCATCAAAACTTCAGCTCCAGACCGGGAACAACCCGTATTATTCTTGCCCTATTTTGGTGAAAATATTACAATTTGCCCTGCTACGGCTCTGAAGGATTATATATTTTTAACAAAAAATATAAGAGCCTGTAGCATGGGAAACCTATTGATAACGTTTAAGAAACCCCACAAAGCTGCCACAGCGCAATCCATCAGCAGATGGATCAAACAAGTATTGTCAGATAGCGGCGTCGAAGTGTCAGTGTTTGGCGCGCACAGCACGCGCCACGCCGCGACCTCCGCCGCGCGCGCGGCGTCGACGTCGAGACGATCAGAAAGACGGCTGGCTGGACAGCCTCATCAACCACTTTTGCTCGCTTCTATAACTGAGCCGTGATTGACGAGGGCCAATTTGCAAGATCTGTATGCCTGCCGTCACTTAAATAATAAGATGATAAAGAATAAGATAATTATGTATTCGTTTATCTAAATAATAATTGTTTTGTATACTTATTTAATTCATTAAGTACATTTAATTAAAAAATTCTGTTTACATGGATTCAAATGGATTCAATAAAACAAATTTACAAGATTTGGTTGTTTATTTGTTCTAAATCAAACGCAAAACTTTCATCTCTGAAAGTCTACCTGGTAATTAATTATATCGAAGAATGAAGCGACGAAATATAATATGTGATCAAACGAACTTCGCAAGTGAAGTTCGATCATTATTATATGAGTCGCTTCATTCGAAGATATAATCTCCCACCCACCCTATAGTACCCCTAAACGAAAGTTATGCTTGAATCTCTGAAAAAATGAGGTGGTCATCATGGCGTCAAGCTAGGGAAGGGTAAACCGGAAGTGTTTTTGACGTCATTAGTCAGAAAATGTCTTTTAAAGCGTGCGAATAGTTGCCTGTAGGTTTAAGGTACTACCTGGTAATTAATTATATCGAAGAATGAAGCGACGAAATATAATAATGATCGAACTTCACTTGCGAAGTTCGTTTGATCACATATAATAGACTTCATATGAACATTACGGAATAACATTTAAATAAAAGACAATATAAAACGATAATTTAAAAACTACTTAACTTAGTACTGCATTATTAAAACTACCTAAGTTTCAATAACACAACCTAAGAGTTCAAATCATCTGTGAACTAATTTTCGTCGTATAAAACGGTATCGTAATCTGTGTAATTCCGCCCTGTGATCATCATCATTATTTTAAGAGCTTAGCTCTTGTCGGTGGAGTAAACGCCACTCTTTTCGGTTCTCTGCCAGCGTTTGTATGTATGTATGTATGTATGTAAAACTCTTTATTGTACATAAAACATGAAAATTACCAGTTAACAAGAGAGACAGATGTACAAAGGCGAACTTATCCCTTATAGGGATCTCAAAAGGGAGTTTAGGAGTTGTATAGATGTTTTTGACCGCATGCCGCAATTTGACAGTTCGACGACCATTGCTGTAGAGTAAGGTTAGATTTCTAACATCTCAAATATGGGTACAGGTGGGACAGCGTCATCCTGATGACTCCCGAAGAGCGAGAGGCACAATGTTCCACCACGGCCTCTCAGTCGGCCGACAGCGTGGCTGACTGCAACACTGGCGACGGTGACATCGTGCGGAATCTGAACGTACAGGCTGTCACCAACCTAGTGGAGCATCCGCAGAGACTGCGCCCGCCCAGTGAGTACTTAGTGCTAAAAAATATTCATACTCATATTCATCTTCATATTTTATGTATGTATGTATGTAAACTCTTTATTGCACATAAAAATAAAAATACAAATAAACAGAGAAGAGAACAAAGGCGAGCTTATCCCTAAAAAGGGATCTCTTCCAGCTAACCTAGTTAAGAGAAGACAATTTAATATATAATGGATAAGCAGACAGTTAAAAATATACATATGCGGTAAAAAGAAAAACAGAAATACTCAAAAGAGAAAGGAAAAAAAAATAATAATAATTTTATTCTCATACACATTCATTTTCATTTTTACACTCGCTTTCATACTCATACTCACATTCACATACTCATACCCACATATTCATACTCACGTATATTCACATACTTGCTCATATTGACATACTCATTATTCACATACTCATACTCGGATCAAGGGTGATCAAGTACTGGTGCGAGTGGGACACAATTCTCTAGTTTCTCTAGTTTGTTGTTATCTCTCGGACCGCTGTCTCTAGTTGCCATTATTAAACTGTATGGCTTGGTAATATTGTGAAGTTTTTATCCAATAATTATTTGTAAAATATTCAAATCCGTTTTTCTATGTTCATTTTTTGTTTTTTTTTTTTTTTTTTTTATTTCAGGTAGGTATTGTATTCTTTATTAACTTGTGTTCCATGTCCATCTATCAGTGGCGAAGGGTGCTAACAACCCGATTCCTTCCGGGTTGCCTAAAATTTTGAAGTAATCAAACGCTTCTATTAATAACCCGTTGTTTGTAATACAGGCATACTCTTCCCTAATAAACTTAACTTTTTTTCAACACGATGCAGAATCAAAACGCAACGTAATACTCTCACAAAAACGATTCATTCAGGATCTCTAATAGTAAATGCCGGTCGGAAATATTAGAAATTGTGCACTCAGACATTTAAATAATTCATTGACAAACACCCACACCACTCCAGGAAACATCGTGTGTTTATGCTACTTAGATAACCCGGGATTAAGCGGCTTATTACATTTAAAAAAAGACTTTGTGTGTTGTGCGTAAGGCTCACTTTCACTTTGCCTGCCGAAGCCGCGAGCCGCGAGCCGTGAGCGGCTTCTTGGAACATTTTTGGCGCTACGATCGCCTACTTATACAAAATTACTGCAGCGAAATGGAACGTAAAATATCGATGATTTAGTGTAAAACAAAAACAATTATATTTTTTCTGCTTTTATTATTAAGGTTTATAAACTGGTGAAATTAATATTAGATTAGAATTTTATAAAATAACACCGTCACTTATTGGAAATAATTGTAATGGCAACATTACGATTGATTTGTCATTGATTACAAACTTCATATTTCGTTTCTTGTTGTAAAGTATTATTATTGTTTGTTATTAGTAGTACATATATTGTTTTAATTTAATAAAAAAATACATAGCCAGATTAGTGTTGATGCTCAAAACCAGTGAAATTTCGTAATATCGGATTGTGCAAACTTATAGTGTCAAGTGGTCAGTTTACTTTATATTTTATCTTCGGTCGGACTCGCTAGATAAATTATTTTGTATTTACTAGGCTTAATAAAAGTAGAAAAGGCTCCTTTAATTAAAACTGATTGTGGATGCGAATTTGTTGAGTGACGATTTTAGAAGTTATGTCCTAATTTTCAAGAAGAGAATAAATAAAAAGGGTAAGATAAAGGTTAATAGTTTTCGCCAGAGGCGGCGCTGGGTAAGGGCGACGTGGGCCACCGTCCTCGGCCTCGCGGTCTGAGGGTCCTCGCGCCTCGAAAGTTTCCCGTTTTTTGCTCATTACTTCCGTAATCTAATGTCTGGCGCGCCATCACAGGGCCTCACAAAATGTGTTTTGTCTTGCCCACACCAAATTTAGGTCTCTGCGCCGCCACTGGTTTTCGCTACGGCTTTACCTGAAAAAAATTTCACGCTTCGCCACTGCCATCTATGTGAAGTTTTTGTTAAGTAACGTAATAGGCGTTTTGGTTTTTTATACTATAAGTCTATTGTATCGTTTTGCATAAATAAATAAATAAATACAGTTGTGGCCATATAATTAAGAACGATTATTTATTGAGATGATTTTTTCATAGTAACAAGTATAACTAATTGCCCGTATTTTTTTTATTTCTCTCGGTATTGCAAAACTTTTCCGTACTACCGGTACATTCATTTATGCAACATTGTTGGCTAAAAAATTAATAGAGAAACTTTATACATTCGATCTGAACCTAGTATTAGTACTTACTGGCTGGTCACGTAATTAAGAACGCTGAATAGTTTATTATTTTTTCAAATTTAAATAGAGAACACTGTGTGGCTCTGTGGTTGTAGATTATTATTCGTATAATTTTGGCGCCATTTCGTGCTGTTAAAGTCTTAAAAGTGATTACTTCGTATAAAAACAATGGGGAAAAATAATAGTTGTGATAAATCTACAAGAGAAGTAATAATAAAACTTCGCGAGAAGAATTGGTCGTATAAAAAGATAGCCGACCATCTGCAATGTTCAAAAACAATGGTTTTCCATGCCGTAAAGCATTTTTCCACGTATCAAACTACTTCAAACGTTCTGCGTGGACCTAGACAGAGAAAGTCATCTCGTCGAGATGATCGAAATATCGTTCGTTTGGCAAAACAAAATCCTTTTAAAGGGTCTAATGAGTTGAGAAAAGAATATTTTGGCGAAAACAACCCTTCAGCAATCTCTGCACGCACTATTCGAAGGCGTTTGGTAGAAAATAAGTTGAACGGAAGGATAGCAAGGAAGGTGCCTATGTTGAAACGATGTCATAGGCAAGCCCGACTTGCATTTGCAAGAAGGTATGAAAACTGGACAGTCAGACAGTGGAAAAACGTTCTTTTTTCTGACGAGACAAAAATAAATAGGGTATGTTCTGATGGAAAACGATATGTACGACGCCCTCCGAATAAAGCATTCGACCCAAAGTACACAAAAGTGACATTAAAGCATGGCGGGGGAAATGTGAAAATTTGGGGGTGCTTTTCTGGACATGGCGTTGGACCTGTTAGGCTGATAGAAGGAAACATGGATCAATTCCAATACAAAAATATACTGCAAGAAACAATGTTACCATATGCCGAAGACGTGCTTCCGGTTATTTGGACATTCCAGCACGACAATGATCCAAAGCATACTGCACGCACCGTTAAGGAATTCCTCACATCACAATCAGTTTCAGTCTTAGATTGGCCAGCCAACAGCCCAGATCTTAACCCAATAGATCATCTTTGGTGCGAAGTCAAGAAAAAGGTTTCAAATCGACAGTGTGGCAATTTGAGAGAGCTGTACGACGTTTTCTTAGAAGAATGGAACTCTATTTCTCTTGCGAAATGTCAAAAATTGATAGATTCAATGCCTCGCCGGTGTAAAGCCATAATTAAAAGCCGTGGACATGCTACTAACTATTAATTTTAGTTCAAATGTATTAAATTGCTTTTTTTTCTATACCAACTTCACATTAATATGATTTATTTAATCTAAGTTTCATATAAAACAACTCTCGAGCAGTTTAATAAATCGTTCTTAATTATTTGTCCAGCTTCATTACTATTTGAATTTATTAGTATAGAGAACAAATAAAATTTGTAAAAAAAAATGTTAGCAATTATACACTATTATTATTAATCCTGTTTGCTCTATCCATGTGGCTATTTTATAACATAACTTGTTACTTCTAAGAAGGAACACAACTAGACATATGACATGATTTAGATAAAAAAAAATCGGAAACTTCAAATCGTTCTTAATTGTATGACCACCACTGTAAATATGGGTCACTTTTGATTAACTAATAAAAGTTAGTACTCAGTCCAAGTTAGATATTAAGTCCATGCCTTTCCTATTCATTACCGTTGGCACATGTTCGCAAAGATCTAGATGTCATCATGCCATACATCACGCAAAAATCACTGTCGTAGAAGATAGACAAATTGATTCATTATTGTATTGTGTATTATACTTCAATGTTACATCCTCGAGATTTAATTTACCATGTAGTCCGTTTTTTGACGTATCGCATCACCACACTGTTCAGATCCGTATCCGGAATTTAAAAAAAAGAATGAAAGTAGTTCAACTGACACTCACCAGACTTCGGTCTACCGCCGCCATTTTACCTCATTCGTTTTTCGTGTGTCGCATCATCCAGACTGCTCGTGCAATAATTAATTTATATCGGTTTAATACGCGAATATTTGTTAAGTTAATATCCCAAAATGGGTAAAAGGAAGCGTGAAAAAACTAGTGAAGAGTTTATTCGTAAACTACGTCGTTTGGAAAAACGTTATTTCTCACAAAACGAGTGTTCGAGTGCAGACGAGTACTACGACAGTGAAAACGGTAAGTAAACTACCCTCAGACGGGTTAACTGTTCCGTTTTCAATTTCTATTTTCTTAATAAAACATGACCAGCGCCTAACTTTCTTAACGTGGTGACACGCGATGTCATCCTGAAAGTAATCAAATTGCAACAACTGATTGCATTAATTCTCGCTATCTTAATGTAGTGGCACGTGATGTCATTCTGATAGTGAAACTTTGAATGTTATTTTAACATTTCCGGTCTAACCTGCAGACCGTGGCGCAAGGTCCGTGACGCCGTCCCCGTCCTTACATGACCTGACGATCGAAGAGGCCTTTTTGGACATGGAGCAGCCGGCCACATCGAGCGTCGCAGGGGATGACATCAGTACCGTGGTACGATCGGTTGTCACGAAAGTTCCCGAACCAACGCCAAGTACGTCCGCTATGTCAAATGACCCAGGGCCTAGTACATCCACTATATCTAATGATCCTCCCGCTCCTACGATTTCGGAGGAAATACTCAGTATGTTAGGAGAAGCTAAGAAGGTCGACGTGCCCTTAGGCGATAAAATCCCCGCAGAGATCTCTGAACGCTGGGGTAGAATATTACTGGACGGGCTCGCCAAAGAACAGAAGGAGAAGTTGATGGCAAAAATGTTAATACCGGAAAATTTTGTATTAGCAAAAGCGCCGAAGCTGAATTTGGAAGTCGCCTCCATCTTAAATGATCCAGTAAAAAGCCGCGACAAGCGGCTAGAAACGGCGCAAAATCAACTGGGTGCCGGCATCGCCGGCTTGGTGAATCTTACAAAAGATCTCATACAATCTGATATGAACAAATTGGATATCATAAAAAAGTTGTCTGAGGCGAGTCAAATATTGCTAGACTTACATTATGAAGAAACTCTCAACAGAAGGCGGCTCATCGTGCCTATGCTAGATAAAAACTTTTTTAACATCATCAAAGGAGTCAAAAGAGATCAATACTTGTTAAAGACTTAGGTGAGAACATCAAGACTTCTAAATCTATAGAAAAATCAAGCCAACAGATCAAGAAACCTATACCAGCTTTCAAGAAAACACAGAATTCGCAGCAGCCTCAGCAGGGAAACCCGCGAGCACCTCCTCGACAGCAGCCGGCGAGCCGCGCGCCGCCGCCGCCGGCCCGCGCGCCCTTCGCGCCGGGTGCGCCGAGGAGGAGCGCGGCGGCGACGCGGCCCCGTCCGGCGGCGAGGAGCACCGACAGAAGGACCCGTCGTTAGAGGTACCACCACATGCTGGCAGAATTAAATACTTTTTATCGGAATGGAAAAACATTTCCACTGATCCTTTGATATTATCCTATGTAACGGGTTATAAGATACCTTTTGACATGCCGGTTTATCAACCTGTAGAGCCGTCTAACCCGCCATTTTCTATAAAAGAAATGGCGGCTGTTATTTCTAAGCTTCAAAATATGGGGGCGATATCTCAATGCGTAGATTGCGCAGATCAGTTTATCTCTCCGATATTTCTTATACCAAAAAGTGACGGTAGTCAAAGAGCTGAGAGAGAGAGAGAGTCTTAACTTAAAGAGACTCAACAAATTCATCGTCAAACAGCACTTTAAAATGGAGGACATTAGAACAGCTACAAAATTAGTATTTAAAAATGCGTTCATGGCCTCTATAGATTTAAAGGAAGCATATTTTCTAGTACCAATACATTCAGACTATAAAAAATACCTTCGATTTCGTTTTGGCGATGAATTATTTGAATTTAACTGTTTACCATTTGGCCTGAGTTCTGCCCCATTTGTCTTTACCAAATTATTAAAGCCCGTACTTACCGATCTTAGAAAACAAGGCCATAATATTGTTGCATATTTAGACGATTTATTATGCATAAATAATAACTACATATCGTGTCTTGATACAGTTCATTCGGTGACCAATGTCTTAGAAAAACTCGGTTTTGTAATCAATTATGACAAAAGCATTCTAACTCCATCTGAACATTGTAGATACCTAGGCATGATTATTAACACCTCGGAAATGATTTTAGAACTTCCGAGGGAAAAAAGAGACAAAATTTCGGATATGGTAACTACCTTGTCGAAGAAAAATCAAACACGCATTCGCGACTTTGCAAAATTCTTAGGCACGCTCACAGCTGCTTGCCCCGCAGTAGCATATGGTTGGATGTATACCAAAAGATTTGAACGTGAAAAATATCTAGCTCTTTTAAAATACGAAGACTATGATACAACAATGAATATAAGTCGTCATTTACAAGCTGATTTCCAATGGTGGGCTAGAAATATTCAAAATATCATTAGTCCTATTCGTGCAGGTAATTTTGAATTTGAAATTTTTACCGACGCTTCGTTAACCGGCTGGGGATCAGCTTGTAATGATGAAGTGGCCAGGGGCCATTGGTCTGTCTCGGAGTCTAAAAATCACATCAATTACCTCGAATTGTTAGCTGCTTATTTTGGCATAAAATCATTCTGCAAAAACCTTTCTAATACAGAAATACTACTGCGAATCGATAACACCACTGCCATAGCTTATATTAATAGAATGGGAGGTGTGCAATTCCCTCATTTAAATCAAATTGCTCGGGAGATATGGCAGTGGTGCGAAACTAGAAATCTGTACATATTCGCTTCATATATTAAATCTAAAGAGAATGTTGAGGCCGATAAAGCCTCACGACATTCTAACATCGATACCGAATGGAATTTGAATGGAAAATGTTTCCAGAAAATAGTTAATAAGTTTGGACAGCCTCAAATAGACTTGTTTGCATCCCGTCTAAATAACAAATGCAATAAGTACATTTCCTGGAAACGTGATCCTGAAGCATTTGATATCGATGCATTTACACTTCGATGGGACCAATTTTACTTTTACGCGTTCCCGCCTTTTGCAATTATTCTAAAATGCCTTAGAAAAATTATTAATGACAAAGCCACAGGTATATTTATAGCTCCATATTGGCCGTGCCAACCCTGGTACCCCTTGTTCACAAGCATGATTGTGTCTGAAACTATTTACTTTAATCCAGATAAAAAACTTTTGTTATCTCCTTGCAGAGAGTATCATCCATTATGGCCCAACCTTACCCTGGTGTGTACAGTGTTATCCGGCAAGCATATATAAATCATGGATTAGAAGAAAATACGATTGATATTATGATTAAATCGCTGTCTCAAAATACTTTAAAACAGTATAATACTGCACTTAAAAATTGGTTTCAATTTTGTAAAAATAATGATGTACAGGTTTATGTCAATTCTGTAGCGCTAATCTTAAAGTTTCTTACACAAATGTTCGAAAATGGTGCAAACTATGGAACATTGAATTCATACCGTTCTGCGCTTTCCTTGATTCTGGGAAAACGACTGTGTAACGATGATTGTATTAGTCGATTTTTCAAAGGAGTTTTTAAAATTAAGCCTAATTTGCCCAAGTATAAAGATATATGGGATCCTAATCTAGTGTTAGAATACCTTTCAAATCTGTTTCCTAATGAAAATCTGTCAATTGAAAAAATCACTAAAAAACTTGTCACCTTGCTAGCATTATCCACTGCACAGCGGGTGCAAACGCTGTCTATGATTAACATAAATAATATTTGTATAAAGAATTCATGCATAATTATAACTATTGATGAGCTAATTAAGACCTCTGCCCCAGGTAGGCATAATCCACGAATGATCATACCGTTCTTTAGGGACAGAGAACATATATGTCCTGCAAAAACTTTGTCCTCTTACTTAAAAATTACTGAACAATTTCGTTCCTTACCAAATACGGATAAGTTAATATTAACAATTAAAAAACCGCAACACAACGCTAGCTCCCAGTCTATAAGGCGCTGGATCAAAAACACCCTGAGCGAAAGCGGTATTAATGTAAATTTGTTTACTGCACATAGCACACGCCACGCGTCTACTTCCGCAGCAAATAGATGTGGCGTGTCTATAGACGTAATTAAAAGAACAGCTGGTTGGACAGGCGACTCTTTGTGTTTCGCTAAATTCTATAATCAACCGTTGCTGAATGCAGAAGAGGACATAAGTTTCGCAGACGCTGTTTGTAATCAAAATAATGATTAATACGATTTTGTTATTACGATAGTAAAACCTAGTTAGATTTAAGAATAAATCAAATTTACAGTATAACTATTGTGTACATTATTCTGCAACAGACGCTGAACATCTACATGGTAAATTAAATCTCGAGGATGTAACATTGAAGTATAATTAATGGTTAATAGAACTTACCTAAGTGACTATCAACCACAATTATACGAGATGTTACATCCGAAGAGATTTAAGATCCCGCCCTTCCCCTGTTGCATAAGCTTCCCGAGAGTTGCAGAATACTGGCAGGAGGGACCCGCTACTCTAAAACAAATGAGGTAAAATGGCGGCGGTAGACCGAAGTCTGGTGAGTGTCAGTTGAACTACTTTCATTCTTTTTTTTAAATTCCGGATACGGATCTGAACAGTGTAGTGATGCGATACGTCAAAAAACGGACTACATGGTAAATTAAATCTCTTCGGATGTAACATCTCGTATAATTGTGGTTGATAGTCACTTAGGTAAGTTCTATTAACCATTAATTATATGATTGAGCTAGAAAGGGCCCAACGAGCCCTCTTAAAGGTCATGCTGCGCCTACCTTTTCGCTATCCCACTACCCAACTCTACAGCTTGTCTATGGTGCCCTCGGTTCGCAAGTTATATATAATGCACTGCCTGAGAGGTTATCATAGCAAAGTTGTACCTACATTTCCGGTAAAAAATAAACGCACTGATCGATGTCCGCTTCCCAAATTGAAAACTAAATTTGCACGGCGCCATATCAATTATAATGCCCCTTTAGTCTACAATAAAATTAAAAAAGAAGTCATGGCTATTAAGTCATTCTCTAACCATGGTTTCAAAAAGACTGTATGGTATGGTTGAGTAAGTTAAGTTATGATGAGACTGAAAACCTCCTATCTCTTTAGGAGTCTTTCTGCTCACTGAATTTAATTACAAACTCGCACACACACGCACACACACTCACACACGCACGTACGCACGCACGCACATACACACGCACACACACTCACACACACACAAACACTCATACACATACGCACACACGCGCATACATTCACGCTCACGTACACAATATGATGTAAAGTCGTGGTGAGGGTTATTTTAAGCTAATAGTATTTTATATGTAACTTTTCTCTTTTCTAAATTGATGGTCTGTTTGTTCTTAACAACTAATCTATGTTCATGATAAGGACATCCACTGGAGACTGTAACACAGTGAAAACTAACACAGTCTCCAGGGTTCGTATTGTAATTATACATGTGTTTTGAACAATAAAGATTATTATTATGTTGGTACGGATTTCCGATCACGGGCCCATGGGGACCCGGTCATTTGAAAGGCATTCATGGGGCCGAAGCCAACATGAAGAGGCCTTTGGTACCATATAATATAAATGAGATGGGCGCAACTATGGAGGTCTATCCCCTAATACACCATGAGGATGTGCTAGCGGACAGTCCTCCACAGTTGCCAATCTATTGCCAGGTAGGAAGCGACATGGAATTGGCTATGGGGTTGGGATGTTGTGGACAGGATTACCGGGCTATGGAGTGAGATAACGGACACCTACCATTTCAATATCTCATAAACTGAACTTTTGGTAGGCGGTGACTCGCCATTCACTAAATGGGCCCCTCAAACCATTGCCCGCTCGGGGCAACGAGGCGGCAACATTGGTGTGAACGGCTAAGGATGGAGAGGTGTCCCTGGACTTTAAACTTCAAAATGCCAACTCGCCACTTACGGCCAAACACATCCATCCTTCGAGCATTTAGCTCTTGCGCTCCACTTTAGGCGGCCAAGAAAGGCAAACTAGAGGCGGGGTGGGTGTGTAACTGTGTGTGAGTGGGTGTATAAGCGCATGTGTGTATGTGTACCCCTGGAGGTC
Source organism: Archips xylosteana (assembly GCA_947563465.1). Classification (NCBI taxonomy): domain Eukaryota; kingdom Metazoa; phylum Arthropoda; class Insecta; order Lepidoptera; family Tortricidae; genus Archips; species Archips xylosteana. Next base: position 2,010,772 of record OX387370.1, read on the forward strand.
TCGGGTTCGTGGTGTCGCTACGCACCAACAGCTCGCCACAAGCCGCCCTGCGATGACTGACTGCACTGGTGACACGACAACACCAGCGGGCGATGGGGTCGTCACATCCCTACGCCTTTTTATTATTATTATTATTATTATTATGTTGGTACGAATTTCCGATCACGGGCCCATGGGGACCCGGTCATTTGAAAGGCATTCATGGGGCCGAAGCCAACATGAAGATGCCTTTGGTACCATATAATATAAATGAGATGGGCGCAACTATTATTATTATTATTATTGTTTAATTTGCTGCCTGCTGCAAAATTCCACCATCGCACTTCCCGCCGAAAGTCTTAAGTTCCATCGTCACCATCTCGATGAATGGCAGTCTACCACTGTACGTTTTCTTCGGCACTTCCTGCCACGGACGGTGAAACTGTGGAACCAGCTTCCGGCGGCAGTGTTTCCAGACAACTATGACATCGGGGCTTTCAAGAAAAGGGTTTATAAAGGTAACGCCACCAGAGTTGAGGCCACGCACACAACCACATCTCATGTAATGACAGCGGGATTTTGACGTTGTGTTGACGTTTAACGACAACACAACGTCAAAATCCCGCTGTCATTACATGAGATGTGGTTGTATGCGTGGCCTCAACTCTGGTGGCGTTACCTGTACTTACTTTAACGACCGCTTTAGCCTAGTTGGTAGTGACCCTGCCTACGAAGAAAGAGGTCCTGGGTTTGAATCCCGGTAAGGGCATTTATTTGTGTGATGAGCACGAATATTTGTTTCTGAGTTATGGATGTTTTCTATGTATTTAAGTATTTATTTATTTATATAAGTATGTTTATCGTCGTCTAGTACCCATTAGTACAAGCTTTGCTTAGTTTGGGACTAAGTCGATTTGTGTAAGATTGTCCCCTAATATTTATTTATTTATTTATTTATTTTTTTAAAGGCCGGCAACAGATTGGCGACACTCTTTGAGTTGTTGATATTTATGGGCGGTGGTGATCATTTTCCATCAGATGACCCGCTTGCTCTTTTGCCTCCCTCTCATAATAAAAAAAAATATATGAATTGGTTCTATAGTGGTGGCATAAGAATCAAATTGGCTGATTGTGTTTTTTTGTTTTTTTTTTCAAAATGTTAACACTTTTTTGTAAGTAGCCCGCAAAGGGCAGCAACGGGCCGACGGGGCCCTATTACTGAGACTCGGATGTCTGTCTGTCCGCCCGTCTGTCACATGGCTATATCTCTTCAACCGTAATAGCTAGACACTTGAAATTTTCACCGATTATGTATTGCTGTGGCCGCTAAAGCAACAAATACTATAAATAAAGTTAAAGATTAAAGGTTATCTTATCATCATATGGTGGCCTAGCGGATTGCCTCTCAAGCAGAGGGTCGTGGGTTCAAATCCCGGCTCGCTCCTCTGAGTTTTTCCTAATTTATGTGCAAAATTACATTTGAAATTTACCATGAGCTCTAATGTGAAGGAAAACATCGAGAGGAAACCTGCATACACCTGCGACGAAATTGAATGGTGTGTGTGAAGTTCCCAATCTGCACTGGACCCGCGTGGGAACTATATAGGCTGGGACGACGAAATATAAATTACTTAGTAAGGATTTAGTACGCTGGGTCTTACGAGGTTAAAACATCTTGTATGGATTAAATAACCACGACCAGACGACCGACCGTTTAGACCGTTTAGACGACCAGATGGCCTAGTGGTTAGAGAACCTGATTACGAAGCTTGAGGTCCCGGGTTCGATTCCCGTGTCGGGGCAGATATTTGTATGTAAAATACGAATGTTTGTTCTCGGGTCTTGGGTGTTTAATATGTATTTAAAGTATGTATCTATCTATATAAGTATGTTTATCCGTTGCCTAGTACCCATAACACAAGCTTTGCTGAGCTTACTTTGGGACTGGGTCAATTGGTGTGAATTGTCCCGTGATATTTATTTATTTATTTATTTTATTTAAATATAACGTCATCCGTATTCAATTGAAATGGAATAAAATACATTATTTTTGTAAAATTTTATAATACAAATATACAAATTGAGTCTTATGTATTAATTAATTGACATCTTGGATCATCACAAATTAAGCAAGCAAATAAACAATTTATCATACCTATACAAAAAAAAACAAATTGCTGAATATAAACGACTCACACTCATATACGGTAATTCGTTTTAATAATTCGATTTTTTTTGTTGTTTGTATGTAAACCCTTTAATTTCCACAAAAATAGCAAAAAAGCACTACAACCATTGAAATCCGTACTCTATCGTAATTAATGTTAAACTAACCTAACCTGCATTATATGACATTTAAAAAAAATCCTAAACACAGCCCACTTATTATGGCAAACGTTGTTATGACAAATTAAACTATAGGAAACGAAGTCTTAGGCCTCCATATCACTTTCGATGCCGGAGACCCTGACTATAATAAGCATTACTTAAAATTACAACATACAAATAACTTATTTCCTAGCGTGAGACCTAATATGGTATGCTAGACCAGACTTAAGTTTTAAAACCATCTCAGGGCGGCAGGATGCTCTAATAGAGCTGGTCTTGTGTATTTTTGTACTTCTGTAGCTTTCCCCGCCCTCATTATAAATGCGCTTTGGGTTTATTACGGCATAAAATCATTTTACCCACTTACCAATACTCCTAGATCTCAAAAGGACTTAATGCCAAAATACTTAAATCCCAGAATGCCTAACTTTTTTCTCATAATACCGGATTCTTAATATGGCTAAAATTTAAAATGTCTTAGCCTCATAATGACCAAACTTCACAATATTTTTATCTCAAAACGACAAATGTTAAAAAACCAGAATACTTACTTAAAATTTGAAAAAGTCTAGTTATCATGTTGATTGCTTTAGAATCTTAATGTTGGCCACTTAAATTGAAGCGCTAAAGAATTTAGGCATTTTGAAACTTTGACGTTTTACCATGCCGGTATTTTAGGCTTATTTTGTAAGTTTTACGTATCTATGATTAGGTATTTAAAAGAAATGTAAATTAAAAGTTTTAGGCATTTCGGAAATATGACGTTTTAGACCAAAGACAAATTAGACATTTTGACATTTAGGTATTATGAGCTATAAAGAGACCATGGCAATTTTAAATTTATTCCAATTAGTGAATAAGCCATTATGCAATACAATACAATTATGCCATTTAATCGTAGTATAGGGTATAGGTATGCTTTGTCAGCTAATGCTTATTTTTAGAAATACATTTCAATCCTACTCTAATTCTGTTTCTTGGACATTTCATTGGGAAAATATTCCCTTCCAAAGTATTTGCAGGCGTATTCACATCTCTTGAGTTTCGTATCAACCTCTTAATTTTGTCATAATCGATATTATTATTTGTATAATCGAAATCATCCAGATTATTATCACCAGAATCCACTGCACCGTTCGAAGCGTCCATTAGTCCCGCCGCATATTTAAAAAAAGAATCAATATTTATTGGTTTTCCTTCGATGTTATTGTAATTCTCATCCGCCATCGCACTCGCGAATCCAAGCACAAATAGCAGCGTCAGAAACATTTTATGTTCGTTATTATCTTCAGAATTATTTTTAGAACAGTCTTAGCCTTTGTTCGTGCAAATCTCTTATAATAAAAGCTGTATTGATGACGCCTATACGTTTTACAGCTTTTCTTCAGTTGAATTAGTATCGAAGATGTTCTAGAAGTATTTACGTATTAAGTACGTAATCAAGACGTCAATGATAATTTTCACCCGAAACTTTTTTCGCGAGTTGTAAATTCTTTCGCGCTGCAAACGTCTTCTTTCTTGCAAATCACTGACTCCTTCTATTTGTTATTGTGTCGTTAAAACTCTTTGTAACTGCACACATTTTAGTTTTTTCTCTGTAGCAATGAACTCAAACGTCTGTTTATTAGTGCAGATGCGATACACTGGCTTGGGAAGTGTTGCCAGTGCTGTCCGTAAAATTATAGCGAGTTTAAGAGCGTACCCTTTTCATTACGCTGTCTGAACTATAAATGACTAGCTGATGCCCGCGGCTTCGCCTCCGCTGAAGTAGATTAAAGCGTGTTTTCCCGCGGTAAAAAGTAGCCTATGTCACTCTCCAGCCCTTCAACTATGTCCATACAAAAAATCACGGCAAACCGTCGCTCAGTTTCGACGTGAAAGGACAAACAAACAAATACACTTTCACATTTATGATATTAGCATGGATAATATTGTGTTAAAAATAGTCTTGGTATCGTAGATACACTGCCTGGAATATGAAACATACTTATTTGATATTCAATTATCCATCCATCATCCAAGCCTATATACGTCCCACTGTAGGGCACAGGCCAATTAGAATAAGAGGGCTTGGGCCGTAGTTCCCACGCGGGCTCAACTCGGATTGAGAACTGCTCATACACCATTTAATTTCTTCAAAGATGTGTTCAGGTGGGTTCAAATATATTTATTTATTTATTTATTTATTTTCGGAGAACCAACAGCTACAAATTACAGAGTAGGTTAAACATGTAATAACATAGGAGCCAATTATAGGATCTCACAAATAGAACCAAGAAAAATAAAAAGAAAGAAAGTACGCGAACAATCGCAAAGTTGTGCCACACAAATTTTGATACAAAAAGATATCAGAACTAATCTCTATACAAAAATAAAACATATTAGTAAAAAGCAGTCACTACCTTATACCTAAGCACGCTCAATCAAACCACCCCCCCACCCACCGCCGCCTCACCGTAGAAAGATTACAGTTGAATATATCGATATCCAGCTCTTCCGCAACGCCGTTCACACTACGACAAGCTCGCCTCAAAAAACTATTCCTCCTGTATTTAGTTGTGCGAAACTTAAGGGAAATAGGTGGATAGTACCTTTTTGACCTATTAGGGGTATTAAAAGATTTACTGGACAGCAGTTCAGGACAATCAACCTTACCGTTGGTGATACTAAGGGCATAGATGATGTCCGCTATCTCACGACGCTTGTGCAACGGGATAAGGTGATGCCTCTTACAAAGAGTGCAGTAATCAGATGAACTATATGGGATCTTTAACTTAAAACAGAGAAACTTTATAAACTTTTTCTGTACACGCTCGATCCTGTCAATATATGTTTGATAGCAGGGATTCCAAATTTGGGACGCATATTCAAGTTTGCTTCTGACATATGAACAGTATAAAATCTTAAGACTTTTAGCTCTAGTGAAATTCAATGAGCTGCGCATAATAAACCCAAGCATCTTCAAAGCACTAGCAACAATACCATCAATATGTACATCGAACAATAGCTTCGAATCATGAACAACACCTAGATCTTTCATAAAAGGCAAACTTTGCAGCACAATACCCTTTAAACTATATACCGTTGGAATTAAATTACGCTGCCGAGAAAAGGTCACTGTATAGCTGTATATAAAGTTTAAAACGAATAGTGGACGAAATACATAATTGTCATAATTTATACTAAAATTTTCTATGAAACTTTTGATTAAACAAACTTTTTTAATCATGTAATCTACTCTACAGATTGGTTTAGGTTAGGTTTATTTTATGAAAATCCTGTAAAGTTAAGAATTTCCAAGAAAATTGCATTATATCAAATGACCATTATGTGATTCGTCCATTATTATTTTTAAACTATATATTTTGATACGTACCCGTTCAGGTTTTCCTTCAACGTAAAGCTCATGGTAAATTCTGCACCTCAGTGCACAACACCTCATTCAACTGGTCCTGGCTCCATACCTACGACCCTCTACTTGAGAGGCCATAGCCATAATTGAAACCATGGCTACCACATCTTTTTCATTTTTAATCGTCAAACATTCCGTGATTTGAAAAAAAAACTGGTTGTCTGTAAAGTCCGTTTACGGACGATAGTTTAACGTGCCAACGTCATGACAAGACAGACATTCAAAAACAAAAATGAAACCAGGCGGTCACCCATCCGAGTACTGACCGCGCTCGACGTTGCTTAACCTCGGTGATCGGACGAGAGCCGGTGTTTTGTCAAATACCTTGAAAACGGTGCATCCTACGGCAAAATCAGTGAAATTTTCAATCCCCCCTTTAATTCACCCCTCCCCGCACCCCCCTCAACCCCCCCCCTCATTAAAAATTACCCGAGCGCTAGTACTAAGATTGTACATCCTGGCGTTCACTGCTCTCTCATGTACGGGACATTGCGTCATCCTTTTTCGTGCGTGCAGCCGGCATTCATCGATTTATTAGACGTTGTCACGTCAAAAACAAAATGTCTATTTGGAGGGTGTGTAATACGAGATATAACAGCTTATTATCTAATATTCATAATATATACGCTCACTTTATATAAACTCGTTTAGTATAACGTTCACTGGATATAATGAACGAAAAGTATAATTATAAAATATCTAATTTTGTAATGTATAACGTTGTTTATATATAATATCAATTGATATAACGATCAAAGCGTATAATGTTCATAACACCTAAGATTTAAAACGTATAAATTCATTAAAAACTTTAAATCAAGCAAACAATCAAGCAATCCATTCATTTCTTCCGCTCTGTTACAAAAAAAAAAACCTAACATCGAAGGCTAAGGCGGGAGCTACGCTACGCTTCGCTCCCGCCTTAGCCTTCTGAACCTAACCTATCCAAGTCGCTTCTGCCCCGAAAAGTCTTGCTCGCTCGCTTCGCTCGCTCGCCGCCACATAATTTAACATTTACACATAATTATTATATATCATGACTGTTATACCTAATGTTTGTTATGTTAAAAGAAATTAGTCCATATTAATCTTATACAAATTGAAGTTATATAAAAATAACGTTATATAATTTAAGCGTTAAACGTTAAAAAAATATACTTTTTGCTGTTATAGCTAACGTTCATTATATCTTGTGAACGTTATTAATATGAAAATAGATATTTTGTAGTTATATCTTGTGGGACGCACCCCTATTTGGAAGCATGAACTATATTTATTTATCTTATTAGGTCATGGTAACCTAGTGGTTTGACCAATGCCCCCTCAAGCAGAGGTCCGTCGGCTCGAGTCCGGGCACGCGCCTCTGAGTTTTTCGGAATTTATGTGCGAAATTACATTTGTGCGAGATGTACGGTGAAGGAAATCTGTACACCACAAGTAATTCAATGGTGTGTGTGAAGTTCCCAATCCGCATCGGGGCCGCGTGCGAACTACGGATCAAGCCCTCTCATTCTGAAAGGCCTGTGCTGTGGGACGTACTTAAATAGGCTGTACAGTAAAATTACATAAAGTTTACCACTGACAGATGGTTTGCCTTCATTTCATAATCAACTTTAACGACCTACAAATAAAGCCAATTTTAGAATACTGTTACCCTCGTTTGCAGATTTTGTAATAGCTACTTTATTTGTATGGTGTTAAAGTTGGAAATGAAATGAAGGCAAGCCATCTGTCAGTGGTAAACTAAAAGTGAACGTATTGTAATCATGATGGCGATGACGCTATGTTTAATAATAGTAAATCTAAAGCTAAACGTATTAAGCTGGTAACACCAATAAGAACTCGTCTTACAGCGCTTGTAAATTAAATCACGTTTGGTCATAATTGCCATTGAAATGCGACTCAAATTGAACCTTATCAACTTGCATTTAAAGTTGAGAGTAGTCGTAATAGATGTTAAGAGGAAGATGATAGGTTTGATTGGTGTGTAGAAGCTTTGATCAATTATAACTGTAGATCCACAGTCGCGCGCCCGAAAGTGTCCGAGCCAAATGAGCGCCACTTTGATAAAAGTGGCCTTCTTTTTCTCAGTACGTTGCGTGAAATTGTGAAGTTTAGCTGTCAAGTGTCAACCGAAATTCGACTGTAATGAAGTAAAGACTAGGTTCAAATTTCTGTGTAGGTGATGATTTTAATTGTTATGCAAACAAATAAAAAAGTTCGGACATTCTTTGAAAGGGATTTTGTTCGGCAATGTGTATCTTCAGTTATAATTGATCAAAGTGTAGAAGTATATTAACATATAGAATATCCTTAAACGACCAATTCTCGTATATTTATTTCGAGGAACTCGGAATAAGAATTCTAAAGTTAGTTTTCGAGTCTTTGGTGTTGAATGTGCATTTAAATAAGTGTCTATCTATACAAGTATCCGTTGCCTACCCATAACATAGTCTTACTTACTTTGGGACTAGGACAATTTATCAAAGTCAAAGTCAAAGTCAAAATTCTTTATTCAATTTAGGCATCAAATTGATGCTCCTATGAACGTCGAAAAATCTACCACCGGTTCGGAAAAAACCCTGTTGAGAAGAAACCGGCAAGAAACTCAACAAGGTATATTTTTTTCAATCAGATCTACATTGTTATTAAATGACATACATCTAAAGTATTTAATACAATTAAATTTTTTAACACAGTAGATACGCTATTTGAGACTAGAGATCGCCAATGCGGATCGGAATTATTTCCAAACATCCCTGTCCATGATATAGTCATTAATTTTATAGTACGCCTTAGATATTAATGTCTTCTTCACAATGGATTTGAATTTTGTATCAGTTTGTTCGGTTATTGTTTTCGGAATTTTATTATAAAAACGTATGCATCTTCCCAGAAACGACTTTTTAGTTTTAGCCAGTCTGTAAGATGGAACTTTAAGCTTCCCTGTGTTTCTAGTAACCTTTGGCTTATCGACGTTAGTGGGAAAATCACATATGTTTTTTCTTACATACATGATTATTTCAAATATATACAACGACGGCAGGGTTAGGATACCTATTTCTTTAAAAAAAGATCTTAAAGAATCGCGTGTCCTTAAGTTATATATCGCTCTGATAGCCCTCTTTTGCAAAATAAAAATTGATTCCAAGTCTGCAGCAGATCCCCATAAAATAAGGCCGTATGAAATGATGCTATTGAAGTAGGAAAAATACACCAACCGTGCCGTCGCCACATCGGTTAGTTGCCTTTGGCTTATCGACGTTAGTGGGAAAATCACATATGTTTTTTCTTACATACATGATTATTTCAAATATATACAACGACGGCAGGGTTAGGATACCTATTTCTTTAAAAAAAGATCTTAAAGAATCGCGTGTCCTTAAGTTATATATCGCTCTGATAGCCCTCTTTTGCAAAATAAAAATTGATTCCAAGTCTGCAGCAGATCCCCATAAAATAAGGCCGTATGAAATGATGCTATTGAAGTAGGAAAAATACACCAACCGTGCCGTCGCCACATCGGTTAGTTGCCGTATCTTTCTGACTGCAAACGCAGCAGAGCTCAACCTATTCGCAATTGCTGTGGTGTGCGATCCCCACTGCAATTTAGAGTCCAGTGTTATTCCTAAGAATACCGTAGATTTTACAAATTCAATACTTTGACCGTTAAGTTTAATATTTGAGACCGAATTTGAATGAGGCGGATTTAACAATGAAAATTTAATACATTTTGTTTTCTTAGGGTTTAGTAACAAGTTATTGGCAGCAAACCATGCGGATATCATGGACAGAGTTTCATTGGGTTCAGTGAAATCGGTGTCTTATGTCGAGTGTACCGTTATATTTATTTCTTTTACTAGCTTTTGCCCGCGACTTCGTAAAAATCTCGCAAAGCTGCATCATTATCATCATTGGTATAAGTTAGTTAATATAAAAAATCCCGTTTTAACCTTATCCCGTGGGAATTTTCAAAAATCCTCTTTTTTTTTTACTTTTATAATTACCAACTTACAAGCCAACTTTGGAGGCTCTAGTAATCATAATTACGGAGATTGGGTCTGTTCGAATCGAACGTATAAATCCCGTTATTCCATATCCCTCGGGAATTTCAACAAATCCATCCTTATTCCTTGCTTACATTATAAAAGTATGAGCTGCGCGTTTATGAGTCAGTCAGTGAGTTCCATTTATGATTTAAATTATATAGTCAAGTAGTAAGGACAGTTGACTCTAATTAAATAAAAAAATAATAATAAATAAATATCACGGGACAATTCACACCAATTCACCTAGTCCCAAAATAAGCAAAGCTTGTACTAAGGGTAGGGTACTAGACAACGGATAAACGTTCGAGCACAAACATTCGTATTTTTCCCACAAATATCTGCCCCGACCGGGAATCGAAACCGGGACCTCAAGCTTCGTAGTCAGGTTCTCTAATAACAAGGCTACCCGGCCGTCCGGCAAAGCCACAGATGATAGTGAAATAAAAAGCATATTTTTGTAGAAATCTTATAATTAAATTACATGACAGTTAATTAATGAAACAGATACCTACAATATCGGGAACGTTGAGTTAATTCTTTTTTTTCACACATTTCATCCCTACCCTAACTTTTCCCTTGGGACATTTCAATGGGAAAATATTCGCTTGATCAGTGTCTGATTGCCTTATGTTTCTTTTTAAAATTTTATTATAATCATAATTTACATTATTGCTCTTATAATCAGAATTATACATGTTATTATCGTCAGAATCCACTTGAACTACAAGGGTTTCTGGCACCTTATTTGCATCGCCCTTAATCTTAGTTAGATAATCAACAATATTTGGAGGATTGTCTTCAAGTACATTGTAATCTTTCGCCCCCGTTACACTTGCGAAACCGACCACAAAGAGTAGTATTAGAATCATTTTATTCACTCTATTATTTCCTCTATCACTTGATTATACAGATTGCACACTGTATTTGTTGCTAAAATACTTGTGTTGATTCTTTCTTCTATTCTTATTATCTTTTAATTTCTTCTTTTGCTTGCTGCTGTCGCTTCTATTGAGTTGATTCCACCTGGCGTTTCCAAAACGTCTAGTTTTCTTTTCGCTTGTCTCGTTTCTTTGTTTATATAACTTAATTATTTATTAATAATTTCACTGGACCAGTGTACTGTTGTTCGCGGATGTTGCGATACTGTACTTCGGTTCAATAGCTTATCGCTACCGTGTTCGTCATTAAAATACTCTTTAACTAACTGCCGGGCTCGGAGATAGTGAAATTAATGAATGTTTATGTATTTTAACTGTGTAGTTTCAAAGGTTGGCGGTACGGCCTGAGACTCAGGGGTAAAGAAGGCTGAAATTTTGCATAGATATTGCCTTTTGTTTGTTATAATTCCAACGGAATAGGGAATAAACGAGATTTATATTTTCGATTCAGAGTGAGCCTATCCCTGCATAGTCTGCAAGTATACAATTCTAACAGTAAACTTAACATCAGGTAATTCTCAATCACTCGCTCATTCCCACGGGATAGGAAAAAAAACGGGATTTATGTATTCACTAACTGATGATGATGATGGAATTTTGGATGTTGCTTTGCCGGATTTTAGCTTTATTCGATGAAAGAGATGAAGCTAGAATTAATATACTTCTGCGGGCAACTGATTTTAAACTCCTTGAGAAGGATTCTAAAAGCGTAAGTACTCAAACAAAGCACATACAGATACAAACTTATCTTCTAACCTGCACTGACCTTTCTTATCTCTTTTTGTATGATAAGTCTGTTTCTTCAACTATTTAGTTATACAGACTGACTTGACTGACCGTTGAAGATAGATAGATAAAAATTGACAATACACAGGGTTATGTTATGTAACTTTACACAAGCACCGATTTTCCCGATCCGCCCTACCGTGGGAACTACGGCCCAAGCTCTCTCATTTTGTGAGGACGCCTGTGCAATGGGACTAATATAAAAAACATAAATAAATAAATATGACGGGACAATTGAAACCAATTGATCTAGTCCCAAAGTAAGCAAAGCTTGTACTATGGGTACTAGACAACGGATAAACATAGAGACTCGAGCACAAACATTCGTATTATTCACACAAATATCTGCCCCGACCGGTAGTTGAACCCGGGACCTCAAGCTTCGTAGTTATGTTCTCTAAGCACTAGGCCATCCGGTCGTCTAAATCTAAAAACCGGCCAAGAGCGTGTCGGACACGCCCAAGATAGGGTTCCGTAGCCATTACGAAAAAATCAAGTAATATTTTTCTAAGGATTTCGTATGTGTACGGAATCTTCCAAGTTAGGTATCGTCAATACTTTGAAAAAAGCTCGTATCTCAAAATCGTTAATCTGGCAAAGTGAACTTTATTACGCGCGTATCAAGGTTCAGTTTTGTTTACATGCTGATTTGAGATACGAGTTTTTCAAAGTAGTGACGGTATGTTTAATACCTTAAGCTACAAATAATTCCCAAGCAATCTTAGCCGCTATACTTTTCCTTGTAAATTTAATATATTTACTACCATTTTGAATTTTTTTTAATTTTTCCACCCAACTGTTTAGATTTTAGAGGGGGGGGGGGGGGACTGTCGATTTTAATGAAAATTTTCACTTTAAAGTTGAATATTTCGCAAACAAATCACTGAATACAAAAATCATGTAAGCAACCCCCCAATGATTTTAAAAGACCTATCCAACGATACCCCACACCATAGGGTTAGTCGAGAAAAAAAAATCACCTCCACTTTACGTCTATGGGAGGTACCCTAAAAAAAATTTTTTTAGTTTTTTTTATTTAACCACTTTGTCGGCGTGACTAATATATATATTCATGCCAAATTACAGTTTTCTAGTACTAGCAGTCTCTGAGCTTAGCCGCGGGCAGACTGACAGACAGACAGACGGACAGACATGGCGAAACTATAAGGGTTCCTAGTTGACTACGGAACCCTAAAAACCGTCTAAACGTCTAGTCAATATAGGCTGGTGAACAAAAAATAACCACACAGAATAACTTAACTGAGCCTAACCTTTTTTATCTTATGACTAAGATGATATAAAAGACAAAGGTACCTACATAATAGATTTTTTTTATTTCTAAAAACCGAAACTATTGCATAAGCTTTTGTAATAAAGTTCCAAAAACTATAACCGATCAAACATACAAAATTCAAATCCACCGTCAAGACGACATTAATATCTAAAGCTTATCATAAAAATAATGATTATAAAATTAAATATCATAGTCAAGGATGTTAGAAAATAATTAAAACAAGTAAATAATAGTTAATTAATTAAGTAAGTAATTTAATAATAATATCAGGGGACAATCTCACACAAATCGACCTAGTCCCAAACTAAGCAAAGCTTTTACTATGGGTACCAGACGACGATAGACATATAGATAAATAAATACTTAAATACATAGAAAACATCCATAACTCAGGAACAAATATTCGTGCTCATCACACAAATAAATGCCCTTACCGGGATTTGAACCCAGGACCTCTTGCTTCGTAGGCAGGGTCACTACCAACTAGGCTAAAGCGGTCGTTAATCTAAATCAGTTCAGCGGATGAAACGTAAAGAGGTACCAGACAGGCAGTTTACATTTGTAATGTTAGTATGGATTTCACTAACATATTTTATTCTCACATGCTGTAATTTACATCGAATCAACACGCTGCGCGCGCGCATTTATGAATTAGGAGGGTCTCAAGTCAAAAATCTTTGACCAGTATGTGTTGCCAGTGATGACTTATGGCACTGAGACGTGGCCGCTAACGATGGGCCCCATAAGAAAGCTCAAAGCCACTCAGAGGGCGATGGAGAGGGCTATGCTTGGAGTTTCTCTGCGGGATCGCATTAGAAATGATGAAATCCGCGCAAGAACTAAAGTCACGGACATAGCTCGAAGAATCGCTAGACTTAAGTGGCAGTGGGCAGGGCACATCGCCCGTAGAACTGACGGCCGATGGGGCCGAAAGGTTCTCAAGTGGCGTCCGCGGACCGGAAGACGCAGTGTAGGTAGGCCTCCATCCAACAAGATGGCGCGACGACCTGGTGAGGGCGGCGGGAACGCATTGGATGCGGATGGCGCAGGGCTGATCCGTTTGGCGAGCCTTGGGGGAGGCCTATGTTCAGCAGTGGACGTCTTTCGGCTGAAATGATGATGATGATGATGATCGTTGATAAGATCTGGTTACCCCTTAACGCAAAGCCATCCAACTCTTTTCTTGCCTTTCGGACATCCTAAGTTAAATATGCGACCTTCTACAATCTTAGGTGTTGTTGTCTCTCTTGTACTATTCAAATTATTATTCATATAATCTCCATTATTAATCTTAGAATCACTAATGCCACTATTATTCGGTGTATAATTAACATCCCCATTATTGCTATAATAAGCATTGTTGCTCTCAGAATTTCTCGCGTTGCCTTTGTTATTATAATTCAAATTGTTGAAATTCACATTATCATTAAAATTTCTGATAGTAGCATTCTTTTTCACATTATAATATGGATTATACATGATGCCATTGTCGTAATTATGATTCCCGTTGTAAGGATTATTATACTCGTAATTATTGTTATAATTTGCTAAATTCTGATTGCCATAATTGGAATTGACAGTGGTATACGGCAAGCTTAACTGTTTGAAGTTATAATTGCTGTTCGCATTGATTTCTCTGTTATGTCGTTCGTGTTTCTTCAATATAGATGTGTCCTTTAAATCTTGTGTCATCTCGCCATTCGTCTGTATATCTTCGATCGCATGTCTCTTCACTCGTATGTCCATTTCTAAATTCTTTTCCATATGTATGTCATAGTTATTTCTCTTTGCCACTATGTTTATTATACCAACAAGAAGATACACTGGGAGCATCATCTCGATGTCTACTATATCTGTTTGTATGTTCAAATTTTATATAAACATATGCACGGTTAACATCAGAAACTTCGCACTTGTTGTTACTAAATTCAGAATCGTTTTATCTCAACTGTTGTGTATTAAGTTAGCTTGATCTCTTGACATATAACCTTTCGTTTGAGTGCGTTGTAACTTGTGATTTATAGAGTTATTCACTTTTGTCACCTTGGAAGAATGTCTTGGGATCACCTTGGGATTTAATATTCACTTTTTCTATGTTACTATAATGCAACTTCGGAATATTGCGGCTGACTTCTTGTCACCCGCTAATGGCTAGGAGACGCTGGATCGTCTGATGTATTTTGATGCAGAATTGTTGATGTCTAACTCCTTGTTTTTCTTATACTCCAAATTAATATCGAAAATACGTATATTTAAATACTCGTTATTTGTAAAAGTGTTATTTTATTTTCTGTACATGTGTGCTTCCGAATACAGATTTTAAATAAATGGGTGTTTTTTAACATTTGGCATTTACTGGCTGTTATCAATGACGCATTGCACCTTGAGCCTTTGTGGTTTACTATTATGAGTAAGTAATTAAAGTTCTGCTACAATATTAACTCAGAGCTATTTTCTGGCTATTATGATAGACTAGCTTTTGCCCGCGACTCCGTCCGCGTGGAATTAGTAATTTGGGCAGCTTATTTTTTTTATCAATTTGCTTTTTCGTCAATTATGGCTCTCCTTAGTTTCTCGATATAAAAAAAATCGCACCCCCCCTCACCGACCCCCCCCCCCCCACCGCACACCCGCGTTCATATTCACCTCCGTACCTACTCCCAAGTCACTACTTCTAAATGTTAATCCAAGAAATTACCAACATATCAGTGAAAACCGCATCCTTCTAGGTTAAGCCGTTTCTGAGATTAGCGCGCACAAACGCACAGACAAACAGACAATAATTCTAAAAAACATTGTTTGGGGTTCTATTGCGCTAGTAAATAGCCCTAGTGACAGTTTTTCTCAAATATCTTCAATGTACAGACACCGACTTGTTACAGATTTATTATATGTATAGATAGATAGGTAGATAGATAAAGACGTTTATTTGGTACTGCAAGCACACACAATCGAGATTAACAAAAATACAGAAAACAGTATAAACTTAAAAGTAAAACATTTAATATTGTCTGTACGCGCTGCAGCAGTGCAAAAGGGCCGTGGCTCAGTGGTCAAAAAAATGACACATACTTACGTTTAAGTAGGCCTCCTTTCGACTTGACTTTGGCAGATATTTGTATGAAAAATACGAATGTTTGTTCTCGGGTCTTGGGTGTTTAATATGTATTTAAGTATGTATCTATCCTTTGATCAATTATAACTGTAGATCCACAGTCGCGCGCCCGAAAATATCCGAGCCAAATGAGCGCCACTTTGATAAAAGTGGCCTTCTTTTTTCTCAGTACGTTGCGTGAAATTGTCAAGTTTAGCTGTCAAGTGTCAACCGAAATTCGACTGTAATCAAGTAAAGACTAGGTTCAAATTTCTGTGTAGGTGATGATTTTAATTGTTATGCAAACAAATAAAAAAGTTCGGACATTTTTTGAAGGGGATTTTGTTCGGCAATGTGTATCTTCAGTTATAATTGAGCAAAGCAGAAATTAATAAATATGAACAGACTAATGATTTAAAGAGTTACTTAATGATATTTTTTGCTTATTTCACACGAGAAGAAATGATGATGATGATGAATTAATGTAGCTGGTAGCACCAGGGCCCAATTGCATAACAAAATACAACTTATATTACAAGCGGAACTCCCTTTCTAGTTAATATAACTGAAGCGAGAGTTCCGCTTGTAATATTCGTTGTATTTTGTTATGCAATTGGGCCCTGGTAGTAATAATTTTCAGATATTTTTTTCCTGTAATATACAATAACACCAATTAAAAATAATTAGTAATTCTGAGTATTATTTCCTCGCGTATCTCGCTCATTTCCGGTGTACAATAATTTAATTATATTTCCATGACAATTACGCCTTAAAATTATTTGTAGCTACTACACGTGGCTTCTCGGTAAAAACCATTGGTTTGGCATTTGTATTGAAATTCTGGGATAAGGAAAATAACAATAATAAAAAATAATAAAGTTTTATTTCTCTTAGTTAATAACAGTTTACATTATATTATACATTATATGGTGTAACATTAAAACTAGTTAAGTGCTATGAACTAAAAGATCAGCTACATTTGCAAATGTAGCTTACAGCGGCTCCTACACTAGGCGAAGCCTGTCTCGTAGGTAACCAATCCAGAGACGATTTACCATTGCGAAGCGCGAAAAGTTGACAAATGAAAACGTAAAATTAAGACAGTCCGTACTAACGTTGATTTAAACTACTTAAGCATTATAGTTACACTTTTGCTTAATATTTAAAGTTTACACTTAATTTGAATATCTAATTACAATTAATTTTTATTTCTATAAATAATATACGTAGGAATCAAGTGACCCACCCGCTTGTGCGTGTGTGTGTGTGTGTGTGTGAGTATGTGTGTGTATTGTGACAGAGTTCAACTATCTTGACCTCTTCAGGATATCCTCTATTTGTTCATATGGTAGATAACGTGAGGAAATCCGCGCACATCTGCGAAGAACTGCTGCTGGTGTTTTTTGTAACACCAGATTTAATACCATGGTTGTAATTAAATAAATAAATATTAGTAGCCGCTGCATCACGAATGGGCCGGCTCGTCCGGGGCAGTACCACCCTCTCACAGAACACCGGCGTGAAGCAGCAGTAAACCATGCGTTTCGTACGGTCAGTGAGAGCGCCGGGGCCCAATACCTCTCCCCCTCCCTTTCCCCTATTCCCTCTCCTTTTTAAAGGCCGGCAACAGATCGGTGACTCTCTTTGAGTTGTTGATATTTATGGGCGGTGGTGATTATTTTTCTTCAGATGACCTTCTTGCTAGTGTGCCTCCCTCTCACAATAAAAAAAAAGTTTTTTTTTTTTTTTTTTATGTTAGATAGGCCAGACAAACGAACTAGTGGGTCACCTGATGTTAAATGAACACCACTGTCCATAGACACCCGCAGCGCTTTACACGATGCCAGTGCGTTGTCGGCCCTAAAGGAGAGGGAATAGGGGAAGGGGGAGAGGGAAGGGGTGAGGTATTGGGCCCCCGGCACTCTCACTGACCGTACGAAACGCAAGCAGGATTACTGCTGCTTCACGCCGGTGTTCTGTGAGAGGGTGGCACTGCCCCGGACGAGCCGGCCCATTCGTGATGCAGCGGCTAGCTACAACATGGCTCTACCACTACAAAAACTTGAACTTGAATGGGGTGTCTGAAGTTCCTAATCCGCGCTGTACCTGCGTGGGAACCAAGATCCAAGGTATCTCAATCTGAAAAGCCTGTGGCGTGGAGTGGGACGTATATAGACTGGGTGGGATTTGCGTATGCTTGCTTCTTAATTCTTAATCTTAATATCTCAAAGTTTGTATGGATGTAATGTATAAAAAAATGATAAAAATAAAATAAAATATCTTTAATCTCAGACAAGTTTCAGGTCCATAGTGTTAGTAACAAAAGTGACTTAAGAACTATATTAGTACAGTGTGTTAGGCGGGCTTGCGCGGACCTGGGTTAGCTACTTAACTCCGTGTTACCTGCTAACCCAGGGTTAACAAGTGCCAAAATGTATGGAAGTTTTTTAACCCTGAACTGTGCAAGTGGTCCTTAGAGTGTTAAGAAGGACAAGAATGACATTTCCATACATTTTGACACTTGTTAACCCTGGGTTGGCAGTTAACTCGGAGCAGTAGCTAACCCAGGTCCGCGCAAGCCGGCCTAATCTAAAGCCGAGTTTAGACCAGCAAGGAAAATCGTGCAAGTAGCATTACATTGCGGCGCTCGATTGACCACTGCAAACTCGTTTGCTTTACGGCCGCGCAGCGTAATGCAACTTAAGAACTATTTTAGTTTGTATGTATGGATGGTTACTCTTTCACGCTATAACGATTTGACGGATTCTGGTGAAATTTGGCACGGGGATAGTTTATATCCTGGATTAACATATGGGATACTTTTTATCCGAGGAAATTGAATAGTTCCCGAGTCGCGGGCAACAGCCAGCTCGACATATCTTGACTGTAACTCCTTGTCCCCAGCGGAGCCACTGAAACCTACATACATGCCGGTGTTCCTCACGAAGAAGGAGCGCAAGAAGCTGCGCCGCCAGAGCCGTCGTGAGGCTTGGAAGGAGGAGCAGGAGAGAGTCAGGCTCGGATTGGAGGCCCCGCCGGAGCCTAAACTGAGGTCAGTACATCGTCACGTACAGACGACCAGGGGCCTATTTCTCGAAACTTATTAGACTAATAGCTTTTGCCCGCGACTCCGTCCGCGTGGAATTAGTAATTTGGGCATTTTTTTTTTTTTATCCAATTTGCTTTTTCATGAATTATGGCTCTCCTTAGTTCATCGATATAAAAAAAATTACCCCCCCCCTCACCGGCCCCCCACCGAACCCCCCCCCCCCCCCCCCCCCGCGCACCCGCGTTCACATTCACCACCGTACCTACTCCCAAGTCACTACTTCTAAAAACTGTTCTATAAATTCTTAAAATAGACGTATCTTTCTTATTTGTGAACCGATTCAAATGAAACAAACACTAAATGTTAATCCAAGAAAATACCAACATATCAGTGAAAACCGCATCCTTCTAGGTTAAGCCGTTTCTGAGATTAGCGTGCACAAACACACAGACAAACAGATAAACAGACAATAATTCTAAAAAACATTGTTTTGGGTTCTATTGCGCTAGTAAATAGCCCTAGTGACAGTTTTTCTCAAATATCTTCAATGTACAGACACCGACTTGTTACAGATTTATTATATGTATAGATAATATTAGTCCATAAACTAATATTTTTTACAAGTTTACTAGTATAAGTTTCTCGTATCTACAGTAATAAAATATTAGTTATTAGTTACCAACTAATAAATATTAGCTAATATTATTAGTGTCAATTGGGTTTTGGTTTCATGAATAAAAAGAAAAAGAAATACACTAATAAAGCTATTGGTCTCGGAAGGCTTGTAAGAAATATTATTCGAAACTATTAGTGTCACAGTTTACGAAATGAATTTATAAAATGAGGACCGATTCGGACGGTGAAGGTTTAATAATAATTCGCCGTCGTCGAGTCTTTTTGAACAGAAATCCGACTGAAATGATGATGATGATGTTTCCCGTATTTTCATTTCACCGACTATTCGTGTCATCGCTCGGTTAAATCAAGTCGCTTATTAAATTGCAGAATAGAAAAATACGGACGATAGTTTAACGTGATAACGTCATAACAAAACATTGATGAAATGATTGCATACTTTGGCCGATTGTGCCTTTCGCTCGCTCGTGCCGCGCTCTCGCTCCGATCGTTAATCGGCTTGAGCGTAACGGGACAATGCGTTATGTACGTTACACTGAGTCACCCTTTATCGTGCGTGCAGTCGGCGTGCATCGATTTATTAAACGTTGTCACGTCAAAAAATGTAAAAACTAATGGTAATTTTTTGAAGACATTCCCGATTGATAATTGAAGAAATTAAAAATTAATTAGAAATTGGTCTAATTACCTGCCGCACGCTCTGAACAGCTTCCCAATAAAAGTCATTGATAATGTTTTGAGTAAGCCAAACTCATTTAAATATGTATTAAAAAAGGCACTTATTGATTGTACTTAACTTTGAAGACGCACACACGAGTCCTTCACAGGTCCGTTTTTGTATCCGTGTGCACCCCCATTATAGCTTACCACAATCTTAAAATATAAAGATTTTTGTAGCTATTGGTTTTTGTGATGTATTTGTTTTTTTTATTGATTAAACAGTTTTAAATTTAATTTTTTTTTCTAATTATAACAAGTTTGGTTTGAAGTATCTTTTTGTATTTGAAAATAATAAAAATACAAAAAGATACTTCAAACCAAACTTGTTAAAAGTATGGCCTAGTAGCGACATCTCTTATTCCGGGTGAGCGGTTAGTTCCGAAGGAGTGTTGATGTTTCTCGATGAGAACTTATTTATTTATCGTATGGCTTCTGGTTCTCTACTTAAACTAAATCTACACTTCTACACTAATATTATAAAGAGGAAAGATTTGTACCTATTTTTGTATGTTTGTAATGAATAGGCTCAAAAAGTACTGGGCCGATTTAAAAAATTCTTTCACCAATAGAATGCCACATTCTTCCAATTTGACATAGGCTACATTTCATTTTAAAAAAATTAGGGATCCTTGGTAAAATTTGAACAATGTAACCGAAGGTGTAGAAAAATGAGTCTTAAAATGTCTTTCGTCGAATGCGCTGCCGAAACTATTAGCGATAGAACAAAATAATGTACAACAATATTGAAGAACATCATAATGTCTACAAAAAACTCCGCGGTAGCATATGTCCAACTATTGTAGTTATGTCACTACAACAACTTTTTTCATTTTAAACATTAATGAAAATGCTAACCAATGTATAATATAGTTGTACCCGTGCGAAGCCGGGGCGGGTCGCTAGTATTTAATAAACTAGATTTAAGGTATGCTAGTGCATCTGTCGAGAGGGTCTTAAAGTCTGCCGCTAACCCGCTAAATTTGGTGATCGGGCACTCAAAGACCATATGTCGGACTGTTTGCTCCGGGCAGCCACACTGACACCGTGGCGACTCGCACCACTCCCATTTGTGCCACAGTGACGCACAGTTACCAACCTCTGTCCTGATTCTGTTCAGCAGGCACCAGACACGCCGGGGCTCCTCAAAACCCGCTGGCCGGCACTTAACATCTAGCTCGAACAGGTCCACGGGTAAATGCCTAGATTCCCAATCTGCTGTCCAGGAATCAAGCAGGGTTTTCTCGGGCTCTGGGTCATGAACCTTTAGCGCGGGAGGAGATGATGAGAGGATGAGAACTGAACATAGATGGCGCTGTATCACTGCAAAAGTGATGATGGCAGGCTGGAATGTATGATGCATAGGAAAAATTTGTGTCTAAACTCCTGACCAGTGGTGGTGTAGGGATTTAGCTAAGCACGGAATGCCAAGGACCAGGGTTCGATTCCCAGCGCTGGTCTTTTTTCTGGGGTTTTTTCTGTGCATCTATGTTCCAGTTTGTGTTTAGTATGAAATTCATAAATAATAGTTAACCATTTTTTAATAAAAAGACTCATTAAGTCACGTCAAAACAAAGGACCTCCCTTTCGGTACAGGATATCGAACCTGATGCGAGCGCTCGGCACTGAGGCAGTGCAGGATCCAACGGCGATAGAGGCGAAGGTTCGCGAGCAGATCGCCAAGCGGCAGAAGACACATCTCGACGCCAACAATGCGCGGGCGCTGACGAAGGACCAGAAGAGGGAGAAGGCAAGTCTCACGATAGAAATACTTTCAAATAATTTATTTATTGAATCAGTCGTCACTTTGCGGAGGTCCATATTAATGAACTGACACCTTTGATCAATTATAACTGTAGATCCACAGTCGCGCGCCCGAAAATGTCCGAGCCAAATGAGCGCCACTTTGATAAAAGTGGCCTTCTTTTTTCTCAGAACGTTGCGTGAAATTGTCAAGTTTAGCTGTCAAGTGTTGTTTTGCCGCTACCGAAATTCGACTGTAATGAAGTAAAGACTAGGTTCAAATTTCTGTGTAGGTGATGATTTTATTTGTTACGCAACCAAATAAAAAAGTTCGGACATTCTTTGAAGGGGATTTTGTTCGGCAATGTGTATCTTCAGTTATAATTGATCAAAGACTGACACAATTACTTTGCTCACCCGCGACCTTACGATAGTTACATTTATGTAAGAAAGTGTGTTCATGCAGTTCATCACCTTCCACACTGTACGAACACACACAAATCACACAAACCCAACTATCACCACCACCAAACTACACTGACGCGTTTCGATCTCGACCAGAGCTCATCTTCAGAGTTGGTACCACAACCGTACGCTATGCTACCAAATGTTAGAAATACTATCGCATAGAGCTCATTTTACAATATACTGTTTTAATCTTAATAGGGTTTATACCTGCTGAGCTGGCAACGTTGCATTTTTGTTAGTTTTCTCGATTATTCCATAAAAATTGAATAAAAATTAAAAATGTTTTGTATACAAATTGTTCTAATATATAAGTTAATGTGTCTACTGCAATAATAATTCGTGATAAGACTTTTATTTTTAATAATTTTAATTTTCATTCAATTTTTATGGAATAATCGAGAGAAACTAACAAAAATGCAACGTTGCCAGCTCAGCAGGTATAAACCCCCTTAACGGGACTTATCACGCAAACAATGTTTACCTCGACGTTTCAGTCATATTGAAGTAACCGTGGTGATGGCGATGTTTATTTTGCAATGCGTATTTTAGCGATCCGGTGATAGCAATTTTTTTTATGAACAGCTGTCAATTTTTTCCCGCTATTCCACGCTAGATGGCAGCACATTGTATACAATTTTCATTTACCGTGCATAGGCTGTTTTCCCCGGGAAAATGCAAAGTGCAAAGTTCCCGAGGGACGCACGCATAGGATGTTGTGGACAGAAGATCAGAATAAATGTATTTTTAATTTAATTTCAGGTTGACCGTAAAATAAGGGAAGACACCACGATGGGCGTCAACGTAGCGGTGTACAGGTGAGTGTACTCTAGAGCATACATTTATACACGTACTAGCTGTTGCCCGCGACTCCGTCCGCGAACAATAGGGGTAGGTATAAAAAAAGAGTAGCCTACGACCTATTCTCATACCTGCCAAATATAGGGAAAAAAATTGATAAAAATCGGTCAAGCCGTTTCGGAGGAGTTCGATAACAAACACCGTGACAAGAGATTTTTATATATTAGATATATAGATAAGTACGAATAAGTGACGACCAGATGGCCTAGTGGTCAGAGAACCTGACTACGAAGCTTGAGGTCCCGGGTTCGATTCCCGTGTCGGGGCAGATATTTGTATCAAAAATACGAATGTTTGTTCTCGGGTCTTGGGTGTTTAATATGTATTTAAGTATGTACCTATCTATATAAGTATGTTTATCCGTTGCCTAGTACCCATAACACAAGCTTTGCTTAGCTTACTTTGGGACTAAGTCAATTGGTGTGAATTGTCCCGTGATATTTTTTTTTAAATAAGTGTAAGTTAAAAATCCAGAAATAGTGAAACCTACAATACATTTTCTTTTGTATAGGTAATACTTTTTTCGGGACTTGATCACGAACTATTTTTATTGCTAAAAATGACGTTGACGTTTAGACCGCATTACAGCTGCCGCGTTCAAATAGTTCGTCATTAAGCCCCAAAAAAAATATTAGGTGCGAGTGAGAATTGAAAAGTCGAAAACATTTTTAACCGACTTCAAAAAAAGAGGAGGTTCTCAATTCGTCTTTATGTTTTTTTTGTAGGTTTGTTACGCGATTACTCCCTCAATTGTGAACCGATTTTCAAAATTCTTTTTTGTTTGAAAAAGTATACTCCTGAGGTGGTCCCATTGGCACCAAGTCAAGATCTGATCATGGGATCCTAGAGAAATCGAGGGCAACCTTCAAATTATGTTTGTGAAATTGGTAAGCTCTGGGAAAATAAAAATGTCGGATTAATGGGGCCGACCGCCGCCGTCGGTGGTAGCGTAAAAGAGGATTTATTTCTATAAAACTAGCCTTAAATACTAAATAACAGCGCCCTCTCTGGGATGGCGATGGAACTATTTACGTAGATTATTGACAAATCAAAAGGTCCTGGATGCTATACAATTCGAGAAGTTCCAACAGGCTTGGCTAGATGGCGCCTACTTAAGTCTATAGTTAAATTAATAAATTTAACAATGTTTATCAAGGATGATATAGACTGGATTGGCAGTCGCCATAGAACGGATCGGCCGCGGTTTTGTAGTTCGATTATTAAATCTAGATGGCGCTGAAATATATCCAGAGGTTTTGAAGGCAAAACAATAAGACTACAGATATTTCATATCACTGCAAATGTATTATTATGCAATATTTTTGAAAAATAATACATTTGTTGTAATATGAAATATCTGTAGTCTTATTGTTTTGGCTATATTTCAGCGCCATCTAGATTTAATAATCGGACTACAAAAACCGCGGCCGATCCGTTCTATGGCGACTGCCAATCCAGTCTATATCATCCTTGATGTTTCTTTTGTCAGAGTACGTGACCTCTTCGAGTGCGCGTCTGCCAAGTTCAAAGTGGAGGTGAATGCACAGCAGTTGCATATGACGGGCTGCGTCGTGCTGCACCGCGGCTGCTGCGTCGTGGTGGCCGAGGGCGGGCCCAAGCAGCACGCCAAGTACAAGCGGTGAGACAGACAGGCAGACAGACATTCATACAGACACGCGTGCAGGCACGCTCGCAGACACTCAGGCAGACTCTAACGCAGACACTTTGACTGACACTCACACAGACAGTTTGGCAGACACTCATACAGCAACGTCATATGAAGGGTTTCACACAGACATTTGTGCAAACACCCAGGCCGACACTCAAGCAGACATTTAGACAGACACTCACGTAGACACCCAGACAGATACTGTAGCAGACACTTATGCAGACACTCTAACTGACACCCAACAAAACACTCATATAGATACTCAAGCAGTCATCTTTGCAGACACTAACAGACACTCATACAGCAGCGTCATATGAAGGGGAGCGTCGTGCATCGCGGCTGCTGCGTCGTGGTGGCCGAGGGCGGGCCCAAGCAGCACGCCAAGTACAAGCGGTGAGACAGACAGACGCGCAGACACAGACAGACAGGCGGACACTCAGATCGTGGACGCACTCACGCAGACACTAACGCAGACATGCAGGCAGACACTCACGCGGACACTCAGACATACTCAAGCAGTCATCTTTGCAGACACTTACGCAGACGCTCTAACAGGCTCTCAACTAAACACACAGACAGATACTCAAGGAGTCATCTTTGAAGACACTCTGGCAGACACCCAAACAAACACTCAGACAGGATACCTACACAAGCAGTCATCATTGTAGACACTCTGGCAGATACCCAAACAAACACTCAGACAGATACTCAAGCAGTCACCTTTGCAGACATTTAGACAGACACTCACGTAGACACTCAGACAGACACTCACGCAGACACTTAAGCAGACATTAATTATTTGACTTGGAGACAATTGTGGTGTTTCTGAAAGCACTGGTAGACTCAAATAAAAAAATATATCTAAGAGTCCACAATGGTCTACTTACCCAAACAAAAATTGATTTTGACTTTGATACTACCAATAGCAGATTGCACAACAAGACCATAAAACGAAGCATGCTACCCGAGACGTTCATATAGCCAATAGGGTAAGGAAGGACGTGAGTAGGCCCCGCTATCAGAGGTGCAATTTGGTAACTGCCAAGTTTTAGGGATGGGTATTAAACCCGAAGAACCGATAACCGTTGGGGTAGACGAGTTCTTGAGTGGAGACCACGGATCGGCAAACGTAGCGTAGGACGTCCTCAGACTCGGTGGAGCGATGATCTTCGCAAGCCGGCTGGCAAGAGCTGGATGAGAGTGGCCGAGGATCGTGCTCAGTGGCTTGCCATGGAAGAGGCCTATGTCCAACAGTGGACGAACATAGGCTGATGATGATGATGATGATGATTAAATACTTTAAAATTACTAACTACATGTCGATAATTTTTCTTTACCATAATGACAGTCTAAGACTTTAATTAAACGTGCTTATTTTGTAAGACAGGAATAATTACAAAATTAATATGTATCAACATTTTTATTTTTTAAAATAAAAATAACTTTAATAACACCCAAATTCATCTTCCCTCTCATTTATTTCAATAATTTCTGCCTAGAAGAACAATATACTTAATAATTATTATCAATATCAATTGCACTACATTTAAAATTAAAATTTAATTTAATATCATTTATTTATCGTAAGTCAAAAATACAAAAAATAAAACGATAAATTTATAACTTAAGAACTTCTTCGCTCTATTCATTTTCAGAAATATATATATGTCTCTTAATACATTACGATAGATATGATCTTACAATGCGTCTTAGAATCAGGGCTCTACTAACACTGGATTATTATAGTTACGGCTGTTTACAGCGTATATTTTGACATGCTCAAAAATTTGTACGCAACCCTCGGTGCGCGAGTCCGACTCGCACTTGGCTGGTTTTTTTTTCTTTTCTATTATAAAAAGAATAACGTGGAGTAAATCAGCGTATGTTGCAGTAAACTATTGTGTTACAGCTAAACACTAAAAGTGGCCAATTGCCATACTACACCTCCCCCGAAAGTCCATCGAAAGTCCCTGACACCTGCTTCTTATTCCAGGCTGATGCTGCAGCGCATCAAATGGGAGGACGACCTGGTGAAGGATGCCGACGGCAACGAGGTTCCCAACACCTGCTGCCTCGTGTGGGAAGGAGTCACCCCCGCACGGGCCTTCGGAGACATCAAGTTCAAGGTCACTCTAAACCTCTAGTTTAGATCACAGGTTCCAAACGGGGCGGTGCTACCCCCTAGTGGGCTCTGGGACTTTTCGCGGGGGAAAAATACTTAATACTTTGAAATTCGACAGTCATTATTGGGACATACACATTTTTTCGTTCGCGTCTCTCTTGTGGACATGGCAAAAAAGCCAATATTTTTTAGCCAAGTCTACATCGGCGTATGGGACGCCTGGTCCACCTTCGGCCCATTTATATAAATCTTAAGTTTGCTGACTCGAAGTCACTAATTTTATGTCCACAGAAGAGACAACTTTTGTTTCTTACGCTGTGTATGACCCTATTATCTGTTTTTGGTTATCATGGTATTTACGGGAAAAAATGGGTGTACTTTCGTTTGGCAAATTACGTTTTCTCAAACATGCTATGTAATGTTTACGTTGTGTTCGTTAAAACAGGCTTCAAAATACACCGTTGCAGGCCTAGGCCGGCAATGCGATCGTCTATTGTTTCATGTCACACAGCACCATGATGTTTATAGGTCTATGGCATCATAGCATTCAGCCATTTAAAAAAAACTATAAGCAATATTTGCGTTTTGGTTCATTATGACATTCTGCCACTACGCTTATTTAAGGTAAGGTAAGATGGTGATGGTGATGGTAATGGTGATCTGCCTAGAGAAATATTTCACCATCAACATCATCATCACTATCATCACCATTATCATCATCATCATCATCATCATCATCATCATCATCATCATCATCATCATCGTCATCATCATCATCATCATCATTCATCACCATCATCATCAACATCATCACCATCATCATCATTCATCATCATCACCATCATCATCATCATCATTCATCACCATCATCATCATCACCATCATCACCACCATCATCATTCATCACCATCATCATCATCATCATCATCATCACCATCATCATCATCACCATCATCATCATCAGCATTCATCACCATCATCATCATCATCATTCATCACCATCATCATCATCACCATCATCATCATCACCACCATCACCGCCATCATAATCATCATCACCATCATCATCGTCACCATCATCACCATCACCATCATCATCATCATCATCATCATCATCATCATCATTCATCACCATCATCATTAATCACCATCATCATCATCACCATCATCATCATTCATCACCATCATCATCTTCATCATCATCATCATCATCATCATCATCATCACCATCATCATCATCATCATCATCATCATCACCATTATCATCATCATCATTCATCACCATCATCATCATCATCATCATCATCACCACCATCACCACCATCATAATCATCATCATCATCACCATCATCATCGTCACCATCATCACCATCACCACCATCATCATCATCATCATCATCATCACCATCACCATCATGATGACGACGACGACGATGATGATGATGATGGTGCATGTTTGAGAAAAGCACTATACAAGCCTCGGCCGGAACAGGGGTTGCCGGCCTCGTATCATGCCGGCCTCGTGTACCACTCGGCCGTCAACTCAGATACTCGGCCGGCAACCCCTTAAGTCCCGGCCTCTGCAGTAATGTACTATTCCCAAACTGATTCATTTGGCAAATGTTTAATTTTCCAAATGTTTATTTTTTCTGAAACTGTAAACTATTCAGGATAATATATTTCAGGACTATTCTGTAGGTTAAGTTAGGTTAGGTTTGTTTTATAACAATCCTGAAAAGTTTACAGTTTCAGAAAAAATAAACATTTGGGAAATGAAACATTTGCCAAATGAATCAGTTTGGGAAACGTGATTTGCGAAACATTAGTAAACCGAAAAAATGATATATATATATATATAGCTATGTGTTTCTCGAAATGTCCATCATCTACATAACAAATCAGGTTATAAATCCATATTGAATATGCTGTACGATTCCAGGTGTTGCCGACGGAGAAGCAAGCCCGCGAGGTGTTCCAGAAGCACGGGGTGGAACATTACTGGGACCTGGCCTACAGCGGCGCCGTGCTCGCCGCCAACGACGCCTGAACACAATAGGGATGACGACTGGGTTATAAATACATATGTCGTTCCATTTAGTCCGTCAGTTAGATAATGGAAAAATATGGGACACGTATTTTTTGGTTTGTCAAATTATTAAAAATCGGCAAAGGCATAGATCATCAAACTTCCGGAGTGGGGGCTTGTGACGTCATTCTTAGGTAAATATAGGTAACGCCACCAGAGTTGAGGTTGAGGTTGTTTAACGACAACACAACGTCAAAATCCCGCTGTCATTACATGAGATGTGGTTGTGTGCGTGGCCTCAACTCTGGTGGCGTTACCTATACCATATAGTGACGTCACTCGAAACTTCTAAGCACTGTGTCCTCCTCATTTTTTGTTTGTCAAACAAAAGAAAAAATACGAGTACAGTATTTTTTAATAATCTAACTGGCGGACTGAACAATTTTTTTTTTAGTCGTCTAGCTTATTAGTAGCCACGACCGTATCATTGATGGGGGGCATTTTCAATTTAAAATGTACTCGCTACTTTCTTTCACCCGACTGTCGAAGGAAGGTTATGTTTTGCGAGCGTATGTATTTATGTCTGTATGTATCATTCTTTGGCACCCTCTGCAGCCTAAACGGCTCAATGGATTTTGCAGTGTGAGGTGTCATTAGATTCGTCTCAGTTCCGAGAGTGACATAGGTTATACAGGGTGTTTGGTAGCTATGTACAAAGCTTTATAGCGGTGATAGCCGAGGTATTTTTGAACATTTTTAGCTATATATGTCTTAGCCGAAATTTCATTTTTTTTTAAATTGAAGAATTTTAGGAAAATACCCAGAATTTGATAGTCACGAGCCAATGAGCGTTAATTTGGGAATTTTAAATATGGCACAGAAAAATGACGTAGACTTGTCTTTTTCACATGTTATTTACTAGTAAAATTTCAAGACTAGTGCATTCTTAGCGAGTGCTCCCTGAGTTTGGTTTTTACTTTTTATCTCAGATTTAGCAAGCAATGTCAATAAGTGATACCTTAAAAGAAAGAACAATAAACAGGCATGTTTCTAAAAATGTTTGAACATTTCAAGGATTTTTTTTTAATTTTTTTTTATGGCACAGAAAAATTACTCTGTTCCAACCTAAGACATTTTTAGTAACTTCTAATGCCTCAATTTTGTTTTTGTGGCAAGAAAGACACTTAAAAAATATTTCATTAAACTATCCGAAATAAAAGATTTGGTTTCCAAATTAACGCTCATTGGGGCAATATTGACTCGTGACTATCAAATTCTGGGTATTTTCCTAAAATTTCTAAGTCTTCAATTTAAAAAAAATATCAAATTTCGGCTAAGGCTGTCACCCCCTTAAAGCTTTGTACATAGCTACCAAACACCCTGTATATTTTCCCGAAATTCCCATGGGAACGGAAATTATACAGGCGAGTTTTTATTATCTCGTATTGAAATTAATGTTATTTCGGATTTAGGTACAGCCGACAGCATACATGTGTATGCAGTCATCGCGTCAAAATATCTAAACATTAACTTTTGAGTCGTATAGAAGCAAAGTCAGCAACATCCACTTCAAATTAAACAAAAAACCGGCCAAGAGCGTGTCGGACACGCAAGATAGGGTTCCGTAGCCATTGCGAAAAAATCAAGTAATATTTTTCTAAGGATTTCGTATGTACGGAATCTTCCAAGTTTAGGTATCGTCAATACTTTGAAAAAAGCTCGTATTTCACAATCGATAATCTGGCCAAGTGAACTTTATTACGCGCGTATCAAGGTTCACTTTTGTTTACATGCTGATTTGAGATACGAGCTTTTTCAAAGTAGTGACGGTATGTTTTATACCTTAGGCTACTATTTACTCTTAAACTACAAATAATTCCCAAGCAATCTTAGCCGCTATAATTTTCCTTGTAAATTTAATATATTTACTACCATTCTGATTTTTTTCAAATTTTTCCTCCCAACAGTTGAGTTAGATTTTAGAGGGGGGGAGGACGGTCGATTTTAATGAAATTTTTCACTTTAAAGTTGAATATTTCGCAAGCAGATCACTGAATACATAAATCATGTTAGCAACCCCGCAATGGTTTTAAAAGACCTATCCAACGATATCCCACACTATAGGGTTAGTCGAGAAAAAAAAATCACCCCCACTTTACGTCTATGGGAGGTACCCTAAAAAATTTTTTATTTTTTTTATTTTACCACTTTGTTGGCATGACTGATATGTATATTCATGCCAAATTACAGCTTTTTAGTACTAACAGTCTCTGAGCTTAACCGCGGACGGACAGACAGACAGACAGACAGACATGGCGAAACTATAAGGGTTCCTAGTTGACTACGGAACCCTAACATACAGAAGATTTGACGATTTGATATTTTGAAGTAACACTAAAACTGCATTCAAAGTTGTTACAGTAAAAAAAGTGGATGTTGCTGACTTTGCTTCTATATGACTCTTATGGTTGATGAGAGAGAGAGAGAGAGAGAGAGAGAGATGTTTATTTACACATATTCGATACAAACACAGAAAAAAAATACATTTGACAGGAAATATACAAATAAATATCGAATAGTATAAATTACAGCATATAGAGTGTTTTGATGACATAGAGTTGTATAGATATTTTTAACACCAGATGGCCCAGTGGTTAGAGAACCTGACTATGAAGCTTGCGGTCCCGGGTTTGATTCCCGTGTCGGGGCAGATATTTGTATCAAAAATACGAATGTTTGTTCTCGGGTCTTGGGTGTTTAATATGTATTTAAGTATGTATCTATCTATATAAGTATGTTTATCCGCTGCCTAGCACCCATAACACAAGCTTTGCTTAGCTTACTTTGGGACTAGGTCAATTGGTGTGAATTGTCCCGTGATATTTATTTATTTATTTATTTATGATGTACTGTTTTAAACTGTCGTGATATTCACTCATAATTTATGTAAACGGGACTTATCACTTATCACTGGCAACACCAAAAAAGCCAGGGATGAGTGGAAGAAGAAAGGGGAGGCCTTTGCCCAGCAGTGGGA
This sequence comes from Archips xylosteana, assembly GCA_947563465.1. Classification (NCBI taxonomy): domain Eukaryota; kingdom Metazoa; phylum Arthropoda; class Insecta; order Lepidoptera; family Tortricidae; genus Archips; species Archips xylosteana. Next base: position 2,042,977 of record OX387370.1, read on the forward strand.
CACTGTATAGGCTATTTGAAAAAAAAAAATAATATTAGGATTGTGACGTCAAACCTCACAATACTAACGCCAACTAGCGGCCAAATGCACCAATATTGACTAGCACCATTACGGTTCATAGCAGTGTCTTTTGCACCGTTGATGTTACTAGTCAATAGTGCATATGGAACTACGATATTAGCTATATTATTCCTGTCAGAATGACGACTTTCGGAGTTAATAGCTCCTTAAAACTTATCTTAAACCAAAAACCTACTAAGAAACTTCTACATCATTTTTTAAGACCTATCTAACAATGCCTCACACGCCGCCGTGCGCTAAATTTTTTTTTATTATCGCTCAGTTTTTTTACTGTAAAATCCAACCAATATTTTTTTTTTTAATAAAAAGGTATCCTATGTCACCCGGAGCATAATAACGAATCGATTGATACCCTATTTATTAAAATCGGATGAGTAGTCTTGACGCTACGGTGGAACATCCGTACACACAAACATAGACTGTTAAAATCATTACACTTCCTTTTGGCTTTGCCGTAGTCGTGTAAAAACCTTCATTGGCCGTTATGCATCCGGTAGTTTATCACGAATCTAGATTAAATTTTATTTCCTAATTCTTAGTGTTAAGAGTTATTAAAAATGTATTTTGTGAAATAAATACTTATTGAATGCAATCTTGTTTATTTTCGTTTTTTTGTTTCAACCACACACCCATTTATCTGGTATTTTTTTTAAGATATGGCTGAAGATTTTCACAAGTTCACAGTTATATTGTAGACGTACCGGAATTATAATACGTAACCAAAAGCCCCATCAAAATCTTGACGTTTCTTAAATGTTTTTGTTAAAAATTTCATTTTAACCCGTCGTCTGTCGCAAAATTTCACATGTATCTGTATGTCTTGTGATTCTGGCACTGATCAGTGCTTAGACAGCCGAAGGGTTAATGCAAGCTTTTTCGCTGACTTTACTTTTTGTTGACTATACTTGCGTTGTCATCCAACCTACATAAGAATACCACATTTCAAGTGAATCCGAGCACTGGAAGTGGGTCAAATTCGCTTTCCAAGATTGGACCGTGTCGTCTTGCAAATGTCGAATATTTTAGGATATCTCTTGTACTGCTGCGAAGACCATATTGATGTAAGTAAATGGATCAGCGTGTCAGCCTTGACAAATTTTTCACCGGAGTTTCCACTGGTAAGCATTTTTTCAAAAATTATCGTGGAAAATAGACTTTCAGAACCAGAAGGTTAGACACTTATTGACGACATGAAAAAAAATACGCGACCAAATTTTAAAATATTCAAATTAGTTTCTCAAATTGGCCTAAACTGAAAGAAAAAAAATATATAAAAAAAAATACATTTTTTTTTCTAACCAAAGGCAAATATGGTACCTTACTTTACTTGTTATTGTAATTGTTATCACTACATAGTATAAAACAAAGTCGCTTCCCGTCTGTCTGTCCCTATGTATGCTTAGATCTTTAAAACTACGCAACGGATTTTGATGCGGTTTTACGGTTTTTTTAACGGGCGCGACTGGTGCGACAACAGATAACGAATAATGATACAGGATAGCTGACTGTTCAATAATGTGTTGTTCATTGCGTCAAAATAATGCATTAAAATCTGTTGTTGTAATAACGACCACCACTAGCGGCAATAGTGTATAATTAACCTCGTACTTTATAGATAATTGAAACTAAATTGTTAATTAAATTGTTGTTGCGGTGCATATGTATCATGCTTGTTGTAATAGTTAAATAGTTTAAAGTATAATGTCATAAGTTATAACTTATAACATAACACTAACCATTTCAAATCTTATTACTAACTATACCTATGTTTAGCGTTGCTTGTAATTTGTAATTTCAAAAACCAAGAGCTAAAGTGCCGACAAACTGCTCTGTAGTTTGGCACATTTAATGTAAATTGTTCCTAAATGTAACACTAAACAGAAATAAATGATTCTATTCTTCTTTATTCTTTTCGTTTGTCTCAAATAGTACCAATGAATGGTACAGATTAAAATAATGATAATGGTCTAAGAGCCGTTGAAGATCGACCTTCACCGATCTGATAACTCGATGAGACATATTTTTTATCAAATATAATTTATAACTTGGCTATCGAAAAGTGTTCATAGCTATTTTTTTTTGTTTTATTGTGGAGTGCCTTTAGCCATCTTCCAGCTCCATCATCAGACCCTGGTTACCAGCTGGGATCAAAGTACTCGTTGAGACGAATCAAACGAGTCCAACCAAACTCGATGGGGTTGGGTCGTTTTATTGTGGAGTGCCTTTGGCCATACTGTACTGAATTAATGAAATTACGAATTACCCCATTGAATTTGGACTCGTTTGATTCGTCTTGACGAGTACTTTGATCCCAGATGGTAACCAGGGTCTGATAATGGAGCTGGAAGATGGCTAAAGGCACTCCACAATAAAACAAAAAAAAAATCTATGAACACTTTTCGATAGGCAAGTTATCATAGGCATAATTGTTTATAAATTATATTCAATAAAAAATATGTCTCATCGAGTTATCAGATCGGTGAAGGTCGATCTTCCACGTCTCCTCTACTATGATAACTGATAGGCGGATAGCTTTTAATCTAGCGCGGATCCGCGTTACGGCACAGAAAAGGTTAAGTCTCTGCAACCTTCTTGCACGACACTTTCAAAACAAAAGGAATGTGTCGCTTTCAAAAATTGGGAATTTTAAAAGGTGATTCCCATTCCATACAAATCAGCCCGAATAATCACGAACGCATCTAACGGGACGATTATAAAGAGCTGTAAAGATGACAGCTCTGTACTAATAGTTATAAACTTTAGGTAGACACACCGTTACCCATTAGTTCACTGGTACAGCGCCATCTATTGGTGACTTTGATGTTAATAAACAATTCGATATATGCCAACTAACAAAAACTATACTTGGTTTTTTTTAGCATTAGAAAGAAGGTTAGCCATCTTGACGTGTCTTTTTATTGAAAAACACTTTTGAAAAATAAATCACGGAAAATATGTAACAATTAACATGGAAATATGGTCATTTATATTCTTTTTCATCTCTCCTGTTCGGAAAGTTAAATTTTCATGGGTAGATAGCCGGGTGGAAAATTGCGTTTTCATCTCTAGGGTGGAAAGTAATTTTTTTTTTAATTTTTATGATTAGCCACGGAGTCGAAGATAATTCAGTTACGACAATGACACTTTTTTTCACATTTCGGCATGGCCATATTGGCCATCTAGATGCACGTCGTGACCAAGGAGCTTATATACCTACAACACTGGAGGTTGTAAGCCGAACATCCTTTTGAAACAAGAAATTTGATCTTTATTACGTCACGAAAATATTCCATCTCTTTCTTTAGACAGGTTAAGAAAGAGATGGAAGTCATTCGTGAAAATGTGAAAGAAAAATATAAATAAGTAATAAAGGTCAAAACTTCTTCGTTTGGCGTTCAACCTCTATTCTGTATAATATAAGCTCCTTGGTCGTGACCAACTCGATTTTTCGGCCGTGGCAAGTAGCCAGGGCGAAAAGGTTGGAGGTTGGCTATAAGTAAATTCAATTTATTATTAACTAGCTTTTGCCCGCGACTCCGTCCGCGTGGAATTAGTAATTAGGGCAGCTTATTTTTTTTATCCAATTTGCTTTTTCATCAATTATGGCTCTCCTTAGTTCCTCGATATAAAAAATATCGATATAAAATACATAAAATATCAAGATTGTTTACCTTATTTCTAATGCTAAAAAAACGAAATATAGAAAATTGATATTCAAATACGAAATTAGTACATGGCGTCTCCTTTACCCATAGACGCCTAGCCAACTTTCCACGTCGGAGTCGCTAATTAGTACATGGCGTCTCCTTTACCCATAGACGCCTAGCCAACTTTCCACGTCGGAGTCGCTAATTAGTACATGGCGTCTCCTTTACCCATAGACGCCTAGCCAACTTTCCACGTCGGAGTCGCTAATTAGTACATGGCGTCTCCTTTACCCATAGACGCCTAGCCAACTTTCCACGTCGGAGTCGCTAATTAGTACATGGCGTCTCCTTTACCCATAGACGCCTAGCCAACTTTCCACGTCGGAGTCGCTAATTAGTACATGGCGTCTCCTTTACCCATAGACGCCTAGCCAACTTTCCACGTCGGAGTCGCTAATTAGTACATGGCGTCTCCTTTACCCATAGACGCCTAGCCAACTTTCCACGTCGGAGTCGCTAATTAGTACATGGCGTCTCCTTTACCCATAGACGCCTAGCCAACTTTCCACGTCGGAATCGCTAATTCTATATCCACAGGAGAGACAACTTTAGTTTCTTACGCTGGGTATGGACCCTAATGCATTATATTATCCAAGATTAACTTCTAGCGATGATAAGGCACAATATCTCTGTATACCATCTGTATACAGATGTTAGGCCGTTCGTTCGTAATATTACGTCACGGCTGCAAACGTCAAGGATAAGAAATGAAACCAACATTAATTTTCCATATTTAACTTTACGTCTCACAAATCAACTTCACAAATATTTACATCGTAAATTCAAAACTTTAGTCTAATAACACTTAGGAAAATGGAATCTAAGACCTGCTAACATAAGAACCGTGACTCGCTTTAAACCATATTTAGACCAGCATCGTATTGAAATGACAGTAATTACTAAAATAAGAAACTGTTCTGTTCGAACCTTGAAAAAAAGAAAGTCGGTGTGTCAGTCATTCAGTCTTTATCGTTAAAGCAGTACTGTTATAGTTAGGTATGGAACCCTCAGGGAGCGAGTAGCGTTTAACCGGATTTTATTTTATTTGAAAGACTACTTTTGATTATTTTGACAGATCACTCTAATAGCCCACTTGTTGGTGGTGCTTTCGGCGTAATTTTTTTGTTATTGAATGTTCAGAGGATAATTGTATCCTCATTACATTTATAATGGTAATGCAGATTAATAATTATTATACATAATATTGTATAATAAATATATTTTTCATTCCCCAACTAAAAGTCTACTTTTAACTATTTTAATACATCGTTCAGCCAGTCCATTGGTTGGCGGTGTGTTCGACGCAATTTTTTGTGGTTAAAATTATGGATTCAATCATGATGCTGATTATATATTCAATTTATGTAAAAACAAAGAATAATAAATGTCTTGAACAATAGCTTTAAGCGAGTCACCGGAGCTCTGAAACAAGCATTACTATCAAACGCGGCTTAAAGCGGCTGGTTGAGCTTTACAAGTTCCCTAGCTTCATCTACAGAGTGTTCCGATTTAACTCAATCCTGCAAAGGGTGTTCATGAAAACTGAAACCTTTTGAATTAAGTTTTGTGAATTATAAGTGAAAAATCTCAAATTTAACTCGATTAACAGGTAACTAATTACTAACAGGTAGCTTCATCAGAAACTAATTGCTGGAATTACGTCGACGTTTCGACCGCATTTCAACGGCAGGCGTCACGAGTCGACTGGTAATTTCAGCAACTAATTAGTTCGTATTAAATCCCAAGAAACATTATATTTCGTTTATTTTCGCATTAAGAAGGTGAGCGATCTTGACGTATTCATGAAAAACACTTTTGAAAACGCACAGCAAATATACAATTTTCTTAAATAATAGTCACTATTTTTAAAAAGCGTTTTTCGATTTAAAAGACTCGTCAACATGGTTTATTTTACTAATGCTACAAATAAACGAAGTATAGTAATGAGTGAGCGCTTAGCCTTTCAACATTATTTTCAATACATCCTGTATGTCAGAACAGAGCTGTTATCGGAACACCCTGTTTAAGTCCAACCGCTCCAACCGACGCCATTACAATATTTACAAGTGACGCCCGAAACGAAAAAATCAAAATTGTTCCCACTTTTTTCGTTAAATCAGCACACAGGACGCTTTTATATGAACGTCTTAAATAATACTTATGTTTAATTGACATTTAACTCGTCTAAGTGTCAATTAAATGTCCCAAAAAGCGTCCGGCGGCTTTCCAGAGATCAGCACTGGCGAACCAGTGGTACTAGCCTAAAGGACCGTGCGGCAACATGCCGCATGCCGCACAATGTAGCGTGTCACAATGCCCACAGAAAAATAGCGAAAAAAAAGAAGTCTTCTTGACGAATAAATAACTAAGCACAATGGCATCAGTGGTGTAGCTTGGTAAACTAGGACTTCTATGCAAAAAGACAAAAAAAGCTGTAATAGTCCGGGAGCCGACTGCAAGAAACCCTACCTTATAAAAAATTGAATTACCTACTCTGTAGGGGTAGCTGACTTTTAGTAGCTTCAACTGCTCTTGGTCGGCCGCGGCTTAACTTGGCAAATTATGCTTTTGAGGACAGCAAAAAAAGTGGTCGGCCAAATCCTGTGTTGGCAGGTTCTTGTGTCCGACTGTACCAAGGTCTCTATCCTATCAATACAAGTTTCATTCTATTTTTCGATAAGGTTTTTTTTTGCACCACTTTTTTTTCATTTGCGCAAAATTTGCCAAGTTAAGCCGCGGCCGACCAAGAGCAGTTGAAGCTACTAAAAGTCAGCTACCCCTACAGAGTAGGTATTTTCTATTTTTTTATAGGGTCGGGTTTCTTGCAGTCGGCTCCCGGACTATAATAATTTTAAATTTCATAACAACCTTAACGTCAAATTAACGTCATCACTTTTTTTTTAATAGAGACTAGACTAAAGTAATTTATCTATTCTATCGTTGCGCTCTTTTAGAATAAGCACATCTTTAAAAATTTGTAATAAATAAATTAATAATGCTAGTGAAAATTTAAAACTATCAGAGTCTTTCTCTTTCCAAACAGAATACAGAGAACAAGTCAAATTATAGTCTTAGTTTTAGCTTAGTTTCTCGTTTCAGCGGATCTACTCGTTTAAAATTATGACAGCTCTTTTTTCTAGTGAAAAGGGTAAAGGTAACATATCTATTCTGTGGCAGTATTGGTAAGTACATATATGTTTTTTAAATTTGTTGTATTTTTTTAAATATGGAGAAATAAATAGGGATGACGACTGGGTTAAAAATTTGTCATTCTAATTAGTCCGTCAGTTAGATTATGGGAAAATATGGGACACGTATTTTTTGGTTTATCAAATTATTAAAAAACGACAAAGATATAGATCATCAAACTTCCGGAGTGGGGGCTTGTGACGTCACCCTTAGGTAAAAATTGTACCATATAGTGACGTCACTCGAAACTTCTAAGCACTGTATCCTCCTCATTTTTTGTTTGTCAAACAAAAGAAAAAATACGTGTACAATATTTTTTAATAATCTAACTGACGGACTAAACAGTTTTTTTTAGTCGTCTAGCCTATTGTAATAAATATTTTTCCGTGTTCAGGAGGCGAAACTCTTTCGATTCCTGCAGTAATTTTCAGGTGTTAAAAAAATGAAAGGTTGTCTTAACTATAGGTTAAGATCTGCTACGCCACTGAAAGCCAACTAAAATAAACTTCACCGACCTCACATTTCTGCGGCACGCGGCATTTCTCCGGCCCATAACCTATCACAAATCGGACTAGACTCAATTCTTCGTTGTCGGCGTAACACCCAGTAGACCAGAGTAGCCCCTAAATTGGTTCGCCATGAAGTCCCTATACATAGCCAGCTGCCTTTGGTCCATGGAGCCAGCCAAACTACTATACAAAGCGCTCATATACATGGGGTCCATGAACTGCATGTTGGAAACGTTTTTCTGCATGTCCATCATGTTCTGCAAACTGCTAGGACCTTTGAAAGCGTTCTGGAGCATATTATTCTGTAGGTTTGTCTGTGAATCTCTGGAACCAGTGGAGCTGGTTGGAGAGACATCGTCCCTGGGATTGACTTGGTAATTTGGTACTACTATAGGCGCTTTTTTGGAGCTATATTTGGGATAGTCTTTTGGAGGGGTCGGAGTTTTCGCTGAAACGAATTTGCCGTTGGACGATCTCTTTTGGGTTAGCTTTGATTTGTTGGGCGTCGTTTTTGGATTTACTAAAGTTATTTCTAGATTTGAACCTACTACCGCCTTTCCGTCTACTAGTGTGTAGTTTTTACTTAGATTTTGGGGGGAGGTGTTTTTGGAGGGGGAGGGTACGGATGGGATCCGGACGATTTCGACTGCTGGTTTGCTGGAAGGGGGGGATTGGCTCTTACAAGTAAGGTCTAGGATGTCTTGGGGGGGTGTGGTAGTTTGTACGCTTCTTTGCGGTTTGACTGGGGTGCCTAGCATGACGTGGGGGGGTGGCATGAAGGGGTCTTTCGGGTTGCCGTAGACGGTTTTTTCTGGGCCTGAGGATCCGAAGGCGCTAGTGGCTTGGATCACTTTGGGGGGTTGAGCGCCGTTGGCGTAGTTTGGGGGTATGATGTTGTACATTTGGAATATTTGGGCTTGCGTCATGATTTGGTGCTGGACTGCTGGGTTGAGCATTAGAGGGGTGGCTAGGGGGGTGGGTAGGGGGTTTAGGGGGGCAGGCCAGGCAGGGGCGGTGGGTATAGCGGTGACTTCGAGCCCGCGCTCCTTCAGTATGTCCAGTTTTTTCTTCTTGACCGCCTGGGGGCTCTCGGGATACTCGTCAAGGTCTATAATCTCTGGTGTTTTGGGCTTGTAGGGCACCTGGGGAGAAGAAAACAGTTCCAATTAATTTTTAAATAAATATGACAGGGCCATGTCTACCGCCCCTTGATGAGCTTCTCGTAATTTATGCGACAGATATTAAAGTATCGTTTCCGTAGAAGGAAAAGTCACCAAATCGCAAAAATGCCAAAATTCTAATTCAAAATGGTCCTTCGACGGTGGGTTTTTCACTACTCCTATTCGAAGGATTATATCACTACTGAAATGTCCTTCGAACCGGATTTTTCGCTACTAAAATGGTCCTTCGAACCGGATTTTTGTATCCTTCCAGCTGGATGTTTTACGCTTGTGTTGTGTGTAGCGGTGTGTGTGTTCCGCTCACCTCGACGATTTCGTCGTCGCTGGCGCTGGCGGGCGGGCGGTGGATGCCGAAGTTAGTGACGGGCGCCGGCGCCGGCGGCGACGACGACGCCGAGTCCGGCCGCAGCGGCGCGCCCGGCGCTGTACAAGTAAATAAAGTACATTCAGTCATTTACTGCTCATTATAAATAAATAAACATATAATAAAACAGGACTATACACCTAAAATCTTCAGGAGACTATTCGGGCTGCCACATATCCTAATTAAAAGGGACGCCATTTTTTCCGCAACGGCAGTGAAGTTCTCAACTCGCGCTTCCGCGAACATGGCGGAGGCGCTGCAGAAACGTGGCAGCCCCACAGACTTAGAATATAATAGCAGACTTGACATAACGAGTCCAAATAATGGCAAAACGCACACATCTCTATCACACAAACACTTACCGGTGAAAGGTTAATCCTGGTATATTTCCATATGTAACATTGTACATTTCACCATCTTTAAATCTAAACAGTTCTAATTTTGATGAGAAAAACATTAAAAATCTCAGTTTACCAAAAAATTCGCTTGCAGCAGTAACACGGCAAACCTCCGTGGTGCGCAACTGGCCGCTTACAGAAAAACAAAATTCTAAATTCTGAACTATTGATTTTCTTTTGTTTTTTTTTCACGTGATTGGCTCTACAATTTGGCAAGGCTTATGCCGAAATTTGATTTCCTCACAATATAATTATAATTTATACTCGGTAATAATACTAATTTACCGAGTTGCTTGTATTTTAAAGGGCTGCCGCTATTGCAGCCCTTCCTTTTCCGCTTCTACCTACGAACTTTCTGCTCTACTGCCTCGGAGCAGACCGCCGGTGAAGCCTGAACTCCCTATTGGACGCTCCGAGGCTACTCGAATACCCTGCCCTGCCTTCCCACCTGTCCAGAAAACCTAGGCCAGTGTTTTTTTATTATTTTATTAAAGAGCAGTGCTGACTGGAACAATTTGTACATACATATTTTATACTGTATTATATTTTATTTACCTACTACATAGTCTGTTATTTCTCCGACCGGCTAGCCGGTCACAGTGGCGCCCAAGGGTTGTTTCAGTCAGTACGTGAGTCTTAGCTTTGACTTGGATTAGGTTATGTACATAGCAATTGTAAATACATACATACATATTTGTACATAGCCTAATTTGTTAAGTGTTTTGTTTCTGTGTATATAACTGTTTTATGTGTTTATCGTTAGGAGCTTATGCTTGCTTGCGCATCGATTGTTCGTTTTATTTTCGTGTAAATAGGTATATATCTATAAATTTTGTATATACAACTGGATTTCGAAATGGATTTCAAAGCTGTGTATGTAAATTTGTTAAATAAAAATGAGCTCGCGTATGAAGTGAGCATCAGGCAAGCCAAGCCGCTCAACACGGTCGCGGAACTACGGCGGCAGCTCGTTGACTTGTTGGAGAAATTTAGTGCTGAGGAGTTAACCTCAACTTTTTCAGTTGCCGACGATTGTAGCGGCACTGAAAAATCTCTTTCCTTTGTTGAGGATAAAATTATTCTTTATGAAAGTACACTTGACGCTAAGCTTGTACAGAAAATACAGTCTTTTCTGACTCATATTTATTTACGCCTTCAGCGTATTGATGTATCTGATAATGAGGAATACCGTACTACGTATAAGGACCTTGTTTCGAGATTTAGTGCCTTAAAAATTCGTTTTGACTGTAAAAACAGCATTTCAAGCGAATCTTTAACGTCTTACGCCACAGCAAACTCTGGTACAAGCGCGGACACTAAAATTATTGTGCACTGTGAGCGCGGAGTGACCAGTGAAATTCGTAAGTTCACATATGCGGGAGTCGGTTGTCCACGTGCTTTCATTCAAAAACTAGAAGAGTTTGCTGTGTCTAGAAATTTATCCAAAGACAATTTACTAGCTCATTCGTTCGAGATCTTCACTGACAAGGCTCTACATTGGTATCGAGCGTATAAAGATAGTTTTCATAACTGGGAGAGCTTAAAAACTAAATTGTTTGACGATTTTGATATATTTGACTATGACTACAAACTACTTCGCGAAATCGAGGACCGTACTCAAGGTAGAGACGAGTCGATTGTAGTTTATTTCGCCATTTGGATTATTTGCTAAACTTTCTTATGTTATGCCTGAATCTGAGAAACTTAAAATTTTATTGAGGAATATCCGTCCTCAATACGATATTATGATAGCTCAGTCTGACGTCCAATCCATAGAGGGTTTGAAGACGGTTTGTAAAAAGTACGAGGCTTGTCTAGACCGTTCTAGAAATTTTAAGGAACCTCCTACTAGCAGTCCTTCTACCTTGACTGAGGACTTTGTATATAAACCTGTAAATAATCATCATGTAAATATTGTTAATACAAACAAACAATTTTGCGTGCGCTGTAGAATAAATGGTCATTCACTGCGCATGTGTACAGAACCGCGTAAGATCGTTTGTTTTAAATGTGGATTAGACGGTTTTCGTAGTTCTGAGTGTCCTACTTGCAACAAACATGTAAATAATAAAACTAAATCTCTTCCAAAAAACGAGTTACTGAGGATCAAGGAACTATTGTAAATAAAGATTGTAAATATTCGCGTAAAGAGTGGGAGGACTGGCTCTCCGTAGTCCGACTTTTTATGTTGTCTTATAAAACTTCTTTGATCCTCTTTGATGACCAAATTGACGGCGAAAGACCATTTGTAAATATTAATGTAAATAATTTGACTCTTTGTGGTTTACTTGACAGTGGCAGTTCTATTACTATTCTGGGTAATAACTCGCATGTAAATTTACTTAGTCAGGGATTTGTGTTAAACTTGTCACACAAAATCACTGTGCGAGCTGCAAATGGACAGCCTGCTCATTCTATTGGCTTTATAGAATTACCTGTGCAGTTTAATGACAAATCTTTCATCATAAACGCACATGTTATTCCTGACATCTCGTCTCATTTCATACTGGGTATCGATTTTTGGAAGAAATTTAATTTGCTGCCAAATTGTTTAAAGAAAGTAGAGCTCAAACGGCCCTCGAACTGTACATCTTTAACTATTAACCATACAACTAAACAGGTTCTTCCTTTTGATGAATTACCTGATACTCAACAGGCTCAGGCTAATAAAATTATATCTCAGTTTCGTGAAGCTTCTACTGAGTCTCTTCCGCTCGGTAGAACACACTTGGTCTCGCACCGCATCGATACCGGTAATCATGAGCCTATTAGGCAGCGGTGCTACCGTCTTTCACCGGAGAAGCAAAAAGTGCTGGTGGAAGAGGTAGATAAAATGCTAGCTTTAGATATTATAGAGCCGTGTGAGAGTCCCTGGTTGAGTCCAGTTCTTGTAACGCCTAAAAAAGACGGTAGTTGGCGGTTTTGTTTGGACAGTAGAAAACTCAACTCAGTTACTAAAAAAGACGCTTATAAACTACCATTCATTAATGAAATTCTTGATAACTTGCGAGACGCTAAATATTTGTCCAGTATAGACATCGCGAAAGCCTTCTGGGAGTTACCTCTTTGTGAACAGGACAGAGACAAGACTGCGTTCTATGTCCCGGGCCGTGGCATGTACAGATTTAAGGTCACACCTTTTGGCCTAACTAACGCTCCCGCTACGCAACAACGTTTAATGGACATGTTATTCACACCTGAGTTTGAAAATCGCGTTTTCTGGTATTTGGACGATATTATTATCATTTCGAATACGTTTGAGGACCATCTTTCTTTACTAACTCGCGTATTAGAGAAACTCAAGTACGCCAGATTAACAATAAATTTCGAGAAGTCTTGTTTCTTTAGACGTGAACTTAAATACCTCGGTTATATCGTCGATCACAAGGGTTTACGTACTGACCCCGAGAAAGTTCGGGCCATACTTGATATCCCAACACCTACTTCTAGACGCGAACTAAAGAAATTCTTAGGTACTGCTAGCTGGTACAGACGTTTTGTACCCAACTTTAGTACATTGGCAGCGCCTCTTAACTTACTTACATCTACCGGTAAAAAAGCGCCACCTTTTAAGTGGAACGAACAGGCTGACGTTGCATTTCAGAACATTAAGCAAGCTTTAGTATCTAGTCCGGTATTAACTTGTCCTGATTTTACTAAGACTTTCTCGGTACACGCCGATGCTTCCAATTATGGGATCGGCGCTATGCTAACTCAGGAAGAAAATGGCATAGATAGACCTATTGCATATTTTAGTCGATCTTTGTCGAAGCAACAGCAAAATTACTCTATCACTGAACGCGAACTATTCAGCGTTATAGTTTCTTTAGAGCACTGGCGTTGTTATTTAGATAATGGACAAAAATTTATTGTATACACAGACCATTCGGCTTTAAAATGGTTCTTAAACTTAGATAACCCGACTGGCAGGCTCGCTCGTTGGAGCGTTCGTTTATCCGCATTTAATTTTGAGATCAGGCACAAAAGGGGTAAGGAACATGTTGTACCTGATGTTTTATCGCGCGCAGTGCCAGTCGATATAGTCTATGTTCAGTCCAATGACGAGTGGTTTAACAAAATGTATAAAGGCTGCCAGGATACTCCTTCCTCATTTCCCGACTTTAAAATTGTAAATAATAATTTGTACAAATTTAAGCGAACTAGCTCTATTCTAACTTCTGAATATGATTGGAAGCTTGTTATTCCAAAGGAAATGAGGAATGATATTATTCAAGAAAATCATGCTCAGCCAACTGCCGGTCACTTCGGTATCTTTAAAACTTACAAAAGGCTATCCCTGCGCTATAGCTGGCCTGGCATGTATAGAGACGTTTGTAAATATATTTCTAATTGCGAGACTTGTTTAGCATACAAGTATCAAAATCATCAAACTCTAGGGTTAATGGGAAAACCAAAGGAGTGCTGTAGACCTTTTCAGTGTTTATCTATTGATTTGGTTGGTCCATTACCTATGACTCGAACTCAAAATCGATTTATTTTGGTTGTGAATTGCTGCTTTTCGAAGTATTGTCTAATATTTCCAATCAAAAAGGCCACGACTAAGATTATTTACAAAATTTTAGAAGAATACGTATTCCTAGTGTATGGTATTCCTCAAACTCTTATTATGGATAATGGTAGCCAGCTGATAAGTCATGAATTGCAGGAACTTTTCTCTAAATATAAAATTCCTCACGTCCATTTCACAGCTAAATATTCTCCACAAATTAATTCTGTCGAACGTTATAACCGTACTTTAATATCTGCGATTAGTTCATTTGTAGAAAATGATCACAGAAATTGGGATGTACATATTTCTGAAATTCAGTTTGCCATGAACTCGAGTGTCAACGAAGTAACGGGCTTCAGCCCTGCGTTGCTGGTGTTTGGGCGCGAGCTCGTTCCGTGCGGGTCGCTGTACGGCGCCGCTGACTCTACTGACGTCGATTACGACGATTTAATATTCGCACCCCGCGATATTTATGCGGAAAATTTAGGCCATTTGTCACCTATTTTTGACAAAGTGCAAGCTGCAATTTGGAATGCACATGTAAAAAACTGTAAATATTATAATTTGAGGCGTAAGCAAGCTGAGTTCAATGAGGGCGATGTTGTTTGGCGTCGCAATTATCAGCTTAGTGACGCTGGTAAATATTTTAGCGCCAAATTGGCACCTAAGTTTGTAAAGTGTACAGTATTGAAGAAATTGTCGCCCCTAGTGTACGAATTGGCTGACCATAATGGTCGTGCTATCGGAAGGTGGCATATTAAAGACTTCAAGTTGTAAATTTTGTAAATTTAGTGTTATTATTTCTTCTTCATTTATTTTTTTTACTTTTACTGAATTTTCCTCCCTCTTCCGTGTTTGGAAAATTCTCCTGGGCGCGCGGGGTACTGTAACACGGCAAACCTCCGTGGTGCGCAACTGGCCGCTTACAGAAAAACAAAATTCTAAATTCTGAACTATTGATTTTCTTTTGTTTTTTTTTCACGTGATTGGCTCTACAATTTGGCAAGGCTTATGCCGAAATTTGATTTCCTCACAATATAATTATAATTTATACTCGGTAATAATACTAATTTACCGAGTTGCTTGTATTCTAAAGGGCTGCCGCTATTGCAGCCCTTCCTTTTCCGCTTCTACCTACGAACTTTCTGCTCTACTGCCTCGGAGCAGACCGCCGGTGAAGCCTGAACTCCCTATTGGACGCTCCGAGGCTACTCGAATACCCTGCCCTGCCTTCCCACCTGTCCAGAAAACCTAGGCCAGTGTTTTTTTATTATTTTATTAAAGAGCAGTGCTGACTGGAACAATTTGTACATACATATTTTATACTGTATTATATTTTATTTACCTACTACATAGTCTGTTATTTCTCCGACCGGCTAGCCGGTTACACAGCTTCGGCAGCTTATTTAAATGACTGACGTTCAAAACATAGCATGTGTCATTTTTTTAAGGTTTCTTGGACAGTGTTGTGACACATGAGAAAACGGGATGACAATATTCCTGATCATTGTAGCGTGAGGGAATAGGAAATATGTACGCACTCACGTAGTTATGTCAAGTCTGCTATTATATTCTAAGTCTGTGGGCAGCCCCGACAGAGCCCTGGAGGCGTGTTCCCTATCGCAGTCGTAGTCGTAGGCCCTATGATAGGCTGATAATAGGGTTGCCAGATGGTATCCAAAAGGAGGACATGTCCTCCTTTTCCATATTTTGCCCTCCCGTCCTCCCTTACCCACACGAGGAATTACTTTTTGCTATACGTCGTTGTGTAAAGAGTGTTTTCGCTGATTAATACTCAGTGGAGCAAAGAGACCAACAGGCTAACTGCGCAGTCATTTAAATCTTTGATCGTTACTCGTGCAACTTCAAAAATATGCATGTGAAGATTTCATAATTATTTGTCGAAAAACCAAGAAAAGAACTTCTTGAGAAAACTAGTAGCTCAGCTAGATATGATTAAAATAAAAAAGGATAGCAAATAATATTACAAAAATTCGCTTAGTTGTAAATGTCCTCTTTTTTTACACGCTTTATATTAGCTTCACTTGTTTAAGGAAAATCCTCGTTTTTAGAGCCATCTACCCTCCTTTATCTATTTATCATCTGGCAACCCTGGCTGATGCTGGTGACTTACTTGTCTGCGCGGGGGCGGCGGGGGCGGGGGGCGCGGGGGCGCGCGCCGGCTTGACGCGCACGGCGCGCAGCGAGCTGCGTCCCGCCGGCCGACTGATGCTGGTGACTTACTTGTCTGCGCGGGGGCGGCGGGGGCGGGGGTCGCGGGGGCGCGCGCCGGCTTGACGCGCACGGCGCGCAGCGAGCTGCGTCCCGCCGGCCGACTGATGCTGGTGACTTACTTGTCTGCGCGGGGGCGGCGGGGGCGGGGGTCGCGGGGGCGCGCGCCGGCTTGACGCGCACGGCGCGCAGCGAGCTGCGTCCCGCCGGCCGACTGATGCTGGTGACTTACTTGTCTGCGCGGGGGCGGCGGGGGCGGGGGTCGCGGGGGGCGCGCGCCGGCTTGACGCGCACGGCGCGCAGCGAGCTGCGTCCCGCCGGCCGACTGATGCTGGTGACTTACTTGTCTGCGCGGGGGCGGCGGGGGCGGGGGTCGCGGGGGCGCGCGCCGGCTTGACGCGCACGGCGCGCAGCGAGCTGCGTCCCACCGGCCGACTGATGCTGGTGACTTACTTGTCTGCGCGGGGGCGGCGGGGGCGGGGGTCGCGGGGGCGCGCGCCGGCTTGACGCGCACGGCGCGCAGCGAGCTGCGTCCCGCCGGCCGACTGATGCTGGTGACTTACTTGTCTGCGCGGGGGCGGCGGGGGCGGGGGTCGCGGGGGCGCGCGCCGGCTTGACGCGCACGGCGCGCAGCGAGCTGCGTCCCGCCGGCCGACTGATGCTGGTGACTTACTTGTCTGCGCGGGGGCGGCGGGGGCGGGGGTCGCGGGGGCGCGCGCCGGCTTGACGCGCACGGCGCGCAGCGAGCTGCGTCCCGCCGGCCGACTGATGCTGGTGACTTACTTGTCTGCGCGGGGGCGGCGGGGGCGGGGGTCGCGGGGGCGCGCGCCGGCTTGACGCGCACGGCGCGCAGCGAGCTGCGTCCCGCCGGCCGACTGATGCTGGTGACTTACTTGTCTGCGCGGGGGCGGCGGGGGCGGGGGTCGCGGGGGCGCGCGCCGGCTTGACGCGCACGGCGCGCAGCGAGCTGCGTCCCGCCGGCCGACTGATGCTGGTGACTTACTTGTCTGCGCGGGGGCGGCGGGGGCGGGGGTCGCGGGGGCGCGCGCCGGCTTGACGCGCACGGCGCGCAGCGAGCTGCGTCCCGCCGGCCGACTGATGCTGGTGACTTACTTGTCTGCGCGGGGGCGGCGGGGGCGGGGGTCGCGGGGGCGCGCGCCGGCTTGACGCGCACGGCGCGCAGCGAGCTGCGTCCCGCCGGCCGACTGATGCTGGTGACTTACTTGTCTGCGCGGGGGCGGCGGGGGCGGGGGTCGCGGGGGCGCGCGCCGGCTTGACGCGCACGGCGCGCAGCGAGCTGCGTCCCACCGGCCGACTCTGGAACACACAAACATACTAATGAACTAAAACAATTACTTTGCTCACCCGCGACCTTACAATAGTAATAGTAGAAGTAGTAATAGTACTATTGTAAGATCGCGGGTGAGCAAAGTAATTGTTTTAGTTCATTAATATGGACCTCCGCAAAGTAACGCCTGATTCAATAAGTTATTTAAAATCGGCATGCGTAGCCGTACAGGCACGTTTATATCATAAATTAACTAAACAGCATCGTTTAGCTGTTCAAAACATTTGGTTCAATCAACAATGTAAACATTTAAATGTTGTACCTAATTATATTCAATTCCGTTGTTATAGTACTAGTATAGCTGCTAAGATTGCAATGGAAAGGGCGAGAAAATATGGTTAAGCGAAGAGTCGCGTAGTTGGTTCCGTGTTAGAGATAATTTAAAATTACATCTCAAAGTATTGCAGTCTGAACTTACTTTTAAATTACATAAAATTGAATTCGATCGTTTGGATGAAAAAGGCCGATTTTTTGCTTCAGTAGACGCTCATAAAAAAAAAACTATTGTAAGGTCGCGGGTGAGCAAAGTAATTGTTTTAGTTCATTAATATGGACCTCCGCAAAGTAACGCCTGATTCAATAAATTATACAAACATACTATAAGTATGTTTCTGGGTATGTATGTATCATTCTATCGTCGTGTCGTTAGATTCGTCTCAGTTTCGCGAGTGACATAGGGTGTATTCCCGGAATGGGCGAGTTTTCAGGGTTCCGTATCCAAAGTGTAAAAACGGCACCCTTATTACTGGGACTTCGCTGTCCGTCTGTCGCCAGGCTGTATCTCATGAACCGTGATAGCTAGACAGTTGAATTTTCACAGATGATGTATTTCGATTACCGCTATAACAACAAAATATACTGAAAAACAGAATAAAATAAATATTGAAGGGGGCTCACATACGAGAAACGTGATTTTTTGCTCGCTTTTGCTCCATATTGATAACGGCAACAGGTAGACGCTTGAAATATTCACAGAATATTAGTTATACAGGGTTATTTGTAATTCACTAGCATCCTTTTAACCCTAAACTCCTACCACTTAAACAATCGTTTTTTGTTTTACAGCTTTTGTCATAACTTAATATTTTTGGTGTAATAACGTTTTGAAAATTTGAGATTTCCTCTTATTTTTACGATACTCTGTGTATTGGTATGGGAAAAAAAGTGCTTCATTTTAAAAAGTCGTAGAACAAAAAACATTTGTTTGAGTGATAGGAATTCAGGGTTAAGAGGATGTCAGTGAATTACAAATAACCCTGTATATTCACTTTAAAAATAAATAGTTAAATTAAAATAAAACAAATATTTAAGGGAGGCTCCCATACAACAAACGTGATATTTTTACCGTTTTTATAGATAATGGTACGGAACTCTTCGTGCGCGAATCCGACTCGCACTTGGCGGTTTTTTTTTATCTAGTATAACGGTATTTATATGGAAAGAAACGTGTTATAAATGCGTGCTCAGGATCTTCCTCGAACAGCAACATAGCTCAGTATTAGTGGAAACATTCACATAATTTCGTAGCGTATAGGTAACACCACGAGAGTTGAGGTCATGCACACAACAACACGTCATGTAACGACAGCGGGATTTTGACATTTATTCGTACCGATAGCAAGCTCAACAGACTCAACATAGAATTACAAAATAGACTAAAAATTTCTTCAACCTATTTCGTTAAGAATTATTTAGGAAAATACATCTACTTCGAACAAAACAGAAAAAAAATAAGATGAAAATATTTATATTTATATTTTTTTGAATTTTTTATAAAATAACGATTTTTTTTTCGTTGCAAATATTTCATCAGTTTTGAATTGTTTTTTTTTTTCATATTATTTCAAAGGTATTTCATCATAAGATCATATAACTCACATTTTCATTCACTCATTTCATTCATTCACTACTTTTTTTGCAATCGGTACTTTATGTAGCTGTGTGTGTAATCATTCGCCTCAACTCTCGTGGCGTTACCTATAGCAAATCCTCACAGTATAGCTGCATAGCGCATCTCTAGTGGTATTCCGCGAGCACGTGCGTGCCGGTTGCGTCTGTGCGGCGCATAAAACTCACCTGGTCTTTGGGTATGCCGTGGCCGTTGACCAGGCTTGAGAGCGAACTCAGAGCGCTGCTCGAGACCAGCTCCTGTTGCGCCGTCGCTATTTCGTTCAGGAAATTAGTGTCAGCATTGCCTGAAAAAAAAAAGGATTTTGTAAAAAAATACCTCTTGAGTTTTTCGAACAAAACACGTTTTTATTGAATATGTCCTCATAGCAAAAAGTCCGTAACGTAATACGTCATGGGAGCAAAACGCCCGCAATTTAAAAGGCCCTGTGTCAACAAATCAAAATGTCACATTGATCAAACGACCGCAATTTAAATGACCACGGGAGCAAAACTTCCGCACTACTAACTACTTTAGGGGCTGTTTCACCACCCATTGATTAATTTTAACTGACGGATAAATGTGATGCCGTCTCCGTCTATTCGAACAAAACAAACAGGGACGGCATCACATTTATCCGTCAAATAAATTTGATCAATGGATGGTGAAACAGGGGGTTAATGTAAAGTTGTATGTGTTTCTTATTCTTCTTAAAAAATTATGTATTATGCATTAGCCACATTTTGTTTTTTGTCGTTTTTCGTGGTAGAGCTGATAGAACACACAGATAAGTGAGGGTATGAGTTGTCTTACCCAGGTTAAGCTTATGCGCGAGGTCGCTGTACACGGCGCCCTCCCGCGGCTCGCGCTTCGCCTCCTGCTTCCCCTCCTCCAGAAGCTTTTCCACCGGCTTCACGCTTATCTTCATCTGGAATACACGGTAAATGACAAAAATTAACAAACTCTGCTTGAAGAGAAGGGGTTAGGTTGGGTTAATTTATAGCTGCCACCGGCTGAACCCTGCCAGCCAACGGGCCTGCGGGCCCAAGAGGGCGGCGTCCAGCCTTCGGGCTGACGCCATTGGACGGAGGCGAGCCTGAGCGAAGTACCTGTCCTTTAGGGTCAGGGAAAGCGAGGGTAAGCCCATCGGGCAGAGGGCGTAAGCGGCGGCCCTTTTAAGGGCTGTGGTCGCCGGACGCGACGACTGACTCCTTCGACGTGACTGGGGGGGGAGTGGTGGTTGTTCGTGGGGGAGGGGGGTGCCTTCGGGTGCCAGCAGCACCAGTGGGGGAGGGCGAGGACTCCCGAACCTACATTGCACGGTGTTTGCAGAGAGGGACCCCATTCCCGGGGTGGTCGGTAGGCGTCGCGGATGACTCTTACGTTCCCGTGGCGTCTGCACTAACTACCGAAGGTGGAAACTCGTGCGGTTTTTTTATTTGGTAGGCCGACCTTAAAAGTGGGAGAGCCCGAAAGACCCCCCTGCTGCCACGAGCGGGGGACATGCATGAGGTGCATTTTCCAACCGTAAAAAAAAAGAAAAATAAAATTAAAAAAAAGGTTAATTTATAGCTGGACCGTTTTTTCAACGGTCTAGCTATAGCCAAAACGACTTGTGTGTTTAAGGGATCTCGAAAGTGTAAACAATTGTTACTGTCAAACTGACGTCCCAGGGGTGATCAACTTTTGTTTGGTTTTAACTAATGAATTTAAATTACACATTCTATTTAGTAAGCTCTTAACTACTGTTATTTGTTTTATTATTTCACAAACGAACGATATTTATTTTTCATCAATTTATCAGCTTTACTCAACAATTCATATTTCCGAACATTACCAGTGGAATAAATATAACCTACATAGAATTAAAAAAGGTACGCTTTTTATTTTCTATTATATAAAAATCTCGTGTCACGGTGTTTGTTATCGAAATCCTACGCTTGATCGATTTTTATAAAAATCTATGTAGTATTTTTTACCTTATTTTCTTCCTTCGGCAGCGACTCCAGAAACTCCCTATTCAGCTCCTCAGCTGGTTTAGAAGTGACACTGAAGTCCTTCAGTATAGTTTCCCCCGTCTCGCCGTCAGTCTGCTTGGGCGAGCGCGGGGAGGGGGTGCGGAGCCGCTTCTCGGGGGGCGCGGGGGCCGGGAGGGGGGGCGGGGTCGCCTCGCGGAGGGGGGAGTCCGGCAGCTCGATGGTGTCTATGGTTTGGGGCTCCTCGAGCTTGCCGTTCGGCTTCTGGAGGGGTCTTAAGCCATTCTTGGCTTCATGTTTTTCTAGGGGTAGGAGGAATCTGAAAAGAAAGAAGTAAATAAGTATTAGTACATTATTGTCGTGGCCTGGAAGTAGGCAATTGCTGGCTGAGTATGAGTATTAAACGGACGAGCTTGCGAGTCCGTTTAACTAATACGAAGCCAGCAATTGCTATTCCAGTCGAGACTAATATAAAGCTTTTCTCAAAAATGGTGAAGGAAAAAATAGAATAAACTTTTATTAACTTAAATAGGTACAAAGAATTGCAAATCACTTAAAATTAAATGCCATTAAACCCTTTCCCGCCTTTTTTCATTAAAAAAAACTGCAGGTGTATTTTTCTACCGAAAACACCACAAGCTGTTTCAAACACAATAGAAAAAGTCTGGAGTTCCAACAAAACTACTGATACCGGTCATTTGAATTGGCTGTATACGAATAGTGCCAACTAATAACCATGGCTGTTTTAACTTTTTAAAAAGTTTGAAACTCGACAATAATGGAATTTGTATGCGACATTGTTGTCGAGTTTAACGAGCCTGCAATGTTTTTAACTTTTTCATTTTTTTACTGACCATAAACTATGCACTTCACGTTCTGATATGTAAAGAATAATGTCAACTTTTACGGATATTTTTGAGAAAACTCCATTTAATTTGGAAGTATAAATGGGTCATCCATCATCATCATCATCTTAGGCTATTTCGTTTTTTTTTAGCATTGGAAATAAGGTATAAGGTAAGGTAATCTTGACGAGTCTATTTATTGAAAAAAGGTTTTTTAAAAAATAATAACTATTACTTATGAAATCAAAAGAATGTAAACGATCATAGTCCTTGTTAATTGTTACATATTTGCTGCAATTTATTTTTCGAAAGTGTTTTTCAATAAAAAGACACCAAGATTGTTACCTTCTTTCTAATGCTAAAAAAAGCGAAGTATATATACGTCCCACTGCAGGAGACAGGCCCCCTCTCAGGATGAGAGGGCTGGGGCCGTAGTTCCCACGCGGGCCCAGTGCGGATTGGGAACTTCACACACACCACTGAATTTCTTCGCAGGTGTTTGCAGGTTTCCTCACCATGTTTTCCCTCACCGCAAAGCTCATGGTAAATTTCAAATATAATTTCGCACATAAATTCCGAAAAACTCAAGAGGTGCGAGCCGGGATTTGAACCCACGTCTTTGAACTGCAATTGAAAATGTATGAGCATTTGGCAGTTGGAATTTTATACGCTGGGGGTTTAGGACTGCAGAACTCATCTGGTAAAGATAACATTGTTCTCGTTTGTTCTATTATGGACGCCCTACAACGCCGACGATCCACCTGAGTACCGCTTACAATGACGAAAGGCCTTTCTTAATGAGTTAAGCTTTTGCAATTTCAACCTTGTAACTTAGAGAAGACGGTAGCTATGCGTTTTCATTTTTTGTTACTTGTTCTGATTTGTTATTAGCGGTAGGCTTCAACAAACGAGAACAATGTTATCTTTACCAGATGAGTCCTGCAGTCCTAAACCCCCAGCTTATAAAATTCCAACTAAGTATACATAGAATGCAGTCCGTCTGTATCGACCCTAAGTGCTTCAATTGAATTCAAAAATTCAAATTCAAAAATTCAAAATTTGTTTTATTGGTGACAGCCTTTTATAAGCTAGAGAAGGTTGGGACCTCCCAGTAAGTACAAATACCTGTGTTAGGAGATCCCGCTCTTCCTCAAGTTTAGCAATTACATAATGTGAACAACCAATAACAAGAGTATTATTAATTAATTATACTAAATAATAACTAAAACTAAGAACAAAAACACTTTGATAATGATAAAATGTGAGTGTGTGTGTGTGTGTATATGTGTGTGTGTGAGTGTGTGAAAACCTATTACAACTACCTATAATTTTTCTGAATTTCGTAACGGTGCTCCAGTGCATCGTACTTTTTATCGACTTATAAAATGTGTGTCCTCGCACTATTGAGACGTGAACACATAATTTCTCCCGTCATCCGGGCTTTGCTGACGACGCACCTCTCGTAATGCCGCCGCGCCGTGTTCGGCTGGGCCGCGTGTAACCGCCGCCACAGCTTGTGGCGACACGCCGCCTCGTAGCCGCCCCACATGCGCACGGACACGTACAGTTCCCGCAGCGACACTGAAAGTTGAAACACCTAGATCAGACGGCGGACACAGCGCACAAAATACGCGTCCTTGAATCTACATGAGCACTACGACGTCTGTACACGCGTCAATGTGTGCGTATGATGCACAGGGCTGACTATCGCAAAAAGAAATAGAAAGAGATAGCTGCGGAGAGAATGCCGCGCCGTTCGTTGAGCGCGAGCAACACCATTTCGCAAAAGTTTAGTGCCGTGCGTCCTACATAGGTACAGCGCGTCGCGCACCCGACTGGGGTCTGGCGGTTTCTGGCAATCTGCGCCTTGAGGGGTGGGGTAACTCAAATCGGTGCGGGGCGGAGCGTGGCCATTTTGTACGTTAGTTCTATTATATATTCTGTGACCTAGATTACAACCGATACGTCAGCAGCCGAAACATATCCTCTACTGGACACAGGCCATCAACTTTTTCATATCTCTGTCTCCAGTTGTCCAAGTGACACCTTCACACTATTTCATAAAAAAACCGGCCAAGAGCGTGTCGGACACGCCCAAGATAGGGTTCCGTAGCAGGTACGAAAAAATCTTTGCATATTTTATTAATGTGGTTGTTTTGGTCCCAACTCCCACCGAGCGCTAGGGTTCGGCGGTACAGCGCCATCTATCGGCGAATTGGGTAACTAATATAACTACAGTCTACTAGAACTAGTATGTATGTTGATGGTTTTTCAGATGTAATTCTTTATTATATGAACAGATTTCAATTTTTTTTTTATTTGAAAGAAGATACTGTTACCGTGACCTTATTAGTACTCTAAGAAAAGAAAATGCTTGCAGTGGCGGTTAAATTACAATCTTAGTTTAGAATTTTTTTTAAAAAAAACTTAGCTCGCCTTTGTTCTCCTCTCTGTGTACTTGTATTTTTATTTTTATGTGCAATAAAGAGTTTACATACATACATACTTAAAAACTGCTCAACTGATTAAGTTAAAAATAATTTTCCTAGAAAGTTTTTATTAAGTTTAACTTATGTGATTTTTTTCATATTTTTTAAACATGCGGTTCAAAAGTTAGTGGGGGGGACAACTTAATTTTGAACTTTCGGAGTGAATATCTCCGAAAATATTCACCTTATCAAAAAATGGTTTTAGCAAACCCCTATTTATTTTCAAATCCCTATCCAATGATACCCCACACTATAGGATTAGCCCAGAAAAAAAAATCACCCCCACTTTACGTCTATGGAAGGTACACTAAAAAAAAAATTTTTAGTTTCTTTTATTTAACCACTTTGTCGGCGCGACTGATATATATATTTATGTCAAATTACAGCTTTCTAGTACTAACAGTCACTGAGCTTAAAGTCAAACCAAGCTAACTCTACAGAGAATAATAATGGTAACACTGTATTTTAACGTCAGGGCCCTATTTCTCGAACGTTACAAGTCTAGTAATACCGACCGTATATTATTCACAAGTGTACGTTTCACGAACTCACTATTGTAAATTACTAGATACTTGTGTGTAAACTCGTAAATACTAGTAATATTAGTCTTTGTTTCTCGACTCTACAAATATACGGCATTACTAGTTATTATAGTTACTAGTCAATAGCTACAAGTCTTGATGAATCCTGTTTCATGTTTTTTTTTACAAGACTTGTAGCTAGTAGCGGTAGACTGCTCAAAATACTAGTTGGGATAGGCTTTGGGTATTTACGCCATTCATCCACGTCATGGCAGATTAATATAATTTTCGTTGAATCACGTATTATTTTTTATGTTTTAAATTAGTACAAATGCATAGTAGACTTTTTTTAAAATATCTGTAATATTTTATGCGAAAACAAGCCGCTATTAAAATTAAGACTTGCTTGAATGGCTGAATGGCTTGAGAACCCTTTGCCAATTTATGGGTGTCGAAATCTTTCATTGAATTCAAATGTAGTGCCAAGACGGTACTCAATTCTCGGTAAAAAACTCTCTGGCGACGAATAATAACATCATCTTCATCTGTGTCGGAATCTGTCCACATTGTTTGTTATATTTACTACCTATTTAATTTAATAAAACTGATAAATTACTCACGAGAAAAATGTTACTAGTAACTTTTACAAAGCTTCGGACCTTGGTAGGTTTACAGTGGTATTTTACAAGTGTTTGTAAATATTTTCACATGCGTGAAACAAAAGACCATTTACCATGGTAAAATTCGCCAGTATTTACTAGTTCGCGACTAGTAACTAGTAGGTTACTATTGTAAATTTGTGAAACATACACTAGTAATATAATAGTCCGTGGGCTAGTAATACTAGTCTGGTGACATTAGTGAAACAGGAATCCACTAGTCTTACATGAATTATTAGTGAAACAGATTTTACTAGCACTTGTAATTGTAACACTAGTTACTGGTAACTAGTAAATCCGTAACTTGTAGATTCGTGAAATAGGGCCCAGATCACGTACATAATGTGCGTAGATTTACAATGTTATCATTATTATTCTCTGCAGAGTTAGCTTGGTTTGACTTTAGCCGCGGACGGACAGACAGACAGACAGACAGACCGACAGACGGACAGACATGGCGAAGCTATAAAGGTTCCTAGTTGACTGAGGAACCCTAAAAAATGCTTAGGTTGTTCAGGAGACAAAATTTGTGTAACCACAGCAACGGGTGGCATAAAAAAGTTGATTACTTAACCCTAATAATGGGATCCTTCTTATACTAGGGGGTGACTCACGGTCTTTCAACGAGTGTGCCAGCTTGAAGGGCTCTTTCCGGTCGCGGTAGAAGTGGCGCAGCTGCTGGAGGAAGGCGCGGTCTTCCGGCGTGTGCTCCTTCTCTTCATCGTCGCTGTACTTTGGGGCGCCGTTGCGGAGGGACAGGCGGCGGGGGGTTTGCTGGAAAAATTTAAAAATGTAAATTAAATTGTTAGGATGCCGCACCCAAGGGCTACCAACGGGATCCTATTATTGAGACTCCGTCATCTGTCCGTCTATCCATCCGTCCAAGAAGTAAGCGCCATCTATCATGCCACCTCAGAACCGTTCACATCTGAAGGGGGGGCGCCGCTCTACCTCGCTATTAGAAGACGGAAGGAGAATACTTACATGATAAGGCGCCAGATATGAAGTCAAAATCGCATACTAACTTGTTAAAGTTGGCACAGTAGCGCCATCTCTTGGTCCAGGTGAGCGGTTAGTTCCGAAGGAGTGTTAAGTCTCTCGATAGAGGGCATAACATAGATGCGCGCTTTATCACTGCATAAGGTGATTATAACAGACTGGAATGTACGATGTATGGGAAAGATTCGTCGCTAACCTCTAGACCAGTGACGGTGTAGGCGTAAGCACGCAGCACGGAATGCTGAGGACCTGGGTTCGATTCCCAGCATTGGTCTTTTTTCTGGGGTTTTTTCTGTGCATCTATATTTCAGTTTGTATTAAGTTTGAAATTTAAGGTTAGTGTCTATTCTTGGGGCGTCATTGATTTCAGCGCCGTCTATGGCGCCACCACAGGACTCACCTCTGCAGGCGGGGGCACGTGCCTCCCCCCTCGCTGTTCGAGGAGGGAGAGAGGGAGTGCTTGCTACACACAGAGCTAGATATAAAGTCAGCATCTTATATGAAACTCTGTAACTAAAGGCGGTCATCGTTGTTTCCAGCGCCATCTATCGCGCCACTTTAGAACCACTACCTCTGTGGGTTGGGTCACTCGCCGCCCCTCCCACCGCTAATGGAGGAGCGCGGGAGGCAGAGCAGTGCTTAGGCTGTGTTCAAACCAAACCGACTGTGAGCAGGCTCACTGTGAGCCCCAGTGTGAACGTTATTTGTATGGTATTGTATGTCGGCGACTACGCATATCGTAATGACGTATTGTCGGTTAGGTGTGAACGAAAAAGTGAATATGTATGGAAATACAATAAACTGCGTAACGCTCGCTCACTTTCGGCGACCGACAGTCGGTTTGGTCTGAACACAGCCTTACTTTACTGTTCGGCCGTCATTGATCTCAACGCTATCTATCGCGCCATCACAGAACTACGTCGAACCCAGGGGGGGGGCACACTTACATATATCATCACTTTTCATGCGACTACAGCGATCTCTGGTGTTTGCCGAAGAACTAAATTAGCGGCCATCTTGGTTGACTTGTCAAACTTGTCAGTTGTCATTCATCGGCCATGGCCATGGCGTACCAAATTGTACGGTCAAGGACTTTAATTGATAGGCCACTTGCCAATGATCGTATTTTAGCCGTATAATACAAATCGGGTTTAGCCGCTTATACTTCGTATATGCTGATTTGAATTAGACGGCTAAAATACGAATAGTGGCAATTAGCCTATCAATTAAAATCCTTGACTATACATTGCTATAGGTACGCGTATCTATAGCTGTACATCACTACCAACATATACATATAGATAGGTATACATCTATAGAAACGTCACATTAGTTCTTGAGCAGCCGTAGGGCGGCAGCACCTTCCATACATGCATATTTGACCATAGAGTTGCCACTCTTGTTCATATAATATTACAATACTCTTTGGTCGAACCTTAGACTAAGGACTGACCTCTGCGGGCGGGGGCACGCGGCGCCCCCCCTCGCTGTCGGAGGAGCGCGAAGAGGGAGAAGGCGAATGCTTGCTGGCGCGGCGCCGGCGCCGGCCGCGCGGCCGCCCCTTCAGCTTGGGCGCCAGTTGGTTACACACGAACTCGTGCCCCTCCAGCTCTGGGTACTCGAACGTATCCTGAAAATGGGTATTTTCATTTTAAAGTGCGCAATTTGCTTTTTTTTAGGAAATTTTTGAGTTTTGTTATTAAGGGCCTATTGAGTTTTTCGCGCTAATCGATTTTGGGTGGGCGATTTCGGGCGTGTTTAACAAATACAGTGAAACTTGGTTAAGTGGGACCTGGATAAGTGAGAAACCTCCATAACTGGAACTCATGCTGAGGTCCCAACACTTTGGCACTGAATTACCTACCTCTGTTAGCGGGACGAGGTAAGCCTCTATATCTGGGATTTGTTCTTTCGATTTATCATCATAGTTACCTCTATAACTGAGACAGCGAGTAAATTTTATATGCATAAACCTCTGTAACTGAGATAACATTGTTTGTTTACACGTTATTTTATTTAATGATCGCACCTGTATAACTGAAATAACCTGTATTCTCACCTCTATTAATGGAACCCTCTGTAAATGAGACAGATATTTATTTATACCTGTATATCTGAGACACTGGGTAAGTGGAATACCTCTATAAGTGAAACGACATTGCAGGTCCCTTGATGTCTCACTTAACCAGGTTTCACTGTACATATTTTGAAAATGTATCAAAACTACGCCCTAGAAAACATCTTGTTTTATTAACATGCAAATAGTCATGACCTACCGTGCAGTGCAGTATTAGCGTCGTACTACGAGTTTAGTTTATTTTTTAGAGACGACTTTGGTTGGATTTTTTTTTCTATCGTACAAACTACAAGTAATCGTGTTTCGATAAATACTTGTCACTAGAGTGAATCCTCAAATATCTTACATATGAATTACAGGACTATAGCATTGCTAGTAATACAGCAAGAGAATGCAATAAATGCGCCAAAAACACGGTAGGGCCTTGAAATCACAAGAACGACGACTGTTCTTGTGATTTTAAGGCCCTACCGTGTTTTCATCGCATCATAAACATCGAATCGAAGCTCATGGTGGTCAATCGTATTGCGAATCGCATACGTGCGTGTCCAGATATTTATGAACACTTGACAGCTCCGATGTTTATGGGTGAATCACCTTTTTTGTGTTGTTTACTTTGTCCTCGGTTGTCCAAGTACTTCGTACTGTTTCATAGAAAAATGCTTAGGTTGTCCAGGAGACAAAATTTGTGTAACCATAGCAGCGGGTGTCAAGATAAAATTGATTCATCCAACTGAGTCTCGAGTAGTCCGCCGCCTCAGCGTGTATCCTACTAATATTATAAACGCGAAAGTTTCTAAGTATGGATGGATGGATGTTTGTTACTCTTTCACGCTAAAACGGTTTGACGGATTGTGATGAAATTTGGCACACAGATAGTTTATAATCCGGATTAACATATAGGATACTTTTTATCCTGGAAAATTGCATAGTTCCCGCGGGATAGCGATAAACGAATTCTTCGCAGACGGAGTTATACTATACTATATTACTATACATAGGTGAATCAACTTTTATGTGATGTTTACTCTGTCCCCGGTTGTCCAAATGACACTTCATACTGATTCATAGAAAAATGCTTAGGTTGTCAGAGGGACAAAATTTGTGTAACCATAGCAACGGGTTGCAAGAAAAAAGTTGATTCACCCAGATATGTCCTATTCCGTGTGTACAGTCAACGTTATAAATAAGCAGTGATCGGAACTCTGGGAGCTAAACTTTAACAAAACTTGTAAAGCTGACATTAAGGAGAATTTACAACCAAGAAAAATAAGAATATTATTGGAAGATTAGTGTTCAATTTAACTCTATATCGAAATCTCAGATTTTCAGTAGTTTATTAATATTTTCATGTCTGTAAGCACTGTTTCATGCCCGCTTGGCAAGTTTTGTTAAAGTTTAGCTCCCAGAGTTCCGATCAATGTAAATAAGTGATCACTTTTGTACCTTGTCGCTTTCTATCGTTAGATAATTTCGTATAGCTTTCAACCATGACGTTGACTGTGCACCAGCCCCAGCCTACCTTGCAGTACAGTATCCTCGTGTTCTTGGTGGGCGCGGCGTACCCCCCCAACGCGGCCACCAGGCTGTCTCTCAGCCAGTCCCCCTGGATGCCCTCGAGCCGCGAGAGCAGCGCCCGGTAGCGGCAGTAGCGGGGGTACGAGAATACCACCACGCCGGGGCTGTCCACGTCCTCGTCTGGAAGGTTGAGGGTCATGTTTAGCGTCACCTTATAAATGGGATTATCTTCTAATTGCCAAGCCAAGTATTTGGTAGTGGTAGCAAGTATTTGGTAGTGGTAGAGCCATGTTGCAGCTAGCCGCTGCATCACGAATGGGCCGGCTCGACCGGGGCAGTACCACCCTCTCACAGAACACCGGCGTGAAGCAGCAGTACTCCTGCTGTGTTTCGTACGGTCAGTGAGAGCGCCGGGGGCCCAATACCTCTCCCCCTCCTCTATTCCCTTTCCTTTTTCCTCTCCCTTTTAGGGCCGACAACGCACTGGCATCGCGTATAGCGCTGCGGGTGTCTATGGTCAGTGGTGATCATTTAACATCAGGTGACCCACTAGTTCGTTTGTCTGGCCTGTCTAACATAAAAAAAAAACACTGATGGTGGTTTAGGTAGGCAAGGTCTTCAGCATTACTTTTTTTTATAAAGAGAAGGACAAATTGAAGGTCTGCCAAAGAGCTATGGAGCACAGCATTTTAGATGTAAAAAGAAACGATCGAGGCAGGAACACTGTACTGCGCTCCGATGCATGCATCGTAGACCGCCATTCATCGAGATGGTGACGATGGAATTTAGGTCGTTCGCACATGGAGCTACTCTACTTGGTGGACTCAGTTCTATTAGTAGTTACGGACGCAAGGATAAGTGTAACAAGGTGTACAATGAGTTATTTCCGATTTGTAAGGTATTACCAGTTCATGAAAAATGTTCACTTCTATTTGCATTAGAACAGTACATTTCGAGGCGATTTAAAGTACCTATCAGTCACGTATATCCAACTAGAAGTGTAATTGAAGTTCGTAACTAGTTGGTTCTCTTTGAGTAGCTTCATGTGCGAACGGCCTTGGACTTCCGGCGGGAGATCCGATGGTGGGATTTCGCATCAGCCCTGCCCCCTCCGTCGCTACTCACTGATGGCGCTCTTCTCCCGCTCCACGTCGCTGAAGTCGAGCCGCGCGCGGTGCAGCGGCTGCGTGCGGCGCGGCTGCGCGGGCGGGGCGCACGCGCCGCGCCACACGGCCCGCAGGCCCCACTCCCACGCGGCGCCCGCGCACAGCCACGAGAGCAGGTCCGACGCGCGCAGGACCACCTTGTCGCTTATCGCTAGGACTTCATCCTGTAATAGAAGAGGGGCGACTTGAGTCTCACATCTTAGTGTTTGCACCGACTTATCCATATCCATTTTTTTAATGTGAGAGGGAGGCTAACGAGCAAGCGGGTCATCTGAAGGAAAATGATCACACCGCCCATAAATATCAACAACTCAAAGAGAGTCGCCAATCTGTTGAGAAGTATAAACTCTTTTCTTGAAAGCCCCGATGTCATAGTTGTCCGGAAACACTGCCGCTGGAAGCTGGTTCCACAGTTTCACCGTCCGTGGCAGAAAGTGCCGAAGAAAACGTACAGTGGTAGACTGACAGTCATCGAGATGGTGACGATGGAACTTAGTTTTACGGCGGGAAGTGCGATGGTGGAATTTTGCAACAGAATTTAGCATGTAGGTACTATACTAATATAGGTATAATATAATCGTCAAGACGAATCAAACGAGCCCAAACTCGATGCGGTCGTGTCGTTTTATTACAGATTTCCTTTGGCCACCATCCAGGTCCACTTCGACTAGCGCGGCTGGCGCCGCTACCATGGAAGCGTGCCCTAACCGTAGATTAAAGTAAAACTAATTAACAATAAGCCGTAATTGCTGAGCCCAGCAGTGGGTTGCATTTTTTATGGCGCGTGCGGGAGGGGGGGTAATTGAATAAAGCACACAGGCCGCCGAGTGGAGAGGGGGACAGCAGGCCAAGTCGTGCCAATCAAACTCGAAATATCTTTCTGTCCATACTAATATTGTGTCGCAGGGGGAGCGCTGACATACAGGCGCCATCAGAAGAACAGCATAGTCCCGCTATCATAACACAACGGCCAACCCCTCGGGCTTACCCTAGAACCATCACACAGGGTCACTCTTCAAGAACAGCAGCACCTACACCTATGGAGATGAACAATATATCCAGCATTAAATAAGTTCGCTTTTTTGTATTAGCTTATCATATTATCATTTTATAATTTTCTCATGTCCTTCTCTTCTCGCGCGGGAGCATGTACGGTCTACATTGACGTATTGCGCGCTCAGCACATTTTACTTTGATTGTGTAAATTATTTAGTTCACGTTTAACACTTATTCATGTAACGCGTGCTCGCATTACTATCAATAATGGTTATTATTCGGGATTATCAGTGAGTTCTTATTACAAAGTGGCTCTACAGTTAGCAACAAACAGTTCTACTTGGTGTATGAGCAATAGCAGCCCGTACAGCAATACTACAGGTAAAGCGTTTAAATGAGCCTGCGCGGTACACGGGCTGGGGGGGTATGACGAGAAAGGGGGCCGGGAGAGGTGCGGGCGGCAGGCACACGAGGGGCGCTCGCCGCCCGCACCCCTCCCGGCCCCCTTTGTCTTCCTACCCCCCAGCCCCTGTACCGCGAGGGCGAAGACTCATTTAAACGGTTTAACTATTATAGTTGACTCCGCAAACTTTGTTTTCTCATTTATCACCTAGGGGTATAAAAAATACCCTACGACCTATTCTCAGACCTACAAAATATAGAGAAAAAAAATCATGGCAATCAGTCAAGCCGTTTACAAGGAGTTCGATAACAAACACCGTGACACGAGATTTTTATATATTAGAAGATATCTGTACTAAAAATGTAATTTTCATCTCTCCTGTTTGGAAAGTTAAATTTTCATGGGTAGATAGCCGGGTGGAAAATTGCGTTTTCATCTCTAGGGTGGAAAGTAAATTTTTTTTAATTTTTACGATTCCGAGCCTCGGAGTCGACGATCACTTTTTTCACGTTTCGGCATGGCCATCTAGATGCACGTCGTGACCAAGGAGCTTATATACAACACTGGAGGTTACAACATCTGTTTGAAACAAGAAATATGATTTAACTTTTTAAATTTGCTTACTAAATTAAACTGACAAAGGAAAAATTACATACAGCCAACTCTAAGCATTCTTACGACATAAAAAAAACCATCTTCTTTTTAAACTATGTATGGATGGATGGATGGATGGACAGTCGAAATGAAAAGTAGAGTGTCTAACTCGGGAGAAATTACCCATTTCCCCTCGAACTATTGGCGCTCTCACTTCGTTCGAGCGCCAGAAATATCTCGGTTTAAATAGGTCACTTTCCACCCTTGGTTATCAATCTACTATTAGATGATGTATTACTTTTTTTTTTTTTTTACAAATCAAATTATATTTATTTCAGAAATTAATAAAAAAAAAAAAATACAATAAAATCAGATCCGCAGCGTAGGCTTCGTCATAATGATGTATTTCATAGTCAATGTCAACAAGAACATAAAACCGAGCCATTTTACCCGAGACGTTCATATAGCCACCCGAGCCGGTACGAAAGTTGAAACAAAAAAAACAAAATATAAAAAAAACTTGAATAAAATACTATCCCTAAGGAAAGCTTTTTAAAGTCTGCTTTTTTATTATTTCTAGAAGTCTTTATTTTTGCATGAGCTCCGGGCCAGATGACTTTAGGGACCCCTAATTCCAATGGCCTACTGCGCCTGGTCCACTGCGCTGAACCCTGCGAAATTGGCGGCGGGAGGGGGGAGGGGAGAGCAGGGACGTACTCCGCCGAACGACACTAGCTTAGAGCACCCGGCGTTGCTTCTACAATCATTTTGAAGAGAGAGAGAGATCATCTAATATATAAAAATCTCGTGTCACGGTGTTTGCTATCGAACTCCTCCGAAACGGCTCGACCGATTTTTTTGTTTTAGTTTTTATTTGTATCTTTTCCTACCTAATGTATTTTTTTATCTTGTGCATCGAATATTCGCACGTTTATAACGATACTGACAATATACGAAATTATTCTCATTTCAAAAATTAACTTCGTTAAAAGAAAATCAGGTTTATTTTTGAAAAAAAATTATAGTGTCAGTATCGTTATTTATAAACGTGCGATTATGTACTACGAACTATTCTCAGACCTACCAAATGTGTACTAAAATAATTTTTTTTATGTTAGAGAGGCCAGACAAACGAACTAGTGGGTCACCTGATGTTAAATGAACACCACTGTCCATAGACACTCGCAGCGCTTAACGCGATACCAGTGCGTGGTCGGCCCTAAAAAAATTAATTTCATATAAATCGGTCAAGCCGTTTCGGTGGAGTTCGACAACAAACACAGTAACACGAGATTTTACATACATAATAGAAAGAAGATAATATTAGCATGATATGTATAGCGTGAAACCCTTTTTCCGCAATCAATGTAAAGAAAAAAGATGGCCCCTCCCCTCCTCCCTAAGTCGTCCCTGGCCGCATTCTAAATGAAGGGGAGCGAACTAAAATTGCTTTCAAATAAGTAACCAACCCGCGCGCCTATTCTGCAAGGCGAGCCGATGCCGGCGCTATATCGAAACGATATGACATCATCCATAACACAAGCTTTGCTAATTTATTGAATCAGGCGTTACTTTGCGGAGATCCATAATTAATGAACTGAAACAATTGGCATTGATCACTTTTTTGCAATGTGGTCTAATTCCAAAACCATTTCGAGGAATAGGTTTATTAAATCATTTTATAACATTGTAGTAAAAAAATATTAAATGATCGTGTGTATTTTTGCAAAATAATGTTTGACCTTTGTTTGACCTTTCTGTGGGACATTAACTTTGAAATTCTTTGCAACAAGAAAAAAAAAGCCGTCCGTCTAGTTTCTCTATAGTTATTATCTGTCACTTCGACGTAGTTATCATCTGTCAGTTTAAGGATACTATTTTGAAAAACATTCTTCGCGTTTTTCATATTTTAATAATGGATTTATACAGAAAGTGTTTCATTCCTACTTGTGGAAATGATTCTGTCAATAGCCCAAACAAATTAATTGTTCGCATTTACAAGAGAAGTGGTGCCGCAAAGTTAATTCAAAGTTTACAAGATGTACCTACTTATTGTTGCGAGGATCATTTTAATGTAAGTATGGATTAAATCCGCCAAAGAACTTTCAAGGGAACACTTCTGACCATTTTATTTTATACGTACAAAAAATACTATAGCCGTAAATCGTTTTTTTACCCATTCTCTTGGAAGAATCGGCAACTTTAGTGTTATTGTTATTGTAATGTAAAGTGACATTGTCAGATGACAACTAACCATCGATTATGATACATTTTTTTTGTCATTATGTCTGTGGTTTATACACAGATTCAGCCGCGGCATGTAATTTACGAGAAGTCGTATCTCAAATTTTTAATAAATTATAAAAAAACATTGGAGTGATGAATTGCTGAAATATTCAAATTAGATTCTTAAAATGCTCTATATTTTCGATAAAAAAAAATAAAAAGGGGGGGTTAGAAAAAATGAACAATCCCAATTACTTTGCTCACCCGCGACCTTCAAGAAGAAGAAGGTCAAGGTCAGGTCTTAAAGATACGTCCGGATAGCCTAGTTGTTAGAGAACCTGACTACGAAGCTTGAGGTCCCGGGTTCGATTCCCGGTCGGGGCAGATATTTGTGTGAAAAATACGAATATTTGTGCTCGAGTCTTGGATGTTTAATATGTATTTAAGTATGTATTTATCTATATAAGTATGTTTATCCGTTGTCTAGTACCCATAGTACAAGCACGCGGCGGACACGACGTACAAATACGCGTTCTTGAATCTACATAAGCACGACGACGTCTGTACACGCGTACGCCTACATACATCGCGCGCGCACTCTTCTGGTTTCTGGCGGTTTCCGGCTATCTGCGCCTTGAGGGGTGGGGTAATTCGAATCGGTGCGGGGCGGACCGTTTCCATTCTGTACGTCAGTACTATTATATATTCTGTGGTACAAGCTTTGCTTAGTTTGGGACTAGGTCAATTGGTGTGAATTGTCCCGTGATATTTATTTATTTATTTTAAAGGTCGCGGGTGAGCAAAGTAATTGTTTCAGTTCGTTTACAAGCTTTGCTTACTTTGTGAGCAGGTCAATTGGTATGATGCCCCGTGATATTTATTTATTACTCCGTCTGCGAAGAATAGGGGTATGAAAAATAGCCTACGACCTATTCTCAGACCTAACAAATATGTATAGAGATAGAGAAATAAAATCATAATAACTATAAATTAAAAATTTTAAAAACCTTATGTTATGTTTTAAAGAAAAGTAAAGTAAATAATGCCCATTATGCATCTAAGATCCCTTCCGCAGATAGCAAAAGAGCTGATAACTTTGAAACGACTGAACTTAATTTGATGAAACATATCTAGTCTAAGAACCATCGCCAAGAAACCTGGTTTCAAATAAAAAACACCGCATCCAAATCGGTTCACCCGTAGAAGAGCTATGATACAGACACACACTAGCGGTCAAACTTATAATATAACACCCCACTTTTTGTGTTGGGGGTTAAAAACTGACTCAGTCCGAATTATTCTCATTTCAAAACTAAACCTTATTCTTTCTACGTAAAGTTTATTTTTGAAATGGGAATAATTGTGATCGAATCAGTTTCATTTTAAGCGTGCGAAATGCGATATCGCTCTTCCTAATCATAATACGGCGCCCAATTTAAGTCAGGCATTTTGGTGAAGTCGGTTATTCTCTTCCGATACGACGGCTCTTGTCATACAGTCATACAAACATTGCTGGCCCTCGCTTTCCTACCCTCTCATCATCATCATCATCATCATCATCATCATCATCATCCCAACATTATATACGTCCCACAGGGCACAGGTCTTTCAGAATGGGAGGTCTTGGACCGTAGTGCCCACGCTGGCCCAAAGCAGATTGGGAACTTCAGGCACACCATTGAATTTCTTTGCATGTGTGTGCTTCCTCACGTTTTCCTTCACCGTAAAGCTCACGGTATATTTCAAATGTAATTGCGCACGTAAATTTCAAAAAAGTTAGAGCCCGGACTCGAAGCCGCGGCACTCTGCTTGGGTCAAACCACTAAGCTACCACGGCTAGTTAGTATAATCTTCTAATATATAAAAATCTCGTGTCACGGTATGGTCACGGTGTTTGTTATCGAACTCCTCCGAAACGGCTGCACCATTTTTGAGAAAATTTTCTCTCTACGTTCGGTAGGTCTGAGAATAGTTCGTAGGCTATTTTTTAGGCTGGTTTTAGTGTGACGCGGACCGTCCGTACGGATTGCTATAGTATAAATCTTCCCAGCAAGAACTAAAGTCACGGACATAGCTCGAAGAATCGCTAGACTTAAGTGGCAGTGGGCAGGGCACATCGCCCGTAGAACTGACGGCCGATGGGGCCGAAAGGTTCTCGAGTGGCGTCCGCGGACCGGAAGACGCAGTGTAGGTAGGCCTCCAACAAGATGGAGCGACGACCTGGTGAAGGTAGCGGGAACGCATTGGATGCGGATGGCGCAGGGCCGATCTGTTTGGCGAGCCTTGGGGGAGGCCTATGTTCAGCAGTGGACGTCTTTCGGCTGAAATGATGATGATGAAATCTTCCCAGGTGAATTTTTCGCTTCGAGCCATTACATTAAATTTGAACCTTAATACTATGACGATACCGTTTGTTTTGAAAGATAAGGGCTCGAAGCGAAAAATTCACCTGGGAAGATTTATAATACGCACGAACCAAAATATATTAAAACTGCTGTTGGAGCCGCCCGCATTACTCTAAAACGCTTCCTAAGCTTAATACATATTGGTCCATGCGTAGCAATCCGTACTGACCGTCCGCGTGCCACTAAAACCAGCCTCATACCCCTTATACTTCGCAGACGGAGTCGCGGGCAACAGCTAGTAATAAATAGTACTTAATCTTTATTACGTACTTACTTAGTCATCATATCTTACCAATATTACAATAAACGCATATAAACAACATATAATACAGGGTTATTTGTAATTCACTAGCATCCTTTTAACCCTAAACTCCTACCACTTAAACAAATGTTTTTTGTTTTACGGCTTTTGTCATAACTTAATATTTTTGGTGTAATAACGTTCTGAAAATTTGATTCTGCCTCTTATTTTTACGATACTCTGTGTGGAAAAAATGTGCTTCATTTTAAAAAGTCGTAAAACAAAAAACATTTGTTTGAGTGATAGGAATTCAGGGTTAAGAGGATGTCAGTGAATTAAAAATAACCCTGTATAAGTATTAGGAGGATGTATGTTAGGATCATAGCAGGTGTAAACAAAATCAAACACTAGAAATAGCTCTCAAATAACATTTCAGTTTCATTTGTAAATATTAATCTTGGTCGAACACTATAAAGAACTATAAAAATAAGAGTATGCGTGAAGTTCCCAATCCGTACTGGGCTTGGGTCTCACTCTTGAGAGGCGATGATAATGACGACTAAAATGAACCCTTAAAAAAAAGGTTCCTACAGAACCCTCCGCCTAACTCGGTCTCGCGCACCCCGATTTCTGTTTACAATTAAACTTAGCATACAAACACGGCGCGCCTGTGTGCGAGCACACATGCGCGCGTCAGGGTTGCCACTACATTTAGATTTGATCAAGGATATTACACTAGTCATTTCGCGCGGCGTCGCTCTTAACTTTGTCATCATAAATTAAAATTATATTAAACCGGCCTTCCGTCCGCAGCTTCGCCCGCGATAAATTATTTTTCCCGTAGGAAAAGGTATTTTCCCGCGGTAAAAAGTAGCCTATGTCACTCAGTGATAATGTGGCTTTCTAACGACAAAAGAATTTTTGAAATCGGTCCAGTAGTTTTTAAGTTTATTCGCTACATTCAAAAATAAAAATCTTTCCTCTTTATAATATTAGTGTAGATGTAGATTCAATATTTGATTATCTTTTTAACAATAACAGTTAGGACACTACTGTATTAGAGAAGTTCGTCGAAAAACATCGAAAAGCCAGAAGCTAGGCACAAGCCACACAGAAGAGACGTGGGACGGGGGCGCGCAGTCCGCGTCGTTTGCCCGCAGGCCGCGTCTCCGCCCCGTCTCTTCTGTCTGCTTTGTATCGCGACGCTTCTATACATTTAGTATGAAAACTGATCCAAGGCGGCGACTGCGTCGCGCCCCCGTCCCACGTCTCTTCTGTGGGGCTTGCGCTCTATAAGTACTGGAAATATAGAAAAGCTTAAACTTTCATTTTACAAAATGGCTAAAACCAAAGTCATTTCTGGGAATTTATAGTAAAATTCCAAAAACTATAACCGTTTAAACAGCTACCCGTCAAGAAGGCATTAATATCCAAAGCGTATTAGGAAATCACTACATAGTATAAAACAAAGTTGCTTCCCGTATGTCTGTCCATATGTATGCTTAGATCTTTAAAACTACGCAACGGATATTGATGCGGTTTTTTTTAATAGATAGAGTGATTCAAGAGGAAGGTTTATATGAATAATACATGCATAATTGCACCCGTGCGAAGCCGGGGCGGGTCGCTAGTTAATAATTATATCATGGACAGGAACGTTTGGAAATAATTATGATCTGCATTGGCGATCCCTAGATGCAAATTCCTAGCACATCTACTGTGTTAAATGGTTCTAACGGAAGACCAGCGTCAGCTGCAAGGTTGACATTATGCTGAGTTGGCACCATTTCGTGACAATATTTGTCTCAGTTTCATTGTCTTTGTTTTTATAAAAATGCCACGAATAAATGTTTTTCTTTTTTTCTTTAAAAAAAAAATAGTTTCGTGAAATACTTGAGAAGTAGGTATGTAATTAAACTTAGCAATTAGATTCAAGTAAAATTTTAAACAACAATTTAATATAATAAAATAAATACAATGACATTAGAATAAAATCTCCATTTAATTACCTTATACGTTAAGAATTGAACAAAAAAATGTAAATTTATGCAAAAACATTTATTTCGGAAACGGCGATTTGGCAGCCCTGGCTAGGAGTGCGGCTGTGTGGGTACGGACAAGGTGAACGTAGAGGATGCTGTTTTTTGTGAAGGATTAAAATTTGGGTCAAATTATTGTTGCTAGAGTGCGTGAAGGATGGTAAGTTGTTTTGCTTTGGCGACTCGGACAGTTTTGTTTTCAATCAATCAATGATACATTACCGAGTGACGTTGAC
The DNA here is from genome assembly GCA_947563465.1 of Archips xylosteana. Taxonomy (NCBI): domain Eukaryota; kingdom Metazoa; phylum Arthropoda; class Insecta; order Lepidoptera; family Tortricidae; genus Archips; species Archips xylosteana. Next base: position 2,083,774 of record OX387370.1, read on the forward strand.
ATAACGCGTGCGTTGTACTTGTTAGGGTTCCGTACCCAAAGGGTAAAAACGGGACCCTATTACTGAGACTTCGCTGTCCGTCCGTCCGTCACCAGGCTGTATCTCATGAACCGTGATAGCTAGACACTTAAAATTTTCACAGATGATGTATTTCGGTTGCCGCTATAACAAGAAATATTAAAAAAACAGAATAAAATAAATATTTAGGGGGCTCCCATACAACAAACGTGATTTTTTGCTCGTTTATGCTCGATATTGATAACGGTAACAAGTAGTAGTAATTATACCTCAACGCGGTGGACAATAAATAGATCCGGCTTAATCTCGAGTTTTATGTACAACTCCGTCTGCGAAAAATTCATTCAATCCCGTGGGAACTGTACAATTTTCCGGGACAAAAATATATAAACAAGCTATAATTTTTATACATGGTAACTTTTTAATCAGTGCACAAATTTGTTGATAGATCACGATTATCTGTTCGAGTTTTTTTTTACATTTCGAAATTTGGGATGTTCATAGTAATCCATCCAATAATTGGTCGAGTTACAATGAAAAACAAAAATAAAAAGTGATAAATATTATAACGAAAAATACTGAAAATCGTTATATTAACGACACTGTCTCACATATTAAAATTTGTGCACTTATTAAAAAATTACCCTGTATACAACATAGTAAATAAAACAAATACAAGATATCTAATCCGTTCGTAGCAAAACGGCATCACCCCGTAGCGGCACATGTGACACACTCACACAGGCGCCGCACGCACACGCGCGCGCGGAATTGATAGCGCGTCGGATCTAGTCGGTGCAACGCCCCTGTGCTAACGCCGGGCGCACACTGGGCCTGCTCCTTTTTGACCGACTAACTGATTCTTATTTTAATTTTATGCTAGCTGTTATAGTAGTTCCAATCATTTATTTTCTCGATGACAGATCTAGTTTGAAAGTTATAGTGTTGTGACCAAATACCGATCAGTAGATACAATATCGATCAAATTTTAAAATTGATAAATAAAAAATACCTGTTATTATAATTATTTCATTTCATTGTCGATTACTTATCTATACTTATATTACGTACTTATATTATAAAGAGGAAAGATTTGTATGTTTGTAATGAATAAGCTAAAAACTACTGGACAAATAAAAATTATTTCACTTGAGTAACATAGGCTATTTTGGGTGTGTTTTACAATACCGAAGTACGAAAAACCGAATGTATTAAAACATCGAATGGGTCAAAAGACCGACACGATTTTTTCTGAAACCGTAAACTTTTCAGAATTTATTAAAACGGCATCATACAGAACCCATTAGGTTAGGTTAGGTTTGTTTTATAACAATCTTAAAATCGTGTCGGTCTTTTTACAAATTCGATGTTTTAATACATTCGGTCTTTCGTACTTCGGTATTGTAATACATACCCGGCTATTTTATATCACTAACTTTAACGTCATGTTTGAAAAGCCATGCGAAATTACGTAACGACTGAAAGCGACAAGGTACAAAAGTGATCACTTATTTATGACGTTGACTGTACAAAGTCGCGGGAACACATCTAGTTCAACATATACAATACCGATACAATATCGATATTTCAATCATAACATCACTATTTGTATTGCCATAGAATGTAACTTTATTAAAACGTTTATTATTTATCGTACTTTAAAAAAAAATTACTGCATATATGGACTCAATTCGTCTTAGATGAATATTATATGGGATCAAGGAACAAAATTAGGTAGTTGTCGTATTTTTTATGCCTCGCATTTAAAAGTTAATTTTTGCGTAAAAAACGCAGTTACATTCTACGGGAACTGTCATCGAAAAAATAAATGATTGGAAATACTATAACTCCGTGTGCAAAGAATAGGGTTATAAAAAAACCGGCCATGTGCGAGTCGGACTCGCGCACGAAGGGTTCCGTAGCATTATCTATAAAAACGGCAAAAAATCACGTTTGTTAGATAGATAGATAGATAGATAGATTCATTTATTTCTGATTGAAAATTACAATTATATCCAGCATTCGAAATGTCACAAATATAAAGAATTCACAAAAAGATGAGTTATATGGGAGCCCCTTAAATGTTTGTTTTATTTTTAATTGAATTATTTATTTTTAAAGTGAATAAATAACTTGATATTCTGTGAATATTATAAGGGTCTACCTGTTGCCGTTATCAATATCGAGCAAAAACAAGCAAAAAAATAAGGTTTGTTGTATTAAATATTTATTTTATTCTGTTTTTTAGTATTTGCTGTTATAGCGGCAACCGAAATACATCATCTGTGAAAATTTCAACAGTATAGCTTTCATGGTTCATGAGATAAAACATGGTGACAGACGGACGGACGGACAGCGTAATCTCAGCAATAGGGTCCCGTTTATACCCTTTGTTTACGGAAGTCGGAACCCTAAAAATATGAAAATGTGTATGTATGTAAAACTCTTTATTGTACATAAAAACATGAAATTAACAAGAGAAACCAGATGTACAAAGGCGAAGTGATCCCTTAAAGGAATCTCTTCCAGTTAAACTAAAAGATCTAAAATTATGTAGTAGATAAGGTTTAAAATATATCTGCTTTGAATTTAAACGCAAAAAATTAGAGGCTATAACTATATGACAGTTAATAAAGGCGCCTCTATTTTCATCAGAATGTTTTTTTTTTAATATTTAGACCGCATAAATTTGATTAAATTCGTTACAGCACAATATTTCACTTAGATGGTTAGAAAAGCGCTACCTTCATGCTTTTATTTACGAGAAGCTACTTGACGTTTATATGATAATCAGATACTACTAAATATAAACTCAAAATTATGTGAGGATATTTGTTACTCTTTTGACTCAATTTCACTGGTCGATACACGGACGACCGACGAAACTGAGTAGTGGATACTCACACAGCATGCGAGGACCCTCCATATATTGTAAATCGAAAATTGAATTTAATCAACTGATAACTCAGTCGATCTCGATGTTACCGCAAGCGCAGTTCCCTCTCTCTCTCTCTCTCTCTGTAAACAACTGCCAAAAGCGAAATGGAGAGTCTTCACTACTCCGAGTCGTTAAGTAATAATCAACTAATGAATACGGTCAAATGCGCCCTACGGCATGCTTTACCGAAATCACCTACACCCCGCGTGAGTGGCTTATCGATAAATGAAAATAAACCTTCACGCAAAAATTACTAAACGGATTTAAATGAAATAACCAAATAAATATTTTATAACCTGGATTAAATATGATTCTCTATATCACGAAATTATTAATTAAAACTTAACTTACATACACTTAAAACTTGACATTGAAACGTAGCTTCCTCGTTATATTTGCTAGCCGCCAACATGACACCGCGACGAATTAAAACTTTTAAGCTATTGTTAACACACAAAACAATACATAAATTCAAAATGTCACTTGTTTAAATATTTAAAACAATATTGATACTGACAGAGTTTCAACAGGTGGCAAAACGTCACGTCACGCTTATTTTCGATGTTTATTCAAGGTTTGCGAATTTTAAACATGGTCTACATATTTTTTCACCACTATCGACATTAAATATTCATGAAGATATGGCCAGTTTATAAATTTAGAACTCAGGTATCGAATGTAGTATTTATTAAACAACTTAAAAAAAGTAAGAGGTTCTATTTCCATTTGGATGTATTTTTTAAATACGTTCATCAATGATGTAAGCAATTCTAATGCAATTTGAAAAATTCCTTACTTAATTGACAGGATCAACTGCAGAAGTTGCCTCAAATATTTTTTTACAAAATTGGTTCAGCAGTTAGTAGTAACTTCATGCACATTTGATGTCGGTGAATGCTTCCGTTTCATGAAGAAAAAAAAAACAAATTCCGCCAAAAAACAAGAGGCTTTTGCTGCCCAATTTGTATGAATTATGTTTTAAATTACAAATTATTTCAATTTTCTCTTTTTTCCTTTCATTTTACGCGTAAACTTCATGAAACCGTATCTACCTTAAAACACCACCCACAATTACATCAACCTATACATTTATTGATTTAAAAATTACGCAGTAAAATTAAAATCAAGTAAAATAATCACCCGGCAGTGTGCCCCCAGCCTTACCGACATAAATTCTCAATAACACGAAATGGCGGAGCGGGGCGCGCGGGGGCGCGGGGCCGGGCTCGGGCGGAAATAATTATTATTATTTAATTTATTTCGAATAATTAAAACAACAAAATTAATAATAATAAATGTTGGGACGATTGACACCAATTAACCTATATTTCATACTAAATACAAACTGAAACATAGATGCACATAAAAAAAACCCCAGAAAAAAGGACCAATGCTGGGAATCGAACCCAGGTCCTTGGCATTCCGTGCCACGTGCTAAAACCCTACACCACCACTGGTCAGGAGTTTAGACACAAATTTTTCCTATGCATCATACATTCCAGCCTGCTATCATCAACCAATTAACCTAGTCCCAAACTAAGCAAAGCTTGTACTATGTATGGGTACTATGCAACGAATAAACACACTTAGGGCCACTTGCACGGTCTGGGGATAAAAAAATAAATCGTTAACCCTGGGTTAAGAATGACAGTTCCATACATTTTGACACTTCTTAACCCTGGGTTAGCCATTAACTCGGAGTTGAGTAGTTAACTCAGGTCCACGCAAGCCCGCCTTATACACATAAATACATATTAAACATCCAAGACTCGAGCACAAACATTCGTATTATTCAAACAAATATCTGCCTCGACCGGGAATCGAACCCGGTACCTCAAGCTTCGTAGTTAGGTTCTCTAACCACTAGGCCATCCGGTCGTCTCGGTCGTCGTTAATAATTATCAATGGGTGTTAGGTTAGCACGCGTCGCGTGCTGTTTGTCAGCCGCCATACTTCCGAGTGAATAAGGCGGATAACAGGTGCATTCTAATTTGCACCTTGTAACTATACAACATAAGACTGATTTTAAGTTTGAGTCGTCATCCCAGCCTATAATATACGTCCCACTGCAGGGCACAGGCCTCCACTCAGAATGAGAGGGCTCGGGCCGTAGTTCCCACGCGGGCCCAGAGCGGATCGGGAACTTCACACACACCATTGAATTTCTTCGCAGGTGTATACAGGTTTCCTCACGTTTTCCTTCACCGTAAAGCTCATGGTATAGTATAAATCTTCCCACGTTCCCACGTCCCACGTCTTCCCACGTCTTTTCACGTTGCATTTTCAACGTTGCAAAAGTCTATCACGAATTATTATTGCAGTAGACACATTAACTTATATATTAGAACAATTAGTATTCAAAACATTTTTAATTTTTATTCAATTTTTATGGAATAATCAAGAAAAACTAACAAAAATGCAACGTTGCCGGCTCAGCAGGTATAAACCCTCTTAAATTTGAACCTTTTTATTCGTCATAGGACGATACCGTTTGTTTTGACAGATAAGGGCTCGAAGCGAAAAATTCACCTGCGAAGATTTATACTATAAATTTCAAATGTAACAAAAAAATGTTTATGACTAACTCCTTTATTTAAGAGTCGGTCAATTCCCAATTACCCTGCCCGCAGTGCGGCCCTGGCCCGGTGAAAGATGAGAGCCGAGCGCGCGCGACCGCGCCGACTTGATACTCGTGTTACGTAACGAAAGTACTATTTGTTTGTTTGTATGGCGGTCAGTGATAATGGGAGGTAAACAAACAAACATCGCCAAAGTATGCATGTGAAGAGCGAAACAAAAAATGTTTAAATATAAATAAATATATTAGGGCACAATCTTACACAAATCGTCCCAAACTAAGCAAAGCTTGTACTATAGGTACTAGACGACGATAAACATACTTATATAGATAAATAAATACTTAAATACATAGAAAACATCCATAACTCAGGAACAAATATTCGTGCTCATCACACAAATAAATGCCCTTACCGGGATTCGAACCCAGGACCTCTTGCTTCGTAGGCAGGGTCACTACCAACTAGGCTAAATAGGTCGTTATAATAATAATAATAACCATTTATTAATGTACTGAAACAATTACTTTGCTCTCCCGCGACCTTACGTATATGTAAGCTACGTTTATGCAAGAAATGTATGTTAATACAGTTCCACCTCTACACTGTACGAACACACACAAACCACAAACCCATCTAGTCTAGCCAGTATTTTCGGAATCTTGCCTATGCTACTTTTCATGATGTTTAAGTAATTTTTTTAAGGTATCCACTTTTTGTTTAGGATAGTTGTACAAGTATATGTACATAATTAGTTTAAGTTGTGTTTTTATGTGAACAAATAGCTAAGATTGTTAAATAATACTCAATTAACACGTGCACGTTAAACGTTTGTAGTGCAAAAAAAAAGTCAATAAATTAACAAGTATTGGGACACATGTTTAGACGAGCGGATGGCAGAGTGGTTAGAAAACCTGACAATAGCTTGAGGTCTCGGGTTCATTCTATTTATGTATGTTTATCCGTCGCTTAGAGCCCATGCCCATGACACAAACTTTGCATACTATGAGACTAGGTCAATTAGTGTGAATTGCCCTATGATATTTAAATATTTATTTATGTATCAAGACAAACAATACAATGACTCTTTATTTTACACCACAAAGAATGTTTTCTACCATACAGAAAAACAAGTACATGAAAAAAATATATAAGGTAAGCAACAGGCGGCCTTATCGCAAACAAATAACAAACAAACAAACTTATCCCTTCAAAGGATTTCTACCAGTCAATATCTTAAAATGGTGGTGTTCGTTTTTGTACGGCGTTGGACTTTAGTGAGCCATACATACGACCTACAAGAAATGACCCAAACCATAATAGCGATTTTAAACAAAAGCTTGCAAAAACTAAAACAACTCTCAAACATATTTCCATACAAACAATAAAAACGACCTTCATACAAAAATAACGCAAGACTCAAAACGTTTCGGAAGCGCTATAAAGCAGTTCACGAAGTTTTCAACGTTAATGAATTCAAAAGGGTATATGTACAGAGCCGAGAGCGATCTACACAGTGAGAAAATAAACCCTATCCCACTGTACTTAAGGTTCAATTCAGATTGTGCGGAGGGATATATTAATGTTATTATATAGGTCTATACAGAATTTGGAGATTAGAAACCTTTTTTTGTGTCTGTCTTTTTGCTTATTGTCCAAATATAGTTTTTGTGATAACAGTTTTTGAAATGACGCGCGTTTTGACGCGTTTTGAACTATATTAATAGCATTAGTGACGTTTTTGATCATTAAGTCAGTTGCCCTTTTGTTGATATACCTCGTAAGGCCCAGCGAAGTAAATCCTTACACTTTACTAATATTGTAAGCTAGCTGTTGTCCGCGACTCCGTCTGCGAAGATTTATCGCTATCTTGGAGTTATACAATTTACCGGGATAAAAAGTATTCTATGCGTTCATCATCCCATAGATACGTCCCATTGCAGGGCACAGTTCTCCACTCAGAATAAGAGAGCTTGGGCCGTAGTTCCCACGCGGGCCCACTGCGGATTGGGAACTTCACATACAAAATTGAATTTCTTCTCAGGTGTATGCAGGTTTCCTCACGGTGTTTTCCTTCACGGTAAAGCTCGTGGTAAATTACAAATGTAATTTGGCACATAAATTCCGAAAAACTCAGAGGTGTGAGCCCGGATTCGAACCCACGACCCTCTGCTTGAGATACCATAGGTCAAACCACTAGACCACCACGGTCCCACGACTACTATTAAAACTATCTGTGTGCCAACAGCTACTTTATAATATTAGTAAGACTAATCTTTATATCTATCTTGTTTTTTACTGAACTATTTACCTTTCTTCTCTCTGTACATAAATTACTGTTCGCCTATCTTCAGGGGCGTAGCTACCGCCGTATATGCCGTATCAATTATACGGGGCCCCCGGGCCACGGGGGCCCCCGACGTGCGTAAGCAAAAGTTAAGGTAATAAAAACTTCCCAAATTTTTTTTTATTTCAGAAATGACAAAAGTCAAAAAAAGCAAAAGTGACAGATAGATAATTATGATGAAAATAAATATTTCTTTTAATTTTATGCAAACATTTTTTCTTCTTTTGTGAGAAATTTTTACCCTTCTTAAGGGCCCCCAAACAAACTTTTATACGGGGCCCCGCCAATGCACGCTACGCCACTATCTTTTAAGTTTTTCCTTTCATACTTTGAAAAGATCGCTTTTAGGGATAAGTTCGCCTTTGTACTCTTTCCATTTTGTATTACAGTCAAAACCGTTTATAGCGACGCCAATTACAACGACAAATTGGATGTAACGACCAAGAAAAAAACCCAACATGATCTTATATACCGAAGTAATACTGGTTACAATGCCCAACCGTGTTTAACAACCAAATATTGCTGTCCCTTGAATGTCGTTATAAACGGTTTTGACTGTATTTTTGTTTATGTACAATAAAGTATTTACATACATACGTGCATACTATTTTTAAAACACTGTACAAAGGTACGGAACCCTTCATGTACGGAGTCCGGCTCGGACTTGTTTAGATGAGAGTTGAGGTTAATTAAGTTCATGTGCAGTATGGGTCCGTCGCCACTGAGGCCCACTCGCCCACCGGTGGGAACCGCCGGAGCCGTCACATTAGCCGCAGTATCGATTGGATACTAATAATAGAATGGTATCGGTACGCGCCGTCCGTCATAAGCGTGAGCGGGGCACAAACACGATATATCCTATCACTTGACTTTGCTTTTCCCGGCAACGCAACTGACTATTGCTGTTGCGGGTGTCGATGGGCGGCGGTGATTCCTTGACGGCCACAGTAATACATAATCGATGAAATTTTCAGTTATCTAAGAAACGCCATTATAAAGATTGTTATAAGGGCAACAGAAATACATAATCTGTGAAAATTTCAACTGTCTAGCTATCACGGTTCATAAGATACAGCCTGGTGTCAGACAGGCAGACAAACGGCCGGTACAACAACAAATAATAAAAATATAATTAATTTAAACATTAAGGGGGGTAACGAATAACAAATATAAAATGATCCCACACGGCGTACATTTTACTTAGAAGCAGGGCTCTGCTAACACTGGATTATTATAGTTACGGCTGTTAGGGCGTATATTTTGACATAACTAAAAATGTGTACGCAACCCGCGGTGCGCGCGGTTTTTTATAAATTCCCTAACACCCTTTATGTACGGAATCCTACAAATGGTAAAGCACTTACTTGGTCGACTTGTATTAAATAAATAAATAAATAAATAAAAATAAATAAATAACACGGGACAGTTCACACCAATTGACCTAGTCCCAAAGTAAGCTTAGCAAAGCTTGTGTTATGGGTACTAGGCAACGGATAAACATACTTATATAGATAGGTACATACTTAAATACATATTAAACACCCAAGACCCGAGAACAAACATTCGTATTTTTCATACAAATATCTGCGCCGACACGGGAATCGAACCCGGGACCTCAAGCTTCATAGTCAGGGTCTCTAACCACTAGGCCATCTGGTCGTCTAATATATTATTATATTTGAAAACTAACCTTTTCATTTCCCAACTCTACCTTAGGTTAAGTTCCCACGCTTTTTTATGAAAGCATACTTTAAAACGTTGACATTTGATCGCATCAACTTAAAAAACTCATTAATTTAATTTTAACTTGTTACCGCAAGCGTTTCTGTGAAACAATCGTAACGTAACGGACAGACAGACGGACTACAGAAGTAAAATCACACGGACCTTAAAAAATAGTACCTGGGCGACCGAGCTCTGCTCGGGCAGAAACTCGGTACCAAGCGTTTTCCCAGGGATAAGACCAAGCTAGATCAATTTTTCATCCCCGAAAACCCCCACATTCCAAATTTCATCGAAATCGTTGGAGCCGTTTCCGAGATCCTGATTATATATGTGCGGGGGGGGGGCGGACGAGGGGGCTCGGGGGTTTGAAAATTTCATTGATTTTGCCGTAGGATGCACCGTTTTCAAGATATTTGACAAAAACACCGGAGGGGGTGGGGGGGGGGGGGGGGGTGAGTCACGTTAAACTATCGTCCGTAAACCGACTTTACAGACAACCGGTTTTTCCTGTTCTGTGCTCCCAATCCCAATAGAGAACGTGCACATAGACGGTGCTGCCAACTGGTGCCATAAGGGTGCCATCAATTTGAATGTTTTACCTTGATAAGTTTGTTTTACTGTCCGCATAGTGTCTCTTCTGTCGCATTAGTGCTGCCGCCTATAGTTACTGCACGTTCCCTATAATACTTTTTCTAACAAAAAAGTAACTTTTTCTCACAAAAGAAGAAACTTGACATTTTCTCATGAAAAATAAACTTAAAAAAAAAACTAAAAATCTTGAAAAAAAAACGTGGATTCGAACCGAGGTCGGCTGGATCCGCGACCACCCGATTTCTAATGTGCCATTATGATCTGCTCGAAGTCGGCGAAATTTAGCTTTATATTCTAATGCAAACAAAAATAGCCGGAAAACACGAGTAAAAGCGATTTTCTGAAAATAAAACATAGCTAGATCAGTTTTTCACCCCCGAAAACCCCCGCATACCAAATTTCATCGAAATCGTTGGAGCCGTTTCCGAGATCCTGATTATATATATACATATATATATATATATACAAGAATTGCTCGTTTAAAGGTATTAGATAGATTAGATTAGATTAGATTATCATCACAATTCACAGTCTTAAGCCGGAGACGTGGGACGGGGGCGCGTCGCACTCGCGGCGCCCCTTACTTCAGTTTTCATACTAAATGTACAGAAGCGTCGCGCTCCAAAGCAGACAGAAGAGACGGGGCGGAGACGCGGCCTGCGGACAAACGATGCGGACAGCGACGCGCCCCGTCCCACGTCTCCTCTGTGCGGCTTGCGCCACAGAATAAGTAATAGTACTAACGTACAGGAGGATCACTCTCGAACAAAAGTCAACTTTAGGTATAAAAACTTGCCTACTCTTACTGCTTGCACGCGAAATTGAAACTTATCGTGTGTGTGATACGAGCGTTCATATTCCGTTGGGCACCGCTGATCCGAAACCAAGGGCACAGGGTTCCCACTCGCCGATATTTGGTAGGTATATAAATCAAGAAAGATAACAGTGTGTATTAAATTCATTTTTTAATTTACTAATGATAACAGTAGTTATTTATAGAGGAGCGGGTCTTCCTGACACAGGTATCCCTATACTTAATATAGGAAGACCCAACCTTGTCTCTGTATGGTTAATCTTTTTAAAGAAATAAATATTTTCATTTTCATTAATTCAGTAAACTACCTTTAGTAAGTTATTTATAAGATCGTTTAGAAGTTGCAAAAATCACAGAAAAAAAGATGCTTAATTACGGCTCTTTCACACGGCAACGTCCCGTTTTTTGCGGGTTCGGTTTTTTGCAGGATCCCGTTTAGTAGTATACGTGCTACTGTGGTAACATTCGGTTTGCGGTGTCCTGCAAACCGAATGCTCGTGTGAATGTAACCACAGTAGCACGTATACCTACTACTAAACGGGATCCTGCAAAAAACCGAACCCGCAAAAAGCAGGACGTTGCCGTGTGAGCCGTTACGCGCGACGCGGCTAGCGTGTGAACTGAAGGCCGAGCGACAACCTACTGCCACACTCCTCCCGGGAGGAGCGCCGGCCGAACATACATACCTAAACTGCGGAGTGAAACCCCCTGCTTGCGCCCAAAGAAGAAAAGAGGGTTCACGCGGCCTTGGACTTGAGAGGCGCTGCGTCCCACGTCTCTTCTGTGTGGCATGCGCCTGTGTCCAGCGGTGGACGTCTTTTGACTGGTATATATAATATACCTAACGAATTAACGATAGTCTCTGTCTTGACAACTCTAGGTAGCTAGACTTACACGTGCGCAGATGTTGCGATGGGTGACAAAATATTTAAACAATAAAACTTATTGAAATGTAAATTTCAATAAGTAACTAGACTAGAGCAATGTATAGGCAAATATCTAATACAGATGACACAAGTATATAATATAATAAGCGTGATCGTCACTAATCGACTCGCATATATCGTACTATCTGTTGCCCGCGACTCCGTCTGCGAAGAATAGGGGTAAGTATATCAAATAGCCTACGACCTATTTTCAGATCTACCAAATGTGGAGCAAAAAAATTCATAAAAATAGCTCAAGCCGTTTCGGAGGAGTTCGATAACAAACACCGTGACACGAGATTTATATATATTTTATTGAATCAGGCGTTACTTTGCGGAGGTCCATATTAATGAACTAAAACAATTACTTTGCTCACCCGCGACCTTACAATAGTTACGTTTATGCAAGAAATGAGCTCTGGTTGAGTTCGAAACGCGTCAGTGTAGCTTGATGGTGGTGATGGTTGTGTTTGTGTGATTTGTGTGTGTTCGTACAGTGTGGAGGTGGAGGAACTGCATGAACACACATTTCTTGCATAAACGTAACTATTGTAAGGTCGCGGGTGAGCAAAGTAATTGTTTTAGTTCATTTATACATAAGATATATTAGATTTTTGTGTGAAAACACGATTCTCCCATTGAGTTTGTACGTCAATAGCTAGCTGTGACGTCACTTCTATGTGAGCTTAATTGACTAACTATTTATTTGTTTCAAAGAAAGTAGAGAGAGGGAGAGATTGAGAGATTCAGTCAAAACACAATTCTACAATAGATTTTTAACAATCCGATCCGTAACAAAAAAAAACCGGTTGTCTGTAAAGTCGGTTTACGGACGATAGTTTAACGTGACAACGTTATAACAAAACATTCAAAAAACAAAAATGAAACCAGGCGGTCACCCATCCAAGTACTGACCGCGCCCGACGTTGCTTAACCTCGGTGATCGGACGAGAACCGGTGTTTTGTCAAATATCTTGAAAACGGTGCATCCTACGGCAAAATCAATTAAATTTTCATCCCCCTTTGGAACCCCCGCACCCCCTGCCCCCCCTCCCCCATTAAAAACATTTAAAAAACAAAAATGAAACCCCTTTAATACTGCCGCACCTCCCCCCGCCCCCCGCACCCCCCCTCTCCCACGCATTGCACATCCTGGCGTTCGCCGCTCTCTTACAACTGGCCTTCGCGGCTCTCTTGCAACTGGCCTTCGCGGCTCTGCAGGTGAATGTACGTACATGTACTTACATGTAACGCTACACTGCGTCATCCTTTTTCGTGTATGCAGCCGGCGTTGTCACGTCAGAAACCTTTTATGTCAACGCAATAAGAGCGACTCTTATGGCGTTGATTATAGAGGTTTCTCTGTACGGCTGAAGAAGTTTACAGATTAGGAGAGACCCTGTGTCGTCTATTAATGCCAGCTCAATCGACTAATTATTAATTTTGTTTAAATAAGCTAAAATTCTGATTTTGCAGTTTTCATGGCTAATAAATTAATGTAAAATTCACATGGTAGAGGTACAGGACCTCTAAGATATAACCGAGACTCGGACAAAATATACAGCCATTTCTTAAAAAAAATATGACCAGGTAAATGAGACTGTTGAAACGTTCGAATAAACCATTAAATGAAAAAAAAAAAACAATTTTTTTTTTTACTCATGTATCAAGTCGCTATCGTCGCGCTATAATCGACAAAATCCGTAATCGACGTTGACGTTTATGACTAAGTATGTAATTAAGCACGCATTTTTGATTGTTTGTGCTGACCTGACTAAAGTTTGAAAGCTTAAAAAAAAAAATTCAAAGTCAAGTATCAAGAGAAAGATCTACACATGTTAGATACACAGGAAAAAGATACATTTGGAAAAAAAAATAAAACAAAAAAAAAACATTGAATAGTTATTACAGTATTACCACTTATATAAGTTACATCGGCAATAATCGTTTGCGCAGAATAGTGCAACCAACCTAACGCCGACTGAAACCGAACGTGATCATACCAATGACATCAACACCTTATTATTTTACCTCATGGCTTCAAATACAAGAACAACACGGACTCATGCTGTACATGTGAGGTTTTTCTAACGTGAGGCATCGAATTTATTGTATAAAATAGCACAATAAAATATCAATGGAATCTTTGCCGAATTTACTCAATCTTTGTTATGACATGACAGCATAAACAAGCTTGGTTGCTAACCACTAGAAAACCATAGATGACAGGGAAACAACCAATAGTGGACAGTCACGTGACGCACGTACGCGTGGTGTGCTATGATTGGCTGAAAATTTTTCGCTCCACATCAAAATAAGTTTTCTGCGCAGGTACATCGGCGTAACTTATATAAGTGGTAACGTACTGTAGTTGGGTTTCACTCAGCATAATGTTGATAGGTATAATGTTTACTTTATTTTATTTATTTTGATATCCGTATTAATATTATTATTATAAATGCGAAAGTGTGTCTGTCTGTCTTGTACCTTTTCACGCTCAAACCGCTCAACTAATTTAGATGAAATTTGGTATGGTGGGCATAGTTTGACACCCTGGGAAGGACATAGGATAGTTATATCCCGAAACATCGCATAGTTCCCGCGGGATAGCGAAAAACAAATCTAATATTTAACCTTATAAGTGCAATACATACAAAAAGAAATACCAATGACGTCACACTAGGCTAGGCCTGTTACCTTGCCACTTTATCGTCATGTTTAAAAGCCATATGAAATTATGTAACGACTGAAAGCGACAAGGTACAGTCCAGTACCTCTACCATGAGTTACACTAACTAGTGAACTTACAGTGACCGTACTCGCTAGCGACGGCGTAAATGATTTGTATGGAGAATTGTGTACAGCGCCTTTAGCGGTCACTTACGGAAGTACAATTCTCCATACAAATCATTTACGCCGTCGCTAGCGAGTACGGTCACTGTAAACTAGTGTAACTCATGGTAGAGATACAGTTCACTAATATCTGCACAGCCAACCGTTCATAAATATCTATACATAGACCTTATTATCGTCACATGAGATTCATGTTTAGATATTTATGAAAGGTTGGCTGAACAGATATTGGAGAACTCGACTGTACAAAAGCGATCACTTATTTACGACGTCGACTGTACAACGAAAATTACCACAATGTAAGTTTCGGGAATTCCCGTGAAAATTTAGCAAAATCCCAGAGTATAAATTTAACAGCCAAATCTCATTTACACGTACGAAACCGCGGATTAAAATTAAAGCTAATATTTACGACAGTTGGTTGGAGACCTGGTGACCTGAAACACAGGTTCTACCTAGTTCAGGCACCAGCCTCCCCCACTCAAGTTCAGTTAATTTGTACTACGTTATTTTTGTCTGTTTTTTACTTTTACTTTGTATCTTGGTGGTGGAGAAAATAAATATATCTTATTATTAAATATATCTTATATTTTGAACATGAAACTACAGTGAGACTCACTCGTAGTGAAAAATTACGGTTAACTCACGTGTGTGATCGAGTTAAGCTCGACTGTTTCTGGCTAACCCGTAGCCCTTCTCGGAGCCACACGTGACGTAAAACACGTCGAGCTAAACTCGATTATAGACGTGAGTTATCCGTATTTTTTCACAATAAGTATTTTTTTTTTAAAAAAGCTAAAAACATTAAGTATCAAGTCCATTTGGTCGCGCCACAACGGACGGAATCCGGCGTCGCGCGTCGCTTACGAAATGTTAGCTCGTTGCCCGCCGAGAATGCCGCAAATGCGTTTTGAGTAAGAATATAATTTTTTTTTTAATTCTTTTATTTTTGGATATGGAACTAGTGATTGTGTTGTGTTTTTGGCGTTCCTGAATAGCAGTTAATCCCTATCCTCTCGCAAACGATCGAATTACCGCTCGCAAACCGAGCCGAATCCTGAATTCAGCCCCAGCTCAAGCCACTAGGATATAATGTTCTTCTAATATATAAAAATCTCGTGTCTCGGTGTTTGTTATCGAACTGTTCCGAAACGGCTTGACCGATTTTTATGAAACTTTTTTGTCTGTATTTGGCAGGTCTGAGAATAGGTCGTAGGCTATTTTTTACACCCTTATTCTTCGCAGACGGAGTCGCGGGCAACAGCTAGTATAATAAAAGAAATCAACGCTTTTCGTCAACTTTTTAAAACCTTCTAGAGATAAACAAATTCGAATCCGGTCACATGCTTAAAACATCTAAAACGCCACTGTATTAAATGATGTAGATTACTATTAGTACAACGAGCGGAAGTAAAATTAGCGCACAAAAGTTCAGCGGCGGCGTTATGCGGCCGGGGCGTGCTAAGTAAAGCAAGCAAACGAAGCAAACCGGAGGGCACAGGGCTGGCGCAGCGGGTAACGGATTAAACAAGTTTTTGCTCAAAATTTCATTTTTAACACAAATTTTTTTTACTGACTGTACTTTGGCCCTACTACTATCTACGACCAAAGTACTCGTCAAGACGACCAAACAGCATATACTTCGTTTTTTTAGCATTAGAAATAAGCAATCAATCTAAGGGTGAGGCCACACGAGCGTAATTTTGTGAGTTGTGAGCGGCAGAATTTCGGTTGCGCCATACATTGTGTCACGTGATGGAGCGTATTGTATGGCGCGAACCGAAATTCTGCCGCTCACGACTCACAAAATTACGCTCGTCTGGCTTCACCCTAAGACGATAAACAAACGAGCCCAAACTCGATGCGGTCGTGTCGTTTTATTACAGAGTTCCTATGGCCACCTTTCAGCTCCATCATCAGATATGCCCCATGTCATAATAATATTGCATTGTCGTCCGATTTACACCAGACAGAGAGCGGTCTGGAGTTCCGAGTTCCGCGTTCAGAGTTCTATGACACACAGATTACGGGACTGTTGAAGATAAATAAATAAAAGCTTCGGCAATAGATTTACATTCATAAAAACTCATTCAGACGATAACAGCACTTTCCCCTCCCTTTACAGAATGCTAACAAGAATAATCTAGTACTTTACACTTATCTAAACCTTATCTAGTGATTATCTTAAATAAACAACACATTTAATTAGTCATAATCGCGTATACGCACAAAATTCATCAATGATTAAAGCGAGATGTCAAGATATTAATCTCGTTTAGGGCCACAACAAACCGAAAATAAAACTGAATCAAATATACAGTGTCACACCGGCAGCGCGGCACTCCGTATTTGATTCAGTGTTATTGACCGCGCTGGGCGCGCTCCGTCGGCACCTCGCGCTTCGGTTTGTGGTGGCCTTTAGTTGCAATTTGATGTTCTATAATGAAAATGCCGTTTAAATGAATGCGTCAAGTTTAAGCATAAAGAGGTAATTGAGACAGACAGACACAGACCGAATTACTTTCGTATCCATACTACATACAACTGTAAAAGCGAAAGTGTGACAAGGCTTGGCGCCAGAATGAAATAAGTTCTTCTATTTTAAAAGCTTGTTATTTACTTGCAATTATGTATGTATGTATGTACGGGTCAAATCTTGGAAGTTGAATTTGACCCACTTCCAGTGGTCGGATTTACTTGAAATTTGGTATACTTATGTAAGTTGGATGACAATGCAAGTACAGTCAGCGAAAAAGCTTGCATTGAAAATGAAATTTTTAACAAAAACTTATATGCCAATTAATTTTATTTGTTAGCAGTGTGTTACTTTACTACTTAGTTTTGGTCAATAGTGTTTTTAATATAAAATTAAAACTTGTAATAAAATATTTAAAAGTAATAATAATAATAACGCACCGGCGGCAGCCCTGCCGGCGAGTATGCGCAGTCCCGATATTTTTTCACTGCAGAACAAAACGTGCAAAGAGTCGTTTAGCCACTTTTTTTAGTTGTATAGTTAGATTAATGAAATTAAAATAATTAAGGAGTCAATTGCACACTATTTCATACGTGTTATTTAGGTAAATAGTATATAATTGATTTTTATTTTTTTTTTGCGTATCGAATATCTTACTATTTATAGGTTGGTAATACTTTTCGCCGATTGTTTTCCTAAGTGATTCATTTCCCAATTGTATCATATGGACGGGAAAGTTGGGAAAATATTTTCGGTCATAAATTAGAGAACTAAATACTAACACCATAACCGTGAAAGTTAGTAATAGGTGAAAAACTTAAGAAAATTACCTGTTGTATGTAGTAGTAACGTATAATTAACAAATTGACATTCCTAATTTGAAAATGACTTAAGCTCCATATCAATTCTGTGCACTACTACATACAACAGGTCATTTTCTTAAGTTTTTCACCTCTATGGATGGATGTATGTATGTTTGTTAGTCTTTCACGCTAAAACCGTTTGCCGCATTCTGATATAATTTGGCACACAGATACTTTATAGCCTAGATTAACATTTAGGATACTTTTTATCCCGGGAAATTACATAACTCCCGTGGGATAGCGACAGACAGAGTCATAGGCAACAGCGAGTATTTAATAAAGAAGACTAGAACACCCACAAAAAAAAGTGCTATACTTCATTTAATTTAGAATTGAAAACCACAACATCATTGTATTGCGGCTCGTCAACTATTCCTTACCTAGCAAATAGTACAGTACAATAGTCTGGGAGCCGCAAAATAAAATTGTTTTAATGTCACTTTATTTGCGTGTCGTCAATTGTTACTCTAGTACAAATTGTAAAGAGATTACAGTTCACGAGCCGCAACATAATGTTGTTGTGGTTTATAATTCTAAATTAAATGGAGTATAGAAAAAAAAGGTCACAGCTGCTCCACACTTTCCCTGTTCATCTCGCCTCTCTCTCTAGCGAAGGGTTTTATACTTTTATTCCCGCGGTAAGTAGCCGCCATTATTGTAAATAAAATAATATGTTACTATTTTATGGGTTGAGTTACGTTCACCTTTGCGTTGTGGCGCGGTTTTTAAAGTTAATGACCTATTAATGGAGCTATCAATAGAGTGAAAATGAAAGAGAAAAAAACATCTGTTTATGACATTACGATAGTAAGTACATGTTAACACGTGGCTTCGCCTGCTTTGGAAAGATAGAGTCATGAGAAATATGGGTTCCGTACCACCGTACCTACAATGTTTTAATAATTGCTCAGTAAAAATTAATTAATATTGGTGACTCTCTTTGAGTTGTTGATATTTATGGGCGGTGGTGATCATTTTCCATCAGATGACCCGGGTAAATATTCAGCGTTTTTACGGCGGTTTTTTTTTGTCATTACCATTTGAGCAGAAATTATTAAAAAGGACGATGGTTAGGGTTAACTTTTATGAAAACTTAAGACAGTACCGATGCTGAATCTAGTTTGATGAAATTTCGCTCGATTCGTCCTTCGGTTGTGGTAATAATCGTCGAATGGTAATGACGTTTAACCGCGCGGTCAAAACGCTCGAATATTTACCCACCCGCTTGCTCGTTTGCCTCCCTCTCACAACAAAAAAAAATAAACATCGCGCTAAAAACGCTGAAACACGTTATTTGTATGACGACCCTCTTTAATTTTTAACTTTATTTCGTTTTTAGAGGTTTATACGCAAACGAGCAAACGGATCGCCTGATGGTAAGAATTTGTACGGAACCCTCGGTACGCGAATCCGACTCGCACTTGGCCGGTTTTAAGTATTTGTTGGTATATAACGGCCACACAGCGGTGCTGGTTGCTGGGCAACCCGTAATCATGGCCGCGCGCATACAGCGACTCTATGCTGTTTGGATGTTTTTCGAAAAGTTAGGTACATTTCGGCGATTTTTTTACTTAACTGTTTTTAAATCATTTTACGGACGTACGGGATCCTTCATGCACGACACCTACTCGCACTTGGCCGATTTTTTTATATGTAAATAAATATGAGTAACAGAAACAAATTTGCATTTATAATATTAATAGGAGATACTGAACAGCTGTATACCTACATGTCTATATGTATACAGAAGGTATAGACGCAATATATATCAAATTATGAGATCAGAGGTCAGCCCAAGGTTGATACATGTACCTACATATGTATAAGAGTTATGTACAATTTAAGTACTGTTCGTTCATCGATGTGTTTGTCAGAATTGGGGTTCATCACAGCATGTATACGTCCCACTGCAGGGCAGGCCTCCTCTCAGATTGAGATTGCTTGGGCCGTAGTTCCCACGCGGGCCCAGTGCGGATTGGGAACATCACACACACCATTGAATTTCTTCTCATTCTCACGTGTGTGCAGGTTTCATCACGATGTTTTCCTTCACCGTAAAGCTCATGGTAAATTACAAATGTAATTTCGCACATAAATTCCGAAAAACTGAAGGTATAAGCCCGGACTCGAACCCACTACCCTCTGCTTGAGAGACCATAGGTCAAACCAGTAGGCCATTGGGGTTGTCTATTTATTTGTAATGTATAGTAAATCGAAAACCATTTCGAGATAAATGCTTTTCAAATCGTGTTCTGTAATTATTTCATTTTAATATAATGTAATCCCGACCAGTTGCGGTGTAGGGGTAAAATGCAGCACGGTATGCCGAGGACCCGGGTTCGATTCCCGGAGCTGGTCTTTTTCCGTGTTTTTCTGTGCATCCATGTTTCAGTTCGTATTTAGTATGAAATAATGTAAATGTATGTTTCAATTGGTAGAACACCCAGGTTGGGGCGCATACCCAGGAGACGTGGGTTCGAATCCCACCGGCGCTCCCGAAAAACTTTTTCGCTTTTAAATAATCTTAGATTCGGTAAGCAGCCGTACTGCTAATAAAATAAATAATGTTTGAATGTAATGCATTTATTACATATCAAATAAGCAATGACCTTCATTTGACATTGACGTAGCTGTCGTAGGGTCCAAGTTGTACTTTAATCGGTGTGGAATAGCATTACCTACATATTTAGAATTCTTTTTGCTCTCAAAAAATAAGACCCAAATTTGTTTTCGCGCACAGGTTTTTTGTTTTCTATAATAGATTAAGTTCAGTTTCGCATATTTATCCCCTAAATATTAATAAATGCAAAAAAAATCTCCTAGAGACACTGCAAAATATGTCGTACGAAGATACAGAAAAATTATTATTAGTTGTAAAGTAGGTAGATTGTGTTTGCTACCTTTATTTTTGTAAGATTTTAATTTTTAGGTTACTATTTTGGTTATTTATATTTGTATTGTATTTTGAGAGAAGTTTTTGATTGTGTTTTTCACTGTTTGATTGTTTATTTATTTAAAACTTATATTTTAGCTCTTACAGCCCGAAACTCAGGATTTCCTAGTTCGGGCCCATGTGTTGCTTACTTAGGTTTAGTATAAGGAAACTTTGTACCTATTAAGTTATTCTGTAAAAATCAAATTTTCAATAAATTTATCTTTATCTTATCTTTTTATCTTTTATCTTATCTATCTTCACAATTGACGCGTGGATTAAACTACGGAGTTTGATTTGGACCCGCTGTCTGACATCTAGCACTTTGACAGCGCCAGTATAGCAAAACTAGTTACTGCTTATTATTAAAAAAAAACACGACATTGTGAATATTCTCCAATTCAATCTTCCTTGGTAAAACATTGCAGCACAATCACCATCATCAACATCTCATTCGAAAGAAGTCTACTGCTGAATATAGGCCTCCCCCAAGGCTCGCCAAACAAAGGCCCTGCGCCATCCGCATCCAACGATCCCGCAACCTTAACCAGGTCGTCGCACCATATTGTTGGAGGCCTACCTACACTGCGTCTTTCGGTCCGTGGACGCCACTCGAGAACATTTCAGCCCCATCGGCCGTCAGTTCTACGAGCGAGCCCTGCCCACTGCCACTTGAGAGGGTACGATGGCTGAGAGACTTTTGAGAAATAGGTATTTTAATGAAATGTCGCTGTGTCTCGCCCGAACCCTTCCGTGTCAGTACAGCGAGAGCGGGCCAACTGCAGCTCAGACCGTTAATAGGCGCGTAAAATTGATCAAAACAGCATTTCGTAATCCCCTGTTTTCTTCTCGAAAACTGGACCAATGAAATTATTTTTTTCAAATATAATTAGAGGATAGATTTAGCTATGCCCCTATGTTTTCCTTTTTTTGTTTATATGAGGGATTCTTTTCTGATGAGTGTCTGAAAACGACGTTGAAATTGGGCAATTTTTTCAGTTTTTGAAAGCACATATTTCTTATGTTAATTGAAATATGGAAAAAAACGAAACCTAGGGGCATAGCTGTGGTAGATACAGATTACACAGTAAAAAAAATTATCCAAGGAGGAAACAGGGGATTACGTTTGTATGGAGAAATGGTGCGCATCGTATCCTCTTAAGTCTGGCGATTCTTCGAGCTATGTCGGTGACTTTGGTTCTTGCGCGGATTTCATCATTTCTCATGCGATCCCGCAGAGAAACCCCAAACATAGCCCTCTCCATCGCCCTCTGAGTGACTTTGAGCTTTCTTATGAGGCCCATCGTTAGCAGCCACGTCTCAGTGCCATAAGTCATCACTGGCATCACACACTGGTCAAACTGGTGGATCAATCGATTATTGAAAAATCGAAGTCTAGATTGTATTACCGCCTAGTTTTTTCCTTGTCCGCGTTGGCAGTGCTTGATAACGCGGGCTGATAAGAGAAGCCTAGTTCTGCCTTATCAATAGTGTTCGACAAATCCAGTACCCATACTGATGTAGAAAAACTAATAATCATCGTTAAATTTTAGATTTTTTTAAGGGCCTACCGTGTTTTTGGCGCATTATTGCATCCATTTAATCTGTATCATTACTAGTAAAGCTATAGTCTTGAAATTCATGTGTAAGATATTTGAGGATTCACTCTAATGACAAGTGTTTATCAAAACACGATTACTCATAGTTCGCTCGATAGAAAAAAAATCCACAGTCATCTCTAAAAAAAAAAAATTCGTAGTACGACGCTAATACTGCACGGCAGGTCATGACTTTTTGAATGTTAATAAAACAAGATGTTTTCTAGAGCGTAGTTTTGCTACATTTTTAAAGCATGTATTTGTTTTAGTAATAAGATGAAAATACCCAAAATCACGCGCAGTCCAACCATCTTGAGCGATCGTGCCTCCCCCACACCCGAAATCGCCCACCCAAAATCTATTAGCGCGAAAAGCTCGGTAGGCCCTTAAGTCTAAGTCTTACCGCGAAACGTTCTGCTGGACACATGCCTCCTCCTCCAAGAATGAAAAGGATTGGGATGTATTTTACTGTAAGTATGTAGTTCCCATTCAGGCTAAACCCTCATTGATGGAGTTCAAAAACTTGGTCATTTTAATGCCGGTAGCTAAAACTTGTATGCAAGTTTGTTAGACGACCATTACCTCTACCATGAGTTACACTAGTTTACAGTGACCGTACTCGCTAGCGACGGCGTAAATGATTTGTATGGAGAATCGTGTACAGCGCCTCTAGCGGTCACTTACGGAAGTACAATTCTCCATACAAATCATTTACGCCGTCGCTAGCGAGTACGGTCACTGCGAACTAATGTAACTCATGGTAGAGGTACAGATAGCTTGGTTGTTAGAGAGCCTGACTACGAAGCTTGAGGTCCCGGGTTCGATTCCCGGTCGGGGCAGATATTTGTGGGAAAAATACGAATGTTTCTGCTCGAGTCTTGGAGGTTTAATTTGTAAGTATTTAAGTATTTATCTATGTTAGTATGTTTATCCGTTACCCATAGTACAAGCTTTGCTCAGTTTGGGACTAGGTCAATCGATGTGAATTGTCCTGTGATTTATTTACTATTATTAAGTTTTTATTTGTATAGGCAATTTTCGTGCCATTCTATCGTTTTGAATGAAGTAGCAGTTAACGTGCTCAAACTCTTTAATCTAAATCCAAAATAAAAGAGAAATCTCGTTTTTAGCAAATCGGCCATTCACATTGAAAATGTGAACAAAAAATACCATTTAATTTGAAAAATAAATAAAAAACAGGCGGAGCCATAAAAAAACACTAGTGCATTCTAGAAGCAAGAATCTACTTGAAATTGTGCTGCCACCCGTGCCGTTGCAACTCGTTTTAATATTTAATGCAGAGCTCATCTCACACATAATATAATATTCATACTTTTATACCATCTTTTATTGCATCCGTAGGATATTTAAATATTATTAAAAGTTATAAAATGCTCCAATTATTATGCTAGATTTTTATCCCAATGGTTGTCTGAAAGAGATCGCTCTTAAATGCGATAAGACGCTTAATTTTTTTGTTAGCTTTGTAGATTTCTTTTTTTTAATCTAATATTTCAACAAGGCCTCATCATCATCATCATCCCAGCCCATATACGTCCCAGTGCATGGCACAGGCCTCCTCTCAGAATGAGAGGGCTTGGGCCGTAGTTCCCACGCGGGCCCAGTGCGGAATTACAATAAATAAAATAAATAAATAAATATCACGGGACAATCTTACACAAATCGACCTAGTCCCAAACTAAGCAAAGCTTGTACTATGGGTACTAGACGACGATAAACATACTTATATAGATAAATAAATACTTAAATACATAGAAAACATCCATAACTCAGGAACATATATTCGTGCTCATCACACTAATAAATGCCCTTACCGGGATTCGAACCCAGGACCTCTTGCTTCGAAGGCAGGGCCACTACCAACTAGGCTAAAGAGGACGTTAATACTTCATAAACACCATTGAATTCCGTAGAAATCCAAAACCAAAATAAAATGAAAATAATATCAATATGAAATTACGAGTTGCAATCGCATTACACTCAACTCACAACTTTTAATATACGCACACAGACCCATCTGATTTTATGGTCACACATCATAGATCTGCGGGCACATTGAAAATTCAACCTTATACCAAAGATACAAGACTCAAAATAAAATAACAAAAAACGTACATTAAGCCGTTTTAAATTGGAAACGCATGGCGATATTTATACAAGATACACACAGGAGTGCGAGGTGAATTCATTATTCGTATATTTATTTAAATTTGAACCTTATTTTTATGCGCATTAAGTCGAAATCGTTCAAATTTTATTCGTTACATATTCAATGCAACATGATTTGTATTGCTATAGAAATAAGGATTAAATTGTAAAGGTGTATTTTAATGTGTGATATACTGTGGTTACGTTGACTTTGGCACAAATAGTTTTTTTTAAGAACAATATTTCGATGATTCGGAAAAAAAGCCGCTTGAAATGAAATGAAATGAAAAAATGTTTATTTGCGGAATATGGGTAACATAAGATTTTACAATTGTCATTTCTATTCTACCATACTCTGCTCTAATGAGCATGCAAAATATTATATTCCTGTATTTGCTGAAAACATAAAGCAGCTTATTGTCTAAATGGTGTATATTTCAAACTAAATACAAACTGAAATATAGATGCACAGAAAAAACCCCAGAAAAAGACCAATGCTGGGAATCGAACCCAGGTCCTCAGCGTTCCGTGCTGCGTGCTTACCCCTACACCATCACTGGTCTAGAGGTTAGCGATGAATTTTTCCCATACATCGTCCCATAAATTCGTCGCTAACCTCTAGACCAGTGATGGTGTAGGGGTAAGCACGCAGCACGGAACGCTGAGGACCTGGGTTCGATTCCCAGCATTGGTCTTTTTCTGGGGTTTTTTCTGTGCATCTATATTTCAGTTTGTATTTAGTTTGAAATATATGGTTTCACGGGATGACCGTAAAAGTAATAAAAAATGAAGTTGAAAAATAAATACAAAAAGAAGATACTTCATACCTAACTTGTTTAAATGGTGTATGTTTGTTACTCTTCCCAGCTAAACCGCTGATATGGATACAATTAAGTCGACCAAGTAGGTGCGTTACCATTTCTTGGATCGTAATAATGTTTCACCGATTTTGTATTCCTGTGGCCGCTATAACAACAAACATGTTGTTTCTGAGTGTTGGATGTTTTCTATGTATTTAAGTATTTATTTATCTGTATGTTTATCGTCGTCTAGTACCCATAGTACAAGCTTTGCTTAGTTTGGGACTAGGTCGATTTGTGTAAGATTGTCCCCTAATATTTATTTATATTTTATATGAATATCGTCATTTCGGGTATGTATTACAATACCGAAGTACGAAAGACCGAATGTATTAAAACATCGAATGGGTCAAAAGACCGACACGATTTTTTTCTGAAACCGTTAACTTTTTAAGATTGTTATAAAACAAACCTAACCTAACCTAATGGGTTCTGTATGATGCCGTTTTAATAAATTCTGAGAAGTTTACGGTTTCAGAAAAAAATCGTGTCGGTCTTTTGGCCCATTCGATATTTTAATACATTCGGTCTTTCGTACTTCGGTATTGTAATACATACCCGTCATTTCAGCCGAAAGACGTCCACTGCTGAACATAGGCCTCCCCCGAGGCTCGCCAAACAGATCGGTCCCGCGCCATCCGCATCCAACGCGTTCCCGCAACCTTTACCAGGTCGTCGCTCCATCTTGTTGGAGGTCTACCTACACTGCGTCTTCCGTTCCGTGGACGCCACTCGAGAATCTTTTTGCCCCATCGGCAATCAGTTCTACGAGCGATCCCATCCCATCAAATTCCATGAGCATTCAGTAAAATGCCGAAATTTCAACCGATCACGATGAGATTATTAGAAAAATCCCGTTTTTTTTTCAATTCCATGGGAATTTAATAAAATAGTATAATCGCTGCCAGACCCAATGGATCACGCAAGAAAAACCACGTGTAGAGGGCTTGTATTACTATCTAATATATAAAAATCTCGTGTCACGGTGTTTGTTACCGAACTCCTCCGAAACGGCTTGGCCGATTTTTATGAAACTTTTTTCTCTACACTCGGTAGGTCTGAGAATAGGTCGTAGGCTATTTTTTACCCCTCCCCCTCCCCATTCTTCGCGGACGGAGTCGCGGGCAACAGCTAGTATTATATAGCATAGTATGTTATAGCTTTATGCGGGCCAAGGACAAAGCCGCTAACGACACCATTAAACAAAATAAGTAAATGAATAACTCAAGAAAAACCACAAATATGTGATACAAGTTTTTTTACTACCTTAAGGTTCCGTAGCCAAATGGCAAAAAACGGAACCCTTATGGATTCGTCATGTCTGTCTGTCTGTCCGTCCGTATGTCTCAGCCACTTTTTTCCGAAACTATAAGAACTATGCTGTTGCAACTTGGTAAGTAGTTGTATTCATTCTTAAGATTTTTACACAAAAATAGAAAAAAAAAAACAATAAATTTTGGGGGTTCCCCATACTTAGAACTGAAACCCAAAAATATTTTTTTTCATCAAACCCATACGTGTGGGTTATCTATGGATAGGTCTTCAAAAATGACATTGAGGTTTCTAATCTAATACAAAGGGACTGCAACGTAACTGCCATCATCATCATCATTATCCCAGCCCATATACGTCCCACTGCAGGGCACAGGCCTCCTCTCAGAATGAGAACCGCCGACCAGTGGCGTAGCGTGCCTCAGGGCCCTGTATCAAAATTAGTTAAATAAATATTGGGGGACAAACTTACACAAATCAACCTAGTCCCAAACAAAGCAAAGCTTGTACTATGGGTACTAGACGACGATAAACATACTTATATATAGATAAACAAATACTTAAATACATAGAAAACAACCATAACTCAGGAACAAATATTCGTGCTCATCACACAAATAAATGCCCTCACCGGGATTCGAACCCCGGACCTCTTGCTTCGTAGGCAGGGTCACTACCAACTAGGCTAAAGAGGTCGATAGTTGGGGGGGCTTTCCCGGGAAGCACGAGAAGTGACATTGTGGATAACATTTTACTAATTTTTGCTTGCACACGTTAGGGGCCTCTGTAGCCAGGGGCCCCGTACCATTGATACGGCTGATACGGCGGTAGCTACGCCCCTTCTGCCGATTTCATTAAGAGGCTGACAACACCTAATTTTGTTGAAATTGATGTCATTTAAACAGTTTTTTAAGAAAAACTGCTTGTTCTAGCACATCAAAAAAATTATATGTTAATATTCATCATATTTCAAAGATCGTGGACGGACTCGATACATAATTGGACGAAATCGGCTCGATAGAAAATAATTGCAAAGATAGGTCTTAAAATCATCATTAAAAGGTTCTATGTCTTTATTTTTTTGGCGTATGCGTCTGCAATTAAAAACATGAAGTCAACATATTCATACCTAAACCGCTAACGAGTCATATTTCACAAATAATCCACAGTTTTTTTTAAATTAAATATTTGCCCGATAATTTTCAATATACCCGGCTGCCCAGTAATAGCGGCATCTCGTTTACTCCGATACAAATAGACAGTGTGCGCCGACGTTGGTGTTGACAGCGTCTTAACCCTGGTTGAGTTCAAAACGCGTCAGTGTAGTTTGGTGGTGGTGATAGTTGGGTTTATGGGATTTGGGGGGTGAGGGCGGTTCGTAAGACGGCACAACGTTAATGTTCAAGTTTTCACTTCTGCCGGCACTCCCGGAGTGCAATCCGTTGTTTTTTATTTTAATTTAAATATTTATTTTTAAAGTGAATATTAGAGTAAATCACGTTTGTTGTATAGGAATCCCCTTAAAATTTTATTTTACTCTGGTTTTTAGTATTTGTTGTTATAGCGGCAACCGAAATACATCATCTGTGAAAATTTCAACTGTCTACCTATCACGGTTCACGAGATACAGCCTGGTGACAGACCGACAGACAGACAGACGGACAGTGGAGTCTTAGTGGGTCCCGTTCTTACCCTTTGGGTACGGAACCCTAGAAAATTGTAAAACCGCATCAAAGCCTATGATTTTTTGTTTGTTTCAGTCAACCTCTAGTGTTGTGGGGACGTCACCCGCCGTAGAAAGTATCCGGCGACCCGTGACGGCGACCGGTTTCACTTCGACGGCTGTCGCTTAATCCCGAGCCTGTTAAACGGTTGTTACGACATTACCATCATCATCATCATCGCAGCCTATTTTTAACCCTCGACACAAAAAGAGGGGTGTTATAAGTTTGACCGCTGTGTGTGTGTCTGTCTGTGGCAACACAGCTCTTTAACGGGTGCACCGATTTGAATGCGGTTTTTTTAATAGAAAGCAGGTTTCTTGGCGATGGTTCTTAGATATGTTTCATCAAAGTAGGTTCAGCCGTTTCAAAGTTATCAGCTTTTTTGTTAGCTGCGGAAGGGATCTTAGACGCATAACGGGCATTGACTTAATGTCAAACATACGAGTGACAAAATTGCGTTGGGGGTTTTTAAAATTTTCAATTTATTGTTATTTCTAATAAATCCTAGGACGATTGACATGATAAACGAGCAATTCTTGTATGTATAGCTGATATGTATAATCAGAATCTCTGAAACGGCTCCAAACTATTTCGATGAAATTTGGTATGTGGGGGTTTTCGGGGATGAAAAATTGATCTAGCTTGGTCTTATCTCTGGGAAAACGCTTGGTACCGAGTTTCAGCCCGAGCTCGCCCAGGTACTGATAATAAATCTCCAAAATGCGTGTACGGAACCCTCGGAGCGCGAGCCGCCCGTTTTTTCTAAAGCAATACGTAATGAAGCTAGTGGACGCTCGACCTTACAAAAACAACGGATGTGACTCCTTCCAATCGATTGTTGCTGCAGCGTTCGCAAAACAAGTCTACATTATTTATTTTTCATACTAAATACAAACTGAAATATAGATGCACAGAAAAAAACCCAGAAAAAAGACCAATGCTGGGATTCGAACCCAGGTCCTCAGCATTCCGTGCTGCGTGCTAAACCCCCACACCACCACTGGTCTAGAGATTAGACACGAATCTTTCCTATACATCATACATTTCAGTCTGCTAAATCATCACCTTATGCAGTGACAAGCACACATCTATGTTACTCCCTCTATCGAGAGATTTCAACACTCCTTCGGAACTAACCGCTCACCTGGACAAGAGATGGCGCTACTGTGCAAAAAAGACCACGGAATGCTGAGCATCTATATTTCAGTTTGTATTTAGTTTGAAATATTTATTTGTTAATTTATTTTTTTAATGAATTTAAATGTCAAGGTTTGAATAAAAATATACCTTTAGGTACGTTTTTAGTATGTAAAAATAAATCCAAAATTCCGTAATATTTTTTAATTATGTACAGCCTTTTTTCAGTCTTTCAAATCTCGTGTCACGGTGTTTCCGACTATTATCGAACTCCTCCGAAACGGCTTGACCGATTTTTATGAAACTTTTTTTCCGTATTCGGTAGGTCTGAGAATAAGTAGGTTATAGGCTATTTATTATACCCCTATTTTTCGCAGAGACGGAGTCGCGGGCAACAGCTAGTAATAAATAATAGCCTTTACAACTATCATAGAACCTCAGGGTGATAAAGGAATTACTTGCTCGTCTAACTATACATAGGCCGACATCAAAACAATATGGAACATGATTTTATATAAATCCCGCGACCGCTTCAGCCTAGTTGGTAGTGACCCTGCCTACGAAGCAAGAGGTCCTGGGTTCAAGTCCCGGTATGGGCATTTATTTGTGTGATGAGCACGAATATTTGTCCCTGAGTTATGGATGTTTTCTATGTATTTAAGTATTTGTTTATCTATATACAGGGTTATTTTTAATTCACTGACATCCTCTTAACCCTGCATTCCTATCACTCAAACAAATGTTTTTTGTTTTACGACTTTTTAAAATGAAGCACTTTTTTCCCATACAAATACACAGAGTATCGTAAAAATAAGAGGAAATCTCAAATTTTCAAAACGTTACTACACCAAAAATATTAAGTTATGACAAAAGTCGTAAAACAAAAAACATTTGTTTAAGTGGTAGGAGTTTAGGGTTAAAAGGATGCTAGTGAATTACAAATAACCCTGTATAAGTATGTTTATCGTCGTCTAGTACCCATAGTACAAGCTTTGCTTAGTTTGGGACTAGGTCGATTTGTGTAAGATTGTCCCCTAATATTTATTTATTATTTTTTTTTTTAAATCTTAACTACTAATATTTATACAGAAATTAGCTAAGTACTGGTTGAGATTACATCTGCTAAGAATAAGTTTATTGCTATCCCGTGGAAAACATGCGATTTTGCAGGATAAAAGTATTAAAAGTTAAATTTTAATAATAATTACTATTGTGCTTCTAACGGTACGTATTCAAAATGGCGGACAGAGGACGCGCGCACGGCCGCTTCGAAGGATTTCTTCGCCTCGCAATTACAACCGTCTAATGCCGTGATTATGCTTAATTTGCTAATGTGCCATATATGGAACATGATTTTATACAAATCTTAACTACTGATACAGAAATTCGCTACTGGCTAAGATTTCGTCTGCCAACAATTTTTTTAACGCTATCCCGCATACTATGCTATTTTCCGGGATAAAACTATTCTATGTTATTCCTAAGGTCTCAAACTATCCCCGTACCAAATTTCATGCGAATCCGTTCACCCGTTATTTTGCAACTAAGCTGGAGCAAAAAAACCTGAAACCTATCCTTATCCTTTCATTACACGAGTCAGAATTTCATAGGTATAATCTAAATTGGAAACAAAACAATATTTAAAGACAATGTATTTTTTAAATAATATCCATTATTTATGCCGTCAACTGTTCATACAAACTTTCCGCGACGCGGTACGCTCCGATATAGATGATCAAGTTTTAAAAAAAGATATATACGACGTCTGTTTGAACATATTTATTACACATAGGTACATGACTAGGTATAATATTTTTTTCTATTTGTTTTTAACGCTCAACAAATACATTAATTTCAACGAACATTTACATTTGTTGACTGTAGGTACCTACCTGTATTGTCAAATTTTTATTTTAATGTATATTTTGACATCATCATATTCATCATCATCATCCACGAGGGAGCGACGAGCTGGTTAAGGTTGCGGGATCGCGTTGGATGCGGACGGCACGGGACCGATCTGTTTGGCGAGACCTATGTTCGGCAGTGGACGTCTTTAAGCTGAAACGATGATGATGACGTTATTATGTCTTATCTTTATCTTTCTCATACTTACCGCAATCATCGGCCACTTAAAACGACAAGTGACGTGGAATCGCCTAAACGTCAAAATTACTTTATAAAAGTATTGCCAGCCGTAAAAATAATACCCCATTGTCTCCAATGAAGGGTATTCAGAATTCAAATGTGGCATCATTAAAACATAAACTGGCATCCCTGTACTTAAATAATTGCTAGCCGAAAGGGATGGAGAAGCTTGGTATTAATTATTAACAAGTTTTTATAAACAAGTTTTTTCCCGCGACTTCGTTCTAAAATGAAATGTGTAGTCAGTTCCCGATGATCTCCCGAAAATCCCTTTTATTGCACCTCTATGATGTTTAAGGAATGGTTACTAAGATTTTACTGTTATAATCACCTTGTATGCCAAATTTGAGTCTAGCTAATAATTAGAGTTACAGAGATAGGGGCATTTTGAAGCGAAAATATAAAGCCTCTTATTCCCTATCACATGGAAATTTCGACAAATCCCTTCTTAGTGGCCTATGTCATAAGCTGTGCCTTGATAGATCAGTCAGTCATTAGTTAGTCAGTAAGGGTGGACTTTTCTATGTACAGAAAAAATGCTATCCATCGTACAAATGGTGACCTTCTCAAGGCGGCTGGCAAGAGCTGGATGAGAGTGGCCGAGGATCATGCTCAGTGGCGTGCCATGGAAGAGGTCTATGTCCAGCAGTGAACGAACATAGGCTGTTGATGATGATGATTCTACGAATATTATAAATAAAAAAAGTTGTGAACATGTTTAGATGTTTATTAGTAAAGATAAAGAA
The DNA here is from genome assembly GCA_947563465.1 of Archips xylosteana. Taxonomy (NCBI): domain Eukaryota; kingdom Metazoa; phylum Arthropoda; class Insecta; order Lepidoptera; family Tortricidae; genus Archips; species Archips xylosteana. The sequence continues at coordinate 2,116,487 of OX387370.1, forward strand.
GCTGTGGCAACTATAGCCTCTCAAACAGAGGATCGTGGGTTCGAGGCCGCTCAGAGTTTTTTTTCGAAACGTACGAAATTACATTTGAAAATGTACCACGAACTTAACGTTGAAGGAAAACATCGTGAGGTTTCTACTAATAGGAATTCAATGGTGTGTGTGTGTGAAGTTCCCAATCCGCACTGGGGCCGCGTGGGGACTACAGCCCAAGCATTCTCATTGTGAGCCGAAACCTGCGTTCAACAGTGGGACGTACACAGTCCGAGATAATAAGACGCGTATAAGATTGCCATCGTCATAGTAACGTTTTCGTCGATATTTAAATATGGCATCATTAAAATACAGAGCGCTGGCAACCCTACGCCGGTCTGGTAAATAATTGCTAAAACCGAAATGCGTGGAGACGGCGTTAAAAAAAAGTTTTAAATAATATCATAAAGGAGTAGGTACACTTTAGAGTTGGTACTTTAATTAATCCTACTTCTAGTAGGTAGTAATAAAAACCGGCCAAGTGCGATTTGGACTCGTACCAATAAAAACGTTTCTATAAAAACGGCAAAAAAATCCCGTTTGTTGTATGGGAGCCCCCTTAAATATTTATTTTATTCTGTTTTTAGTATTTGTTGTTATAGCGGCAACAGAAATAAATACATCATCTGTGAAAATTTCAACTGTCTAACTATCACGGTTCATGAGACACAGCCTGGTGACAGACCGACAGACGGACGAACAGCGGAGTCTTAGTTACAGTGACAAGTTAAAACATTTGTTTTGGTTTGTTAGTTTAACATTTGGTAGCATAGCATACGGTTGTGGTAACTCCGAAGATGAGCTCTGGTTGAGTTCGAAACGCGTCAGTGTAGCTTGGTGGTGGTGATAGTCGTGTTTATGTGATTTGTGTGTGTTCGTACAGTGTGGAGGTGGAGGAACTGCATGAACACACATTTCTTGCATAAACGTAACTATTGTAAGGTCGCGGGTGAGCAAAGTAATTGTTTTAGTTAATTAATATGGACCTCCGCAAAGTAACGCCTGATTCAATAAATTATTTACTTTATGTTCAAACATACATATGATACGAAGCGCTTCGCGTTATCTTTCCTAATACGAACTGCTAAGGAATGGGACTCGCTCCCGTCGTCTGTATTCCTAGATATAACCTAGGCCTCTTCAAGGCTAGAGTGAAGGCTGTTACTGAACCCGTGAGGTACACCTTTGGCCTCATCTGCACTTTTCATCAGGCGAGATAGTGGTCAATCAGGGGTCAGTTTTATTTATAAATAAGTTTAAATTCAATACTAAATGAAAAAAACCGCCTGTATGATTCCCGTTCCCATGGGAATTCCGGGAAAATACATACGCTATGTCACTCTCGGAACTGTGACGAATCTAAGGACACCTCACACTTCAAAATCCAATGAGCTGTTTAGGTTGCAGGGCGTGCCAAAGAATGATACATACCTACATACCTACATACGCTCGAAAAATCATAACCCTCCTTCGACAGTCGGGTAAAAAAAGTTCATGCTTTTGATTTTTCGTACCTACTATCACACGAAAGATGCAGGTTATGCCTAAATAAAGGACGAATACCAATTTTGGCCAAATGTATGCGAAAACGGGAATTCCACACAAGTGGTATCCGGTGAAGTTCGAGAGCTTATCGCTGACATTAAGAAACGTTCGTCGCAGGCGCAGAACAACATTATTATAGCTTTGCGGTACAGTCGCTGACGAAAATGTAAATAAGTTTTAAGTAAATATTTTATTCACATGAAAAATATTGTAAAATACAATTAAAAGAGTAATCTAATCGTCATAATCATTTTAGCTGAAAGACGTCCACTGCTGAACGCATTATCTATAAAAACAGCAACAAAATCATGTCTGTTGTATGGGAGCCCCCTTAAATATTCATTTTATTCTGTTTTTTGCACCAGAAATACATCATCTGTGAAAATTTCGACTGTCTAAGTATCACGGTTCATGAGATACAGTCTGGTGACAGACGGGCAGACAAACAGACATACAGCGGAGTGTTAGTAAGGGTCCCGTTTTACCCTTTGGGTACGGAACCATAAAAACACAACGACGTATTAAAAACCTACATTTTTTAAATCTTTTTTTTTGTTAATGGCACACTGTTGCGCGATTTTTAAATTCTAAAGTTGGCGTAGCGAGCACGTCATGCAAATCGGATCCTATAAGTTATTTGGAACGCACGATTGCCGTAGGTAATCAATAAAACGGTTAGCGCTTGCGCGCGCGCCGGTCCGCGATAACGCTTATCAGTTATTTACAGAGACTGAACCCGAGATAAGATAGTCGAATAACTGAAACTATTGCCCCGAACACATGGACATGTATGTTTGAGGACATTTCTTTATTATTATTTGAACTCAAGGAGTTTTAATCTCGTCATAAAGTAGTTTTTGACGTGACAAAAACACCGAACGAACGAACAAATCGATGAACGCCGGCTGCACGCACGAAAAAAGATGACGCAATGTCCCGTACATGTCCTGTACAACAGAGAGCAGTGAACGCCAGGATGTACAAGAGAGCAGCGCGCGCCAGGATGTACAAGATGGGTGACCGCCTGGTTGCATTTTTGTTTTTTGAATGTTTTGTTATGACGTTGTCACGTTAAACTATCGTCCGTAAACCGACTTTACAGACAACCGGTTTTTTTTTTGTTACGGATCCGCACAGTCAAAAATCATGTAACCATTTTGCAAGTTATGCTATTTGTGTAGCGTTTGTGTTAGTGTCGTGTCGAACTGTCATTTGTGTGAATGTCTTCTTGGTTGCTGTGTACTGGAAGAGAAATAAAAAAAAAAAAAAAAAATTAAACTGTTTAATTCAATAAAATAAACAAATACATCACAAAAACCAATAGCTACAAAAATCTTTATATTTGGATTTAGGTATCGGCATACTATAGAACAAATAAATGCATACACTTATTACTAAGAAAATTGCGATTTGTTTATATGTCACAAATCGCCAGATCCCTCCGCCCCTTCCCTAAACGTATGACGTAATTTATACATAGCCCCTAAACAAGCTGATATTTTCTCAATGACACATTTCATATACATATTTACGAAAACACATAAACATAAAAAAATAATAAGATGTCATATTTTCTCGACTCAATGTCATGCACAAAAGTCATTTCGCAATAAATTTCAACCCCATTAAAAAAAAAAACAAAAATAAATATAATATCGGCTCCATAGTTCGCTATGTGCTCAAGTCGTCACATGGCACGTCGCAGCAAATGTATTGTGTGTAGCGCCGCCACCACTTGATACTTGCTTTATTATTATTATTACTTTTAATTTTTAAACACAAGTAAAATGCAAACATAAAATTTATTGAGCAGTCTAGTTGTTGCCTGCGACTTCGTCTGGAAAGAATTCGTTTATCGCTATCCTGCAGGAACTATATTTTTTTCGGGATAAAAGTATCCTATATGTTAATCATCTGTTTGTGCCAAATTTCATCAGAATCCTACAAACCGTTTTAGCGTGAAAGAGTAACATCCGAACAAAAATAAAAATTCTTGGTTTTACAAATTTTTTATATTATTATCAAGTACGTAATAAAAAAATAAAACATGTATAGTAATAACTTGTTAAAAATGATTTTTTAAGCCTTGTGTGCAATGACGCAGCTATTTTATACAACGAACAAAATCCGGTAATAACAAGATAAGTCTATCTGATAGATAGATAGACTCTATCATATGATAAAATTAAAAAATTAGACAAAGTATAAAGAATGTAAAGAAAGTCTTTGAAATATAAAGACAAAACAATACTTATAAAAATGTATTAACCTTCATATGAAAATTTCAAGTACAAATATAGAAACATTATTTACCATTTATATTCGTACTTAAATTATTTCAAAACGATCGCATAAAATACAAACGCAAATAAATTTGAATAAAGAAAAATAAAAACTAAACAAAAACACAACGATCAAATCCTCTCGGTCGGTATAGAGAGCCATAAAGTACTACAAGGTTACCGTAGCGCTGCGCCGTTGCAAACGCACGGTTATGCCCTCGCAATAAGAGTCAGGTCGGCGGCACCGGCACATTTGCACGCCTAGGCAGCATTGGCGTGTGGTGCAAGTGATTTGAACAATAAATTATGCGCATTTTAAATTTGTTTAAAATTAAATTACTTTTGTTGTTCGGAGAAAATTTTGGGTTTTTTCGCTGGAGTATTATTTATTAGGTTAATTAGGGTGATTATATCTTGTTTTAGTCACGTTATCAGATTTTAGTAAAGGCAAGTTAGTTGGAAATGCTTTTAATGTGATTTAACTTATTACTTTATTACTATTCATCATACTATCTTTCCTTTCCAAGTAATTCTTGCTTCAAAAGTACTTCTACATATTTGCCACTTGTAGTATTTGAACCAGAGAACTTTAACAAGCATGATTATCTCGAAAAAAAAAACGTAAATTCTACACTTACAGTAAACTACTCGGTGAAGTGAGCACTAAGAGAGCGAAGCGATTAAATATCCTTCTCTTTTTCACTACAAGAAATTTCGTTCAAATGCTTTGTTTGGTTTTATTTTCAGTGTTAGTACAATACAATCGTCAATATCAATTAAAATATTGACTGTCTAAATTAATTTCACATATTATTACTTACCTGTACATTTTAATTTTCCAGCAAAATAATACTTCTATTTCATATTTTTGTGTAATGTCATGTAGGTACTTATTTTAATCCAAAGTTATTAGGTCGTGGAACATGCAGTCAACTACAAAGAGATCGATACGGCCATAGTTACATAAACATGTATACACGACTTTATTGAACAGACATTAAGGTCGTACACATTTTTGTTACCTTGGCCGTATCAATCACTTTGAAGACGAGTGTACACAATTATGAGTGATTCGAGTACATAAACATTATTAGATTATTACACTCTACCGCTTTAAAAATTGACACCATAACAAACACTTAGAATAACCACGATCTAAAACCTCCTCCTCCTCCTGAACCAATACCACATAGTATATTTTGTATCAGGTTTAAAATTAATTTCGCCTTGTGTAGATGGTGTTGGCTGGCACTGGCAGGATTGACAGTGGCATTACTACGCACTGGGCCAAAATGCATTTAAATAATGTCTATACTAACATCTTTGATCAATTATAACTGTAGATCCACAGACGCGCGCCCGAAAATGTCCGAACCAAATGAGCGCCACTTTGATAAAAGTGGCCTACTTTTTTCTCAGTACGTTGCGTGAAATTGGCAAAGTAAGTTTTTTGAAGAGGTGCTAATTAAATTTTTTTTCGACAGTCGGCGTTCTGGAGATCGAGAAACTGCAGCTGTTTTATTTTTATCTCCTATTGTTTACTGGAAATATTTTTTTATGTGTTCGAGATGACATTTGTGAGATTTTACGGCTGACAAGCCGTTTGTGCTCAGTACTAAGAAGAAATAGAAAAAAAAACGAAGTCAACTGTCACTTCTGTCAATGTCAAATCGTTTGCGTTTCGTTTGCTTTGCGTTTTGGTGTGCTCAGTATGATTTTTCGACTATTTTTATCGACCTCCGCATAAAATCCGGACTTTCAATTTTATCGCATTTCTCCACGACCTATGCACATTAACTGGATCACGATTGAATACTTTCGATCACTATTTTGGAACTGCTTCTTGGACAACGCAAAGCAAACGAAACGCAAACGGTTAGATTTCATTTGAGATTGACAGAAGCGACAGTTGACTTCGTTTTTTTTTTTTCTATTTCTTCTTAGTACTGAGCACGAACCGCTTGTCAGCCGTAAAATCTCACAAATGTCATCTCGAACACTTAAAAAAATATTTCCAATAAATAAAAGGAGATAAAAATAAAACACCTGCAGTTTCTTCGTGTTGAAGTCGACCACAGTCGAAAAAAAATATAATTAGCACCTCTTCAAAAAACTTTACTTAGCCAATTGTCAAGTGTAGCTGTCAAGTGTCAACCGAAATTCGAATGTAATGAAGTAAAGACTAGGTTCAAATTTCTGTGTAGGTGATGATTTTATTTGTTACGCAAACAAATAAAATAGTTCGGACATTCTTTGAAGGGGATTTTGTTCGGCAATGTGTATCTTCAGTTATAATTGATCAAAGACTAACATAGTTATAAAATAAGGACTTCTCTGTTACTAACATAACATGGATCTACGATATCTGAAATCAATTTATTTTTATTTATTTTTTTATTAAAAAGCAAAAAACCCCGCTCACGCTCCCGCCTCAGCTTGCACCACAACCCGACCGTAATTTCATCCATGAAATAGTTGGCGTTACCAAATAGGGATTAGAGCGGGACGGGGCACTCCGCGCCGCGCGCGCGAAAGGGACGGCAACGACGCCACTCGATTTTTGAGGTTTCCGTGCATCGAGTATTTTTTTTAAAGTTTACTTGACGTTTTAGATAAAGACGTTTTTAGGAATGAATTGTGTTGTACTGCCATATACTTGGACCGCGTGATTTTGACACTTTCGAGTTTTTTTTTGAGTTAGTAATAAGTATGTGTAAATGTATGTATCAAGATTCAATTGACAGATATCAAGAGAAACAGATGGACACAGACGAACTTATCCCGGGGATATTTTCCAGTTAACCTTTTAACGTCTGACAAGACATCAGAAACAAGAGTAGATATGCAATGAAAAGTAAAAAAAAAAACGAAATCTTAAATTTACTCAGATAAAATGTTTGTAACATTAAAATTACAAGTACATAGTGAAAATAAACGGATCATTCTCGTCTTAAAACGAGTTTAACTCGACATGTTTTGGGCTAATTCGTAGCCCTTCTTAGAGTCGCACGTCACGTGATTAAAACACTAAAATAACTATATCCTGTCTATTTAACGTTCCCATCAAAAAAGTACATTATTATAATCAAGGAGCGGAATCTCTCATAGCAAAAATCAAACATCAAAGGGATTGAACATAAGTTTTATCGACTATTCCAGTTATCGATGTTATCGAATCGACTCTTCGCTTGTTATCGCATTTTAACATTATTTGTAACATTTGACCTCTGATAAGCGACTTGCATCTCCATATTAAAATAAATCGCGTCAACGTCACATTGACATTTATGTCGCTTGAGTTTTTCTAAGTCATTCCCGTGTTATTAAAATGGTTAATACTAAAAGAAAAACGGTTAACAAATGGATAAAAAACATCCCTTACTTACATCAACGGAGGTAGAACACTCTTTCTCAAGCTATAAATAGATCTACAATGATAAGAGGACCAATTTGAAGGGTGACAATATACGAGTAGAAAAAATTATGACAATTCTCTATTACTACAGAGAAGATGAAGAAATGCGATTAATACAGAAATAGATTTCTATTGTTATTTTGAATGAAGGTTATATTTTAGTTTCGTTGCATTTCCGTTTAAGGTTTTATATTTTAATTGTAATTAACTTAAAAAGTGCTATTTTAAAAGTACCTACTATTTGCTGAAATATTTATCGATAGTCGATAAAAATTATGTTCAATCCCTTTGATGTTTGATTTTTGCTATGAAATATTCCGCTCCTTGATTATAATATCATTGACAATAGTGAAATGCCAAACAATACGAACATTATCAATCGGAGGATCCCCGTATGCGTTATTTAACTCAAATCTCGGCTTTCATTTGCTCTTGTTTCGTCATAATTCACGTGCATCGATATTTAATTTTGTTGATGCCATTTTAAATTATTTTGATTTCTTTACTAACTTGACTTTTGTATTTGTCAATGTAACATGTAGTAATAGAGTAACCTGATGATGATGATGTGTTCCTATATCTCCCAGGTGGAGCTAAGGGCCGCTGATGTCCGTCTCCACGCCTCCCTATCTACGCCGCCTCCCTCACGTGATCCCACGTGGACCCCACACGCCTCGCCTCAGTGCCTCAGCTCAGCCTCCACGGATCGCCTCCAACTATGCGTGGGCCGCCCCGGCCTTCTTCTACCACCGGGCCGCCATTCAAAAGCAACTTGTGCGGCGTTGCCTTCCTGCCTTCTCATGGTGTGGCCAATTGTCTATTGGGACTTGGTGACACTTTTCCCAGAGGTCGACGTTGGATATTGTGTTAGGCCAATGGATAGAGTAACCTACTCACTCTTTATGAAAACAAAAGGTCGCATTTGCAATGCATGGTTTGGTTTATGATTTGTGGAGGTCCGAGAAAGAATAAGGCTCATCCCAATCACAGCCCAAACCTCTCTCAAACCAGTGATTTTTGGCGTTCCTGAATAGCAGTTCGTCCCTATCCCCTGTCCCTATAACCGTGTTGGGCCTGAATTTAGCCTCAGGTATACTCTTGCTTAAAACTTCCCAATTAAACAGATAACGATATGTTTATTCACATGAACCGATGACCTACGTGTATGATTCGCTTCGTACCTACTGATAAATGCAAGTCCAAGGTTACGCACTTTTATATAATAGAGCGGCAGAAGTCGACAGTTAGGGCCGGCGCTCACTGACGGCATGGCACGGCATGGCATTTTATTACTATCAAGTTATTTTGAATCTTATTTCAATGAGCTTAGAATTCATGTTACTTTATTTCAATACCACGATGCCGCGACGCGCCGAGAGATGACGCAACGCATAACCAATAAAGTAACATGAATTCTAAACTCATAGAAATAAGATTCAAAATAACTTGATAGTAATAAAATGCCACGCCGTGCCATGCCGTCAGTGGGCGCCGACTCTTATATGTTATTCGAATCCTCACTCGATTCCGCGATTCGAGTCCAGTGAAGACCTACTCGAGTCTATGTTTGGTATCTATTCGAATGTTGTAACTATTACTGATATCAAAAAACTTTATACTGATATCGAAAGTAATTTACCTAATGAGTAAAACGAATTCAATAATTTGTTAAAAATAAAACGATAATAAATATCCAAAATTTTGACTTTAAGCACTCTCATGCATCTAGAACGAGATTAGTAGAAAGATTTTAGTTTCCTCATTTTAATTAAAAGGTTATCTTTATTTTATAATCTTACTGATATTTAAGGAAACTGTTATTAACCTAGCAAAGTAATCTCTAAAATTTGGCAATAAGAACAAAAAGCTTAAAATCCTTGGTAAACGTCAATAATATTGTTTTTTAATTCAGTCACCACAATGAAAAATAGGCTGCTCTAAGCACCGAAAATATTTTTCCAAATGCCGCCTAACCAAGACTTTACAGGAGAGCGTTTAAATTAAATTCTTCGTTTGTATGTTTGTCCCCGCTCGGGTGCCAAGTAATCTCGTGTGATATTGATTATTTTCCTCCCTTGTTGAACAATCTCCATTTTTTTTTGCATCAGTGGGTACTGACCTGGCCGTGCTGGTTCCTGCCGTCAGGAGTGTTCTCCGGCAGGAAGTAGAGCCGGAGACTGACCAGGGTCTGGTCGGAGACGCGGTCCGTCCACAGCAGCTGCAGTTCCCCTGCACAGAGACACGCACTCCAGGAGACTGACGATGAGAGGATTTCCTCAAGCCAGGCCCATAGGGTTTTCCACCAGAGCAGTGCGAGGCAACTACCTTTAAGCGGTGTGCAAGGAAAAAATCCACTAATATGGATCAGCATCCCATGCCCCACTAGAGGGCAACGCCTCCTCTCAAAATGAGAGAGCTTCTTCACAGGTGAGTGCAGGTTTCCTCACGATGTTTTCCTTCACCGTATGCTCATGGTAAATTAGACGTGAGGTCATCTGAAATATGAGCTTTGCTACATGGCGGTGTATAAGCGCTATAAGCGCCATCTAGCGAAGCTCATATTTCAGAGGAACCCCTGTTAGTATGGGGGCGTCCATTAATTACGTGAGGCGTTTTTGAGGATTTCTTTGCCCCGACTCCCCGGTGAGATATCGTGAGATTCGCCTCGACCGCCTCACCCCTACGTGAGATTTTTCAAAAAACTATTCAAAAAATTACAATTCGTTCTATTACTTTTATCAATTTTTGTATTTTCTAAACTTTTAAATTTATTAGCCTAACATTCTCGCATTTTGCCACTATATTCTTTGCCAGAAAAAAAATACGTGATATTTGCTGAACCCCTCGCTCTCCCCTGAATACCTTATGTAATTAATGGACGCCTCCTATGGAGATTGTCAGTCTTTATAATTACTAATCTCTGACAATACGGCCCATCGCCTTATGCTACATGCTACGAAGTCATTTCCGAACTTTGTAACGCTACAAAGTTCGGAAATGACTTCGTAACATAAGACCATGCCCCGCTCACGCTAGTAGTATTTAATACGAGTGAGAGTGACGACACGATACCAAGTTCGTATTTCTGAGTAGCCTGACTCCACACATAACGCCTGCAGTTCAATGAAGGTTTGTGTCTCAGGCTAGATGGCGCTAGTATCGCGACCGTTCGACAACTTTGGTATTTGCATCACGTTATTCACGTTGCTTGATTGGTTTATATCTAAAGCAGCATTCACATTTAGACGTAGTTCTGCAAACCTGAACAAACCCACACACGAAAGTTTTGAGAAAAAAAACGATTTTGTTAGAAACATGGAATAGGAAAATGTACAAAGTGCACAGTATTTTGTATAGTATAACACTAAAAAGTAACTTTGTTAAAAGTTATTATGTACATTTTTCTACACATGTTTCTAACAAAATCGGTGGTTTCTATCAGTGTGTGGGTTGGTCCCGGTTTGCAGAAGTTAGGTTTGGGTCATGCATGGCACAGCACGTCAGATAAATCTGTATGCGTCTTAGACGAGCCAATCGCAAGACTGTAACATCAAATGGACCGTGATACTGATGCCATCTAGTGGTATTCCTGTCATAAAAACGTTCATTGAAATGGGGGAACCATTTGAGAAACCACGCCACTCGAGAATGCCATTTTAAAATTGTAAAATCTACAAAACAACAGCTCGCCTAGTCGATAGGACTAATTAAAGCTATAAGTTTATACTACTACAATACAATGCTATGACTCTAAATTGTATACCACAAAGTAAAACAATAAATAAAAACAAATAGAAGGAAATAATATATAAGGTAAGCAAGCGGCTTTATCGCTTCAGAGCGATCTCTTCCAGGCATATTACAATGGAAAGACACAAGACGGCTATACATACAATATACAGTACAAAACATAACAAAGTAGGTATAATTTCCATGCACAAGGTAACATTGCTCCTTAAAGCTCCAGACAGCGGAGGCGTGACGGTTGTAACATTCTAACTTGTATGAAAGGTTGTGCGGTACTGTACCGCGAACTCGTTCATACAAGTTAGAATATTACAACCGTCACCGCCACCGCACCGTCAAACCTCCGCTGCCTATGCGTTTGGAGCTTAAGGGGTGCGGATAGTGTACGTCCCCGTATTTCACGACCCGGAATGAACGACAAAGTACGACCAACTAATTTCAACCCTTATGGCATTATTGCCATGAAGATTTGAATTATCAGTACGTAACTACTACCCGCCCTCAAAAGCCCTCTCATTCTGAGAGGCCTGTGCTCATCAGTGGGACGTATATAGGCTGGGATGATTTTGATGATGATGACATTACCATCACTCATTCCGGATCGACAGTTGCATTTGGAATATTTAGATCCCCCGGTCAATGAAAATTTTCAAACTTGTGGTAGTCACTAGATGGCGTTAGTATCGTGCGGTCAGTTTGACGTTAGTCGTTTACTGTAGGCTCAAGGCCTCCAAAGACCGCAGCGCGGGGCGTACGTGCGACGGCGACGAAACATGCCCAGCGCGCTCTATAACACTGAATCAAATACGATGTGCCGCGCTGTCGGTGTGTGTCGTGTCATCGTATATTTGTTTCAGTGTTATAGAGCGCGCTGGGCACGCTCCGTCGGCGTCGCGCTTACGCCCCGCGCTGTGGTCTGTGCAGACCTTCATTTATAAACACATCCTAAACGTCAAAGTTGCCAAACGGACTTCACGATACTAGCGCCATCTGTTAGCCTGACACAGAAACCCTTATTGCACAAGTGTTTATTTGATCATCTAGACAGCTACGATGTTAATGATGGCCGATGTCAAAAATATGGGATTCTTCGCTGTAGTTCCTTCAATGGAACTATTGCGATTTTTTTCACCTTTGTTTCAATACTCAATACTCAATTTTTTATTGCTCTTCTACAATGTATGTTTCTTTATAAGTTCCTTTCTACACTTGTAACGGAACGGATGGATTAACTGGCGAAGGAACTACAGCAAACAATCCAAAATACGTTCTATTATAACTACAATATCGTACATCCAGTGCAAGAGAGCCTTAATTTCAAAAAGTAAGTTGATTGACAGAGAAATTGATTTACAGAAAAAAAACATTTGGCAGGAAAACACACAAATCAAAAAGATCCCAGTCCAGTATAAACTGAGCCCCATTCAGCATAATATTGCGGCAAGCAACGCTGTTATTCAGTGGGACCAGTTTATTAAAAGCTATACACAAATAAAACCTAAAATGGACTGGTTTCTTCGTACGAAGTATCAACCTCAAAAATGCCGATAATTTTCAAACTCGAAGAAGAGAACTCTTTAGCACCAGATGCGACGTTAGTTTTGAAACGTGCATTTAATGATGACCAGGCGAACCGGTAGATGTCGCTATACTACAACAGAATTTAGTACAATCATCAACAGATAAATAGCTGTTTAAGCAAACCGCATGATTCGGGTCAGGCATTGTTATTATGAAAGAATGATGTCACATAAAAAACATGCACAGTGTTTTATTAATGTAGAATATTCCAGCAGTTTTATTTCATTTTCTAAATATCATAGAACAATGACACCAATTGGCCTAGTCCCAAACTAAGCTGAACTTGTAAAACATACTTATACAAATAAATAAACATATTATACATCCAAGACTCGAGGACAACATTCGTATTTTTCACACAAATATTTGCCCCGACCAGAGATCGAATCGAACCAGGGACTGCAAGCTTTGTGGACGGGTTCTCTAACCACTAGACTATCCGGTCATCAAAATGCTTGAACACCTCAGTAAAATAAAATAGAAATAGAAAATCTTTATTATTGATTAAATAAAATACAATCACTGTAGGGAACTTCACAGACATCATTGAATTTGTCCGCAAGTGTGTACAGGATTCCTCAAGATGTTTTCCCTCACCGTAAAGCTCATGGTGAATTTCAAAAAACTCAAGGTGCGAGCCCAGAATCGAACCCACGACCTTCTGCTTGAATGGCCATAGGTTAAGCTACCACAACAAAACATTTAAATTTCCAGCTTCATTTTAAAACACCCTGTATACATATTTATTTATTTATAAAAAACAGAATCAAATATTTATGACTCTATTGAACACCAAGCAAGTATAGCATGTACACATTTCTTTCATGATCGGTTTGTCCAATCAGAGAGCGTGATTATTAACCAATCGCGAGGAAGCGCGTGACGACTAGCGACATCTACCGGCGACTCAACTAAGCATGCGGGAAGCTCACAATATACATAATATTCGTGTAACATACGCAATAAATATCCGATAAAACTTGATTAAATACAATAACTGACTTCAAAAATCTTAATAATATCTTTTTAAATATTATTAAGATCATCGCCAATCTTTGAACCTAAAAAGTCGAAATTTTGCATACAGATTTCATTCATGGTAATATAAGGAATAAGGGCAGATTTTATAAACTTCTTTATCGTCGTTTTATAAACAAAGGAGCTTAATAAAGGAAATGATAGAAATAACTAAGGATTGTCGATAAATCTTACGGAAAAACATAACACGAGATATAATTTTCGAAAACACTATACTTTATTCAAGTTACGGGTTAATATTGAGAGAACAAGAGCGAGCCGCTAATTGGTTTAATTAATCTAACCAACCAATCACGAGCAGTTGTTTTCTCTCAAGAACTAGCTCGTCAACGTGAACAGAGTATAGTTTCTACTTCAATCCAAACGTATTCCATGCTTTTGAAGTCAGTTAATTATACTTAAATTACAGTTCCACAAAGCCTGGCCAACAACTAACCAAGTCAGATCTAGTTTTTTCACTTTAGCTACGAACTGAGTGATAGAGAAGGAAGCTGGATAGAGCAAGCATATTTCGAGCTGTAGACTTGGTTGGTGTGGACCCGAGGTAGCATACTATTCATGACAAACTACTAGCTTATGCCTTGTCATTTAGGAGCAATAGTGTTACAAAGCGCTTTTTATTTTAGCTCGTTATAACGAACAGAGTATAGACATTTTTATCACAAGCTACTGGCAGACTCGATAGCTTATATTACATTTACACGCTTCCCCGAGCGAGACTTGGCAAACGTCACAAGCTCCAAGCCTATACAAACGTGGTATCCTATTATCTCGCCCCATTAGTTTTTCGTTTAATTCTTATTTCGTCTCATTCTGTATTCGTCTTCGTCTTGTTCGCTATCCGTCATTATCTTATTTGGTCAAATTCTGCAACTTGTCTCTCTCTTAATAAGTCTTGTTCTTGTTTCGTCACGGTCTTCCTTCGACTCATTCGTCGTTCTTCCCTTTAGTTTTTGTCTCATTTACTTACGAACATTTATTTACCAGCATTTGGCGAATAAGTAAATGAGACAAAAAACGAAAGGGGAGAACGACGAATGAGTCCAGGGAAGACCGTGACGAAAAAGGAATAAGACGTATTAAGAGATAGACAAGTTGCAGAATTTGACCAAAAAAGATAGTGACGGATAGCGAACAAGACGAAGAATAAAGAATGGGACGAAATAAGTATTAAACGAAAAACGAATGAGGCGAGATAATAGGATAGGTACCATTGAATGGGTAGCCATTTACACGCTTGCTAGTTTTCCTTTGTCTGTGTGCAAAAATCGACACTGGCCCGGATCGGCCACGAGCTCTGGCAAGTTCACGCAAGACAAGGTTCCCAACTATACTTTTAAAATAGTATTGAACTGTTTTACACTACATTGTACTTTACTATACTAAACGGGACTTATCACGCAAAAATATTTACCTCGACGTTTAGTATAGTAATTGTGAGTGAAAATCACGAAAGTTTAAAACATTTTACTTTTTACTGTTGAACAAAAAGAAAGTACACAAAATACTGATTCCAGCATCAAAATGCCTTTATCTAAGCACAAACTAAGTTGCCTCTACCTACATCAACTTTATGTTCCCTCTACCCCAGCATTTACAGAAAGAGTTTTTTCGGTAATGAATGCAAAGTGAAGCAAGAGTGCTTCAATAAACTTATTAAAAAGTGAGCACTTTATATTTACTTAAATAAGAGTTTAACTCTTAAATGAGAATATATATATTTACTTATTTAATTGTGGACCTATGTGACTTTTAAAAATAATACTAAATTGATAAGTTGTACGAGAATCACTATTTTAACATATGTCTTTAAAACATAAAAAAAATAGAACACTTCATTTTTCTAAAATACTGTTTGTTTTCCTTCTCATACCTAAATATACTTTATTTCTTGTAAAAAAAGTTGGCAACCCTACTGTTCACACGCTTGTGCTTGTGTAACGTTGTCAAAGCTTGGCAAGCGTGTAAATGTATCATTACATCCACGCAAAGAGCAGTGTGTAGCGTTTGTTGTACTACAAACTACAATGCCTGCGTACCTGGAGCGAAGGCCCTACGTGGCCCTACCGAGCTTTTGGCGCTAATCGATTTTAGGTATTCCATGCACTCGTGTATGTGTGCGTGAGAGCGGCTAGAATCAAAGCCGTGCGTAAGCGCGAGCGACACAAGTTCCCCGTCCGATGGGAAGGAGAACTAAAGCAACACTCACGCGGACATGGGGGACGCACGATGGCTCAAGATAGGTTGCTTAGACTGCGCGTGTATTTAAGTATTTTCATCGTATTTAGTAATACAAATACACATTTTAACATCTTTTAATCTTGTTTTATTAACATTCAAAAATTCATGACCTGCCGCCTTGCAGTACTTACGTCGTACTACGAATTTATTTTATTTTTTAGAGACGACTTTGGATTTTTTTCTATCGAGCGAACTACAAATAATCGTGTTTCGATAAACACTTGTCATTAGAGTGAATCCTCCAATATCTTACACATGAATTTCAGGACTAATAGCTTTGCTAATAATGATACAGCACGAGATTAAATGAATGCAATAGATGCGTCAAAAGCTCAGTAGGGCCTTAAGTCTAAAGGGTAAGATAATACTAAATTACTAGCATGCTACCTCTGGCTGGACCTCATAACACTCATGGTAAATAGAAATAAACATCGTTTTTAACGAGGCGCTCATTCAGTTCCGACCAATGATGTTTTGAAGAATTATGTAAAATTGTGTAAGGTGACTTGCCGCCTCTTAGCCTACTTAAGGGGCATTATCCTTAAATAATTTGAAACGAATCAGAACAGAAATAAGCATTAGCGTAAGAAAAATAACCTCCCAAGGAAAGAGTGGAATCAAGAAGAAAAAATTGGGCACAATCAGTTGATTTCGGGGAAATAAACTTGATTAACAAATTGAATTCACTCCCGTCGTTTGTATTTCCATTTACTTATTACACTGTATACTAGTCATGTACCTACATAATATTAATTAGAATTTGGCGTAAGTGTATTTGGTGGTTGTACAAACAACCTAGGAGTCTTCAAGGCTAGAGTGAAGGTTACTGAACCAGTGAAAATCTTTGGTCTCATCGGCACTTTTAATCAATTGGGGATGTCTATTTTTTTGCAATGTATAGTAAATCGAAAACCGTTTCGAGATAAATGCTTTTTAACTCGTTTTCTGTAGTTATTTAATTTTAATATTATGTAATGAATTTATTATATAACAAATAAGCAATGACCTTCATTTGACATTGGTGTAAATTGCGTGACCGGTTCAAGTCGTACTTTATTCTATGTGGTTAGACTTCTTCACAATTTACGCGTGGATTATACTACGGAGTTTGATTTGGACCCGCTGTCTGACATCTAGCACTTTGACAGTGCCAGTAAAGTGACACAGTGTATAGTGTACCACTACGCAAAAAATAATTAAAGGGGTTGCCTTATCGTACGCATTTAGATAGATTTAGAAATTTGGCATTGTGGGAGCCCTCAATTATAATCTGACGTCATCAACTAAAATAGTTTCAATAATTAATTTTGAAAAAAGTAGAGAACTAAATGACAAGATATTGAAATTAGTTCCTTATAATTGACTTTTCTATACAAAAAAAAATATAAAAACCACTGGTAATTTTTTTTAGACATTCCCAATTGTCTGTCTGACAATAACGGGTCAGTTTTATGTAAAAAAAAACAAAGCTTTTGTGTTTGTGCCACCTCAGTTCAAATTGCTACATTAGGCTATGTAAAGCTGTAAAAATGATGATATCTAATTCCGAGTTGGTAATGCCGATCGGGACTGCACCGCGTCTCAAAGAATTATACGACATTTTGGCAAAATTGAAGCCAGAGTGTTATGAGGTTGTCTTAAAGGATATTTGTTGGTAATCTGCAAGTTTAGTACCTATGATTAGTTGGTCATGAATTGGTGGCAGCCACTCGGGGTACTTTTTATCTGTTGACAGTATTATTATGGGATGAGTTAGGTTTAGACCACAGAACTAGCAAGACGAAGAGAAATGTCAATAGAAAAAAATTGGATTACATTTTTAATTGGAGAACAAGAATAGACATTTCTATACCTCTCATTAGTTCTATGCTTTACATTTACAATGGTACGTGATAACACGACAGAGACCAGCTCAGTAGAACTGATGTAAAAAAACAGGCTATTGATACGTTCTTGAAAATACGTATGATGTGGTAAGTTTGGCTGAACACTCCAAGCTAAGATAGCTCCAAGACAACTTATATCAAACAGTTTCTGCCAACACATCTCGTGAGATCTGATAAACGCTAGTAATTGGCAACTTCAGGTCAATTCCCTGAACTGGGCTACCTCAGATGGTTGCCAGAACGATTTTCTCGCTAAAGCTCCAGCATAAAGCATCTACAGGGTTATTTTTAATTCACTGACATTCTCTTAACCCTGAATTCCTATCACTCAAACAAATAATAAATAAAATAAATAAATAAATATCACGGGACAATTCACACCAATTGACCTAGCCCCAAAGTAAGCTAAGCAAAGCTTGTGTTATGGGTACTAGGCAACGGATAAACATACTTATATAGATAGATACATACTTAAATACATATTAAACACCCAAGACCCGAGAACAAACATTCGTATTTCTCATACAAATATCTGCCCCGACACGGGAATCGAACCCGGGACCTCAAGCTTCATAGTCAGGTTCTCTAACCACTAGGCCATCTGGTCGTCTAAATGTTTTTTGTTTTACGACGTTTTAAAATGACGCACTTTTTTTCCCATACAAATACACAGAGTATCGTAAAAATAAGAGGAAATCTCGAATTTTCAAAAAGTTATTACACCAAAAATATTAAGTTATGACAAAAGCCGTAAAACAAAAAACATTTGTTTAAGTGGTAGGAGTTTAGGGTTAAAAGGATGCTAGTGAATTACAAATAACCCTGTATAAACTGTCTTGTAGAATGTAGATGCATAAACATCACTGGCCTACCTCAGAGGTCCTCAGATCGTTGCCAGAACTCCTTGCAAAAAGTCTATCACTAGGCGACTAGAGACCTTCTTGTTGATGCATAAACAACACTGTACAATCTCAGATGGTTGCCAGAACACCTTGCAAAGTGTCTATCACTAGGCGACTAGAGTTCGTCTTGTAGATGCATAAACAAAAACATCACTGCTCTACTTCAGCTGATTGCCAGAACACCTTACAAAGTGTCTATAACTAGATGACAAGAGATCGTCTTGTAGATGCATAAGCATCACTGCACTACCTCAGATGGTTGCCAGAACGATTTCCATGCAAAAGGTGCAACATTAACCGTCCAGATTCGATTTATCTTGTAGATGCATAAACATCATTGCGTTATCTCAGATAGTTGCCAGAACACCTTGCAAAGATTCTATCACTAGGCGACTAGAGATCGTCTTGTAGGTGCATTAAACACCACTGCGCTACTTCAGATAGATTACAGAAGTCCTTGCAATAAGTCTAACATGAAGCGTTTAAGGCTGTCTTGTGACCTCCGAGAGTCCCTTGAGAACTCCGGTAAGTTTTTCTTGGAATATTTTTACTAAAGAAATATACTCACCGGCAAAAAATTTGGCCCACAGTACACCTTGCATACAAACGAGGCTACTTTGATGCCTTATTTCTACACCAGGGTAGTGCCCCGGTTGAGATCTGATGATGGATATCCAGAGCATCGATAATGGTGGTCCAGAGTTTCTAACACACACAACTGATTCAACAACCCGTTTACACCACAGCGAGAGAATTTGTACAGCACTGAGATTTTCATTAATTTTATTGCCATTTTAGCTGTTTTTCTAAATGTGTATAATTTCCGTGTTAAACGCAGATTCAATCAGGTGGGTATCCTGGGAACTCTGAATGTCCTTTATCAATGCTCGGAGTAGCCATCATCAGATCACTGCCAAAGCACCGCCTAGTGGAGAACCAAGACATCAAAGTGACCTCGTTTGTATGAAAGGTGGACAGTGGGCCAAATTTTTTGCCGGTGAGTGTATTTCATTTTTATGGAAATATACGTAACATAGTAAAAAGTATGTACGTAAGTTTTAGCTTGGAGCATCTTAACCAGAGATTTGACATTGACTTATAGTAACTTAATGTAATTCAGCCCGAGTCTTGCAAAAAAATCTAAAAACGTTTTTTTTTAATCAATCCCACATCGTACTAGGATTTTCAGGATCCTGTGTATCCCTGTCTATAAAATTAACAATTTCTTTTTTGCGAAATGTTCTTTGTCATATTATCACATTATATATCGATTATGATTATACAAGGCATCAGAAAATTAATCCAAAATGTGTCACCTAGTGGTTTGAGATATTCAACAGAAAATATACTCTTGTTTTAAACGTTTACTTATTCATTAAACTCAGGTTGACGTAAGTTAGAGGAAATGGCATATCAATATCACACACGCTGATCATATGTAGGTACGAGTGTAACTTTACTGAGCATAGATACGTCAATTTCGTTGCTGAATTTGACTTTAACTATTCAAGAAGGCCAAGTAGCATTAGGTGTTGAACCTAAATGCTTTCCCATAGAGTTAATTTTACAATGCAATGATTTAGAGACTTTATTTTTAGAAACAGCTGTCAATTATATTTCCGCTATTCGACGCTAGGTGGCAGCGTTTTGTATGCAATTATCATCAACACTGTACAATAGACTCTCAACGTTATATCGTTGTCGTACAGTTCTAATTATTATGTTAAGAAGTTATTACTTTTTGAAATAGAAGCTACGATTAATAAATCGACAAGATTTCAAACTGTATGAAAGCGCGCGTGAGCATTTCCGGCGACACTGGTTTCGGTACAAACCCGTATTTATAACAAAACCTCTTGTTTTTCTAATTCGTGTATATTTAGTCAAAGACGCAATTTTTAATGAAAATTTTAAGGTGAAAATCTTTGGATTTGCTCAACTGAATAAATTGAGGGTAGTAGTCAAGTAAACATTAGCTCGGTGAATAATATCAAATTAAAAAGTGGAAATTACGAATATCAATTAGAAAAGTGCTTATTCGCATAGCTATGGTAATGATTGACGTGCAGTAGTGTTATCTTTTTAAAATTAAGTGTATGTGCGTCAAATTTAGTGAATACTTATCGCTGCTTAGTCTTGTAGTTTGCGGTTAAATAACCCTGTTGCGTGAGGAAGTTCTTTTATTGCTTCACAAGAAAAGTGGAAATATCTATTTAGAGATTCGAAGAATACTTATTTCTTAAGGTGAATTCAATAGAATAAATATATAACCTCTACTTCAAAAACGAAATTCATCACTTCATCATAGTATTGAGATCAGCGCCATCTATTAACATAGCGGAGAAATACCAACATAAATCATCAATATTACTTGTTCTCCATCTGAGTTTCGAATATAGGAGATACGATGACGCTCATGTGTGCAGGATGCTGTCAGGAAATAGGAAAAAAGAGATACCTGACATGCTCGTCGTGCCTACAAAATTATGATCTGGACTGCGTGAGAGTCCCTGAAAAAATATTTGATAACATCATGTCCCCAGGTCGTAAAAAAAATTGGAAATGCCCACATTGCCGCTCCAATGAGCCAAGAGGTGACAATAGAGACACTCCCGTTCGTTCACATATACAATCTGCCGTGCAAAACTCGACCGACTTAATCTTGTACGACCCAGTGGATAATTCTAATGTCACCATCCGAAAAAGACCGACCTCACTAAATAAAACTGAGATACTGAGTGACGAGGATTCGACAATTTCTCCCCAGGGCCATACTTTCTTATATGAATCCCCACCAAGAATTCAAATGCCAAAACCAACTGCCTCGTCTATCGAAAATTTGCAAAGTGATGATGAAACACTACTCAAAAAAATTAAAATTATTGTAGAAGAAAATAATGAACACTTTCTATCGATATTGCAGACATCCTTCCAAACTCAAATAGGAAACGCCATATCTGAAATAAAGTCTAATATTCAACTAAATTATAAAAAAATTCTCACAGAACAGTCAGAACTTAAAAATGATATATTAATAATAAATTCTACAATTGAGAACCTGAATAAGAAATACTGTGTCCTTCAAGCTGAAAACGAAACCTTGCGAACACACATTCAGTACCTCAATAAAAATAACAATGGTGAACAAATTAAGGAAACCTTTGATAAAGTACTAGTCTTTCACGGCCTAGCTGAAAACTACTGGGACACTGAGAATGATGTAATAAATAGAATAACGGATATATTTTCTGACCTACTGAATATAAACTTGGCCGGATACATTGAGGAAATTACTTTTATTGGGAAAAAGGGAAGAGTTAGGCCTGTTAAAATTGAGCTCATAAGCAAAAGGATGAAAAAATATATATTGGAAAACAAAGTTTACGTTAAGGAAGCAGGCTATAATGTAACAGAATATCTTAGTCGTGCAGACTTGAAAAAAAAAAGAGAACTACATCGTATCTTACAAGCAGCAAGACAACAAGGACAGCACGCCATAATTCGAAATAATCAGCTAATTATCAATGGTAAGGAAGTTTATCCATCAGAACTTGAAAACTTTTTGACTAATGACACTGGAAAATCTAGACAGTACATTGCTTCTCAGGTTGAACAGCCACAAATGAATCAAAGTTCAGAAACCACTACACCTCAACAAATATCTCTTTTTACCACCTCATTGACCCCAACCCCAAACTCAACAATACAGGCCCCAAATAATGAAGTTGCTAGAAACTCGCTTTTTCGGAAATAAATTGAATATACTATACCAAAATATGCAGAGTGTGTGGAACAAGATTCACCTGTTGCAGTCATTTGTGGAGGATATTCCAAATATGCATGTAATATGTGTTTCTGAGTCATGGTTGAACGAGGAGAAGAAGGACTTATTAAAGTTACCTAATTATGACATATGCTCGTTCTTTTGCCGTAAAAGCCATGCAGGAGGCGGTGTTTTAATATTAATAAAAAATGGCTTTGAATATTACGAAAGACCCGATATTTCAGCTATGTCTTTGGAATTAAATTTTGAAGTTTGTGCAGTGGAATTGCCACTACATAATCTGTTAATCATAAATATGTATTGGCCAAATAGCAAAAGGGAAATCGAAACTTTCTACATGTGCCTGGACAAAATGTTGAATTTAATTGCTCGGAAGGACAATAATAAACATATTATAATTGGAGGTGATTTAAATGTAGACTTTTTAATTGATAGTAGCGAAAAAACTAAATTGTCTAATTTGATGTGTTCATATAATTTTCACCAAAGAGTTCAAGAAGCCACACGGCTGACACTTTCAAGTTCAACATGTATTGACCTGTTGTTTACCAATTTTAATGTTAAAAATTCAGTGTTAAGCGTCAAGGAGTTCGGGTTCTCTGATCATAGGGGTATTTTGTTGAGTACATCTTCTACTCCAGTAAATGCGGTGTCTTGGGTTATCCGAAAAAGAATTTTCAATGCGAAGAACATAGATAAATTCAAAAATGAACTCCAAAATATTAATTGGGATAGTGTAATCAAAACAAATAAAACCGTAAACGAAAATTACAATTCATTTGACATAACATTGAAAAAAATATTAAATAACTGTATTCCTGAAAAAAGAATACAGATAAATCCTAAAAAATCACACCTAACACCGGGATTAAAAGTATCATGCCGTAATAAGAGACTTTTAAAGTTATTGGTATCTCAATCCAAAAGTAAAACCTTACAGAAACATTATAAACAATATTGTAAAATACTTAAAAAAGCAGTATGTATGTCTAAAAAAATATATAATAAAAAACAATTTGAAAAATCTCATAATAAAATTCAATCAATGTGGCAAATAATAAACAGAGAGATGAATAAAAAAACATCAAAAAATAAATCAAACTTTAAAATCAAAACATTGGATCAAAATCTAATAAGTGATCCGAAAAAAATAGCAAACAGCTTTAATACATACTTCTCCACCATTGGAAATACAAACTCCGCTCCTGTCAATAGGTTTCCTTTATTAAATTCGCTAAATAACTCAATATTCCTCTCCCCGGTTGAATTTAAAGAAGTAAATTTAATCCTAAAAAATCTTAAGAATAAATCATCTTTTGGCATAGATGAATTTCCGCCCATTTTGTTAAGATCTTGTGCGGAGTTCCTGACCATTCCATATACTCTTCTCATAAATCAATCCTTCTCCCAAGGCATTTTTCCGGATGCACTAAAAATTTCATTAATAAAACCCATTTACAAAAGCGGAGAACACTCAGATATAAATAACCATCGTCCAATTGCTCTTTTACCAACATCAGCAAAAGTATTCGAAACTGCGATGGTAAAACGCCTTTATGGCTTTTATGAGAAATATAAAATTTTTCATGAGAGTCAGCATGGCTTTAGGAAAAATCATTCTACAACCCTAGCAATTTATAAATATGTTCAAGAAATCTCAAACATTATCAGTAACAAAAAATATGCGGTAGGGCTCTTGCTTGATATGAGCAAAGCATACGACAGAGTCTGCTACAAAACATTATTGGACAAACTGTACTGTACAGGAGTTAGAGGCACTGCTTTTGAATGGTTCAGGTCCTATCTAAGTAATCGCTTTCAATATGTGGAAGTAGAACATACAGACTTCGATACAGGCATAATACAACATATTAGATCTGATAGAGTCGCCGTTAAGGGCTCTATTCCACAAGGTAGCGTTTTGGGATGTGTCCTGTTTCTTATCTACATAAACGATCTCCCTAACATATTATTAGACGAACATTGCGTGCTTTTCGCGGATGACATATCTTTATTATTTCCTTGCTCTAATGTTGTCGAAATACAGAGTAAATTAAATTCTACGTTGAATAAAATTACTAGCTGGTTACAGTCGAATAACTTACAACTTAATATGAATAAAACAAAAATAATTCAATTTAAACCGTACCAAAAAATAGCACTGCCAATAGATTATAAATACAAAAATTCAAAATTAGAAGTCGTGAGCTCTTCCACCCTATTGGGTGTTGAATTAGAATCCAATATGAGCTGGAAATGCCATACTAATAAATTAGCAAAAAAATTGTCATCTTTTATCTATGCCCTTCGTAATCTTAAGCGTATAACTGATCTAAAGACAGCTCTTGCTGCATACTATGCGTACGCTTACTCGCGAATATCGTATGGCTTAGTCTTATGGGGTAGTAGTAGTGACATTGATAAAATCTTTATATTACAAAAAAAATGTATAAGAATCTTAGTTAACATAGACCAAATGGAATCTTGCAAACCCTATTTTATCAAGCTTCAAATATTAACCGTTACCTCCATGTACATTCTTGAATCAAGTAAATTTGTCAGAAAATACACGAATTTGTACTCACCAAAAGCAACAAATAAAATTAAAAGAAATAATCGTAATCAGAATCAACTTAAAATGCCATTTTCTAAATTAAAACTTGTCTCATGTGGCTCACATTTCATGACTATTAAAATCTACAATCACCTTCCGAATTCAATAAAAAATCTGGACAGCTCAAAATTGTTTTGTAAACACCTTAAATTGTTTTTAGTCAATAAATGTTACTATAGCTTAACTGAATTTTTCAATGATGTCAATAAGTGAATAGAAATAACGCTAATATATTTTGTGCCTAATATATTTTGTAAAATATAATTTTTTAATTGTATAATATAATTGTGCCTAATAAAATTGTATAATGAAATAAGTACTCAATTGGCCCTCTAATATTGCTGTGTCCTTACAGGGCGTCACATGTATACCTGCTTACCTATAACATCTATTTTTTTTTGTAATGTGATATGCAATAAATAAATTGAATTGAATTGAACCACTCGACGAAAATTCTGGATGAATTTTTTGACACCTCGTATGTACGTAGATGACACGGTTCGACAAAATAAACACTTTTCGTTTACACATTTAAAATTAATTGCGTAACGAGACCGACTGTTTTTTTTACGGAATTCCAGCTTTGCAAATAAGCGGAAAGTGATTATTTTTGTCGAATTACATAAGTCTGTTAGTCATAAATGTGGAATAATATATAGGTTAATTAAGTGCTCTACTCAAAACCCAGCGTGCGGGGCAATTTTTGCAAGCTTTTTATTTGAACACATCTAGTGCCAATGACACAACGTCTGTGATCAAAAATTCTTACTCATACCACATAATAACTAATAGTACTAGCGTACAGAAGGATCACTCTCGAACAAGTCAACTTTTAGGTATAAAAATTTGTCTACTCTTACGACCGTTAAGTGTTTGCACGCGAAATTGAAACTTATCGAGTGATACGAGCGTTCATACTCCGTTGGGCACCGCTGACACGAAACCAAGAGCACAGGGTTCCCACCCACTCGCCGATATTTAGGAAGGCATAAAACCGGCCAAGTGCGAGTCGGACTCGCGCACGAAGGGTTCCGTACAATTATCTGTAAAAAATCACGTTTGTTGTATGGGAGCCCCCTTAAATATTTTTTTTATTTCAATTTAATGATTTATTTTTAGTCAATATTATAATTAAATATTCTGTGAATATTTCAAGTGTCTACCTGTTGGCGTTATCAATATCGAGCAAAAGCGAGCAAAAAAATCATGTTTGTTGTATGGGAGCCCCCTTAAACATTTATTTAATTCCATTTTTAAGTATTTGTTGTTATAGCGGCAACCGAAATACATCATCTGTGAAAATTTCAACTCTCTAGCTATCACGGTTCCCGAGATACAGCCTGGTGACAGACGGACGGACGGACGGACAGCGGAGTCTCAGTAATAGGGTTTCCGTTTTTACCCTTTGGGTACGGAACCCTAAAAATCAAGAAAGATAACAGTGTGTATTAATTCAGTAAACTAACTTTAAACGCAACAGTATCTTCTATACGGATTATAAGATCGTTTAGAACTTTTAGAAGTCATTGTTTGTTCCAAAAATCACAGAAACGAAGATGCTTAATTACGCGCGAAGAGGCTAGAGTGCGTGAAACGGATAGCAGGTGCACTGTAATTTGCACCTTGTAACTAAATTACAAAAGACTGATTTAACGTTTGATCCGTATCTTCGGCTATCATCGGGGCATCGGGTCCGCTAGTTCGTTCGTGTCTACGCGGCCGATAACACACGACGCGCCACATAAAGTGCGTACTACTTACAGATGTTATTTTGATGGAAATTCTAGTATAGCCAGCAAAAAACACTCCTGTAGGCTTTTAAACACGCCATACGATTGTCAGTGGCACTGCAAACAGGGCCCTGCGTACAGGGCTTCGAGTAAAGCACTTTAAGCACACAAATGAGACGTGACTCATGATTATGACAGTCTTAGTGAATCTTTGTCGTACTTACAATCATCATGAACATCGGAGCAGGAATATGCGAACACGTATAGTCGGCCAAAAAATGGTCTACCACGGTGAAGTTAATTTGCAATTTTGCACGTCATGATACGAGGTCGATTTTCCCTTGCAATAACATGACCAAGCTAACTGCAATGGAATCTTTTGGCAACACTGTATTTTAACGTCAGATCGCGTACATAATGTGCGTAGATTTACAGTGTTACCATATTATTCTCTGCAGAGTTAGCTTGGTTTGACTCTAATGTAATGACTTCACTCAGTTATACAGGGTGTTAAAAAAATCCCGTACGATTCGAAACACAGTCACAGTACTCATGAAACTGAACAACTTTCCCCAGGGAACATGGGTCGGGATATGAAATAAAATTTTGGTCACTTCATACTAACTCTGTCAGCTGATCAGATGTTTTGTATGGACAGTCCAATTTTCTTTTGTATTTCCACACCTGTTCCTTGGGGAAAGTTGTTCAGTTTCATGAGTACTGTCACTGGGTTTCGGATCGTACGGGATTTTTTTAACACCCCGTAAATGTTAACCTTAGCGATATTTAAACCTCGCAGCTTTGATCAATTATAGCTGAAGATACACATTGCCGAACAAAATCCCCTTCAAAAAATGTCCGAACTTTTTTATTTGTTTGCATAACAATTAAAATCATCACCTACACAGAAATTTGAACCTAGTCTTTACTTCATTACAGTCGAATTTCGGTTGACACTTGACAGCTAAACTTGACAATTTCACGCAACGTACTGAGAAAAAAGAAGGCCACTTTTATCAAAGTGGCGCTCATTTGGCTCGGACATTTTCGGGCGCGCGACTGTGGATCTACAGTTATAATTGATCAAAGCCTCGCAGAAACTTTTGTCAAAACTGGTAGACCAATTTCTTGGGCGACTGTACGCGGTTGATAATACTTCGTATTCAGATATTTTTGATCACCTTGACTGTTCCTATGTTTATGACGGCGACTGTACCCAGCCACACTGCAAAGCGTGACGTTGACACTTATTCACATTTTCTTGCATCCCTTTCGTATTTAAAGCAAACGACAGAGACGGAAACATGGAAATGCGAAGTAAAGCGTCATTATGATTTTCGCTTAAATCGGCAAGCATGACGTGGTTAAATTTATGCATTTGTGACATAGATCATGTAACCAATAGAGTGTTAACAATGGACATACAATTCGCTACCTCGGACAAAGAATTAGTTCAGCTATTCAAAGGGGGAACACTGCCTGTATCTGCGGAACCTTGCCTAATGAGACTCCCTTTAATAATATATTTTAGATACTATTAAAGTTTTATGTCAATTGTTCTTGTATATGTATAAAATGTTTATTTATGTATATTAAGGTTGATTGCACAATTAAATTTCATATATTTTTTGTGAGTAATGTGAATACATATGAATTTCCTAAATACATAGTTTAAGTAATCGGAAACTCTATAGTGATTTGTCGCTAATCTCTATCGTCTTTCCAATAAGGGCACACGGGGCCCACCTCGC
The DNA here is from genome assembly GCA_947563465.1 of Archips xylosteana. Lineage (NCBI taxonomy): Eukaryota > Metazoa > Arthropoda > Insecta > Lepidoptera > Tortricidae > Archips > Archips xylosteana. The sequence continues at coordinate 2,145,033 of OX387370.1, forward strand.
GGGGGCCCCAAAAGGTAATTAGTTTTTGCTGTCAATTATTTTTTCATTAACTGGGCAAAATAATATGGATCTGTTTTGTAATGTCACAATAGCTTTTGGCTGCGACTTTGTTCGCGTAGAGATAAAATTGTCGGATGACTCCTGTTCTCTATCTTGCAGAAAATTCCAAATATTCCTTCTCACTACCACTCATAGAAGTCTATAATCATAAAAGATTATATCTGCCGAGTATATAGTTTCTATTACATCTACAATTACAGAGATAATGTTACATATATCCCGTTTATTCCTTATGCCATGTGATTTTATCCCGTAAGAACTAAGAACCTTCTACGGAGTATTAGAAAACTTTAAAACAAATTACTTATAGAGATTAAAAACAATCAGCTTAACCTTTGGCACGCCGGTCAGAGTGCAGCAATCGCCTGTGTTTTAGAGTTCTTTTTTTCCCAGATTAAAAGCTATTCCCACTCTATTGGTTATACGCACTATGCTTGTCGGTTACGCGCCAAATTAAAAAATATTAACAACCATAAAAAGGGGTTATCTTTGATAAAATTCATATTATTCATAGCTGAGCGGCGCGTTGAGCGTGTTCGATATTCATTGCGCGGCTGAGACGCTCGCCGCACAGTGGTTATTTGACAGCACGCGCAATGAACTAAGAAAGCAAGAGTTGCGCCCGTTCGGTCTTTAAAGGGAGCGCTTCGATCGGTCAAATGAACTAGTTCGATCTTTTACCGAAACTAAGTTTGTGATCTAGGAACGAGTCCATCGGCCATATGAACTATACTTCATTTTTTTGGCATCAGAAAGAAGATAAGCATCTTGACGTGTCTTTTTATTGAAAAACACTTTTGAAAAATTCACATCTAATATGTAACAATTTGAAAGGAAATATGGTAATTTACACTCTTTTGCTTTCATAAAGTAATAGTTACTATTTTTATAAAAACGTTTTCAATAAAAAGACTCGTCAATATTGTTTACGTTATTTCTAATGCTAAAAAAAACGAAGTTTAGTTTGGTCTTTTAGTTCCTTTAACTCCGACCGAAACTAAGTTTTTGATCTAGGAACGAGTCTGAGTCGGCCATGAACTATGTAAGTACTAAAGGTGAAATCAGACGGTTCACTCGGATGAATGTTCACTCGAGTGAATCCTTAAGGTATAAGTTGGCAGCCGACCGCACGCAGCAACAGCTGACGACGTGTCGCTAGCTACGGAGGGAATTTCATAGAAATGAGGTATAAGTTGGCGTAGCTAGCGACACGTCGTCTGCTGTTGCTGCGTGCGGTCGGCTGCCAACTTATACCCTTAACTTTTTCATTCCATGTTCACACTCACACGGCTTAGCTGCAACGACGTAGAAATGAACATTCATCCGTAGTATCTTTCAATGCGGCATCGAATGAAATCGTGTTTCTTGGAACAAGTTACCGTCTCGAATCCGAATGAACGTTATCTTAAATCTGTGTTGAGGCTGTTCATTTTTCGTTCATTCGGAGTGAAATGAATGGATCCAACATCATTGGATCGGTTCACTAATGAATTCATTCGGCATTTTTGTTTCATTTTGTGTTCAGATGTGTCATTTTGAGTGAAAGATGCAAAATGGAAAGATTACCCGTCTGATATCACCTTAAGGGTACAGTCAACCAATTAGATTCCTAGGCCACTATAGAACCTTTTCATAATGAATCAATTTGTTTATCTTCTACGACAGTGATTATTGCGTGATGTATGTCATGATGACATCTAGATCTTTGCGAGCATGTGTCAAGTCAACGATTATGAATAGGGAAGGAGTTTGCTTGTGTATTAACAACTTGAATTGTCACCGTCTGTCAAAACTTTATTAACTCTCTACGTTTATTGAATGTTGTGATCGGAAAGTTGATAATCCTTTGATCTGCTGACGTTGTAAAATTGACAAGATTTCAAATTTCTAAGTTCTAAGACTATAATTTGATTCGGTCTCTGTATTCTGGTTGGAAAGATAAAGACATTTATTACAAATTTTTTAAGATGTAGGTACTTACTCTAAAAGGGCATAACTCCAAAACTACCACACAATTAGGTCTTGTCTTGACTTTTGTCTAGTAAAAGGCAAAGGAAAATATCTATTCTGTGGTAGTATTGGTAAATTCAGATATATTTTTTAATTTCTTTAATTTTTTTAATACGGAGAAATAAATTATAATAAATATTTTGCCGTGTTTAGGAGGCAAATCTCTTTCGATTCCTGTAGTAAGTAATTTTTAGTAATGTGTCAAAAAGATGAAATCATGTCAATTATCGAGTAGTTAATGCGACAAGGTCCTATAGTGGCCTAGGTTAATCTAATTGGCTAAGTAAAGTTTTTTGAAGAGGTGTTAATTATATTTTTTTTCGACAGTGGTCGACTTCAACACTAAGAAACTGCAGGTGTTTTATTTTTATCTCCTTTTATTTATTGGAAATATTTTTTAAGTGTTCGAGATGACATTTGTGAGATTTTACGGCTGACAAGCGGTTCGTGCTCAGTACAAGAAGAAATAGAAAAAAAAACGAAGTCAACTGTCGCTTCTGTCAATGTCAAATGGAGTATAACCGTTTGCGTTTCGTTTGCTTTGCGTTGTCCAAGAAGCAGTTCCAAAATAGTGATCGAAAGTATTCAATCGTGATCCAACTAACGTGCATAGGTCGTGGAGAAATGCGGTAAAATTGAAAGTCCGGATTTTATGCGGTGGTCGATAAAAATAGTCCAAAAATCACACTGAGCAGAGCACACCGAAACGCAAAGCAAACGAAACGCAAACGATTTGACATTGACAGAACTGACAGTTGACTTCGTTTCTTTTTCTATTTCTTCTTAGTACTGAGTACGAACCGCTTGTCAGCCGTAAAATCTCACAAATGTCATCTCGAACACTTAAAAAAGTATTTCCAGTAAACAACAGGAGATAAAAATAAAATAGCTGCAGTTTCTCGATCTCCAGAACGCCGACTGTCGAAAAAAATATAATAAGCACATCTTCAAAAAACTTTACTTAGCCAATTGTAACTGTACTTTTAGATGACAAGCGCTCAACGTTGAACGCGCGCTAAGTTGGGTAGTGCTCTGTCCACATGGTGCGTGCTTGTCAGGCGTACCATAGTTTTCTTTTTACCTATCGACACCAGCTCAGAGTCCTGCCATATTCGCACGAAGAAGAAGTCCCCGATGGCGATGATGCGCTCCCTCTCCCCCGTTATCCGGAGGGCCTTGTAGAACGTGTACTGGCCGTGTTGGCCGCAAGGGGCGCCCACCAACTATAAAAAAAAAATTCATACTAAATACAAACTGAAACATAGATGCACAGAAAAAAAAACCAGAAAAAGACCAATGCTGGGAATCGAACCCAGGTCCTCGGCCCGTGCCGCGTGCTTACCGCTACACCACCACTGGCCAGGAGTTTACACGCAAATTTTTCCTATGCATCCAAAATTGAAGTTGGAAAAATTAAAAATACAAAAAGATACTTCAAACCAAACTTGTTATAAGATAAGGTTGTTGATAAAAATATTTTTTGATACAAGCTTTTTTGCGGACAGTACTTTTTGCTCCTGTTTACCAAAGTACTCGTCAAGACGAATCAAACGAGTCCAAACTTGATGGGCTTATGTCATTTTACTACGGAGTTCCCATGGCCACCTTCCAGTTCCATTATCAGATCAGCTCCACGTCATCTAATAATCTTCTTCTTCTACACTAATATTAATAAAGAGATATTTATAAAGATTTGTATTTTTGTATGTAACGAATAAACTTAAAAACTACTGGACCGATTTCAAAAATTCTTTTGCCGTTAGAAAGCTACATTATCACTGAGCGACATAGGCTACTTTTTACCGCGGGAGAATAACCTTTTCCTATGGGAAAATTAATTTATCGCGGGCGAAGCTGCGGACGGAAGGCTAGTCTAATATATAAAAATCTCGTGTCACGGTGTTTGTTATCGAACTCCTCCGAAACGGCTTGACCGAATCTTTATGAAACTTTTTTCTCTACATTCGGTAGGTCTGAGAATAGGTCGTAGGCTATTTTTTGTAAACCTACCCCTATTCTTCGCGGACGGAGTCGCGGGCAACAGTTAGTGATCTATAAAAATACCTATACCTATTAAAATAAAATAAACTAAAAAGTACTTTTTTAAACTTTGGTGATTTTCACTCATGATTACTAATTACTAGGTATACTAAGGACTTATCACGCAATTAATATTTACCACGACGTTTCAGCCACATTGCAGCAGCCGTGGTCACGAGTTAACTGAAGTGTAGGGTGACAAGTACCTATACCATGAGTTACACTAGTTTTCAGTGACCGTACTCGCTAGCGACGGCGTAAATGATTTGTATAGAGAATTGTGTACAGCGCCTCTAGCGGTCACTTACGGAAGTACAATTCTCCATACAAATCATTTACGCCGTCGCTAGCGAGTACGGTCACTGCAAACTAGTGTAACTCATGGTAGAGGTACAGTTCGTTTAGCCGCACGGGTCTTTCGAACTACCCGCACTTGATCCCGATTAGAATCAAATCCAAAGACTCGTGCGGCTAAACGAACTTGACACCCTAAACTTCAGTTAACTCGTGACCACGAGAAACGTCGAGGTAAATATTAATTGCGTGATAAGTCCCATTTAGTATAGTAATTCAGCATTTAGCATTCAGCATTTAGTAGCAGTCTCTAAAGTAAAGATAGCTCTAATGATCGCCGACCTCCGGTAGGAGAGGGCACTAAAAGAAGTACAAGAAGTATAGTAATTATAAACTAAAAAGTAAAACTACATTAAGGGGCTGTTTCACCACTTTTTTTAAAGTTCGGATTAGCTTAATCATAACCTTATTTGACAGATGGACTTAAAATTTCTGTTTCACCAGTCTTGATTAGCGCTAAGTGACGGACAAACTGTTTTTTATTTTGACCATCAGATCAGGTGGCATTTAGCATTTTTAACCGTCACATAACTTTTTAATTAGACAGTTAATTTTTTTGTGGCCATGGTTGGAGAGTCCTTCAGCCAGTTCCAGAAAAATAAATAAAAGTATTTTTTTATTTTTTAAAGAAAGAAGTCATGCTAAATTGCAAACAAGAATAAAAACGTCAAGATTTGAATAAAAAAATATAGGTACGCTTTTAGTATGTAAAAATAAATCCAATATTTCGTAATATTTTTTAATTATACACTTTTCTTCAGTGGCACATTCGTTTGTTCTACCTGAACTTGTACATCGCCATTAAAAAAAAGTTAATCTGTCATATGGTTTGGCGCCACTTTTGGATTCGTTTTACGTGATTTTATTTTTCTTTGTTATTGTTAACAAAGTATCGTAAATAAATACCGTTTTTGGATTAATTATAATGTTATATATTTGTTTATGCAAAAAAATAGATTTATTTAAAAATTACATCGTTAATGATTTCTTTTGCGTTAATAATGAGCCACTCTTTGAACGAAAGTGTGCGAACAGGAACGCGTGGTTGCGAAATGCGACGTTGCCATTCCGACTTTTTGTCAAACCGACGATTAGTTAAGTGGTACTTAGTTTGTACAGGACCGGAGTGGTGAAACTGAAAAAACTCTAGCCGACAGATTTGTCCAGTGCTTAGTTTATTCATTGGTTACGTAGCCAGTAGTTTGACAATAAGGTGGTGAAACACCCCCTAAATCTAATAAAAATGGCTCCTGCGGCATGGTATTACCGTTGAGCGAGGAAGCTGCCAGCTCTTCGGTCTCCTGTGGTATCTCTGAGTCTCTTTGACAAGTCTTTGAAGAGACTGAGAGCACCAGGGCCCCACAGACCAAGGGTCTCGACGCATACTTACATACTTTTCATTTAAATGTTATTATCGACTCTATGGTTTGCTTTCATCTCAGCTCTACGAAAACGGACCCTGGCAATTAAGGCTCTTCGAAAGTTAAATGTCGATTTTATTGATAAGTGACTTAAAAAATGTACGTGTGTTTGTTCGTAAGTGCCTGCGTACAGGCGGAAGGTCAAATATAATTAACTTGGCATATTGCGTTAAGCATTTCACAAACACAACATTAACTCTGTTTTTTACAATACCTGTCAACTTTGTAAAATACATGTGTATTTATGTATTTAGTTCATCATTCCATATACGTCACACGGGCACAGACCTTTCAGAATGAGAGGGCTTGGTCCGTAGTTCCCACGCGGACCCAATACGGATTGGGAACTTCACACACACCATTGAATTCCTTCGCAGGGGAACCCGCACGATGTTTTCCTTCACCGTAAAGCTCAATTACAAATGTAATTTCGCACATAAATTGCTTGTGTAACTCTTACAATAAATTATTTCTGTCTGTAGATATGTTTAATACGACGAGACAAAAGTTCAAAAGCAAAATTTATGAAACCTTAATGTAACAGTGTATAGTGTAAGTCTACTTATTCATATTACCCATGTGTTTTAGTGGGAGCTAGTTAGGGAGTAAGTGCATGTAATTTTGTATCTAATTTATAAGTACGTGTTGTATACATTTGCTTCTGTTTGCTCTCCTTGTAAAAAAATAAATAAATAAATAAATAAATTCCGTAAAACTCAGAGATGCGAGTCGGGATTTGAACCCACGACCCTCTGCTTGAGAGGCCATATAGGTCAAACCACCAGGCCACCACGGCTATGCCAATTGTCTGATATTAAATGAAAAGACGAGCTTCCCGGGGAACCATAAGTTAATTTCCTAGATGTGCTTATTAAAAACTTTTTTATCCCACGGGCAAATGGGTGGATTGTTGCCGCGACTGCCGATGTGGCCGTGCGGGGGAGCGTCAGCAAACACAAGCGTTTGTACAACGAAATTTTATAAATTTATTTATTAATAACAACTTACACAACACGGCAGTAATACATATACTAGAGCACTGAGTAAGACAAAAAATAAAACAAAAAGAAACACAAATATAAAGAATTACATGGAAATAAAAAGTTAATAAAATAAAATGGGGCAAAAAGGTGCTCGAGTGGCGTCCACGGACCGGAAGACGCAGTGTAGGTAGGCCTCCAACAAGATGGAGCGACGACCTGGTTAAGGTAGGATGCGGATGGCACGGGACCGATCTGTTTGGCGAGCCTTGGAGGCCTATGTTCAGCAGTGAATTGAAATAAACTATTAGGTACCTACAAGAAGACAGACGTGAACAAATATGTACTAGCTGACCCAGAAAACTTTATTCCGCACATAAATTGCGATTGAACATGAGGGGTTGGGGTAGGAGGGTGAAAAATGCTTTACGACATATTTTTATTCCAACATACAAAAAAAAATCATAAAAATCGGTCGAGCCTTTTCGGAGGAGTAAGACCACAAACACCGTGACACGGGATTTTTAAATAAAGGTACCTACTCTCTGTTTTTTATTACTATTTTTTTATTATTACTATTATTTATTTTATATGCTGCTTGCTGAAATCCATTCCTCGCTTTCTTTCTGTTTAAAAGGTTTCCTGGAGGAGATCGCTTCGAAGCGATAAGGCCGCTCATTGCTTTCCTTATATGTATATTTTCCATGTAAGTACATATGTAGAAGGATGTAATGTGTATTACCATTTCAAAATTTAACGCGACGAGGACCCGAGCAAAAGCTAGTTTATAAAGCTTATTCCAAACTATTAGTGTGCCAAATTTCAATTATAGTGAAACAAAACCAAACATACAAAAAAAACCGGCCAATTGCGAGTCGGACTCGCGCACGAAGGGTTCCGTACAATCTATAAAATCACGTTTGTTGTATGGGAACCCCCTTAAATATTTTTGTATTTTAATTTAATGATTTCTTTTTAAAGTCAATATACAGGGTTATTTCTAATTCACTAGCATCCTTTTAACCCTAAACTCCTACCACTTAAACAAATGTTTTTTGTTTTACGGCTTTTGTCATAACTTAATATTTTTGGTGTAATAATGTTTTGAAAATTTGAGTTTACCTATTATTTTTACGATACTCTGTGTATTTGTATGGGAAAAAAGTGCTTCATTTCAAAAAGTCGTAAAACAAAAAACATTTGTTTGAGTGATAGGAATTCAGGGTTAAGAGGATGTCAGTGAATTACAAATAACCCTGTATAATTAAATATTCTGTGAATATTTCAAGTGTCTACCTTTTGCCGTTATCAATATCGAGCAAAAACGAGCAAAAAAATCATGTTTGTTGTATGGGAGCCCCCTTAAATATTTATGTAATTCCATTTCTTAGTATTTGTTGTTATATCGGCAACCGAAATACATCATCTGTGAAAATTTCAACTCTCTAGCTATCACGGTTCCTGAGATACAGCCTGGTGACAGACGGACGGACGGACGGACAGCGGAGCCTCAATAATAGGGTTTCCGTTTTTACCATTTGGGTACGGAACCCTAAAAACACAATTATAATATTAGATAGATTTACAAAACTGTTTTGCTAACGGTATACTCAAACCCACGACCTTTGAATCAATAAGTATAAAATTGAAACAGCCCCTGGCGAGAGGGAGACGACCCGTAAGAGCGAGATAGCGCATGTTGATCGCCAATGACTCCGTATGTGAATAACCCCTTAAGGGTATTTATGGGCACTTTCAAATTAAAATGTACTTGCTACTATTTCGGAATTAGATTTCTTAGTCCAAATATTCGATACAATTTTTGCGTCAGTTTTGCAAAGAGCCGTAGGACTAAACTGTACGAAAAAACTTTTTAGCGATGGGGATGTTTTAATTTAGCGTTTTAATACCACACATAAAACATTGTAATAGTAAACACGTAAACACGAAGCCATCTTGAATTGCCAAGTCTATGGTCTATGTTTGGTCATTGACATTTATGATATTATGGTAATGTTGGCAGCGCTGATTCTACTTGGATTTAGTTAAAAACTAAATAAAACGTCACTGGCCAGTGACGTTTTGCAAAAAGAAACAATAATGACAACCGATCGTTCCGCGTTGGATAGTGATGCGGTGAAGGTCGATAGGTTTATCGATAATTACAAAATTTTATATGGACTAACGTAATACCTCAAGTGCTAAGAGTACTTAGTTACAGGTTTAGTATAAAATAGAATTAATACTATTAAATTATTTTTTTAACGTGAATTATTATTTTAGGCAGCAGTAATTTTTTAAATGTTGAATGGATTATTTAACAGTCATAATAAGATAATTATTACTATCATTCTGCTGTCTCCATAACACGCCTCTATGCATTCATGAAAAGTAAATAAAATAAAATAGAGGGTCATATCCTTGTAGTTTACATTTTTTTATCCTAAAAGCATTTTTAGGGTTCCGTACCCAAAGGGTAAAAACGGGACCCTATTACTGAGACTTGGCTGTCCGTCCGTCTGTCATCAGGCTGTATCTTACGAACCGTGATAGCTAGACAATTGAAATTTTCACAGATGATGTATTCCGGTTGCCGCTATAACAATAATTACTAAAAAAACAGAATAAAATAAATATTTCAGGGGGCTCCCATACAACAAACGTGATTTTTTTGCTCGTTTTTGCTCTATATTGATAACTGCAACAGGTAGACGCTTGAAATATTCACAGAATATTTAGTTAGGTATATATTCACTTTAAAAGTAAAATAACTAAATAAAAATAAAACAAATATTTAAGGGGGGCTCCCATACAACAAACGTGTTTTTTTGCCGTTTTATAGATAATGATACGGAACCCTTCGTGCGCTAATCCGACTAGCACTTGGCCGGTTTTTAATTTCAATTGTACTAAATCCTCATGACAAATCATTACGAAAATACGAGTGACGTAACTAATTATTTTATCTGTACCAATCGTTATCTAGTGGCAAATGTTAGTTAATCGATATGAAATGATAAGATATGTTAAGTTCAACTCCACACGGCACATTTAATATCAATTGACAGAAGTGACGCGCCACTATCCAAGATAAATACGTCAAATACAAAACTCTTCACAGGTGAATAGGCTTTGTAAATTAACGAGTAATCCATAATCATCCATCATCATAACATATTTAGTGTTTGAGATCTATCAGCATGTTAATAGAGCAATAATACTGTAATTATTGATCTTACATAACGATTCTCAATCTCTTAATCTCTTCATAACCTCAGGAGTAGGAATAAACTAATCGATCATCATCATCATCGTCGTCGTAGCCTATTTACGTTCGACTGCAGAGTACATTCAGTACATGCCTCCACTCAGAATGAAAGGGCTTGGGCCGCAGTACTCACGCGGGCCCAGTGCGGATTGGGAACTTCACACACACAATTGAATGTCTTTTACAGATGTATACAGGTTTCCTCACGATGTTTTCCTTCACCGTAAAGCTCATGGTAAATTTCACATATAAATACGCACATAAATTCCGAAAATCTCAGATGTGCGAGCCGGGATTTGAACCCACGAGCCTCTGCTGAAAGGCCATAGGTCAAACCGCCAGGCCACCACGGCTTTTTACCTATATAGCCGCCGTATTTCCTATACTTATACGCATGGAACCCTAGAAACGTGTCAAAATCAACCAAAGGTTCTTTTTCATCATCAAAGGTTTTTTTTTTTTTGACATCACTCATCTATCAAATCCAGATAATAAAACTAAAAGTAAGTAGTTAATATGTAATTAGAATTAACATAATAATTAATATGTAGTTAGTTTGTGAATTCTCATTTTTGTACCCTAACAGGGTGTTGTGTACCTACTACTGCATAAATATGTAACCTTTTGTAATGAACATGACTTTTAAATGAAATAAATGATAAATGATAAAAACCGATAAGAGAAAGGGAAGGGACCGTAACAGCCTTTTTGCAAAAACCGGCCAAGTGCGAATCGGACTCGCGCACGAAGGGTTCCGTACCATTATCTATAGAAACGGCAAAAAAATCACGTTTGTTGTATGGGAGCCCCCCTTAAAAAGTCAATATTAATAAAATATTCTGTGAATATTTCAAGCGTCTACCTGTTGCCGTTATCAATATCGAGCAAAAACGAGCAAAAAGATCAAGTTTGTTGTATGGGAGCCCCTTAAATATTTATTTTATTCCATTTTTTAGTATTTCTTGTTATAGCGGCAACCGAAATACGTCATCTGTGAAAATTTCAACTCTCTAGCTATCACGGTTCCCGAGATACAGCTGGGTGGTAGACGGACGGACAGACGGACGGACAGCGGTCCCGTTTTTACTCTTTGGGTACGGAACCCTAAAAACCGTAACAACTAACACAAACCTGTTAAGAGGCTGACAACACCTAATTTTGTTAAATTGATGTCATTTAAACAGTTTTTTAAGAAGAACTGTTTGTCCTAGCACATCAAAAAAATTATATGTTAATATTCATCATATTTCAAAGACCGTGGACGAACTCGATACATAATTGGACGAAATCGGCTCGATAGAAAATAATTGCAAAGATAGGTCTTAAAATCATCATTAAACGGTTCTATGTCTTTATTTTTGTGGCGTAAGCGTCTGCAATTAAAAACATGAAATCAACATATTCATATCTAAACCGCTAACGAGTCATATTTCACAAATAATCCACAGTTTTTTTTTAATTCAATATTTGCCCGATAAATTTCAATATACCCGGCTGCCCAGTAATAGCGGCATCTCGTTTACTCCGATACAAATAGACAGTGTGCGCTGACGTTGGTGTTGACAGCGTCTTAAAGGCTGATTAAACTAGTTACGAATTAACTTATTAGTGTACTTGTTTATAAAACAAAGCAAATCTTATCCTATGAACGATACGTTTACAAAGTAATCGGTTAAGGAAAAACCCGTTTTTCATTTTGAATTAAATAATAACTAATTGCGTCACGCGTGCGCACTTCACGATTCTTTGAAGTGAAATTCGCCTAGTGCCTAGCCTAAGTATAGGCCCCAGGGATTTCCCCAGTCTGGACAACTGGGAGTTCCTAATTACTTTTCGATTTTCCAGAATTTCCATTGGCAAATGTTCTTAGACGATATTCGAAATTAACCATATTATAAATGCGAAAATGTGTCTGTCTCCTCTTCAGTCGCTGAACCGATTTCGATCAAATTTGGTATTGACATAGTTTGAGACCATGGGAAAGACATGGGACAGTTTTTTTCTTGTTTTTCAGTATTGTTTTCCTTGTAGGGTACAACAAAGAGTCGTTGTATTGTATCCCGGAAAATTCAGTTTCCAAGGGATAGCGATAAACTAAGGGCCGGCGCTCACTGACGGCATGGCACGGCATGGCATTTTATTACTATCAAGTTGTTTTGAATCTTATTTCAATGAGTTTAGAATTCATGTTACTTTATTGGTTACGCGTTGCGTCATCCCTCGGCACGTCGCGGCATCGTGGTATCGAAATAAAGTAACATGAATTCTAAACGCATTGAAATAAGATTCAAAATAACTTGATACTAATAAAATGCCATGCCATGCCATGCCGTCAGTGAGTCCGGCCCTAATTGTCCACAGATAGAGTCGCGGGCAACAGCTAGTTTACCATAAGCTTTTCAGTTGTGATTATGTCTGCAATACATCTGCGAAGCAATACAATGGTGTGTGAACTTGTGAAGCAAGCCCTCGCAGTCTGTGACGAGGCATGTGCCCAGCAGTGGGGAGTGAGGGATAAGTACGCTTTGTACATCAGTTTATCTTGTTAACTGTTAATTTTGATTTTACTAGCTGTTGCCCGCGACTCCGTCCGCGAAGAATATATAGGGTATATGAGAAATAGCCTACGACCTACCGAATACAGAGAAAATAGTAGATTGTTCAACAAGGGAGGAAAATAACCAATATCACACGAGGTTACTTGACACCCGAGCACAGCGAAGGTGGCAATATTTCGAGGGTGATATTGGTGTTTTTCCCGAGTTAAACACTCTGCTTTTCATTTCGACTACAAGGAAAGTAAGAAAATGTAAGTATAAATAAATAAAAATGTCTAAACCGGTCAATATGATCGTTGTAAAATATTTCAATAGAGTTTATTATTAAGCAATAATTAATTTAACAAAATTTAATATATTCAATATATATCAATGAAAACAGTAGATAAAGTAGGTATTTTAGTAAATTTATTTGTAAAATAAGTAAATAACCAATTTGAACCAAGGAGTTAAGCTGTATAGAGATAGGCTGTGTGGACATATAACATTGTCGTTTACCGTGTTTTTTTTCTTAATATTTTTTAACTTTTCTGGTTTAAGTCACTAAATAAGAAACTAATGTAAATTAATAATTTAATTTAATAATATTTCACTGGCATTATAAAAGAAAAAAAAACTCAGGTACTTAATTATTCCATGTATATGCCGTAATGCTTGGCTGAATGCGTATGTGTTCCATTGACAGCCAATGCCTTTATTTTTTTTAATTCATTCCATTCCCGTATGTCAGATATGATTTGCCTCACTTTCCGAGTATGAGAGATGAAAAAGTTTTAATAAAAATCGGTCAAGCCGTCTCGGAGGAGTTGATAGCAAACACGGTGACACGAGATTTTTATATATTAGATGTACAATAAAGAGTTTTAAATACATCATACGTATATAGGCCAGATATGGGATCATGGGAAATGGCGAGAAAATAACAAATTCGAGAACTTTTCGGCCCCATCGGCCATCTGTTCTGCGTGCTATATGGTCTGCCCCATTGCCATTTCAACGAGCAAACCCGTTTGGCTATGTCGGTGACCCTTGTCCTTCTAGGAATCTCCAAAAACGAACGAACCTGCTAAAATAATCCGTACTAAACTAACTGTAGGTACTAAACCTGTTTAAATATCTTATTCAAATATCGACTATAACTGACACTTCTAAAATTAAAGCAATTAGTACTTAATGACTATTTAAATTATCTACATCGAATGTGCTGAAGGTCAACGATAGAAATTAAAATGCGTTAGCGCAAAAAAAACGACAGGAGGCGGATAAGTATGGTTTTCAAATCCCAAACTACGTACGTAAGATCTAACTGATGGATATATGAAAAAAAAAAACTGGGAAATATGCAGTTTAATGAACAAATTTTAATGTTTAATCATTATGTACATTTTCTACAAAAAAATCTTTGAGATCAAGTTATTCTTTAATTTTGTACAAATAATGTTATTTATTAGTTTTCAATGTTCTTTATATGAATTGGAATTACATTACACAGTATAGTAAAGGTCATAAATATATGTAGGTTACCAAAGCGTCAAAAATAGCTTTACAACTCTATGCTACTAAGCAAAAGGTTGGTGTTTGCTAATATTCAAATATACAGGGTTATTTTTAATTCACTGACATCCTCTTAACCCTGAATTCCTATCACTCAAACAAATGTTTTTTGTTTTACGACTTTTTAAAATGAAGCACTTTTTTTCCCATACAAATACACAGAGTATCGTAAAAATAAGAGGAAATCTCAAATTTTCAAAACGTTATTACACCAAAAATATTAAGTTATGACAAAAGCCGTAAAACAAAAAACATTTGTTTAAGTGGTAGGAGTTTACGATTAAAAGGATGCTAGTGAATTACAAATAACCCTGTATATGTATGTATATATGACGCGATTGATGGGTGTATATGTAGATAGTCATGCCTCCAACTGTACACCTTTTGCCACCATATATGTGTCTGACTTTACAATTAGCAGTTTCGTAAATGTCAATACATTTGAAATTTACCATATGAGCTTTCGTTGAATGCATAAATCGTGAGGAAACCTACACACAGATGAGAAGGAATTCAATGGTGTGTGTGAAGGTCCCAATCCGCACTGGGCCCGCGTGGGATCTACGGCCCAAGCCCTCTCATTCTAAGAGGAGGCTGTGCCCAGCAGTGGGACGTAAATAGGCTGGGATGATGATGATGATGATCGGTTAGTTTATTCCTACTCCTGAGGTTATGACGAGATTAAGAAGCGTTATTTAAGATCAATAATCACAGTACTGCTGTATTTACATGTTAATAGATCTCAAATACTAAATATGTTAAGTACGTATAGCTTGATTATTTACTACTAGCTGTTGCCCGCGACTCCGTCTGCGAAGAATTCGTTTATCGCTATTCCGCGGGAACTACGCAATTTTCCGGGATAAAAGTATCCTATATGTTAATCCAGGTTACATACTATCTGTGTGCCAAATTTCATTCAGAATCCGTCAAACCGTTTTAGTGTGAAAGAGTAACAAACATACATACAAACTATCGCGTTTATTATAGTAATGCAGAAATAGGCGTTAAATAATGATTACATTCGACAAATTTTCTGCCTAAATCGAAAATAAACCGATTGTTCGATCGGACACTACGTGTAACGTATGTTTTTTGTACTACATGTGAGTATGAATAGATAATTTAATCGTAATAGTTATTTATACTTGTTTAATAAGAACTCGAAAGCCAAACACAAACCATTGTCACCGCATTGTCAACATTAGTGACGTCACCAAACCGGTCGCCGTAGTGACGTCACTTTCCGGTAAAGACTGGAAATGTTATCGATGTTCTATTGTCAGGTAATTGTTACGAGATTAATTAGGTATCTTAAGCCGCGGTGGCAAGATTTATTTTCCAATGGATCGCTAGCGTTTAAACAATCAATAGTTGACTTTCATTATGATGTGTACTTTTAAAGTTGATTGTTATATTAAGAATAGCCGGGTCTCCACTGAGCGAGCCGCCTCGCGAGGCAGACATTTTCGGTGCGATTTTGAGCTTTGTGTAGGCTATTGGAGTTTGGTTTAGGTACTGTCTTATAACCAGTGGCAAACAAGCATGCGACACTTTTGTTGGTAAGCAATATAAAATGTAAAATACCTAATTTTTAACCTATAATTATTGACACAATAAATAAAGAGCTCTTTGCCGTGTTTTGTATCTATAGGCTTTTTAACCCTTTCAACGCCAACGTCACATATAGGTGTGACAAAGTACAGTGTCAAAGTGATCTTGACACAATGACATAAGATTCAAAGCAGGTTTACGTTTTGTCGAGGCGTGGCGTGGAAAGGGTTAATAACACCATTTCGTTTCTTTTGTTTACTTTCAATCTTGCAAGTTAATTTTTACCCACTTCAAGTGGTTAGATAAACTTGAAATCTGACTAATATTCTGGGGTGCTACTCCGAAATTCGAAAATCGAAGTTCGTACCGTAGCATCTCGCTCACTCTCGTATTAAATACTATTAGCGTGAGCGGTACAGCACAATATGAAATTCAAATTTTCAACTTCGTAGTACAAGGCCTGAGCTCATGACAATCCCATAATCAAGTACAGTCAGCCGCCAAAGAAGCTGGAGTTAAAAATGTTTATTTCAACAAAAAACATTTTTCTGCGTGGTGTTTTATAAAGAGTTTGTATTGCGTCGAATACCTCCTCAAGCCCTAAGTACAGTCAACAGCAAAAGTAAATGAGCCCCTTTACCCTTTATTACCTTAGCAGTAGAGTCGAAGTCGTACGCAGATTATTTTACCCTCTACCTCTCATCCACTTCACTGGCTGACTGTACATAATTGTATGACTATTTCGGGTTGACAATTGCAATGTAATAATCATTTAACACTATGATTATTGACTATGTTAATCATTATTTTTAGAATTTGAATTCACTAATGGTTCACCCACAGTCACATCGAACAAAGAACTTGGTAGGCGTCTGTTTTCTTCGTTCACATTGAAAAGGTATTGTACTTGTTATTTTACTGTGTTTATGTACAATAAAGCATTATACACACATACAAAACGCCCATCAGATTATATAAATGATTGCTTAAAACAGTATTTTTTTACATAAACACAAAAATAAAAACATAGAAATGGCGCAGTATTTTTGTTGAATACATAAATTATTTTTATCTACAATCATTATTCATTAAGATCATGGGCCTATAGTAGTTCTTCGATAAAATGTACAATTAGTTTTCACCTTGTCACTATACCCAGCTGGAAGATTTCTAACACTAAGCTACTAGCTACAATCTTTTTTTTCCAACTATATTGATATTTTACGATCGATGACATTTTGACTGACGATTCCTGAATCACACCAAGCGGTGGCGAGTGTACTGTGACGTCACGCGCTACAAACGTAGCGAGCGGTGCGTTTTTATAAATAGATCGCTATTTTCAGTTTTTATGGGTTAATGATAATATATTTAGCCATCGCGTTGGTACAACAACAGACAATGGTGATGATTTGAACTTTGGCATTTCTGGTAGGTACCTTTTACTAGCACCTAGCGTGTTGTACACATTGCAAAACGTTACTCGTCTGACTCCAACAGTAGAACTGACTTGAAATTACGTATGCAAATTTAATGACAGTAAAAAATCTATCAAACTGTGATAGCTTTCCAATTTTGTGATGCATTCGTCGTCACGGAAATTATAAAGAATTATACTTCTCTTCTGTCTTGTTCAGGCCCTTACTTTTCTGATTTTTTTGTGTTCTAGTCTGAGTATAATTTAAAAAAATGCTGCAATAACTTTTTCTATATAAAATTAGCTGACCCGGAAAACGTTGTTTTTCCATATAAATTATAGCCTACGACCTAACAAATTGTTAAGACGAAAAAAATTATAAAAATATCGGTCAAGTCGTTTCAGAAGAGTTTGATAACAAATACCGTGACACGAAAAGTTTAAATATTAGAGTTAGTAAAAAAAAAATTAAACCTTTTTTTTTCGTCATATAAAACTTTGTGTCTAGTCCAGGTGTGATAAAAATTTTATCTAACAGTGTTTGTTAAAATGACTGACCTTTGATATACGAAAGGAACGTGTAATTTCAGGGATCCAGTTATCTGTACACCAGATTTAAATCTTAACCATCTTAGCGTGAAAAAGTAACATACACAGACACGTTCACAAACTTTTGCATTTATTTTTCATTGGATTAGTTGTAGACAAAAACGCGTCGCGGGCCGCAAAAGCCACGGGCTGAGCTTTGGACAGCCCTGCTTTAATCGAGTAAACGTGAAGTCCGTGGGCCAAGGCAAAAGCGATCAGCTAGTTGCTGTTACCATCCGATGACGTCACGGTTATCTAGAAAAATCTACATGAAACTTGCACTAAGTAAATTTGAAACAAATAACAGAATAGATTGTTCGATAGACGAAGGTGGATCAAAGCAAATGCCTTGTTTACCATAGCTTTGTAAATAAGAAGTAACAATTAGAGAAAAAAAATTAAGTTAAAATTTGAGTGGCAACTAACAATTAAGTGACTTGAAGCAAGTTTTACGCCAACAACATCAAAAATGGAACTAAAATGTATTTTCTGTTAAAATTTTTCGTATATTGACAAATTGACATTTGGAAAAATAATTTTAAACTTTATACGAATCGGTTAAGTTATATATATTCATTTACATTTGAAGCCTATCAACTCTGTTTAAATAAAAAGTCTTTTGTTTATTTAAAAGAAAGATACAATGGCGTAACCCATTACGCCAGCAGCTTTTAGTCGAAAAAATCTACCTACTGCTTTAGGAAAGGATGAATGTTTCTAATTAGAATCGGTTTAGCTATAAATTCATTTACATTTTAAGCCTGACAATTCTGTTTATAAAAAAGTCTTTTGTTTATTTTAACAAAGGGACACAATTACATAACTTATTACGCCAGCAGCTTTTAGTCTAAAAAAATCTACCTACTGTTTTAGGAAAGAATGAATGTTTTTAATTAAAGATTGACGCCAGCACTTAAATCTGCCAATCAATCAATTTAAAGAAGAATAATCCTGACTAATATTGTAAATCAGAATGTGTTTTTGTTTGTAACTATTTAATGCTTATAGTACTCAAGCAACTAAACCATAGTGTGGAGATAGCATGTGACCCTGGGAAGGATAAAATATAATTTTTATCCCGGAAAAATTATAGTTTCCGCGGGATTGCGGTAAACTAATCCTTAGTTAAGTATAAAAGGGTTAATAGCATCAATAATTTACACATTTCAAGCCAAAACTAAAAAATTATGCGCAACATTAGAAAGAGAAAAGCCGAAAAAATATTTATTTAGTACGAATTTGTTATTCACTAAATTAAACTGTGATTTATCCTTGTCAATAGTAGGTACCTATTAACATTCGATTTACTTTTATTATCATAAAACAAACTGGTCACGCGCGAGTCGCACTTACCCACCGAGCGTTCCGTACAAAAGTAAAGGAATGAATAAAAAGTTTATACACCGAAAATGGCCAGTTATCATTAAAAATGGGAATCAGTGATGCCAGTTTTTCTTTTGTTTGCGTAGTGAGGCCTTTTTTACTACTATATTAATTTGAATTAGTCATCTATTATTGTTCCTGAGAAAATAATGGTAATAGACGACACGCATGCAGAGACGTACAACAAAGTAACATTATTATAAGGTTTTCGTTTCCTTCTTTTGAAATACGGAACTCTAAAATCAACTGTAAGTGGCACAAGGAAATAGGTGGATTAGTTATAAACGGTTTTCCTTACACACAAAAAAGTGTCCTTCATACAATCATGTAAATCTTCTGTCTGCCTGTAGAATTGAATAATAAGTAGGTGTAATCAAACTTTTACATTAAATGTGCAATAAAATACGGATGCCTTAAATAAATTAATTAAGCCACTGCAATCGACAGACGATATGTGCACAACTGTTTTTATAATATTTTTATTGTACATCATACAATATATTGCTCACCATCCTCTGTTCAAGACATCTATACTTCATTTAATTTAGAATTGAAAACCACAACATCATTATATTGCGGCTCGTCAACTATTTCTTACCTAGCAAATAGTACAGTACAATAGTCTGGGAGCCGCAAAATAAAATTGTTTTAATGTCACTTTATTTGCGTGTCGTCAATTGTTACTCTAGTACAAATTGTAAAGAGATTACGTTCACGAGTCGCAATATAATGTTGTTGTGGTTTATAATTCTAAATTAAATGGAGTATATATTAACTTGCTCTTTCTCTCGTCCTTGTAAAGTATGATTGTTTATGGAGAGGTGAGTAACTAAACATTTTCATACAAAATTGTTACTACTTCCAAGTATTTAACGCCAAAAATCTAGCATTAACGTAGATAGTGGCGCCCTCATTTAATCTCAACCCTTTAATTGGCAATCCAAGCAACGTCATTAAGGAAAGTAGATGTAATTAAATTTATTTTTAAACGTGATTGACGTCGCAAAATAACGTAAAAGTAACATAAAAATTTTAATTATTATTACTGTAATAATAATTGTTTATCGATATCGATTATTTCGCGGTCGTAGCCACATCACTAACGCTGATACGGCGTACAGACGGAGTGGTTACGATCGCCATTCGTATTACCTATTTTCAATATCTTTTGCTCATTTTGGTATTTAAAAATTTAAATTAAGTTTTTATAACAAATGCCATGATGACGTCGACTCTTTGCTCAATCAAAATAACCTTGTCGTTGTCATTGTATCGATGTAAAAAGTAGCCATCATTTTTGTTAGAAATCGACATCATAGGTAGATTAACACAAACCCGTTTCCAAATTTTTAAATGACATTTGCAAATCGAAGGTGACTATGAAATAAACTCGAGAACAATAGCATCGTTACCAAAGTCACGTGAAACAATAAAATGTTATCATCTATTTTATTGAAGATTTTCCTTTATCAATAAAATCTACGTTTGGTTTGGTTTCATTATAAATCAATAACGTTTCAATAGGCCGGAAGTTTCACTTTTACAGTCAAATTAAACACTTTAACGTACCTTGAATGTGGGCTTATCCATATTTAAGCAAATCCAAACATGCACATCACAGAGAGTATTTAAAAATAATCTAAAATAACACCATTAAAATTAACTGGCCAAGTTTTTTTTCAACTACTTAAAAATTTAAATTTAGCACTTCACAACATAACACTGAACAACGAACACTGAACAGTAAACACTTAACTAATTTTAATAATTTAAAATATCCGGTGGCACTTTAGGCGTCGTTTTATTTTTCGACGTTGCGTTTGTATTTTCAATTATTTGATTTTGTTTTGAATTACGACAGGCACACATACAATATGGCGTCTTGGAAACATCGCGACGCAGCGCGACCGAATTCGGGCGCGGCTTGCTCGTATCTGAAGCAATGGCGGTTGCTCGGTCTCCTCTCGCTCGCACACTGCTAGGGTTGTCTATTTTAAAAATTAATTTACGAGACAAAAGAAACTGTATTAATTCAAATGTACATTGATTAATATGTGAGGAACAGTAAAAATGTAGTGGTTTAATTCATGTTTTACAAGTAAATGTTGTAATTTATACGATTACTAGCTGTTGCCCGCGACTCCGTCCGCGAAGAGTCCTAGGTACGTATAAAACATAGCCTACGACCTATTCTGAGACCTACCGAATATAGAGAAAAAAGATTCATAAGAATCGGTCAAGCCGTCTCGGAGGAGTTTGATAACAACTTGATAACAAACACCGTGACACGAGATTTTTATATAATAGATAATATTATGTTTTATGTAGGTACTACTATTGTTTCAACAATATTCTGTAATATATTTGAAATTCATAGTATGTACATATGAACCAGATTTATAAATGATGTGTATTGGGTACGGTTGATGGACGACCTGATAATTCGTTCTTGTATTTATTTATTTATTTTTACAAGGAGAGCAAACAGAAGCAAATGTATACAACACGTACTTATAAATTAGATACAAAATTACATGCACTTACTCCCTAACTAGCTCCCACTAAAACACATGGGTAATATGAATAAGTACCTAGACTTACACTATACACTGTTACATTAAGGTTTCATAAATTTTGCTTTTGAACTTTTGTCTCGTCGTATTAAACATATCTACAGACAGAAATAATTTATTGTAAGAGTTACACAAGCGTCGCAAAGGTGCGCGATGACCAGCGTTGCTGGAGGAGACCGGGACGGCGAACAAGGCGGCGGAACGAGAACTGAAACGCGAAGGAACTCTAAAATTGATCTGTGATAATAGCTCCGCACTGTTGTAGTGCCCTCTACAAATGTTATACAATGTTACCGCATCCGACACTTTACGCCTGGTTTCAAGGGATGATGTTTTATAATACTTCAATAAGTTACAGTAGCTCATTCTTTTCCCTGTCAAGCGTCTATGCATGACTCGTAGAAACCTTTTTTGGACCATTTCGATAGATTTACAATATTTAGCATAGTATGGATTCCAAATCACAGATGCGTAAACAAATAGGTAGTACGCGGTCGTACGTTAGTGTAATTTTTTTATGTAATTTATGGCTCTTTTCTTTAAGTGTCATGTGTTCCTAGGGAAAAAAATAATAGTAGAAATAAAAGAAATCAAGTTCTTTTATTAAAAAAAATCGATGTTGACAAACGAAGTGAAATTATTTCTTCAAAGGATCTCTAGTAGAGCAAATGTTGAATGGTAGAGAATCTCAACCATTAGTAATGCTAATGTATATTGTATAACTGTGAAATAATTTGCTATAATTTTGTGTTAATCTAATAACCCGTTCAGCTAATTGCTGAAACATCCATGTATTTTAACATAATCACTATTTAACTTTAACATGGCAATCAAACCAACAAAAATATTTCATAACAAAAAAAACATCGAACAAAACTCAAAAATGATCAGCAAAAAACTAAGTTAGTGGCGGCCCTGCGCTAACTCACACAAGCACACGTTCATGTATACATTTTTTTACGTAAATATAAATGATTGGCACAGTACACCGACGGACGTGGGATTCGGAAATACTTACCCTTTTTTAATTGTAGGGTTAGATAATTTTCAAAAAATATTACCGTTAGGACGCCCTGCACTTTTATTGCATGACATTGACATTTTCTATTTTAATTATTGTTAGTTGTATGATTTCTATTTTTATTATATTTAGACATTTTATTCATTCAGTGACATGCGGTAAGCGTATCTACCAAACAATTGTGCGCCAAATACTGGCTGATTGTGACGAACTTTAATCTTTAATCTTTAATATCTATATGTATAATTACTCACTTTCTGACAATAAATGATTTGATTTGATTTGTTGATATATTTTTTGGGAATGTTTGGATCGCGAACCTGTATTTAGTAAGTTTTAATATGTTTAAGCCGTGGTGGCCTAGTGGTTTGCCCTATGGCCTCTCAAACAGAGGGTCGTGGGTTCAAAGTGTTCAAACAAATCCCGGCTCGCACCTCTGAGTTTTTCGGAATTTATATGTGAAATTACATTTGAAAATAACCATGAGCTTCACGGTGGAATATGTGTTAAAAAATTTAGTTGTATTAAATATTTTAGATGTATGTTATTGTGCAGTTTTTGCCCAAATAAACATTAAACATTAAACAATGTAGGTCTGTTTGAAAATAATATACCTTGTTGAGTTTCATGCCGGTTTCTTCTCAACAGGGTTTTTGCGAACCGGTGGCAGATTCTTCGACGTTCATAGGAGCATCGATTGATGCCTAAATTGAATAAAGAATTTTGACTTTGAATAGAAACATGTGACAGACGGACGGACAGACAGCGGAGTTTCAATAATAGGGTCCCGTTGACGCCCTTTGGGTTCGGGCTAAAACTCGATAGCACGCGTTTTCTCAAAGATAACACCAATATTGACTGACAGCCCCGAAAACCCCCACATAACAAATTTCATCGAAATCATTCCAGCCGTTTCCGAGATCGCCGAAATAAATAAACATACAAAAATCGCTCGGTTAAAGTTACTAAGGTAATACTAATAAGTCAAATACCTACAGTCAGATAGCCTTTTCATTTTCGTGGCATGATTGACCTAGACATTTAATGCATTTTTAATTATATTTTTCGTGTGTATATTGTAAAATATTGTAATATCATATTGAATAGAAATAATGACGCCATAAAATAATCATTAAAAGACTAACTGTTAAAAACACTTTATTTTAGCCCAGCAAAACCATATTAATTTTCAATTAATTGCAAAATTAGATTTTTATCTGCTTTTGAACATATAATTAGTTAGTCGATTGAGTCGGCCGGCATAGAAGTGTCGTCATTTCATTCATTACTAGCAATTGACGTACTGAATCCATGAGAGAATCGTATTTTGACAGCTCATAAAAAGTACTGCAGTTGATTAGTAATATCATCATCATTAACGCATTCACTGCCGGTAACGCATATATGCGTTTTTGTGAATTTCGCCACTGCCGCTGACATATTTTGGCAGTCATAAATGATTCATTTATTCTCAGAAACATATGATAGCTTAGGATCTTACATTACAATAATAATTCGGTATTTCCTTTGATATGGTTAGCCAAGGTAGCCATGTGAAAAGTAATTTTAGTGATATAATCATTTGAACGCCCATGTGCGTTTGTGGCACTCGAAGAAATCTCAAGTCCGACAGTGAATGCGTCAACAAAAGAAAACTTCGAGCGAAACCCTGTTTATGAACAAAATGTATGTATGTATGTATGAAAATGTTTCATCGCAACCTTCAGCATATACTGCACCACTGTTTCGGTATTTTAGTTAATTTATTTTTAGCTTATTCGCTTTGGATTTCCGCAAAAAGTGAACGAAATGACTGGAAACGATTTCTAATGTTTTATTTAAGTGGCAACCCTAATAACTGTGGTGATTAAAACACATTTTTTATGTTGGCACTTGGCAGATCGCAGTGACAACCTTGGCGTGGAGCGGATAGAAGAATGCACCGAAAAATTAAAAAGTTTAAATCGGTGCGGTTAAATCACGACCGGTAGTTGTCGGCCCGGAATGACAATTATGTGCGACCTGTCAATTCAAACCCTCGAGTAATTGCTATAAAATTTTGAATTACGAGTTCGTGGATTATTTTCGTTTATTCTGTTTTGACAAATATGGATTTTTACTGTAACCGTACCGTACCCTTTAAATCCATCCATACTAATATTATTTACTTTAGTTTTTTAATTAAGCAGGGTACAGCTGATGTTGAAGTGAGTGTAGTATTCGCCAATAAACATTATAGTTTGGCGAAATTAGTGATGTAACTAGAACTATGTACCTTTTTGAGAATAAATAATAATAATAATAATAATTTATTGTAAGGGATGTTGACACCACCAATTAACTGAAGTACTTTTTATGAGCTATCAAAACACAATTCTCATTCTCTCATAGAGTTTGAAATACCTAGTTTGAATGGCAATAGTAACTTATGACGTCACTTGTTCGCCAACTCAATCAGCTAACTAACTAGGTATTTATTTGCTTAAAAGGAAGAAAAAATCTAATTCTGCAGTTAATCGAAAATTACTCTGGTTTTCAGGGCTAAAATAAGGCGTTTTTTTTACTGGAGTCGTGTCTTCGAATTATTTTTTAACGGCGTCAACATCTCTATTACTAAGTATTTATTACAGATGTGGAAATTTTGGTGCTTTCATACTTCTTACTCAGGCCTTATACTACGAAGTGCAAAATTCGAACTTCGTATCGTGCCATTCCTCTCACGCTAATAGTATTTACTACAAGAGCGAGCAAGACGATGCGATAGGAATTTTGGAGTAGTGCCCCAGACGTCCCAACTTTTTTTTCTTTTTTTCATACAGCTTAAATAGATCATCACAAATCTAACACATTATTTTTTTATAGAAAATCAGGAATATTTTTTTACGAAAAGTACCTAAGTAAGTAATCTAACTTTTTTTTTCAAAATATACGTTATGAACGGCCGTGTATAAGAAATCCACTGTAAGTAGAGCGTAGAGCTCTGCTTCTAAGAAAACCGGCCAAGTGCGAGTCGGACTTGCGCACCAAGGGTTCCGTACCATAATCTATAAAAACGGCAAAAAAATCACGTTTGTTGTATGGAAGCCCCCTTAAAAATTTGTTTTATTTTAATTTAATTATTTATTTTTAAAGTAAATAAGTATATAACTAATTTCAAGCGTTTACCTGTTGCCGTTATCAATATCGAGCAAAAACGAGCAAAAAAAATCACGTTTGTTGTATGGGAGCCCCCTTAAATATTTATTTTATTCAGGTTTTTAGTATTTGTTGTTATAGCGGCAACCGAAATACTTACATCATCTGTGAAAATTTCAACTGTCTAGCTATCACGGTTCATGAGATAGCCTGGTGACAGACGGACGAACGGACAGCGGAGCCTCAGTAATAGGGTCCCGTTTTTACCCTTTGGATACGGAACCCTAAAAAACTTACAAAAGTCAATTCCGTAGTTACTCCCTTCATGTATAGTAACGTAATCCACCGTTTACAGATATCGTTTTAACAATGATTGTCTCATACATTTCATTACGTCTGCACCGCGATACCAAATATATTAGTCATACACATGCATAAAAAAACACATGTTATGTCACTTTGACAAATAAGATTTTATCGAAATTTTAAAACCATTGCATTATGGGTAAACTCATATGCCCGAATATCAATTGTCATAATTTTATACAGGGTTATTTGTAATTCACTAGCATCCTTTTAACCCTAAACTCCTACCACTAAAACAAATGTTTTTTTGTTTTACGGCTTTTGTCATAACTTAATATTTTTGGTGTAATAACGTTTTGAAAATTTGAGATTTCCTCTTATTTTTACGATACTCTGTGTATTTGTATAACATAACAAAGTGCTTCATTTTAAAAAGTCGTAAAACAAAAAACATTTGTTTGAGTGATAGGAATTCAGGGTTAAGAGGATGTCAGTGAATTAAAAATAACCCTGTATAATAAAGCTAGCTGACCCAGCAAACATTGTTTTGCCATATAAATTATAGTCTAAGACCTATTCTTCTGAGAATACCAAATATAGACGAAAAGGTTCGATAACAAACACACGTGTGACACGAGATTTTTATATATTAGATTGATAAGTAAGTACCTACGTTTTTCATTTTACGATCAAAACAAAAAAAATTATAAAAGAAAATAAAGAATGATTCGTACAAACTCCTAAAATTTGATGCATCACTATTTCGTGCAGACAAATACACTTGTACTATGTAAACTCATATAACTACATCAATTAAAATTTTAATTTAAAAACAACAATAAAATACTTATGAAAACTAAAACCACCTAATGTGGTACGAGGCTACGCACACATCGAAGACGTGTTCGTTTTTCAAATAATCCAAACTTAGCAGTCAAAGTGAAGCGAACTTTATGCGAAGATATCAAGGTTCAAATTAATACGCTATCTATTTTTATTATTAGGTGTATGTACAGTACGAATACCTACGATTTGAGGTAGTTATGGAATGGGGTAAACATAATTATTATTTATTTTAAATTGCTTTTTAGGGTTCCATACCTTAAAACAACCCTTATAGAATCACTTCGTTGTATGTCTGTTAAGCCGTTTTTCTCAGGGAATCGTAGGTAAATCTCATCCCCTATAGAGAAGCCACTGCAGGACTAAGCCGCCTCTCAGAAGACATGGCTTGTACCGCAACAGCTTGGCTTAACAGACTTGCCAAGATCTATAACCAGTAAACTTAAAGTAGCTAAGCACACTTCAGGCTACTAGGCGGTTGTTCTTTTTAACAGGTTGCCAATTGTGATGAAGTCAATCGTGGATGGACACATGTTTAGAAGTAGGCTTAGGAAATTTTTGTTGGAAAAGTGTTTTTACTCTGTTGAAGATTACTGCAAATGGAACTGTTTGACTTGACTGATTGTTTCTGCTACCTTCAGAAAGAAATATTGATTTCTATCGCTTTTGTTTCTGAACATTTGTTGTTTGGTGACGTACCGATGGAGCTATATTTTTAAAAATTGAATTGAATTGAATTGTTTAGTGACATAATTTGAGTAATTGAATTTTTATAGAGGTATATACTTAGTGACATAATTTAACTATTGCCATGTTTTTTTTTTGTTTAATTGGCTTGAATTGTTTTTATTATTGTTTTGTTTAATTGTCTTGTATTTATTAATTTATTATATGCATTCTGCTGTAATGTTGTGTAATTTGGTCAAATACTCATTATGATTTCAAACACAATGTATATTGTTCTTGAATAAATAAATGAATGAATGAAATGAATGAGTGGGCCCAGTGCGGATTGTTTTCCTTCACCGTAAAGCTTATTGTAAATTTGAAACGTAGCTAGGTAGATGTCGAGCCAATTTTACCCGTCGAAATTTAGTTAAATTTTGGATTTATCCATCGATATTGTGACAAAAAAAAATATTTATAGTAAATGATGATTGAGGAACTCTCATTCTAAAGGTGCTATATTCGCTGTTAGCTGTCAAACAGAGACCTTAAAGATCTGTAAAATTTTGCAAAAAAAAAGTACATTGCTGGACAATGGCCTCCCTAAAAGACAACCAGAACGATCGGTCCCGCGCTGACCGCATCCAAGTGGTTCCTGACCTTTACCAGGGGCTAAATCCAGGAACGGCCCAATACGGTTTGCGAGCGGTAATTCAATCGTTTGCGATAGGGATGAACTGCTATTCAGGAACGCCAAAAATCACTGGTTTTTTTTTTTTTTTTTTTATGTTAGAAAGGCCAGACAAACGAACTAGTGGGTCACCTGATGTTAAATGATCACCACTGTCCATAGACACCTGCAGCGCTTTACGCGATGCCAGTGCGTTGTCGGCCCTTAAGGAGAGGGAATAGGGGGAGGGGGAGAGGGAGGGGGAGAGGGAAGGGGTGAGGTATTGGGCCCCCAGCACTCTCACTGACCGTACGAAACGCAAGCAGGATTACTGCTGCTTCACGCCGGTTTTCTGTGAGAGGGTGGTACTGCCCCGGACGAGCCGGCCCATTCGTGATGCAGCGGCTAGCTGCAACATGGCTCTACCACTACTAAAACTTCTTTGCGAGAAGTTTGGGCTGAGCTTGGGATGAGCCTTATTTATTTATTTACAAAGCGAATTAACAGGAAAATAAGGCTCATCCCAAGCTCAGCCCATCCCTATCCTCTCGCAAACGATTGAATTACCGCTCGCAAACCGTGTTGGGCCGCCGTTCCTGAATTTAGCCCCAGTTCATCGCTCCATATTGTTGGGGGCTTTCCCACGCTACGTTTTCCGATTCGCGGTTACTCTTGAACCTTACTACCCCTGTACCCCATCGGCCTTCGGTTCTACGAGCTGCCCCCAAAATTTTAACTAGTCACGAAAACCCTGGCACCAAATGTCAAATCTAGTGGTTCCCAAACTTTTCCTGTTCACGGCGCACTTTAAGGTTTCGTATTTTGTCTCGGCGCCTTAGAAATCAGAAATCAGAAATGTTTGTTAGATATAGTTAAGATGTAGGTATTGTTTTAGTTTGTTTTAACTAAGGGACCCAATACATCCCTGTATTGTTTTTTTATATAATTTTTTTTTTTATTTACTTAATTCTATATTTGTATGATTTTTTTTAATTTGTAATTTATTATATTTTAATTTGAAAAGATGACTTTCTGCCAAGTTTCTTGCGGCGCATTCTTCTTGGCAATGATGGTCCTTACGAAAGCGCTGGTAGTTTAAAAAAATGACATGTAAAAGAGCCCTTTGCGGCCTACTTGCAGAATAAACGTTTTGATTTTTTTTTTGATTTTTGATTTTTTGTTTATTTGCTTGAATACAGTTAATAAGATGTTAAAGCAATTAATAATGTCCTGTCTATTCGGCCTGCATGCAGCTAATTGACAGAAAGAAAGAAAAGTCACTTAATCGCCCACAAGGCGAGGGGTACTGTTGGGGTACAATCGGCAAGTGACATCATCATCATCATCATTTCAGCCGAAAGACGTCCACTGCTGAACATAGGCCTCCCCCAAGGCTCGCCAAACGCTCGCTCGCTGCGTGCCATCCGCATCCAACGGGATCCCGCACGCAACCATAACCAGGTCGTCGCTCCATCTTGTTGGAGCCTACCTACACTGCGTCTTCCGGTCCGTGGACGCCACTCGAGAACCTTTTCACCCCATCGGCCATCAGTTCTATGAGCGATGTGCCCTGCCCACTGCCACTTGAGTTTGGCAATTCTTCGAGCTGTGTTCGAGCTTATGTCACTCACATGATTTGAATTATTTCATGGCGCCCCAGGCGCCGCGGCGCACACTTTGAGAACCCCTGTCCTAATCGTTTAAAAAAATTCTAGGGTCATAAGTAATTTAGCACACAATTGTGATTGCTACATGCGATACACTAAAAACACAATTAATATATTTAAATAGAATGTAAAAACTAAAAATAGAAGTGTCCCACTCTGTACGCACACTAAACAGCAATTTCAGCCAAATGGATACGACAGGCGGCGCGGCACACGGGGTGGAGACGCGCGGGTTCATTTTAATACAGACAAAGGAATATAATGTTTTATTTTACACTAGCTTTCGCTCACGTTAAATTTTAAAAAAGAAAATACACATCTTTACTTACTAGCTGTTGCGCAACTCCATCTGCGATGAATTCGCTTATCGCTGTCCCGCGAGAACTATGCTGTTTTCCGGGATAAAATTATCCTATGCCATTTCTAGGGTCTACCTCCATACCAAGTTTCATCTAAATCGGTCCAGCAATTATTGACTTCATATACAAACTTCAACCCCTCTATTCAGCCCCTTAAGGTATGATTTCTGGGATAAAAACTAAACTATTCTATGTATGTCCTTTCCCGGGACTTCAACCATCGCTACCTTCGATAAACAATACTGCTGTATGCTTTGTTGATTTGTTGATCGCTACATCAAATTCCCTCCGGGGTGTATTGGCCCAAGTGCCAATGTGTCCAAATGTTAGAACGTCCGAATGTCAAAACGTCCAAAGGACACAATAACCAGTTGCCAAAATGTCTGTTGGTCAAAGCAACCAAACGAAAAAACGCCCGATTACGTGACGTGATAATTATATTAAACAGGCGGGATGTGGTCGAGCCATTCTTACTTTTCACCCGACTGTTGAAACAAGTTTTGTTATAATTACTATACTAAACGGGACTTATCACGCAATTAATACTTTGCAGCAGCCGTGGTCACGAGTTAACACGTACTCACTCGAACAAAAGGTCGCCTTGACACCTTAAAAATGTCCATTTTGCTTGCAGTGGCTAGACATCTGTCCATACCAATCCATACCATCAACGAAATTCAACGGCTGCAAGCAAATTTGTTTTGAAACTGGGCAGGCCTCGCTTTTGTCGACTGTACATACGTATTTTCCCGGAATTCCAATGGGAACGGGAATTAATACATGTGGGTTTTTTCATCTAGTATCGATAAAGTTACTCCTTAAATAGGGTGTCATAAACTTGCAAAAATCGTCTTACGTCGTAAATATGTTGCTTTGTCCGACCGTTTTATTTTTACTTACTCTTTGTCGGTCCCTTACTAAATGCTCCTTTCATCCACTCAAAGGTTGACTGGTAGAGATCCCTTAAAGGGATAAGTTCGCCTTTGTACATGCATTTCAACGGTTGTCAACAATGTTATTCTTTTTTTTCCTTATTTTTGTACAATAAAGAGTTTACATACATACATACGTATGTAAATGGCGACTAGTTAAAAAAATAGATTAAAAATGTAGCCCTGGCTAAATGTCGCGTAGTGTGGTGCGACTGACCCGCCGCTCCAAATGAATGTACCCGGCGCGGCGCACACTACGCCAAAACCGCATAATTATATTACTTTTTAATTCTCATTGTTTTATCTACTAGTTATCTCAGACGCGTGTTGTGGACCTATGGCTTCTCACGCCGGTCGTGGGTTCAAATCCTCGCGCTTTGCCACACACATTTTACCAACGGACATCCAGGCGGGCAGCGTGGGTAGGCCTGCAACAAGATGGAGCGACGACCTGGTTAAGGTTGCGGGATCGCGTTGGATGCGGATGGCACGGGACCGGTCTGTTTGGCGAGCCTTGGGGGAGGCAGTGGACGTCTTTCGGCTGAAATGATGATGATGATGATGATCCAGACGGGGGAACCGTCTTCATCCTTATGCTTGTACGGATAGTCTAGTTGTTACAACCTGACTACGAAGCTTGAGGTCCCAGGTTCGATTCCCGGTCGGCGCAGATATTTGTGTGAAAAATACAAATATTTGTGCTCGCTGGATGTTTAATATTTATATTAAGTATGTAAGGTAAACGTCCCAGTGCTTGACACTGACCCTATACATGGCAACTTCAATCTTATGTCATAGTAAGAGGTGACAGATGGGTGTCATCTAATGGGCGTTGAGGTGTCTAGCAATGGTACGTTTACCTTATTTATCTATATAAGTATGTTTATCCCGTTGTCTATACTTCATTTAATTTAGAATTGTAAACCACAACATCATTAAATTGCGGCTCGACAACTATTTCTTACCTAGCAAATAGTACAGTACAATAGTCTGGGAGCCGCAAAATAAAATTGTTTTAATGCCACTTTATTTGCGTGTCGTCAATTGTTACTCTAGTACAAATTGTGAAGAGATTACAGTTCACGAGCCGCAATATAATGTTGTTGTGGTTTATAATTCTAAATTAAATGGAGTATAGTACCTACCCATAGTACAAACTTTGCTTATTTGGGACTAGATCAATTGGAGTTAATCGGTGTCAATCATCTCATGTTTTATTTCAGTAGGTACATCTGATTGAATTGGATTTGATTATCAATATCAATGACAATTTAATTTAATTTTAATTTTTGAATTTTACTATCAATGTCATTGACAAGCGTGTCCAGGTTTCTTTACAATGTAAATTTCAACTGTAAATTCGCACAAAAAAACCTTAAAACGGAGATACGCGAGCCCGGACTCGAACCCACGAGCCTCCGCTTGACAGACCATAGGTCAAACCACTAGGCCACCACAGCTACCTATAAAATTTCATATAAATACAGCCATTTTGACATGATAGTGTAACAAAACTTTCCTATTAATGCTATTAGAGTAATATATATACACAAAACTAAATCAAACAAATCATCATCACATTACTTAACAGGAATTTAACAACCATTAGTAATTTAGGATCAGGTAACGTTTTTTGCTAAGCAAATAACGCCACTCCGCGCGGCCGGCTAAGGCGAACGGGAATTCATTGAAATATATTCCAGTAAAAACTGAACAGCGAGAGCTATGGAGTCGCTAACAAGGACGATTTAAATCAAGAAAGTCCGTAGCGAAAGTTTTAACCCTTAATTTGGCAGTGTATGATGTGTCGTACAAGGTATTCAAATAATTGTAGAGTTCAAAAATAAACCTTTTTTAAAAAAAAACCACTAAATTGATAAAAAAATAATTCATGACACTGACAACCTCAACAATCCGTTCTCAACAAAATGTCATGGCAAAGGAAGAATGATGAACATTCTGAGATAGTTATTGTTGTTTTTTCTTGTTTTTCTCTATGACACATGCTATTTTATTTCTCAATTTACAGCACTGTAATGTTTTTATTAAAAATTACACTAATCAACTGAACCACTAATAACTATTTCGCTACAAACTTGTTGTATGACGTGTCATACACTGCCAAATAGTGACAAATAATAGAAAATAAAAAAAAATACAAATAAGTAAAACAATGAATTAAAATAGCAGACCCAGCTTATTCTATCGAAGAAGTAAGACACAACAATAAGTCAATTTCTATGTTTCACCACCCAAGGGAAAAGTCGCCTCTGCTCGAAATTTACTACATTGATCTGTATGACGTGGAATATTCGCCTGTGTTTTGTAGCTGGCAAAAACAATAGAAATTGTCATTTATTATACCGCACAAAACACTAACTTATTCGCCACCAAGTTTCTTTTGACATAATTGTATAAGAATTCGTTAATTATAATTTTTTGATAATTTTTTTGCCAGCTATTTTGTTCAGAAAAAAGGTAATTGAATCGATTTTTCTATTTTATTAGGTAGAATATTGTTATTTTCTCTAAAAAAGATAATTATTTATTTCTTAAATAATAATCATAATCGTTTGTAACAAATAATTGTTTTACTTTTCCCACGATAAACACACTTAATTTGGCAGTGTATATAAAAAAAATAAAAAAATTTAGACTGTTTATTTCATTTATAAAAAAAATACAATATTACATGCATTATCTTAACTACTTAATCTTAACTTAAAAAGATTATTGAGTTAAGAAGTCCTTTTGTGTAACATACAGTCAAGGTTTTAATTAATAATTATACAAAGTAATCTATTTCTACGAAGTTAAATCAAATATAATTGACATTGCTAATCAGGGTTGCGTAGGTATAAATATACAAATATTAAGTAAGTTTTATGTCGGTAGTTTGCCCTCTTATTTTAAACATGTGTCTTTTTATAATATTTCTAGCTTGTCTACTCGTTCGACCTTCAATTAAGTTTAATAATTCGCTTGAAAATCCATTCAAAATACGCGGTAAGATCTTTGATCAATTATAACTGTAGATCCACAGTCGCGCGCCCGAAAATGTCCGAGCCAAATGAGCGCCAGTGGCCTTCTTTTTTCTCAGTACGTTGCGTGAAATTGTCAAGTTTAGCTGTCAAGTGTCAACCGAAATTCGACTGTAATGAAGTAAAGATTAGGTTCAAATTTCTGTGTAGGTGATGATTTTAATTGTTATGCAAACAAATAAAAAAGTTCGGACATTTTTTGAAGGGGATTTTGTTCGGCAATGTGTATCTTCAGTTATAATTGATCAAAGGGTAAGATGCATCTCCATACTCTTTGACCGTATTCATTGTTGGTTTTTGCAATTCCAAATGTTGGTAGGTTGGCTAAGTTACGTAAGTGTGTTGGGCGTGTTCTTCTCTTTAGCCCTGCTATGTTGTTAAAGTATTTGTTTACAATGGCTATATTGTGTCATACATGATTTTTTTTCCAAAATAAGGCAAATAGATGTTTTTAAATATTTTCCCATGTCTAATTAGAGCTATGTAAATTCATTAAAATAATTCAAAATAGAAATTTATATTTTTTTTTTGCCTGCCAAATTAAGGTTTAAATAAATAAATAAATATCATGGGACAATTCACACCAATTGACCTAGTCCCAAAGTAAGCAAAGCTTGTGTTATGTGTACTACGAAACGGATAAACATACTTATATAGATAGACACATACTTAAATAAATATTTAACACCCAAGACTCGAGAACAAACATTCGTATTTTTCATACAAATATCTGCCCCGACGCGGGAATCGAACCCGGGACCTCAAGCTTCGTAGTCAGGTTCGCTAACCACTAGGCCATTGTGGGCATGTCTTATTTTGTCTAATTAATTATAAGTTATATATTAATATTAAATAAAAAAACTTTTATGCGCCACTCCACACCTCCCCAATGCCACCCATCCTTTCCCTCGAAAGGCCTCGGCGACAAAAGTTTTAATTATATCGCTTGCTCCTTCCCACTCGACGGCGGCGCGGATCGACCCGTCCCGCTCCCACACAGCCCGCTCCTAGATGTTGTGCTCGGACTTTTTATAAGATTGTGTTATTGGGGATACTATGATTTAACCGGATGCGGTGGTTTAGGGAGGGTTATGTTTATATATCGTCGGGGATAGTGCGATAACGCGTAACTAAATAGCACAGGGTAAATACTGCGTATCTACACAAAACCCAACTTTACAGGAGAAGCTTAACGTTTCTAATCAGGATTTTACGTTCGTAGGTGGGAAATCTTAATTTGGTTACATTTGTTAGATACGTGGTATCAACCAATGCTAGTTACGCGGATTTGCCCTATGCTATGGGTGTTGTGCAGATACGTGGCAGATACGCAGTATTTACGGGTATGTATTACAATACCGAAGTTATACCGAAGACGAACATTTTCAGAAAAAAATCGTGTCGGGCTTTTGACCCATTCGATGTTTTAATATAAAAAACACCCAAAAAAACTTGGAAATAAAAATTGAACCAACTACAATAAGCATGAAAATATTTTGCTACTAATCTGTTTGAAGTCGGTGCCTCAGCACGAGCCAGCAGGAGTGGTAGAAACCCTATAGATATTCTTACTATGTAGGTAAGTTAAATTACTAGGTTCACTCCTGCTGACTCGAGCTGAGGCACCGACTTCAAACAGATTAGTCTTTGATCAATTATAACTGTAGATCCACAGTCGCGCGCCCGAAAATGTCCGAGCCAAATGAGCGCCACTTTGATAAAAGTGGCCTTCTTTTTTCTCAGTAGGTACGTTGCGTGAAATTGTAAAGTTTAGCTGTCAAGTGTCAACCGAAATTCGACTGTAATGAAGTCAAGACTATGTTCAAATTTCTGTGTAGGTGATGATTTTAATTGTTATGCAACCAAATAAAAAAGTTCGGACATTCTTTGAAGGGGATTTTGTTCGGCAATGTGTATCTTCAGTTATAAATTATAATTGATCAAAGAGATTAGTAGCAAAATATTTTCATGCAATAATGTAGTTGGTTCAATTTTTATTTCCAAGTTTTTTTGGGTCTTTTTTGAAGGCGGTTTTATTATTTATTTAAAAATGTTATAGATAATGGTACGGAGCCCTTCGTGCGCGAGACGGACTCGCACTTGGCCGGTTTTTTACACAAATGCTTGACGTAACGTATGAAAACATCTATTTAACATAAATACTTAAATGTATTCGTTTATTCAAATACCTACCGAAACCGTAACCATTTTTTCGAATAACATAAATAAATATCGTCTAAAACTTAATAAGGAAGAAGTTCCAAAACTGTGGCCACGTAAGGTTGACTGACTGGTAATGATCCAGATTGGTTTTTTGGAGTCTTTATGTGTTTTTTATTTTTCAACAAACAAACATTCGTATTTTGTACGCAAATATATTATGTTACCCCGACCGGGAATCGAACCCGGGACCTCACTCAAGCTTTAAGTGAAGTTCTCTAACCACTAGCTAGACCATTTGCTTGTCTAACAAATGTAAAATTTCTCCTAAATTTTGGGTCTAGCGTTTTAGGCTGTGTTGTCTGTCAGTCCATCACATCACTCTTTTAAATATAATATATAAGATGTATAAATATTATATGTTAAAAATATATGTTAAAGAGAATTATTAATTTTAGCTTTAACAACCCACTTTTGGTACTAAATCGGAAAATGCTGCGCACACTCGCGACCGTATAGTTTTGATACTTGTATTATTTTCATTATTTTGTGTACAACATATGTTGCGTTAATCTAAAAAACCGGTCAAGTGCGAGTCGGACTCACGCACGATGGGTTTCGTAGGGTAAACTACTCAGTTATTGCCCGTGCATCAGTGATTGACCACTTAAAGAAAATGTATCATTTGTGTTTGATTATGTAGGTACCATCGCCCCAGACGTCAGATACCCATTTTCATAACAAATTTGCTTGCAGCCGTTGATGTTTATTGCTATGGATTGTTATGGACAGATGTCTAGCCACTGCACGCAAACTGGGCCTTTAAGGTGGTTATCTGGCGCTTGGGGCCAGTACACAATTCAACTATAAAGCAAACACAGCACTATTTAGTGAATGCTAAGCTAATCAAACGCAAATGTTAGACAGCACTTGATAATGTTTTTCTTAAAGTCGTCTATCACTGGTGCATGGGCAATAACTATAAATTATCTATAAAAACGGCAAAAAAATCACGTTTGTTATAGGTAGCCCCCTTGAATATTTATTTTATTCTGTTGTTTAGTATTTGTTGTTATAGCGGCAACCGAAATACAACATTTGTGAAAATTTCAACTGTCTAGCTATCGTGGTTCATGAGGACAGATGGACAGACAGACTGACGGATGAACAGCGGAGTCTCAGTAATAGGGTCACTTTGCTCATTCGCGACCTTAAAGGTTAAAGGTCGCGGGTGAGCAAAGTAATTGTTTCAGTTCATTATTATGGACCTCCACAAAGTAACGCCTGATTCTTTTTATCCCGTAAAATTGCATAGTTCCCGCGGGATAGCGATAAGCAAATTCTTTGCAGACGGAGTCGCGGGCAACAGCAAGTCAGTTATAATATTAATATGTTTTATGGTTCTGTCTAGTGCATAAATATACATAGGTATATACGTTATGATGTTAATGACGTGAAAAAAAAACAGTTTCGAGACCTTATATATGGTAAAGTAAATTCTTCATAACAAAGTATCAAACAATGTCAATCGGCGTACACAGCAGGTCAATATTGTGTCTATGCCAACGTTGCATGTCCCTAAAAACAGCGCGAGTGACGTTTTCCAACAACACTCACTGTGTCTACCGTGTCATATACATTCTAACACAGAAACACACTAAAACCGCAAAAAAATAACGGTTTTTTAACTTGCCGCTTATAATTAAGGATAAATAAGCGTCTTGATACTTTAGTGTTTGATTTGAGGTTAAAAAAACATCCAAAAATAAAATTAAAAAACACTGTGTCAAAAATGTTCGCGAACTGAATGTAACGTTCTACGAATACAAATTTCGATTTGCTGCGTACATTATTACGTGTGAATTCTATTGCGTGTTAATAGAGTTGAATTTGGTATGGTGGTTGGTTATCCAGTGTTTGGTAAAGTCGGCAAGATGGTACACATTCAATTTTTTTATGTGTGCGTGTGTATGTATGGGAACCGGAATATCTTCCATTTGTTTGTTTGTTTTGTGTGGATGGAACGGATTAAAATATCATATTTTTTTATTCAAAAACAATTAATAATTAATTTAAAGTTTTTGGCCCACTGTACGTATGTACACCAATCGTACGGTCGACATCTATGGACAGTTTCTACTAAACCAATCGATCGATCGCCTATCGATGGTAGAATGGATTACTTAGTCAACATCGATCAACAGTTTCTTCCACACCAATCAACTTTCTGATCGACTTGACTCCTTGGCGCTGCGTAGAGATGTAGCTTCACTGTGCATCTTCTATCGCATGTACTATCACCCCAAGCTCCAGATAACCACCTTAAAGGCCCAGTTTGCGTGCAGTGGCTAGACATCTGTCCATAACAATCCATAGCAATACTTCATAGCTAACTTGTTTAAAGTTGCACAGTAGCGCCATCTCTTGTCCAGGTGAGCGGTTAGTTCCGAAGGAGTGTTGAAATCTCTCGATAGAGGGTGTAACATAGATGTGTGCTTGTCACTGCATAAGGTGATGATTTAGCAGACTGAAATGTATGATGTATAGGAAAGATTCGTGTCTAATCTCTAGACCAGTGGTGGTGTGGGGGTTTAGCACGCAGCACGGAATGCTGAGGACCTGGGTTCGATTCCCAGCATTGGTCTTTTTTCGGGGATTTTTCTGTGCATCTATACTTCAGTTTGTATTTAGTATGAAATATATGATTTCACGGGATGACCGTAAAAGTAATAAAAAAATGAAGTTGAAAAAAATATATACAAAAAGATACTTCATAGCTAACTTGTTCAATCCATAGCAATAAACATCAACGGCTGCAAGCAAATTTGTTTTGAAAATGGGTATCTGACGTCTGGGGCAATGGTACAATGGCGAGTGCTGCACCCTGCATCCTTCCGCCGCCGCCCTACGCGACACTTCCATCCTCACCATCTGGATGGTTGGCAGTCTTCTACTGTGCGTTTTTTCAGAAATTTCCTGCCTCGCGCAGCAAAGCTCTGGAATGAAGTACCTGCTGCGGTATTACCGGACCGATATGACCTTCAAGCTTTCAAAAAAGGGCGTATTCCTACCTAAAAGGCCGTGGTGAATGCTTCCATCAGGTGACTGGCCTTCTCGTCTCCTATCTAATATAAAAAAAATACTTGGATGCGGGTAGCTCGGAACCGATCGTAGTGGAACTCTTTGGGGGAGGAGAAATGATGATGATGATTAAATAAAAAAGACGTAACTAAAATAAAAATAAAAATTTGTAATTTGTAGTTGAATTAAGTAGCATTTATTTTCATTACTTTCTTTAACGTTTAAATATCTTAAATAGGTAAGTTAGCATTATAAGGTGCAAAACTTAAGTCATACTTAGAATCTGTAAAATCACAGTTTCCATTTTTTTTTACTCGTAATTAATTATACGAATGCGTCGTCTGAAGATAATCTTGATACACCATCGATAAATATGTCATATTGCTGATAAAACTACGAAGCATGTAGTATATGTTATCATTTCCCGAGGGAATTTTGTAATTTTATGAAATTTCAATTTGTGGTTTTTTCACTTTCTCAACAAACACAAATAAATTATTGAATATTTTTTTTTTATGCTAGTGAAGCCAGACAAACGAACTAGTGGGTCACCTGATGTTAAATGAACACCACTGTCCATAGACACCCGCAGCGCTTTACACGATGCCAGTGCGTTGTCGGCCCTAAAGGAGAGGGAATAGGGGAAGGGGAAAGGGAGGGGGTGAGGGAAGGGGTGAGGTATTGGGCCCCCGGCCCTCTCACTGACCGTACGAAACGCAAGCAGGATTACTGCTGCTTCACGCCGGTGTTCTGTGAGAGGGTGTTACTGCCCCGGATGAGCCGGCCCATTCGTGATGCAGCGTCTAGCTACAACATGGCTCTACCACTACAAAAAACTCTATTACTCTTAATTGAATTATACAAGGTAATTTTTTAATAAGTGCACAAATTTTAATATGTGATACAGTGTCGTTAAAATAACAAATTTCAGTATTTATGGGAATCGTATTATTCGCCATTAATCACTTATTTTTTTTGTTTTTCATAGTAACTCGACCAATTATTGGATGAATTATATACTATGAACATCCCAAATTTCAAAATGTAAAAAAAAATCTTGAACAGAGATTTTCGTGATCTATCAACGATACTGAATCACATCAAAATTTGTGCACTGATTAAAAAAATTACCCTGTATAACAACTTTAAATTATAATTATACTTAGATAAGATAAAAGTAACTAACTATAATCACTGGGTCTGTATGGTTTCGCATAATCTAACATGTCATACATAATGTATCATGCTTCATACAGGGTTCGGATTTTTCATCGCACGGTAAGATGAAAGAAACTATGGAGTCGGTATTAAAGTTAAAATTTAACTCATATTCATGCTCATACTCACTTATTTTCTTAGTCTCGTAATACTTTTATCCCTTTATCAGGCTGACAGATCGAAAATGTCAGTCGAAAGTTAATCTTACTTACTCAATATGTAACTCAAATGATTTTTTGTAGTACGATGCGAGAAGTCTAGAATATACTACAAACCAATATAAAACCTCTTTTATTCTAGAAAATATGAAAAACGTCGCCACGACATTATACTCATTTTACGATTGTAATTTTGAAATGGACAATACACACGCCATACCTACGTTATCAAGATTTTGACGCCCATTCCTGTATCTCCATGCCCCATGGATATTACGAAATAGAAGCATTCTAAATGTTATTTTTTTTTATTGTGCGGCAGTTCGTTTTTTTGTTTAAAATATTAATTGAATTCAAATTGTTTGTTTCATTTAAAATTTACTCTTGGTATTAATTACATGAATGAGTATGAGTATGAATATGAGTTAAATTTTAACTTTAATATCGACTCCATAGTTTTCTTTCATCTTACCGTGCGATGAAAAATCCGAACCCTGTAATCACCGTTAGTCATAATGTCATAGAGTGATTTGATTTATTTCTGAATCGGTTTTTTTCGGAATTGTTATGAAACAAACCTAACCTAACCTAACCTAACCTAACCTAACCTAACCTACTAAGTACATTCTATAAGATGGCATTTAAAAAATCCTGAAAAAAATACTCTTTCAGAAATAAATCCCTGTAGGTATGACTAACGTTTATTAGAAATAATGATACATTATGACTTATTAAATTATGCGAAACCAAGGGATCCCATAATCACTAACTAAAACTAGAAAAAAATTACAAAATGGCAGAAACAGATTTTTTTTTGGTTCGTTTCAAATAATTAAAAAACAAAATAGGTACCATGAAATTAAAAGAAAATATACTTATTAGGTGAAATAAAATCTAGAAGCTTGAAACTAAATTAAATATAAAAATGCCTCTTGAGTTTTTCAAAACTTACATGCGAAATTATAAATATAAATATCACGGGACAATTCACACCAATTGACCTAGTCCCAAAGTAAGCTTAGCAAAGCTTGTGTTATAAATAAATAAATAAATATCACAGGACAATTCACACCAATTGACCTAGTCCCAAAGTAAGCTTAGTAAAGCTTGTGTTATGGGTACTAGGCAACGGATAAACATACTTATATAGATAGATACATACTTAAATACATATTAAACACCCAAGACCCGAGAACAAACATTCGTATTTTTCATACAAATATCTGCCCCGACACGGGAATCGAACCCGGGACCTCAAGCTTCATAGTCAGGGTCTCTAACCACTAGGCCATCTGGTCGTCGTTATGGGTACTAGGGAACGGATAAACATACTTATATAGATAGATACATACTTAAATACATATTAAACACCCAAGACCCGAGAACAAACATTCGTATTTTTAATACAAATATCTGCCCCGACACGGGAATCGAACCCGGGACCTCAAGCTTCATAGTCAGGGTCTCTAACCACTAGGCCATCTGGTCGTCACATTTCAAATTTACCATACAAATACAAAATACAAATACAAATATTTATTGATAGATTGTGAGTTAGTATACATAGGTTCTTATTATTATTTTTAGTAGTCCGTCACAATCTGCCAGGGTCCAGCACACAATATTTTAACCTTATAAACTAAGCAAGTAAACACTAGAGTTGAATTATGATTGAGAGATTCACTATGAATAATGTAATAATTTTCCTGGATCAACATGATTAAGTTATGGGACGTAAAACAACAATAATGTCACAAATGTTTCAATTCATAATAATTCATACATAGTCAGAATATACTTAAAATACAATAAAAATAAAAAATAAAATAAAATATTAAGACAAAATGTGCCAGTGTAATTACAATAAATGTCAAAAATGCTCTGTTTTAAAATGATCACCAACACAATAGTACATTTTATTTAAGCAATAGTTGAAAAGCCGTGTCTTAAACTCTGGAAAGTCAAGAGTCTTAATATCGTTTGGGAGATGGTTGAAGGTTTTTACAGACATGTTCAAGATACTATTTCTACAATGTGCTGACTTACTGAGTGGAACTATGAGATTGAGCCCATGAAGTTTAGAAGTTTGCCTAGGGTTCGATTGTTGTATTCTGAACATACCAATGTTCCTCCTTACAAAGAGGCACACTTCAAATATATACAGCGCGGGTAAAGGAAGGACTTTGCATTTCTTAAATAACGGTCTGCATGAAACAGTCATTTGGGCCCCACATACAGCCCTAATGCATTTCTTTTGGAGCAAAAACGCTTTTTTGGCATCTGAAGAGTTACCCCACAGAATGATTCCGTAACGAAGGTTTGATATGATATGACCATGAAAAGCGAGTAAAGCAGAATTCTGTGAGGCTACCTGTCTTAACTTTCGCAAGGCGAAGACAAATCTATTAAGCTTATTGATGAGATATTCAACGTGTGAGATCCAATTGCAATGGCAGTCTAGCAGCACGCCCAGAAATCGTAATGACTTAACACACTCAATTCTTTTTTGCTCATATTCGATAGATAAGCCTTTTGGATTACCTTGAGGAGCATAGAATTCCATGAATTTGGTTTTGGCTAGGTTCACTTGGAGCCTGTTGGCCTTCAACCAGGTGTTTATCTCCCCGAATACGAAATTCGCCTCTGTTTGGTAGGTTGCAGGGTCATTGCAGGGAACAATAACTGAGCAGTCATCGGCAAATAGAATTACTTTATACTGGGTAGTATTGGGTAGATCGTTTATATACGCTAGAAATAGTAAAGGGCCTAATATGCTGCCCTGTGGCACACCCCTCTCTACATCTACCTGCTCTGAAAGCACTTTAGTTAAAATTTTCGTCTTGTCGCAATATCTCGTTATCTCTGTTTTTTGTTTCCTGTGTGTTAAGTAACTTACCAACCAATCATAACAATTACCTCTTATGCCATAGTGATAGAGTTTTTTTAGAAGGATATCATGGGAGACGCAGTCAAATGCCCTAGACATATCCATAAATATAGTAGAAACCGGGATCGATTGGTCTCTGTATGTCGTGATATCTTTCAAAAGTTCGTGGATAGCCAAGGTGGTAGACTTTTGTTTACGAAATCCAAATTGATTTTCGTTTAATAGGTCGAATTTATCAAAAAAATTTGTTAATCGATTAAACAGTACCTTTTCGTAGATTTTAGAAACCACTGGAATAATCGCAATAGGTCTGTGATTATCGCAAAGAAGCTTGTTACCTTTTTTATATATTGGCTTTATTATGGTCATTTTTAAATTTTGAGGAAATATCCCGTCTCGCATTGACAGATTAATAGCATGACTGAGCATATGCTTTACGGTGAAGGAAAACATCGCAAGAGGCCGGACAGCCTAGTTGTTAGAGAACCTGACTACGAAGCTTGAGGTCCCGGGTTCGATCCCCGGTCGGGGCTGATATTTGTGTGAAAAATACGAATGTTTGTGCTCGAGTCTTGGGACTTGGGTGTTTATTGTTTAATATGTATTTAAGTAAGTATGTATTTATCTATATAAGTATGTTTATCCGTTGTCTGGTACCCATAGTACAAGCTTTGCTTAGTTTGGGACTAGGTCAATTGGTCTGAATTGTCCCGTGATATTTATTTATTTATTTATTTTATTTATTTAAACCTGCTAGGAAAATGGTGTGAGTGAAGTTCCCAATTAGCCCGCGTGGGAACCGCTCCCTTCATTCATGTAGTGGGACGTATAGGCTGAGACGATGACGATGATTGACACCCTCATGTAATTGCCATAAGGATTTGAATGAGGTCGGTCATTCCAGGTCG
Source organism: Archips xylosteana (assembly GCA_947563465.1). Classification (NCBI taxonomy): domain Eukaryota; kingdom Metazoa; phylum Arthropoda; class Insecta; order Lepidoptera; family Tortricidae; genus Archips; species Archips xylosteana. The sequence goes on from OX387370.1 coordinate 2,189,845, forward strand.
ATAAATCAGGTCGTGCACTACACAAACATACCAACAAAACTTTCACATGCATATTATTAGGATAATAATTGTTATCATATCCATGTATACCTTACCGATAGCGTACGCACACACGCTTCTACGTGTATGTGTGTGTGCTTCACCGACGGTCGAAGTTACGACAGAGTTAACAACACGAAGATATGTCTGAAAATTAATTTAGTTTTTTTTTTATCGAACAATGGCAAAATACTTAGTAAGAAAAGAAAGAAAAATATTCGTTACAATATGCAGAAAAAATCCATACTCATATTATAAATGCGAAAGTGTGTCTGTCTGTTACCTCTTCAAGCTTAAACCGCTGAACCGATTTAGATAAAATTTGGTATAGAAATAGTTTGAGTCCCGGGAAAGGATATCGGATAATTTTATCCCAGAAATGTTCTTTTAAGGGAGTGAAAGGGGGGTTGAGGTCTTATGGGAAATCAATACTGCTGAACTGATTTAGATGAAATTTGGTATGGAGTTAGTTTGAGACCTTAGAAAAGGCATAGGTTTGTTTCTATCCCAGAAAATCACATAATCCCCGCGGGATAGCGATAAACGATAGAGTAACGTTTTAAATCGGCAAGGACCAAAACGACACCCTAAAAAACAGAAGTAATAATAATAATAACCCGCCATGTCTGTCCGTCAGTCAGTCTGTTCCCGCACCGAGTACCGAATGTTAAAAACATGATAATTCTCCTGGCAAACACAAAAACTGACGTACGCTGTATCTACTTTAAAATACAAATTTTGATTATCTATACATATAATAAATCTGTAACAAGTCGGTGTCTGTACATTGAAGATATTTGAGAAAAACTGTCACTAGGGCTATTTACTAGCGCAATAGAACCCAAAACAATGTTTTTTAGAATTATTGTCTGTTTGTCTGTGCGTTTGTGCGCGCTAATCTCAGAAACGGCTTAACCTAGAAGGATGCGGTTTTCACTGATATGTTGGTATTTTCTTGGATTAACATTTAGTGATTGTTTCATTTGAATCGGTTCACAAATAAAGAAAGATATGTCTATGTTAAGAATTTATAGAACTGTTTTTAGAAGTAGTGACTTGGGAGTAGGTACGGTGGTGAATGTGAACGCGGGTGTGCGGGGGGGGGGGGGGGGGGGGGGGGGGTTCGGTGGGGGGTCGGTGAGGGGGGTAATTTTTTTTATATCGAGGAACTAAGGAGAGCCATTATTGATGAAAAAGCAAATTGGATAAAAAAAATAAGCTGCCCAAATTACTGATTCCACGCGGACGGAGTCGCGGGCAAAAGCTAGTGTACAAATATTATAGAACTTGAGTATAAACGATTTGAATATATTCAAAAAGTTCAGTTTATTACGTTTCCAATACGCACTGGCCCAAGCCCTCTCGTTCTGAGAGGAGGCCTGTGCCCTGGGGACGTATATAGTCTGAGATGAAAAAAAAATGTTGACACATAATTTGGCCATTCTACTCTTAAGTAACCATTAATCTTTTGTGAAATATAAGGCATACCGGGTGATTTTTTTCAAGTGTAAATAACTTATATACAAACTGAAACACCTAAATTTAATGTTTTAAAGCAATAAAACTGTAAATTCAAAGAAATTTTGTGGAAAAAATTGGTAACTCAGCGGAAAATACATCAATTTCCATACAAATGGCGGGGACATGCATGTCCACTGCGTTACCTACTTTATAGATAATAATGATTACTTTTTATAAGCAGTGATAATTTTAAATGTAAGCTTAATTATGTGCCTGTTGACAGACGGACAGATAGACAGACAGACGGACAGCGAAGTCTCAGTAATAGGGTCCCGTTTTTACCCTTTGGGTACGGAACCCTAAAAAAGACATGTGAAAGAGCACTTTACCACCCTACTATCAGGGTAACCATTTTGGTTTTATTATAATTGCAAAAAAAATTTGGCAAACCTTGGGGAATGATGACGATGATGATGATAGATAAAAAACATCGTGACAAACGAACAAAAATACTGCAAAAACTTATACTTAAATGTATCAAAATACATAACTAATTATAATAATGTGAAAAAAATTATCAAATATTAATTATACTTTGTACTTTTCTATCGACTACACTAGGTTCATATTGTATACTAAAATGTAATGAATGATGAGTAAGTATATTAATATTAGCTTTAGTATGAGTTCAAAGAGATATAGTTAAATGGATCGAGCCATCAATTAGATAAAACACTATCTGACAACTAAATAATCAAAAGCATTATCTGCTTATTTAATACCAATGGGAAGTTATTTTACAAGAGCATAACGTAACATTAATCAGTTTTCATACTAATGTATAGAAGCGTCGCGATCCAAAGCAGACGGAAGAGACGGGGCGGAGACGCGGCCTGCGACGCGCCCCCGTCCCACGTCTCTTCTGTGTGGCTGGCGCCTGAGTGATTTACCATTTTGAGGGTTCCGCACCTCGAAAGGAAAAAGCGGAACCATAGGATCACTTTGTTGTCCGTCCGTCCGTCCGTCTGTAAAGACCCTTTTTCTCGGGAACGCGTGGAGGTATCAAGCTGAAATTTATATCAAATACTCAAGTCTACTGTCCCTTAGAGCTGTCAAAAAATCAAACTTCTAAGCCAACACAATCAAAAGATACAGCCATTTATGCTGTAAATTTTCGACACCCGCAAGGGAATCAAAAACTACAGGGTACTTCCCGTGAACTCGGAATCTTGAAATTTGGTAGGTACGAAGCAAGGTAAATTTTTTTGTCTGTCTGTCAAAACAGCAGGGGTCTGCTAAGACTGGATGCTCATAGATACATATAAATTTGTACGGAACCTTCGTTGCGCGAGTCCGACTGGCACGTGGCCGGTTTTTTATAACAAATACAATACATAAACCCATAAACTCATAGAAAGAAACCTAATATAAAATATACCTACTAGGTACTATACATAAATATTAAAGAGATATTAAAGAGATGGTGTGAGCCACATCTTCAAGCCTTCCCGAACGACACCACGGAGGGAGATAGCCTGATGGAGGTTGGTAACAGACTCCACAGTCTAGCTGATTGCACAATAAAAGATTTAGAGTAAATTTTGGAAGAGGTGGAAAAACATGCCAAAAGGAGATTGGTACTCGCCCGCAAACGATGCTGGCTGCCAGCATCCTAGTAAAGGTAACGCCACCAGAGTTGAGGCCACGCACACAACCACATCTCATGTAATGACAGCGGGATTTTGACGTTGTGTTGTCGTTTAAACGTGTGGTTGTGTGCGTGGCCTCAACTCTGGTGGCGTTACCTATAGCTTAAACGGGCTCTATATCTAAATCCCTAATTATTATTTGTCCTAATGTAATGTTTGTCCTGATGATCGATTGTCCTAACTCTTTTTATTTAAAATCTATTAATTATTCTGGATTGTTATAAAACAAACCTAACCTAACCTATACATAGAGTTCGAGAGGATAATCACTTCAAAGTTCCAGAAAAATTCACGATTTCCGAGAAAAAAGTGTTAGGACAATCGATCATTAGGGCAATCATTATATTAGGACAAACGATGTTAGGGATTTACACCCGGTTAAAACGTAATACGTACCTATAATTGGGAATTTAAATATTAAAGAAGGAAATTTTCCAATTATAATATCAATCATGGTTTTCTCGGTTTACCTGATTGTTGAAAAAATGTGTAGTTTCCTTGAACGCGACCTCGGCACTGTAGCGGCGCGGGCAGACTTACTGTTAGAAATATAGTTATTTTAACTAACTATAAATATACTTTAGTAATGAACTGACTTTGCTAACCCGCGATCTTAAAACGACTATAAGGACTAGATCGGGTACATATCCCAGGAGTTCCATATTTTTCAGTTCCATAATTATGGAATAAATAAATAATAAATAAATATCATGGGACTATTCACACCAATTTACCTAGTCCCAAAGTACGCTAAGCAAAGCTTGTGTTATGGGGTACTAAGCAACGGATAAACATACTTATATAGATAGATACATACTTAAATACATATCAAACACCCAAGATCCGAGAACAAACATTCGTATTTTTCATACAAATATGTGCCCCGACACGGGAATCGAACCCGGGACCTCAAGCTTCGTAGTCAGGTTCTCTAACCACTGGGCCAACTGGTCGTCTAGCTATGGAACTAATGGGATATTAATTTTAAAGGAAATATCAAACGTCTACCTCTGTACCTAAGAACGACTTTTAACCGACTTCAAAAAAGAGATAGAGAAAAAAGAAATGATGATGATGATGATGATGATGATGTTCTTATGGCAGATGAAACTCGGGCAAATGGAAATCTGGCAAGTAAAGGTAAAATGTATTTTTTTTATGTGAGTGGCAGCAAACGAGCAAGCGGGTCATCTGATGGAAAATGATCACCACCGCCCATAAATATCAACAACTCAAAGAGAGTCGCCAATATGTTGCCGGCCTTAAGGAAGTATACTTAAACCCTTTTCTTGAAAGCCCTGAAGGCAACAAAGAAGGTATTTGACAAAACTAATTTTTATTTACACATTTATGCGCTATTCAAGACTAGGGATCGCCAATGCAGATCGGGATTATTTTCAAATATCACTGTCCATGATATCTATACGTGATTAATTTTATTAATTAATTTTTTAGAACGCCTTATGCTAGGTTTACACGGAGCTTAGTAGCTAGTGCTTAGTACTTGTCACTTACACTTGTCAGAAGTGTGTAAGCATTATTGTAAAAGTGACAAGTACCTATAGGTAACGCCATCAGAGTTGAGGTCACGCACACAATAACATCTCATGTAATGACAGCGGGATTTTGACGTTTATTCGTAGGTACCGATAGCAAGTTCAACAGACTCAACAGTGAATTACAAGATTGACTAAAAATTTCTTCAACCTATTTCATTAAGAATTATTTAAGAAAATACATCTAGTTCAAACAAAACAGAAAATAAGATATTTTGATGTATTTTATTTAAATCAGATAGGTAAGTATATTTTTCGCTTTTTATAAAATACCGATTTTGTTCGCTGCGAATATTTCTTATCAGTTTCAAATTGTTTTATTTCAAAAATAGGTTATATGATAAAACAAAAATTATAATATGCATAGTATTGCGTAGGTATTACCACAAGACCACATAATTCACATTTTCATTCTCTCACTCATTGCATTAATTCACTACTTTTTTTACAATCAGTACTTTATGTAGCTGTGTGTGTAATCATTCGCTTCAACTCTGATGGCGTTACCTATACTAAGCATTAGTCGCGCGCCCGAAAATGTCCGAGCCAAATGAGCGCCACTTTGATAAAAGTGGCCTTCTTTTTTCTCAGTAAGTTGCGTGAAATTGTCAAGTTTAGCTGTCAAGTGTCAACCGAAATTCGACTGTAATGAAGTAAAGACTAGGTTCAAATTTCTGTGTAGGTGATGATTTTAATTGTTATGCAAACAAATAAAAAAGTTCGGACATTCTTTGAAGGGGATTTTGTTCGGCAATGTGTATCTTCAGTTATAATTGATCAAAGGTTACACCCATACAACAAATGTCAAAGTTGTCAAACGGACCTGACGATACTAGCGCCAAATAGCCTGTCATAGAAAACCCTCATTAAAAAAAATCTAAAATTAAAAAGTCAATAGATTTAATTTTTAATCCAATTAAATAACATTCAATCAACTAAAGTAGACGAACCATCTTGATCCTCAAATTAATTATATTCCAGTTTTTATGAACTAGTTTTTTATTGACCCGCCAACCACCAACCAAGGGCAAACGTGTCGTTTGTATACATATAGTATATGTCTTGAATAACGGTGTTTAAGATAATCTGTTTATCCATACTTACTTAATATTATAAACTAGCTTTTGCCCGCGACTCCGTCTGCGTGGAATTAGTAATTTGGGCAGCTTATTTTTTTTATCCAATTTGCTTTTTCATCAATTATGGCTCTCCTTAGTTCATCGATATAAAAAAAATTACCCCCCCCCCCGCACACCCGCGTTCACATTCACCACCGTACCTACTCCCAAGTCACTACTTCTAAAAACTGTTCTATAAATTCTTAAAATAGACGTATCTTTCTTATTTGTGAACCGATTCAAATGAAACAAACACTAAATGTTAATCCAAGAAAATACCAACATGTCAGTGAAAACCGCATCCTTCTAGGTGAAGCCGTTTCTGAGATTAGCGCGCACAAACGCACAGACAAACAGACAAACAGATAAACAGACAAACAGATAAACAGACAAACAGACAATAATTCTAAAAAACATTGTTTTGGGTTCTATTGCGCTAGTAAATAGCCCTAGTGACAGTTTTTCTCAAATATCTTCAATGTACAGACACCGACTTGTTACAGATTTATTATATGTATAGATAATATTTAAGTAAGATAAGATAGGAATAAATTAACTTAATTTATTGAATCAGGCGTTACTTTGCCATATCAATGAATTAAAACAATTATCTTGATCACCAGCGACCTTTGAGCTTTCGCGGGTGAGCAAAGTAACTGTTTCTAAAAAAAGTAAAAAAAAAAAATAGTTTATTTTTATACTAAAAAACACTTGTTTCAAAAAAATGCGGTACATCTATCAGACTCCAAAGTAGGCTGAGCCTGTATCTTGGTAGCCTGCGAGTGCGATTAACTAATTAACAGAACTAAAGTGTTACCTACAGAAGATATTATTAGTTACAAAATAAAAACAGATAACGCGATTACAGTGTGTTCGAATGGGTACGTATCAAAATATCTAAAGTTTAAAATTAATAATGGACGAAATAGATAATGGTCATTTGATATAATGCAATTTTCTTGGAAATCCTCAACTTTACAGGATTTTCATAAAATAAACCTAACCTAACCTAAACCAATTTGTAGATTACATGATTAAAAAAAGCCCCTTTAACAATAGTTTCATAGAAAATTTTAGTATGTATTATGACCATTATGTATTTCGTCCATTATTCGTTTTAAACTTTATATATTTTGATACGTTCCCGTTCGAATTTATGTGTGTGCGTGAAAAAACTAACTTATTTGGCTCAGGGTCAGGGACCCAAGGAGGGTCTTGGCCTCCGAAACGAGAGCACGCCAACTGTCCCGAAAGTACCTAACTGTTTCAGTTCATTCAAATTAACTTACCTTCAAACGAAAATGTGCAAAAACATAAATAAAATAAAATAAAAAACCTTTTCATTTCCAGTAAATTTACAATTCTTAAAATCTAAGTATGTGTTAGTGTTAAATTTATTAATTTAACTATAGACTTAAGTAGGCGCCATCTAGCCAAACCTGTTGGAACTTCTCGAATTGTAGCATCCTTTAGGACCTTTTAATTGGTCAATAATCTACGTAAATAGTTCCATCGCCATCCCAGAGAGGGCGCTGTTATTTAGTATTTAAGGCAAGTTTTTATAGAAATAAACCCTCTTTTTCGCTACCACCGGCGGCGACGGTCGGCCCCATTAATCCGCCATTTTTATTTTCCCAGACCTTACCAATTTTACAGTTAGTTTTAATTAGTTTATTCTATGTTATTTATTTTTCTCTTATTTAATATAATTTTATGTGTAACCTATGTATTTATCATAGTATTTATGTTACTTAATTTTTATTTAATAAACAAATATGAAATAAAAACAGTAAAAACTTAGGACTAACTTAAATCTAACTAAAACTAAGTAATGAACTAAAACAATTACTTTGCTCACCCGCGACCTTACAATAGTTACGTTTATGCAAGAAATGTGCGTTCATGCAGTTCGAAACGCGTCAGTGTAGCTTGGTTGTGGTGATGGTTGTGTTTATGTGATTTGTGTGTGTTCGTACAGTGTGGAGGTGGAGGAACTGCATGAACGCACATTTCTTGCATAAACGTAACTATTGTAAGGTCGCGGGTGAGCAAAGTAATTGTTTTAGTTCATTAATATGGACCTCCGCAAAGTAACGCCTGATTCAATAAATTATTTAAACTAAAGCTAAAGGTAAAAAATCTGTCCCAAGTCGCCGCCAATGGGGAGAGTGCCCAGAAGGCTGGCAGCATTGCCACGTTGGATGGCAATGCTGATTCGCTGAGCGAAGTATTGGCCAGCCCTCTGGTCACAGGAGGCCTCTATTTATTTATTTTTATTTAATCTACCGGAACCCCAGAATGGGTGAAGGCCTCCTCCAGTGATGCCCATTTGACTCTGTCTTCAGCTACTTGTCTCCAGTTTGGACCAGCTATTGCTTTAATATCGTCATCCATCCCATCTTGTAATAGGTCTACCTCTTATTCTTTTGCCTAGTGGGCCGTTCCAAAAACATATACTTATAAAAAAAATATGACTAAACCTATAAACCTCTTCCGAAAGGTCGGAATCCAGAAATAAATGATGAAAATAAAAATATACTTATATACAGGGTGCTAACAAATTAGGTACAGTAAAATTACATAAACTTTACCACTGACAGATAGTTTGCCTTCATTTCATATTCAACTTTAACGACCTACAAATAAAGCCAATTTAAGAATACTGTTACCCACGTTTGCAGATTTTGCTATAGCTACTTTATTTGTATGGTGTTAAAGTTGGAAATGAAATGAAGGCAAGCCAGTGGTAAACTAAAAGTAAACGTATTGTACCAATATCTATGGCTTAACCTACTCATCAAAACAAGTCACTTTTATGGTAAAAACTTTTTAAAATTCGAAAAAACTCGATTTTCCGTAACTAAAGCATTCGTTTAGATGGATATGTATGAAAGTATGCGTTTTTTTAATTTTGAAAGTTTTCTGAGTGAAAGTGACTTGTTTTGAGGAGTAAGTTACGCCTGGAAATATTGGTACTATATGGTGCCTAATTTACACTTTAAATTAAAAAAATAATTAAATATTCCGCCGCAGTGTGCACCCGGCCTTAGCTCTGCTAATAATAATACGAAGGTACATACCTTGTGCGCGACTCTGCTCGAGCACTAGGCATAGTAAAGTGTCGATAGTACGGTCGATTAACTTATCGATTTGTTTTTGTTTGTAGAAAAAATGACTTAGTACTAGTAGTTAGCACTGGTAGACTAAAACAAGACATTTAAAAGAGCCCTTAACGGCCTACGTACACAAATAAACTTTTGATTTTGATGAAATTTTGATTCACTGTATCAGCCAAAAGACACTGCTGGACAAAGACGTCCAAAGAGTTCCACGATCGGTCCCGCGCTGCCCACGCTTCAAGTGGTTCGAAGTTCGAACAACCTTTACAAGATCGACGGTCCATCTTGGGGCTTTTCTACGCCATCTTCCGGTTCGCGGGAATTCTAATTGGGAATTCATAATATTTAATTTTAAGTCCGTATCATTTCAACATATATGTATCTCGACATGAATTCGTTTTTTTTTCATTAAAGATACGGGCACGCTAAGTGTCAATAAATTATTATTGTGAGTTTTTATTTTATTTTTATTATGAGAGGGAGGCAAACGAGCAAGTGGGTCATCTAATGGGAAATGATTTGTTTTTCAAAACACCGCTATTGCATAATTTTAGTATTTGTCAGTTAATATCACGGGAAAACTGCATCTGGCTCAAATTCCACCGACTTTTGATGACAACCACAATATTTCAACAGCAATTTCTTTGAACGGAATTAAAATACACTTTGGAACGCAAAATAGAACAACATATTGTTCAAAACATAATTCGTTTATCGGAAAAATATTACAATTTAGAACAAAGGATTGTGCTATCGCTTATCGATACGCGATCGTGTCCCCGCCCTAGCTACCGTATCCATTTAGTTTGACAAGCATTCGGTTTCATATATCCGTTGTGTGGCTGTGTGCTGTGCGCACGCGTGCGCTAGTGTGCGTGAGATCAGGGGTGGCACTACAAGTATTTAATTACACATTTAATAGTTATCCTTTTATTTTGTTTACGAAAAAAATTGATGCCTATTTCAAAAATCGAATGTATGTTTTAAAATAAAGTGTTAATTTAGAGGTATGTAACATTAATGAACTGTAACAATTTCTTTGCTCACCCGCAACCCGGGTGAGCAAAGTAATTGTTTCAGCTCATTACTATGGACCTCCGCAAAGTAACGCCTGATTCAATAAATTATTTAATAACATTGTCGATCTGTTTAAATAAGGTACCTTGTTGAGTTTCTTGGTGGTTCTTACAGGGTTTTCCCGAACCAGTGGTGGTCTTCGACCTCAATAAACAAGTACTTGTTCCAGCCTACTTAAATTGCCTAAGAAAAATTATTGGTGAGGTGTTAATTATATATTTTTTCTACAGTCGATATTTAACGGAAATACTTTTTTTTTTAAGTGTTCAAGATGACATTTGTGGGATTTAACGGTTGACAAGCCAGAAACAGAAAAAACGAAGTCAACCGTCACTGCTGTCATCTATACATATAATAAATCTGTAACAAGTCGGTGTCTGTACATTGAAGATATTTGAGAAAAACTGTCACTAGGGCTATTTACTAGCGCAATAGAACCCAAAACAATGTTTTTTAGAATTATTGTCTGTTTGTCTGTTTATCTGTTTGTCTGTTTGTCTGTGCGTTTGTGCGCGCTAATCTCAGAAACGGCTTAACCTAGAAGGATGCAGTTTTCACTGATATGTTGGTATTTTCTTGGATTAACATTTAATGTTTGTTTCATTTGAATCGGTTCACAAATAAGAAAGATACGTCTATTTTAAGAATTTATAGAACAGTTTTTAGAAGTAGTGACTTGGGAGTAGGTACGGTGGTGAATGTGAACGCGGGTGTGCGGGGGGGGGGGGGTTCGGTGGGGGGCCGGTGAGGGGGGGGGTTGCGGGGGGGGCGGGTAATTTTTTTATATCGAGGAACTAAGGAGAGCCATAATTGACGAAAAAGCAAATTGGATAAAAAAAATAAGCTGCCCAAATTACTAATTCCACGCGAACGGAGTCGCGGGCAAAAGCTAGTTGTCAAATAAAATCGAACCTTTTGCGTTTCGTTTGCTTGCTGATGCTGATATAATTACTGAAATCTAGCTAAACCGTTAAATGAGTTCTCGCCCGTTCTCGCCCGCGATACCATAACGAAGAGATACCATAACTAAGAGTTACAGGATGTTTTGACTGTATAGCCCAGTGGTCAAAGAACTTGATTTTTATTGCTTGAGCGTTTTTGTAGGTCGACCCCCGGTGGCTCAGATATTTTATTGCATAAATAAAAATAACAAAAAAACTCAAAGTCAAAGTGATTTATTTGCAAACATAGGTATTACTGCTGGTATTTCTGCTAACCTGCAGATATTTGCGAATATATTCAATGAATGTGAAGTTAATCCGAACGGCCCAAACCCTCTTATTCTGAGAGGAGGCCTCTGCCCTACAGTGGAACATATATAGGGTGGGGTGATGGATGATGAAAAATTACTTTTTAAGAAAACTTATTTAATAATGATCGTCGACACAGCCCTGTATGTGTTTGCGTGTGTGTGTAGACCGCACACGCACACATGCACGTTGGTAATACGATAATTTTTATGAGTAGGTATCGCTTAGCGCCGCCATGCTCCACCCGGGTTTGCCTGTAATTAGAAACAGTTAGTAATTAACAATTAACGATATTTGTTAAAAAAAGTGGCGAAATAAAAGGTTCTTAAAAAAACTATTATGGTTCCGTACGTTTAAAGGCGAAACACAAGCTTTGCTTACTTTGGGGCTCATCATCATCATCATCATCCCAGCCTATATACCTCCCACTGCAGGGCACAGGCCTCCTCTCAGAATGAGAGGGGTGGCACCGTAGTTCCCGTCTGGCCCCTACTCTTCGCAGACGGAGTCGCGGGCAACAGCTAGTCTAATATATAAAAATCTCCTGTCACGGTGTTTGTTATTGAACTCCTCCGAAACGGCTTGACCGATTTTATGAAACCTTTTCTCTATATTCGGTAGGTCTGAGAATAGGTCGTAGGCTATTTTTTATACCCCTATTCTTCGCGGACGGAGTCGCGAGCAACAGCTAGTAAAAACATAAAATTTGGGTTATTTGGACTCGTGATTGGCGTTGCTTTTTGCTGTTATCAAGGAAATACAATCAATAATCCTTATTTAAGTATTTATATACCTAATTTATTGAATCAGGCGTTACTTTGGTCCATATTAATGAACTGAAACAATTACTTTGCTCACCCGTCGTTAAGGTCGCGGTTTCAGTACCTCTACCATGAGTTACACTAGTTTACAGTGACCGTACTCGCTAGCGACGGCGTAAATGATTTGTATGGAGAATTGTACTTCCGTAAGTGACCGCTAGAGGCGCTGTGCACAATGCTCCATACAAATCATTTACGCCGTCGCTAGCGAGTACGGTCACTGTAAACTAGTGTAACTCATGGTAGAGGCACTGTTCATTAAGTGCTTAATACATTAAGTAACTCTGTTTGTCTGTTTGTTACCTCTTCACGAATGGAGATGAAGACGTATTACAGTCATTGTCAGATTTAATTAAAAACGAATTGCGTGTCGGCTGACAGAAATGTCTTTTTACTCAGTTAAGGATTATTCGAGCTATGACACCAAAGTATTGACCTAATAGATAATTACTGTGCGGAAACCATTCTTTTGTAGTAAATATTGAACATTACACATATTGTAGACATATTTAGGACATGTAATTAATATTTTAGAATAATTTATTATATTTGCATGCTAGAACTGGCTAAGTGTGTACTATTATAAACCCTTAAACTAACACCATTGTAATCCAAACTTAATGCGACTAAATAAATTTGAATTTTGAATTAGATAGACCATGCAAGGATATAAGATAGATTTTATCCCGGAAATTTTAATAAGTAGTTCCCGCGGGATAACGATAGACGTATGCTTCTTAGGGTCTCAAACTATCTTCATACCAAATTTCATCTACATTGGTTCAGCGGTTGAAGCGTGAAGAGGTAACAGACAGACACGCTCGCATTTATAATATTAGTATGGATGGATAAAAATTATGTTATGTGACTGTTATTATCGCTTAACTGCCTAAAAGACGTGGTGTTTTTTTAATTTTTTTCCAGAACCGGATTAATTTGACGTCTCATCATCATCATCATCATTATCCCAGTCTATATACGTCCCCCTGCAGGGCACAGGCCTTCTTTCAGAATGAGAGCGCCTGGGCCGTACCTAATTACCTAAGATTTTTCTTGTTTTTTAGTAAAATTAACCTCTATCTCACCAACTAAGCTAAAGGTGTATATCACTGGTTCGGTAACAGCCTTGCTACAGCATTCACTCTGGCCTTAAAGAGCTCTAGGTTGTATCTGGAAATATAGACGATGCATGGGAGCGAATTCCTTTCCCTAGCAGTTCGCATTAGGAAAGATGAAGCGAACCGCTTATTATTATTTTTTAGTAGCTGTTGCCCGCGAATTCCTCTTCGAAGAATTCGTTACTCGCTGTCATGCGATTTGCCGGAACAAAAATTAATCCTATGTCGTTACCCGGGACTCAAACTGCGGCTGTATGAGTACCAAATTTTATCAGGTAACAGACAAGCACACTGTCGTATTTTTAATCTACTTCTAATATATAAAAATCTCGTGTCACGGTGTTTGTTACCGAACTCCTCCGAAATGGCTTGACCGATTCTTATGAAATTTTTTCTTCACATTCGGTAGGTCTGAGAATAGGTCGTAGGCTATTTTTTATGCCTCTATTCTGCGCAGATGGAGTCGCGGGCAACAGCTAATAGTAGTATAGATGTCGATGCTTCTCTCCCTCCTTTACACGGCAAGGACCTTTTCGTTGCGGTACCCTAAAAAATATATTGGTTTGAAGTAAAACATTCTTGAAAGCTAGCAGATAAGCAGCAACGTTCCCGATAACACTATCGAGGTATTTATGTAAGTACCATTTGTATCTTCCAAAAAAAACAGGGTGACAGACGTTATTATAAACGAACTGAAACATTTACTTTGCTCACCCGCTTCTGCTTTGCTTTAAGGTGGCGGGTGAGCAAAGTTGTTTCAGTCTTTGATCAATTATAACTGAAGATACACATTGCCGAACAAAATCCCCTTCAAAGAATGTCCGAACTTTTTTATTTGTTTGCGTAACAATTAAAATCATCACCTACACAGAAATTTGAACCTAGTCTTTACTTCATTACAGTCGAATTTCGGTTGACACTTGACAGCTAAACTTGACAATTTCACGCAACGTACTGAGAAAAAAGAAGGCCACTTTTATCAAAGTGGCGCTCATTTGGCTCGGACATTTTCGGGCGCGCGACTGTGGATCTACAGTTATAATTGATCAAAGGTTTCAGTTCATTAATATGGACCTCGGTAAAGTACTTAATGACTGGTTCAATGAATTTGATATTTATTATAAACAGGCTCTTGCCCGCGACTCCATCCGCGAAGTATTCGTTTATCACAATTATCAATGTCCCGTGGGAACTGCGATTTCCGGGATAGTTATCCTATGATCAAAAAGTACCCAACAGAGAAATTATTATTAATTATTAATTTTAGACGACCAGATGGCCTAGTGGTTAGAGAACCTGACTATGAAGCTTGAGGTCCCGGGTTCGATTCCCGTATCGGGGCAGATATTTCTATGAAAAATACGAATGTTTGTTCTCGGTGTTTAATATATATTTAAGTATGTATCTAGATTACGATTATGTATTCACGCTTAAGAGGGTACCATGGCTGAGAGACTTTTGAGAAATAGGTATTTTAATGAAATGTCGCTGTCTCGCCCGAACCCTTCCGTGTCAGTACAGCGAGAGCGGGACAACTGCAGCTCAGACCATTAATAGGCGCGTAAAATTGATCAAAACAGCATTTCGTAATCCCCTGTTTTCTTCTCGAAAACTGGACCAATGAAATTATTTTTTTCAAATATAATTAGAGGATAGATTTAGCTATGCCCCTATGTTTTCTTTTTTTTGTCTATATCAGGGATTCTTTTCTGATGAGTGTCTGAAAATGACGTTGAAATTGGGCAATTTTTACAGTTTTTGAAAGCTCATATTTCTTAGGATATTTGAAATATGGAAAAAAACGAAACCTAGGGGCATAGCTATGGTAGATACAGATTACACAGTAAAAAAAATTTGGCTCTTAAGCCATTATCCAGGGAGGAAACAGGGGATTACGTTTGTATGGAGAAATGGTGCGCATCGTATCCTCTTAAACCGCTGAACCGATTTAGATGGAAAGGACGTAGGATGGTTTACCCTTGAATCGTAGACAATCTTTTCATCGATTATTAGTTCATAGACAACGTTTCCCGTATTTTCATTTCATCGACTATTCATGTCATCGAACGGTTAAATCATGGTTTTTTAAATCGCCGATTATTAAATTGTAGAATACTTAATTGTTTCATGATTTGTTTATTCTACAGAATTTTAACGACCTGGTTAAGGTTGCGGGATCGCGTTGGATGCGGATGGCGCGGGTCCGATCTGTTTGGCGAGTCTTGGGGGAGGCCTATGTTCAGCAGTGGACGTCTTGATGATGATGGTGATGGCTTTGACTATTAGGGATGACAAACTCACATATAATGTGCTAAATTTGAAATGTTTATAAGCTGAATATCACCGTATTGGCGGAGGGACACGTGGACCAACAATCGAACGAACCAAGGAAGCGGCACCGAGCTACTCGTAAAAAATAGAAGAATCCGAGCAAAGCGGGGTAAGTAGGAAGTATACTTTTTATTCTTTCAATATTACTTAGTTCAAGTAATTTTTCTTTTTTTAACCCCCAACACAAAAAGAGATGTGTCTGTGTGTCTGTCTGTAGCATCATACTCTTAAGACGCTGTCAACACCAACGTCGGCGCACACTGTCTATTTGTATCGGAGTAAACGAGATGCCGCTATTATTGGGCAGCCGGGTGTATTGAAATTTATCGGGAAAATATTTAATTTAAAAAAAACTGTGGATTATTTGTGAAATATGACTCGTTAGCGGTTTAGGTATGAATATGTTGACTTCATGTTTTTAATTGCAGACGAATACGCCAAAAAAATAAAGACATAGAACCGTTTAATGATGATTTTAAGACCTATCTTTGCAATTATTTTCTATCGAGCCGATTTCGTCCAATTATGTATCGAGTCCGTCCACGGTCTTTGAAATATGATGAATATTAACATAATAATTTTTTTGATGTGCTAGAACAAGCAGTTTTTCTTAAAAAACTGTTTAAATGACATCAATTTCAACAAATTAGGTGTTGTCAGCCTCTTAAATGGGTAAAACGATTTGGATGCGGGTTTTTTATTTCAAAGTCGGTTTCTTGGCGATAGTTCTTAGACATGCTTCATCAAAATTGGTTCAGCCATTTCAAAGTTATCGGCTCTTTTGTTAGCTGCGGAAGGGATCTTAGACGCATAATGGGCATTTACTTTATTTTCAAACACAATGAGTGACCAAAATTGCGTTGGGGGTTTTTAATTTTTTAATTTATAGTTGCACAAAACTTTCTGTAATATTTATGTTTTGTGTGAATAAATTTACTTTGTTGATATAAATAAAAACAATGTTTCATGTTATTTGCAATGCATAAATAACTGTAAGTATTTATAGTGAATAAATTCTGCAGTCGTATGAAAAAAACGTTATTGACATTTTTCCTAGTGGTTAGAAAACCTAACTACAAATAAACAAAGCCTGAGGCCCCGAATTAAAAAAAAAACTAAAAACACGAATGATTGTTCTCGTGTTTTGGATGTTTAATTAATAATATGTAGGTATTTAAGTATATTTATCCGTTGCCTAGCACAATACATAATACACAGGATTTATATTCAGAAAATGTAAACGACCACCGCGAAAATGGAGACGACCACCGCGCCTTTAAACTAGTAAATTAAATAAATCTTTACTATATATTTAGATTCAGTCGTTACTTTGCGGCGTTCCATTTTAAAATACATAAATGGAATATTTATTTTACTTCTTCTCAAAAGCACGGTTGTCATACTTGTCATGCAAAATAGTTAAGATTTAAAAAAAAGATTCAAAATCATGCAAGCATGAAAAAATAAATTTTCTGTTTAAATGTAACTACTTTGCATGACTGCCCACTACTTAGCGGAGGAGCAAAATAAGTAATCCATAATCTAAAAAAAAAATTTTTAAAAATAATAAAATTGCAACTTACGTGCTTCTACAGTCCCGCCGCTAGAGCCGACCCTAATTCGTTACCTGCGCGTGTGTGCGTTAACAGCGCGCGCATGTGTGCAGTTGATAAAGAATAGGGCTGCCAATGTTTATTTATGATTATTTTTGTGGCGTAAATAAAGAAATACAACTTTTCGTAATAAAATAAAACATACTTGAAAATAATAGACACATTTATTCAGTAAACAATACAGAATTGTGTTTGAATTCCTTGCAGTTAACAATATAATAAAAAAGCCGTGTTCGCCTAGTGATTTGACCTACGGTCCCTCAAGCAGAGGGTCGTGGGTTCGAGTCCGGGCTCGGCACCTTTGAGTTTTTCGGAATTTATGCGCAAAATTACTTTTGTAAAATTTACCATAGCTTTACGATGAAGGAAAACACCGTGAGGAAACCTGCATACACCTACGAAGAAATTCAATGGTGTGTGTGAAGTTCCCAATCCGCACTGGGCCCGCGTGGGGACTACGGCCCAAGCCCTCTCATTCTAAGAGGAGGTCATTGTCCTGCAGTGGGACGTATATGGTCAATTTCAAATGTAATTTCGCACATATATTGCGAAAAACTCAGATGTGCGAGCCGGGATTTGAACCCACGACCCTCAACTTGAGAGGCCATAGGTCAAAGCACTAGGCCACCACGGTTTAAGTTCAGAAATTGTATACTTACCCAGAGATAAACTACGATAACATCGATAACACTGGAAGAGATCCCTTTATGGGATAAGTTCGCCTTTGTACATCTGTTTTTCTTGTTAACTGTTTTTTTCATGTTTTACGTACAATAAAGAGTTTTACATACATACATACATAACATGGCCCGCCCCTCCACATTACTATTTCAATGTGTTTAGTCACATATTTACGAAATATTTTTTATTTAGTAGTGCTTTTGTTTGGCGGCTGTCTCAACACGCACACATGCGTTGAAAGTTTTGGTGGTGCTTTATAAATACTTTCACAATACATTGAAGACTTCTTGAGTTGTGGAGGGGCGGGCCATGTTATCAGATTATCTCTACTTAGAAGAATATTATTTTGTCTGCCGCGACACGCGTCTGTCACGCTCGGTGTATGTATACTTCATTTAATTTAGAATTGAAAACCACAACATCATTCATTATATTGCGGCTCGTCAACTACTACTACTAGTCTGGGAGCCGCAAAATAAAATTGTTCTAATGTCACTTTATTTGCGTGTCGTCAAAATTGTTACTCTAGTACAAATTGTAAAGAGATTACAGTTCACGAGCCGCAATATAATGTTGTTGTGGTTTATAATTCTAAATTAAATGGAGTATAGATAAGAATCGATCTTTATTAGTTTTGGTTTTAATATTAATATTGTAAAGTGCGTTGGTGGCAGCCCTGGCTGGTTTAGTTTGCATTCCGCTCGCCGTGCCACAATCAAGCACAATACCCGTCGGCAGACTAGCGTGGATAAGACCATGTCCCCCAGGACCTCAAACACAGTCTCAAAATAAGTCTTAAAAAATGTATACAAACTGAATTTTTATTTTTGTAATGTCACTGTACTGTTTTTGGTGATCAATAAAGAATAAATAAATAAATAAATAAATACCACGGGACAATTCACACCAATTGACCTAGACCCAAAGTAAGCTAGGCAAAGCTTGTGTTATGGGTACTAGGCAACGGATAAACATACTTATATAGATAGATACATACATACTTAAATACATATTAAACACCCAAGACCCGAGAACAAACATTCGTATTTTTGATACAAATATCTGCCCCGACACGGGAATCGAACCCGGGACCTCAAGCTTCGTAGTCAGGTTCTCTAACCACTAGGCCATCTGGTCGTCTAAAATATTTGTATTGTATTGTATACAGGGTGGAAAGATTGAACGCCACATGGAAACTACCTTAAATATTGGAATTAGCATCTATACTTCGTTTTTTTTAGCATTAGAAATAATGTAAACAATCTTGACGAGTTATTCTATTGAAAAACGCTTTAAAAAATACTTAGTAACTATTACTTATGAAACCAAAATAGTGTAAATGACCATATTTCCTTCCAAATTGTGACTTATCTATATCTATACTAATATTATAAAGAGGAAAGATTTGTACCTATTTTTGTATGTTTGTATGTTTGTAATGAATAGGCTCAAAAAGTACTGGGCCGATTTAAAAAATTCTTTCACCAATAGAATGCTACATTCTTCCAATTTGACATAGGCTACATTTCATTTTGAAAAAAATTAGGGATCCTTGGTAAAATTTGAACAATGTAACCGAAGGTGTAGAAAAATGAGTCTTAAAATGTCTTTCGTCGAATGCGCTGCCGAAACTATTAGCGATAGAACAAAATAATGTATAACAATATTGAAGAACATCATAATGTCTACAAAAAACTCCGCGGTAGCATATGTCCAACTATTGTAGTTATGTCACTACAACAACTTTTTTCATTTTAAACATTAATGAAAATGCTAACCAAATTCAAACCATGCTATTTATGTGTTTATATTAATCCTTATCCAAATAAATTATTTTATGATCAAGACCATTTAACTACCTATAAAATAGTTTTTAAATTATTTAAATTGGACTTTCCATTCAAAAGATATTACGAATTAAAAAATTCATAATTAATAAATAAATAATATTATAATAATTTTTTAATAAATAAAAATATTTGTGAAAAAAAGTGTTTTATATCCAAATTTCCAAAAATAAATAATTGTCTACCCCGTGCGAAGCCGGGACGGGCTGCTAGTTATTAAATAAAAAGACACGTCAAGATCGCTTACCTTCGTTCTAATGCTAAAAAAAAACGAAGTAGGTATATGTAGATCAGTAAGTTTTTTTTTTTTTTTTAATTTATTTAAGAAAAAAGAAAACTAAGTATACATAATTCTAAACAGCGAGCGAAAATCAAGATCGATTTATCTGTCGCTGATTGTAACACGCTTCCAGCGCCTCATTAACATCATATGGCTAGATAGATAGTACATTCTTATATTAAGGTGTTACTCTATGGTCTCAGAAACAGCACTTACTAAAAAGTAAAATCGTGTATGTTGCATTACATCGCGAGGCAGCAAAGCGAACGTAATGCAATTTGCACGATTCTATACTTCGTTTTTTTTAGCATTAGAAATAAGGTAGGTAAACAATCTTGACAAGTCTTTTTACTGAAAAAAAAATAATCTAAACAACCGTTGAGATACATGCTTAAGGGGGCCAATCAACTTTTAAACCGACTATAATCTGTCCGCGACATTTTTCAAACAATTGCAGATTTTTGTAAGTAAACATGTTTTTTCTGTAATTTAATAGATGAATAGCATGAACACATGCCGTCCTACGTAAGTTTAACCTATTAAACCGTGAAATATCTTGTTGGAAGTACGATTTTTTGGTAACGCCAGAGACAATTTTGGTAACGCAGGAGACGCCAAAAACGTCGGTTTAAAAGTTGATTGGCCCACGGACGAACTTGTCCCTTTAATTAAAGGAACGCGTCACTGTGTACAAATTTGCAGTTTTGTTTATTTGATGATCCTATTTAGGTACGTTTAGGTTGTACTCAGTTTGTTTTTAGTTGACTTAAATTAATAATAATAATTATCCTATCCACATTATTCTGTCCTCACTCACACAGCGGCAGCACTCTACGCGCGTATACATTATGTAAGCACGCACACAAGCGCACCAGCACACATACGAACGAAAGTTTTTAATTTTAAAATCGTACCAACATTAAGTAGCCAGTGATTAGGGAACTTCACCGACTGAGGGAAAGAGGGTTGTGTCGGGGAAATATTTTGATGGATTCAAATATGTGCAAATGTGTGTATTAAATATTTGTACTCTGAGAGGAGGCCTATTCCCTGCAGTGGGACGTATATGTATAGGCCGGGTTGATGATGATGATGATGATGATGGAATATAATTGCAAATAAGTTATGCTATAGAAACTGAAGAATGCAGATGAAATTGTAGAAGTCGTGGCATCCCAGTGGTTTGACTTATGGCCTTCCCAGCTGAGGGTTGTGGATTCGAGTCCGGGCTCGCACTTTGAGTGCCAAATTACATTTGAAACTTACAAAAAAAAGAAAGAAGAATTCGATTCCCGGTCGGGCCAGATATTTTTGTGTGAAAAATACGAATGTTTGTGCTCGAGTCTTGGATGTTTAATCTATCTATCTATCTAATCTATCTAATACCTTTAAACGAGCAATTCTTGTGTATATATATAAAATCAGAATATCAGAAACGGCTCCAACGATTTCGATGAAATTTGGTATGTGGGGGTTTTTGGGGATGAAAAATAGATCTAGCTTGGTCTTATCTCTAGGAAAACGCTTGGTACTGAGTTTCAGCCCGAGCGGAGCTCGGTTGCCCAGGTACTAAGTATTTAAGTATGTATTTATCTATGTAAGTATGTTTATCCGTTGTCTAGTACCCACAGTACAAGCTTTGCTTACTTTGGGACTAGGTCATTTGGTGTGAATTATCCCGTGATATTTATTTATTTATTTATTTTAATTAAAAAATAAACATGTTTGCTTTTAATCATATACTTAATCTAAGTTCATCAGTTACGTACAAACACACAGGTCGTCGTCGCGCCAGATATTAATGTTTGCTTATGTACTTATACATATATTTATTTATGTACGTAAAGTAGTTCCACGGTTTATATGTAATGTCTTTGCTGTGGTCAGTTTTTGAAATATGGCAAAATATGAAATGACTAGATAAATACTTAATTTAACCCCTCGTATGCGGAGCGGGAAGTGAAAAAAATCGTGCATTCTAGTCTCAACTGTTTGATATAAATCCAATGATACAGAATTAAAAAAATACAAAAGCCTTAAATCTGGTGCTGATCTGCACCAAGGCATACGAGAGGTTAATCGTGTACGGCAGTATAGGTAACGCCACCAGAGTTGAGGCCATGCACACAACCACATCTCATGTAATGACAGCGGGATTTTGACGTTGTGTTGACGTTTAACGGCAACACAACGTCAAAATCCCGCTGTCATTACATAAGATGTGGTTGTGTGCGTGGCCTCAACTCTGGTGGCGTTACCTATACACGGGTACATACATACAATAATAAATCTCCCAGCCCATATTCATCATCTTCTAACCCTTTTCTTGAAAGCCCCGATGCCACAGTTGTCTGGAAACACTGCTGCCAGAAGCTGGTTCCACAGTTTCACCGTACGTGGCAGGAAGTGCCGAAGAAAACGTACAGTGGTAGACTGCCATTCATCGAGATGGTGACGATGGAACTTAGACTTTCGGGGGGAAGTGCGATGGTGGAATTTTGCAAAAGCAGCAAATAAAACAATTCTTTGGAGCACTCGCCGTTGTAGATCTTATAGGACACACACAGAGAACTTACGTCCCTTCGCATGGACAAGGATTCCAAACGATCGGAAATCAATGACTGAACACTGACAAGTTGAGCTGCTCTAGAATGGGGTCAAATGGAAGGAGAAGGTATTGGGGTGCCCTTGCCCAGCGGTGAGAACAGTATTCCAAGTGCGGCCGCACCTGGGCCTTATACAATTGAAGAAGGTGCTTAAGAGTAAAGTACTGTCTCGATCTATTTAGCACCCTAAGCTTCTTAGAATGCCTTCTTAGAATCTATAACACTGAATCAAATATACGGTGACACACCGGCAGCGCGGCACACCTTATTTGATTCAGTGTTATTGACCGCGCTGGGCAC
This sequence comes from Archips xylosteana, assembly GCA_947563465.1. Taxonomy (NCBI): domain Eukaryota; kingdom Metazoa; phylum Arthropoda; class Insecta; order Lepidoptera; family Tortricidae; genus Archips; species Archips xylosteana. The sequence goes on from OX387370.1 coordinate 2,212,771, forward strand.
GCTTCGTCGGCACCCACTCCCGGTTTGTTGTGGCCTTTACTCGTCCTTGATCCTACTAATATTGTTAAGAAGCCTCAATAGATGGCGTTGTGCTTTATTTTATTTTAACTCGGTCCAAGCCGCGAGTTTGAACTAGTAATAACATAAATAGATGCTGACAAAGGAAGTAGACAGTTCGCGATCGCTACGGTTCCGTGAACCGTCTACGACGCTCGGTAATACCAACCCAACAATGAGTTAGCTGTGTATACGTCTATCTGTGCCTGGCGGTTGAGATGGGCTCACATGGAAATAACAATAGGGATGTTGACGCCATTAAAAAATAATTCGAAGACACGACTCCAGTAAAAAAAAACGCTTTATTTTAACCCTGAAAACCAGATTAATTTTCGATTAACTATATACAAAATTAGTGCTGCTTTAAAACAAATAAATAGTTAGTTGATTTAGTTGGCGAACTAGTGACGTCATAAGTTGCTATTGTCATTCAAACCCTATGGGAGAATTGTGTTTTGACGTGGTTTTGACAGCTCATAAAAAGTACCTATTATTATCAAGGATGGAGAGGGCTATGCTCGGAGTTTCTCTGCGGGATCGCATTAGAAATGATAAAACGCACCCAGTGGGGCAAATCCTTAACCTTTTCAACGCCAACGACACATATAGGTGTCACATAGTACAGTGTCGAAGTGATCTTGACACAAGGACATAAGATTCAAAGCAGGTTTACGTTTTGTCGAGGCGCGGCGTTGAAAGGGTTAATTGTGGTAATTTTACCGGTTTACATCCCCATCTCTGTATTGATTGACCTTTGCTCTAAATCAGAATTACTTTTTTACAGCACGATTGCTTAAGGAAAAAGAAGATTTAATACTTACATACGCTACGTCGCCATGTAACCCTCCTCTTCGCCCCAATACGCAGTTTGTCAAACATTTGAAACGAACCACTTCCAGGAATTTGGATCAAATCAATAAATACGAACGCTTCTGTAAATCGCGCGGCTTCGCTTGCTTCTTACGAGCTTTTTTAACCCACAATGGATTATATCTATGAAACAGAATTTAATTAAATAACACTACGGTCACGTGCCGCAATATCGATTTAAACCTCTTATCATTACGTATCGAGACCTTAATTTGGCGACATAAGAGCTATAGGACACATTTAAGTTATGAGCAAGCACGTTTATTATATGTATGTAAACCCTTTATCGCACAAAAATAAGAAATAAAAACACAGTTGACAAACAACCACTAAGTATTACCACTTTTGGCAAGTTGTATGCAACCATTTTTTTTACACTTGACTGAGCTCGTTTTTCTGTATTGTTTTCTTTGTGTCAATAAAGAGTCATTGTATTTGTTTCTATGTTTGTTACTTTGACTTTCGTTTGACACGTGTCTTTAACTACTTCCTGTAGAAGTCATCCGAGTGTCCACCAATCTGAGTCAGTTTGGTAGGTTCTGATTCCCTACGAGGCAACGGACCCTAAGAGAGTCATTGTATTTTATTGTATTGTATTGTAGATCTGTTTCGAAAATAAAATACCAGGTTGAGTTTCTTAACGGATCTCAGGAGTGCTTGTTAGGCCGAAATTAAATAAACATATATTTGAATTCCACTTCTAATGATCCGATTGACTCGGAATTTGGACTAGATTTGCAGTTTGTATGATAATGCCAGTACAGACAAGAAAAAGTCTGTAAATAACATTAAATTTATTGATTTTATTTATTACAACAAATCAAACCATAGATCTATATCTAGACTAGGTATATCATAATAATAGCGTAACAATCGGAGTACTTCCTTAGACCGAATAAAATGCAACTATGGTCCATTTGCTTTTCCATTTGAAAACCACAAAAGGGTCCAAAACAAAAAAAAATAAAAAAACAAGGACGATGAGTCGATGAGTTAAAACCAACCTGGAAATCTGTTATAATTTCAATGTAATAAAATAACTAATTAAACGAACCAAGTTAATTCCAATGGCCGAAATTACCCATCAGTACCAAAAAACGACTCTACACTACAGTAAGTAACTATGTATTGTGTTTTGGTAGTATGAAGAGGCTGTAACGGAAATACGGAAACGACTTTCAATCCATTCACTAATAGAAAGGAAATTTCTGATTAAAATAGGCTGTTATTTATCCCAGAAAATTTAAAATTACCGCAAACAAACGCAAACGTAGTTGCGGCAACAGTTAATATATAGACTTATTAAGAGGATGAAACACGGTAATACAAACGCAAAGATTAGTTTTGAACAAAAATGACTGCAGAAGCTAAAATTCAAATATTTAAATTTTAATTTTTTTATGCCTCCCATATTTTCGATGTCAAAGCGTTTACTAAATACACTTGTGTAATGCAAATGTGCTGCGTTGACCTCTGTTTTTCTACGTCCATTGTACAAAAGTGTGACAAAATATTTTAGAAAGTGTCCATATTTATGTGTAAGAAATCTTTCGGCTAATTTTTTGACTGATGAGGACTACTTACGCCATCTATTGAACATTGTATTAAACATTCGAATTGGAAATCAGAAACTGGGGACTGCTAGCGTCATCTATTGAAGCGTATTAAAAACTTGTTTTTTTCTTAATTTTGATGTAATGGATTTAGTGCTTGGTAATTTATTTGTCAATTTAATTAATTTGCTCACATGAAATATTGTTCAATTGTAAAGAACTTGATTTATGATTAATTTATCAAATATAGTATCAAAGCTTCGAGTGCCTGCCATCTATCAAGTGTCGTTATAATTAGAGACATTTGCATTACAGCAGCGCTGCTTAACTTGAAGTTGATTTAAGTTGCGTATAGATGGCGTTGCTGTTGCGGTAATTACTATAGGGCTAAATTTGATAGGTGGCTGGAGAATGCATTTGTGATAGAAGATGAATAGCTACTTAATTTAGTTGGTGCTGCAGAATTGTTGCCAGAAAAGAAAAGTAGGCAATATACCGGAAGCTGCGAGTTCCTGAACGCAGCCTGCGGCCCACACTTTTTGCCGGTGACATTTACAGCAGAAATTTGACAATATTGCGAATTTTCTGACGAAAACACTTGTTTACATAATAAAACTATATTAGGCGTTAAAATTGGGGAGTTTTGTAATTTAACAACAGTGTTTCTATTCAATATTTCAACGTGGAGTCCGAAGCGAGCGGTAAGTTATTTGTTTATATTTGGTTAACGCAAAACCGCTTCCAATTTAGATGTTCTATTTTTGCGTGGTTGAAAATCGATACGAAATAGGTCATAAGTTGTCAAGCTGTTTCTAAAGTTATTTAAAGTAAGCACTGCTTAAATTAACTTGTTAATGGTCTATTCACTAAATTAAATGATGGTTTTCATTTATAATATTTGTGACGATGATTCGTCCGGCACGAAAACCGTTTGACATTGTAAATAATCCAACTGATTAAATCCATACCGCGCAAAATAACGAATTTAATAAAAAAAAAAATCTAAAAAATTCTTTCATGTTGTTGGTGTTTCAAGATCTTCTAATTCTAATGGAATAACATTTGCCTCATCTCAATTTTACGCATTTAAATTTTATTGTGAAAATTGTTTTTGCAAAATCAACCCCAATCATGTTAATTTTTTTTTATAATTTAGGAAGTAAATATGTAAAAGCTATGTGTCTTAGCAATTAGAAATTAATTTTACAGATTAAATTGCAGACAGAAAATGATAGCGTATATAATTTTACAGATAATGTCCCACCAGGAAATGTTGATTACTAAAGTTTTTTTTTATAATAAACTGGTTACATTCACTCGTTCAGTAACAGCCTAAATTGGACTTAAACTTCTGCACCGTTTTAGATGAAGTTTAAAAGAGACAGTTTATGACCCTGGGACATAGAATAGTTCCAAGAAAAAAACTTTAAGCGTATGGTTGAGAGACCTGAGCTATGACAATACAGAAGCACTATTTCACCGCGTAGCTTAATCATCACACACACACACACACGCACGCACGCACGCACGCACGCACGCACGCACGCACGCACGCACGCACGCACGCACGCACGCACGCACGCACGCACGCACGCACGCACGCACGCACGCACGCACGCACGCACGCACACACACACACACACACACACACACAAACAAAAAGGGTATAAAATTAATGAATCAAATGTAGAATGTTATGAAATTGTAGTAAACTAATAATTGTTATGCAAATGCATGAATTTAAAATTTATTATTTTTTACTTACATAAAATTATAATCGTTATCTTTATTGTATAATATTACTGTGATTGTTTTATATAATTATTAGTGAATTATCTAATGTTACTGCTTTTAGTCATGTCATTATAATTACATTTTATTCTAGAAGAGCGGGATCTCCTGTCACAGGTATTCTCACATACCTACTAGGAGGTCTCTAACCTTCTTGTATGTTTCTTTGGCTATTGGAATAAATACATTTTCATTTTTTTTCATTTTTCATTTTTTTTTTTCAAGAATATTCCATAGTCCGGCAAGCGCAGCATGTCATCCACCAATGAGGTGGACGGACAATTTAACAAAGGCTGCAGGTTCAAGATGTATGCGTGCCGCTTCCAACCGTAATGATCTCTGACGTCTTATGGCTGAAATGATGATGATAATTTTTGCACAGGACCTGTGGGATAACGATAACCAAAAATAATACATTTTAATACCCCCGCACCCTATGAAACTATAAGACATACAAAGATCTGTTCTTAAGAACCATGTCATTGATTTTGGTAACAAGGGAAACTGCATTCATACATTTAAAAAAAAACTTAAATTCTGCTCGGGAATCAAACCCGGATGTGTTGAAAAATAAAACTTAACACTATATCTATTTAGATATTGATTGTGTAGATCTTAAGCAGTAAATGTTACTAGGAAACATGTCTAAAATGAATAAAATGTATTGTATCAATGACATGGTTCCTAAGAAGAGATCTTCCTATGTTTTATAGTTTCAGACTTTCCCATACTGACCGATCTAAATGTTACACCCTGTATAACTAAATATTCTGGGAATATTTCAAGTGTCTACCTCTACCTATTGCCGTTATCAATATTATCAATATTATACCGTTATTATACCCTTTGGGTTCGGAACCATATAAAGTCAAGGTAGCTCAGTTGTGTGACTTATGGCCTCTCATCTCTCAAGCAATGGGTTGTGGGTTTACACCCGGCTCTCATTTGTAATTTTCGAAATTTAATGTGCGAAAATTACATACCTTCTAATGTATGAATTGTTTATACTGTGGTCCTAGTTTTATTGATATCGCGATAACACTCGCTTTTAGCAGGGGAGTATCGCTTCAAAAATATTTTCGAAATTTTGTGCGGAATTAGTCTAAAATTGTGTTAACATTGTATAACAATATACTAGGAGAAGAAAACGCTAGCTAGTTGTTCGCCGGCACAGCGACATCTGTTGGTAATTGTTGTTAACTCGATCACTGCTGGTTTGCTGTAACAGATGTTTTGATAATATTTTATCGGAAAAGTTCGTATTTAGTATTTATCGTGCTGTCTTAAAAGCCTGACCAAAAATATATGATCATAGTCAAGAGGGCGCTACTACGAGTATTTTCATTTGTGTGGCATTTCAGTATAGTCTGAACAATGTGGATTGGCAACTTATTATTTTTACTTATTGTTAGGTACCTACTTTTATTCACCATAATCAGAATCTGAATCTGAATTCGTCCATAGGGCAAGTGGCTTCAAATTCAAACCAGGAAATTAGTTCCAACAAATTCCGCAACATGGCGCTTGATCATGGCTTCAGGCCAGTAACCATTTTAATTTTGACATATATATGAAAGAAAGAAGATGTTCATTCACTTTTACAAGTCACACAAATACAAGAAAGTACACACAATTCAATACAAATAAACAAAGATCACAAACAATGGAGTAATAAATACACACATCAACACTGTCTAGGGATATTTAAATAACTTAAGATATCTTTAAATCTACAAATAATTGCCATAAAACATACGTCTGAAAAAATATGCTATTTGGCTATTGGATAGGGTTATAAAAAAACACTTGTTCACTTAATGAACTAAAACAATTACTTTGCTCACCCGCGACTTGTTCACTTTTTCTTTTCTTTTTTAATAAATGACTATTAAGTCGTGTTTTGGTTAAATTTTCGTTGATGTAATTAGAGCCTAAAATTGACAACAAAGAATGAATGGGATATTGATTTAGGGGCACAACAAAATTAATAATCAGTGAAAGCACCGCGTACGTTAATTACCGGCCGGCGCCTGTTCCCCATGCTCAAAATTAAGGTGTCTATGTCATCTTGTGGGATAAGACTCCAGGTGCGGCGAAGGTGCTCAAACAACTCCTCTTCCGTTCTTAGGTCAGCAGGAAAACTGCGTAATGCTCACCGCTGGAGCATATCCCATGTGTGTTCGATGGGGTTTAGATCTAGATTGAGCTGGCCAGTCTAACCGCAATATCGTGTTCTTGTACCCACTGATTTACCACCCCAGCAGTATGTGGGCGGGCATTGTCATGCACGAGTGTAAAATCTTGACCAACTTGTAATCGGAGTGGTAAGGTTACGGGCCTCAGCACATCGTTGCGGTGTTTTTCTGCAGTTAGAGAGCCACGATTCAGAACGAGGTCAGTTCTACCTCGTAGGCGTATTCCCGCCCGCACCTTGTTCCCCCACGGTACGGATGGACTTCCTGGGGATGTCGCAGGCGGCTTGCTCGTCCAGGTATCTGCCAGACACGTATCCATCGCGAATCCGGATAAAATCGAAACCGGGATTCATCCGGAAATAAAATAAATAAATATTAGGGGACAATCTTATACAAATCGACGTAGTCCCAAACTAAGCAAAGCTTGTACTATGGGTACTAGACGACGATAAACTTACTTATATAGATAAATAAATACTTAAATTCATAGAAAACATCCATAACTCAGGAACAAATATTCGTGCTCATCACACAAATAAATGCCCTTACCGGGATTCGAACCCAGGACCTCTTGCTTCGTAGACAGGGTCACTACCAACTAGGCTAAAGCGGTCGTTAATATAATATCGCCACACTTGAAAAAAACACAAGTTTTTTAAAATAAAACAATCCAAACACAAAACAGAAAATTCACTATGGCAGATATTCAACTTTGCCGCCGTTTTTTATTATCATTAACTTTTTTTTGTCTATGGAAAAATATGGTGCAAAGTGCTTTCTAAGATTTTATTTTTTCCGATTTTTATTAACAAAAGTAAAATATCTCTAGACAGTGTTGATGTTTGTATAATACTCAAATGATGAAAATAAAGGAAGAATCACAATCATTTTGACATATTATGACAATTCAAATTAAGAACGGTTTAATCAACCTGTATAGATATTTATGTATGAAGCAATAAGTGTAAGTACAAAAATGTACGTTTGAACGTATAGTTTCAAGTGCCACTTCTATTGTAAACATATTTATATTGACTGGAAATGTTATTCTATCACATGCAATGTAAACGAATATCGTCACATTGTATGATAATTTTTCTATGGAAGAAAGATTGTAAAGATAACTTTGGTGCTTTAAGTGAAAAGATTAAAATATCACATTCTTTGTAAGCAAGTATTTGTCGTACTGTGTGTAAACTTATTTAAATGTAAAGATACATTTGAAACATCTCGACTGTACAAGGCCAGTACTAGTTTACTTACTTTATTCACCGAGAGATGGCGCTGTACCGGCGGAAAACTCGCTAACGCTGTGTTCCCCTAGTATGTTTATATAAAAAGTTTACAACAATCTCTTCCCTTCCATCATAGTTCATCTATGTAGAATTTCTGGAGCGGTACTTACATTGTAATTATGTAATGAGACCGTAAGACGCCTTTAAACTAGTGATTCCCCGCGACTCTGAATGCGATTGACTTGTTCTTTCGTTTCGCACCTTCATATGATACTGATACTGACCCCATAGGAAGGAATTATTCTCATCCCATTTCAAAAGTAAACCAGGGGTCCAGTGTTGCCATATTCATTTTATGAAAATCCGTAGGGCCAGGTGAAAAAATCCGTAGAATTCCGTAAATCACCTGAAGAAAAATCCGTAGTTCTACGGATTTTTTTAGGTTAAGTATATATTTCACTGCCCCTAAACCTTTAAATGCTATCCAAAATTAGATTAGAGTCTGACTAACTTAAGATGGCAATAGAAAATCGGCACAAATTCCAAAAAAAAACCTAAAAATTGGAAATCCATTCTGACAAGAGAGAAATTTTCTATTCATACGCTTCGGTTTCCCGTTCATTTCGTTCCGTTTTGTTAATTTTTGCTAGTTATCAGCGAAACTAGTAGGTGAATTTAACAAAAACCGGCCAAGAGCGTGTCGGACACGCCCAAGATGGGTTCCGTAGCCATTACGAAAAAATCAAGTAATATTTTTCTAAGGATTTCGTATGTGTACGGAATCTTCAAAGTTAGGTATCGTCAATACTTTGAAAAAAGCTCGTATCTCAAAATCTTTAATCTGGCAAAGTGAACTTTATTACGCGCGTATCAAGGTTCAGTTTTGTTTACATGCTGATTTGAGATACGAGTTTTTCAAAGTAGTGACGGTATGTTTAATACCTTAGGCTACTATTTACTCTTAAACTACAAATAATTCCCAAGCAATCTTAGCCGCTACAATTTTCCTTGTAAATTTAATATATTTACTACCATTTCGAATTTTTTTTAATTTTTCCACCCAACAGTTTAGATTTTAGAGGGGGGGGACGGTCGATTTTAGTGAAAATTTTCACTTTAAAGTTGAATATTTCGCAAACAAATCACTGAATACAAAAATTATGTAAGCAACCCCTCAATGGTTTTAAAAGACCTATCCAACGATATCCCACACTATAGGGTTAGTCGAGAAAAAAAAAATCACCCCCACTTTACGTCTATGGGAGGTACCCTAAAAAAAATTTTTTTAGTTTTTTTTATTTAACCACTTTGTCGGCTTGACTAATTAATATATATATTCATGCCAAATTACAGTTTTCTAGTACTAACAGTCTCTGAGCTTAGCCGCGGACAGACAGACAGACAGACAGACAGACGGACAGACATGGCGAAACTATAAGGGTTCCTAGTTGACTACGGAACCCTAAAAATGAGGCTAGTCTGAAATTCCGTAGATTAGCCAAGCATTTCCGTAGGTCTGGCCGATCTGGGCACAAGGCCTAAAATCCGTAGATCTACTGATTTTTCCGTAGATCTGGCACCGCTGCAGGGGCATATTATCAAACCGCAATCTAAATGGGACTGTCAGAACTGTCATTTCATACATATTTTGACGTAAGCAAGCATATAGAATTACTGTCAACAATTATACCCGTTGCATAACAAAGTAAAACTTATACAATAGTATTACTTATTTGCATCAATCGATAGCATCCATAGTATCAATACTATTGACCTTCGGTGATAGCGTTACTTATTTTCAACTATCGATAGTATCGTCAATGGTCGATAGTTTTGATAGCACTATCAACTGCAACAGCTAGTTTAAATGTTACTTTAAACTAGCTGTTGCCCGCGACTCCGTCTGCGATGAATTCGTTTTTCCGTTCTGGTATAAAATCTTATCCTATGTCCTTTCTTGCGACTCAGACCATATCTATACCAAATTTCATCTAGATCGGTTCTGGGGTTTAAGCGTGAAGAGGTAACACATAGACACAGGTTCGCATCTTATCTTACTTCTTACTAATATTATAAACGCCAAAGTTCTTAAGGATGTATGGATGTTTGTTACTCTTTCACGTTAGTCTCACGGTAATTAGTTCAGTTGGATGGTATAAAAGTCCCAGTAGTTTCAGAACCGGGATTTTCCGGGAGCATGCCCTAGTCCAAAGGTATTTCAATTTTGACTTATTATTCGTGGTTTGTCCAGAAATATGCGCGGGCGAGAGCTGGCGCGGCGTGGCGCGCTCTCCCTCACACGAGTCCGTCACGACGGACCTCTCGCTCTTCAGCGTGTCCAGCGCCGCGTCCGACGCGCGCGTACTACGGCTGCTCGCCAGCAAGGTAACAGCGCCCTCTAGTGAGCGCCACAGACACTAGCGCCGTCTATGGAGCAGTACCAAGTAGTACCAAGGATGATATAGACTGGATTGGCAGTCGCCATAGTACGGATCGGCCGCGGTTTTTGTAGTTCGATTATTAAGTCTAGATGGCGCTGAAATACAGGGTTATTTGTAATTCACTGACATCCTCTTAACCCTGAATTCCTAACACTCAAACAAATGTTTTTTGTTCTATGACTTTTTCAAATGAAGCACTTTTTTTCCCATACAAATACACAGAGTATCGTAAAAATAAGAGGGAATCTCAAATTTTCAAAACGTTATTACACCAAAAATATTAAGTTTTGACAAAAGCTGTAAAACAAAAAACGTTTGTTTAAGTGGTAGGAGTTTAGGGTTAAAAGGATGCTAATGAATTACAAATAACCCTGTATAGCCAGAGGCTTTTTTTTTTATATCACTGCAAATGTATTATTATGCAATATTTTTGAAAAATCATACATTTGTAGTAATATGAAACATCTGTAGTCTTATTGTTTTGCCTTCAAAGCCTCTGGTTATATTTCAGCGCCATCTACATTTAATAATCGAACTACAAAAACCGCGGCCGATCCGTACTATGGCGACTGCCAATCCAGTCTATATCGGAGTGTGTCTAAAGCTGCGTACGGAGTGCGCGCACATAACGCGTACCGGATACGAGTACCCGGGTATGCGTGTCCTGGAACGCGATGTCCGTACGCCACGTACCCTGGTAAGCGTAATGTGCGCGCAGTCCGTACGAAGCTTAATCACGACGTCGACCAATCCATTCTACATGGATCGACGATCGATCGAATAGAGTAGAAACTCTCGATCGAAGTTGATCAATATCAATCTATTCTTTCACCGATCGATCGATCGATATGTGTGGTTACCAGGGGTGCCAGATTGTATAATAGGCTAGACGACTAAAAAAAACTGTTTAGTCCGTCAGTTTGAATATTAAAAAATATTGTACAGGTATTTTTTCTTTTGTTTGACAAACAAAAAATGACGAGGATACAGTGCTTAGAAGTTTCAAGTGACGTCACTATATGGTACAATTTTTACCTAAGGGTGACGTCACAAGCCCCCACTCCGGAAGTTTGACGATCTATATCTTTGTCGATTTTTAATAATTTGATAAACCAAAAAATACGTGTCCTATTTTTTCCCATAATCTAACTGACGGACTAAATAGAATGACATATTTTTAACCCAGTCGTCATCCATATTGGATACAAAAACTGTATAATTAGGTGACTGATCGTATCCTCTATGTATCCTGGATCATCGTGTATAATTGGATACGGAAAACCAAAATGTTATATTTTAATTTCATATTCATTATATTCCACACGTACAATTCGGACCCATCGCTGCGTTTACTTGACGTTTACGTTCACTAGTTTTGGGCGGCTACTACAAAAATCGAAACTCACGAACTCACGATACCTCCCTCTCTGTCGCTTAAATATGCAACTTGCAAGTGCGACAGAGAAGGAGTACTTGTTTAGTAGTAGACCCAGTAGATACTAGATAGCCATTTGTCTAGGTTTTGGCGCGGTTACACTTTTACGGCATACCTAAACTTGTTTCTTTTTTTAGGCGGGTCAAGGTCCTGATCCGACGTTGAGGGTGGCCAGCCCTAACCCTGACAGTAAATTACAGAAGTAAGTGCATGCCAAAGCTATTCTGCAAATATACAGGGTGTTTGGTAGCTACGTGCAAAGCTTTAAGGGGGTGATAGCCGAGGTATTTTTGAACATTTTTAGTTATATATGTCTTAGCCGAAATTTGATTTTTTTTTTAAATTGAAGACTTAAAAATTTTAGAAAAATTCCCATAATTTGATAGTCACGAGTCAATATTGGCCCAATGAGCGTTAATTTGGAAAATTTAAATATGGCACAGAAAAATGACGTAGACTTGTCTTTTTCATATGTTATTTACTAGTAAAATTTCAAGACTAGTGCATTCTTAGCGAGTGCTCCCTGAGTTTGGTTTTTACTTTTTATCTCAGATTTAGCAAGCAATGTCAATGAGTGATACCTTAAAAGAAAGAACAATAAACAGGCATGTTTCTAAAAATGTTTGAACATTTAAAGGATTTTTTTTTATTTTTTTTTTATGGCACAGAAAAATTGCTCCGTTCCAACCTAAGACATTTTTAGTAATTTCTAATGCCTCCATTTTGTTTTTGTGGCAACAAAGACACTTTAAAATTATTTCATTTGGTCCAATACACATTAAACTATCCGAAATAAAAGATTTGGTTTCCAAATTAACGCTCATTGGGGCAATATTGACTCATGACTATCAAATTCTGGGTATTTTCCTAAAATTTCTAAGTCTTAAATTTAAAAAAAATATCAATTTTCGGCTAAGGCATATATGGCTAAAAATGTTCAAAAATACCTCGGCTATCACCCCCTTAAAGCTTTGCACGTAGCTACCAAACACCCTGTATAATCTTGCATAACTAAAGTCACGGACAAGCTCGAAGAATCGCTAGACTTAAGTGGCAGTGGGCAGGGCTCGCTCGTAGAACTGACGGCCGACGGGGCCGAAAGGTTCGCGAGTGGCGTCCGTGGACCGGAAGACGCTGTGTAGGTAGGCCTCCAACAAGATGGAGCGACCTGGTGAAGGTGGCGGGAACGCATTGGATGCGGATGGCTCAGGACCGAACTGTTTGGCGAGCATGATGATTATGATGATGATAATCTTGCATTGAACGGGTATCGTATCCAGGAATTCCAGGATCTCATTCTGGCACTACACGATGGGCCATCGCGGTGGTTCACTATGATGGGCAGCGTATGGAGGGCGTAGTGGTGTCGGATGGCTTATGGCGCGTGCGATGGTCGTGGGATGGCTGCCAGTTTGACTATCGATCGTTGACCTCGTAAACTATTCAGGATATCGATATTACTATCGATAGTATCGCAGCACATGTCAATACTATCGATAGTATCGATAGTATTGACACGTGGTGATATGATACTATCGATAGACTATCGATATTGGACTATCGATAGGCAACACTAACACACACAAAATATCACAACTGATCGTCGCCATCGTGTAGGTGCGTTGCAACCATAGGGAACGTACAGAAACTCTATAGTTTAGTTACTCTATGCGGCAGCACTAATGCGATAGAAGAGACACTATGCGGACAGTAAAAGAAACTTATCAGGTTAAAACATTTAAATTGATGGCACCAATTGGCAGCACCGTCTATGTGCACGTTCCCTATCGCACCGACCATTTAATGGCCCATCTTGTAGAGGAGCTATTTGATTAAACAGAGAATTAATTAAGATTGTTTTCGGAGTCTTTTTGTATTTTTTTATTTTTCAACTGCATTTTTTTTAGTGTCGCTGCAATAAGTGATTAAGCAAGCTGAGATGTGTGATGCATAGGAAAAATTAGTGTCCAAGTCCCGACCAGTTGTGGTGTAGGGGTTTAGCACGCAGCACGGAATGCTGAGGACCTGGGTTCGATTCCCAGAGCTGGTCTTTTTCAGGGTTTTTCTGTGCATCCATGTTTGAAATACATGTGTACTGTGTGCAGACGCCCCTCCGGCCTGCCCCTGCAGAGTGTGGACGCGTGCAAGTCTCTGCTGGCGGGCTGCGCGGCGCTGTGCGCAGCCCTGGGGCTCCGGCGCTCCCTCAGCGCCGGCGACGTCGCCACAGAGAGCGCGCCGCCGCAGCGCAGGTATGTGTGCCCCGTGCGCAGACCCTTGGCAGACACCCTCCGGTCTGTCTACACTCTACAGGATGTAATCGTTAAGAGCCTATCGTGTTTTTGGCGCATTTATTGCATTCATTTAATCTCGTGCTGTATCATTACAAGTAAAGCTATAGTCTTGAAATTCATGTGTAAGATATTTGAGGATTCAATCTAATGACAAGTGTTTATCGTAACACGATTACTTATAGGTCGCTCGATAGAAAAAAAATCCAAAGTCGTCTCTAAAAAATAAAATAAATTCGTAGTACGACCGACGCTAATAGGTACTGCCGTGCTAAGCCAAAACGGCCTATATAAAAGTTAGAAAAACGTGTTTTTATGTTTTTGTTTCTTAGTATTTGACTGAAAAATAAGCCTTACGTCTATTTTTACCCGACTGCGAAGAAGGAAGGGTTATGTGTTTGACCCGTATGTATGTATGTATGTATGTCCATTCCTATGTCCTCTCGTAACTACACAACGGCTAAACCGATTTTGATAAATGATACGTCATTGGATTCGTCTTGATAACGCGAGTAACACTGGATACATGAAGTTCTTGAAAAATCAAAATGGCGGATTATTGGCGCCAAATTTTGAGTCTTCAAAAAATTTTATTCAAACCTATCGAGTAGGGTATCAAAATAAAGGGATTTTAAAGAAGATTACAAAAATATATACAAGTCATGTGTTTAAATTCAATTTGGGATAGTAAATTGGCAATCAATGCATCAAACGATGAGCAATAATTTTCTCTATGAAACCCATGTGAAAAATTAAGTACCTAACCTACATATTTCAAAATTGGTTTTGAACTTTAACTAAATAACAACGGATTCCTAATTCAAACACTCAATAATTTATCTGGGTCTCAGGAGGTACACTAAAAAGCAAGAAATAAAAAAGTAATTAAAAAAACTAAAAACCCGCCTGCGGTGTAAATAAAATAATAAATTAAAAAAATCAAAAAAACCCGCCTGCAGAAATACTGAAAAGGTGGAAACAAGATAAAATGATCAATAACAATAAAACGAATTTAAAACACGTCGATGGCAATCTTTCAAAATTTAATGCAACGATAAAATGCAGTCGGAGGCATGGGAGTCAGTGGCTGCATGGGATTTAATGTCACTTCATGCATGCCTCCGACTGCATTTTATCGTTGCATTAAATTTTGAAAGATTGCCATCGACGTGTTTTAAATTCGTTTTATTGTTATTGATCATTTTATCTTGTTTCCACCTTTTCAGTATTTCTGCAGGCGGGTTTTTTTGATTTTTTTAATTTATTATTTTATTTACACCGCAGGCGGGTTTTTAGTTTTTTTAATTACTTTTTTCTTAGCTGTTTTTAATGCACTTCTAATAAAAATACGACATTTTCGTTAACAGAACTTTATTCCTTATAAACTAAGGAATCCAACGCAAAAAAAAAAACAGAATTTGGTCATTTTCGGACATAGGCCCTTTTGGCTTAGCACGGCAGATCATGACTTTTTGAATGTTAATAAAACAAGATGTTTTCTAGGGCGTAGTGTTGCTACATTTTTAAAATATGTATTTGTTTTAGTAATAAGATGAAAATACCCAAAACCACGCGCAGTCCAACCAACCTATCTTGAGCCATCGTGCCTCCCCCACGCCCGAAATCGCTCACTCAAAAATTAGCGCGAAAAGCTCGGTAGGCCCTTAAAACTCCATATGCACATACAGCGGAGGCGTGACGGTGCTGGCGGTGACGGTTGTAATATTCTAACGTGTATGAACGAGTTTGGTTTGAAGTACCTTTTTGTATTTTTTATTTTTCCAACTTCATTTTTTTTTACTTTTACGGTCAAAAAAAAATAATGTTGAGTTGAGTTAAATGAAGTTGAAAAAATAAAAAATACAAAAAGATACTTCAAACCAAACTTGTTAAAAGTATGGCCTAGTAGCGACATCTCTTGTCCGGGTGAGCGGTTAGTTCCGAAGGAGTGTTGATGTTTCTCGATGAGAACTGAACATAGATGGCGCTGTGTCACTGCAAAAGTGACGATGGCAGGCTGGAATGTATGATGCATAGAAAAAAATTGTGTCTAAACTCCTGACCAGTGGTGGTGTAGGGGAATGGCACGCGGCATGGAATGCCGAGGACCTGAGTTCGATTCCCAGCATTGGTCTTTTTTCTGGGGTTTTTTCTGTTTATCTATGTTTCAGTTTGTATTTAGTATGAACGGTTGTGCGGTACCGTACCGCGAACTCGTTCATACAATAGAATATTACAACCGTCACCGCCGGCGCACCGCCACGCCTCTGCTGCTGTGCGTTTGGAGTTTTAATCTTCTTGCCTTAAATTAAATTGGATATTTTTTAATATATCAAGATCGTAGATGGAGTCAATGACACCCCCCCCCCCCCCCCCCTATAGCTAGATTTAGCTATAGCCTAGCATATATATTTGGGTCGATCAACTTTTTTTGTCACTGGTTGCTATAGTGACGGTCTCCTGGGTAACTCTTTAAACCGTAAGTTTAAACAAGTTAGCTTAGCTATGAAGTATCTTTTTGTATTTTTTTTTTTTTCAACTTCATTTTTTTTATTCATTTTAGTAAAAAATGAAGTTGAAAAAATAAATACAAAAAGATACTTCATAGCTAAGCTCTCTCCAGGTGAGCGGTTAGTTCCGAAGGAGTGTTAAAATCTCTCGATAGAGGGTGTAACATAGATGAGCGCTTGTCACTGCATAAGCTGATGATTTAGCAGACTGAAATGTATGATGTATAGGAAAGATTCGTGTCTAATCTCTAGACCAGTGGTGGTGTAGGGGTATGCCACACGGCACGGAATGCTGAGGACCTGGGTTCGATTCCCAGCATTGGTCTTCTTTCTGGGGTTTTTTCTGTGCATCTATATTTCAGTTTGTATTCCGTAAGTTTATGTGATTAAAATTTGCCAAACATGCATTTTTGTGGTAGTTTTAAACCTCTTTTACAATTGGTCATCTAATAAACATGCTAGTTAATGTGACAACATTTCTTCTAATTAATCTGTACTACTGTCCCCTCGCTGACGGGACAGAATAACAACAAGAAATAGTTGATCCACCCATTTGTTGATGATTGATGGTAATGTTGTCGCAATGACACATTCTATCTTTAGTTTTAGTGCCTTTTGTTTTGTAAAAATATTGATGATGTGTCTTGTGATGTTGTAAACTCAGATCAAATAAAAAGTTAAGATATAGCGCTGCGAACAACGAAGTGTGGCAGGTCAAACTACACCAATCCGTGTGCTTACACAGTGGCACGCACACACTTGCAACCAAACTACACCAAATTGTGCTTAGAACCCAAAAACGTCAACACTAGTGTTGCCATTATAATGTTGTAGTTACCCTATTATTGGGTAAATGCCGCCTATGTAATACAACCTTTTCTTTTTCATTTTAAATTCTATTCTTTATTAGCACGGCTTAAAACGTGAGAACGTGACGCGCAACGTAAAGTTATTTGTTTCTTGTAAAAGTTTATCAACGTTTTTTACTGTAGTAACGGTATCAACGTGACACGCAATGTAGTATGTATGTAAACTCTTTATTGTACAAAAATAAGGAAAAAAGAAATACATTATTGACAACAGTTGAAATGCATGTACAAAGGCGAACTTATCCCTTTAAGGGATCTCTACCAGTCAACCTTTGAGTGGATGAAAGGAGCATTTAGCTTACTAAATGCCTTAGGACCGACAAAGAGTAAGTAAAAATAATACAGTCGGACAAAGCAAAGGCTACAATACAACTTTTAGTAAATACAATACATAAACTCATAATATAAAGAAACCTAATAAAAATATACTACCATATACAACATATATATGCAAAATACATACAATAAATAAGCAGTGTTCTCAATATATTAAAGAGATGGTGTGAGCCACATCTTCTTCAAAGCTTCCCTGAACGACACCACGGAGGGAGATTGTCTAATGGAGGTGGGTAATCGATTCCACAGTCTAGCAGATTGCACAGTAAAAGATTTTGAGTAAATTTTGGAAGAAGTAGAAGGACAGGCCACAAGGAGATTGGTACTCGACCGCAAACGATGCTGGCTTCCTTCAGCCAAGTAGCTGAAACGCTCGGAAAGGTATAAAGGGGCGGAAGGATTAAAAAGAGTGTTGAAAAGCAATGACAGAACGTGGATGTTCCTACGCTCCCTGATGGGCAACCACCTCAGCTGTGCGCGAAAGTGAGATACGTGGTCGTATTTACGGAGACCAAAGATATACCGGATACACACGTTTTGAAGGCGGTCAAGCTTGTCAAGCAACCCCTCAGTAAGGTCCAAATAACCAACATCACCATAGTCGAGCAAAGGAAGTAAAAGAGACTGAGCTAGGGTAATTTTGGTTTGGAGAGGCAGGAAATTTTTGTAGTATCGGGGTATTAAGAATTATTATGGCAACACCGGTCTACGCACACATGTTTATAAAACCGGCCTCACTCGGCTGTTCACCGCGCTCTATCTTTACTTTTATTTGATCTGAGGTTGTAAACAAATGTATTTTCATTCTTTCTTTCTTTTATTTCTTTGTTGTATGTGTGCAGTGCGACGTCGGAGGTGGGTCTGTGCGCTGCTCTTGAAGCCCTAACGCTGAGCACAGCCTCCCGGTCTTGCAGTACCTGGGTCGCAGGTTCGTACAATACGTTTACTTTTAGTTTACCACTGACAGATGGCTTGCCTTCATTTCATTTCCAACTTTAACACCATACAAACAAAGTAGCTATTACAAAATCTGCAAACGTGGGTAACAGTATTCTAAAATTGGCTTTATTTGTAGGTCGTTAAAGTTGAATATGAAATGAAGGCTAACCATCTGTCAGTGGTAAACTTTATGTAATTTTACTGTACGCCTCTTAGTTTTGTGGGCCAATCAACTTTTATACCGACACTAATCTGTCCGCGACTTTTTTCAAACAATTGCAGATTTTTGTAAGTAAACATGTTTTTTCTGCAATTTAATAGATGGTGTACATGAATACATGCCATCCTACGTAAGTTCAACCTATTAAACCGTGAAATATCTTGTTGGAAGTACGATTTTTTGATAACGCCAGAGACAATTTTGGTAACGCAGGAGACGCCCAAAGTGTCGGTTTAAAAGTTGATTGGCCCTTGTATTCGTTTCTTAGTTGATTGTTTAGGCGTAACTTCGTGGAGGTCGATCTCAATGAAATGCAGTATTTTACTTTGTTACTCCTTCACTGAGCCATTTTTTATTAACCCCCGATATAAAAGGAGGGGTTGGTATAATTGTGACCGCTATGTGTGTGTGTGTCTGTCACATCATGAAAATGAACTCGTTATTTAAAAAAGGTGAATGTTACACTTTGAATTGCAAATGCCCATAAACAGAAACGCATTGGAACCTTGCTGTGTCAACAACTTTGACTATTTGCACGTGTGGTTACGAATTATAGATAAAGATAAATTATCGAGACCATGGAATCGCATTATGTAGTGGTATTGTGTGTTTACAGGCATTCCACTTTAGTGAGAGTGTTCATTAAAACCTTCGATATATAGTGACTGTCACCAAGGCCGTGGTTATTCGTTTCTATGCAGCATTAAAACTAAACAACAATTTATGAACCACAAACCTCAAGGAAGCCGACTTCGATAAGCGCTCGCTTAGCCCGTCCGTAGAGCCGCAAAGTCCGCACCGCCACTTGCTATTACGTATTACACCAAATAATGTCCGTTACTTATCATTAGTACTAGATAACACTATTTACAATGTTTTTTATTTACACAGCACAATTCACAATATAATATACGTCCGCCGAAAATTTAAGAAGTGCCGCCCTGACAGCTCCTTTCTTTTTTGCCGCGGTGCATGGCATGGGCTTAGCGCCAATCAGCCACCGACAGCCAAAGAGGATGATAATCCAAAAAATTGTTGCCTATTTAAAATACTTGCACAGAGAGAGAGACGACAATATAGAGATCTCTTTCTCTCCAATGCCTATAAACACACAATACCACTACGTATGCAATTCCACGCTCTCGGTAATTTAATTTATCTATAGCAAAGGAAACGTTTGTAGAAAGTAATCCCTGAATCAACGGATATTCTAAAATTGTGTCTCTAAACTTGATACGTATGTCTGTGTGTCAGTGGGCGGGTCGCAGTTGCCGTCCCCGCAGCGCGTGACTCCAGCGCCGTCCGCTCACCGACTACTCACTGATAATAAAAAGGTATCACTCGCTCAATAACTCATCGCTCACTTACTCAACACGCATTTACTAACGCATCGCTCACTTACTTTCTCAACGCACATTTACCAACTCATCGCTCACTTACTTTCTCAACGCACATTTACCAACGCATCGCTCACTTACTTTCTCAACACGCATTTACTAACGCATCGCTCACTTACTTTCTCAACGCACATTTACCAACTCATCGCTCACTTACTTTCTCAACGCACATTTACCAACGCATCGCTCACTTACTTTCTCAACACGCATTTACTAACGCATCGCTCACTTACTTTCTCAACGCACATTTACCAACTCATCGCTCACTTACTTTCTCAACGCGCATTTGGGCCAATCAACTTTTAAACCGACGTTTTTGGCGTCTCCTGCGTTACCAAAATTGTCTCTGGCGTTACCAAAAAATCGTACTTCCAACAAGATATTTCACGGTTTAGTAGGTTAAACTTACGTAGGATGGCATGTATTCATGCTATTCATCTATTAAATTACAGAAAAAACATGTTTACTTACAAAAATCTGCAATTGTTTGAAAAAGTCGCGGACAGATTAGTGTCGGTTTAAAAGTTGATTGGCCCATTTACCAACGCATCGCTCCCTTACTTTCTCAACACGCATTTACCAACGCATCGCTCACTTACTTTCTCAACGCGCATTTACCAACGCATCGCTCACTTACTTTCTCAACGCGCATTTACTAACGCATCGCTCACTTACTTTCTCAACGCGCATTTACCAACGCATCGCTCACTTACTTTCTCAACACGCATTTACTAAAGCATCGCTCTCTCACTCATTATCCCATCGCTCACTCACTAATCATAACTCCTAATGCCATATTCGTATATCCTCAGATACGCCAGAACTACATAAAGCGGCGGCTGCTTACAACCTACAAAGCCTTGGAAAGGATGTCACAGTCAGAGTTCAACCTGGACAAGCTGGAGGTATAGTATCCGACTGTTCAACTACCTTCACCGAAATGGTTAACAGATGAAAAGTATTTTATATTAAACTAGCTGACCCCGCAAACGTTGTTTTGCCATATCACCTAGGGGTATAAAAAATAGCCTACGACCTATTCTCAGACCTACCGAATATAGAGAAAAAAGTTTCATAAAAATCGGCCAAGCCGTTTCGGAGGAGTTCGGTAACAAACACCGTGACACGAGATTTTTAGGGTTCCGTAGTAAACTAGGAACCCTTATAGTTTCGCCATGTCTGTCCGTCTGTCTGTCCGCGGCTTAGCTCAGAGACTGTTAGTACTAGAAAGCTGTAATTTGGCATGAATATATATATCAGTCACGCCGACAAAGTGGTTAAATAAAAAAAACTAAAAAAAATTTTTTTAGGGTACCTCCCATAGACGTAAAGTGGGGGTGATTTTTTTTCCCGACTAACCCTATATTGTGGGGTACCATTGGATAGGTATTTGAAAATAAATAGGGGTTTGCTAGATCCATTTTTTGATAAAATGAATATTTTCGGAGATATTCACTCAGAAAGTTCAAAATAATGTGTCCCCCCCCTCTAACTTTTGAACAGCAAGTCTAAAAAATATGAAAAAAATCACGTAAGTTAAACTTATTAAAAACTTTCTAGGAAAATTATTTTCAACTTAATCAGTTGAGTAGTTTTTAAGTTTTTGTAAAAAATATTTCTAATCTAAGATTGTAATTTAACCCCCCTTGCAAGCATTTTTTTCTTTAAGTACCTATAAGATCACGCTAAAAGTGTCTTATTTCAAATTAAAAAATAAAATTGAAATCGGTTCATATTTATAATAAAGAATTACATCTGAAAAACCGATTAGATTAGTTACCCAATTCGCCGATAGATGGCGCTGTGCTGCCGAGACGCTGAAATTCTGCGCGCGGCGGGAGTTGGGACCAAAACAACCACATTAATAAAGTATGCAAACATTTTTTCGTACCTGCTACGGAACCCTATCTTGGGCGTGTCCGACACGCTCTTTTCCGGTTTTTATATATTGGATTAAATAACTTAATAAATTTTGAAACTCTTAAGTTTATTTCCTGTAAGAGAAAAGGATACAATAAAATCAGATCCGCAGCGTAGGCTTCGTCAATAAAAAAAAAAAATTGTTATCCGCTACAAGCTTCGTCATATTACTTAAACCTAAGCATTCAAACATGATTCAAACTTGGCTTAATAAATATATTTCAAGTGGTTTGACTAAAAAATTTCAGTCTAGTGTGTTTAATTTTTCTTGTATCATGCTATGTCTACATAAATATACCCGGGTTCGATTCCCGGAGCTGTCTTTTTCTTTGTTTTTAATGTGCATCCGTGTTTCAGTTTGTATTTAGTATGAAATCAAGGATGATATAGACTGGATTGGCAGTCGCCATAGTACAGATCGGCCGCGGTTTTTGTAGTTCGATTATTAAATCTAGATGGCGCTGAAATATAGCCAGAGGCTTTGAAGGCAAAACAATAAGACTACAGATGTTTCATATCACTGCAAATGTATCAATATGCAATATTTTTGAAAAATAATACATTTGTAGTAATATGAAACATCTGTAGTCTTATTGTTTTGCCTTCAAAGCCTCTGGCTATATTTCAGCGCCATCTAGATTTAATAATCGAACTACAAAAACCGAGGCCGATCCGCTATGGCGACTGCCAATCCAGTCTATATCATCCTTGTATGATACATAGGGGGTATAAATGGAGGCGGGTCTCACAGCGCCTAAATCTGAACGTGAACCAGCCAATGTTTGTGTCGACAGGCTGCGGCGGTGGCGTCTGCGCTGGCGGGCCCGGGGCCGACGACGCTGGCCGTGCCGGCGCGCCCGTTGCACGCCCGCTTCGTGCACCCAGGTACGTACACATCAAGATTGGTTTTTTGGAGTCTTTTTGTGTTTTTTATTTTAGAATCCAAATTTTTTACTTATATGGTCATCCCGTGAAATGTATTTAAAGAAAAAAAACAAAATATATATTTTATTTATGGTTTCAAAAGTACCACCACCAAACATAAGAAAATAACATAAATAACTACATCTAAAAGACAAGTGTAACATGGCAGTGACACCAATTGTCACCGAAAAAGGGTCTCCACTCAGCATCAGTCTCCACACAAAGAGTCAGTAACGCTGGTTTTCAGTAGACCCCAGATTTAAGCTACACGACAGTTCCACTTGTTACATACAATAGTAATACCCACAAGCTAGGCTAAAGCTTTAATTAAAACTAAATTGAAGGGCGCAAAGCAAAAAATGTGGCATAAAATAAAATAACAATTTACATCATATAGGTATACATACTCAACAAAAAAAAAAAACGTAATTATTATACATTATAGAAAGTAGAAGCTCTGCACGAACTGACTAAGTACTAAAAAAAGTACTTAATATTTAGTATAAAATATTAAGATTTCACGGGATGACCGTAAAAGTAAAAAAACTTGGAGTTAAAAATAAAAAATACTCCAAAAAACCAATCTTGATAAAATTGCTTATGGGTGACATCTCTTGTCCGGGTGAGCGGATAGTTCCGAAGGAGTGTTGACGTTTCTCGTTGAGAACATGAAACATAGATGTCGCTAGGTGTCTCTGCGTTAAGAGACTATTGAAAGACATACTGAAAAATGTTGATATATAGGGAAAATTTGTGTCTTAACTCCTGACCAGTGGTGGTGTAGGGGTATAAGCACACAGCACAGAATGCTGAGGACCTGGGTTCGATTCCCAGCGCAGGTCTCTTTTTTTGGTTTTTTTCTGTGTATCCATGTTTCAGTTTGTATTTAGTATAAAAATATTACGAACACATTGGCTATTTTAGGGTTCCGTACCCAAAGGGTAAAAACGGGACCCTATTACTGAGACTTCGCTGGTCCGTCTGTCACCAGGCTGTATCTCAACCGTGATAGCTAGACAATTGAAATTTTCACAGATGATGTATTTCGGTTGCCGCTACAACAGCAAATACTAAAAAAACAGAATAAAATAATTGATTATTTATTTATTTATTCATTGTTATGTTATGTTTACTTATGTTTATTTAAGGGGGTTCCCATACAACAAACGTGATTTTTTTTGCTCGTTTTTGTTCAATATTGATAACGCTTGATATATTCACAGAATATTTAGTTATGTTATATATTCACTTTAAAAATAAATAATTAAATGAAAATAAACAAATATTTACGGGGCGCTTCCATACAACAAACGTGATTTGTTTGCCGTTTTCATAGATACCTAATGGTACGAAACCGTTTTTTACGAGCTTCAGTTCAGGTCAAAGGTTCAGTTAAAATAAGTTGTGATTTAATGGTTTTTAATTTACTAGGTTTGTTTGAGTTATGAGAAGTACCTGGGCGACCGAACTCCGCTCGGGCTGAAACTCGGTACCAAGCGTTTTCCCAGAGATAAGACCAAGCTAGATCAATTTTTCATCCCCGAAAACCCCCACATACCAAATTTCATGGAAATTGTTGGAGCCGTTTCCGAGATTCTGAATATATATACAAGAATTACTCGTTTAAAGGTATTAGATAGATAGATTAATATAGACCCTGTTTGTTTATACAGAGGCAGCGCACCTGGCTTTGTCCGCCGCGGACTTAGCGCGCGAGCGCGGCCGCCCGCTGACCAAATACGAGCGGAACATGATGATTTTCAACTGGCTGCACACGCTCGACGAGCCCGCGCCCTTCTAGGCGGACTTACGGCCGACTGGAAGACGAAACTGGCAGCAGGAAAATGGAAGAACGCTGCGCCAACGGTCTAGTTTCATGGTTTCTGTATTAGTATCATATTCGGTCACGAATAATTATAGTATTTAATAATAAGTTTTTGTTAAAAAATTCGTTTTTAAAGCAAGCTTTTTAGCTGTTTTAAACTTTCGTGATTTTCACTCATAATTACTAAACTAAAGGACTTATCACGCAAATAATATTTACCTCGTTTCGGCCACATTGCAGCAGCCGTGGTCACGAGTTAAGAGGGTTTATACCTGCTGAGCTGGCAACGTTGCATTTTTGTTAGTTTTTCTCGATTATTCCATAAAAATTGAATGAAAATTAAAAATGTTTTGAATACAAATTGTTCTAATATATAAGTTAATGTGTCTAGTGCAATAATAATTCGTGATAAGACTTTTATTTACTTTAAAAACCGTTAGGTAATAATTTGTTCGTTTTTAAAGAAAATAAAAGTCTATCACGAATTATTATTGCAGTAGACACATTAACTTATATATTAGAACAATTTGTATTCAAAACATTTTTAATTTTCATTCAATTTTTATGGAATAATCGAGAAAAACTAACAAAAATGCAACGTTGCCAGCTCAGCAGGTATAAACCCTCTTAACTGAAGTGTAGGGTGTCAACATTTCAGTACGTTATAAGTATGTTTATCCGTTGTCTAGTACCCATAACACAAGCTTTGCTTACTTTGGGTCTAGATCAATTGGTGTATATTATTGTCCCGTGATATTGATTATTATTTAATACTTGACTATTTAAAAACTACACGAAAAGCGATTTCGAAGATATTGTTCATTCAAACATGTATTTTATTTTCGTCCCATTTTAGTTTAATAGTAAATTACTAGATGGCGCTACTAGTACAGTTGGATCTTTATAACATGTTTGAAATATTTCTGCACTTCGCTCGTATAAGTACGTTCCCCCCGCGCAGGCCGCACCCCGACCGGCGTTCGTGTGTACAGACTGGAAAAGTCCATATTTCATGGTTTTCCCTTCATATTGTAACAAACTTGGTAGATAAATCTGATCCTTATGACTCTATTGAACAATGAAATAAAAATACAGGCATTTTTTTTCTCATTTTAGCCGGTTTGGTTCCCAGGTGCGACAAGCGAATGCAGTTTTAATCCTTTTCAAAAATAAAGGCCTACATACCACTTTACAGATATATGCAATTGCAAAAATAAGTTGTGAAATAGCGGTTACTACCGCCATCTAGTGTCGGATAGAGAAACCAATTATTATCATGATATGACGTTTGGGGATTTCTTTTCAATCGTCCGTGAAATATCATTAAAAATTAATAAAAATCTGTGTTTGCTACTAGTTGACAAGTTTAATTAAAATTGTACCTTTCTACTACTCTGTTCGTATTTGAAAGTAAGTCAAAGTGGTACATATATTCGAGGTTATGATTTCATATATCTGCTGCATGTTATAACTCGCGTAATAACATATTTTCATCAATTTCGAGTTATATTACAGAGCGTTTGATCTGAAAAATGAACATATTGCGGTGTATAAGTTTACTGAAACAAGTGTCTACAGTGACTACTAGCTCCATCTAGCATCGAGTAGAAGAACCGTGAACTTAGAAAATTTGTATAGCAGTTTTATTTGTAAAGTTGACAGAATATGAACGTATTTTGCGATATTCCCACGGGATAGGATCGGTAATCACGTAATATTGTGGTAGACTTTTATCCCGACGAAAAAAATAATCCTAATACGGCAGTATTTATGATTATGAAAAAAAATTTTTTTTCAACTTAGTGCAAACGACAATCTTCGTGTTTCAATGCGTTATAAATCTGAATTTTATCAAACAGACAGACATAAACGACGATTAAATCAACAGGACTGTCAATGTCTCAAATAGTGGCCAAAAATAACCAATATCAATAGTATCGCTTGTTTTTGGTTATTGCTGCCTGATTTAGTTTATAGTTTATTTATTTAAAGAACAAAATTACATGCTTATACAGAACAGTATTATCCGGTAAGCACCAAACTAGGCTGAGCCTGTATCTTGGCACTCACTGAGTCAGTTTACAAATATTATGATATTATAACTTTAACAGATTACACGGTTAAGTTTGTTGTCCCGCATTGGCTATAGTGAAGTTATAACCATAAACACTGCAGTTGCAATGTGACAAAATATTCAATGAAGCTATCACAACAATATCTTTAAAGGAGAAAGAAAAAAAAATAAAATAAAATAATTGAAATTAAAAATAATTTACCAATACTATCGTTTCTATTGGGCATAAAACTATCGATAGTATCGATTGTAAATAAATAAAGCACTACCATTAGTATTGACACGTGGCGATACTATTCGTTTTGTCGATAGTCTATCGATATTGGATTATAGCCTACTGTAGCTACTTTTACTATAGTGAGCTGTCTGTACCATTCATTTCGTATGGCATTTTGACCTTTACTTAACACACCGCCATCTATGAACTCAATCATCATCGGTATCATTTCAGCCGTAGGACGTCCACTTCTGGACAATGCCTCCCTCATTGACACCTAATCATTACGGTTGGAAGCGACTTGCATCCACCCTGAACCTGCAGTCTCCAACAAATCGTCCGTCCATCTCGTTGGTGGACGTCCCCCGCTGCGCTTGCCAGTCCGTGGTCTCCATTCCAGAACTTTTGGGCCCCAACGGCCATCTGTTCTGCTTGCATGAATTCAATGCAAACACGTACTAAACAGAAATGGCGCTGCTGTTGTCTTAAGCAAAGGTTTAAGTGACATACAAAATGAATGGTACAGAGCAGTGGCGATCCTTACATAGAAGCCCAAAAGCCGGGCTTGCCTTATAAATCTCAAATCAAGATTAAAAATAAAAACCAAACCTCGTCCAAACGAAAAAAGTTCTAATAATATCACTTTCATAATAACGCGCTTTATTTTACGTAAAATACCAAGAATTGTGTAACAAATCCGCTGCGCGGCCCAGCGGCGCTGTACGGCGGCCGACGCGGCGATAGGCGATAGTAGCGACGTTATAAATAGCATGACATCTCGCTCGCTCTTGTGGGCTTTTACGGGGCTTCCAAACGCTCTCTTCATACTTAGGAAAACGTTAGTTTTGCAAGTATCTATGTATAGCTGCATATATGTATAGCGCTTTCTTTGCAATTTTGAATCTGGCTTACGGTGTGAAGTTTGCTGCGTTTGGTTTAGAACGCGAGTGCGCGGCGCGGGCGAGATGAATAACTTCACGATTGTTTATATCGAATCGTGGGCCATGCCATGCTAGGCGTTGTAAAATGCGTGAATTTATGTAATTACAAAATAAATAGGTATTCTTGTTTTAGTGCGTTGCGTGTGAGAATGAGTCTGTAAAGTTTAAAATTCTGTCTAGTAATAGAATGAAGTGTGCTTTGGTAAGCTTGACAAACTGAGTAAAGTGGCAACAAGATGGATTTACCTACATTAAATTATAAAAAAATACTAAAACATATCTCTCGGCTTGCCATAGCTTGATACCCTAGGCACGCCACTGGTACAGAGAGCTCTCCGTAACGAAACTCGCTACAGCGGACTTAAATTACAAAGGAATGTGATATTGTGTAGATATTGACAGTCCTTTCGCAAAAAAGGATTGAAATGCAAAGATTGCAGATGGTTTTTTTACTGTGTATATACACATCACGCGACAATCTCAAATCGGCTTTAACAGTATCAAGATAAGGTATAAAATAGCTTTCGTAATATCATGTTGGAGTGCATATTTTTGTTAGTCACAAATAATTATTTGGCATAATATATAATGTATCATAATTTAGTGTAATATAAATATTATGCAATGTAATAGGGACGTTGACACCACCAATCAACTGACGTACTTTTTATGAGCTGTCAAAATACAATTCTCCCATAGAGTTTGAATGGCAATAGCAACTTATGACGTCACTTGTTCGCCAACTCAATCACCTATTTTTTTAAAGCAACAAAAAATGGAGTCGAGTCTTCGAATTGTTTCTTAATGGCGTCACCATCCCTATTGTAGGACCCTAAGATGCTCAGTATCGCCCTTATTGTTTTTTATATAGGTCTGTCAAGGACTATTAAATCAAAAGGAATGCCAATGTCTAGAGACAAAAGATATGCCGTAGCTAATTTCGCTATAGAGAGCTCTTTGTACCATTCATTCTTTATCTACTTTATTGTACATAAAACACAACAAAATAAAAAAAAGAGTACAAAGGCGAACTTATCCCTAAAAGGGATCTCTATGTCACTTGACATCTTCAAGTTCATAGACGGCGATGTGTTAAGCGCTCGTTCCCCAAATATCAGAATTGCAAAATACTAGTTTGCCGACTTAACTTATTCCTAAAAAAACAAATCCCCAGAATACCAGACTTTCCTGTGTCACCGTGTTTTTCTCTATAACAGATTGCCAAAACAGCTTGTTTTCAATACTTACACCATGTTACATTTAAAACCGAATTCCCATAATACCAGATCATGAAATCACCAGACTCGTAAAACACAATGTACTTGAAAAACCTAGCTTCATAATCTTTCAGATATTGATTCAATATTTGATTCTGTTTTGGCAATCCGAATAGAGAAACACAGAAAGTATGGTTTTCTGGGGATTTGGTATTTTACAAATAGGGTAAGTCGGCAATCTAGTATTTTGCAATTCTGATATTTAGGGAACGAGCGTTGTTTAGCAAGGGTCGAAATGTAATACGCAATGAATGGTATGGTACAAAGAGCTCTCCATAGTACAGGTTTATTTTAAAGGAACGTGTAGACATTGACAGTCGTCTTTATTTAACTCGTCCTTGATTGAAGACAGTCGCTAAATATGTAATATATTATGTACATCTTGCATTATAAATGATGAAGGGCGTACTGGGAGTACTGTTATTTTTTTGAATGGAGCATTTTTGGGATTTTCTTATTCAAAATCACAAGTACTATTAATTATCATAAATAAATAAACAGTCCTTATTGTTTGAGTCAGTTGTATGACTTTTTTGCATACACTTTTTTACATCATTAAAATGAATAGCGATTTTGATTCTCAGTAAGAAAACTCCAAAATCTCCTCATTTAGTAAAGAGTACATTTTTTAGTGAAAATGACCGTAAATCCGTTGCGTGCGGATA
The DNA here is from genome assembly GCA_947563465.1 of Archips xylosteana. Classification (NCBI taxonomy): domain Eukaryota; kingdom Metazoa; phylum Arthropoda; class Insecta; order Lepidoptera; family Tortricidae; genus Archips; species Archips xylosteana. The sequence goes on from OX387370.1 coordinate 2,242,750, forward strand.
ACGATTTTTAACAACAAAAAAACCACATGATCTCAATTTATGATTATAACTATTGTAGACTGCAGGTCACTATTCAATTAGTGAAACTGTACGTCGATATACTTAAACTCAAATAGACAAGTAAGTTAGTTAGGTAGTTTCGAATTGCGATTGTTCCCGATTTTGTGGCATACAAAATTGGCTTAATTACTACTAATATTCTAAGTAATAAAATGAGTGCGAGCGTGCATTTGTAACTTCACGCTAAAACGAATAAACTGGACTGGAGTTATCCCGATATTCCCACGGGATATATGCCATCATCATTTTAGCAGAAAAACGTCCACTGATACATAGGCCTCCCCAAACGGATCGGTCCTGCACCATCCGCATCCAGCGAGTTCCCTTAGAGCCCCCGCGCATTAGGCGGCCAGGTCGCGCGGCCAGGTCGCTGCGGCCAACTAATTCTTCCGTGACATATGGAAGCGCGCGCACTGGGCGACCAGCGGCCAGCGACCACGTATTGGCCGCGCGGCCAGCGGAAACATCGCGACTCGACACGCGGCCAGTTGGCCGCCGCGACCAACGAGATTCACCAATTTCGTTCAATTTGATCAGTGTGCGCGCACTGGTCGCAGCGGCCACACGCGTTTTTTGCATACAGGATGATGTTTTGATTCATTATCGAAATTCAAAACAGAGAAGCTCTATGGAATCAGTCGTCGGATGATTATTCGAATAAAAGTTTATTATATTCCATTAAATATATTATTATAGGAGCTGACTGATATATTTGATAACTTGATGCACTCCCGAAATGGGCTGAATCCAGTAATATGTGGTTTTAGTATATTCAAAATCTCGTAAACAGTTTTTTTAGACGTTCTCAATATTAAAGTTAAAAAAATTATCTTCATATTGCAATACGTCTGGAAAGTATGTATGATTATATTCCTTTTGTAAGCCTATTCCGTAATAATGGGTGAATCCAAAATTATTATTTTTTCTTTTTTTCTTTCACTTTTGTAATAATAAAATCAGCGCAACAATAATTCATTCTTCGACGTCCATTTTGGAACACGATGTGAACTCGCTGACAAAATGTGGTCGCTACGTGGTCGCAGATGAATCGCAGCTACCGCGGCCAGTCGCGCGACCTGGCCGCGCGCGACCTGGTCGCCTAATGCGCGGGAGGCCTATATCTTAACCAAATCGTCGCTCCATGTTGTTGGCCTGCCTATACTGCTTCCAGTCCGTGGACGCCATTCGAGTCAGTTCTAAGAGTGTTCGTGACGTGATATCGTAAATTAAAACCATTATGTAACTTTCCACGAATCGGCAAACGTAGCGTAGGACGTCCTCAGACTCGGTGGAGCTATGATCATCGCAAGGCGGCTGGCAAGAGCTGGATGAGTGGCCGAGGATCGTGCTCAGTGGCGTGCCATGAGAGAGGCCTATGTCCAGCAGTGGACGAACATAGGCTGATGATGATGTAACTTTGGGAATTTCCGTACGAGTTTACAAATATCCCGGAATTTCTTTGAATGCCAGATCCAATGCTTTACGTGAGCGAAGCCTCGGGTAAAAGCTTGTGGAAAAATACCTTATCAAACGTTAGGGCTCCGCTAGCTGACGCGGACGCCCGCCGCGTGCGCTCGCTCCGTAAAAAACCAACCTAAAATCCGTCGCACGCGCCGCGCCAGTTAAGCGCTGTTCATACAATTTCTTATTAGACGGGCGTCCGTTCCGGGTAATCCGCGTCAGCTAGCGGAGGCCCTAACGGATGTTCGGAGCCGTCAATATTTGAATATTTACCTGAATCAATATTTGAATGCTTCCCACTGACGCAAGTATGGGTCAGGTTTAATCTCTTGACCGCCATTCATCCAGTCATGACTAGTGAAGTCTCACACGCCAACGTCATCAGTAGGGTCAATCAACGTCATAAATAAGTGATCACTTTTGTACCTTGTCACTTTAACGTCATGTTTGAAATCCATACGAAATTATGTAATGGCTGAAAGCGACAAGGTACAAAAGTGATCACTTTTTTTTGACGTTGACTATACACGACCAATATTCAACTCGTAATAAATCTTTCTGCAATGGATAAATCCCTATATTATCGACTAGACGGTTTGTTCCGTGGTGTATAAGATAAATTACCGAGAGCGTGGAATTGCACATGTAGTGCTATTGTGTTTATAGGCAATCCACTTTAGTGAGAGAGAGACAACAATAATAATATAGAGATCTCTCTCTCCAATGCCTACGTATAAACACGACAACAACACTACATTATGCAATTCCACGCTCTCGGTAATCTTTCTATACAGAGCACGTCGCTTCGTTCGTTTTGTAGCGGTCAGGAGATTAATGGATTTTCTATTGTATTTTTTTGCTAACGGGAGGGCAAATCCTACTAATTATAAATTTTGTCATATCATGAAATGTTATTATTGTTTTATTTTGTTTTGCTTAATGAAATCTAAGATTAAATAAATACTATTGGCGTATCCAAGCGACAAATTTTCGGGTCGTTGCTCGGGTGTCCGTGGTGCAGTTGGTAGCACGCTTGGCGCGTTAGCCAAAAACACGGGTTTGAATCCCGTCCGTGGCACCCGAAATAATTTCTTGTCTTAAAATTATTTATTTATGAGTCGCTATTTTTTCAGAATTATTATTGAACTAACCTTACCTACTACATTTTATACAATACATTTTTAAAAATTCTGAAAATAGCACAGTTCCTATTTTGTGACAATTGGAATTATAGGAAACTCGTAGTAATTCTTTCAGTGATACCAAGGACTGTCAATGTCTATTACAATGTCCTCATGCACACGTACCAGTTGTAATGAATGAAACTGTAAGAAAGATGGCGAACCAGGTGCGTGACACGCACACCCATCTAGTAAAACCTGTGGCTAATTTTAACTATTAACATATGAACCATATCAAGACCATATATGAACTCGAAATGTATTAAATCGATCGATACAGAGAGCTGCTATCTATAGTAAAAATAGCTACAGCAGATTTAATTTAAACTTTAAATTTTAAAGGAACGCTACGTTGTATCGATAGACAATGACAGTGCTCTTCATTCAATTAAAGACCAAATACCGGAGCGCGGGGCCGACGGAGCGTGCCCACCGCGCTCTATAACACTGAATCAAATACACGGTGACACACCGGCAGAGCGGCACACCGTATTTAATTCAGTGTTATTGACCGCGCAGTGCAAGCTCCTCCCGATTATTGTGGCCTGATACTTTTTTTTTCGCATGTGGGAACAGACAGTCCTAGAGATACGATCTAGTGGATCGTATGTTTGTATAATGTATTGTTATTTATTGCAATGGATCCGTATCTAGTAAGGTTGTGTGGATGTTACACGATTAAATAATGTATTTATGTTAAGCTGAAATAAATGTATGATAACGATTTGTTTGTTTGAATTACCAGTTTCATCTGGGAAAGGTCTATTATTTTATCATACGCCACTTATGTAGATAATGTATCATATACAAAAAGTATACTTTTACTAGCACAAAAAGCAGTGGGTCTACGAGAAACAAGTCTTCCTCTGGCCCCCCTAGTGGGCCAAATTAAGGGGACCACGAGAAAACGGGGCCCCGAACGAAAGTCCTATGTAAGTATTCGTTTTATTCTCAATAGCAGGGTCCCCACTGAGCGAGCTGCCTCGCGAGGCTAGCGAATGAGGCATAATTTTGTTCGATCGACACAAGGCTCATAATCTCCGAAAATGGCTGCCTCGCAAAGCAGTTCGCTCAGCGGAGACCCGGCTAATGACATTCGATTTAACACTTTCCAACGGGGCCCCATCTTTGATCCCCAACCCGCCAAGCTCTACGGCTCTCCCTCCATGCATCTAGTAGTTGCGGAATCAAATCAAACAAATGTTCGTCCAAAAAAGGTTTATTTTAGTTCAAAACGAGCCCTCGGAAATATAAACAATATATCTACAATACGGCACATTGGTGTTTCTAAGATCAAAATTTGCAAACTATCAGTTTTTTGTATACTTAAGGACCACAATAACACCGAAGTTGAATTCTAAAAGTTGGAACATGTTAATTGTTAGCTAATTTTGTTATAGAGGTCTCTGTACCATTCATTTTGCATGTTACGACCTCTGCTTTACCACAATACCGCCATCTCTATTTAGTTTCCTAATTGAGTTCATAGATGGTGCTGTGTTAAGCAGAAGTCAAAATGCCATACGAAATGAATGGTACGGAGAGCTCTTTATGGTAAAACTAGCTACAGGAGGTTTATTTTAAAGGAACGTGACGCTCAGAGTGGAAACGATAAGTGGTCTCACTCGATTATTTCTAAACTATTCAAGTTATCGAAAAACTGGTTAGTGATCCTGAAAGTGCTTCACGAGCTCTATCAAACGGTATCAATTATAGGTTACAGAATAAACTAGATCTATCCTAAAATCAATGTTTCCAACTTCCATGCATTTAGTACAGCCACTTCGAACAATATAAAAAGGGTTAAAAAATTAATTAAATAACCCTTTCGAACCCGGTTGATACAATTGTGACGTTTAATGGCAATTAAAATTGAACTTTACATCATTTTGAAATTTTTTTGGGATTCCAAATTTAAAGATAATACTAGTACATTTCACAAAGTCCATTATTGTAACACTTTTCATACTCACTTGGTTCGAAAGGGATAATAAACTCGTAAATCGCATTCTTATTTAAAACTATTTATGGAAAACATTGGTTTTAGGCTTTACTTGTTATGGTATTATCAAGAAATGAGTGCCATGTGGCTGTACTAAATGCATGGAAGCTGAAAACATTGAATTTTTGGATAGATCCAGTTTATTCTGTAACCTATTATTGTTAGTGTTTGATAGAGCTCGTGAAGCACTTTCAGGGCCAAAAACCAGTTTTTAGATATCATCAGTGATCGGAACTCTGGGTGCAAAACTTTAACAAAACTTGTAAAGCTGACATTAAGGAGAATTTACAACCAAGAAAAATAAGAATATTATTGGCAGATTAGTGTTCAATTTAGCTCAATATCGAAATCTCAGATTTTCAGTAGTTTATTGAATCAGGCGTTACTTTGCGGAGGTCCATATTAATGAACTAAAACAATTACTTTGCTCACCCGCGACCTTACAATAGTTACGTTTATGCAAGAAATGTGTGTTCATGCAGATCCTCCACCTCCACACTGTACGAACACACACAAATCACATAAACACAACCATCACCACCACCAAGTTACACTGACGCGTTTCGAACTCAACCAACATTTGGCATTTGGTAGCATAGCATACGGTTGTGGTAACTCCGAAGATGAGCTCTGGTTGGTCGCTGGTGAGCAAAGTAATTGTTTTAGTTCATTTCAGTAGTTTATTAATATTTTCATGTCTGTAAGCACTGTTTCATGCCCGCTTGGCAAGTTTTGTTAAAGTTTTGCACCCAGAGTTCCGATCACTGGATATCATATATAGTTTAGAAATAATAGAGTGAGATCACTTGTTATTTCCAACCTGAATAGGCATTCCTCTTGCTTTAATCGTTCTTGCTGATAGGAAACTACACAAAACGTCCGACTTGAAATCTTTTAAATGGTTATAAGATGTCTAAATATACTTCATTTAATTTAGAATTGAAAACCACAACATCATTATATTGCGGCTCGTCAACTATTTCTTACCTAGCAAATAGTACAGTACAATAGTCTGGGAGCCGCAAAATAAAATTTGTTTTAATGTCACTTTATTTGCGTGTCGTCAATTGTTTCACTAGTACAAATTGTAAAGAGATTACAGTTCACGAGCCGCAATATAATGTTGTTGTGGTTTATAATTCTAAATTAAATGGAGTTTAATTAGTCTTCACTCCGGTTGCGTCTTATATTTTGCAAATTTTACCCACAAACATTCAAGTTGTGCATACAAAATTCATGTAGTAAATCGATTGAAAGAATTATTTTAATTTGACGCTTGAAAGGAGAAATTATTCAAGCGAATTTTGCTGTAAATAAAGTTCGAACTCAAAATGTGAATACATAGTGAATACTCTATTTAGCGTAAAATGTCGCTTAGTCAATTTACTCCTTTTTTTTCAAAATGGTCCATTTCCAGAAGGTGCGGATTAAACGCTACCTGTATTTGTCGACCTGAAATGAACGACAAGAATGCAGGATAATAGGGATGTTGACACCACCAATAAACTGACGTACTTTTTATGAGCTGTCGAAACACAATAGGCTAGTTTCCTAAAAAAATCTAATTAGTTCGTCATTTAAATTATCAAAAAATATTGGACACGTATTTTTTCTTCTGTGAATTGAACAAAAAATGGCGGAGATATTGTATGTTGAAGTTCCGCGTGACGTCACGATTCGCTACACTTTTTAGCGAACCGTGACGTCACGAGCCCCCACTCCCGAACTTTGTCGCGCTTTATCTTTGTCACTTTTTGTTCAATTGACAAAAGAAAAAAAAACGTGTTCAATATTTTCTGATAATTTAAATGTCGGACTAATTGTAATAGTGTTTTTTTTACCCAGGACACTACCCTATTCTCCCATAGAGTTAGAATGGCAATAGCAACTTATGACGTCACTTGTTCTTTATTTATTTGTTTGTTTGCAGTTAAATCGAAAATTAATCTGGTTTTTATGCGTTTTTTTCCTGGAGTTGTGTCTTCGAATTATTTTTAATGGCGTCAACATTCCTATTGAAATCCCCATGTAATTGCCACCTTAGTGTTGAATTATCAATATTTTTGGGTCGATAAATACGGGCTCTTGTTTAACCGCATGCGTTTGTAGACACTTCTACACATTTTCACAGGTGTATTTAAAAAAGGTCCCCAAATTGTAAAAAGGACATGTTCAAATACAGTAGCTTCTTGTCTACACGCTGACACTTGCTAAAGCATTCATCATTTCGTCACTACTTTGAAAAAATCTCATATCTCAAATCAGTATGTAAACCAAACTGAACTTTATTGCACTCAGTAAAGTTCAATTAGCCAGATTATCGATTTTGAGATACGAGCTTTTTGCAAAGTAGTGACGTTTTATTTCTGTCAAACGGTATGAGACGGTGATGGAAGGAGATGGTGAAAGCGCTGGCAAGCACTCGCGCGTTAGACAATACGGCCTCTCTTCTTTTAATCGACTTAATACGTCTACTTACATTTTAGAGTACTTAGTCAAAAATAATATACAAATTACGAATCGAGCTATTTCAGAAAACAAAACATTAAATTATTTTTGTTAATTACATTCACAAATAACTAAACTTACATCCACAAATGCCAAGGGCAACTTTACAAACTTAAATGCTATTTTTTATTTAAATAATTATAAATATAATCGTGGTATTTACAAGTGGGAATGAATCAGTTGCGTATAATAATTATGTAAATTAAAAAATTAACAGAAAAAAGTTGGATTTTTAAACAAACTTTCAGTATTGTTTAACAGAGTTTTTCGAAAAGTAAAGTTAGATAAAACAGATCAACAGATACTTTCTTTGGTATCAACATTTTTTCAATTTTTGGAATAAGATAAAAATCCAAAGGGAATCTTCGTTTTCAATAAATTCTTAGCTTTTGTGTAATGGTTTGATAAAAGATAACAGTTCTGCTTTTACAGAAAACAACTTGGTTTTTGAAATATTGCCAATTTTCAATAACAAAAACATTTCAAACAATTCCATTTCTGTGTAGATGTAACAAATATATTAGCAGTTTTTTCGACTTGGGGAAAAAAACAGACATTGGTGTAAACTGCTCAATATTATCTAGGGTTTATTCCCTAGATCCATAAATACCTTCCAAGTGAGAGTTCAACAAGGAATTACCATCGTTTCAATACATCAGATATGTATTTTCACCTTTTTACATGAAAATATTCAATACAATTTTTCACCGGTCAAAAACATTATTTTTTATAAAAGTACAAAAGTAATACAGCCACTTACAGACCATTTCTGAACTATTGCCTATAGTTAATAGCAATGAAAACCGAGTCTTAATTTGAGGATCACAATTGTTTTCACTGCTTTGGCTGCTCAAAAACCCATTTTACCGAAATGTGCAGTTTCTCAATTAGGACATTTCCTCGAAATGCAGACTTACCACACAAACACTTCCCCAATAAGTGCATTGTCCCAAAAAACTTTCCCAAAATATACGTTTATGAGACGGCCGTTTATATAATATGCACAAATAAGGCTTTTTGGAAAAAGTCTACCTTCTAGAAAAATGTACCATCAGAGAAAATGCACTTTTTGAGCTAGTGCTGGTAGACTCAAAAAAGACATGTAAATTTTTGATTGATTTCGGTATTGATCTTAATTGTTGTGTGGTATGGTATATAGCATTTTGTTCCTATGGTTTACATTGTCAATATTCAGAAATTACAGCTTTACTTCATAACTGCCAGTGACTGTAGTGTACATTAAAATTAGTTCAATATTTGTGGTACAAATGTGTTCAGGTTGTCAGATTCATTCAAAAGTGCTGATATGTTGACAAACTGTGAAGTCGGCTCTGGGACGTCGTATATAGTGTATATTATGTATTACGGCCCACTCGCCCGCACGACGCGTGTTGTATAGTATCTTATAAATATCACATATTATGCAACAATTGTATAAAATTGTATATGGGCTATGGAGACTAGTTTGGCAGAATGCATTATCACCTAAGTATCTTTGTTTTAATGAGAAAGTTTTTCTTAAAATTCCATTTATAATACAAGCTTTTTTGCTGACCGCATTTTTCCCCTGGTCAAGTCGAATCAAATGAGACCAAACTTAGTGGGTTTATGGCGGTTTATTACGGAGTTTCTATGGCCACATTCCAACTCCATCATCATATTTCTCATTAAAGCAAAACAACACAAATTCAAATTTACTAGACACTTATCCATGTTACCACAAAAATTTAGACGACCGTCAAATGTGTGTTCAACACGCGACCGAGGTCAAAAACTGAAATTTTAGGAATGCCTAAAACATGTAAGGCATTTTCAATTTAAAATTTCCTTGCTACTTTTTCTTCAGAAATATGGGGTCTTCGTTACTCAGAATCAAGAGAGGTATTGATTTTGATGGTTAATAAAATGTCCCCAATTTTCTGTACATTTTTTTGTGGCAGTTTTATGATACAGCTAGTGCCATTCACGAAGACGAGGGAATCTGTCAAAATTAGACATTAATGAGTTAATTTCTAATTTAATGACGTTACAATAAGAACCACGGCACGCGTCATCCTGAATGACTCGAGAGCACACTTGGAGATGTTACTTTGTCAAATCATTTTGTATGGGGACAGAGGTTGTTAATTTTTGTCATTTTTGTGGTAGCCATGTCTTTTTATACAGTAAATACACTTGTAGCATCCGTAAAACTGATTTGTGATTATAGTTTGGTGATAAAACATTCTGACAATGCAGTCTTGACTATTGTACAGTATGGAGGATAGGGGTAAACTGGGGGGGAGGTGTGTAAATATATCTTTACTATTGCTAGGTGGCGCGCCGCGTGGGCATAGAACTCGGGCGTATTCAGTCTTATTCAAGGGCCTAAGTACCTTCCAATGTTAAATTTAAATGAAGCCAGCATCTGTTTCATCGTATCGTGTTCCAAGTTTAATCTACTGTAATAATCTGACTAGTACTTATAGATTTAGATTTTACTGCCTGTCAAGACAATAAGCTTGATAGAGAAGTCTCTAACCATTCATTTTGTACGTTACGTTAATAATAATAGAGCTTTACATCTGTGACAGATGATTTAAGTAGCACCCTGGCGACACTTGCACTCATAGCTAAAAAGACCGATACGGGATAGGATCCCTCGGCCGCACTCGCGACAAGTGTACGCAGCCCCAGATGGTCGAGGGTTGGTGGCCCGGTTTTGGCGCTTTATGCGTTTTTCCCTCAGTGATGTTACGACAGCGCCATCTATATTTAGGTTATTGAGTTCAGAGATGGCGCTATTGTGCTAAACGTCAAAATGAATGGTACACAGAGCTTTCTATAGTACAACTAGCTAAAACAAGTTTATTTTAAAGGAATGCATAGACATTGACATTTGATTTAATCGTCAATGGTTATAGATAAATTACCGAGAGCGTGGAATTGCGTATGTAGTGGTATTTATTGTGTGTTTATAGGCATTCCACTTTAGTGAGAGAGAGACAACATTATAGAGATATCTCTCTTCAATGCCTATAAACACACAATGCCACTACATATGCAATTCCACACTCTCGGTAATTTATCTATACCATCTGTGATGACAAAAAAATGCTCTTTGTACAAAAAAAGTTTACCACCAGTTGAAAGATATCCACGGCATCCACCGTTGGACGAAGGACTTCTTCAAAGAGTTCCACAAAGATCCCCACATCAGTCAGTTTTGTTGGAGGCCTTCCTATGCTACGTCTACCGGTGTACAGAACTATTTAAGGAACCCAAGCTTTTCTACGTCAATGGAAGGTACAGAGACTTCATTGGTTTGTCCCAGGGTCGACTCCACTAGTTTCTTGGTGCGTTAATACGCTGGACTACACCAGTGCGGGCTGAGCTGCGCACTGGCACTGTGTAACGGGCTTATAACTAACTTAAGACTAAATCGTGCCACTTTGAAAGTAACAAGTCGGTTTTAAGAAGGAGATATTCCGAACAGATAGGCTGAGAGTTGCTTTTAACACTTCGTATGACTTAGCACTGATCAGTGCCAAAATCAAAGAGTAAATCAAATAACATGAGTGTTTTAATAGATCAAAATTTTCAACTATTCACGGCACACCTAAGCTACTGAACAATGGCCCACCGATAGTGACTTTTTAAACTTCGACATTGGCATAATTATCAATAGTATAGATAGAGTTATATTTTAAAAAATTGAATGGAATTGAAAATGTTGCTCTTTGAGACTAGCGATGGGCGAAATGAACGGATTAGTTCAATGAACAGTCCATGTAGAATCAACGTTTGGACGGTCCACAAACCGAACGTCGATTAGTTGAATTATTACACTCTAAGAGTTTATAAGCGTTCATATCTACTAAGAACGCGATGTCAACACAAAATCTTAGTCGGTTAATACAGTTCATTCATTCAATCAAACAAATTTTAATTATATTCCATGTGCCATAGAGTTTATATTTGAATAGTAGTACTGTAGACTATAAACTACTGCAACATAGACTAGGGATTGGCAGAAATCGACGTGCCGTTAAGTTGAACATCTACATGGACTAGTCAATGTACTAGACAATGAACGTTCATGAATGGTCTAGTTGCGATAACACTAAAATCAACAACAATCCATTGCTATTTGGGACTGATCAGTGCTAAAGTCTTACGAAGAGTTATTAAAAGACATTTCATCCGGAGCTATCAAGTCTACAGGTCAATTTGCCAAGTATGACAGTACAACATTCTGCATCGAAATATGATATGACGCCGTGTCAGTATCGCAGTATTTTCGTCACCGAAGCCCCAGCCAATATGTTTGAAATCTCACCTACTGTCAAGTTGCTTGAATTGCTGTGTGTGAGTTTTTTAAGTGGCAAAACTGACAAATGTTTAGGCTGTGGCTGTTATTCTAGTAAATGGCAAAGTGATGCTTTTAATCTAGTATTTATGGTGTAGAAAAAGAACCAATAATAAGAATAAGTTACGAATTTCATTACAAATCACCCTGGGGTGGAAGAAACCAAGAAGAGAATCAAGTGTCCAACAAGATCCAGCACGCGAGGGAAAGAATATCAAACCAGGTTAGACTCCCTAAAAGTTCCTTCTATTTCGCCTCCCCACTTTGATAACCTAGAAATTTACTTGTTTTTGAATAATCCCCACAGTATGTTACCCAAACCAAAATTATTACGACAGTTAGAAATTTTTCACACTATTAACAATAGCACAGTTCTTGCAAGTCACAAAGGTAAGCAGGTTATAGATATGCATCAAAGTGTGTGTGAGATTGAAATCAGGGAGCCACTATGAAATTCAAAGTTTGTATCATGCCATCCCTTTCACACTAGTATTTAATGCTATTAGTGTGAACAGAATGGCACTATAAGTTAGGAACTAGAATTTCGTATTATAGGAATGGCCGTGGTTAGCATAAAAAATAAAGAGATACACACATTCAATCATGAAGCATGCTCACATTCATGACATGCAAGAACTATAGCTTGATAAAAACTTTTTTTTTAATATAACAGCCACAGACCTAAATATTTAAAACATGGTAAACAATGTTATAACACTTATACTAAGTAAAAAATGGAATAGATGCTTGTTGTATGTGAACAAACTGTTTTTATGAATTCTTACCTTGTGATGTTTTTTGGGATAAGAGTTTTAAAATCTTTCCATTTTATAGATGACATATCATTGAATAATTACTAAAAAAAAATACCGTTTTCACAGATTTGTAAAGAGAGTAGAGACTCACAGATATGTTTAGTAATTTTTCAAGTGATTTCTAGTTTATTATTAAGGTCTACATTCTTTCTTACGATCAAAATGGCTTCAAATTAGACTAGTCTGTTCACATAAATAAGCAATATCACAACAACGCCTAAAGGCGTCATGAAAGAACTCGGAAAAAAATAACCTGTAAATTAGATTGTGCGGAACCATGCATAGGTCGGTGCTACGCCACAAAGTCCAAAGGCCTATTAAAACCTCCTTTCCTATTCATGTACTGGCGGTATTTCCTTTTTAGAACGACATGAACCTCTCCTTCAACATTATCTTCAACTTTCTTACCTTTAGTAGTATCGAAGCCGCAGAAGCCCATAACTTTTAACATTTCTTGTTCCTCGGGAGATTTTCCTTCTAAATCTGCGGGGGTTACGATCGGGCGTTCTCCGAATGTCTTTCTTTTAGGTGCGAAGGATGAGGAAGGACCCGCGGAGCTGGAACGCGATCGTCGTCTTCGTGAGGGTGAAGGAGAGCGCCGCCGGTCGGGGGAGCGCCGCCGGCGGTCTAAGGAGCGAGATCGAGACCGCGTGCGAGGCCTCCGCCTCTCACGGTCCCGATCCCGGTCGTGATCTCTGTTCCTACGACGATCTTCCCGTCGTCTCGGTGGGCTCGGCGACCGACCCATATTTCTCTGTAAATATAGAAATTAGTCAATTAATTATTGCTTTAATTTGAAGGAGTATTTAATTAAGCGGGTGGGGATGAGGTTTTACCTTAGTTTTAAGTCAACAGTTTTAAAATTTTGTAATAAAACAAAAAGATAACAGTAACGCACAACCTAAACGTACGCCATTTTGCTAGAATGTGCTGGAGCGTTTCGTTGCACGGGGCGCTTTGTCAAATTCAAAATAAGCAAACGGTTTGTTTGAACAAAAACCAAAAACATAATACTAACTAGTTGTTTTTAATTAGTTTGTAGAAACTTATGTACGAAGTTACAAAATTGAAGATATTTTGACTTAAAAAAAAATACAAAGCATTAAGAAGATTATTTTCGACAAATAATCTTCTACACTTTAGACGCAATTCAACGTGAAGCATAAACTAAACGCTCAAAACGTTCCGTTTCCCTGAGCACGTCAGTAAAGTTTTACAATTGAAATTGGATGATGCGGATATTTTGCGTGTAACGGATTATTAATAATACAATAGGAAAAAATCCTAAAAGAAATTCGGGTAATTAGACGATATCCAAGATATTTATTCACTACACTTAGACACGCGGACCAGGCTCATAAAAAAAATGTGTAGAGCGGGGGTTTGGTTGGGGCCATGCTCACTCCTGGGCTTCACCGCTTCGGCCAAGGCATTTCAGGGGCCAGGCCGCCTTTGGAAAATAACCCTACTTACGCCACTGCCCAGTGTTAAAGACCTCGGTCCAGGCAAACATTATCCCTGAGGATCGAAGTCCGATGGATGAAAGTTGGAAGTTGTATTTATGTAGCCGAGTTGAGAAACTTCGATAGTGCGATGCAGGATGAGGACTTAGTAATTGGTTTCTTATGTGATGACTAGATGGCGCTAGTAGTTATGCTACATCAGCCCCCCTTTTAGATACGAATTGCAGGGCAGACTGTGCTGTGCGACTTCACTGTAGGCGCTTGCAAGGGAAGGGCCAGTCACTCAGAGCCTCGTCGGCGAGCGTTGTCGTTCCTCTTCTACTTCGGGATCGTTGTTGGAGCGGATGGCAGTAATGGGTGGAGGGTTTGCAAAGCGTTGACACCAGGCATGGATGTAGTGGTGCACAGTGGAGGTAGGTTGTCTTGCTGTGAGAATGCGTCTTCGTCTTGTAAATCTTTGCAGTTTGCGATTTTGTCCAATGTCGTGGGTCACCAATTTAGGGGTATGTAGTTGTAATAGAGAGATCTCTCTCTATACAGATGTTATGCCTGGGGACCGAAGTCCGATGGATGGTAGTTGGAAGTTGTATTTATGCAATCGAGTTGAGATACTTCGATAATGCGATGCAAGATGTAGTAATTAGTTTCTTATGTGATGACTAGATGACGCTAGTAGTCGCTGCACTCTCAAGTAAAGTAACTTTTTGCGATGGATCTTTGTTTGAGAATTAACCATTATTTAAAAAAAAAACCGGCCAAGAGCGTATCGGACACGCCCAAGATAGGGTTCCGTAGCAGGTACGAAAAAACCTTTGCATACTTTATTAATGTGGTTGTTTTGGTCTCAACGTCGGTGGTACAGCGCCATCTATCGGCGTATTGGGTAACTAATCTTACTAGTATGTATGTTGATTGTTTTTCAGATGTAATACGACCAGACCAGACCAGATGGCCTAGTGGTTAGAGACCCTGACTATGAAGCTTGAGGTCCCGGGTTCGATTCCCGTGTCGGGGCAGATATTTGTATGAAAAATACGAATGTTTGCTCTCGGGTCTTGGGTGTTTAATATGTATTTAAGTATGTATCTATCTATATAAGTATGTTTATCCGTTGCCTAGTACCCATAACACAAGCTTTGCTAAGCTTACTTTGGGACTCAATTGGTGTGAATTGTCCCGTGATATTTATTTTTATTTATTTTATTAATATATATTTTTTTTTATTTGAAAAAAGATACTGCTAGCGTGATCTTGTTGGTACTTAATGAAAAAAAATGCTTGCAACGAAGGTTAAATTACAATCTTAGTTTAGAAATATTTTATTACAAAAACTTAAAATCTGCTCAACTGATTAAGTTGGAAATAATTTTCCTAGAAAAGTTTTTATTAAGTTTAACTTACGTGTTTTTTTTTTCATATTTTTAGACGTGCGGTTCAAAAGTTAGAGGGGGGGGGGGGGACACATTATTTTGAACTTTCGGAGTGAATATCTCCGAAAATATTCATTTTATCAAAAAATGGTTTTAGAAAACCCCTATTTATTTTCAAATACCTATCTAATAATACCCCACACTATAGAGTTAGTCGAGAAAAAAAAAATCACCCCCACTTTACGTTTATGGGAGGTACCCTAAAAATTTTTTTTTAGTTTTTTTTATTTAATCACTTTGTCGGCGTGACTGATATATATTCATGCTAAATTACAGCTTTCTAGTACTAACAGTCTCTGAGCTTAGCCGCGGACGGACAGACAGACAGACGGACAGACATGGCGAAACAATAAGGGTTCCTAGTTGACTACGGAACCCTAAAAAAGACAGGATTGTTTTTCAAACCCAAAATAAAAGCACGACAACAACTATAACAACAACAAGTTTTGCTTAGTTTGGGACTAGGTCAATTGTTGTCAATCAATCGGCTCATTAAGGTAAGTATATAAAAATCGTGTCACGGTATGTGTTATCGAACTCCTCCGAAACGGCTTCACCGATTTTATGAAACTTTCTTCTCTATATTCGGTAAGCCTGAGAATAGGTCGTAGGCTATTTTTTTTATACCTATTCCTATTCTTCGCAGACGGAGTCGCGGGCAACAGCTAGTTATTTATAAAATATTGGTGAGGTATATCAAATATTGCGTTGGTATACCTTTAACGATAGCAGCGCCACCTGGCTTGTCAGGTGGTTGCAGTGGAACTAATTTAAACGACGAAAGCGACGCTGCGACGGTGCGGCGATTAAACGAAACTCCGACATCGATCTGGCGGTGGCTGCTTGACGGGCCTTTGCGAACGAATTACGGAAAAAAAACGCGTCAACGCGTAATGTCGGTGGTGCTAGTGCATTAAAACATACAGATAAACGTTCTGTGCATCTAAATATTATAATGTTACTTCGTTTATGTGCTTAGTGTGAGAAATATAGCTACTCGCAAAAAGTGAAGTGATTTGGTGTAGTGTTCGGAGTAAGAGCTGACTTAACGCCTTCTGGAGTCGACTGCCGGTGCGTATTGCGTGCGTTTAGCATTCATTAAACATGAAATTGTATTATTTTCAAATTAGATCGCTGTGATTTATGCAGGATTTGCTTTCTTTAGCACAAAGTCATTTAGGGTGTGTCTGCCGCTTGGTCTAAAATGGGTCATTTATTATAGCAACGTTGGTATTAGCGGGCAAGGCACGGATTTATCGGCCCGTCCGCCGTGCTTTTTACACGTTTGACATGATAAAACACCTTTTTTTGCTAGTTTTTTTTCCCGCGATTTTTGGTTAAAGTAACGATGTTTTCCGTTTAAAACTGAATTATTCAGCTTACAAATGTTACAAAGACGTTTAATTTGATATTTTTGGGCGTGCCTTTTATCAATTGCATGTTATCTACCTCAATAAAACTATGACATCATCTTCGGGTGCGGGCGGGAAGCAAACCGACCAAATACAGAACGTACGTGCGTGCTTAAAGAAATATAGAATTTGCGGTGTACTTTAACCGTCTGGGTGGAATCACAGAATTCAGTTGACCCTTAGGGGGCCTTAGGTCATCGGGATGTACCTAAATTGGTTATAGATAGTGAATTGAAGCTTTATACTGAGGTTTAACAACTGTTTAATTGCTCAACATAACAGTTTGTGAATTGGAGCAAATCTCGCAAATGATTCATTTAGTGTAACAATTCTATAATTGAGAATGAATTCATGGATAAATGGGTAGTTTTCTGTGAGTGACTAACTCTCATTTGTTAGTGATAATATTAAATTTTAATAACTATCTACCCTTCAAGTATCTATTTTACAAAATAAGATGAACTACAATGGCTTAGTTGTTTTTTGGTAATGTGAACTTCATGATTAGATTATTTATAATTATTATGACAACAACATATCTACTTGTTCTAGGAATGGGTAGGTAGGAAATTTATTAGTATGTTACTCACAACTTTGTTTGTCCCGTGGGAACTTTGCGCTTTCCTTGGATAAAGAGTGGCTTATGATAATCATGGATAATGTTGTTTTCTATATGTAAAAGAATTTGGAAGTATGCAATAGCACAACATTATTACTTTTAATCCCAACATTCCCATGGGACCCTTTTGAAATCCCAAAATCTTAACTTCTATGAGAGTTATTCAATTAAGAACACAATGTAATTTAAGGAAATCCTGGAACTTTAAATTGACTGCCTAGTCTTATGTTTAAAGTAAAATCATAGGTAAAGGCTAATTGACAATATAAGGGTCTATAATGACTCCCATAAAATTTTAAATCATAATGTATCATTAGTCATAATCAACGTTAGTCATACAGTGATTTATTTCTGAAACAATTTATTTTTCGGAATTGTTATAAAACAAACCTAACCTAACCTACTGCATTCTATAAGATGGCATTTAAAAAAGTCCTGAAAAAATACCGTTTCAGAAATAAATCACTGTATGACTAACATTGATTATGACTAATGATACATTATGACTTAAAATTTTATGGGAGAAAAGGGGCACCGACAATTTAAATCACAATTTTCTGAAGTCCAATGGTGCCACTATGAAATAACATCAAGTACAGATACCACAAACAACACAAGGGTGACTTTTTTTCTCTCCATATTATCTAATTAAATATTGATCCCAGTGAAAAGTAAGTACATATTTTTGTAGGGAATTTTATGTAAATTACTTATGTAGCAGAACAATTTTTAGTACAGGCCATTGTTTACGAGCTATTTACAAAAAACTATAATAAAGTGTTCCAAGTTATTTGCCGCTAACTCTAGATTTAAACATCTTTTTCATAGAGGTTATTTCACCCACAATACACCTGCCACCCTACCTTACTGCCCAACTGATTCGCCATTGAAAAGTTCCTAATGTTTTATTTGCCAGATATCAGTAATCAAGCAAGATAAACAGACAGCATCACAAATATCTATCACTTGGAACTTATTGGACAATACCAATAGTGTCATAGGCGGTGAATTTACAAGTAAACATTCTATGAACTCTATTATTTTTCTAGAAATGTAATGGTTTGTGTGAAGTTCCCGATCCGCACTGGGCCCGCGTGGAAACTACAACCTAAACCCCTTAATTCAGAGCGAAGGCTTGTGCCTTGCATTGGGATGTATATAGGCTAAAATGATGATGATGATTTTATTTATAATAATTATAATGTTTAAGAAAATTAAATACAGGAATAAAAATGGCAAAAGTTAAAGCAGTTCATTAGTTCAATATTATCTTTATTAATAATTAATTATTTTGCAATATAACAATAAAATAAAACCCTTCAATGCACAGAATGTAATTTATCATTTGATAAGTTGGCAACTGTGATAGTACAATCAGTTACACCACATGTAGGTTGATTACATATTGATAGCAGTATAAATACAATGGCGAGTTTGTTTTAAGTTGTTGGTATAATTTGACATACTTTTTATTGTTCTTAAGAAGCCTGACTAAGCTTACATTTTAGAAGTTATTAAGAATTTCATATTTTGTTTTGTTCAAGTTAATTATTCACGCAAGAACTAAAGTCACTGACATAGCTCGAAAAATCGCCAGACTCAAGTGGCAGTGGGCAGTGCACATCACTCGTAGAACTGATGGCCGATGGGGCAAAAAGGTTCTTGAGTTGTGTCCACAGACCGGAAGACGCAGTGTAGGTAGTCCTGCAACAAGATGCAGCGACGAACTAGTTAAGGTTGCGGAACGTGTTGGATGCGGATGACGCTGAACCGTTCTGTTTGCCGAATCTTTGGGGGGTTATTTTCAGCAGTGGACGTCTTTGAGCTGAAACAATAGTGATGATGTTTCAAAGCATATAGTTTTACAATATCTAAGGATCAAATTACATGCTTAAATCATAAAAGATACCTACACAAGTTTGACTTATAAAATCATCATACAATTTTTTGTCGCCGACAAGACAAGTGTGAGCATCAAGTTTTTGTGTGAAATCGGTGGACCGTTAAGAATCTGCAGCCATTTATGTTGTTAGATTGTTAGTTTTGTAGACATACATTAGACTATAGCTATCTAAACCATTTAAATGAGTCCTCTCCCGGCCCCTTTGTATTCTATCCCCGTGCCTCTGTACCCCGCGGGCGAGGACATAAACGGTTTAGCTATAGCATTGACCTCGGGGCGGGCGCGGTTAGTGTAAGACTACCCGGGAAGTTCATTTGGCCATATTATCGATTTTGAGACCTAGAAAGCATCAAGGAGTTTAAAAGCGCATTATTCAGGCTTTCGTCATCATCATCATTTCAGCCGAAAGACGTCCACTGCTGGACATAACTAATGGGCGGCCGACGGATGCAAAATACGTCAAAATCATGTCAAACGATATACGTAATATGGATATGGCTAGAATTGGTTTAAATAAGAGAACATAATTGCAAAATAGGGTGTAATTTCGTTTGGCAAATTATTTTTCCCAAACTGATTTATTTGCCAAATGTTTCATTTCCCAAACGTTTATTTTTTCTGAAACTGTAAACTATTCAGGATATATTTCAGGACTATTCTGTAGGTTAGGTTTGTTTTATAACAATCCTGAAAAGTTTACAGTTTCAGAAAAAATAAACAAAATAAAAGCTACGTATCCTACCGTTGCCCTGCTTGTATATTAGAGAAGCCTGTATATTTGTAAAAAGACATCCTGAGTTCTTCCAAACCAGAGCCCAGGCTTACAACTCCAGATGTCGGGGAAGGGATGAACTGGCGCTACCAAAACCTAACATTGGTATATTTAAGAAAAATGCGTACTATATGTCTATGAGGCTTTTCAATTCATTGCCAGATCATGTCAGATTGAAAGAGGACAAATGTTTTGTATTAAATATTGACAAATATCTCATGCAACATTGTTTTTACTCCGTTAATGAATTTTTTAAGTCTGATGATAAATAATAATTGTATTCATACTGACATTAATATTTTTTTTTTTTTTTTGGATTCCTTTGACATTATATTTTTTTTTCCTCTATATTAAAACCAGTTTGACATTAAATGTAACCTTAGACTATAAGATAAATTTTGAATATTTGTATGTTGCATGTGCAACAGAATATGTCTGGACATCAAATTTTATTAACATCCATATTATGTAACCATATTCTTTGCAAATAAATATTATATTATATTATATTATATTATATTATATTATATTATATTATATTATATTATTAAACAGTTGGGAAATTAAACATTGCTAAATTAATCAGTTTGGGAAAAATAATTCGCGAAACATTAGTAAACCCTATTCCTAAAGTGATACTTCTCTATTATTTTAAATAATAACATTATCACCATCACTCAAATTTCTTATAAAATCATAACCTGGGATTCTGTGTATAACTGACCCTATTGTATTGGAGATATTTATAACAATTCATTTTTATATATAAATAATACTAGAAATTTAATAGAAGTCTTATCCATCTTATGCTTTCGTCACCATATTGCATCCATTGTCCGCCCTTTGGACATAACCCTGTGCCATCCGCATCCAACGCGTTCTCGCAACCTTAACTAGGTCATCGCTCCGTCTTGTTGGAGGCCTACCTACACTGCGTCTTCCGGTCCGTGGACGCCACTCGAGAACCTTTCGGCCCCATCGGCCATCAGTTCTTCGAGCGAGCGATATGCCCTGCCCACTGCCACTTGAGTCTGCCGATTCTTCGAGCTATGTCGGTGACTTAGTTCTGCGCGGATTTCATCATTTCTAATGCGATCCCGCAGAGAAACTCCGAGCATAGCCCTCTCCATCGCCCTCTAAGTGACCTTGAGCTTTCTTACGAGGCCGTTGTTAACGGCCACGTCGCAGTGTCATTATCATAAGTCATCACTGGCAACACACACTGGTCAAAGACTTTTGAATTGATATACTGCAGTATATTGGATGACAAGATATTGCGGAGCTTCCCGAACTCTGCCCAGCCGAGTCAGATTTGCCAATTGACCTCTTTCTCAAAATTGGACGTACCTAATTGGACTGTATGTCCCAGGTAGATAGAGTCGTCAACAACTTCGAGCGGAGAGTCTCCAACTATACATTTTTTATAGTACCTATCTAAAATCTTCGAGTTGCATTACATTGTGGTGCCCGATTGATCACTTCAAACTCGTCGGCATTACGGCTTCCCAATGTTATGCAACTTGCACGATTTTTCTTGCAGGTCTAAACTCGGCTTGAGGCTTATTATATTATTCAGTTCAGAAGTATTTAAATGGCATCGTTTCTAAGTAATAAGCAATTTGAGCATGTGATAGTAGATTACATAGTTTCAATTAATATTTAGCATGTCTCAATGAAAAAACAAAACATGTAGCTCTATTAAATAGATCGTAAACCTATCAACTTGTGTCGTGTTTGTGCAAATAAGGGCCCTCGCCCACGGCGACTTTTTGTAGCGATGATGCATTTGTAACGCGCTATAGAAGCGATGCCAACGCGCTACTAACGCGCTACAGCATCGCGACTGTATCGATGCAAACGATACGCGTGTCGGACGACGTCGGGGAGGGAACGGAGGGAGGGTGGCGTGTTAGTAGAGAACCGCGCGTTTGCATCGCGACAGAAGCGAGACGGTATCGCGTTTCATCGCGTCAGAAGCGCGACGGTATCGCGTTTGCATCGCGACTGAATCGTGTTATGTGGACGAGGGTACACAGCTAGCGACCGCATCGCGACTGTATCGATGCGAACGCGCGACAGCATCGCTACTGCATCGCTACAAAAAGTCGCCGTGGGCGAGGACCCTAAATGACTAATCACTGAACCTTCAGGCGCAAGTCACAAAGAAGAGACGTGGGGCGGGGGCGATTCGTAGTCCGCGTCTCCGCCCCGTCGCTTCTGTCTGCTTTGGATCGCGACGCTTCTATACATTTCGTATGAAAACTAATTGAAGGGGCGTCGCGTGTGCGACGCGTCCCCGTCCCACGTCTCTTCTGTGTAAAACCACGTCATGCGCACGCTTTCGTAAATTGACGATTGCAAGAAGAACCCTTGCACTTGCATCTTGCGTAGAAAGAAACCTTCAAAACTGTGTCCACGGAGCGGCAACTTCGCGTCAGCCTCAATATCGTATTTGATAATTCTAACTCCATATTGTATTCCTTTATAAATCACCGTAAACCGTAACCATATCTGGCCCCATATTATTCTAAGGACAAATATTTGGTTTATCTAATACAAACTCATATAGTAGTTGAGTAAATATAGGCAGTCTTATCTTTAAAGTGACTTATTGTCATGAGTCACTGCAAGTAAAGTGGGGTAAAGCGTAAACCGCACCACAGAATAAGTAATAGTACTAAGGAATCACTATCGAACAAAAGTCAACTTAAGACGCTGTCAACACCAACGTCGGCGCACACTGTCTATTTGTATCGGAGTAAACGAGATGCCGCTATTACTGGGCAGCCGGGTATATTGAAATTTATCGGTCAAATATTTAATTAAAAAAAAACTGTGGATTATTTGTGAAATATGACTCGTTAGCGGTTTAGGTATGAATATGTTGACTTCATGTTTTTAATTGCAGACGCATACGCCAAAAAAATAAAGACATAGAACCGTTTAATGATGATTTTAAGACCTATCTTTGCAATTATTTTCTATCGAGCCGATTTCGTCCAATTATGTATCGAGTCCGTCCACGGTCTTTGAAATATGATGAATATTAACATATAATTTTTTTGATGTGCTAGAACAAGCAGTTTTTCTTAAAAAACTGTTTAAATGACATCAATTTCAACAAAATTAGGTGTTGTCAGCCTCTTAAGGTATAAAAAACTTGACTCTCGCCGATATTTGGTACGTATATAAATCAAGAAAGATAACAGTGTGTATTAATTCAGTAAACTACCTTTAGTAAGTAAGTAAGTTATTTATAAGATCGTTTAGAAGTCATTGTTTGTTGCAAAAATCACAGAAAAAAAGATGTTAAATTACGCGCGACGCGGCTAGCGTGCGAACCGAAGGCCGACCGACAACCAACTGCCATACGCCTCCCCGGGAGGCGCGCCGGCCGAACATACCTAAACTGCGGAGTGAAACCCCCCCTGCCCATAGGACTGCGTAGTTGTGTACACGTCCCCTTGGGAATAAATAATATAGCAGTATTTATTGTTTGAACTTATCTCTCAGTGACTCCCTTTCTTTCTTTCTTGAAAACCAGCGCGGTGATTATCCTCACCGCACATGCTGAGCCTGAGCCTTTTGCCACATAATTTTGTTTTTTTTTAATTTTGTTTTTCTTTTTTGTGGGCAATAAATGTTCTTTTCTCAAACATGCTTTGAAATGTATGCGTTAATGTCACGAAATGAAGCCATGAAGTTTGTTGTATATGGCTCCCTACATTACTTCTTGGCCTAGGCCATAAAAGTAAGTATGAAAAACCATTATTGTCCGCTGCTGTAACTTTTTAAATTTGCTTACTAACACTAAACTGACAAAGGAAAAATTACATACAGCCAACTTACGACATTAAAAAAAATCTATCTTCTTTTATTTCTATAAAACCTCCTAAACTACTGGTGATGGATGGATGGATGTATGGATGTATGGATGGATGTATGGATGTACGGATGGATGTATGGATGTATGGATGGATGTATGGATGGATGGGTGTATGGATGGATGGATGTATGGATGGATGTATGGATGGATGGATGTATGGATGGATGTATAGATGTATGGATGGATGTATGGATGGATGGCTGGATGGATGGATGAATGGATGTATGGATGGATGTATGGATGGATGTATGTATGGATGGATGGATGGATGTATGGATGGATGTATGGATGGATGGATGTATGGATAGATGGATGGATGTATGGATGGATGTATGGATGGATGTATGGGTGGATGTATGGATGGATGGATGTATGGATGGATGTATGGGTGGCTGTATGGATGGATGTATGGATGGATGGATGGATGGATGGATGGACGGATGGATGGATGGTTGGATGGATGATGATGATGATGATGATGATGATGATGATGATGATGCATGTTTGAGAAAAGCTCTATACAATCCTCGGCCGGAAGAGGGATTGCTGGACTCGTTTTATCCGGCCTCGTCTACGACTCTGCCGTATACCCCAAATCTCGTCCATCAATCCCTTACTTCACGGCCTCTGCAGTAATGTACTATTTATTTATTTAAAGTAATCCTTCTAAACAAGTGTACCCTTAGAAAAAGTGCACATTTCGGGAAAGTGAGTTCTTTTAGCCTAAGCCGTCTGTAGGTAGGTAGATACGAGTATGAATCGACCTTAAACGAAATACCTTAATGTAAAATTTGAAACCTCAAAATAAATTCAATTGTCAGACCTAACGAATGACTCGCGAGCGAAGTCGCTGGTAACAGCTAGCAAATAATAATATTTGATCGCTTTAAACTATATAGATGGTTACGTAACCCGACCACCAACAGAAGTATGGTAATTTCGAAGATCCAAGCCGCACTGGAAAAGGTTTTTGTGTCATTTTTTGTGATCGTTTTTATAAACTGTTATTATACTAAATCATGGTACATTTGAAGTAATAGGTATGTTTACGCCTCGATTTTAAGGTTCCTTTGCACAATGGTTCCAACAGAGATCTCAGAGGTCTCAGAAGCGTAGACTGAGGGGCCTCGCGCCTCGAAAGTTCCTCGTTTATTTGCTCATTTTTAACCCCCAATACAAAAAAAGGGGTTTTATATGTTTGACCGCTGTGTGTGTGTGTGTGTGTGTGTTTCTGTCTGTGGCATCATAGCTCTTAAACGGGTGAATAGAAAAAAATACAACGGCTAGTAAATAATAAATATCACGGGAACCGAACTCGGAACTCGTTCATATAAGTTAGTATATTACAACCGTCACCGCCGCCGCACCGCCACGTCTCCCGCTGTCTGCACGTTTGGAGCTTTAGCATGTTTCGTCAAAATTGGTTCAGCCGTTTCATCAAAGTTATCAGCTCTTTTGTTAGCTGCGGATGGGATCTTAAACGCATAATGGGCATTTACTTTATTTTCAAACATAAATATCTGTGATCTAATTGGGTCGGTTCCCGTTGGCCTTACTTGCATTTAGCCTTGGCGAGCAGAGCACCTTAGTTGTATTTTGTCCGGGTAGCAAAATGCCTTGGTCTGTAAAACGCCCTCATTGTGTGACGTTTAGCGTCAACAAGTAGGTAGAATTAGATTTTATCAAAATGAGATGAATTAAAATAGTTAAATTCGGTATAACAAATTTATTAAAAAATTATATATTTAATCCGACTAGGTCGTGGGTAATTTGATTTTACGCGAGCTGAGCACACTGGATGAAACAAGTTCTTATAAGGGGTCACTTCCCTGCACTGCGTGGGTCTTCTTCGGGACAAATCCGGATATCCGGAAAACCGGAGGAGTAATTCGGGTGCGTCCGTCGAGATTCCGGGAGTGTAGCAGGCCAGGTGGAGTCAGGGAAATAGCCCCAGACTTGGTCCCTGGAATTTCCGGAATTGGCCATTTCAGAAAAAATCCAGTTTCGTGTTAGTGACTGTGACATCCGGAAATTTTGATATGATTATATGAGGATGAGTGCGTAGGCTGGTTTAGTGAACCCCAAAGCAATTAAATGGTGATCAAAGATGTGGCAGTCACTAGCAAAATCAGCTTTTAAAATTAAAGAAAATTATAAATGTAGTTCTACATTATTTTCCCTCGTACACTATTTAATACTGAGTTAAATATCTGAAATAAATAAAACTAATTCATTAAAGATGAACCATTGACTAGAGTACGAAAGGAAACAAGTTAGAAATACTAGGTTGAATTTTTTTTTGTTGATTAAAAATCATCAAACATTAACGCTGCATGACAAATGATATGTAAAATGTGTTTTATCTACAATGAAGCATCTAGACTAGTAATATTTATTTTAATTAGGTCTAATGAATGATCTAGCACCGTAAACGGAACATCGAAATTACATTTTTGCAAAGCGGGTAGATGGATACTTCTAGAATCACTCAAAAGCGTTATATTTATTAAGCATTAATATGATTAGGCAAGAATTAGGCAAATTTAATAAAAGGAAATAATCACATTAATTTATAATGCATACTAAATACATCAGTCGTTAGATTAAGCAATCTTAATAACTATTTAGGTAATAAATGTTCGCAACACTTACCCGTTCCGGGGAAACACAAGCACTTATTTTAAATATTAAATTGTATTGGACATTTAGCAACCAATATACTTTGACTTAAAAAAATATGAAATTGTGTAGAATTAATTTTGATCTAAAGATTAGTCAATTGACCTTTCACTGTCAAAGATGTTCGGCGAGTATCTGCCCGCCGCCTCTCATTCGATCGCCGGTGCCGGCGCAGTCATTAGCAGCGTGACGTAGTCCATTGTATTCGCACCCAGTTTAACTAATAAGAAATATGTTCGTGCAGACTGTTTGTTTGTAAATTTAATATTATTGATGTTTATTTTAAGTGTGTGTTTTTATGTACGTGTTTAGGTTTATTATTAAGGTATTTAGAAACAAAGTATAATTTTGATTTTTAATTTCTAGAATAAGTTTTTTAGTTAGGAAATAGGCAAAACCGTTACATACCCCTCTTTTTAGGCTAGGATTTTTGCTACAAAAATCCGCTATATCTATGCTGCTTAATAGAATTATATAACTCAACTTTCAGGCTTCTTTCTCATCACACCACCAACGTCCATGCATACATCACGCAATTAAATGAGCAATAACCACTAAAATCACGTGTTATTGCTACCTATCAGACTGAGTATCACATAAAAATTAAGTAAAATACTCTTATAAGTCTATTAAGGGATGTTGAAATTATCGTGTAACTAATCCCAATTTTTCATATGTAAAGGCTGTTAATTCCATTAAAAAAAATCAATCTTTTTAGAAGATTGAAGTCCCATTTCAATAGGAGGTCTACTTTAGCATCCGGTAGGGGATCCTTAAATAGATGTAGAATGAATGAGAATAATTTTTAATAATTAATTATAGAACGTGACAGCTACAAATTTAGGTGTTATTCTGGGCTTTTAGATTACAAGACAAGCAGAGATAGTAATATGGGGATTTATTAATTAGATCAGTATTTATAGTTAGTTATTTTAAAATCTTTTACGTGCCAATCTCCTATATTATTACCTTGCATATCCTCAAGTTCATAAACTAGATTAGACTTTTTATTTATTATTTTGCATTTTATGAACTTGGGAGCAAGCTTTTTAGTGAATTTTTTATCTTTGTCACTCTGGTAAAAAGTTTTCTTCCAAATGAAGTCACCTACATTAAAATCAACATTTTTACGGCGTAGATTATAGTGACTACTATTTCTGGAGTGAGCTTTCAGAAGACAAGACTGTACTTTATCGTAGATTTTTCTAAGATTACCTAAATTTTCGGCGTATTCGTCCCTAGGCGTGAAAATTAGGTCTTCACTGACGTCTACATCCACATAGTGTGAACCACAACATACCAGCTCACGGCCATACACAAGAAATGCCGGTGTGTAACCAGTGACTTCGTTCACGGATGAGTTTATAGCGAACTGGATTTTAGGGATGTTAGAGTCCCAGGATCTATGGTCATTTTCGATGTAGGTTGCTACAGCTGTCATCACAGTTTTGTTGTATCGTTCAACGCTATTAACTTGAGGACTATATTTTGCAGTGTATCTTACGTTAGGGATCTTATATTTAGAAAACAGTTGCTTTAAAGTGTTGCTAACAAATTGTTTTCCGTTATCCATCAGAACGGTGCTGGGTATACCATGGACAAGGAATACATTGTCTTCAAGTATTTTCGCCAATGTCTCTGAAGTTGCACGACGAATGGGAAAAAGCAAGCAATATTTCGAAAAACAACAAGTTAGCACAAATATGAACGTATTCTGTTTCCTAGATGGGGGCAGGGGACCTACGAGATCCATGCTCAACATTTGAAATGGACGAGAGCAAACTTTAGGGCGACCCATGACACCAAGTGTTGCGTGATTAGGATGTTTATGGGCAATACAAGTGTCACAGCTTGTTACGAAATTGGAAACGTCGCGGTGCATATCGGGCCA
The DNA here is from genome assembly GCA_947563465.1 of Archips xylosteana. Classification (NCBI taxonomy): domain Eukaryota; kingdom Metazoa; phylum Arthropoda; class Insecta; order Lepidoptera; family Tortricidae; genus Archips; species Archips xylosteana. Next base: position 2,271,180 of record OX387370.1, read on the forward strand.
GAAATATTTGAGTGCGAGACGTTTAAACGTTTTGAAAATGCCAAAATGGCCTGAAGTAGGGTCAGAGTGATTTTTTATTATTAAATCTGATCTGAACTCGAGAGGGATTACTTCCTTCCACTCGAACTCTCTCGTCAAGGGATTCAAGCTCTTTTTGTACCTGAAAAGCTTACCATGAGATACTTTGTAGTTTAAGAACGAAGTGGGAGTGTTTTGGCAGCCATTGTAGATGTTCAGAAACCAAGAATCTTTAGTAAGATAACCTGTGTCGAGTCCAGGTGAGTCCTGGTCAATTACCACTAGAGGTACAGAACGCGATAGGCTGTCCGGAACAACGTTTTCCGTGCCGCGACGATGCCTTATTTCAAAGTTAAAAGAGGACATGCGAACACCCCAACGAGCCAAGCGGCCTGTAGGGTTATTTAAATTCAAAAACCACTTAAGGGACGAGTGATCTGTGAAAATAGTAAATTTTTGGCCATTTTCCAAGTAACACCTCCAGTGTTCGATTTCTGTGAGTACTGCTAAAGCTTCTCTTTCAGTAGCGCTGTAGTTGCGTTCCTTACTAGATAGTGACTTACTCATATATGCTATGACTTTCTCGCTACCTCCAATAAACTGTGTCAGAACAGCGCCAACTCCAAAGTCACTTGCGTCTGTGTGAACTTGGAATGGTAGTGAGTAGTCAGGGCATGACAAAATAGGAGAAGATATTAGGGCTTCCTTTAGTGTTCGAAAAGCTTTATCAGCATCAAGAGACCAGGAAAATGGAGGAGAGGTTTTAGACTGTGAAGTTAATTTATTAAGTGGTGCTGCTATGGAGCTAAAATTTGGAATAAAACGCCGATACCACGAAGCTGTACCAATAAATCGACGAACTTCTTTGCGATTGTTAGGTGTAGGATAGTTAACTATTGCTTGTACCTTGTCTGCGTCTGGCTGTAGCCCATTAGAATCCACTACATAACCTAAATATTTTAATTTATTTCTGAAAAATTGACACTTTTCATAGCTAATGGTAAGATTCGCCATTTGCAATCTTTTAAGTACGCGAACTAACAAAGAGATATGTTGTTCGAAGGTAGGGGAAACGATAACGATATCGTCTATATAGACAAAGACTTTGTGCTCGAACTCAGGACCATAAAACAACATATCCACTAGTCTTTGTTGAGTTGCCGGGGCATTCGTAAGGCCGAAGGGCATGGCAGTAAATTGATAAGTACCTCTAGAAGGGACATAAAATGCGGTCTTACAACGGTCTTCCTCTTTTATAGGAATTTGCCAGAAGCTCTTCGATAGGTCTAAGCTAGAGAGATACTTTGCGTCTCGTAGATTGTCGAGTATCTCAGAGATGTACGGTATACTGTAGGCGTCTTTGACAGTTACACTATTTAGTTTGCGGCTATCTAAGCAGAACCTAAGTTCACCGTTCTTTTTAGGCGTTAGAAGTACAGGAGATGACCAGGGGCTTTCGCAGGGCTCTACCACATTTTCGCGAAGCATCTCGTCTAGTTGGTCAACTAAATGTTTCTGTTTTTCCGGAGACATTCTGTAGTACCTTTGACGAATGGGAGCAGCATCCCCGGTATCTATGCTATGTGTAATCAGAGACGTGCGGCCAAGGCCACGTATTTCATAAGAAATTTCTTGAAATTGCCTAATAATATGGTCAGCCGTAACTTTCTGTTCAGTAGTTAGGTGGTTGTAATCGCGTATGTGAGAGGGCGTATTAATTGACGAAGTGTCAAAACTGTCTTCCGTTTTGGTGATCATGACTGAATCTAAATGTTTAGGAAATAAGTTAAATAGTCTCCAAAAATCCATACCTAAAATTAATGTGTGTTGAATCTCTGGTACAATGTAAACTTTTAGGATATGTATTTGATCCAAAAAGGAGACTGGTAAATCAATCACTCCGATACTATTTAGTTTTTGACCACCTGCAGCGATAAAATTTATATTTTTAGTGTTATTAATGATAAACCCAGCATCTAAGAACCGTTTGTGGTAGTTTTTGCCTAAAATTGTGACACTAGAACCTGTATCTAACAAACCATTAATTGTATTGTCATTAATTTTAACAGCGACATAAGGTCTATTATTATTTGTAGTAGTTTTATACTGTGAATCGCGGATTGAAGTGACAGAATAGCATGAAAGGAAATTGGATATGAATTTAAGCCAAGACTTCCAGTCTGCTTTATCGAAATTGTTGGTATTTATGCTATTAGCTATGTCGGCACTGCAATCCGCGGTAGTTAGTTTTTTGTACTTTTAGAGTTACAATTTGTACAGTCAGGGTAACGAATGCCTTTTTTCCCACATTTAAAACAAATAGGAAAATGTGGTTGTTTGCACTCTTTTAGAGAGTGTGTTTCAGAGCGACATCTAGGACAGTACTTGGGTGGTGGTGGTGTATAGTTAGAGCAATGGGGAGTAGCTTGTACAGTATTAGTAGTATTAATTTTTTGCGGTATAGCTTTAGTTTTATTGTAGTTATAGGTATTCGAATAGTTTGTATGTTTATTGTGTGTATTAAAATGTCTATATGAGTCGGTTTTATTTTGATAGTTTTTATTAGGAAAATAGTTATTATAACTTATTTGTTTTGTATAAGCAAATTCCGGTGCCAGCATCTCTGAAGACACTCTCGGAGGTTCGCGAAATAAAGATAGGCGAGACTGTATGCCTTCATAGTTGCTGCAAATGGTTTTAAGAGAGTCAAGATCTTTAATGTCGGGAGAGGCTGCTAAGGTACTTGCGTAGCATGGTCTGATGTTGTGCAGTATAATTTCAAGTTTGTCGTCTTCAGGTAGTGGCTTCGACAATCTTGAAAACATGCCATACATAATTGACAAGTAAATAGATATATTTTCGAGCTCACCCTGTGCTCGCGATCTAATTTCAGACAGTAAACGATAGTCATAGTCTTTTTGTTTAAAATCTAGTTTTAGTAGCACTACGACATCATCCCAAGTTTGAACCTTGTCTCTTACGCTACGAAACCAGTGAAGCGCGTCATCCGTAAAAATTTCATATCCGAACCTCAGCAAATGATCCCTAGGAATGTTTCTAGCCTCCACAAATTCATTAACCTTTTGAATAAAAGCAAGAACACAGGATTTACCCGAATACCTTAATTTTACTAGATCAGAAGTTATGTTTCGATCCCAAGTTATAATGTTATTCACAACAGGAGATTCGGGTTCTGTGCTAGTTCCTGAGTCTAAATTAACTTTCATGACCGTAATATCCCTATATTGACTATTGAAAGAATTACAATTAGCTCTATACTGATCAGCCAGGTCGGGTTCAATGTTAGAGATTCGATTTGTTCTGTGGTATATGTGGTGAAGTAAGTTTTCAGCGCGCAAGAACATATTTCTATCAAATTTAGTTTTTAAGGATGTAATCATTGTTTGACACTTTATCAGACTATCTTTGACAGCAATCAAGTCAACCGCAGGCTCCAAATGTGACTCTAAAATATCCTCAGGGGGTACAAACGATTTTGATATCTGGCTACGAAGATCTTGCACAGATCCAGTAGTACCGCCTCTGAGAACGACTTCATACTCCAACTCGGCCTTTTGTAGGGATAGAGGCTTGATTGTATAGGACATTTTATCAAATTGGCAAATTCCACTCAGAACAGGGTTTGTGTTGCGATTACAGTGATTGGTAAGCAGTTATATTTGTTGCGTAGTGGGTGGATAATAGAATAATGAGATTTTATTATTAAAAAAATTTAGGACGAAATTAAAACACTGCGGGTAGGCGAAGTATTTAAAAATCGTAAAGTAGAAAAAAAATAACCACACACTTAGCAACTGCAGAAATCAGCCTTAATTAAGTTTACACACCAAACTCAATGACTTGCTAATGTTACAAATAGCCAACACCAATGAGAACCAAAAAAAAATACTAAGAACCTGTTTCAGTAATGCTCAGCGCGAAAAAATACCTAATAGCGGGCGCCAATGTGACGTTTAGCGTCAACAAGTAGGTAGAATTAGATTTTATCAAAATGAGATGAATTAAAATAGTTAAATTCGGTATAACAAATTTATTAAAAAATTATATATTTAATCCGACTAGGTCGTGGGTAATTTGATTTTACGCGAGCTGAGCACACTGGATGAAACAAGTTCTTATAAGGGGTCACTTCCCTGCACTGCGTGGGTCTTCTTCGGGACAAATCCGGATATCCGGAAAACCGGAGGAGTAATTCGGGTGCGTCCGTCGAGATTCCGGGAGTGTAGCAGGCCAGGTGGAGTCAGGGAAATAGCCCCAGACTTGGTCCCTGGAATTTCCGGAATTGGCCATTTCAGAAAAAATCCAGTTTCGTGTTAGTGACTGTGACATCCGGAAATTTTGATATGATTATATGAGGATGAGTGCGTAGGCTGGTTTAGTGAACCCCAAAGCAATTAAATGGTGATCAAAGATGTGGCAGTCACTAGCAAAATCAGCTTTTAAAATTAAAGAAAATTATAAATGTAGTTCTACATTATTTTCCCTCGTACACTATTTAATACTGAGTTAAATATCTGAAATAAATAAAACTAATTCATTAAAGATGAACCATTGACTAGAGTACGAAAGGAAACAAGTTAGAAATACTAGGTTGAATTTTTTTTTGTTGATTAAAAATCATCAAACATTAACGCTGCATGACAAATGATATGTAAAATGTGTTTTATCTACAATGAAGCATCTAGACTAGTAATATTTATTTTAATTAGGTCTAATGAATGATCTAGCACCGTAAACGGAACATCGAAATTACATTTTTGCAAAGCGGGTAGATGGATACTTCTAGAATCACTCAAAAGCGTTATATTTATTAAGCATTAATATGATTAGGCAAGAATTAGGCAAATTTAATAAAAGGAAATAATCACATTAATTTATAATGCATACTAAATACATCAGTCGTTAGATTAAGCAATCTTAATAACTATTTAGGTAATAAATGTTCGCAACACTTACCCGTTCCGGGGAAACACAAGCACTTATTTTAAATATTAAATTGTATTGGACATTTAGCAACCAATATACTTTGACTTAAAAAAATATGAAATTGTGTAGAATTAATTTTGATCTAAAGATTAGTCAATTGACCTTTCACTGTCAAAGATGTTCGGCGAGTATCTGCCCGCCGCCTCTCATTCGATCGCCGGTGCCGGCGCAGTCATTAGCAGCGTGACGTAGTCCATTGTATTCGCACCCAGTTTAACTAATAAGAAATATGTTCGTGCAGACTGTTTGTTTGTAAATTTAATATTATTGATGTTTATTTTAAGTGTGTGTTTTTATGTACGTGTTTAGGTTTATTATTAAGGTATTTAGAAACAAAGTATAATTTTGATTTTTAATTTCTAGAATAAGTTTTTTAGTTAGGAAATAGGCAAAACCGTTACAATTGCTAGAAGCCATAGTAGACGGAATGACTTGGTTGTAAAACGACTTAATGTCATAATGTTTTAGTAGGTAAATGGTCTGTTCTGGTCTTGAAAATCTGTTTAATACAATCAAGACCTTACACAATTGGGTCATTCTGCCTACTTGTGCATTTAACGACCTAGACGTTTTGCTAAGTAAGTATGTATGTATGTAAACACTTTATTGTACATAAACAAACACTAACACATAACACAAAAAAAAATACAAAACAACAAATCAAAAAGAGTACAAAGGCGAACTTATCCCTAAAAGGGATCTTTTCAAGCTAACCTAGCATGAAAGGAAAAACTTAAAAAAAAAAAACAAAAAAAAACAATAATTTATGTACAGAGAAAAGAAAGGAAAATGTTTTTTTTTATGTTAGATAGGCCAGACAAACGAACTAGTGGGTCACCTGATGTTAAATGAACACCACTGTCCATAGACACCCGCAGCGCTTTACACGATGCCAGTGCGCTGTCGGCCCTAAAGGAGAGGGGTGAGGGAGGGGGAGAGGGAAGGGGTGAGGTATTGGGCCCCCGGCACTCTCACTGACCGTACGAAACGCAAGCAGGATTACTGCTGCTTCACGCCGGTGTTCTGTGAGAGGGTGGTACTGCCCCGGACGTGCCGGCCCATTCGTGATGCAGCGGCTAGCTACAACATGGCTCTACCACTACAAAAACCTACCACCACATATAAATAAATACACAAAATAAACAACAATAAGTGACTACGACAAATATACTTATACCTAACTTTACACAGAACAAAATACACACATATGAAAAAACAGTACATGTAAATAAAAAGAATACGATTAAGTACCCTACGTCTAAGTAAGTAAGTCTTCCTGAAACTAAGACAATTTTGTAACCATGGCATTATATAACCAAGTCATTTTGCATACTTGGTCAGTGTACTACTGAGCCGTTTTGCTCGCTAAGGCTAAATGCAAGTAAGGCCAATGCAGTGTTGTCACATACAATTTTGAAAAATTGGTAGAATAGAATGAAAATTTAGTAGAAATAGGTAGAACTGAAAATGAAAATAGGTAGATCTACCGTTTTAGTCAAATCAGTCCCTATTATAGAATAAAAACGCGTTAAAATGCTGAAAAGGATTTATTGACGCTGCTTTAACATGTTTTTGTAAAACAATTTCAAATGGTCGGAGTCAGGAACGCAACTTTTAAAAACAAATCTTTGTGTGTGCCAGCAGTCCCTCTAAAGTTTGACAAGTTTTCATATTATTTATGGACAAAAACAGCCTCTCAACATTCGTACTTCTGATAGAAACAAAGAAATTGTTTGCAACGGAAATGTTTTGAAAAAACAGGTAATTTGAGGCCGCGGGTGGTAGATTGGTAGGACGGAGGCAAAATAGGTAGATCTACCAAAAAGTTGGTAGATGTGACAACACTGGGCCAATGGGACCCGACCCATCTATTGCGTTGGGTGTTTCCGAATTTTTAATTTATAGTTATTAATTCGTGTATTTTTGTCGCTTATGTACTATACGGAACATTACGTGTACGAATACGACTCGCACTTGGCCGGTTATCAGATACAAAATTTTAAATTATGTACATAGTTTTAATGCTGTATTGCCACCCGCCAACCACCAGCTTCCAGTAGGCGACGATTTGATTGTATTTCGAGGACCGCTAGTCGGACTCGTTGCGATGCGTACGCGCACTTTGGCGAGTCGACAGACGCTGTGTTTAGGCGCAAGCCACACAAATAACAAGGGACGGGGGCGTGTCGCAGTCGCGGTGCACCTTCAGTTTTCGCACTAAATGTACAGAAGCGTCGCGATCCAAAGCAGACAGAAGAGACGGGGCGGAGACGCGGCCTGCGACGCGCCCCCGTCCCACGTCTCTTCTGTGTGGCTTGCGCCTTACCTACACAATACCGTGTAGTTAGTATAGAGTTATCCGTTATTGACAATACTAGCCGTTTTTACGATGCCGACGCTGTCTAGCTGCTATTTTCAAGACCTAAACAAAAAGTTAACGATGTTTTTCATACACATGCACCTCCATTGAAACTGATTGTTAAGTTTACAATGTTGAATACGTGCCTTGAGAAGGTGTGGCGTACATAAAGAGTACATCATCATTATCATCAGTGGCGGATTTACCTACACGCTGAGTATAAGTAACGCCACCAGAGTTGAGGCCACGCACACAACCACATCTCATGTAATGACAGCGGATGTAATGATTTTGTCGTTTAACGTCAACACAGTGACGTTAAACGTCAAAATCCCGCTGTCATTACATGAGATGTGATTGTGTGCGTGGCCTCAACTCTGGTGGCGTTACCTATAGGCTGGAGTATACAGCGGCTGGCAAAGCTATGTTTTTTTTATATGGAAAGATACGATTGTCCTCGAGCGGCGGCATAGCTTAGCATTAGTGGAAACGGGCACATAGTTTCGTATAGGTATCGCCACGAGAGTTGAGGTCACGCAGACAACATGTCATGTAATGACAGCGGGATTTTGACATTTATTCGTACCGATAGCAAGTTCAACAGATTCAACAGTGAATTACAAGATTGACTAAAAAAACCATAACCTATTTCGTTAAGAATTATTTAGGAAAATGCATCCAGTTCAAACAAAACAGAAAATTAAATATTTTGACCTTTTTTTTTTTAAATCAGTTAAGAATATTTTTCGCTATTTATAAGATACCGTTTTTTTTTGTTGTTGCGAGTAATTGGGAATGTCTAAAAAAAAATACCAGTGGTTTTTATATTTTTTTTTGTATAGATAAGTCAATTATAAGGAACTAATTTCAATATTTTGTCATTTAGTTCTCTACTTTTTTCAAAATTAATTATTGAAACTATTTTAGTTGATGACGTCAGAATATAATTGAGGGCTCCCACAATGCCAAATTTCTAAATCTTATCTAAATACGTACGATAAGGCAACCCCTTTAATTATTTTTTGCGTAGTGGTACTCTATACACTGTGTCACGTTACTGGCACTGTCAAAGTGCTAGATGTCAGACAGCGGGTCCAAATCAAACTCCGTAGTATAATCCACGCGTAAATTGTGAAGAATTCTAACCACATAGAATAAAGTACGACTTGAACCGTCACGCAATTTACACCAATGTCAAATGAAGGTCATTGCTTATTTGTTATATAATAAATTCATTACATAATATTAAAATTAAATAACTACAGAAAACGAGTTAAAAAGCATTTATCTCGAAATGGTTTTTGATTTACTATACATTGCAAAAAAATAGACATCCCCAATTCTTATCAGTTTCAAATTGTTTTATTTCAAAAATAGGTTATATGATAAAAGGAAAATTATAATAGGCATAGTATTGTGTTTGTATAGGTATTTCATCACAAGATCATATAAAACACATTTTCATTCACTCACTCATTTCATTCATTCACATCCTCGCAGCATAGCATATCTCTAATGGAACAGCCGCAGACATATTCTTTGTATTCTGATAATATAGAAACTGTCATAAAGAATAGTAAAGCACTTGGTCTGAGACCTTATTTCAATGATAGTCTTTTTGAAGTCGGTTCGACAATGACTAGGTTCAAGGTTTCCCGAACGGAAAGGAATATTTCCGATTCATACGCCACTTCAGACTTCGAGTCATTATTTCCCGGTATATGCATGATGGAGTGGATCCATAGCACTGGCAGAACGCCAGATGACATCATCACGGCAATCGTTCCGTGTTTGTATGCGTATGTTTGTGTGCGCATAGGTTTGAGTGTTTGTTTTGTAATCTAGTCAATGCGTTAGAATGGAAATACTAGCAGCCATGTGTAACTCACAGGTCCAAGACCGGAAGCATGGAGAGATTAGCCTAGTCAGGCCGGGTAAATTTTGTTTTTATTAGAGGGAGGCAAACGAGCAAGCGGGTCATCTGATGGAAAATGATCACCACCGCCCATAAATATCAACAACTCAAAGAGAGTCACTGATCTGTTGCCGGCCTTTAAAGAGGAGAGGGAAGGGGAGAGGTATTGGGCCCCCGGCGCTCTCAAAAAGTACTATTAATTAACCCTTTTCCAAGTATAGTGTACATATGTATTAAGTAATTATAGATATAACCCACAGATGTACACACTATCACCTAGTATCAAATTTAATAAGTACCCACCTGCTTTTTTTTATATAACTCCAACTATGCATGCAAATGTAAGCTAAGATTTTTTTTCTAGGTTATGTAGTTAGTTATATAGTTTTTGCACAGTATTATATGGAAGTGTTTTGAGTGTCTCATTTCGCCAACAAACTGTCATGCAGTTTGGCGAAAAATGTGTTAATGTATACGCTGTGTAATTGTTATTTAAATAAATAAAAAAAAAATATATATATAGCGACCAAATAAATCTGCACTTAGACTTTACCGCCTTTACAATATGGGAGAAAATCTATTGAATTTGTTTAGCTTTTAAACTAAGGGTTATTTATTTAACCTCGAAAATGCAACACCTAATATTATTTTATTTAATAAACAAGCGAATATGTTAAGTCCTTTCAAATTAGATCCATCCATCCATCCTAGCCTATGTATACGTCCCACTGCAGGGCACAGGTCTCCTCTCAGAATGAGAGGGCTTGGGCCGTAGTTCCCACGCGGGCACAGTGCGGATTGGGAACTTACCAATACATTAAGAGACGTTAACTTACATCAAAATAATTTACATTAAATATAGGAATTAAGAAACCTTCTTATATGAAATTTTGTTTTCATTTTTAACCTCCGACACAAAAAGAGGGGTGTTATAAGTTTGACCGCTATGTGTGAGTGTGTCTGTCTGTGACATCATAACTCTTAAAGCAGGTTTCTTGGCGATGGTTCCAAGACATGTTTCATCAATATTGGTCCAGCCGTTTCAAAGTTATCAACTCTTTTGTATGCTGCGGGGAAGGGATCTTAGCTTTAATTGCGTTGGGGGTTAATAAATTTTTAATTTATAGTTATCTGAACAAAAATATTAAATTAAAATTCTCTGCAAGCAGGATTAGTTCTATACTTAAGTCTACCTCTAAGGACAAGTACTAAGCTCTAAAAGTATTGGCATCTTATTTGTAAAACTAGCCTTGCACGTTGCAGAACTAGCCTTGCAATAAAATTACCGATCCTTAACTTTTTTACTGCATAGAAACCCCTTGTTGAATACGACTGTATCGTAAAGTCCAATCGCAAGTGCATAGGGTGCGTCGCAGGCGCCGGTTGCGTAACCAATAAAAGCCTGCCATTTCTCGCGGCTGAACTGGCTGCACGGGTTTTGAGCCGGAGCACAGTGCTGGATAAGCGTAAGCTGATAAAATCATAGCAGGAACACCGTTGATTTACGAGATGTGTTAAAGTGAGTTGCACCAATTACTGTAATTAAAATAAATAAAATAAATATTAGGGGACAATCTTACACAAATCGACCTAGTCCCAAACTAAGCAAAGCTTGTACTATGGGTACTAGACAACGATAAACATACTTATATAGATAAATAAATACTTAAATACATAGAAAACATCCATAACTCAGGAACAAATATTCGTGCTCATCACACAAATAAATGCCCTTACCGGGATTCGAACCCAGGACCCCTTGCTTCGTAGGCAGGGTCACTACCAACTAGGCTCAAGCGGTCGTTAACAATGTTAAACCACAGAATAACTAATAGTACTGGCGTACAGAAGGATCACTCGAACAAAAGTTAACTTTAGGTATAAAAAATTGCCTACTCTTACGACCGTTAACTGCTTGCACGCGAAATTGAAACTTATCGTGTGAAACGAGCGTTCATATTCCGTTGGGCACCGCTGAACCGAAACCAAGAGCACAGGGTTCCCACTCGCAAAATACAAAAAGATACTTCATATCAAACTTGTTGTTTAAACGGGCCGAAAGATGGCCGGGCGTCCCAGACGCCGATGTAGACTTGACTAGGAAATATTAGCTATAGACCCTTAAATTTTCCCAGGTCCACATTAGAGATGCAAAGGGAAAAAACCGGCTAAGTGCAAGTCGGACTCGCGTACGAAGGGTTCGGTACCATTATCTATAAAAACAGCAAAAAAATCACGTTTGGGCCATTCTACTTTTCGTTGACCAGTAATTTTTTGTACTGTGCTCTTCAAATATTTTTTTTTACAAAAACGGTAAAGTGCTCGGTTTAACTCATTTAAGATTTAAATAGGCACATAATTAAGCTTACATTTAAAATTATCACTACGTATAAAAAGTAATCATTATTATCTATAAAGTAGGTAACGCAGTGGACATGCATGTCCCCGCCATTTGTATGGAAATTGATGTATTTTCCGCTGAGTTACCAATTTTTTCCACAAAATTTCTTTGAATTTAAAGTTTTATTGCTATAAAACATTAAATTTAGGTGTTTCAGTTTGTATATAAGTTATTTACACTTGAAAAAAATCACCAGGTATGCCTTATATTTCACAAAAGATTAATGGTTACTTAAAAGTAGAATGGCCCGTTTATTCTATGGGAGCCCCCCTTAAATATTTGTTTTATTTTAATTTAATTATTTGTTTTTAAAGTGAATATATAACTAAATATTCTGTGAATATTTCAAGCGTCTACCTGTTGCCGTTATCAATATCGAGCAAAAACGAGCAAAAAATCACGTTTGTTGTATAGCCCCCTTAAATATTTATTTTATTCTGTTTTTTAGTATTTGTTGTTATAGCGGCAATCGAAATACATCATCTGTGAAAATTTCAACTGTCTAGCTATCACGGTGCCTGGTGACAGACAAACAGACAGACAGACGGACGGACAGCGAATAGGGTCCCGTTTTTACCCTTTGGGTACGGAACCCTATAAATGTGTATGACCAAATTAGCTTTGATCGTTCTGTGGATACATTCTACGCGCCCATTGCCCTTTGGATCATCGCTTGCTCGAGCCATAGCTCTGCATCTACTGCTTCACAATCGCATAACCGGTCCCAGCGACGCTGAAAAAACATGAACCTAACCGCACTCTGCGATATAACTGTTAATATTAATGCAATTTTCAAATACATATATTTAAATATTTATGACCCTCATTAAACTTGTGATCGGTAATGATCAGGTACTTGAGATAAGTATACTGCGAAGTTTATTACGAGACGGCGATGTGAGTAGGATTGAAAAATGTGACATCTATGCAGCTATGCTTATAAAATAATAACGGGATTAACTGACAGACAATAAGCCTATTCCATAGGAACTAGTCTTTTAATTTGGCAGGCATGCTTGGAGTATCATAGAGGGAGTTGTTGGAATTCTCACGTGGTTAAGCTATTTTCATATATATTTTGACGTAAGTATATGCAATTGTTGTCAATTCCAATCCTAGTCTCGTCGCGGTCTAACATATAGCCTAACAGGACCAGTATTCATTTTTTCTTCTTGAAAATGAAAAGAAAACGGCTGAACTTTAGTATTTATTTTTTGTTCGCGTGGGTTACATATTAATCATCATTTCAGCCGAAATATTTCCACTGCTGAATTTAGGCTTCGCCTTCGCCAAACAGATCAATCCTGCGCCAGTCGCATCCAACGCTTTCCCGTACTGCCTCTTTCGGTCCGTGGACGCCATTCGAGAGCCTTTTAGCTCCATCGGCCTGCCCTGCCCACTACCACTTGTGTCTGGCGATTCTTCGATGTCGATGATTTTACCTCTTGCGCGGATTTCATCATTTATAATGGAATCCCGCACATAAACTCCGACTCCGAGCATAGACCTTTTCATCGCCCTCTGAATAAGCTTACATATTAATAATGAATGTATTTTCCTACTATTCTCCACAGACTTCATTGGAGTCATTGGTTTTTTTTTAAACCTTAGCCCCAGACTTTCGTAGTTAAGAATATCCAGAATGTAAAGAATCTCAGATTTCCCATTAAACATGGAGCTACGTTCTCCCTTCAAGTCACGCTATTTTAAAGCATTACGTGATTTATATTAGCTACAAAAAGCTACATTGTATTGTCAGCTATATTTACCACTCCCATAAAAATGGGAGCCGAATCAGACGTTATGTGTACCTTTCGCACCCGCTTGGGTATAATGGGATTGAAGAAGAAATATAAGCACTCCACTGCTTCCGGTTCTACCATATGGTCGATACTGTGTTAAATGTTAAATATATAATCAACCCCTTTTTGTTAATTATAATTAGTTGTTCATTGTCGTCATTATAACTTATAATACAGTAAGATTATTTCCACGTTGACACTCTGTACGTCTCAGTTTTAACCGCAAAGGTTCGTGTTTTCTCGTAGAGTACTTATGTAAAATCCTAGAATGTAAAATGGAATCACATAAAATATCCAAACATATTTAATGTAATTAATAACAAAACCTCATCATAAGTATTGCACTTCCGATCTCTCTCGATGTATGTCGAGAATTGCCGAGTGCCAAAGTAAAAATAATCTTCTCTGGATGTATGTCGAATTGCCGAGTGCCAAAGTGGAAATAATCTTATTACTTCTGTACATTCTGACCACGGAAATGTCTTCCTTCTTTGAGTTCAACGGTGAGATGAGCTTGTGCGGACCAGAATTAACTCTAGACTCCGAGCTAACATCTAATCCAGGGTTAAGTAGTGCCAAATAGGAACTATCATTCCTAATCCTAGTTAAGATTCATTTTCGAACCCTAAATCGTGCCAATATGGCCGTCAAAAGTCCAAAAAGTCATTCGAGTTTGTACCGATGACAAATTGACATTGTATCTAAATTAGGTGCGGTTAGTGTACGACCTCGTATTTGTCGACCCGGAATGGACGGTAATAATGCAAGACCTAATAATCCAAACCCTTAGGCTAGGCGCATGTCACACATAAGAGACAAATGTATAGAAGCGTCGCGGTTCAAAGCAGACAGAAGAGACGTGGTGGAGACGCGGCCTGCGAACAAACGACGCGGATTGACAATCTAAATCAAGAGCTTAATAAAAAAAATTCTGTGTTATATTATATCATATTAACAGAAAAACATGAATAGAAGAAGCAAAGGGCTCTGGTAGCACGTTTAATGCTAATTATAATCTTTAAAATGCAGGCAACGATAACGCAAAGAAAATACCAGATCGATTAAAAATCATGTCTCAACAATACATTCCAAACATTCAAACTGTGCTGCTTCGATAACCCAAACTGATAACTGCTGTCGTCCAAATAGAAGATAGTATATCAGACGGTATCGCATGATATACTGATATCGTGTAAGAAAAGTTAACCGAAGTGCATTCGGTTGTGAAATATGTTCTCAAATGTTCTGTCACCAGTTATACTTTCCAGAATTGATAGTTTTACAACATTGGAATTTTAAAACGAAAGCTTTTGTGATAAAGTCCCATGCAGGAGTAGAAAATGGATCGAAGAGGAACTCAATATTTCTATACAATAATTTTGCCATCATAATTTGCTTTACGGCTAAAATATGCTAGTTACGTAACTACGTGAGAAAATAACGCCCTCGTTTAATTTCACAATCTTTTTCGTCCAAGGGAATGTTTTTCATGTTAAAATCCTTATTATTTTGCTATGTTTATGGTTGTCTGCCTCATAGACACCAATCTTTTATGACGACCCGCTTGCTAATTTGCATATTTCGTTTTATGAAACAACAACACTTGGAAAAATTGGTGGTAATATTATTACGTAAATAATAAAGCGTGGACTAATACGGACCCCTGAGGAACTCATTAGATTTTAGACAAGCTATCGCAGGTTTTTCTATATAACAAAAGTGTGCCTGAAGCTTCGGATGTGGAAGGATAGAAAGTTGCCTGTATTGGGGGTTTTGGAACAATTCGACCATTCCTTATCTATATAAACATCAGAATCTTTGGAGCAAATGCCTAGACATAGACAAAACATTTTATCGACTGCAAATGTCGATATTGTTTCTCTATTTTCACATTAAGACGTCGGATTTAATGACAAGTTGTATCTGTAACCATGGGAGATAAATGGAAGCCAATATGTTTTTATTTGTGAAAAAAAAACATTAATGGGTAACAAGCGTTTCAACTGTTATCAGTTTCCGTTAGCATATATTGAAAATAATCAGCTTCAATTAGCATGACATTTTTAAAAATTGAAATAATACCGCAAGCACAATACCGTTTTAAAAAAAAAAATCGTTCGGTGTGGCTCATTTCTTCAATATATGCAACAGGATACGATTAACGGTCGTAACGGTCGTAGGACTAACCGAATCCACTAAAAATGAATAAAACCAATCTTTTTTAAAGCGGATCGACTTAGTTTTTTGCAAGAAAGTCTATAAACTGTTTTGTCTATCTCCTAGCAATTTGCTCCAAACATTCCGATGTCTAATCTGATTTCTTACTAAAAAGGGTTAGATAAAATTGGAATAACTTATGTATAACAACAACTCCTTTCCTCCTGCTCCTTTCTTTCACAGTTCAACCAGAAGTAGGCGGGTTCTCCACCCTTACATTGTCAGTATTCCCAAAATCGGCATAAAGCGTTTTCAACCACACAGAATTGTGTGGAATTCCCTGCCTGCATCTGTGTTCCCTGAATACTACAGTCTGACCCTTTTCAAGTCTAGGGTGAATGAGCATTTACTAGGCAAGCGTGCTCCATCATAGACCTCATCTTCGCTTTCCATCAGGCGTGATTGTTGTCAAACGCAAGCCTATATTTGTGTATTAAAAAAAGAAACTGGCCATGTTCTATTTCAAAGCATTAAATAGGTAAGTATAAGATCCTAGCATTTAACCTTGCAAGCATTTAGCCGACGGATGCAGACGGAAGAGGTGTTGATGTCATTATGACGACACAGTCCAATTGCTCTTTTATGTAACGTGTCATCGTTGGATTTGGATCCGTCTTAGCAATCATACGGTCTATATTAACCCTTTATAAGGCAGCAGCTATCGAATACATACCTGACAAACGATATTTTTAAAGCTAGTCGTATTATCAATAATTACAATGGAAATTGTGACGTATAGTGTAATCAATAAAGTTGAAATTCCAACTCAATGCATGTGGTCGCTAAAGCGCCTCTGCCTTATAAAAGGTTAAATAATGGTTTCTCAAAATATGTCTCGTATGTGATTTCAATAAAAGGTTGTTATCATCGCTTCGCCTCTATCTTTATCAGTAGGGACTGCTGAGTAGAATTACGTCGTCTCTTTTTGCGAATAGGTAAGTAAGTATAGTTTAGGACTATTTAAGGCCAAAGTGAAAAGACTGTCACTGAACTAGTGAGTTGCATGTTCGGCCTTATCTGTATTTACCATCAGGTGAGATATAGAGGACTAGCCTTCCGTCCGCAGCTTCGCCCGCGATAAATTGATTTACCCGTAGGAAAAGGTATTTTTCCGCGGTAAAAAGTAGCCTATGTCACTCAGTGATAATGTAGCTCTCAAACGGTAAAAGAATTTTTGAAATCGGTCCAGTAGTTTCGGAGCCTACTCAATGCAAACAAACAAACAAACAATCAAATCTTTCCTCTTTATAATATTAGTATAGATATAGAGGTCCGAGGACCGGAAGACGCAGTGTAGGTAGGCCACCAACAAGATGGAGCGACGACCTGGTGAAGGTGGCGGGAACGCATTAGATGCGAATGGCTCAGGGCCGATCTGTTTGGCGAGCCTTGGGGGGAGGCCTATGTTCAGCAGTGGACGTCTTTCGGCTAAAATGATGATGATGATGAGGTATAGAGGTCAATAAAGCGGGCTTGCGCGGACCTGGGTTAGCTACTTAACTTCGAGTTAACTGCAAGCAAACTCAGGGTTACCGATTTAATTTTTTAACCAATGACTGTCAAAGTTGCCCTAAGAGTCCATTTACAATATTTGATAAACGTAGTATCATTCATCTATATATATAAGAATCAATGCCACTTTTCGTTGTAATTTTATAACTCAAGAACGGGCTCACCTATCCAAACCAAATGTTTAGGCTTTGTTCGGACTATTTAGTAGATGGTTTATGTGAAGTTTGCACAAAATCGGTAGAGCGGTTCTTCATTTATCACATTTTTTGTAACAAATGAATTCAATAAATGGCGGATCATTTTGTTAATGGGGATTTTGCTGTCATATTGATGTTCCAATGAAATTTTTTTATATTTCACTTTATACGTAGCGAAGCACGTAAGTACCGAGCCGCTAGTTATAGTATAAATGTTAGAGTCCTTTTCGGGCAATTTACATAATGAACGTTTACGTTTTGATTTCGAAATTGCTAGAAACAAAAAACCATCCCACACCCATAACAGGGATCCAAAGGACGACAGCCAAATTCCTCGCCCGTCTCCCTCTGACCAACGGCACGGTATCGATGTCTCTCTCTAATCAGGATTTTCGAAGGACCGGTCCGGTTGGTGCGTCGTGACTCGGCTTTTGGACCGCCCAAAAAAAAGGTGGGAGTTCGAGCTTGGTTCTTACCGCTGGGTTCCGTTGATTTAGGAATAGTATTTAGTCCTGAATTCCACTGTAACATACAAAAGTTATGTTATCACTTACACGACATCTCCTAATATTATAAACGTGAAAGCTTGTACGGATCATACGGATGGTGGATGGATGTGTGGAGGCACGGAGATAGTTTATAACCTGAGGCCGTATTGTCTAACGCTTCTGACGCTTGCCTTCGCTTTCACCATCTCTTTCTTTCATCATTTCAACCCGTTTGACAGAAAGAAATAGTAATTGCGATGGCAAGCGTCAGATGCGTTAGACAATAAGCCTCTACTAGTCTAATATATAGGATACTTTTTATCCCGGAAAATTGCATAGTTCCCGCGGGATAGCGGTCAACGAATTCTTTGCAGACGGAGTCGCGGGCACCAGCACTGTAATTTAAAGTATTTAAACTTAGGACAAACGCACATAGGTCGCTTGCTATTGCACTTAGTTTGGGTCGTTTGCGTTCTAGGTACGAGTTCTCAACAAGTTTAGGCGTCGCTGGCGTTCAAAAGGTTAACTAGCTTTTGCCTGCGACTTCGTTCGCGCAGAATTCTTTTGAATTCATCGAATAAAGCAAAAACCCGATGGGGCAACATGCAAAAATCTATCATTATCATCATCGGTATCAGTTAGTGAGTATATATAGTCGCTGTAGCCGAAATCGGCTCGGACAGTATTATTATATCTCATTTTTTCCTTATCCATTGAAAATTTGAATATTCTAGTAAACATGAATGTGGCGATAGTAGGTATCTTTTAGAATTATATAAATTCGGTTTTTCCTCATGCCGTGGTAATATGTCCAGTTTAAAAAAACGTTCATCGCTGTATTTTGGAGTCTATATTTCATGCTCCTACTGAACCCTATAAATCGTAACGTTTATATGTATTGTACCAACCGTCGGTATGCAATTTTATTATATTTTTGACAGTGTTTTTTGCCGTCTGGTCGTTCACCTTTTCGTAAACTTTTATCTATGTAGATAAGTTACGAGGTCGCTGTACATAGCTGGTTTTAATGGAGATTTCATATCTATCTATTAATTACAGTACTTTTGTATTCTTGAATAGACGTTGTGTATCAGTTTCAAACTAAAGCCAAACGTCCGGATAGCCTAGTTAGAGAACCTGACTATGAAGCTTGGGGTCTCGGTTCAATTCCCGGTCGGGGCAGATATTGTGCTCGAGTCTTGGAGGTTTAATATGTATTTAAGTATGTATTTATCTATATACTTAAGTATGTTTATCCGTTGTCTAGTACCCACGGTACAAGCGTTGCTTAGTTTGGGCCTAGGTCAATTGGTGTGAATTGTCCCGTGATATTTATTTATTTAAAAGTAATGGGAACGATAGAGCAGTTTATAAGCTATCAGATAAATAAATTTCATTTGTACAAACACTGGGAATGAATGACTGACTCATCATTGCTCAGAAAGTTTTCAACTAATATGATAAAGGTCGGCGCTAACCAGATGCGTGTGCATGTCACGCACCATTGTAATGAATGAAATTGTAAGAAAGATGACACACGCATTTAATCTGTGCCGGCCATACTTAATTCGCGATTTGTGTGCGAAAATACATTTGAAATTTACCATGAGCTTTACGATGAAGTAAAACATCGTAGTACACCTCCACATGCACACACCTGAGAAGAAATTCAATGGTTTGTAAAGTTCCCAATCCGCACGGAGCTCGCATGGGAACTACGGCCCACGCCCTCTCGTTCTGAAACCCTGCCTTTGCCCTGCACTGGGCCTGTCCGCACCGCGATATTTTACCGCGCGGTTTTTTATTCGTAGTAGTGGTAGAGCCATGTTGTAGCTAGCCGCTGCATCACGAATGGGTCGGCTCGT
Source organism: Archips xylosteana (assembly GCA_947563465.1). Classification (NCBI taxonomy): domain Eukaryota; kingdom Metazoa; phylum Arthropoda; class Insecta; order Lepidoptera; family Tortricidae; genus Archips; species Archips xylosteana. The sequence continues at coordinate 2,290,961 of OX387370.1, forward strand.
CCGGGGCAGTACCACCCTCTCACAGAAAACCGGCGTGAAGCAGCAGTAATCCTGCTTGCGTTTCGTACAGTCAGTGAGAGTGCCGGGGGCCCAATACCTCACCCCTTCCCTCTCCCCCTTCCCCTATTCCCTCTCCTTAAGGGCCGACAACGCGCTGGCATCGCGTAAAGCGCCGCAGGTGTCTATGGACAGTGGTGATCATTTAACAGCAGGTGACCCACTAGTTCGTTTGTCTGGCCTTACTAACATAAAAAAAAAATTCTATAACACATTGAATCTTATGGACGTTGCAGCGCGGCTACGTCCATAAGATTACAAAATACAAATACAAATACAAAATCATTTATTGCCACAAAATACAAAGAGAGCACAAATAAGCAAAATAAAAACAATAGGTAATAATAATAATAATAATAATAATCATTTATTCATATATATAGTTGTACAAACATTGAAGGACAAACATATTTCTGTCAGCACGAAAAAGAAGATAAAAACAATTTGCACATTTAATTCGTTACAACTCTGACCTCCAAACTAAGCAAAAGCCTGTGTTTTGGAGTATCAGCGTTCGACGCGTTACCGCTGCTTGAAAGTTTATAATAAGTACCAGTATAACACTTCTATGCGACAGACAGACCAAAAACTAAGAATAATAAACATTAAATTTGTGTGGGTAAACGAGGTGAATGAGCATATGCGTGCGTGTTTGAGTGTGTGTGTGTGTGTGTGTGTGTGTGTGTGTGTGTGTGTGTGTGTGTGTGTGTGTGTATGTATGTGTGTGTGTGTGTGTTGTGAATCATACCGAGTTTGATAAGAACAATTCAGTGTCGTCATAGCTAAGTTTTTGTAGCCAATTTGACACTTGACGTTTAACTTCAAATTTATTCAATGGATAAATATTTAGGATACGATTAGTTGAGTTATAAATCTTTGAACTGGATACGTAATATTGTCGATTAGAAAATTTAGTTTTATGTGGAACTATGGAGCATACCCTACTAGTGTATCTTTTTGCGGGATCAATGGGTGGTACCTGAGAATGCTTTCGAAGGATCAGGCGGAGCACAAACAGCTGTCTCACTGTCAGTACTTTTGCAGTCATATAAAGTTCTTTAGTTGGAAATTTTTTCTCTTTGCGGTACATGACTTTCAGAACAGCTCTCTGCGCTCTCTCAATTTTTAGGAACGAGGTCTTTGCGGCGCAGCCCCAAGCAGGCACACAGTATGTTAGCACTGACGCGCAGAGCGCAGAGTAAACAATGGCAAGAGTATCTTTATCAGCTGACTGCCTGAGAGTTTTGAAGATATGAATGAGGCGCCTAACTCTTGAAGAAAGCATATCAATTTGAGGATACCAGTTAAGATTACTATCTACGAAAACCCCAAGATACTTTATATGTTGAACTTGTGAAATAGGCAAGCAATGGCAGTTGTTAACGTTACAATTTGAGTGGACGGATATTTTGTAATTGGACGGGGGTTGGGAATTATTTTTGATTGAGAAAGGGATAAAGTGAGTTTTGGTTAAATTAAGCGTCAAAAGGTTTTGTGACAGCCAAGCACAAATTATGTTCATATTGCTCTCAGCAATCAACCTGACATCCTCCCAATCGGAGCCATCTATAACGACTGCAGTATCATCAGCATACGTAAAAATTTTGCAATTAGGGAGTTTAAGGTCGCACAATTGATTTATATAAATCAAAAATAACGTAGGTCCAAGAATGGACCCCTGCGGGACGCCGTATTCTATGGAAACTTCGTCACTCAGGGTTCCATTTATAGTGACGCTCTGAAAACGATTAGTTAAATAATCACTAAAAATGTTGTGGGCAATGCCTCTCACTCCTACATCATACAACTTAGATAAGAGAACTGGGATATGGACCGTGTCGAATGCCTTCTGTAGATCAAGAAAGAGACCAACACATTTTTTACCTCTATCAAGATTCTGGGATATATGAGTGGTAAGTTCAATGACCGCATCTTCCGTGGAGATACCTGATCGGAAACCGTACTGGTGTTTAGACAAGATATTATATAACTTTAGACAAGATATTATATACTATTGATTCGATGTGTTACGTTACAGAATTACGAATAAAAAACCGCGCGGTGAAATATCGCTGTGCGGACAGGCCCTTAGTCGATTCTGGTCGTCATCGCTCCGCTCGCTTCGGGCATTGACCATTTTCCTCAGTTCCGTCTTCAATGATCAAAGTACTTTGACTTGATTTTTAGGGTTCCGCACCTCGAAATGAAAAAGCGGAACCCTTATAGGATCACTTTGTTGTCCGTCCGTCCGTCTGTCAAGACCCTTTTTCACAGGAACGCGTGGAGGTATTATCAAGCTGAAATTTATATTGAATATTCAGGTCTACTGTCAAATGGAGCTGTGAAAAAATCAAACTTCTAAGCCAACGCAATCAAAAGATATAGCCGTTTATGCCGCAAATTTTCGACACTCGCAAGGGAATCAAAACCTACAGGGTACTTCCCGTGAACTCAGAATCTTGAAATTTGTTACGAAGCAAGGTCTTATAGCACAGATCAATGACAAGTACCTGGGCGACCGAGCTCTGCTCGGGCAGAAACTCGGTACCAAGCGTTTTCCCAGAGATAAGACCAAGCTAGATCAATTTTTCATCCCCGAAAACCCCCAAATACCAAATTTCATCGAAATCGTTGGAACCGTTTCCGAGATCCTGATTATATACATTATATACACCGGAGGGGTGGGGGGGGGGGGGGTTGAGAGGGGGGAGGGGATGCGGGGGAGGGAGCGCGGGGGTATTAAAGGGAGGATGAAAATTTCATTGATTTTGCCGTAGGATGCACCGTTTTCAAGATATTTGACAAAAACACCGGAGGGGGTGGAGGGGTGAGTCACGTTAAACTATCGTCCGTAAACCGACTTTACAGACAACCGGCTTATCCTGTTCTGTGCTCCCAATAGGGAACGTGCACATAGACGGTGCTGCCAACTGGTGCCATAAGGGTGCCATCAATTTGAATGTTTTACCTTGATAAGTTTGTTTTACTGTCCGCATAGTGTCTCTTCTGTCGCATTAGTGCTGCCGCCTATAGTTACAGCACGTTCCCTATAATACTTTTTCTAACAAAAAAGTAACTTTTTCTCGCAAAAAAATAACTTTTTCTCACAAAAAAGTAACTTTTTCTCACAAAAGAAGAAACTTGACGTTTTCTCATAAAAAATAAACTTAAAAAAAAAACTAAAAATCTTGAAAAAAACGTGGTATCGAACCGAGGTCGGCTGGATCCGCGACCACCCGATTTCTAATGTGCCATTATGATCTGCTCGATGTCGGCGAAATTTAGCTTTATATTCTAATGCAAACAAAAATAGCCGGAAAACACGAGTAAAAGCGATTTTCTGAAAATGAAACATAGCTAGATCAGTTTTTCATCCCCGAAAACCCCCACATACCAAATTTCATCGAAATCGTTGGAGCCGTTTCCGAGATCCTGATTATATATATATATACATATATATACAAGAATTGCTCGTTTAAAGGTATTAGATGACAATGATCCCACACTGCGCACATTTTGCTTAGGAGCAGGGGTCTGCTATGACTGGATGTTCATAGATACATATAAATTTGTACGGAACCCTCGGTGCGCGAGTCCAACTCTCACTTGGCCGGTTTTTTTATTTAACAGCCTCTTGGAGCGCATCTTATACCAATTGACAGTCATCCATTACTCACGCGTAATCAGAACTGTCAGCCGTCGCGTTGACTGTCAAGTGTCAATTTGTCATTCACATAATTTATGATGATGAGCGGCGCTCTTCGCGGTTATCGCAGGTCGTATTGGGGTTAATTCGTAACAATCTGTTTTTAAACTGTAGTTATTATTATGAATATAGCAATATTCGACCAAGAAATTCCTTTGCCGCCCTAAGGGTCCCTTTCCAACAGAGATGTACTATGCGGCTATGCTGTGAAGATGTGAAAGATACACTATGAAACTATGGAGTCTGTTTTAACGTTTCGAGGCAATCTTGAGCATAAGCGCTTTAAAGATATCCGTGTAGATATAAATTTTCAACAACTATTTTTAACACAAATTTATATTTGTGCGACAAGATTAATTGTCAATTTTTTTGCGTACAATGACAACTAAGTAAATAAAATATTAGCGCTACAAAGCCCGAATGCTCACCCTCCGTGAACAAATCCAATCAAACCATACATTCCGCTCGTGAACCATCACGGCGCCGATAACGTGACGTCACCAACAATGGGCTTTCACTAGATAGTATCAGACCATTGTACTGTCTTTGTGGTGATCGTGTGATACTATATTTCACTGCTGCTGTACGACTATAGGTATCGAAACGCGTGAAAATATACGTTAAGCTCCAAACACACTGACAGCGGTAGCGGGGCGGCGCGGCGCGGTGCCGGTGTCGCAGACTTAATCCCTTTTTCACTAGGGTCCCAGAATTTTGGACCACGTTAAATGGTAATTAGCCGTACAAAACGAATGACTGGATTTCCAGTTTCATCCAATAGGTGGTCACGATTGACCTTGTCCATGCGTAGTTGCATACAGCACAGTGGATTCTTGAATGGGAGCTAACAGAGCGTGGCTGTGGGCACAATCTGACAATGCGGCGACCTTCTCAATGAGATGGGTATGATGTCACCTAAATAGTCAAAACGGGTGCGGTTGATATACGACCCGGTTTGACGCACAATAATGCACGACCGGCGACAATAATGATTAGTCAAGAAGTAAGGATTAGGATGTTTTATTAGGTTAGGTTGGCCTCCAACAAGATGGAGCTACGATCTGGTTAAGGTTGCGGGAACGCGTTGGATGCGGATGGCGCAGGACCGATCTGTTTGGCGAGCCTTGGAGGTTGTCTATGTTAAGCAGTGGACGTCTTTCGGCTGAAATTATGATGATGATGATGATTAGGCTGTGACTGGTGCTGAGAGTGAGAGTAATAGCTCCAGAAAAACCGGTCAAGTGCGATTCCAACTCGTATAAATGAAGGGTTCTACCTCTGTAAAATGTTTTAAATAAATATCGAGTTAAAAACGCTGAAAAAATAACACGTTTCTTGTATGACGACCCCCTTTAATTTTTATCTTTATTTTATTTTTAGTATTTGTTATTATAGCAGCCATAGTTAATACATAATCGGTAAGCTATGATGGTTCAACAGATGGAGGCCTGTGACAGATGTACAGACAGCGGAGTCTCAGTAATACGTTCCCATCTGAATACAAACATGGAATACCTACGCAAGCGCAAAATTCCGACCACCCAACTCAAACAATGAGTTAACTTAAACATAAAGACGGTTAATGTGTTCTACGGCATTCTAAATTTAAATTTAACGGCGCACGGCCATTTTTAGGAGCTATTGTCAAACTGCAATAACAACTTCACTGATATTTAGGTACTATGGAATAATCTAGGTAATGTCATCCATACCTAAATATGTCACACGTGTTCCACGTGGCCCACGTAGGAAAGCGGACAAATTAGATAAATAATGATAGGAAGGAATGTTGGCGAAGTGGACCCTTTGATCAATTATAACTGTAGATACACATTGCCGAACAAAATCCCCTTCTAAGAATGTCCGAACTTTTTTATTTGGTTGCGTAACAAATAAAATCATCACCTACACAGAAATTTGAACCTAGTCTTTACTTCATTACAGTCGAATTTCGGTAGCGGCAAAACTCTACTTGACAGCTAAACTTGACAATTTCACGCAACGTTCTGAGAAAAAAGAAGGCCACTTTTATCAAAGTGGCGCTCATTTGGCTCGGACATTTTCGGGCGGCGCGCGACTGTGGATCTACAGTTATAATTGATCAAAGAGTGGACCATATGAAAATGAGAACGATTTAAGAAGGTGGTGAAATGGGGTGGGTTCAACTTTTGGGAAAGAGGTCAATCGACGGATTAGACTCGGTTGGGCAGCTTTCGGGAAGCTCCGCCATATCTTGTCTTCCAATATACCGCAGCCGCAGTGTCTCAAGTCAAAAGTCTTTGACCAGTGTGTGTTGCCAGTTGACAGCTCATATGAAGTACGTCAGTTGATTGGTGGTGTCAACATCCCTATCCTAATTTATTAAATCAGGCGTTACTTTGCGGAGGTCCATATTAATGAACTAAAACAATTACTTTGCTCACCCGCGACCTTACAATAGTTACGTTTATGCAAGAAATGTGTGTTCATGCAGTTCCTCCACCTCCACACTTTACGAACACACACAAATCACATAAACCCAACCATCACCACCACCAAGCTACACTGACGCGTTTCGAACTCAACCAGAGCTCATCTTCAGAGTTGCGGGATCCCTATCCTACTCGGCTGGGCAGCGTTCGGGAAGCTCCGGCTCCGACTATCTTGTCCAATATACCGCAGTGTCTCCAGTCAAAAGTCTTTGACCAGTGTGTATCGCCAGTGATGACTTATGGCACTGAGACGTGGCCGCTAACGATGGGCCTCATAAGAAAGCTCAAAGTCACTCCAGAGGGTGATGGAGAGGGCTATGCTCGGAGTTTCTCTGCGGGATCGCATTAGAAATGATGAAATCCGCGCAAGAACTAAAGTCACCGACATAGCTCGAAGAATCGCCAGACTCAAGTGGCAGTGGGCAGGGCACATCGCTCGTAGAACTGATGGCCGATGGGGCTAAAAGGTTATCGAATGGCGTCCAAGGACCGGTGGAAGCAGTGTAGGTAGGCCTCCAATAAGACGGAGCGACGGCCTGGTTAAGTTTGCGGGATGGCACGGGACCGATCTGTTCGCCGAGCCTTGGGGGAGGCCTATGTTCAGCAGTGGACGTTTTTCGGCTGAAATGGGACTTTGTATGAAGTATGAAGTTGTCCTGAGCTTACCAAACTTAGCTATGTATGCAGCTATACCAACCAAATACAACTCTCCTACGCTCATTGACTGACGAAATAACCTTGTCAGCTATTTCAGTCAATAAAGCTACTACTCTATTACCTCCGCTCGACTATGTACCCTGTATATCTACGCGTATGGATCATTTAGCATGCAACGAGTGTAATCCTTGAAGCAGTTTAGCCAGATTTAGGTTTTGTTAAAGTCTTTAGTTTGACCTCGTCCTCGTATTGTTAGCCTTTCGATATTTGAGTAAGTTTTTAGTTTGGTGCGTCGAAAGGAAAAATCGGTCAAACGCGAGTCTGTACTTGTTTATGTTCATAAAGTATAGGTATCGCCACGAGATGTGACAGCGGGATTTTGTCATTTATTCGTACTGATAGCAAGTTCAACAGACAACAGTGAATTTGCAAAATTGGCTAAAAATTTCAACAATCTGTTTCGTTGAAAATTATCTCGGAAAATAAATCTAGTTCAAACGAAATAGAAAATAAAACATTTTGATATATTTAATTTAAATCAGATAAGCATATTTTTCGTTATTTATAGAATACCATTCTTTTGTTGCGTATATTTCTTATCGGTTTCAAATTGTTTTATTTTAAAAAAGAAAAAAAAAGAAATGTGCATACTATTGCGTAGGTATTTTATCATGTCGGAACTCTAGAAAGGATCTCTTATAGAACCACTTAATTGGCATATAGTGTATGTGTAATAAAGACTTGGATGGACTCACCTGGTTTTGGAAATTAATGGAACTTTTTTTTTTCAGATTGTGCATGGTACCAAAAATAAGCTAGTGGGAGTGATCACAGGAGTTACCTACAGAGTAAGTGATTTTCTTTTACGTTTGTCTACCTAGATGCATTAAGAGGATAGAGCACAGGCCTTACATATCGAAAGGGCGTTTGTGCACTACAATGAATTTTACTGTCCGGCAGTCCGAGTTTTTACCGGTCCGATATGGCACGCCATGCCATTAAATGTATAGGGCGCTTGTGCACTACAATGAATTTTACTGCCCGGCAGTCCTATACATTTAAGGCATGAAAAAAACGGACCATGAAAACTCAGACTTCCGGACAGTAAAATTCATTGTAGTGCACAAACGCCCATAGGGTCATGTTTCTGAATAATACCTAATTATGGAAAATTTATGAGTATTTTTTTTTTTTAAATATCGAATGGATGTAGTCCATGAATGGTGGGCTATAATGGGTTTCCCAAGGGTCGCGAGCGAATATTCAGCGGTTCTTGCCTGTAGAACGACACACCAACCGACCGAGCTTGTTTGTTATTTGAAATGTCCTTTATTCATATTGGTAACGATCTTAGATTATTTATACACTAGATAGAGCTTCGCCGGCATGAAAACGTCCCGAAAAATATAAGCCAACTGTTGGCTTATATGTCATTTGCCTCCCTTCAGTTTGAATGACGTAACGCGATCGTAATATGAAGCTGTCAAATAGATTTTTGGACGTTTTGTATCGCAATGTTTGCTACTGACACTCTATCTAGTGCATAAATAATCTAAGGTAACGATTAAATTTGCTAGAGGAAGGTCCCGAGTTTTTTAACTTGTATTAGATGGGTGGTAGGCCTGGCAACTTTGGGAACTGCTGTGCTTAACATGTCCATGATTGGTGCCGCACCTTTGTAATTAAATACATAACATTGTAGGTATGTTTGAAAAACGTATACCTTGTTGGATTTCTCGCCAGATTCATCTCGACAGGGTTTTTCCGAACCTGTGGTAGTTTCTTTAACATTTATAAGCGCTAGTGCCTAAATTAGGTAGTTATTTTGACTTTGAATATGACTTAAATTAATGAGTCAGACTACAATAAATCGTTTTCATGTATCTTACACACACTGACATTCGCACACCTAGATCAAAGGAGAGTCAACTCAAAACAATATACTATTTTAATTTAGACCTTTCAGAAATAGAATGATGTCTAAATTATAATGGTACATAATTTTGAGTTGATGCTCTTTTGATCCACGAGTATACAGGGTTATTTTTAATTCACTGACATCCTCTTAACCCTGAATTCCTATCACTCAAACAAATGTTTTTTGTTTTACGACTTTTTAAAATTAAGCACTTTTTTCCCATACAAATACACAGAGTATCGTAAAAATAAGAGGAAATCTCAAATTTTCAAAACGTTATTACACCAAAAATATTAAGTTATGACAAAAGCCGTAAAACAAAAAACATTTGTTTAAGTGGTAGGAGTTTAGGGTTAAAAGGATGCTAGTGAATTACAAATAACCCTGTATTATATTCGTACCCATATTTTACACGTACCTAACCGTCTCTCTAATTGCGCTAACTAACTCATATTTAGTTTAAATAGAGTGCTAGTTGTTTTGACGCGGTTAATTATGCCCCATTGACAGATAGTTTCACAGTTTATCATATTGCATAATTAGTGTTACATGGAATTTATTATTCTGTATTAATTTTATTCATATGTACGACCAACTGATAAGAAAACTCAAACATAATCGAGCAGTTTGTATACGATATTGAAAAACCAATTTAATACAGAACTTGCCGACACATTTTTCAGGGTTTTGATAGGAAGTACGGTCTTATAAATTTTGATATTTTGGCAATAGACCAATGTGTGGTCTATTCTGAGAAAAAAATCTAGTGGAGTCACTACTTCATTATCCGCATAAGGAGCCATCCATAAATTACGTCACACCATTTTTGATCAATTTGGACCCCCCCCCCCTTGTCACACTTATTACTATGAAAATCGCCATTATTTTGTTCTAGTGTCACAGATCGCTTGACTCCCCCCCCCCTTAAATGTGTGACGTACTCTTTGGTCGGCCCCTAAAAAATATATCCTGTTTATTTGGTCCTTATTCTTCTATGATAACCAGTTAGGTATAGTTTTTTTTTTATGTTAGATAGGCCAGACAAACGAACTAGTGGGTCACCTGATGTTAAATGAACACCACTGTCCATAGACACCCGCAGCGCTTTACACGATGCCAGTGCGTTGTCGGCCCTAAAGGAGAGGGAATAGGGGAAGGGGGAGAGGGAAGGGGTGAGGTATTGGGCCCCCGGCACTCTCACTGACCGTACGAAACGCAAGCAGGATTACTGCTGCTTCACGCCGGTGTTCTGTGAGATAGTTTTTTGGGTGGTGATACAAATCTAAATAGAGAACATCCTTTCGCGTATTTCCAACGGGATAGGGAATTCTACTGGGACGATAGCACGGATTTAAGCCAGTGTTAAAATTAAAACGATAATTCAAAATCCCACGGCCGATTTGGCGCGCATCCGAACTCGCGAAACGGAACGTTCGAATTTCAAATTCCAAAATGGCGGACCCGCCATCTTCCCGCGCTTCCGCCGTGTCCCCAATTGGCAACGTCCTGAACGGACCTCTGCCATCCGGAACGCACCTGTACAGTATTATATTAACATGGCATAACGACTGCATAGCTCTACCCCAGTCTCTCTGTGTAGTCTTAAAATATTAATCGACATCTTAGTGAGAATATAAATGGGCTGTCACTTGAAAAATACATAGATTACAAACTCATCCTTCAGGATTTGCCATACTGGATGCGTTAAAATATTTTTTGAAGTGAAAACTTCTTTAGCGGCGTTGTGCACTTTTTTTGATGGGTAAAAAATGTTAAACTCGCGTCAGGACACGTGACCCTGATCGAAAATTCGTAAGATTGCACAACGTTAATGTTCAAGTTTTAGTAGGACATGGACATGTAATTTTTCTTTTACCCGGGACCCCCCAGGGGCTAAATCCAGGAAGGTCCCAACACGGTTTGGGAGTGGTAATTCAATCGTTTGCGAGAGGATAGGAATGGGCTGAGCTAGGGATGAGCCTTATTTTCCTGTTAATTCGCTTTGTAAATAAATAGATAAGGCTCATCCCAAGCTCAGCCCAAAGCTCTCGCAAACCAGTGATTTTTGGCATTCCCGAATAGCAGTTCAAACCAAACCCAACCCAAGCGATTGAATTACCGCTACCAAACCCGTGAAGGCCCGTGATGATATTAACATGGCATAACGACTTGTATAGGTAACGCCACCAGAGTTGAGGCCACGCACACAACCACATCTCGTCGTAAACGTCAACACAACGTCAAAATCCCGCTGTCATTACATGAGATGTGGTTGTGTGCGTGACCTCAACTCTGGTGGCGTTACCTTTAGCTCTGGCCCAGTGTTTTATTCAATATTTTTGAATGCGGTTCTCAAAATATCTTCGCGACCCCCTGGGTCAAAATCGAAAGAAAATCTTAATCGATATCTTAGTGAGAAGAAGAGGAATAGGCTGTCACTTAAAAAAAACTTAGATTGTTAAACTTTGATCAATTAGAACTAGATCCACAGTCGCGCGCCCGAAAATGTCCGAGCCAAATGAGCGCCACTTTGATAAAAGTGGCCTTCTTTTTCTCAGTACGTTGCGTGAAATTGTCAAGTTTAGCTGTCAAGTGTCAACCGAAATTCGACTGTAATGAAGTAAAGACTAGGTTCAAATTTCTGTGTAGGTGATGATTTTAATTGTTACGCAAACAAATAAAAAAGTTCGGACATTCTTTGAAGGGGATTTTGTTCGGCAATGTGTATCTTCAGTTATAATTGATCAAAGTTGTTAAATAATAAACAAGCCCATCCTTCGCATTTTTTTTTGTGTTGTAGGACCTAGCTAGTAATACACGTGTAATACGCCTGATGATAAACGATTAGGCCGTGTTCAAGCCAAACGTATAGTCAGCCGCCGAATGTGAGCAGGCTCACTGAGCCCCAGTGTTAATATGATAAAACGTAATAGCGTATTGTCGGTTAGGTGTGAACGAAAAAATTAATATGCATGGAAATACAATAAACTGCGTAACGCTCGCTCACTTTCGGCCGCTGACAGTCAGTTTGGTCTGAATACAGCCTTACAACAACAACAACAACAACAACAACAATGACTCTTTATTGTACACCAGGAATAGTAAGCAATACAGAAAACAGGTACACAGAGAGAAAGATACAAGGTAAGCAATAGGCGGCCTTATCGCTTAAGAGCGATCTCTTCCAGGCAACCCTTTACCAGAAAGAAGGAAAGACTAGTTTACAGCAGGTGGTGCATCAACAGTGGATCAGAAAATTAAAACGCAACAAAAATAGTACATCTACTCATGCATATATAGTACTTACATTATAATAGGTACACGTCTAAAACAAATATAAGCAGTGGGATAAACAGACACATATAAATAAATAAACAAACTATAACAAAGCTAATTATTACAAGATGACAGATAGTACACCTTAAGCATAGATTTAAAGATTGATTGAACCTTACCGTCGCCCATGGACACCTGCGACACCAGAAGAGTCACAAGTGCGTTGCCGGCCTTTTGAATCGGTTCAGCGTTTTATCTGTAAAGACAGACTTTTGCATTTATAATATTAGTATGGATGGATGTTTATACACTTAGATCACAGACGTTAAGGTTTACCTATAGGTATTATTATCAGGTAGTAGCGTCAGACCTAGCCCTAGAACTAGAACTTAGACGCCCGCGCAGTCCAACGACCCGGTGACTCACGGGGCGTGGGTTCGATTGCCGATCGCGACTGTCCCTAGCATCGTCTCGACTACACCGCGCGCGATTTCGAGCGAGGCGAGCGTTTTCTGTATGTATTGTCCCAGCCTAATGATACGTCTCACTGCCAGCTGGCTGCTGCTGTAGCTCTCACGCGGACCCAGCGTGGATCGGGAACTTCACACACAAATGGATTTCTTCTTCTTCGTAGGTGTGTGCGGGTGCACGATGTATTTCTTCAACGCAAAGCTCGTGGTAAATTTCCGAAAAACTTTGAGATGCGAGCCCGAACTCGAACCCAGACCCACCCTGCTTGAGGGGCCATAGGTCAGGGATCACCAAATACTCTCTTCAGGGGTCCGGTTTTTAAAATATAATTACCATCGCGGTCCGTTTCTACTTCATCATCGTCATCATTTCAGCCGAAAGACGTCCACTGCTGAACATAGGCCTCCCCCAAGGCTCGCCAAACAGATCGGCCCTGCGCCATCCGCATCCAATGCGTTCCCGCTACCTTCACCAGGTCGTCGCTCCATCTTGTTGGAGGCCTACCTACACCGCGTCTTCCGGTCCGCACACTCCGGTCCGTTTCTACTTGAGTTTATTAGATACTAGCGATCCGCCCCGGCTTCGCACGGGTGCAATGCTGATACTAAATACTATATTATGCATTTATTATACATATAAATCTTCCTCTTATATCACTATATCTTTTAAAAAAAACCGCACCAAAATCCGTTGCGTAGTTTTAAAGATCAGACAGACAGCGGGAAGCGACTTTGTTTTACACTATGTATGTAGTGAAGCAAATGTAATGTACAAAAGTAATGAGGATTTTTTTACATATCAATGTAAAAATTGTTTTTTTTTTTTTGCCTTGAAACATTTATCTGAAGTGTGGAGTAAAGTCGGTGCTAGCTCAGACTGGCAATGTTCATCAGTTAGTCACGTTGACGGCAACACAGAAAAAGCGCGGGACATTTTATTATATTGCATTAATTGCTGTATTGCTGTATTTTGCTGTATTTTGTTAACGACCGCTTTAGCCTAGTTGGTAGTGACCCTGCCTACGAAGCAAGAGGTCCTGGGTTCAAATCCCGGTAAGGGCATTTATTTGTGTGATGAGCACGAATATTTGTTCCTGAGTTATGGATGTTTTCTATGTATTTAAGTATTTATTTATCTATATAAGTATGTTTATCGTCGTCTAGTACCCATATTACAAGCTTTGCTTAGCTTGGGACTAGGTCGATTTGTGTAAGATTGTCCCCTAATATATATATATATATATATATATTTTTTTTTTTTATTGCTGTATCCATTACTAGCAAAGCTTTAGTTCTGAAATTCATGTGTAAGATATTTGAGGATTCACTCTAATGACCAGTGTTTATCGAAACACGATTACTTGTAGTTCGCTCGATAGAAAAAAATATAAAGTCTTCTCTAAAAATTAAAATAAATCCTTAGTACGGCAGGTCATGACTTTTGGAATGTTAATATATATACATAAGCAAGTTAATTATAGACCAAGGCCATCCAGCCGTGTTTTTCACCCCTATAACATGGAATTTTATTACTATGCCCCTACAGTCTAGACTAGACGGCGCCCGTAGCTCATTGTTGAAGATAAATGGCTTTGAAATAACTCGCAGTTAGTTGGTGGTAATCCCTTTGTGCAACGGGCGGCCGATGGATGCAATGTGATGACGAAAACATAAGATAGATAAGATTTTTTATTAAATTTTGAATAATATCTTCTAATATCCACAAACCGAAGCGTTTTCGTTGCCGACGCGCGCGCGCCCCGCGCTTCGGTCTGTGGTAGCCTTGAATGTTTGAATGTTTAGTTTTTAGGGTTCCGTAGTCAGGTAGTTTTTTGTTAGAATGATAAGTTTCTCTTTTTTTTATAATAATTATATAATTTGTGTGTTTTGTGTGGCCTTCCGTGATGTTGCTGTACTGTGGCCCGGCGGAAGACCAGTGCTGGTTTTTAACTAGCGACATGCTGAGCCGGGTCCCTTTTTGTAGCAGCACTAATATGTACCTACATTCCTATGTCTATGTCTATGTTTGTACTCTTATTTTTGCCTGTGTATGTGTTATTGTTGTTATAAAATAAATGTTTTTCTTTCTTTTTCTTTCTTTCTTTAATATAATATAAAAATCTCGTGTCACAGTGTTTCTTATCGAACTCCTCCGAAATGGCTGGACCGATTTTCATGAAACTTTTCTCTATATTTGGTAGGTTTGAGAATAGGTCGTAGGCTATTTTTTATAACCTACCCGTATTCCTCGCGGACGGAGTCGCGGGCAACAGCTAGTTTATGTATAAGAATATAATGCAGTTACATCTTCTAATTCTTTGTACCTATATAGTAAAATGGTGTGTTATAGACAATTCCAGATTATGATTTCATAAGGAATTTGAGTGTTGGCCACAGAAATAATAATAAAGAGGATAGAAATGTCTTAGTTCCTATTTTGTTCCGGGACCAGTGGCGCTAGTTTGTCCCCCCTACTTACTATTTATGCACACACGCAAAAGACCGGAACCGTACTACGCAATCACGCACACAATTACTAATAATTTTACTTACAAACAATTATGAACAGACGGCGTTGAATAACACTCACCGTAAGTCATACTCACATTTACACAACGGCAGTCTTCATTGGCCGCGTCGGCATTATGGCTGTACTGTACAAAAGCAATTTATTTTACATTTACGCTAAACCTCGAATTCATCGACTATGCTATCGATTGTTCCATTTTGCAGTAAACTTTACAGGAAATTGTTTAAATGATCGAATTTAAAATGAATTGGTGGGGATGGACATTACGTATATGTATAAATAATTTATAGCGAATTCTTTGATCAATTATAACTGTAGATCCACAGTCGCGCGCCCGAAAATGTCCGAGCCAAATGAGCGCCACTTTGATAAAAGTGGCCTTCTTTTTTCTCAGTACGTTGCGAGAAATTGTCAAGTTTAGCTGTCAAGTGTCAACCGAAATTCGACTGTAATGAAGTAAAGACTAGGTTCAAATTTCTGTGTAGGTGATGATTTTAATTGTTATGCAAACAAATAAAAAAGTTCGGACATTCTTTGAAGGGGATTTTGTTCGGCAATGTGTATCTTCAGTTATAATTGATCAAAGAGCGAATTACGTGAATTTGACCTATGTAGATGTGAAATGTATAATGTTTGGCTGTATGTGTCTGTACCACCGACTCTGTGGAAGTATGACAGATGTGAGTTTGCAAAATGATTAAAGATGAATAAAGAATAAAAGAGGTTTGCAACAAGCAATGACTTCTAAACGATCTTATAAAAAACTTACTTACTTACTAAAAATAACTAATAATAATTTAAAACTATAGAAATGATTAACAATAAGTACCTACAAAAACAATTATCTTAAAACTAAAAATACTACTTACCTTAATTTCGGGTATGTATTACAATACCGAAGTACGAAAGACCGAATGTATTAAAACATCGAATGGGTCAAAAGACCGACACGATTTTTTTCTGAAACCGTTAACTTTTTAAGATTGTTATAAAACAAACCTAACCTAACCTAATGGGTTCTGTATGATGCCGTTTTAACAAATTCTGAAAAGTTTACGGTTTCAGAAAAAAATCGTGTCGGTCTTTTGACCCATTCCATGTTTTAATACATTCGGTCTTTCGTACTTCGGTATTGTAAAACACACCCTTAATTTCGGCGAGTGGGAACCCTGTGCTCTTGGTTTCGGATCAGCGGTACCCAACGGAATATGAATGCTCGTATCACATGATAAGTTTCAATTTTGCGTGCAAGCAGTTAACGGTCGTAAGCGTAGGTAAATTTTTATACCTAAAGTTGACTTTTGTTCTAGAGTGATCCTTCTGTACGCTAGTACTATTACTTATTCTGTATCACAACCTCAAAAGTGCACCTCTTACAGCTGTAGGTACTCACAGCCTCAAATGTGCCACGAGAATCCCGGCCTCTAATTATTAATATCCATGTCAGAATTTCAAATATCATACCATATCATACGAACAAACGGCGCCATTGACTAAAGCTGACGCCACCCCGAAATTAACCTCATTATGACAATTAGCACTATCAATGGGCGACTGTGTGAAAGGTCAACGACTCTGTTAACATGGGATTCTTTTCCTGACAGCCTAAATCCTAGCTGATAAATACGATAGTAACTAGAGATAAAGTAGAGATGTAATGCTTTGATCACACGTACCGAGTTAACGGGCGAGACAGTGCTCTCGGCCGAGTACTCAGTGCGTATAAACAAGGCAGCGCTAACCTATGGCCGGATAGCCGGATATTCGGCCAAGTTTTACCTACAGTAAAATTGAGCTAATTCAAGCGCGCGCGCGGCACTCCGTCTTTATCTTCCTTCAGTATGGTGAACCTACTACAAAAAAATGCAATTATATGTCCTTTTATGAATTATACGCACTATGTGAATACCCATTTTTAACCATAACTATAAGTTACCGGCCGGATAGTACACAACTATCCGATATTCGGCCGAATAGTAAAATTGTGGCCGGATACTGAATATATATATAGGCCTTTGCGTCTATTACAGACGATTTATGGCGTACCGTGTGGGATACAACGTCTTCTATGACTGTGCAAACCAATGCGGGAGCCACACACTCTACCGCAGGCTTGACAAGAGAAGTTTGCGGTGGTTGCTACCGAGGCACCTTGATGTTGTTTCTGCCTCTTGTCAGCAAGTGTCTTGAACCAGGCCTCATCGCAAAACTTGCGACCCTCCACTACACATTTGCGCCATTCTGGTCTATTTCCCGCGAGCTTTTCCCAAGCCTGGTGGTCAATCTTAAAGCTGGCCATGTCACGTTTGGCGCAGTCTTTATAGCGAAGCAATGGCCTCTTGAGATTGCACACCTGCCTAGCTTGACCGCACTTCTCAAACAGAGGCGCCTTCGTTGGTTAGGGCATGTGCACAGAATGGTACCCTCCCGATTACCACGTCGTGTCATGTTAGGTGCAGTAGCATATGCAAAGAGAGATGTTGGATACTGAATACTGGCTGGATATCCGTTACATCTCTAATAGTAACCCTAAAACTAGGAAAGGAGAGAGAGAAATTTTGAAAATATGCGTATGTTGACCACGGAACGATACACTTTAACCCCCTGTTTCACCATCCATTGATCAAATTTATTCGACGGATAAATGTGATGCCGTCTCTGTTTGTTTTGTTCGAATAGACGGAGACGGCATCACATTTATCCGTCAGTTAAAATTAATCAATGGGTGGTGAAGCCCCTAAATCTCATGTCATGATTAATCGACTAATCTACTAATATGTCTACTATGCAACGTGTCAGTACAGTAGTAAAACATTCACGCTACATGAAATTCTGATAAAGCAATTTATAAAACAGAGCCGAACGAAATCACGGCGATTGCCATAATTATCATGGCGGTCGATGGGGTCAGCGGACGCGGGTAAAGCCAAGTGCACACTAGTTGCGTGTGTAACAACTGGGATCCCACAAGTTTGTCTTTTGTTAGGTGACGTCAGAGGCTTCAAAGCAAATTATTGCAAAGCTTCTGTAACGGGATCCCTCGGTTTCGCCTAATCTTATTGTTTCGAAAGTATAACGGTTTATTGTTCTAACTGAAATGAATGACCTATAATATTAAATACTATAATCAAAAATGTCATGAAATTGATGTCCATAACGTTGAATTATTTAGAAATATTTCAACGTACTAATGGTTGTTATGTTAGTCATATTGTTTTAATTCCTAAACTGAATTATATCTAATAAACTCAATCGATAAAATTCATAGGTATAGGTACTAATAATTGGGATCCCTTGCTTTCTCATAATCTTATTGTTTCGAATTTCGATAGTCAGAATAGGTTAAGTATCTATAAAATGTAGACATAAACACTGACACTAAAAATTATTACACCTACACCTGAATTTACACCCTAACAGGTGCCTCGCTGGCAGGGAGTGAGAAAGACCTTTCAGTGCAGAAGCGGCTCTGACAGGCTAGGTTCAGAAGGCTAAGGCGGGAGCGAAGCGTACACTGTTTATAAAAAGCAAACGTTCTATTGACAAGTGTGTACGTGGCATTATGGAGCTATGGTAGTGATCTAGTGATGCGTAGGCGTCGTTCTTGACGCCTGTGAACCGATCGGTGGATTCGTAATGGTTTCTTTTGTTATCTGTATTGTTCGGTAGACTGGTGTGGACAAGAGTCTGCGACTGCCACACGGAGCACTTTACTGGAGTTGTCTTAAGCCTTTGGACTGTTTTGTAGCACTATTGCTGGCGGGTTACACGGATAAAGGAGACTGATAGGGATCAACTTTCACGACTCACGTGGCGGAGCGTGAAAATTTTTGCAAGTAAAGCCGGAGTAAATAAGCTTAGAAGACATTTAAAATGAAATAAAATCTATTGTGAGGCGGATATATTCATTATCGTTTTAATATTGTTTATTCATTGCGACGACCTGGTTAAACTGATTTTAATCTGGAATGCCGCACTTCTCTAATATTTCTTGCTAGTCTAAATTAGTCTAAACCGGGCTTAAGGCTATAAAAACGTGAACCTACGCTGTTCTGTACGTTAATTTAATACCATACAAATCCAATAGCGCGAGAGCCTTCCTAACTACTCGAGACACCCTTGCTTCTACGGGAACAGAATAACAATTAACCCTGTCGCGTTGCCACGTGAGATTAACCCTAGTCCCCATTGCTTAAGAGTTAAGATGCAGCGGCAATAAGCAATAAAAATACGTGAGTAGGGGGTGGGGAAAGGTTTTTTTAGGGACGCTGTTTCGGGGGATATTTATTATTTACGGCTGTCTTGGACATGAGAAAGCGAGCGTTTGCTAAATACTTTTTGAGTGGAATGATTGATAACCTATAGGGACTACAGTTGTTTGTGTTCGTTCACTAAACGGTTCGCTCTCAAAAACTACATCCGCGGCAATGTACTAGTTCGGTCTTTTAGGTCTTACACGTACAGTCGGGGTAAGAAAAGGTTCGTCACCTGAAACGAAACAGAATATCGAATTGACGTTTCCCATTTTTCAAAAGGTTCTAAGAGTCTATGACGCCGACAAGTGTACCCTAGATCAATCTTCCCAAGACACGACCTCGTCTCTATCTATTCACCCTTCCACATGTCTATTTCCGTAGGTCCTTGAATGTATCCCTTTCGTATGTAGGTGATGAAAAGAGAAGGGAATAAAATTACTTTGGCTGCAGAAAAAGCGGTCGATAACTTAATTTTGGCGCCCAACGTGGTCCTTTGTGATATTGCGCTGTGACCCAAATAAGGGTTGGGAAAGGTTCTTTGTTTACAAGTGGGAAATGACGTCATCATCGACAACTGTTAGTCTTAGAGCTCCAAGGATCTCTACGATTGCAGGTTTTGTGCGCTATTTATTATAAACGGTGGAGAAAATCGGGATACACCTACGAAGCACTTTATTTGTGAGTTTGAAGCTTCTAATCCGCAGTGAGTCCGCGTGGGAACTACGTGCAATTGGCTAAGTAAAGTTTGTTTGAAGAGGTGCTAATTTTTTTTTCGACAGTCTGCGTTCTCAAGATCGAGAAACAGCAGCTGTTTTATTTATGCCGAATACTGTTCTAGAAATATTGGTTTCTGATCACCGATTAAAAATCATCGTTTATTTATGTTTTCTTTGTGTAACCGATTTCGATTATTATTCTTTAGTACGGCAGTGTATGTCTCGGGGCAATAATTTTATTTACGTTGGAAATTCGAACAGTGTATGTACATACCTTTTATTGTACAAAATAAAATCGCCTAAAGCAGTTTACGTCTATTGGCTGATATGTTGATGATGGCATCATCATCATCATCATCGTCATCATCATCCCAGTCTATATACGTACCACACCACTGCAGGGCACAGGCCACCTCTCAGAATGAAAGGGCTTGGACCGAAGTTTCACGCATACCATTGAATTTCTTCTCAGTGTGTCTGTGTGTGCAGGTTTCCTTTCGATGTTTTCCTTCACCGTATAGCTCATGGTAAATTTCAAATATGATTTCGCACATAAATTCCGAAAAACTCAGGTGCGAGCCCGGATTCGAACCCACTACCGTCTGCTTGAGAGGCAATAGCTCAAACTACTAGGCCGCCACGGCTTGATGATGACATACCAACTTCAGCTCATTTAGCCTCCAAGTGCCTGCCAAGCACCAGCAGATGTTCCTGCGCTCCGACTTCTGGCCGGAGGGTGTGGTGTTCCGTCGCTTTAGGTAAGCGACGAAGACAAGACGTCTTTCAAAAATCCCTAAATTGTTAATTTGTTTTATTTGTATTTTTGAATATTACAGCGCATTGTTGTTATGCTGTAATTTTTAATGACTGCAATAAAAACTACGCTTAAATTGAAAGCCTTGTCGTTTTTTCAAGTCGGTAAAACACCGTGATTATAAAACGGAAGCACTTCGCCAAGTTTTTATAAGTGGTCGGATATGAGCTCATTGCAGTTGAAGGATATAGTAGATAGGTTTTAGGTAAATATTTATAGAGCTAGAGAGGTTATTGTAATTATGTATGGGTAGTATAAACGTGAGTGCGTTGATATGAAAATTTATATCGATAATGTAGATCCTCGTCTCTGTTTTATTACCTTGGCGCGGGGAGCGACTCCATCCTTATGCCGTTGGTAATCAGATCAATCACACAATACATCGTTTCATCCTGCTAGATATTAATGTTTAATGTTGTGGGTGTGTCCGTGCGTGTGTGCTCAGGTGTTGGTAGCTTTCAGGATGAACTCGTAGGCAGTTTGAAAAGCTTTAGCATTTTGTGTGGTGCTTGTATTACGAGCGTATCCCCATCCCAGCCTATTTACAGTCGAGGAATTTTATTCCCTACCCATTTCCTAAAAATGTCGTGTAATATTCGCAATGCATTTTTTTTTATTTTGTTACAAACCAAGATGATACAGTGATGGACAAAATGAATGATACATTTATACGTAACGTAAATTATCCTGCACAATTAAGGTAAATACCCGACTGGTCCGACGACGGTGCCCCAATAGCCGACACTTTCAATCTTATCACTTTCACAGTCCAGTGCCCCATAGCACATAGCATAGTGCCACAGCGACTTAGCTTCACAGGTCTGTGCCCACATATGGGGCACTTCGGGCACTAAGAATCAAACAGACTTGTATCCAGATTTGTACAATATCTTGTTTACACACTGAGCAAGACGGTACAATGATTAAATTAATTTGCTGGACTTGCCAGGAATTTGAAATTTGTATAATAATAATAATAATTATTATCTTTATTCAGTACCATAAATGTAACAACTGCTTACTTACAAATAAGCTACACTAATTGAGGTATAATGCTATGTAGATCGAAATGTCAATTGCAACACGTCAAAACAGCATCGTTGCTAGCTCTTATGGTGACAGTTGGCCGTACGATATTCAAACTTAGGTGGGTAGGGAATTAAATTCCTTGAGTGTACGTCTCAATGCATGGCACAGGCCTCCACTCAGAATACGAACGTATGTGAGACATGAATTCTATTACATAATTGGAAGAGGAAAGCTGGTAGTAATAACGTAAGTAAGTAGTTCATGTTACAGTCTAGGAAATTATATCGCGTAGAGATAATCTTCGATAACATGGCCCGCCCCTCCGCAAATCAAGAAGTCTTCAATGTACTGTGAAAGTATTTATAAAGCACCACCAAAACTTTCAACGCATGTGTGCGTGTTGAGACAGCCGTCAAACAAAAGCACTACTAAATAAAAAATATTTCGTAAATATGTGACTAAACACATTGAAATAGTAATGTGGAGGGGCGGGCCATGTTATCGTAGTTTATCTCTACCAGGTTAGTACCTTTTCACAGGCTATTTCACGATGATTTCTTTGGCAGATGTGTGTAATGTCAACGTGACATTCGCAGCGAAAAGGCAAGCGATCCTCCCTGGTATCTTCTGATTTAATTAATAACTATGATTTTTTTACATAAAACTTTCTAGCCGTGATTTACCCCTATCCAAAGCCAAAGGTGCATGTCACTGGGTCAGCAGCAGGCCTTCTCTCTATCCTTGAAGAGCTCTAGGTTATATCTGATTGATGACTGGAGTGAATTCCATTCTTTAGCAGTTCGTATTAGGAAGTTGAAGCTAACCGCTTCGCGCGTCTGTCTTCTGAACGTTTCAATTGATACTATTTCTTTTTTCTTAAGCAATTAATTTTACGTTGTGGATATCTTGTGTGATTATGATAAAATATTGTTAAGTTAAATAAGGCGGCTAATCCTTCGCTTGGAATCCTTTGTTCTTCAAATCGTTGGTTCAAGTTAGAGGAGAAGCGATAAATTGATGTTTTACGAAAAAGAGTACACGGGCGGACACGTGTAGAATTTGTGTTATAGTACATTGTGTATCAAGGGCCGTAAGTAGGGGATTACTAACGAGAGCCTATTAGAAGCCCGACGCCGGAGGCGGAGGGCTTTAATGACTCGAGTTTGTAATCCCCTTACTGCCCGTGATACACACAATGATTTTCATCACACTGCGAGGAAAAAAAATCCAAAAATGAAATTATTTTGTCTCAACACTTAAATTAAATAAATAATGGCTACCCGCCAATACAACAGACTGTCACTTTTTTCAAGTCATCTACCACAGATAAAGTAAACTGTGTTTAGAATTCGAATGGCCATACGGCCACATTGTGCCAACATGTTAAAAAAATACTTACTAAAATTATTGCAAAACTATTTGATATAAATATAAAAATAACGAAGTTTCATGAAGCGTAGACAAGTTTTGTGTAGTAAAATTGGGTTATAGCTAAGTTTTAAACATATAAATAAAACGTTGGCTGACTTGAAACCTCCTTAGTCTGTTTGCAAATTTTAAAACTAAAGTTAGAACTCCCTTGGGAAGAAAAACCGTACGTAAATCCATAACTCCCTTAAGAACAAATTAGGCCTTTGACATTTAGTATACAGGCATGGAATAACACCATTGACGAGCAAGTGTGATGAAAAAATAGTAAACTCTCCTATGTTGCTGTGCCCTTGCAGGGCGTCAGACACGACCAAACCGAATTGTAACACCTACTATTGATTAGTGTGATGTGAAATGAAAAGATATGAATCCACACCACTTAAGGGGACGGGGCGATACATGAAATTCAACAAATGTCGCTCTGTTTCTTTCGAAGAGTGACCTCAGTATCATAGTCGCTTAAAATTAAATAAAAAAGTATATTACAGGCTTTTTTCTTGACTGTACTGGCCAAATTTGAAGGCCATTCGACCACTGGAAGTGAATTAGTGCTTGTAAAAATATTTTAAATACATAACTGCAATAAATCTATTCTCTACTTACGTGTACTTAAAATCTAAAGTAGATTTCATTAAATATTATTCTCATTTCCGTACACTTTATCAACCATTCAAACGTCTGGGAGAGATCACTTAAATGGATAAATTTTAGTAGGTATCTGAACTGTTGTCAATAGTGTTTTATTTCTATAAAGGCTTTACATACATAACATACTCTTTACGTTCTGTCAAAAAGCTCTAATGCCGGCAATGTCAATGGCCAGGATGTAAATATATCTCTAAACAAACGTACACATATAGAATAACAGTAGTAGCTATCCAGACAAATGGATTACTAGTGTCCGACCTGACGGCCTGGCGCGCCGCCAGAAAGTTAGCACAGTTAGTCAATAAACTCCCGCCCTCATGGACGCCGATTAAAATTTAATGATAAGCGACTACTCTCCATTAAAAGTTTCAAAATACGAACCAATACCCATTACTGGCTGAAAATCAGCACTGGGGTGCTATTAGAGTAGTTTCAAAAAAATGTACATAGTTAAGGGCTTAATCAAAACAAAATGTATCGCTTCCTTTGTGTAACGAAAGATAGTCATACAAAATATATATGGGTAACTTTCGTTACACAAAGGAGTCAATTAAGTTTTGTTTTTATTAAATCCCTTAATTGTGTACACTCATATAAACGCCTCAGCATTATGCTAAGCTAGTGTCCAATTTACAACAGCAATGACATACTATCTTTATCCTTCGTGTTGTCTATTTGTAACAATATTGATGTCATGTGGTGTTCTAAATAAATGTATTTTTTTTTATTTCTTTCTTTCATTACAGCTTTTCTCAAAAACTAGGTGCATTTAATTATGGACTCTGAATTAACAAAAAATAAAATTTCCATACGAACTAATCAGGACATATTTTGGGAGCCTGTGTTAGTTAAGAGTCTATTCACGCTACTTTTACCTGTAAATTTCTGAAATTAGGAGTCCAGAATGAAATGTACAAAGTTCACGAGAAATGCTTATTACGATTAACTGATGTCTCTGCGGCTGGATTTTTCGTCCAAATTAGGTTTTATACGTCTTGAATAAAATTCCCTCGAAATAAATGCAAGGATAAAATTTTGTTCCTAACAAAAACGATGCGTGGCGTTTAAAAGGTTAAAGTGATTGACCAATGACTGCTCCGTTTCCATCAAGTTCAAGTCTCTTGCATGGTCTAGGGTTAAACAATTAAATCATTAACCCTTTATACATTATGACACAACTTACTCTGGGTTAGAGCTACTCAGAGTTACATAATTAACTCTATTCCGTGCAAGTCCGCCTTAGAATCGCAGTATCTTATTAATGGGACCGGCCCTATGTTGGGCGCCACTTCGGCTGTACGTGGCCCAATCAATATACAACACACGCAATACAGGTTAACGCGAATTTTATCGCCTGGCAACACTACTCTATGTAATGATGCTTTAGGGATGTAAGGGTATGTTTCATAGAATAGAATTGAATTAACATTTGTTTTATTTGAATTAAATCTCGTGAGACATGTGACATGACATATACAAGGTACAAATTAGATGCCAATACTTTTAGAGCTGATAGTACGGTATCCTATTATCTCGCCTCATTCGTTTTTCGTTCAATTCTTATTTCGTCTCATTCTGTATTCGTCTTCGTCTTGTTCGCTATCTGTCACTATCTTTTTTGGTCAAATTCTGCAACTTGTTTATCTCTTAATACGCCTTATTCGTTTTTCGTCACGGTCTTTCTTAGACTCATTCGTCGTTCTTCCCTTTCGTTTTTTGTCTCATTTACTTAATTGCCAAAATTATTTCGATTCGTTCTGTGCTGGTAAATAAATGTTCGTAAGTAAATGAGACAAAAAGCGAAAGGGAAGAACGACGAATGGGTCCAAGGAAGACCGTGACAAAAACGAGTAAGACGTATTAAGAGATAGACAAGTTGTAGAATTAGACCAAAAAAGATAGTGACGGATAGCGAACAAGACGAAGACGAATACAGAATGAGACGAAATAAGAATTAAAACGAAAAGCTCAAGAAATGCTGAGCCATGATACGTGTGTAATTTGAGTGTTCTTTGTTTGTCGAATTTCATGTCTCAAATAGATGTAGTACATACTTTGAGTTTTTGTCCCATATGCATCGGAGCGGATGTAACTGTAACTGTTTTTGCAATTATTGAGCAACTTTTTCATGTGTATGAGAGAGAGAGAGAGAGAGAGAGATGTTTATTTACACATATTCGATACAAACACAGAAAAAAAAAATACATTTGACAGGAAATTTACAAATTAAAAAAATATATCGAATAGTATAAATTGGGCCCCACTCAGCATAATGTTGTGGCAAGCCACAACGCTGTTTTTCAGTGGGACCCAAATCATGCAATGTATGTTGCTTCATGCAATCGAAGGGTCTGCCACTGTAGCTTAACTTTTTTCTTAATTTAAACTGTGTTTCTTTGTTTGTTATAATTTTAGTTTTAGATCTGTTTCCCAGATCAGAGGAAAGAACTGGTTTTATTTAGTTTAATCGGGTTATGATTGGGTTGTTGTTGTTTTTGTTTCTTTAGTGTTCCGTGTTCCGCTAGGAAGAGGCAAAGGTCTCAGGAACATAGTAAATTCTTTTAGGGCCACCACAAACCGAAGCGTTTTCGTTGCCGACGCGCGCGCGCCCCGCGCTTCGGTCTGTGGTAGCCTTGAATGTTTGAATGTTTAGTTTTTAGGGTTCCGTAGTCAGATAGTTTTTTGTTAGAATGATAAGTTTCTCTTTTTTTTTATAATAATTATATAATTTGTGTGTTTTGTGTGGCCTTCCGTGATGTTGCTGTACTGTGGCCCGGCGGAAGACCAGTGCTGGTTTTTAACTAGCGACATGCTGAGCCGGGTCCCTTTTTGTAGCAGCACTAATATGTACCTACATTCCTACGTCTATGTCTATGTTTGTACTCTTATTTTTGCCTGTGTATGTGTTATTGTTGTTATAAAATAAATGTTTTTCTTTCTTTCTTTCTTTAAAAACGAATGAGACGAGGTAATAGGATACCACCGCTGACAGTGCGTTCGGTGCTGAAGTGCTTTGTGCCTATCGCTAATCGCTATGTCTTGTGAATGGAGCCGGTCCCAGTTTGGGCGCCAGCGGGACTGAATCCGGCGCAATCGATACTTGACGCACGCACCGCCCCAGCCGCGCAACAACGACTATTGCAATCTATTTATAGATAGATGGTATCGTGTTGCCTAGTGGCACCTATGACATCTTTTTTAACCCCCGACACAGTGTTATAAGTTTGACCGCTATGTGTGTGTGTGACTGTCTGTCAGCTTTTAAACGGGTGAACCGATTTGGATGCGTTTTTTTTACACACCATTTGACCTAGTCCCTAAGTAAGCTAAGCAAAGCTTGTGTTATGGGTACTAGGCAACGGATAAACATGCTTATAGATACATACTTAAATACATATTAAACTACCCAAGACCCGACAACAAACATTTGAATTTTTCATACAAATGTCTGCCCCGACACAGGAATCGAATCCGGGAGGTTCGCTAACCACTAGGCCGTCGTCGTCGATCTGGTCGATCCTGCATGTTCCGACTGCCTTGCTTCTATGAAAGCACATTCTATTCCGATGTGAATCGTCGGACAAAGGGCGTTCACCTTCGGTTCACGATGAGTCCACTATATCACAAGTTTACTACGTCGTCGGTCACGCCATACTGGCTCGCCCATAAATCGTACAAGTAGGTCGCACCGCACCGCACGGGGATTACTGTACAGAACAGTGCGAAGGGTTTTACATACAACTAGCTGTTGCCCGCGACTCCGTCCGCGACGAATAGGGGTATAAAAATAGCCTACGACCTATTCTCAGGCCTACATAATACGGAGAAAAAAGATTCATAAAAATAGAATAGAATATTCTATAACAAACACCGTGACACGAGATTTTTATATATTAGAAGATGATTTATTTGTCTTTCAAGGTAAGTTGCAGTTTTCTGGATTTTGTATTGAAAGTTGTGTTATGTATTGCAAATGGCAAAAAAAGTTATTTTTCTGAACTTCTAACGACTAAAGTAGATATATAGTAGAGACGTAAACAAAACCCTTTTTTGCAGCTGCTCCTCCCATGGGTGCGCCCGTGCTTATGCTGCATTAACCGTGTCATGGAGATTGCACAAAAACGTTCCGGCGTTTTAAAAGCCGATTCCCTTAATTCAATAAGCCCTGATCCATTATCTGGGCGCGCTCTTAGCTTCTGTCAAAACAATGTCTACTTGCTCTACAAGGAATTTCGGGCGTTCACTATATTTGTGACTTGTAGGGAAAGAGCGATGCTGCTGCGCGTTGGTTCCGTGTTTGAGAATATTTTGCGTTTGTTTCTACATTATGTAAACCTTTTAATGTACAAAAGTAATAGTAGATTGATAAACAGGGGTCTTAAAAGTGATCAATTACACCCAAGATATTTAGGCGCACGAGCGAGCAAAGGCGAGGAAATAAAGAAATACTTTTTGAGCTAATCCAGTTCTATTAGATCATTTCCTGCGGATATCCTCATGGATACCCATCCACCGTCCCTTGGGGGACGATAGGTTACGTCACTCTTACTGGCTAAGACCCCACGGTGTTCCCTCGGTTCGCTTAGATAGGGGCTGCAGGAGCCGGATGACATCAGCGGCAACCTACCGGTAGTTTGCTCTTTCGGGTGGACCTCTGCGGGGCGGAGGCTTTCGGCCTTTAAACTCCTTTTAAGGCTCTCCAGAAACACCTGGAGTTAAACTGACATCTGAGACGAGGCGAGGCTGTGTCCTCTTTTGTGTTCTTTTCTTTAGGTCATCAAAGAGGTGAACTAAGAAGGGATTTTTTGAAATTTCCACGGGTTAAAATCCACGTCTAGCCTTGTAACGTGACAAGCTGTCGCACTCGTTAAAATCCACGTTTGGCGTTGACAATGAGACGTGTAATTCAACTAATTGGTCTGTTTTGCACGTCTCCGCTTCATATATCGAAAGGCCACCCCTGCCCACGGAACCCTACCGCTTTATAGAGCGCCGGCCCACTCCGACGGAATTAGCGCGCGTGCGCGAGGAATGCGCTTCCGCCGCTTCCAAATTTAAAATTTCACCGACTTTTTTCTTCGTTTTCATTCGTAAACGGCGCGTGCGCACCGCGACGCGATTGGCTGGATTTTTGACTCCGTTTGGCTCCATAATGGCGCCGTACCAAAGTTGAATACTAATTTAATTTTTATACAAGCTTTTTTGAAGTTGTAATGATCTGTATAACAATAAGTAGCTAATTTTCATATTGCATAATGCGAATGGCTTATTTTCAACTTGTACAGGGTGGGCTAAAAATTTTTGTGCTTATGAAACATCGATAAAAGTAACCTATAGTTTCCCGCCGCTCACTCTAACAGTTTCCGAAAAATTCAGTGTTGCTATTTGCAAAAAATTGTGGCCCACCCTGTATAATGAAGTAAGTCGTATAAAGACAAAGTGCATAACAACAAATTATACAACGTGTCTCTACTCTCTGGCCACAGACTGAAATCCTGAACAGAGTTCCTTCTCAAGAATGTTCTACTTTTGTAAAATTATTAAATTAGAAAAAAAAATTAACACCCACAAACAAATCAACAATAAGTAGGAGCATACTGTATCAGTTGTTCGCAATGAGTTTTGCAGTTAATAGGTTGATCAAGTTGAAATACTCTTTAATTACCATGTGTCTACTAGAATCTACCTACATACAGGTTGTTCCGAAGTATTAAATCGTAAATCAGTCATTTCTCCGTTGAAACGGAGGCGTTTGATACGAGGCTTTGTACCTACCTACATAGCTTAGAAATAGCCTAAGTCAAGACGTCCTATTCGTCAACGCTCAGAGGGTAGAGACATATTATACGTGTATACGTCATGGCCATGGCGTACGAGTTGTTTTCAAAAAATTGTACAGAGTTAAAGGTTTAGATTGAAAGTTGAAACTTTAACTTAATTGATTCCTTTGTGTAACGAAAGTTACCTATATTACTTTCGTTACACGAAGGGCGCGATCGGGATTTTGTTTTCATTAAGCTCTTAATTAAGTACTTTTTTTTTAAACGACCCGTATAGTTCATAATTAGCAGTTGCATAATTAACAAATAGTTAACAACAATTTCGAATACGTAATGCTTAAAACGCATCTGTTTATACAAATAACAGCCGCGGGAAATAGCAAGAGGAATATCTTTAATTTTAATACTAGATGAAAAAACCCGCCTGTATAATTCCCGTTCCCATAGGAATTCCAGGAAAATATATACCCTATGTCACTCGTGGAACTAAAACGAATCTAATGACACCTCACACTTCAAAATCCATTGAGCCTTTCAGGCTGCAGGGCGTGCCAAAGAATGATACATACATAAATACATACGCTTGAAAAACATAACCCTCCTTCGACAGTCGGGAGAAAAGGCAACCATTACGGACTGATCTATCAACACACAGTTCAAACAACGGATTGTGTTGAAATTTATGACGTAGGCATCCGCTAAGGGGTTTTTCGAGATTCCCACGGGATAGGGAATAAATGGGATTTATATTTTCGCTTCAAAGTGGCTCTATCTCCCCAAATATAATCATTATAGATTTCAAATTTGTCATGCAAGTAGGTGATTTTTTTTTTTTTTTTTAATCTTATTTATTTTATAAGCCATACATCTTATGATTAAGTCGGCTTAAAAATAGTAACAATGTTATTTAAAATTTAGGTGTAACTTTAAACGTTGTGATTATAACTCAAGGAGTAGTTTTATAGTATTCAAATCTTAGGTTCAGTGACTCTATAATGAAACTTATAATTGTACCACTGTATTCGGTAGTGAACCCTGAGCTTAAGATTTGATGGAAGAAGAAGAGGAGCTCCCCCGCGGAGCACCCAGTTTCTTTTAAGAGAGCCAACCTAACTTGTTCGTTGATTTTACACTCTAGGACTAAGTGGAGGAGGTCCTCTTCTCTCTCACATTGTGTACAGCTTGGATCGTCTCTTTTTTTCATGATGTAGTTAAATTTATTGAGTGGGATGTGATAAGTTCGGGTTCGGAAGCAAATAACTAATTCTTTTCTGTTGAGGTTTCGTGAGGCAAACCAAGGTAGGCGTGGTGGTTCGTCTACAATGGTCCTGTACCAGATGCCCTTGTTTTGAGAGCACTCATTGAAATAGGATTTAAATTTAATGTAATTGTCGGCTTTCACTTTTGGAAGATAGTCGGTATAGTGCGGTACCGTGTCGAGAGGTATGCCGTTCTGTAGAGCCTCGGAGGCGAGTGAGTCTGCTACCTCGTTACCCCTGACGCCCACATGTGAAGGGATCCATTGTAGACGAACTTCAACCCCGTTACGTATCAATCTATGGATACATTTAATAATGAGGTAAGCTTCGTATCTACCGACACTAGCGCCCTTAGCACTTCCCAACAAATGTTGTAGACTGCTCTGCGAGTCTGTAAAAATTACAATTTTATGGTAAGATGTTGATTCTAAATAATGTACTGCTTCATTAATTGCTGTCAATTCGACTCCCATTATGGGTATACATGAATTTTCAATGAGAAATTTCGCCCCAAAATCCGCAGCTTCATCGTAAAACGACACCGTCAGTGTAAATGTAAACTAGAACCGTGTTTTGTTTTGGACCCGTCAGTGTAAATTTGGATGTGGTCTAAGAACTGCACTTCTATCATATCTTCGCAACGTTGTTTTAGATAGTGAGAGTTTTCCATTGCAAAAATTGGGGTGTCGCGAATAAAGCTTCCACAAAGGCGAAGGCACTGGTTTTGAATTACGTCCAACCTTTGGAGGAGCCTAGAGTTAGCGTTACCGTAAATGATACATCCGTAATCAAGCCGAGATCGCACCAATGCTATATAAAGTCTTCTCAAGTGAATTGGATGGACGCCCCACTTTGAACTACTTACGGAACTAAGGATATTAACGTAAGAAATACATTTTTGGGCAGTTTCTAAAACATGTCGAGTCCAGTTCAGGCGGCTGTCCACCCAAACACCCAAAAACTTCATACAGTTTATAACCTCGATTTCAATGTTATTTATTCGTATGCTAATAAAAGGCACTTTGTATTTTCTAGTGAGGATGCAGAGTTTAGTCTTCGTGAGAGAGATTTCTAATCCAATTTCCTCTAACATTGATATAAAGATGTTAAGACTTGATTGAATGGTACTATGCAAGTAGGTGATTATAACAGTAAAAAAACTGATTTCACGATTTTCAGAAAATCCCACGGTATAGGGACAAAACGGGATTTGTACCTATATTCAATTCAATGGGACCGTATCTTAGTAACAATTCCTTTAGGATAATAGAGGTGCAGAAAAAAGGAATTTTTGAAATTTCCCACGGCATAGTGAACAGAATTAGAGCGTAAATTTTATTTGTGCGCTGACGAAATCGCGGGAAAAAGCTAATACTGAATAATATCATAAATTTACCAGATTGCTATCAAACAAATTAGATTTTCCAGGTGGTTATAACAAAAAATAACTAACTCCAGCGAAAACTTTTACGGAATTCCAGAATTTCAATTCGACCGCCTGATCTAATGATTTACGTGAACAAAGCAGTCTTGAAACACTAGTTTGCAATTAACAATGTTAGCACCAGTTAAAACTTAACGTTGCATAAACTAGTTTAACGGTTACACGCTTTTTAA
Source organism: Archips xylosteana (assembly GCA_947563465.1). Classification (NCBI taxonomy): domain Eukaryota; kingdom Metazoa; phylum Arthropoda; class Insecta; order Lepidoptera; family Tortricidae; genus Archips; species Archips xylosteana. Next base: position 2,323,596 of record OX387370.1, read on the forward strand.
ACATATTTACATCTGCCTAATACATAATGTGTTTATTTTTCCACTTTCGCTATCACCGTTGACGTTTGCATAATATTATCAAATTGTAAGAATGATTGATGAGATATTTGAAAGATAACTTATCTGGCGGATTGTAAATATCCACAAACATGTAAATTACTAGTTGCTCGCGACTGTCTCCGTCTGTAAGTTTGCCTTTGTATATCTGTTTCTCTTCGCTCTGTGTGCACTGTGTGTGTTGTAAAATGTTCGAAATAAGAGCATTATTATTATTATTATCTAGCCTGGATTGATGTCCCACTGCTGGGCAAAGGCCTCCCCCCATGTCCTCCATTTCTCCCGATCCAAAGCAGCCTGAGGCCAGTCGTCGAGAAATATGTCCAGGTCGTCCCGCAGCATTATTTTTAGGAATTTTATTATAGGCCCATTGTAAAATAGGTACTCATATGTCTATTCAGCTTGCCCATATGTTTGTAGAATTTCGGTAGCACATCTGTTGATTCAGAAATGATCATAAAAGTGCTATTTTTGGCTAGACGACGGACGCTTTTGTAATTCCGGTAAGTGATATATTATATTTAGACACGGCTGAGCGTATGTCATTGTATTTTAAACGTGTGTATGTGTAGCTTCGATGGTTGTATCCCGTTTATTCCCTATCCCGTAAAAATCACAATAAATCCGTCCTTGTTCATTGCCTACATCATATAGGAAAACTTTATGCTCATTTTCAGCGTTAGGCTGCGTTTTCATGTGAGATGTGCGAGGATGCGTTGCCAGGGATGTGTTTGTCATGAACCAATAGAAACACTTCATTCACTTGGGACCTTTTAAATGAAGTGTTTGGGTACGTATCAAAATATATAAAGTTTAAAACAAATAATGGACGAAATACATAATGGTCATAATACATACTAAAATTTTCTATGAAAATATTGATTAAACGAATTTTTTAATCGTGTAATCTACAGATTGGTTTAGGTTAGGTTTAGGTTTATTTTATGAAAATCCTGTAAAGTTGAGAATTTCCAAGAAAATCGGATTATATCAAATGACCATTATCTATTTCGTCCATTATTCGTTTTAAACTTTATATATTTTGATACGTACCCGAAGTGTTCCTATTGGTTCATGACAAACACATCCCTCGCACAGCTCCGGTGGATACGCAGCCTTATAGAACCAAGTGTTTGGACTGGACATTGATGAGTCAGTTAATCAGTCAGTACTTTTTTTCTATATGAATAACATTTACGTTGAATGTTGTATATGCCTGTTATTAGTGTTACATATAGAATCAGAACCGTTGTAACTATTCACTGTAATTTCCGTGTATACACTGTTGGTGTATCAATAAATAAATAAATAAGACTTGTACTTTATAAAGAACATTGACCCCCTGTTTCACCATCCATTGACCAAATTTATTTGACGGATAAATGTGATGCCGTCTCTGTTTGTTTTGTTCGAATAGACGGAGACGGCATCACATTTATCCGTCAGTTCAAATTAATCAATGGGTTTCACCCAGCCCCAGCCCCTAAGACTTTTATTCTTATTACCTGTTGAAAGCGACCATAGTATACACATTTTTTACACAATATAGTGTTAGCAACGTGTGCGGTGACGTCCTTACCCTGTGACGTCACGCCGGGCCGCGGGCCCAGGCGATGCGGTCCACTCCGCGACAGTTCGGCCCTCCACTACTCCCATTACGGACGCGTGCTAATTGTGGATATTAATTAAATCATTTATCTAAGTGATTCTATTTTATTGTTAACACTTGCGTTTGACTACGATCACGCCTGATGGAAAGCAAAGTTGAGGCCTACGATGGAGCACGCATGCCTAGTAAAATGTGTTTGCCTATTACCAGTGGCGAAGGGTACTAACTACCCGATTCCCCCCCGGTTTACTGAACGTTCCAAGCAAGGAGCGGAATTTTTCATAGCAAAAATCAAACATCAAAGGGATTGAGCATAAGTTTTATCGACTATCGATAAATATTTCAGCAAATACTAGCTACTTTTAAAATAGCACTTTTTGAGTTAATTACAATTAAAATATAAAACCTTAAACGGAAATGCAACGAAATTAAAATATAACCTTCATTCAAAATAAGAATCGAAATCTATTTCTGTATTAATCGCATTTTCTTCATCTTGTCTGTAGTAATAGAGAATTGTCATAATTTTTTCTACTCGTATATTATCACCCTTTAAATTGGTCCTGTTATCATTGTAGATCCATTTATAGCTTGAGAAAGAGTGTTCTACCTCCGTTGATGTAAGTAAGGGATTTTTTTTATCCATTGTTAATCGTTTTTCTTTTAGGATAAACCATTTTAATAACACGGGAATGACTTAGAAAAACTCAAGCGACATAAATGTCATATGTGACGTTGACGCGATTTATTTTAATATGGAAGTGCAAGTCGCTTATCAAAGAGGTCGAATGTTACAAATAATGTTAAAAAGCGATAACTAGCGAAGAGTCGATTCGATAACATCGATAACTGGAATAGTCGATAAAACTTATGTTCAATCCCTTTGATGTTTAATTTTTGCTATGAGAAATTCCGCTCCTTGGTTCCAAGTTACCAAACGCTTTTCTTCCATTACTGCACTTTCAAGAAGAGTATAAATGGAGTTTTTAGGTATTTTTATAGCTGCGGCTTTACTTGCAAAATTTTCACGCCTCGCCACTGCCTATTACGGTTCAAAAGATCATCAATCATTTCAGCCGTAGGACGTCCACTGCTGGACATAGGTCTCCCTCATTGATGCCCAATCATTACGATTGGAAGCGATTTGCATCCACCCTGAACCAAATCGTCCGTCCATCTCGTAGGTGGACGTCCCACGCTGCGCTTACCAGTCCGAGGTCGAGGGAACTTTTGGGCCCCAACGGCCATCTATTCTGCGTGCTATATGGCCTGCCCATTGCCATTTCAACGTGCTAATCCTTCAAAAGATACTTCTCTGTGACAGACAAGCCAGCAAAGGCGAAGGAATGAGGTCTCGTTGGACACCATTCGGGAGCTGAACCCTAATATTTAATTACATTTGAGAAAAAACAGAAGCAGAACGAATCCGCGAACCGGTTTCAAAAAGGTCATCTTTTTAGGACAATTTCGAAGGAGCAATTACCTTAAATTATACATAATGAACTGCGGTTATCTTAACGAGAAAATCAACGTCAAACTATACTTATTTTTTTTTGTTATTTTATGAGCTAATTTGACTATATAAGCATGTTAGCAAACATTAGGTTGCGTTAGGAAACAGTGGTATACAAGAAAATGTTTTAAATTTATAGCCTTTTTAACATCCCACTGTTGCTGGGCAAAGATCTCTCCTTTTTCTTTCCTCCCGTTTCCAATATAGGCCCATACTACACGGGCGGTTCTCCCGCCGCGGGAAACCGCTTCTGAACCGCCACTAGACACAATTTTATATAATAAATAAATAAAATAAATAAATATCACGGGACAATTCACACCAATTGACCTAGTCCCAAAGTAAGCTAAGCAAAGCTTGTGTTATGGGTACTAGGCAATGGATAAACATACTTATATATTTAGATATATACTTAAATACATATTAAACACCCAAGACCCGAGAACAAACATCCGTATTTTTGATACAAATATCTGCCCCGACACGGGAATCGAACCCGGGACCTCAAGCTTCGTAGTCAGGTTCTCTGACCAATAGGCCATCTGGTTCTGGTCGTCTAAAAGTATGGAAGTTGTATGGTGCAAACTACACTGCGCAGCTCCGTCGAGCGGTTTCTCGCGGCGGGAAACCGCCCGTGTAGTATGGGCCATAGATCGGAATACTGGGAGATAAAAAAAAGGTTTTTAAAAAACTACAAATGTAGGTTAGGTTGTTACTTAGTGTTATTCAAATTAGGAATGAAGAGATTCGTAAAAGAACTAGGGTAACCGATTTGCGGATTACCAAACGAATTAGCTCGTTGAAATGGCAATGGGCAGGCCATATAGCACGCAGAACAGATGGTCGTTGGGGTCAAAAAGTGCTCGAATGGAGACCACGGGCTGGCAAGTGCAGTGTGGGACGTCCACCAACGAGATGGATGGATGACCTGGTAAAGGCCGCAGGTTCAAGGATGCAAGCCGCTTCCAACCTTAATGATTGGGTATCAATGAGGGAAGCTTATTTTCAGTGGATGACCTACGGCTGAAATGATAATGATGATGAATATTTAAAGGTTTGACGTTAACTACTATTAGCCCCATTTAAAACATTTATAAATAGCATCCCAAAAGGGAACCATGTCACGCTGCCGTGTCATACCGTGACAGCTTTATATTTAGACGTGTCCACAACGTCAACTTAGCCATAGAAAAAACGCGGTCCTTGACCTGCTTTGTTTATTTAAATAAAAGTTTGTCTATGCCTAATATAGAAATAGACGACTAACTTTGCTCCTTGTAATATTGAGTAGGAGATACAACAGTGAATCAAATACGGTGTGCCGCGCTACCGGAGTGTGTCACCGTGTATTTGATTCAGTGTTGTAGAGCGCGCTGGGCACGCTCCGTCGCTCCGCGCTCTCGGTTTGTGGTGGCCTTAAAAGCTGTCACCTTTGGTCAAAAGTGGACGTCTTCCCGCTCTGATGATGATAATAATAAGAATGGCTGGCTGGGTTTCTCTAAGTGGTGAATTGGCACGTGGCGTGGCTGTTCTTGGACTTAAAAGAAGTGACCTCTCCATCCTTAGTCGTTCACACATATGGGCACCTCGTCCCGAGTGGGCAAGAGTTATAAGCCCATTCAGTGAGCGACTAGTCACTTCCTGCTAAATCCAATTTGGTGCAAAAAACTGAAAACATGAACCTAGAGAATTCAATTTTTTTTCACGTGCGAATATCATATCGTCTCATCTTTTACATAGACGCGTAGACCTGAAGTTCCTTGACCTGCCGCAAACGTCACAGATAAAAGATAGTTCACTCCGCGGAAACAGCGCTCCATTTACAGACCACATGCGGCCTGCCTCAATGTTTGTTGTAGATAAGCTAGTTTGTTTACTAATAGTTATACGACAGGTGTTTGCAGTTACGAGGTTAATCTTAACATTCTGTTATTGTTATGCTATGTAAATTATGTTCATTGTTGAAAAAAACGGAAATGAACTGCGTGAAGACAGCTGTTCATGCGCATGAGCAAATCCCATCCTCCTTAATACATACGTCAAACGACATAAGCACATATTTTAGTATGTCAAGTGTCTTTGTTATGCGTGTGATTGACAGTTAAACAAGTCTGGCAGTATATAGCAAGGTAATAAAAAGAATGTGAATTAGTTATCTATCTCATTACTCATTAAGAGGGTTTATACCTGCTGAGCTGGCAACGTTGCATTTTTGTTAGTTTTTCTCGATTATTCCATAAAAATTGAATGAAAATTAAAAATGTTTTGAATACAAATTGTTCTACTTCTAATATATAAGTTAATGTGTCTACTGCAATAATAATTCGTGATAAGATTTTTATTTTCTTTAATAATTTATTCGTTTTTAAAGAAAATAAAAGTCCATCACGAATTATTATTGCAGTAGACACATTAACTTATATAATATATTAGAACAATTTGTATTCAAAACATTTTTAATTTTCATTCAATTTTTATGGAATAATCGAGAAAAACTAACAAAAATGCAACGTTGCCAGCTCAGCAGGTATAAACCCTCTTAAGTTCTTCAGTTTGTTAATCTACCTACAGAAGAAAAAAATATCTTAGACATTTAATTGTGAAATTTCGACTTTATAATTTTTTAATTCGAAAAACATATATCAAACAATGGTTGCAAAACTATGGTGCCTTCTATAAATAAAACGTGTGCACTGTGTATACCAAGCAAAGCATGGTTTGAATGATGTATCTTTAGTATTAACCAAATAACGATTTTTATAATCTGCTGAGCACACCTTCTTTCTGCGACTCGTTCGTGTCAAGAGCACGCTCCTGTCACACCATTTGGTATGCGTCCGCCAAGCCGTCTCGCCGTCTTTTCGGTTGCCTCTGCATCTTTGGCCATCCCACGTAACCCAATAGGTATGTTGACACCACCAATCAACTGACGTACTTTTTATGAGCTGCCAAACACAATTCTCCCATAGAGTTTGAATGGCAATAGCAACTTATGACGTCACTTGTTCGGCAACTCAATTAACTAACTATTTATTTGTTTTTAAAAAAATAACTTTTTAGTTAATCGAAAATTAATCTCGATTTCAGGGCTAAAATAAAGCATTTTTTTTATTGGAGTCGTGTCTTCGAATTATTTTCTAATGGCGTCAACATCCCTATTGGTGGCGATTTTACAGCGTTTTTTTATCGATTGATTTGAAACTTTCTTTATTAAATTTGTATGTAAATGTCCATCAAACCAGAGCTTACACTGCTATTAGAACGTGACCCTACTCTCATTTACCGCATAAGCGTCTTAAGCGATTATCCTCTATTGTGTTACGTTCGCGGCCCGCATCGTGTTACAGACGCACACAGAAACTAATCATCATCATCATTCTAGCCTATTATAGGTCCCACTGCACTTGTGTGGACTGGGATGATTAATGAGTCGCGCAGGTTCAACTCGCCTGAAATTTCTCCCCTATTAGTTCTTTGGAATGTTATCGAAGGAAGTTTTTAGTGGTCTGTACCCAAAGAGTAAAAACGGGACACTATTACTGAGACTTCACTGTCCGTCCGTCAGTCTGTCACCAGGCTTTATTTATTTCATGAACCGCGACAGCTTGAAAGTTGAAATTTTCACTTATGATGTACTTCGGTTGCCGCTATAACAACAAATAATAAAAAACAGAATAAAATGAATATTTAAGGGGGCTCCCATACAACAAACGTGAATTTTTTGCTCGCTTTTGCTCGATATTGATAACGGCAACAGGTAGACGCTTGAAATATTCACAGAATATTTAGTTATTTATATTCTCTTTAAAAATAAATAATTAAATTGAAATAAAACAAATATTTAAGGGGGGCTCCCATAGAACAAACGTGATTTTTTTGGCCGTTTTTATACAGGGTTATTTGTAATTCACTAGCATCCTTTTAACCCTAAACTCCTACCACTTAAACAAATCTTTTTTGTTTTACGACTTTTGTCATAACTTTATATTTTTGGTGTAATTATGTTTTGAAAATTTGAGATTACCTGTATTTTTACGATACTCTGTGCCGTGTATGGAAAAAAAATGTACTCCATTTTAAAAAGTCGTATAACAAAAAACATTTGTTTAAGTGGTAGGAGTTTAGGGTTAAAAGGATGCTAGTGAATTACAAATAACCCTGTAGATAATGGTACGGAACCCTTCCTGCGCGAGTCCGACGCGCATTTGGCCGGTTTTTTGATAGTCCACTCGCTGTAACACGCACAGTGCTGCGTTGAAGCTGCCTTTTGAACTTTTGAGAAAGCATAATGTATGAGCTTTAGTACGTGAGTTTGCAAACGACCTCTTTTCATGTATGGGCCGTGCGTTACATAGTACGAGTACTGCTATGCGACCCGGGGCTTTACGAGCTCTTGGCATTGGCGTGAAAGCTTGCGGAGGCGTGTTTATGTGGGTAATAAAGTTTGATGGAAAACATCACGAGGAAACCCTGAGAAGAAATGCAATGGTGTGTGTGAAGTTCCCAATCCGCACGCCCGCGTGGGGACTACGGCCCATGCCGGCCATGCCTTCTCATTCTGGTGATGAAAGAAGGTCCCGTTTAGGTTAATTTCGTCCACACCCCACTTAGTCAACATTCCTAGCCGATTTTAATGCGGTTTTCGCTATCACTTAGCTTAATTCTCAGGTAAGATTTTATTTTGTGATTTAGGTATTCATGTTAAGAAAAATACTTGCTAAGCACGGTGCGGGTCAATACTGAGTATTCAGATACACTACCAATTTCGTTACTAAGTAATGTTCCAAAATGGGAATGTGGACGAATTGGGAATTGATTGTGGACGAATGGGAATGAACCTAAACGGTAAGGTCTCAATCACTGTCTCAATCACAACGCATGGCGACCGTAAAGGCACTCGACATTACTGTCCGTCACTCTGATTGCTACAAATTACCCGCCTAGCACCGGACAGACTGACTGACACACACATATATATCATAAGAGACTACGAGACCCATTCATAGACGGTCGTTATCTAATAATAACGCACCGTCTGTTTGTTATGTCATTCATATACACTCGGCATGTACGCGTTATAAAAATAAAATATCTTTAACAAAAACTAAAAAGCCGTGGTATAGCTACATTAACGGAAACTACCTGGTATATTGATTATTGGTAGAATAGAAATAAAAAAAATCTACATTACAGTGCAAAAGGTCCCTGAGTTACACAAAAGTTACTGTCAATTATGACAAAGTTTAAATTTCATCCACGACAGCACATGCCAACACATAGCTTTACCTGGTTTACACTCGCGTACGAGTGGCGAGACGAACTGCGAGACGAGCAACGAGACGGGAGTGTGAACAGGCTCGCCTCGCGCCTCGTCTCGTGATTTGCAGGCTCGCGTCCGGAGCGAGACGACGAGACGAAGCACGAGGCGAGGTAACGAGGCGAGAGTGTAAATCAGGTATTAGTGATAGTAATAAAGAACCTTTTACACTGGTTCAGCCATTAAATTTAATTATTGAATATCTCAAAAATAGTAAGAGTTAAGACACTAGTCAACTAGTCACTGCTCTCAAAAGGAATTCTTGGAATGTCACCTAAACTATATAATAAAATCGCTAAAGCAATAAGAGACATTGAAAATATTAAAATATTTTAGGCCTGTTTGAAGGACATGTTAATTGAAAAAGCTTACTATGCGGTAAAAGACTTTGTTTTAGATGAATTATTGTGACATGATTTAATTGTATAAAATTATAATAATAATATTAATTCGGATGTTCTCCATAATTATGTTTAATTTATTTTATTTCATTGTATTATGATTATGTTGTTTTTAGGCTTAAGTACCATATTTAGTATATTGCAAACCAGGACCTGGCGGTTGTGATGATCGGAAATTTTGTATTTTAAGATCTTTGTGCCTACTCACTTCCTTGCAATAAACGATTTGAATTTGAATTTAGTTTGACCTGAATAATCTTCCCTTAATGTTAACGGAAATCAAAAAAGAAACGCACCTCTCCCTGCCCCCTTTGTCTTCATAAACCCCAGCCCCTGTACTGCGCGGGTGAGGACTCATCTAAACTGTCTACCTTTGGACCAATGAATATGTTTGGTGTATGTCAAATGAATCCATAGCATCGCAACATTGTACATTATTTGTGGAAAGCACCCTCACAGTGTCACAGTGTTAGCGCATCCCTGAAAAAATCAATTCAATAGCAACGTTAGAAGTATTAACAGAGGGGCGCTTATAAGGCTTCTAGGGTCAGGGTCGATGGTCAATCAGAGGGGGTAGGTTGGTAGGGGAAAGGGTTTCTGAACAAGTGCACCGCGGGTAAGCCAGTTTTAAACTACCGCGGTTTTCACTCGTTACGGCGTAGGCTTGTGAAAGCCGTTTTCCTAAAAACTGCGGTTTCTACAAACAAATGTAGAAACACTTGAAGTGCATTTTCCGAAACGCTCACTTTCTCAAAATGTATGACACGGGCGTTTAATACTAGCCGAAGCCAGGATTAAAGATATCCTATCTCCATTCTCGGGACTTAAACTATATCGATACGAAATTTCATTTAAATCGGTTCAGCGGGCTAAGCGTGAAGGAGTAACAATAAATAAATATTAGGGGACAATCTTACACAAATCGACCTAGTCCCAAACTAAGCAAAGCTTGTACTATGGGTACTGGACGACGATAAACATACTTGTATAGATAAATAAATACTTGAATACATAGAAAACATCCATAACTCAGGAACAAATATTCGTGCTCATCACACAAATAAATGCCCTTGATGATGTATGGGGACGCCTTGCTGAGCCCAGGCGGGCTGTCGATCGTTTTGCACAGTCATTCAGCCCAAATAAATGCCCTTACCGGAATTTGAACCCAGGACCTCTTGCTTCGTAGGCAGGGTCACTACCAACTAGGCTAAAGCGGTCGTTAACCAAACAACAGGAACAGACAGAAGAGACACGCTTTCGGATTCGTAATATTAGCTGAACATAGGCCTCCCCAAGGCTCGCCAAACAGATCGGTCCCGCGCCATCCGCATCCAACGCGATCCCGCAACCTTAATGCAGGTCGTCGCTCCATATTGTTGGAGGCCTAACTACACTGCATCTTCCGGTCCGTGGACGCCACTCGAGAACCTTTTTGCCCCATCGGCCATCAGTTCTACGAGCGATGTGCCCTGCCCACTGCCACTTAAGTCTGGCGATTCTTCGAGCTGTGTCGGTGACTTTAGTTCTTGCGCGGATTTCATCATTTATAATGCGATTCTGCAGAGAAACTCCAAGCATAGCCCTCTCCATCGCCCTCTGAGTGACTTTGAGCCCATGAGGCCCATTGTTAGCGGCCGGTTGGGATGATATAATCCAGAGTTTCTATAAGCATTTTGTTGACCCGGTACGTGCGACTAGTGTCTTACAAATTCTGGGAATTGACAAGTCGCCTGCGATATCTGATGTTGCCGTCGCACGGCACGGGGTAACGCGACGCGGCGCTGTCGCTCGAACCGCGTAAACAATCGTAAAAAACGATGAACACGGCTAGGTGCTTATTGCATTACAGTGTCAAATTTCGCTTGATTCACGGAATTGACGAGGTTTCATTTTTTTGATACCTGAAAATTACTACAGGAATCGAAAGAGTTTTGCCTCCTGAACACGAAAAAATATTTATTATAATTTATTTCTCCATATTTAAAAAAATACAAGATATTAAAGAAATATATCTGAATTTACCGCAGTGCTACCACAGAATAGATATGTTTCCTTCGCCTTTTTCACCAGAAAAAAGAGCTCCATTAATTTTAAATTTGATAACAACCTCAACGTCATATTTACGTCATCACTTTTTTTTAATAGAGACTAGACAAAAGTAATGGATCTATTGAGTGGTAGTTTTGGAGCATAAGCCCTTTTAGAATAAGCACATCTTAAAAAAAAATTGTAAAAAAATAATTAATAATCCTAGTGAAAATTTAAAACTATCAGCGTCATTCTCTTTCCAAACAGAATACAGAGAACGAATCAAATTATAGTCTTAGAAATTGCTTTTTAGGGCTCCGTGCTGAAAGGGTGGCAACGGGACGCTATTACTGAGACACCGCTGTCAATCTGCCCGTGCGTCCTTCACAGGGCTTCTCTTGATCCATAATAATTAATAGCTAGACGCTTGAAAAGTTCACCGATTATGTATTAGGTATAGGAGTCATTCATGATGGATGACGCGTGCCGCGGTTCTTATTACAATTTCGTTAATGTCTAATTTTGGCAAATTGACGCGTTTTCGTGAATGGCACTAGCTATACTGTGGCCGCTATAACAACAAATACTAAAAATAAGATAAATTTGATTTTTTTCCTATTCAGTGGTACAATGTTGGTGTTATGGATCAAGGTTCAGAATTACTAATACTTTTATCTCAACACTCGAACCACTCACGATCACACCTCTATCAAACACAAAAACCAGTACTGAACTAAGTAAACACAATAAGGAAGACGGTTACATAGTTTATGAATTATCGATATCGATGTTTTGATGTCGTAGTGGCAGAGAGATGGCACAGTGGAGTTATCAAGCGCTAGTCCACTCTCTATTTAAGTTTGGGTACTGACATAGACGGTAGACGAGTTCTTGAGTGGAGACCACGGATCGGCAAACGTAGCGTAGGACGTCCTCAGACTCGGTGGAGCGATGATCTTCGCAAGGCGGCTGGCATGAGCTGGATGAGAGTGGCCGAGGATCGTGCTCAGTGGCGTGCCATGGGAGAGGCCTATGTCCAGCAGTGGACGAACATAGGCTGATGATGATGATGACTGGCATTATGTCTGAAATGTTTCTTTTTAGGGTTCCGTACCCAAAGGGTAAAAACGGGACCCTATTACTGAGACTGCTGTCCTTCCGTCAGTCTGTCTGTCCGTCAGTCACCAGGCTGTATCTCATGAACCGTGATAGCTAGATAGCTCAAATTTTCACAGATGATGTATTTCGGTTGCCGCTATAACAACAAATACTAAAATATATATATTTAAAGGGATGGGTGAACGTGATTTTTTTTGCTCGTTTTTGCTCGATATTGATAACAGCAACAGGTAAACGCTTGAAATATTCACAGAATATTTAGTTATATATACACTTTATAAATAAATAATTAAATTAAAATAAAACAAATATTTAAGGGGGCTCCCATACAACAAACGTGTATTTTTTCCCCCCTTTTTTATAGATAATGGTACGGAACCCTTCGTGCGCAGTCCCGCTCGGTTTTATACTTTGTTTTACAAAAGTCTTCTATCGAAATTATTATCGATGTTTTTTCCTGACATCACTAAATACAGAACCGTACGGTCAGCAAATATCGTAACCGAATCTCGCGGCGGGGTCGACGGCCGGCCGCCATCTTTAATTTCACTGACAATAGCTGCGCACGGGCCGATTTGGGGCCTCTCCTCAGGGCATGTAGGGTTTCCATGCTCGAGTTACCACGCGTTTTAACACTGACTGATAACAACTCATCATCAACGTCCCAGTTTATGTACGTCCCACTGCAGGGCGGGCCTCTCAGAAGGAGAGGGCTTGGGCCGCAGTTCACGCGGGCCCAGTGCGGATTGGGAAATTAACACGCCATTGACTTTCATCGCTGGTGTGCGCGGGTTTTCTCACGATGTTTGCCTTCACCGTAAAGCTGTGGGTAAATTTGAAATTTCTTGAAAATCCGGACCGCCGACCTATTTTGTACCGAACTTAATCTAACAGTAACTTGTATTACTGAGTACGTATACGTGATTCAATAAAATGTGTCCCGCGCAAAAAAAAAGTAATTTTTCACATTGGTAAAAAAATCCTTGTTACTTTTGTACATTACATTTGCTTATTTAATAAACTGAAGTAGAAACGGACCGCGATAGTAATTTTAATTTAAAAACCGGATCCCTGAAGCAACTAATTGGTGATCCCTGCTATAGAATAAACAAAAATCTCACTGTGTTAATAATAATAATAGAGTGATAGATAACCCAATAACAGGCAAACACAGCAAGCATCTTATAGGTAACGCCACCAGAGTTGAGGCCATGCACACAACCACATCTCATGTAATGACAGCGGGATTTTAACGTTGTGTTGTCGTTAAACGTCAACACAACGTCAAAATCCCGCTGTCATTACATGAGATGTGGTTGTGTGCGTGGCCTCAACTCTGGTGGCGTTACCTCTATCACAATTGATGACAGGTAGTATAGAACGTAGCTTAACTTAACACTTAAATAGGTATATAAAACAATAAAATCTAAAAGAACTAACATTAATATTTTAAGTAATTTAAATTTGAAAGCAAACAGATAAAGATTTTGCACGTAATTTCCGAGAAACTCAGAAATGCGCGCCCGGACACGTACCCACGGCTTGCTTGCTGCAGAAGTCAAATCACTAAGCTACCACAACTAAATGCTCCATACTTATGATAGCCTAAATATACGGTATGAATGACTGCGACTGTACCGATAGTGATTTCTAGGAACATCAACAAAGTAAATGCTATTTGGAATGTAAACATCCTACGTCGATTGCGGAATACGATATTATTGGTGTGCTGGCAGATTCGTGGTTGCCTATGTAAATCACTCGAACGCTTGTCCAACTTACTGTTCGGCAAAAAAATACGGTGATGAGATGACTTATGGGACTGAGGCTGCGTTCAGACCAAACCGACTGTGAGCCGCCGAAAGTGAGCGCGCGTTACGCAGTTTATTGTATTTCCATACATATTCACTGTTTCGTTCACACCTAACCGACAATACGCTATTACGGTATGCGTAGTCGCCGACTTAAATGCCGTACAAATAACGTTCACACTGGGGCTCACAGTGAGCCTGCTCACATTCTGCGGCTGACAGTCGGTTTGGTCTGAACACAGCCTGAGACGTGGCCGCTAACGATGGGCCTCATAAGAAAGCTCAAGGTCACTCAGAGGGCGATGGAGGGGGCTGTGCTTGGAGTTTCTCTGCGGGATCGCATTAGCAATGATGAAATCCGCGCATGAACTAAAGCCACAGACAGAGCTCGAAGGATCACCAGACTCAAGTGGCAGTGGGCAGGGCACATCGCTCGTAGAACTGATGGCCGATGGGCTCGTGTCACAATGGAAAAAGTTAATGGTAATTTTAACTACCTGCTAATGCAACTTTAACAGTGCGACTTTTTGGTCTTCACCCTCCAAAGAATGAAGTTTAAGGCAAAACGCGACACAGACATAATGCGTTTTAGGCAGACGTCGAACAATGGATCATAGCTATGAATTCCCCAGCAATGTGATGTCATAACGGCTTCTATGAAATGGTTCTCGTGTCTCGATACAGTTTTGTTCGATGGTCAATTTACTACCAAGTACCTACCAAACGTCCAAACCTTCCGAGCCTAGTGCGTGCCTCATTTTTCACCAAGTTCAACGGCCCTCCGAATATATTAGTATGTGGGCGTGTAATTATATGTTGCGCCGCTATCGAGCCATGCTTCCTCGAAACTAATTAATGCCTCGCCATAGCTATATGACACTGTGGGGGGAGGGGGGCAATGTCGTGTTTGTTTTATTACAACAAAGCAATGGCCACTCTTCCTCGGCCACTCGACCAGCTCTTGCCAGCCGCCTTGCGAAGAACATCGCTCCACCGAAACTGAGGATTAGTTTTTTTCGTACCTAGCTGAAAAATAAATCCAACCATTTCACGATGAGTCATTCAAAACTGTATTGAACTCACATAAAGTTTGATTCCACTAAATATTACGCAATCGTACATAATCATAGTGTTTGCAATACAAATGTGGATCTGAGTGGATCTTTGTGAGGCGCGGGATGCGAACGCTGAGTCAGGGAAGTTAATGAGTGCTCGTTACTCAATACGAAAGGCGGCCCAAGTCACTAGCTCTTGGAGTCTGGTCAGTTATCACGAAATCAGGTCGGACCATACTCATACAGGGTTATTTGTAATTCACTAGCATCTTTTTAACCCTAAACTCCTACCACTTAAACAATTGTTTTTTGTTTTACGGCTTTTGTCATAACTTAATATTTTTGGTGTAATAACGTTTTGAAAATTTGAAATTTCCTCTTTCTTTTTACGATATTCTGTGTATTTGTATGGGAAAAAAAGTGCTTCATTTTAAAAAGTCGTAAAACAAAAAACATTTGTTTGAGTGATAGGAATTCAGGGTTAAGAGGATGTCAGTGAATTAAAAATAACCCTGTATATCAGGGTTTATACTTACTTTAAAGGCCGACAACAGATTGGTGACTCTCTTTGAGTTGTTGATATTTATGGGCGGTGGTGATCATTTTCCATCAGATGACCCGCATGCTCGTTTGCCTGCCTCTCACAATAAAATTCTTACAATAAAATTACGATGTTTATTTGAAAAATGAAGCAATAGGTTCTTTTATAGTGCCATAAATAACAAATAACGGAGTATTTTCGGATTCAAAATCAAAGTAAGAGCTCATTTTGACATTAAAATCTATGCGGCTGAGGACTCATTTAGACGGTCTAGCTATACCTAGCTGCGACTGAAATGTATGGGCAGTCGTCTATTGCATTTACGCAGTTAGAATACAGTCTGTAACGGCCCCTGGGGCTAAATTCAGGAACGGGCCTTCACGGGTGTGGTAGCTGAAATTCAATCGTTTGGGTTGGGTTTGGTTTGAACTGCTATTCAGGAACGCCAAAAATCACTAGTTTGGCGAGAGGTTTGGGATGAGCCTTATTTAATTGTTTATTTATTTAACAGGAAAACAAGACTCATCCCAAGCTCAACCCATTCCCATCCTCTCCCAAACGATTGAATTACCGCTTGCAAACCGTGTTGGGCCCTGAAGTTAGCCCCTGGATTTTTCTGTAGATCCGCTCGCCGCTCTTCCCTTGCGTCTGCTTAACCTCTTGCCTTTTCGTAACCGAAACTGTGTCTGCGCAACTCCGTGGGACGGCGCAGTGCAATTCTACGGCATTATACTCGCAATGATCTTCCGATTCGCTCTTTAGAAAGCTGCGTTGGCTGGAATAGGGTCTTGAAACATCGATAATTTTGGGAACCTGGTGACGTTCTTTAAATAGTTCAGTCTCTTAATTTGTGCACTGTCTTTTACGTAATAAATTTGATAAACAAATGGCCTAATGGTTAGAAAAGAAAGCAAGGTTGTGCTATGGATACTAGGCAACGGTTTAAACATTCCTATATGTATAGATAGTAACATACTTACAATCAACTTTAAACTGACGTACTTTTTATGAGCTTTCAAAACTCAACTCTCCCATAGAGTTTGAATGGCAATAGCAATTTATGGCGTCACAATGTCCGCAAACTCAATCAACTATTTATTTGCTTTAAAGCAACAAAAATCTAATTTTGCAGTTAATCAAAAATTAATCTGGTTAAAATAAAGCGTTTTATTACTGGGGTCAATGTCTTCGAATTATTTTTTAATGGCGACAACATCCCTATTACATATCAAACTACCAAGACTTGAGCACAAACATCTGATCCAATCAGGAATCAAACAGGGGACCTCAAGCTTCGTACCTAACCACTAGGGCTATACGGTCATTCAGTCTTCGTCGACTGGTTGTGGTCGTGGCGGTCTAGTGAGCGAGATGCCTTATGCTAGACTGTCTGTCTTGTCTATTAGTCATTGACGTTACTGTTTTATATTCACAGAAGATGTCTGCGCGTTTGACAGTAGCATTCTAACCGTCGTTTCCGTTGTCCACAGAGCGATGGCGGACACAGCGACAGAGCCGCTGCCGAACGGCAATGCGGTGTCTGCCGAGGAGGAGGACGAGAGGATGAAGCAGCGCCCCGCCGACATCGACGCTGTGAGTACCCTCGCGTTATATTCGCTGTGACACCACTACACACCACACCGCCTCAAGCCTTTTAACTAACGGCCAAATTTCCCAACTCCGTGCTCGCGGCAGCGCCGCATCTCGACTCGTTTGCCAGTGCTCTAGGGCAACTGATGACCGAGTGCAAGAGAATGGCTGAAGGCCAGATGCCCGAAAGCTCTGTAGCTTAAACGTTAATGAAATACATAAACGATGTACTTATTGATTCCTTTATCTAGTCACAGAATCTTAGCACCTTTTGAATAATAGGAAACGTCCATGCAATGAACTGACGATTGCCTTGATGCAAGCAAGGGCCGACAACGCACTGGTATCGCGTAAGGCGCTGCGAGTGTCTATGGACAGTGGTGTTCATTTAACATCAGGTGACCCACTAGTTCGTTTGTCTGGCCTCTCTAACATAAAAAAAAAGCAAAGGTGACGAACCTTAAAGTGCCGAACCTTTTTTTAACCCCTGTACACTTCGAAGAGACATGTCTTAATTAAGCTAGTCAGTTTTAGTCTACTAGAGCTTGACCACGGGCATAAGAATAAATAATAACAGAGTAGAAGGGAAACTCCCGCTCCGGCCGGACTCAAGGTCACGATATTAGAGTACTCTCTAAGAGAGAACTCAGTCAGGGTGTCACGGCCGGCGTCGCCGCACGCGCGTTTCGCTGTTAACTGTTTGCGCGCTCGTTTTATTGGAAACAAATAACAATTAATGACGTCAAGTTATTGTGGTGTATTTGGGTGCATAAACAATTCAAAAACGATGCCAAATCACCTTTAATGGCTTCTTTTGGTATGGTACTTGTAATAAATTCTTACTTAGAAGTACCTACCTATAATATGTAGGTACGTACAGTCAAGGATTTTAATTGTTAGGCCACTTGCCACTGTTCGCATTTTAGCCGTGTAATGCAAATCGGGTGAAGCCGCTTATACTGGTATATGCTGATTTGCATTACACGGCTAAAATACTAACAGTGGCAAGTGGCCTAAGAATTAAAATCCTTGACTGTACCTAATGATTTATAAATCTCATATTTTGTAAAACTAGAATAAAATAATAATTTCAAAGTAAATAATAACTTAATATTTTAGCGATATTATCTTTAGAGTAAGTAATATTTAACAGTAAGCAACCTTAGCAACACGCCTGGACGTCAGAGGGGTGTAACGACGTGAGGGGGGAAGTAGGTATATAAATGGCGGCGTTTTGGACGCAGTCAAAAGAGATTCCCTTCTACTCTGTTATTATTTATTCTTATGCCACGGGATAGCACTGCAGCTAAACCATTTAAATGAGTCCTCGCACGCGCGGTACAGGGGTTGGGGGGTACGGCGACAAAGGGGGCCGGGAGAGGTGCGGGCGGCGAGCGCACATCGTGTGCCTGCCGCCCGCACCTCTCTCGGCCCTCTTGGACGCTACCCCCCGCCTCTGTACCCCGCGGTAACAAGGACTCATTTAAACGGTTTACAGTTAGACCTATTCCTATGCGATGCTATCCGCGATTACCTTTGATGAGCTCGCTGACGTTGACGCCGGTAGGTGCGTGGAAATATCGGTAGCTCATTAAGCTTTCGTATGCCGGAAGAAAAAAAAAAGTCGTGCATTCTAGCCTCAACAGTTTCATATAAATCCAATGATACAGATTTAAAAAAAAAATACAAAAAGAAAGCCTTAAATTGGGTACGGATCCGGTACAAGGCATCCGAAGGGTAATGGTACAAAATTTGTCACATGACATCTAAGCAAATGTCAATTTTTCTTGGTTGACATTAAGTTTCAATTTTAATATTTATCGTGGGACTTACGAGGATATAGTCCTGTAAATAAACTGAAGCCACTTCACGCAATCCGAAGTGATTTCAACACTTCGTCGTTCGCGCCCTCTCGACAGTTATGTGCTATCGTTCGGCTGCGCCGTTTATTGCGGGTTGTCGGGGTGTGAAGTGTTGAGTGCCCGATAATGTTTATTACTGTGAATTGCGCTTGAGGGTTAAGATATTGAGGGATTAACTTACGAGTTAAAGTTGTCACTGTAGCAAATGTTTGGATTATTTGCGTCCTCGTTTATATCTTCGATAGAGTAGGTTGATTGATTTAGAAATCGATAGGAGTATGTTTATCTGTTACCTAGTCTAGTCTGTCAAGAGATTCCTTTGCCACCCTATAGTCATGCTGTGTAAGTTTTTACAAATAAATAAATAGTACAATGTCTAACGAACGGCATAAAACAACAACTGCTATTTTCTTTCACAAGTCAATGCGACAGTCAGCCTTGTTGTTTTTATTCTGATATAGGAACTGACATTAAATATATCGACTATACAAGCTTTGCTTAGTTAAAGACTAGGTTAACACCCAAACGGAAAAACGCTGCTATAGGGAACGCCACTAGAGTTGAGGCCACGCACACAACCATATCTCATGTAATGACAGCGGGATTTTGACGTTGTGTTGTCGTTAAACGTCAACACAACGTCAAAATCCCGCTGTCATTACATGAGATGTGGTTGTGTGTTTGGCCTCAACTCTGGTGGCGTTACCTATACAGGTTACGAGCGTAGCACGTAGCAATGCGTGGCAGCGATAGTGTTAAATAGTGTTCGTTATCCTTTGATATTATTTACTTATACGGAAGACCAGCGTCAGCTGCACGGCCGACATCATGCTGAGTTGGGACCATTTCGTGATAATGTTGTATCTGTTACAGTTTTTTCACCTGTTAATTTAAGATTATGTCACGAATAAATATTTTTTTTCTTTCTTTTTCTTTTTCTTATGATGATGTCGTTATTTTCAGGATGTCCGCGAAATGGAGCGCCGCAAGCGGGTCGAGGCGCTCATGTCTTCGAAGCTGTTCCGCGAGGAGCTGGAGCGCGTGCTCGACCAGCAGATGCACGAGGGCGGGGACGCGCCGCTGCTGCAGCGCATCCGGGAGATGGTCGGCGGCCGGCTGCACACTGGCACCTTCAGGGTAAGCGCCGCGTTCGCCCAGAACTGGCTAGGTTAGAAGCTAGTGTCCGGCTCGAAGGACCATTTGATCCGGCTTTGAAGGACCATCGAGTCTAACTCTGGCTGGGCGAGTGTTCGACCAGTAGACGCACGAGGGCGGGGACGGGCCGCTGCTGCAGCGCCTCCGGGAGATGGTCGGCGGCCGGCTGCACACTGGCACCTTCAGGGTAAGCACTGTGTCCGCCTAGAATTGTGTTTTTGTTTGAAGGACCATTTGATCCGGCTCGAAGGATCATTTGATATGGCTTCGAAAGACCATGGAGTCTGACTCTTGGGCTGGCATCTTTAGGGCAAGCGCTGTGTCCGTCCCAAAGGGACCTTCGTAACTGGATTAGATTAGAAACATGTGTCCGGTTCGAAGGACCTTTTGTTCGGGCTCGAAGGACCATTAGATCCGGGGCGAAGGACTATTAAATCCGGTTTCGT
Organism: Archips xylosteana; assembly: GCA_947563465.1. Classification (NCBI taxonomy): domain Eukaryota; kingdom Metazoa; phylum Arthropoda; class Insecta; order Lepidoptera; family Tortricidae; genus Archips; species Archips xylosteana. Next base: position 2,344,103 of record OX387370.1, read on the forward strand.
AGGACTATAGACTTTTAGTCATTGACTGTGTAGTTATAGAAAATTTAGATTATTGTCCTTTTTCAAGTCCCTGATGTATGCTCTATAAAAAAAATTACATATAAAGCTCTACTTATTCGAGAGGAGAGGCATTTGCCCAGCAGTTGGACATAACAGTAGGCTAATTGTAAAATAGTATATGATACAAAAACGAGCCATTTTACCTGAGACGTTCACAAGTTCACCAACCGAGCCGAGCCGATACGGGTACATAGACACGTCGAGGGGAAAATGGGTTTAATGCTCCTGTTTTACACTCTGCTGTTCACTCCGATTGGAAGGAAATTAAACAGCAACATGTTAAAAGAAAAACAAGAAACATATATTTTAAATTTTTTTATTGTTTGTGGTCATTTGCAGGCATTCACTTCTTAGACGAAGAATTTACTTTATTTATACACTAGACTAGACTTATTAACTATAAATTAAAAATTTTAAAAACCCCCAACTCAATTATGTGTCGTTCAAACACATTAAGTCAATGCCCGTTATGCGTCTAAGATCCCTTCCGCAGCTAACAAAAGAGCTGATAACTTTGAAACGGCTGGACCGATTTTGATGAAACATATCTATGTACCATCGCCAAGCAACCTGCTTTATATTAAAAAAAAAACCGCATCTAAATCGGTTCACCTGTTTAAGAACTATGATGCCACAGACAGACACATCCTCAGCTCACATCCTGCATAAATACGAACTTTACGAGTATGAGAAATGAAAAAAAAAGAAGTTATTTATCTGGCTTATCTTTGATTCCAGAGTCCGAGTTGCGTGCTTCCCATCAACGATATTCGCGGCATCGAGGGTTTCGGCTATGAAAAGGGGGAGAAGATACTCCGGTGCAAGCTCGCCGCTTGCTACCGCCTCGTGGACCTCTTCGGCTGGACTCAGAGTGAGTATTTAGTGAAGATTTGTTAATACCGCAAACAGATCGGTCCCGCGCCATCCGCATCCAACGCGATCCCGCGATCATCATCATCATTTCAGCCGCAGGACGTCCATTGCTGGACATAGGCCTCCCTCATTGATGCCCAATCATTACGATTGGAAGCGATTTGCATCCACCCTGAACCTGCGGCCTTCACCAAATCGTGCGTCCATCTCGTTGGTGGACGTCCCACGCTGTGCTTGCCAGTCCGTGGTCTCCATTCGGGAACTTTTGGGCCCCAACGGCCATCTGTTCTGCGTGCTATATGGCCTGCCCATTGCCATTTCAACGAGCTAATCCGTGATCCCGCGATGTATATTATTATTTTTCATCTCTCATACTCGGAAAGTGAGGCAAATCATATCTGACATACGGGAGGATAACTATTATTTTCTTCCCTAGGCTAGATATGAATTAAAAAAAATAAAGGCAGTGGCTGTCAATGGAACACATACGCATTCAGCCAAGCATTACGGCATATACATGGAATAATTAACTCCTTGGTTCAAATCGGTTATGTATGTATGTAAAACTCTTTATTGTACGTAAAACATGAAAAATAACAGTTAACAAGAAAAAAGATGTACAAAGGCGAACTTATCCCATAAAGGGTTATTTACTTATTTTACAAATAAATTTACTAAAATACCTACTTTGTCTACTGTTTTCATTGATTATTATATTGAATATATTAAATTTTCTTAAATTAATTATTGCTTAACAATAAACTCTATTGAAATATTTTACAACGATTATATTGACCGGTTTAGACATTTTTATTTATTTATACTTATATTTTCTTACTTTCCTTGTAGTCGAAATGAAAAGCAGAGTGTTTAACTCGGGAAAAACACCAATATCACACTCGAAATATTGCCACCCTTGCTGTGCTCGGGTGTCAAGTAACCTCGTGTGATATTGGTTATTTTCCTCCCTTGTTGAACAATCTACTATATTTATTATTTGTTGTGTTCCAGCGGGCATCAACGGGCAAATCACCGCCCGCCTCAACACCGCCGTGGAACAGGTGCTGACCACGCCGCGCGGGCTGCTGCCGCACGAGGTGACCGCGTCCTCGCTGGTCAAGGTGGACATGCAGGGCGCCGTCCAGGACCAGGGCACCACCAACTTCCCGGTCAACGTCGAGGGTGAGTGCCGGATCCTTGCCTCATCACGGTCCTCAGCATTCCGTGCTGCGTGCCATACCCCTACACCACCACTGGTCAGGAGTTTTTAGACACAAATTTTCCCTATATGTATGTATATCGACATTTTTCAGTTTGTTTTTCTATAGTCACTTTACGCAGCGACACTAGCGACATCTATGTTTCATGTTCTCAACGAGAAACGTCAACACTCCTTCGGAACTATCCGCTCACCCGGACAAGAGATGTCGCTCTTAAGCATCAAGATTGGTTTTTTGGAGTCTTTTTGTATTTTTGTTTTTAACTCCAAAATTTTAAATAATTTATTGAATCAGGCGTTACTTTGCGGAGGTCCATATTAATGAACTAAAACAATTACTTTGCTCACCCGCGACCTTACAATAGTTACGTTTATGCAAGAAATGTGTGTTCATGCAGTTCCTCCACCTCCACACTGTACGAACACACACAAATCACATAAACACAACTGTGTTCGTACAGTGTGGAGGTGGAGGAACTGCATGAACACACATTTCTTGCATAAACGTAACTATTGTAAGGTCGCGGGTGAGCAAAGTAATTGTTTTAGTTCCAAAATTTTACTTTTACGGCCATCCCGTGAAATCTTAATATTTTTATAATAAATACAAACTGAAACATGGATCTGACATAAACTTTAGTCATCCGTATATTTCACTATTAGCGAGTCTCACGGTACCTAGTTTTATGTTAAAACTGTTAAAGTTCAATATGATACTTTTGGTCCTTCCAGGTTTCTCCCTGCACGCGTCCGTCCACGCGGCCCGGCCGGACCTGCGCTGTGTGCTGCACCTGCGCTCCCCGCCCGCTCTTGCAATATCCAGCACCAAGCGCGGGCTGCTGCCGCTGTGCCACGAGGCGGCGCTCGTGGGCGACGTGGCGTACCACCGCGTGCCGTACGGTGAGTCACCACTGCACATGCCTGCGCCGCGTGCTGCACCCGCGCTCCCCGCCCGTTTTAATAGATAAAGTGATTTAAGAGGAAGGTTTATAATGTATAATACATGCATAATTGCACCCGAGCGAAGCCGGGGTGGGTCGCTAGTTTGTCCAAATTTCCAAAATTAAAAACTAAGGCATTTATTTATATTGACATTTTTTAATTTCGTAATATTTTTTGAACGGAATGTCCGATTTCGATAATTCAAAAAGAAATCAACAGGTATTGAACCAGTCTTGAATACGAAATAATTTATTTGGATAAGAATTAATACAAAGGTGTGGATAACATGGTCTGATTTTGATAGGCATTTCTGTCATCTTTTAAAATGTAAAAAAGTAGTAATAGTGACGTAACTACAATAGTTGGTCATATGGTCTCGCGAAGTTTTTTGTAGATATTGATAAGTTCTATAATATTGTAGAACATTTTTTTGTTCTATCATCAATACTTTCCGCAGCGCATGCGATGAAAACATTTTATGGCTAATTTTTTTACACCTTGGGTTGGTTTTAGTAAGATTTACTGAGGATCCCTAATTTTTTCTAGTAATAAATATAGCCTATGTTACTCAGTCATAATGTAGCTTTCTAACGGCAAAAGAATTTTTGAAATCGGTCCAGTAGTTTTTGAGTTTATTCATTACATACAAAAATACAAATCTATCCTCTTTATAATATTAGTGTAGATGTAGATGTAGATTTGATAGAAGTAAAACACTGCAGCCGTGAACGAACTACTACTCCACTTCCCATCTTCTCATCTCGCATGTTAATAACTAAATAGTGCTCCAGATAAATAAAATAAATAAATAAATAAATATCACGGGACAATTCACACCAATTGACCTAGTTCCAAAGTAAGCTTAGCAAAGCTTGTGTTATGGGTACTAGGCAACGGATAAACATACTTACAGTGGTGGTCATACAATTAAGAACGATTTGAAGTTTCCGATTTTTTTTTATCTAAATCATGTCATATGTCTAGTTGTGTTCCTTCTTAGAAGTAACAAGTTATGTTATAAAATAGCCACATGGATAGAGCAAACGGGATTAAGAATAATAGTGTATAATTGCTAACATTTTTTTTTACAAATTTTATTTGTTCTCTATACTAATAAATTCAAATAGTAATGAAGCTGGACAAATAATTAAGAACGATTTATTAAACTGCTCGAGAGTTGTTTTATATGAAACTTAGATTAAATAAATCATATTAATGTGAAGTTGGTATAGAAAAAAAAAGCAATTTAATACATTTGAATTAAAATTAATAGTTAGTAGCATGTCCACGGCTTTTAATTACGGCTTTACACCGGCGAGGCATTGAATCTATCAATTTTTGACATTTCGCAAGAGAAATAGAGTTCCATTCTTCTAAGAAGACGTCGTACAGCTCTCTCAAATTGCCACACTGTCGATATGAAACCTTTTTCTTGACTTCGCACCAAAGATGCTCTATTGGGTTAAGATCTGGGCTGTTGGCTGGCCAATCTAAGACAGAAACTGATTGTGATGTGAGGAATTCCTTAACGGTGCGTGCAGTATGCTTTGGATCATTGTCGTGCTGGAATGTCCAAATAACCGGAAGCACGTCTGCGGCATATGGTAACATTGTTTCTTGCAGTATATTTTTGTATTGGAATTGATCCATGTTTCCTTCTATCAGCCTAACAGGTCCAACGCCATGTCCAGAAAAGCACCCCCAAATTTTCACATTTCCCCCGCCTTGCTTTAATGTCACTTTTGTGTACTTTGGGTCGAATGCTTTATTCGGAGGGCGTCGTACATATCGTTTTCCATCAGAACATACCCTATTTATTTTTGTCTCGTCAGAAAAAAGAACGTTTTTCCACTGTCTGACTGTCCAGTTTTCATACCTTCTTGCAAATGCAAGTCGGGCTTGCCTATGACATCGTTTCAACATAGGCACCTTCCTTGCTATCCTTCCGTTCAACTTATTTTCTACCAAACGCCTTCGAATAGTGCGTGCAGAGATTGCTGAAGGGTTTTTTTCGCCAAAATATTCTTTTCTCAACTCATTAGACCCTTTAAAAGGATTTTGTTTTGCCAAACGAACGATATTTCGATCATCTCGACGAGATGACTTTCTCTGTCTAGGTCCACGTGGAACGTTTGAAGTAGTTTGATACGTGGAAAAATGCTTTACGGCATGGAAAACCATTGTTTTTGAACATTGCAGATAGTCGGCTATCTTTTTATACGACCAATTCTTCTCGCGAAGTTTTATTATTACTTCTCTTGTAGATTTATCACAACTTTTATTTTTCCCCATTGTTTTTATACGAAGTAATCACTTTTAAGACTTTAACAGCACGAAATGGCGCCAAAATTATACGAATAATAATCTACAACCACAGAGCCACACAGTGTTCTCTATTTAAATTTGAAAAAATAATAAACTATTCAGCGTTCTTAATTACGTGACCAGCCAGTAAGTACTAATACTAGGTTCAGATCGAATGTATTAAGTTTCTCTATTAATTTTTTAACCAACTATGTTGCATAAATGAATGTACCGGTAGTACGGAAAAGTTTCGCAATACCGAGAGAAATAAAAAAAATACGGGCAATTAGTTATACTTGTTACTTTAAAAAAATCATCTCAATAAATAATCGTTCTTAATTATATGGCCACAACTGTATATAGATAGATACATACTTAAATACATATTAAACACCCAAGACCCGAGAACAAACATTCGTATTTCTCATACAAATATCTGCCCCGACACGGGAATCGAACCCGGGACCTCAAGCTTCATAGTCAGGGTCTCTAACCACTAGGCCATCTGGTCGTCTAAAAAGATGTGTTGTTACTTTAGCAACAATGCTGTTATCGATACAACGTTGTTGTCTTTGCTGTTTTTTACGTTAGAGTAGGAAGGGTGACTTGAGTCCGGGAAAAATCCCTTTGGACAAACTGGGAATGGCGGGCCCAGACAGTGTCCGACTTGCACGGACTAAAAAACCCGGACACAAGTCCCCTTCTCTATTGATTATCAAAAAGAAAAAACGCGTGCTTTAAATTTTAAGAAGGGGAGGGGTAGGGAGGGGACTTAATCTACCCACAGTGTCCTGCCTCAGCCATTTGCTGGAAGGCCGGGACAGGAGCATGCATTCTCCCGCTGGGCACTGGGGGGTGCTTAGGTCGGTCTTTTAAGTTTTTTCATCACACTTGCTTGTCAATGGTGTTATTCCATGCCTGTGTACTAAATGACAATGGCCTAAATTGTTCTTAAGGGAGTTATGGATTTACGTACAGTTTTTCTACCCAAGGGAGTTCTGACTTTAGTTTTAAAATATGCTAACAAGACATTTCAGACTAAGGAGGTTTCAAGTCAGCCAACGTTTTATTTATGTATATCTTTAAAACTTAGCTATAACCCAATTTTACAACACAAAACTACGCTTATCGCTTTATCTACGCTTCATAAAAATTCGTTATTTTTTATATTTTAAATTTATATCAAATAGTTTTGCAATAATTTTAGTAAATATTTTTTTAACATGTTGGCAGAATCTGGCCGTATGACCATTCTAAACTAAACATAGTTTACATTATTTATGGTAGATGACTTGAAAAAAGTGACAATCTGTATTGGCAGCCATTATTTTATTCAATGTAAATGTTTAGAGACAAAATTGTTTTATTTTTGTTTTTTTTTTCCTCGCAATGTGATGAAAATCATTGTGTGTATCACGGGCAGTAAGGGGATTACAAACTCGAGTCATTAAAAGCCCTCCGCCTTCGGCGTCGGGCTTCTAATTGACACTCGTTAGTAATCCCCTACTTACGGCCCTAGATGCATAATTTACTATTACCCATTGGTTTCTTCCTTGACCTCGACCTTGTTGTCATCGTTTCCAGGAGTCCTGGACAACGAGGAGCACGAGAAGCTGGTCCGCGCGCTGGGCCCCTCTGCCAAGGTGCTGATGCTGCCGGGCTCGGGCGCGCTCTGCTGCGGCGCCTCCCTCGAGGAGGCGTTCCACCAGGCGCGCCAGCTCACCGCCGCCTGCGAGGTGCAGCTGCGGCTGGCGGCTGTGCCGCTGGAGGAACTGTCTCCGCTCGACCCTGAGACCAGGCTCAAGGTGAGATAGACCCCTATTACAGGTTGAACAGTTGCATCCAGTGTTGGCCAAAATTTAGTTTGACTAATGATTGATGACTAATGATTAGATACGTCAATCACGATTGATGACTAATGATTTGTTAGTTTAGTCATGGTGTGGTGATTGATGATTGATTAGTTTCAATCTTAGTCAAGCAATCATGATTGATGAATTTGGAACGGTACACGATTACATTAATTGAACCTAAAATAACATCAGGACAGTACAAAACTACCAGAAAAGCGATAACTCGAACAGAAGTACGACGAAACAAACAAACATTCACATTCCGTTCAAAAGCATCAATCACATGGTCGTGATTAAAACTAACGATTGAATGACTAATGATTTGTGGCGATAGGCATGATTAGTTCAATCATGACTAAATTAGTCATGATTGATCAGTTGATTGACGAAATTAGTTGATTTGCCCCGCACTGGTTGCATCCACCAGTTAATAGGCGAGAAGGAGCTTCACGGAGTCTTTGTGGATTACTTCCCCATAGTGGTGAGATATCTCAATATGGTGATGGGATATAGACCAGGCTCAAGGTTAGGAGTACACTGTAGACTATAGGTCTACTATAGGTGCGGCACCATCTAAACTTTTGGTTGAGTAGTCAGCTAGGTTGCCTAGGTTAAACACCCAGGTGTAGACGACTGGGCAATGCGTTGTCAACTGGATCAGCTTGTCTTCTTATAGTGCCCGGCAGTCGCAAGCGCAAGAGCCTCATATAGCTTGATCACCATGGTGATGGGATATCCGGTCGCAGATTTTCTCCAGGCAAAAGAAAAAGAAAAAATAATAGGGACGCGAGGGAATACGTCGATTGAGTACTTTTTGGCTTTTTCTCTTAATGAAATATGCCACGTTGCGACTTGGTTTATACTGACACTTATTTACTTCTGGCATATACCTTATTTTTCTGCTCTTTTTCTTCAGATCTACGAGCATTCCCGCACGGCGCCGGCGGGCGACACGAAATGGCGCGTCGGCGGCGAAGAGTTCGAAGCGCTGATGCGTATGCTGGACAACGCCGGATTCCGCACCGGCTACATCTACCGTCACCCGCTCATCAAGGTAATCATCATCATTGAGTCTCATTCAAACAATTACTGTAAAAATATAAAGCGTGTACAACCAAGAAACGGAGTGGCTGAGTGGTTGGCGAACGAAAAAAGCATAGAACGCGAGCTTCCTGCAAAATTCCAGTTTAAACGGGGCAATTATTCCAACTACGCTTGCGTCTTGTAGTACCAATAAGAAATAGCTAAAATATCAGCCGATTTTCTATTACCCAAAACAAATAAACGTGATTGGTCAATTTCAAAATGAATGGCTGGGATTGTATCCTAGCTCTGACATTTTATGTGTCTAAAATGGCGGTGACAGTGAGAACTCTTAACTGATGGATGGTTGCATGCAACGAAGAGTCATTTTCGTAGGCTAAATCGTCGTAATTAATTACATTTGATTTTAAGCTTTATTTTGATTTAAAATATCATAAGATAACTAACTTAATTAGGTGTTAATACCTTTAAACACTATGCGTATAAAACCTACTCCAAAATACTGCACTTAAACGATAAAAAGATAACTGCGTAATTTCATTTCTTTAATTTACTTACAATTTATCTTTTATCAAAAGTTGTTGCACTGTAATATTATTTGGATAGCTAAATTTCACAGTTATTTTCTTACTTTTTAGTGCAGTTTTTGTCCCTTTTATTGTTTTTGTTAAAAAATAAATTTATTTCTGACTTTTCTCGTATAGTTAATTAGTCTAATTAGAATCAATAAACTAGTTAGGATGACTCAGATCAATTGCAATAAATAGAAAAAACACTGTTAGCACTATATTCCTAAACTGTATGAAAACTTATGAAATTGCGCTACCTTTTTCGAACAATGTGTACAAATTGTTATGTGCGTGCATGAAACCATGTATCTCAACAAATAAAGATTTAAATGTTTAATAGGTATCTTAGGTACCCTTTCATTCACCTATAAACATTTTGATGATGTAAGGTTGCATAACACCATCCCTATACAAAATCTGTTACGATTAAAAAAATAAAACGTGTATGTTTACGGCTTTATTTACATATGAAAAGTGATTCCATCTTTTTTTTATGTTTTCCAGAGTGATTAACACACAATTGCACTGCACAATAAGGCATATATTTTTATTTTTCTGACCACTTCATACAACTGTTACGCTGCGCCGCCATGTGCAAACTAAACAGCCGTTTGACACAGTTTTGATGCCCCACCTTCTTTGACACAGTTTGGGTGGTGTCGTTTTGCGATGATAGTTGTGCTTCTATGCTTTTTTCGTTCGCTGTTATTAAGACCCAAATATAGGTCGCTTCTCTACCGGCACCCGCTCATCAAGGTAGAAGCCGCTGGTCTACCGGCACCCACTCGTCAAAGTAATCATTATCATTGAGTCTCATTCAAACAACTACCTCGAAAATATAAAACGTGTACATCCACCAACAAACGGACTGGCTGAGTGCTTGGTCAGGACTGTTCAGGCCCAACTAGAAGCCGCTCTTCTACTGGCACCCGCTCGCTCATCAAGGTAATCATCCTCATGGAGCCTCATTCAAACCACTACCAAAATTTCTCATTCAACAGCAGTTCTTACTTACTTTTTTTATATTGCAGAACGAAGTCCCGAAGCCGAAGAACGATGTGGAAGTGCCGCCGGCAGTGTCATCGCTTGGCTACCTGCTCGAGGAAGAGGAGTTGTACCGTCAAGGGTTAGTAACCTACTCTACCTGAGGCTAAAAGTAATACAATACAAATATCTTTATGGAACATCACAAATCAGGTGAGATTACATAATCAAAAAGACAAATTAGACTAGCTGTGGGCAAAGTACGATAGGATTATCCGGTCCGCCGCTGGTCCCTCGAAATAATTAGTATATGGAAGTTCGTTGCTTTCAGTTTCTGTTACGTTGTAAAAGGTTGCCTGGAAGAGATCGCTGCGAAACGATAAGGCCGCCTATTGCTTACCTTACATATTTTTCCATGTACTTTTTTCTGTATCGTTTTGTATGTATACAATAAATAATCATTCTAATGTATTGTATTTTACTTACAGAATATGGAAGAAAGGCACTTACGGCAAGACTGGCGAGCGCACTCGCTGGCTGAACTCTCCCAACGTCTACCAGAAGGTCGAAGTCCTGGAGACGGGCACCAACGACCCCAAGAAGATCACCAAGGTAGAATATCTCAGGGTCGAGGCGGAGTAGTGGCTCAGGCTGCGCCTCGCTTCGGTGGGTTGTGGGAAGCTGCCGTTCAAAGGGTCAAAATGTTGGGAGTTAATGTTTCTATAAACTGGGTGCGAGAACCGGCCAAATGGGAGTCAGACTTCTGTTCCGTGTCACTGTGAAATTGGCGCTAGAAAGATCGAGGAAAACTTCGAAAGAAAGATACTTTCTTGCGTGGGTGCCGCCCTTACCTAAACACTTATTTTTATGGTATAGAGTTATGTCACAGAAAGACGGACTGCATTATCACTCTTTGGATAAGGAATCATAGAAATGACAGTTAATCCCACCATAAGTAGAATAATGACAATGGTCAAACGAAATGTTACAATAAGCGTTTAGAAAATTACAAATTCCATATGTATTTTGGGACAGCAGGCTTTATTGTCATATTGTCTATTGCATTCCCAATTATAATCGTTTATACCACTTCTTTAAATCTTATAGTATGGAACAAGGATTGAAATATGGTGTATACCATTGCGAGCGCCGGCACTTTAGATACTACAGTCTCTAGACTTTATAGATTGATAATATTTTCAGTAATGGTTTATAATAAAAGTAATGAACGCTGTCAAAAACTTATAACTTTCTTTCACGGATGGTGTTTTTAGCTGTCGTTTTGGTGTCCGAGTTTTAAACATACAATTTCATTTGTATTAAAATGTGTTCATACTGAAAAAAGTTTACTGAATTGTTTTTCTCCCATTTTAAAATATGGTCATTTGCTGCACATTGACAATCAACATTTTGAACTTTGAATCGGCATTTGTGAGGTTATCATTGATTTTGAAATAGCTGGAGTCGACACTGCAGTTACCTTTTAACAAACATGACCTATTCCATCTTTATAAAGACGTTTTATAAAACGTCAAATGAGTGGGGTTTTGAAACGTTTCAACCGCCGTATCAGTGTGTAACGTAAATCTAAGGATTATAATCATCAACTGAAACCAATTGCACGACCACCACTAGATACCCTAGCCACCAACCCCTAGTAAGCAGTAGCCTAGTGGTCAGAGAAGCTTGAAGTCCCAATGTCGATCCTTGGTCCTGGCAGATATATGTATGAAAAATTCGATTGTTTGTAGCTCGAGTCTTGGATGTTTAATTTGTAGTTATCTAAATACGTATGTTTATCCGTTGTTTATAGCTAAACCGAAGGGGGCCGAGAGAGGCGCGCTCGCCGCCCGCACCTCTCTCGGCCCCCTTTATCGTCATACCCCCCAGCCCCTGTACCGCGCGGGCGAAGACTCATTCAAACGGTTTAGCTATACTACAAACCACACCACACCTAGTGGTCGTTGCGATTTTTAGTTGATGGACGGATACGGTGGTTGAAACGGTTGAGAGGTCCACCCAATAAGTATTTCAAAATGGCAATATCTAGAAAAAGATGTGACAATCTTGAGCAACGAAACCGACAAAAATCACGCGTACGGAATACTCTTACTTTTTAAAAAACTACCCCTATTGGTACAAGTAGGGGATGATTGTTTTTTCTAGCCAACGAAAAGTTCTGTTCATCGTGTTTTGTGACTGTTAAAAAGTTGTAATTTTTTTCTGGAACGCGACTGTTACAGTATACCCCTGAATTTAACGTCCTTTGAGTTTCTACGGGACGTTTTTTTAGTGTTGAAGCTAGTTATTTTGAATATCAATAAAAGAAAAGTAAATTGGAAGTTAATAAGGCTTCTGTCAGATTTATTAGTCTTATGCATATGATGGATAGGCCAGCCGTAGGAGGGACTGTCCCACTAAATGTAGGAAACTGGTCACCCGACGATTCCTGTTGGGAATTTCATTAGAATGAAATGATTAACGTTTTTGGCGATATTTTTTGTAAATTATGAATTTGGATTGCTTCTTGTGCGTTGGGTCGATATTATTGAGAAATGGATATTAGTAGATAACACAATATTATTTTTCCTGGTGGGTGTCAATATGATAATTTAAATTTAAGATGTTTTAACGTAATTTTTACTATTTTTTTATTTTTTATGTCACAACCAGGATGACTATGAAGATTTTTATTTTTCTAGGACATTCCAGTTTTTCTTTTTAACTTTTTTTAAAACATTTTTTTTTCTTACGGGGCTGGGTAATTTGCTTTATTTTAAATTTGTATCAACTTTTATATTTTTAAAATCATTTTATCACAAATTATGCGTAGGAAAGTGTTTATTCTCATTATAATTACATTCCTTGTAATAAAATCGTTTGTCTATTTATATGATTATAATAAATGCATAAATAGTTATATGTCATAGAGTTTCCGCTCAAAATGGCTCAAAGATATCTAAAAGTCATTTTTTTTGTATAAAAGATCAACGAAATCATTTAATTTAGGTGTCAAAGATATTTTATCCAAATATTAATATATAAAAATGTGTTTTATTATAAAAAAATTATGCTTATTACTATTGTGTGTATGATTTGAGGTTTTTATCTAAAAAATAACCGATTTCTAACGAAAAATGTTTCGTCACCCTACATTAAAACTGGGGACTGACGAAAGATTTTTAAAAATTCACAATTCTGTTTAAAATCGGTGTTTTTCGCTTTAATATAAACTGTGCTTATAGAGTTACATATATATGTTTACAGATCAATAAAATATATAAAAAAATAATGTTTCAATGGCTTCTCACACTGAAATGCTTTTGATTTTTTTATATAACTTCGTGTTGTTTTTAAAAGTTTTTTATTTTTATTTTTTGTGACTAATATAATAATGTTTTGCAGTGGGTGGACGCTAACAACGAAGAGGTAAATGATTATTTTGTGTCAAAACTTTTTCTTTTTTTTAAACACTTTAACTTTTTTTCTAAATACTTCATTCTTGTGCAAGAACGCAAGAATACTAAATTAGGATGCAGTACTTGCAAGGGGAATGTTGATTAAAAAAAAGTTGGATCTCGTCCGTATGGTTTCGGGGGGTTACTGGGCCGAATGCTGCACTCTCATTGGCTCATGGACATGCAGGATACTAGACTTGGGAAAATAGTTGTAGATATTATAAATGAATGAGTAATATAATAATAACATATTTATTCAAAAACATCTTACTAGACTTCATAAATAGGTAAAAACCAGTACTATAGAATAAGCAGCGCTCCTCCTAAAATGTACGATGTTAGAGTAACAATAGTACGCCTATTTCGGACGTAAAAAAAAAAACATTAAAACGACTAAGAGGGAAATCTATGAAAATTATTCCAGGATCAGATAGCTCTTGTTAACACTATCGGCTAATAGGGATGATGATGATGATAACATAAGACAGTAATTTCAAAGCGCTACTCTAGTAAAAAACATTTTATCTCATACTAGCTGTTGCCCGCGACTCCGTCTTTAAATAAGATAAGATAAGATAAGATAATTTATTCAATAATTTGCAGTACAAGATGACAAGAAATACAATGTTTTATAAAAGTCTATGTAACACGTATGCCTGCACTAGGGTTACTAGAGAACTCTGTATCGCAGGCTAAACGAGCTATCATAAATAATTAAAATAAAGAAATAATCAGCTAAGCTTAACAGTGCAAATATTTTATAAAAATATGCAGACATAAAATAAAGTCGAATCCAGACACAATAAAGAAAAATAACAAATTATTCGAAGTAATTACAAAATAGTATTGCTAAATCAATTGATTTTTTAAATCTAAATAGGTACGTAAACATCATCCGTCATACATAAGAAGGTATTAAGGTCGTATAAACCATACTTCCATTGCAATTTTTATCCGGGTCAGAGCCGATGCGAAAATTTGTTGACTAAGAACTTAACATATTCATGCCTAAGTTAAAAATAATAATTTAAAATTTATGTTAATAGGTCAGCCATATGGCCATCATTTGTTTTATATTTTATATACTTAATAAAAAATTCGTTTATCGCTATCCCGTGGGAACTAAGCAACTTTCCGGGATAAAAGAGACTGATATATTTAATCCAGGTTATAAACCGTTTTACCGTGAAAGAGTAACAAAAATCCACACATCCATACAAACTTTCAAGTTTATAATATTAGCAAGATGTCAGTAATTTTGTTTATCCTCCATAAAAATGCATTTTGCGAAATTCCCACGGGATAACGATTCCTGAAAGAAGGGGGAAACGTAGACCCACGCAGGTGCTACAGTGTTCATTGAGCGTTCTTGCAAAAGTAACTGTATTTAGAAATATACTTCGGGTTCTCACCTCTCTATCTCATCTATCGGTTTATTTTCTCCATCTCGCTTCTTTATTTTAACATGTCGGTCGATTCTAGGTTATTTGGTGACGTCGGGGGTTTGTTTTTATGTATTTAAAGGTCCTTCTGGTTCTTATGTGTTCGTTTAAACAATATGTTATCCTAGGATTATATTTTTAATGCATTCGCTGCCTGCTGCCAGGCTCGAGAGTCCTTCAGGTGTAGGGTTACCATATGACAGGCGTTTGCCGCATTTGACAGGCATTTTAAGGTTTAGACAGGCGTGCGGCCGACATTGGTCTGAGACAGGCATTTTTTAAAAAAATGCCTTTTTTTCAAAAATATTGCATAATAATACATTTGCAGTGATATGGAATATCTGTAATCTTATTGCTTTGCCTTCAAAGCCTCTGGCTATATCTCAGCGCCATCTAGATTTAATAATCGAACTACAAAAACCGCGGCCGATCCGTACTATGGCGACTGTCAATCTAGTCTATATCATCCTTGGTACAGCGGTGAGGGTCCGCGCTGACTTTCAATTTACATTGGGTATGTCTCAGGTTAGCGCTGACTTGTCTCGAATTCGAAGTCAGTTACTGACCCTGTCTAAACCTGCCTTAACAGCGGCACTATACTTCATTTAATTTAGAATTGTAAACCACAACATCATTATATTGCGGCTCGTCAACTATTTCTTACCTAGCAAATAGTACAGTACAATAGTCTGGGAGCCGCAAAATAAAATTGTTTTAATGTCACTTTATTTGCGTGTCGTCAATTGTTACTCTAGTACAAATTGTGAAGAGATTACAGTTCACGAGCCGCAATATAATGTTGTTGTGGTTTATAATTCTAAATTAAATGGAGTATAGGTGAGTCACGGAAACTTTAAGACCACCACAAACCGAAGCGCGGGGCGCCGACTCGATGGACCATATGTTCGTGTCTAGTGCCCTTATTAATTAGTCTAGAGGGAGATCTAGACTCAATTATATTGGAAAATTAGCGTAATGTTTTAGCAAGTATTACTGTTAAATCGGGAATTTAAACAAAGAGATGGTTGGTTGGATGGCTTAAAAACAACTTTTTTCAGAAGCTGACTCGAAAAGCTAGTTGCGATATAGAGGTTTCTGTATCATTACTGTACCCTCTGTACCGTAGAGGTACCCTGTACTATTACAGTAGCTTCTGTACCATAGAGGTACTCTGCACCATTTGTTTTTTTGTTACTAATTATTCATTCTTTCGGGATGTGTGTAGCCGCATCATTAAGCTTATAATAATTATAAGAACCAGATTGGACCCGGTATCAAGTATTATTATTATTAACAATTATTTTAACGTATCTGCTTCTACTAAGTTATTTAAAAATAATCAATGGCATTTCTTTTATTACCCTGGTAACTCTCGAGTATGTACAGTGTAGGGAAAAGTTCACTTTTATGTAAAAATGTTGCCATCACGAAAATTTGTACACATAGACAACGCAAGTACTTTCGGCTTTATTTCTGGTAATAAGTGTGCCTATCAGCGATATAGGGTATGGTTAGTATAAAAAATAATATACAGCCGCCGTCATAAACATCGAAGCGGTCAAGGTGCTCAAAAATATTTGAACATGCACACTATTGACAATACAATCGTGTTCAGATGCTTTCGACCACTTTGAACACTAGGATGCTTATGATGGCGACTGTACAACACAAAGCTTACACACATAAAGCTCCAAGCGCAGACAGCGGAGGCGTGGCGGTGACGGTTGTAATATTCTAACTTGTATGAACGGTGTGCGGTACCGTACCGCGAACTCTTTCGTACAAGTTAGAATATTACAACCGTCACTGTAACCGTCAAAATGGCAAGACAATGCTTAATTCTTTAGGTATTTTGTAGGTTGGGTCGAATCCTGTACAGTTTTTTAGATATATTATTATACTTGCGTTGTCTAGATATATATCTTAGGAGACCAATTTCCTCTGCACGACCTTTTCCTTGTTATAAATATACCCTTCCCACTTTTTTTTTTAATTGCACTGGAGACAGGAATTTTTTGTTGAAATTGGCGATTAATTTAAATTGATAGCATTTGGAGGTCTAGTTAGGTTTGTTATTGGGAGGTGTATTTCATTTTTTTTTTTAATTGGCTCCTAATTTTTTTTTTTGCAACAAGAGAACAATAGTCTTCTCACTGTTTTTTGTCTGTTTTAGTTTATGCACACGTCGCTTTTAATTTTTTTAATTCAATTTTTCGAATTTTCTATTAGGATGTAAAATACTACAGCAATATAATTCAGGGCTCTTTTTTAACAGCATGGGTGGCTTTGCATGGGCTCTTGGCCTTTGGTTTAAAAAAAAAACTGTACACGCTCGATGTTACCAGGGAACAAGCGGTTATTTTTACCCACTGAACCATTCTCGCACCTTTTTATTCTTATTTCAATTGTATCCTTTTCCGACTAACCTTTGAAACTGGCAACATTTTTGCTAATGGCGAACTTTTTCTTTTGCCCCCTCACTCGATGCTCGACGCTGATTGGTCTATAATCGTGCGCTGTGATTGGTCGGCGCGCGGCGATGTGAATTCGACCTTATGTGGTGAGGCAGTGGGTGCAGGATGGATCGCCGGCGCACTCGAGCACGCCCGTCAAAATTGACACACTCCAATTTGTGCCTAAGAACACCAATCCTAAGGAATTTAAGGCACTACAACAGCAGGTATGTGGGTTTATTTTTTTCTATTGATACAAATACTAAGCTAAGAAAAGGCTCAAAGTCATAGAATTTGGCAATAAGGGCTATACTTCGTTTTTTTTAGTGTTAGAAAGGATTTTTTAGCGATTTTGACGAGTAAAGACACGTAGTAAAAAGTTACTGAAAAACACTTTTGAAAAATAAGTCAACAAAATAAATATGTAACAATTAGCACAGATATAATATGGCCATTTACATTATTTTGGTTTCGTAAGTACTTAATAGTTACATCCAAGCTGCATAGCTAAATAGCACATTTCTGGTTAAAAATCACCCTTATGATCTCAGCGTCACGGAAATCGCACACCCACGGATATCTGTGTCAAGCCGTTATAAACCTTATACAGTCTTAAAGGTAAAGTATGGGTGTGTGGATTCATATGAAAGGTCATTTAATCCTTCATTTAA
Source organism: Archips xylosteana (assembly GCA_947563465.1). NCBI lineage: Eukaryota > Metazoa > Arthropoda > Insecta > Lepidoptera > Tortricidae > Archips > Archips xylosteana. Next base: position 2,361,975 of record OX387370.1, read on the forward strand.
TAACAATGCAAAATCGGTAAAAAAGCAATACAAGTTATAAAGATAAGAGTTATATTCGCTTGAAAGCAAAATCCGTAGGTGTGCGATTTCCGTGACGCCGAGTGTATAAAACGTTTTTTTCTTCGGCTTTTGCCCTTGAGGGAGTTATAGCTAAACCATTACACAAACACGGGTCGCGCTCGCCGCCCGCACCTCTCCCGGCCCCCTTTGTCGTCATACCCCCCAGCCCCTGTACCGCGCGGGTGGAGGACTCAAACGGCGCCAATCACTGGCAGAAATGTTCTGCATTTATTCTACGATACGTGAAGCGAAGACCTCTCTATAACTTGACGTTTCAGATCAAGGACAACCGTCGCGCGGACAAGATCAGCGCCGGACCGCAGTCGCACATTCTGGAGGGAGTCACGTGGGACGAGGCCAGCAAACTGGTGGGAGAGGACGCCGCTAACACGCACACTGGCGACCACGTGGTGAGTGCACACACACAGACAGATACACCGTCGCAATTACGACAGCTAGCTCATGATCATCATTTCAGCTGTAGGACGTCCACTGTTCGACATAGGCCTCCCTAATTTATACACAATCATTACAATTAGAAGCGGCTTTTTTCATTAAAAAAAAAACTGCAGCTGTATTTTTCCACCGAAAACACCACAAGCTGTTTCAAACACAATAAAAAAAGTCCGGAGTTCCAACAAAACAACTGATACCAGTCATTTGAGTTGGCTGTATACGAATTGTGCCAACTTATTATCATGGCCGTTTTAACTTTTTGAAAAGTTTGAGACTCGACAATAATGGAATTTGTATGCGACATTGTTGTCGAGTTTATCGAGCTTGCAATGTTTTTAACTTTTTAATTTTTTACTGACCATAAACTGTGCACTTCACGTTTTGATATGTAAAGAATAATGTCAACTTTTACGGATATTTTTGAGAAAAATATAATAAGGACCTCTTCTAAAAACTTTAACAAGCCAATTATATCGGTCAGGTGTTGATGGGCGCCGCTTCCAAGGGCATCATCCAACGCGGCCACCAGCACAACGCGACCGTGTACAGCGCGCCGTACGCGCGGAACCCGTTCGAGCACGTCACCGACAGCGACATCGACGAGTACCGCCGCCTCGTGGAGCGGCGCGCGCGCCCCGACTGTGAGTGTATAGTCAGCCAGGGTGATGGCCGCCGCGTCCAAGGGCAGCATCCAGCGGGCACCAGCAACGCGACCGTGTACAGCGCGCCGTACGCGCGGAACCCGTTCGAGCACGTCACCGACAGCGACATCGACGAGTACCGCCGCCTCGTGGAGCGGCGCGCGCGCCCCGACTGTGAGTGTATAGTCAGCCAGGGTGATGGCCGCCGCGTCCAAGGGCAGCATCCAGCGGGCACCAGCAACGCGACCGTGTACAGCGCGCCGTACGCGCGGAACCCGTTCGAGCACGTCACCGACAGCGACATCGACGAGTACCGCCGCCTCGTGGAGCGGCGCGCGCGCCCCGACTGTGAGTGTATAGTCAGCCAGGGTGATGGCCGCCGCGTCCAAGGGCAGCATCCAGCGGGCACCAGCAACGCGACCGTGTACAGCGCGCCGTACGCGCGGAACCCGTTCGAGCACGTCACCGACAGCGACATCGACGAGTACCGCCGCCTCGTGGAGCGGCGCGCGCGCCCCGACTGTGAGTGTATAGTCAGCCAGGGTGATGGCCGCCGCGTCCAAGGGCAGCATCCAGCGGGCACCAGCAACGCGACCGTGTACAGCGCGCCGTACGCGCGGAACCCGTTCGAGCACGTCACCGACAGCGACATCGACGAGTACCGCCGCCTCGTGGAGCGGCGCGCGCGCCCCGACTGTGAGTGTATAGTCAGCCAGGGTGATGGCCGCCGCGTCCAAGGGCAGCATCCAGCGGGCACCAGCAACGCGACCGTGTACAGCGCGCCGTACGCGCGGAACCCGTTCGAGCACGTCACCGACAGCGACATCGACGAGTACCGCCGCCTCGTGGAGCGGCGCGCGCGCCCCGACTGTGAGTGTATAGTCAGCCAGGGTGATGGGCGCCGCGTCCAAGGGCAGCATCCAGCGGGCACCAGCAACGCGACCGTGTACAGCGCGCCGTACGCGCGGAACCCGTTCGAGCACGTCACCGACAGCGACATCGACGAGTACCGCCGCCTCGTGGAGCGGCGCGCGCGCCCCGACTGTGAGTCTGCAAAACAGTTAAATTCCCGTTTTTCGTCCACATTCCCACTTCGTCAGCAATCCCGTTTCGTCCACAATCAATTCCCAATTCGTCCACATTCCCATTTAATCCTTTTCCCACTTAGTCCATAGTACTGACCGCGCCCGACGTTGCTTAACCTCGGTGATCGGACGAGAACCGGTGTTTTGTCAAATATCTTGAAAATGGTGCATCCTACGGCAAAATCAATGAAATTTTCATCCTTATATAATAATAATAATATAGCCCCCCCCCCCCCCCCTTAAAAATTACCCGAGCGCTAGTACTAAGATTGTACATCCTGACGCGCGCTGCTCTCTTGTACATCCTGCCGTTCACTGCGCTCTCTTGTACGGGACATGTACGTGATGTACAATCGGCACAGACGCCAGCTTAACACCTTAAAGGCCCAGTTTGCGTGCAGTGGCTCGACATCTGTCCATACCAATCCATACCATGAACTTCAACGGCTGCAAGCAAATTTGTTTTGAAACTGGCAAACCGGCGCTTGGGCCGATAGTACGCTACATTGCGTCATCCTTTTTCGCGCGTGATTTATTAGACGTCGTCACGTCAAAAACATCGAATAGTATATATTGGGCCCCGCTCATTCGTTCGTTGCGGGATCCCAGTCGTATTGATTGAGTCGTTGCTAACATTGAATATTGTCTGTGCTACACTTCCACTTAACGTAGATATAGTTAAGATGTAGGTATTGTTTTAGTTTTTTAACTAAGGGACCCAATACATCCCTGTATTGTTTTTTTTTATATAATTATTTTTTTTATTTACTTAATTCTATATTTGTATGATTTTTTTTAATTTGCAATTTATTATATTTTAATTTGAAAAGATGACTTTCTGCCAAGTTTCTTGCGGCGCATTCTTCTTGGCAATGATGGTCCTTACGAAAGCGCTGGTAGTTTAAAAAAATGACATGTAAAAGAGCCCTTTGCGGCCTACTTGCAGAATAAACGTTTTGATTTTTTTTGATTTTTTACAGACGACACGGATCTTTCGGAGTCGGAAGCCATCAGCGCGGCCCAGATCACGTCGCCGGCGAGCGCGCCCTCCGAGACCGAAGAGGAGTCGCGGGATGGTATGTGTATTGTATCCCACTAATATTATAATGTAACTAGGGATGCAAGGTTGTTGTATATGGATAAAAACATCGATATTTATATCGAGGTAATGAAATTATCGATAGTTGATAATATCGATGATTTTGGTCGATAATATCGATAATATCGAATTTATTTAAATTGAAATAAAAAATATGCAGTTCACTGAATAAGTGCTTTATTATTATTATATATCAGCAGTTTCTTACATACTTTTTCATCGAATGAAAACTAGAAATTATAATAATAATAATATTATAAGAAAAGGCTAATGTTCAAAGCCCATACAACCATATCTAAGGTCGTGAATTATCGATTTTTTTTCTTAGGATATGATATCGATATTATCGCATCGTTATAGCGCAAATATTGATAAAAATATCGATATTTTACCTTCGATATTACCGATATTATTATTATCGGTTTTCCGATATATCGTTGCCACCCTAAATGTAACTAGCTGTTGTTCCCAACTCCGTCTGCGAAGAATAACCTACGACCTACTCTCAGACCTACCAAATATACAGAAAAAAGTTTCATAAAAATCGGTCAAACCGTTTCGGAGGAGTTCGATACAAACACCGTGACACGAGATTTTTATAAATCAGACTAGCTGTTGCCCGCGACTCCGTCCGCGAAGAATGTAGGGGTATAAAAAGTAGCTTACGACCTATTCTCAGACCCACCGAATACAGAAAAAAAAGTTTCATAAAAATCGGTCAAGCCGTTTCGGAGGAGTTCGGTAACAAACACCGTGACACGAGATTTTTATATATTAGACTAGCTGACCCCGCAAACGTTGTCCTGCATGAAACTAGATACCGACTGCAGTGCCATCTGCCGGGCTGATTTGTGAATCTAAACCATCCAGGGCGCCACCCAAACGCATACAAAAAAAAAACATTCAAATCGGTCCAGCCGTTTAGGAGGAGTTCAGTGACATGTATACACACGTATACACGTAAAGATATGCGAAAGTGTGTTTGTCTGTCTGTTTGCTCACGCATAAACCGTTTCGATTTAGATGAATTTTGGCATGGAGATAGTTTGAGTCCCTGGGAAGGACATGGGATAGATTTTATCCCGGATAATTGCAAAAAAATTAAAATTGCTGAAATAAATAATTTGAATTGAATTTATTTATGACCTTGACTGTATAGTCAGCATCAAAAGTAGCTGGTCACTTTTGTACCTAAGTGGAAAACGTCATACTTGATTGAGAATTGTGTTATTACGACAAAGTACAAAAGTGACCAGCTACTCTTGATGCTGACCGTACTACTACCCTGACTGTGCTTTTCTAATGTTGCATTGCTTGTATTTTACAGAACATCGCGTGCTAAGAATAGAGACCAAACAGGTGCCTGTCAGGAGTCAACCGGAGGTCGTTCTAAGCGATGGTGAGTAAAAGGAACTTAATCCTCATACTTGTACAACGTCGCTGTGAGGGGTGGGGTATGAGGCGCGGGGGGGAACAAACCGAACGACGTGACACTGACAGAATCTCACTAACTCACTCACTGACTGACGGGTATTTATTACAATACCGAAGAACGAAAGACCGAATGTATTAAAACATCGAATGGGTCAAAAGACCGACACGATTTTTTTCTGAAACTGTAAACTTCTCAGAATTTATTAAAACGGCATCATACAGAACCCATTAGGTTAGGTTATTTTTATAGCAATCTTAAAAAGTTAACGGTTTCAGAAAAAAATCGTGCCGGTCTTTTGACCCATTCGATGTTTTGATACATTCGGTCTTTCGTTCTTCGGTATTGCAATGTAATACATACCCCTGACTGACAGTCTCACTCACCGAATTTAACCACTGACTGACGACTCGCTCACTAATGCGGGAACTGCATTGTGTCTTGTAACTATTTAGTGAGTTTTGTTTGTATAATGCATTTGTGGTTGTGCATTGCAACAGAAATTGTAATCTGTCGTTTAGAAAAAATACTTTGTGCCAAGTTTCTTGCGGTGCATTCTTCTTGGCAATCATGGTCTTTGCGAAAGCGCTGGTAAACTCAAAAAAGAGCCCTAAACAGCCTTAGTATTTTTGATTTTGATTAAAGCCGTTCGCAGTACGAGGTGGCCGTAATAGTGTAAAGAACAAGGTAGTCCGCCGCATTCTTTGAACGGCAGCAACCGCCTTATTATGGCCGCCGCACTAGGCAGACAGATTAATTTAAAAACAACGTTCGTTTGCCGAACTATACTTCATTTAATTTAGAATGAGAAACCACAATAACATTATATGTATTGCGTCTGGTCAACTATTTCATACCTAGCAAATAGTACAGTACAATAGTCTAAAAGCCGCAAAATAAAATGGGTTCGGTACCAAAGGCCTGAGGTGCATTTAGTCTTGGCATTCAAAACATCTAAGGTTGTAAATTGCCTGGGTAGCAAAATGTCTTGGTCTGTAAATCACCCACATTGCTATAAGCCTTAGTAAATGGAATGACTTGGCTGTAAAACGACTTTAAGTCATAATGTTTTCTCAGGTAAATCGTCTAGATAATCTTTGCGGCCAATATTATAGAATGTCTTGATAATATGAAAGACTATGTAATTATATCGTAAAGTATGAAAAATGTCTAGGTAGCAGTTTGTCTAGATTGTCTAATGACAATACTTTATTTTATTATCACCTCCTTACTACTTCAAATTCGATTACAGCCCACTTGATATTTAAGTAGATATTGACATGACACTGACAAGTAATTCTAATGCAATTGAATTTCTTCTGTGAGTTCACGTGTTCTCGTCGAATGAATGTTAATACCTACTCATTTTTCGTGCAATGAAGTCGTTTTGCAATCATGACGTTTCATCCACTTGCTTATTTTATAACTAAGACATTAAACAAACAAAATCGTTTGATAACATAGTCCTTAATACAATTAAGACGTTACACAATTGAGTCATTCTGCTTATTGGATATTTTCACGACCCAGACGTTTTGCTTCGTAAGTCTTTCTGAAACTAAGAGAATTTTGTAACCATGGTATTATACAAAAAAGTCATTTTGTACACTTGGTCAGTGTACTACTAAGACGTTTTGAATGTCAAGACTAAATGCACCTCAGGCCTTTGGTACCGAACCCAATAAAATTGTTTTAATGTCACTTTATTTGCGTGTCGTCAGTTGTTACTCTAGTACAAATTGTGAAGAGATTACAGTTCACGAGCCGCAATATAATGCTGTTGTGGTTTCTCATTCTAAATTAAATGAAGTATAGTATAAAACAAGTTCTGCGAACGCATTAGGCGAACGAAGTAGTGTAATTGCCGCATAACTCATTCAACTCACTCATTATCATTAACTGATTCACTCAGTGACAGACAGTAGACAGTAGGTATCACTCACTGATTTGATTCACTGACAGACTTCGCACTAACCGACTGACTGGCCCACTGACTGACAAACTCCTCACTCGCTCGCGTTTTACTGTTTATAAGCTAGTTTTTCTTATATTCCACGTTTCAATACTGAAGTTTAATACTAGTTGTATTTTTTCCAATTTTTTTATGCACGAAATTTTCTAGACGTGCATGTTTTTTACTTTTTTCATTGACTCTTTGTAGAGCGGAGATCGGTAGATGAAGAGCATTTAAAAACAATCAATATTATCAACAATTAGTTTTGTAACTGTCTGGTTTTATTCTAAAGCACGGTCGCGAAGCACGAAGAATCTCGTACAATGACCCTTCACTACTTGTTACAATATCGTTGCCGTATCATAGACACGTAGTCACAGGTCATTGTACGAAATGTTTCGGGCGTCGCGACCGTGCTTTAGTTTCGCTAAGGGTTAAAGTGTCTAGTTTTTTTTTAAATGCTCTAGTGCTTAATTTTTTTCCGTTTTTTTTTTCTTTCCTACGCATGTGTATGATTCAAATATGTTTTCGTAGTGGATACGACAGATTTTCTGCAAGCCGAGCGAGCCCATGCGGAACGGACTAAAGGTTAGTTTAGAAAAAAAAATGTGCATGACTGCATTTTAAATTTGATTAGAGTAATGGTTTGAAAAAAAAAGAGTATTTTTTTTTTTTTTGATGAATTTTATGCGGTAGCCGAGAGGCAAGGAAAAACGCTGAAATTCATGGAAATTGAATTTTATGTTATAAAAAAAAATCACTTTTTTTTAGTTATGTTCAGAAATATGTTTTTTTAATAGTTTTCTTGTGGTCAGTCATAATCATAAATATATATTTAATATCGCTGGCAGTGTATCTAAGGTAAAGTGTATCTTAAGTCCAGACATCTTTCACCCGCGTTGGGGTGTTACCACACCGTAGAATGGATTGGTCGACGTCGATCAGTAGCATCGATCGGCTGTCGACCAATCGCTAATCGACCGGTATCCGTCGATCAACCAAACCTACTACACCTATCGATCGATGGTAGGATTTTTCGACTCAACTGGGGAAAAGTATAATACCTACAGCTGACCATTACATTAAAAAAGCATGTTCGACGACGCCGCATTACTAATTCTTACTAATCTCTGTTTATTTATCCGTTGGCTTTTTTTTTTCTAATATGCAGTATGTAACTGAAACTGTGTACTTATGTTTATAAACTTCTGGTCTTTTCCGTCGTTCGTTTGTTCGGAGAGGCGTCTTAACCCTGTGAGCTTCGTCGGCCACGCTAAAGCCACTTGTCCAGCGTACTTGTGTAAAGTGGCTACGAATTGTTCAGCGCCCGAGCGTGACCCGAACCTGCTGTCCGATGACGAGGTGTTCCTGGACTCGCCGGCCGCGTCCACCGCGTCCTCGGCGGTGGCGTCGCCCGCGCCTGTCGTTCGCGTGCAGACGCGCGTGCTGGGAGGTAGGGGGGAGGCTGGAGGCTAGGGCGTTGTTCGTGTGGTTCGGGTGTAGTTCTGTAGTGTGCGAGGGTGAGTGGAAGAGGGATATGGGGGAGATGGAGAGAGGAGAGAGAGAGAGAGAGAGAGAGGGAAAGGGAGAGAGTAATAAATAAGTCATCAATAGCTGGCAGTCCACTCGCGGAACTTTTTGCCACGCATGGTGAAACTTTGGAATCAGCAATAGTTTCGCAAAGGTGGCGGTAATTGCTTTCCATCAGGTGACTCGCCTGCTAGTTTTCCCCTATCATATAAAAAAATTTGGACGATTTACACAAATTGACTAATTGACTACTACTACTAGTCCCAAACTTAGCAAAGTTTGTGTTATAGGTACTAGACAACGAATAAACATACTTATTTGGATAAATACATATATTATTAATCCAAGACTCGAGCACAAATATTCGTATTGTTCACATAAATATCTGCACCGGCCAGGAATCGAAATCGGGACCTCAAGCTTCGTAGTCAGGATAGATCCATTAGGCTACCCGGTCGTCAAAGAGTGAAAGAGAGAGGGAGGGAGAAAGAGAGAGATTCGAAACACCTTGACAACAAATATAGACACACAGCAACACATAAATAAACTTACTATAACACCCACAAGAAGACAGATTGTGGTAGTGAAATCTTCACGATAGTTTCTTAATTATTTGCGGGTGAATTTGAAAGAAAGAAAGTAAAAATTCACGACAACACGAGACACATCAATATTATTACAAATATACAACACGAAAGATAAAGATGATGTCATTGCAGATGCAAATCAAATACTTGCTCAGCATAATGCTGTAGCATAAATTGAATGAATAGATTGAAAGATTGTTAAATGTATGTCCTACGTGAGCTATTTATGTCTTTGTCGATAACGCATCTCGTCGTTTGCTGATTATATCGTATTGTGTTTCTATGGTCGTTGTCCTATCATACATTTGTATTTGTCCTTTCAAAATCCACGAATGTTCATAGGCTCATGGGACTTCATTGTTGTTTTCTGACAGTTGTTATATTATGTCGTTTGATTCTACTCGTCGATGTTTTGTGCCGTCTAATAAATTTGTGTCAATTGCGTTATCGTATTCATTGTCATGAAATAGGTCTTTGAAGTCTTGTGTTTTTGTTTCATCTTATGGTACGCTTTTTTCCTTATTTATGTTACCGACACAATCAACTGCAGATAAATCTCTGCCAATATTATCATTTGGTGTTTTATAGGCTTCTTTTTACCATTCTTTTACTTATTTATTGCTCATATATATTTAAAAATAACACTATGTTTAAAAGGAGCACTTAAAACAACAAAGAATGCTTTTGATTTTGTGTTCATATCATTTAATACATCTGTTTGTGTTGATTCATCAAGTTTTCCTTCAAAACTTGGTGAATTCTTTGCTTGAGTCCCAATTTGAATAGTAACAAGTCAACATTCCTCCACGTTACACTGAACCTTAATTAACTACTAATTAGGTTCAAAACGCAATATTAAGGATGGAGACTTAGTACCTATTGAAATTGAAACGCCCACTGCACGCTTTATTCTCATTACAGGTACACTAACAGAAGCTAACGAAGCACTTTCCACCAGCAAACGTTCATTGCATGACTATTCCCGAAATAACAATATAGATAAAATGATTTACAAATACGATGACGATAAGAAACATCCTAAATGTAAAGTTAGTCTTAATGATAGGCTAGGTCACGATAGAGCTAAGGTTAACGATGAAAAAGAAGGAATTAGGTTCGCCGAGTTTGATGATACTAAAAGAAGGAATAATTCAAATTTGGGGATCAATTTAGGTCCCGATGCTATTGAAGTTAATAAAGTAGGAGAAGAACCTTTGGATCTGACTAAGAAACTTGACCAAGGCAATCTAAGCAGTAGGTCTAGCTTGTATTCAATTCCGTCTATCGAATGGGACGGTCGCTGCAAATCTGAGTTCGCTTACCGCACTCAATCGTTGCCCAGGAAAAGAAATAAGACGACCAACTTGTTCAGGACCAGGTCTTACAGCGGTTTCGCTAATTCTTACATCAAAGACCCCGAACCTAACCATTTTCATGTACCCAAGTGCAAGTGTTGCGGTTCCAGCACCAACTCCTATGTCTGGGAGCTAACTAAAGAAAAGAGAAGTCAGAAAGCGCATGTATATTTCTCAGTCGATAATATACACCAGGAGTGCAATAAGGAGGAAATGAGAGACGTTGTCAAAATCAAAGAGAAAATTGTGCCTGTTTTCAAAGTAGCTGTGATACAGGACGAGTTTGTTGAAAGCCAAGAATTCAATGAAGATAACTATTTGTCTGACCTCAATAGTTTTTCTACGGAAAATCAAACTGTAATAGAAAATTCTGGTAATGATGTCACTGTTACTGAAGCGAATGTAGTTGATGACACTCGTGTCCAACAGAATAATGATGCTGATTTGTATAAGGCTGAGATTGTACAAGTCCAGTCAGAGAATTCTGATGACAATGATGATACTAACGAAGGTGAATATCACAGCTTCAGTGACGAAATGGGGTTCGAAGAGGCTTATGAAAGTCCAGTCAAAGATCTAGTTGAGAAGGACATTAGGGATTATTCTGTACCGATTAACTTCTATTGCGAAGATTACAAGAAGAAAGAGAGTCCCAAGAAATCCCCTAAGAAAATAATAGAGGTTGTGAAACACAATTTAATTTTGGAACCGATACTGGAAGAGTCTAAAAGTTCTTATGATGATTCAAGCAGTTTCAATAATGATAAGAACAGTAAGAGAGGATCGGAAATTGGTAACTTATCTGAAGATACTTTTGAAACTAATTGCGAGGGTACTACTAGTGATGCTAAATTTAGTGAAGATGTGGAAGCTCTTGAACATCAAATTACAGACACAACACACTTAGATGAGAAACGTGAGAATGAAAAGGATATTAAGGAACAAAATTATATAAATACAAATAATACAACCTCTGATAAACCTAATAATAACGATCAAAGTGACGAACATGTATTTAAAATTCCGCAACCGATTTCACGAAAAGATACTACTAAATTATTAAATCATGATGAATGTAAAGAGAGACATTCAAGTGAATACAGTATTGCTTCGAGCACCGAATTATTAAGCTTTGATTCTACCGCTGAATTTGAGAAATATGAAGTTATTACTGATCTCTTATCCATCATATTAAACAGCATTGACATTAAAGCAGGCAATGATTCTTTTGGAAATAATAATGATTTTATGGAAGAAGGTAATGTACCAAAATTGGACTGTATACAGGTGACGAACGTTAACGAGAATGACGTTTCTGATCTAGCTGATAATGTTATAGAAGAACATTTCTCTATAACACAAATTATTCAAAATATAGAAGGCACCACAAATTTTAATGACACGGTTTTAACTGAAATAAGTGACGTTGACAGTCAATCCTACAAAGTAGCTGAGGCAATATTGTATTTTATATTTAATAAAGCATGCTTTATCGGGGCAAACAAACATAAAATTAAGACTCCAAACACCAAAAAAGTTGTGACTGTTGTCGACAATGAAGATATCTTGTGCACAGCTTTGAATTTGTGGCATGATGTTGATAACTCAAGCAAACAAATAGATAATGAAGAAGGAGATGATAATGAGCAAGTTCAAGAAAATAGTGACAACAAAGCACATAGTGCTAAAAACTTATTTCTTGTAACCGAAACAGCGCAATGTGACGAAAACAGCAATATCAATTCTGAACGTTCTGAGAATAGTGAAGATTCAATGAATTTTGGGCACGAAATTATAAACGAATTGCTTGATAATTTAGTCTATTTAACAAACGAATCACAATCGCCAGAGGAAACATTTCCAAATGATGTTAAAATAAATATAAGTGAAACTTTAGAATTGAAAGTAAATGATGATGGTAACGGTAACTCTGATGATGAGAATTCTGATTCTTGTGTACAAGAAGTTGCTTACACGGCAGTGGATACGATAGAAAACCTTTTTCAGTATTTAAATGAAGAAATAGAACAGAAAGAAAGTGAAAATAGAGCAAATAATTCTGACAATGAAGAGGTATATAACAGATTCGACGACGGATTCCTGTGCGAAGACAACAATACTGAACTAAACGTCAGCGGACTAAATAATGAAACAAAAGAACATATTATTACTACATCGGTTACAGAATTAGAAATAAATAACAATTTAATGCATGAAAATGTTGATGAAAATCTTATTTTTGATGAATTCAATAATAATATAGAAACTGATACCGTTCAAACACCAAAAGAAAACGTACTCGATCCACATGATACTCCAAACGTGCTGAAAAATGATAATTTTAATGAAACATTTGTCGTCCTGTCAGAAGAAAGTAACAATGAGACATACATTGTTACGAATATGAACACAGCTTTTGTACAAGAAGATTATTTCAACAGCAGATCGTCCTCGCCGCACAGAGAAAATACTCCTTTTGAAGCATGCACTGAATCACCTATTAACAAGAATGAGTTATACGAAAAAGAGGACTCAATTTTAGGCTCACCGTTTGTCAAAAAAGCTAACGTCATAGCCATGTCGCAGACAGAGCATAGAGGCGGTGTCAAATATTGGCTCTCATTTGATGACGGTTTGACAGAGGACCGACCTTACAGATCTCTGAAAAGATACACAGACAACACTGTCCCTAGTTTCCTGACTATTGATCTAGACAATGAATTTCGTGAACGAGAGCAATTCAAAAGGGCAGGTGTACTTTTAGACGAATACGATAAAGTCAACGAAAGTAACGTTGGTCTCGAAGAAAGTTTCGTGTCAGCTAAAGGTGTCTCTGATACCTTCGACACGTGCGATTCTGAAGATAATGAACCTAAAAAGATGCTTCTGTATGACTCTAGGCCTGTATTAGACTCGCAGGTCAATAAGAGGTTGTATTCTTCATGGCCGCCGTTCGAGGATACGTTGTTTTATAAAATAATTTCTAAGTTTAGGATGTCTGAGAGTTTTGATCCCATTGAATTCGAGCATATGGAGGATTTTAATGAAACTTTTTAACGCGTTAGATTTTGAATTGGAAAAGGCAGAGTAAAGAAAAGCCCGACTTTCGTGGTCATATTTTTAACGAATCTGCTGTAGATTTTGATTGCGTTCTTCGCTTATTCATTAGAGATCCTGTACTTCTACCAGATAATTAGAAACTGTACCAGAATTTCCGCCGTTTCTACAAAAACGTGTCCACGAAAGTTATTTGGAACAAACTCTCGAATAAAGCTCCATTTGTTCTAATTTTAGGGTAGGCAATGATATGAATTAGATTAGGGACAAGTATAGTCAGTTGGCAGCCAAAGCTTGCTTGCTGTACTGAATTTTATTACACTCAAAGTAACTGAATCGCGTACCAGGGTGGAAAATTTTCACAACCAATTTCACGATGATATCTTTGCCAGATGTACATACGGAACGTCAACGTGACATTTGCTATGAAAAGGGCTCACCCTTGTACGTGATTGAGTTTCTTTGACTGTACCTTAGGATGCGGCTAATATACGATCTTTAACTGTCGACCAGGAAAGATCGACAATAATTTCATCAATTCTACAGCGAGATTTTACTTAAAAATACTAGTAGATGATAAAGGAGGTTCCATAATGGGTTGCATAAATTTTTTACGTATAATTCATCATTTCACACGATTTTTTTTCGCAGAAACCATTAATTGTTCAGAATTTTTATAAAATAAACCAAACCTTTAGAATGCTACAGGATAACCATTTCAAAATTCCTAATGAATTAAGCGTAAAAAATTATGACACTAGATTGGATCCCGATATAAGCCGGAAATGAGATGATCCGCTGGACGAAACGTTCAGTATTCTTTTTGTGATACTTAACTTATATTTCTTAAGTTATTAAAAAAATGATTTTATATTCCCAACGCTATAGATTATGATTTGTTACTTTTTAAACGTCCAAGTCTTAAGTTTATTTCGGGAATGGTTTTTTTACTAGAATGCATGTCATGTCTGTTTTAATGTTTGTATGTTTTTTTCGTGTTTGTTTTTAAGCTTGTTTCTATTTATGTTAACTTTTTAATTTTAAATGAGGGTTTTTGTGAGAGGTATATCGCTAGATGTCGTTAGTATCGTGAGGTTTGACGTTAGTCTTGCCTGCGATTGGCCAAATGTCAAATGATATTAGAGATCGAAAATGTAAACAAACAACTGTCAATGTCAAAGTGACGTTCCCAGGTGTAATCAACTTTTCTTTTGTTTTAACTAATGAATTTAAATTACGCATTATATTTAGTAAGCTCTTGATTACTGTTTGGTGTTAACGTTATTTATTAATATTTAATCGATTTATCAGTTTAACTCAAGAATTCATAATAAAATTAAAAATAATACTAAACAGGTCTATCAATTAAATTGCGAACAATTATGTTTAGAATTTCTGAACATTACCAGTGGAATAATTATAACCTACACATATTTGTAATTAAAAAAAGATGCGCTTTTTATTTTATTAATTTTAATGTTCCATGGTTATGTTTTACTTATAAATTAGATGTATTATTTTTTAGTTTCCACTGCGCTGATTGGATTTTATTGCAGTGGCAACACATCATGTTAATCATTTTGATCTGTAATTTCATATTAGTTACAAACTGTCACTAAAGTGGCGTGTCAACGTTGTCAAACGACCCTCGTGATACCAGCCTGTCACATAAATCCTCATTGTAAATAAATTGTATTGGTAATGTGCAGTGATTGAATTAACTTGTGCAATTTCGCGAGATCGAGAGACTTAGTATGGATATAGTATAACCCCGGGATTCCACTTGAAAAGTTTTTATACATGAACTGAAACAATTACTTTGCTAACCCGCGACCTTACGATAGTTAAGTTTATGTAAGAAATAAGAACGTAACTATTGTAAGGTCGCGGGTGAACAAAGTATTTGTTTCAGTTCAATTATATGGAAAAGCAAAGTAACGTCTGATTCAATAAAATATTTAAAGTTTTTATATTTTTAGATTCTTAGTTTTTGACAAGTTTTATTTTAGGTATATTTGATTGTACACATTTAATATTACTATGGTTTATTAATTGGTTACCACTTTGCAACTGATGAACGTATAAATTCCCGTGTTCCCGTATAAATTCAATTAATATTATGTCAAGAAACGATTCTGTAAAAAATACGAGTCCCGGAATCCCGGGTGTTATCCATATTAAGTATAATGTTTAAGGTCATTCACTCGAAATTGCAGTACCTTTTCCGATCACTGGTAAATGTGTTTGATGTATTTCGTTGAAGAGAGCAGCATTTGATAAACTACACTTGTTGCATGTGTCACTTTAGGACAATCCTTGTACTATAGATTTTCTAACTTTGTATCGAGGCGTTCCGTCCACGCTAGTAGTATCAAGCATAAGAGTGAAGAAGACGGCACGATACGCACTTTGAATTTCGTAGTTATTAGATATAGATTAAGATTACGTTCTTGGTCCACCAGAGCGCGCTAAATTAGCCCCCCGGGTTCTTAGATATAGTTTACTTTCTTGGGCCACCAGAGCGCGCTAAATTAGCCCCCTGGGTTCTTAGATATGGTTTACGTTCTTGGGCCACCAGAGCGCGCTCTATCAGCCCCCCGGGTTCTTAGATATGGTTTACGTTCTTAGGCCACCAGAGGGCGCTGAAGTAACCATTACTAACCAGCTCTTATGCAAGGTATTTTAATGATGAATCTAGAATATTCCAGCAGATGATTGGACAACTTTGAATGAACATTCCTGTAAATATTTTTCAGGACTTTTAACTGTAAGTTGGGCGTTTTCGATAAAAAGCGTACCCATTACTTTTTTAAAAGTGAGGAAATTTTTTAATACTCAGAATCTATTGCTATTGATTTTTCATGGTTTAAAAAATGTCTGTATGTTTTGTAAGGCCCCGTATTAACTGTATGAAAAAAGTCATGAACTGAGTCAGAAAATAAGAACACTTTTTTTCTTTCTAAATTTGATTTTGAATAAGTAAACCCCAAAAATTTCTCACTTAAAAAAATTTAAAAAAAATGCCCAGTTGATAAATGTTTCCATACATTTTGGTCGATGGTCAAAGTTTCCGTATCTTGGACCAAAAAATCCCATATACAATTTTAGCAGGGTTGTGTTGTGTCATGATATACTGTGTTTCTAGGACAGGCGAAAAAATGGGCAATGCTCTTTGTGCCTACCACAGTGGTGGCCAACCTTTTTGGTGAGGTTCAGAAATTATCAATCGTAACCATGTATCCTTTGATCAATTATAACTGTAGATCCACAGTCGCGCGCCCGAAAATGTCCGAGCCAAATGAGCGCCACTTTGATAAAAGTGGCCTTCTTTTTTCTCAGTACGTTGCGTGAAATTGTCAAGTTTAGCTGTCAAGAGTCAACCGAAATTCGACTGTAATAAAGTAAAGATTAGGTTCAAATTTCTGTGTAGGTGATGATTTTAATTGTTATGCAAGCAAATAAAAAAGTTCGGACATTTTTTGAAGGGGATTTTGTTCGGCAATGTGTATCTTCAGTTATAATTGATCAAAGCATGTATCAAATAAAATGGGGTAGATGACGCCATATAACTCTATTCTAAAAAAACCTGGTAAGGGCCTACGCTAGCTGACGCGGATTACCCGGAACGGACGCCCGTCTAACATGAAATTGTATGAACAGCGCTAACTGGCGCGGGCGCGTGCGACGGACTATAATCCGCGCGGCGGGCGGCGGGCGTCCGCTCCGTGCGCACGCGGCGGGCACACGCTGGGAACCAAAAGTCAAAGAGTCATTTTTCGAGCGTTTCAACCGCCCCATATTTTTTATGCATCGACTGTAGATTTTGGTGGCGTCTTCGGTTATTTATTAGAACTCCTGCACTTCTACCAGACAACCGAGAATTGTGTCAGTCTCTTCAGCCATTTCTACACAAATGTGTGCACGGAAATGATACGGAACAAATGCTCGAATATTGACTGCAGAATTTGATTTTTAATTACTTAAAAAAAAATAGTCTATTGAATTGGCAAAGTGACGTCATAACTAGCTATTGTCGTACAAAATTAATGGGAGAAATGTTTCGACAGCTCATAAATAGTACGTCAGTTTATTGTTGGTGTCATCGTCCCTATTATCATCATTCTGAACATGTCGAGACAGGTTTGTGATCTCTAACTGGCACCCTGTACCACGAAACGCAGTGCTACGCGGAAACGATACAGAAGTGCATGGAGAGTGATTTGTATCGTTTTGTTGGGTGCTGCTTGCTGTTATTGTACGACCTGGAACGAACGACAATGTACCTCATAATTTAAACCCTTATGACCATTATTGTCACCGGCATAGCTCGTAGAATGGGTAGCTATCATTTTATCGAAAAACGATTAACAACTGATTCGTTTCGTAAAATTATCGTTTCAACGAATGCATTTTCTTGTGAAACTGTATATAATTCAGGATTTTTATAAAACAAACCTAACCTAACCTATAGGGTTCTACACGATGGTCTTGAAATAAATACCGAAATGTTTACAGTTTCAGAAAAAAATGCATTCGTTGAAACGATAATTTTGCGAAACGAATCAGTTGTGAAACGTTTTTCGATAAAATGAGTTACCTCGTAGAATCGCTAGGCTAAGTGACGGTGGGCCGGGCGGCGGGCACATCGCTCGTACAACTGATGGCCGTTGGGGCCAAAAGGTTCTCGAGTGGCGTCCACGGACCGGAAGACGCAGTGTAGGTAGGCCCCCACCAAGATGGAGCAACGACCTGGGGCCGTATTGTCTAACGCTTCTGACGCTTGCCTTCGCTTTCACCGTCTCTTTCTGTCATCATCTTATACCGTTTGACAGAAAGAGATAGTGATTGCGAAGGCAAGCGTCAGAAGCGTTAGACAATAAGCCTGCTGGTTAAGGGTGCGGGATCGCGTTGGATGCGGATGGCACAGACCAATCGGTTTGACGGGCCTTGGGGAAGGCCCATGTTCAGCAGTGGACGTCTTTTGGCTGGTATGATGCTGATGATTACATTGTTGTCATTCATTCGGAGTCGTCAATTACAGGTCTTATTTTAACTGCACCCGTTTTCTTTCGACGCTAACATAGTTTGTATCATTGTTCGTTTTTTACCTGACGTGGAAACATACTTTAACCCAACTAACTACTGGAATATTTCAGATTGATTTTAAAACACATCCCAAGTATAAGAGTCATCGACGAGCGTCCTCGCACGCGCGGTACAGGGGCTTGGGGGTATGACGACAAAGGGGGCCCCCTTTATCGTCATACCCCCCCAGCCCCTGTACCGCGCGAACGAGGACTCATTTAAACGGTTTCGTTATAAGAATTGGCTGCAGATTTTGATGGCATTTTCGGTTATTTATTAGAGGTCTTGTACTTCTATCAGATAACCTGAAATAGTATCACAATCTTCTGCCAATTCGTAAAAAAATATGGCCACGAAAATGAGACAGTTGAAACACTCTAACAATAATCCATAAACAATTACAACTCGGTTTTTTTCATTTTACTCTTTTTCTAACTTCAATTTGGCACTATAGTTGAGCAGAGTGCTCAATATTGAGTGACGTGAGTGTTCAAATATGTATGAACTATTCAAATGCTGTTTTCGCAACACTTTCTGTGCTTGTAAATATGTCACTTTTATTAAAATATTTCTAATACTTTTGTGTTTTGTTTCTACTACTAACTCGTGGATGGGATTTTTTTGCTTGCTTCATGACAGTTTTCAATACGAGTAAACAATTAGATACTTGTTACTTCTCGACTAACGTTTTCTCTGTTCATTACGCGTGCTGCGAGGTAACCACTGTGCGGCGAGCGTCGCGGCCGCGCAATGAACAGAGGAAAGGCCGGGACATCAATAAAAACCTTTATGATTTTTTTTAATATTATCCTTTCACAAAATAGCAAGCAAAAATTTCAGCCAAGCGCTTTCAAAGATGGTTTAATTTTATTTTTAAGACGGTAACATATCTTTTATGCCTTAAAATCGGTTGTTCTCATTTATCTGCGCACCAGTCTAAATTATCGTGTCGCTTTTTTAACTCTGTAAAAGTGACGCAGATATGAACTGAGTGTGAGTGCACAGATTTGAAAAAAGTATGGCGGCCATTCTCATCTGCACACAGTCTAATTACCATGACACTTACCATGGGAGAGGAAAAAAAGCGGTACGGTAATTAGAATTGTGCAAAGGTGAATGAGACCGTCCGAAATTTGAGTTTATTGTCACATTTAAGAAAAGAATACAAAAAGTTACAAGTTTTTGACACAAATTGTCAAATCGTAGTGGTCACACTTGGTACTTTGGTATTCGACATTTAAGTCATAAAAGCGTTGGTTACTACTCTTATAACACTTATTTTATGCATGAAGTTTTTGGATGGTTCGGATCGTTTCGCGAAAGGAGCTATGTTCTTGCGCACAGAGGTAAGTTTCGCTTGCTTATTGCACATTAATTATAAGACTTAACTACAGTTTTTGCACTTTTATATTGTGCCTTATACGAATTGGTGGTCCGCATTAGATTGTAGATGTCTATGTTATACTAATTTATAGTAACACAATGTTTATGTCGCTCATGTAGAAGAACACTGACATATTACAAATTATTGTCATTTCAAAACTAAACTTGATGTAAAATAAAAAGACAAAAAAGTTTAGTTTTGAAATGACAATAATTTGTAATTGCGTCAGTGTTCTACATGAGCGATGTGGTTGTACGAGTATGTGGTTCCCCCTGTTTTGGCATATGTTTGTAGTATGGCATAAACTGTTATTAACATGACAGCTCCTGATATTTCGAGGCACATATCCGAAGCCCATTAAAAGTAAACGCGGTCTTCATCACGTTGAAATTATGTCTAACGTAATTGCATAGTCTCAATTAGCACAACTTTATTTTTCCGAATACTTTTGGTTTTGGTCCGACGGGTGCGGATAAAACACGCCCTAAGTCGACCCGCAGTGAATGGCAAAAGCACGACCTCGTGTATGAATTGGCTACTTTCCTAACTAGTCGGTCTTTTAGATTATCAAAAAATATTGGACACGTATTTTTTATTTTGTCAATTAAACAAAAAATTACGAAGATATGGCGCGTTGAAGTTTCGCGTGACGTCACTTGTTCCTACACTTTGTATGAGCGTTTTAGGAACAAGTGACGTCACGCCTCGTCACGCGGAACTTCAACGCGCCATATCTTCGTAATTTTTTGTTTAATTGTCAAAAGAAAAATTACGTGTCTAATATTTTTTGATAATGTAAAATACGGACTATTAAGAATTATAATTTTTTTACCTAGGAAACATCCCTATTGTCATTCATTCATTCATATCGCCATACGCCAAACAGAGGGAACCCGTTGTTGCATCTTAGGGTAGTATTGATATCTGGAACTACTGAACCGACCCCAAAAAAATTTCACTGTGAGAAAGCTAGATCATTCCAGTTGCTAAGCTACTCTTTAGGGTGATTCTCCGAGAGAGATGTGCTATGCAGCTAAGCTGCAAGGACATGAAAACTACGCTACGAAACTCTGTGACAGTTTCCACTAACAAATGCTAAGTTATGTAGCCGTTTGAGAAAGATCCAGAGCGCGCATCCACAACACGCATATCTTCCCATATTGAACCTTTCTCTGCTAGTACTATGCTATGTGGCCCAATTAATGTGATTGGTGGATATCAAACGCATCCATAGCAACGTAGCATAGCACATCCCTGGTGGAAAACACCCTTACGGTACCTAAATATTTTCTGATTTGAATTATACCTCCCAATAATCAATATGTTATTAATTCAAAACATTTAATACCATGATTGTATTCTAAGCCATCTTGTTGTATTTGTCTTAAAGGAGTCGTTTTCATAAAAATATGTACATAATTAAGAGGTTTAATCAAAACAAAACTTAATTGATTCCTCTGTGTAACTAAATTTACCCATATACTTTGTACGACTAACTATCGTTACACAAAGGACGAATTTTTTTTAGAATTTCGGTTAGAAATAAATTAAAAAAAAATTCTCCCAAGGTTTTGTTTTAATTGTTTACTCGGTGTTTTTCAGGGGAACATACCGTCAATGGCGACCATTCTGATGCGCACCAGAGTACCTTCTCCCACAGCAGTAAAGAGGTAAAATCCTATTAATTTCGCAAAAACTTTGTATATTTAACCTTCGTGTCCGATTTGCATAGAAATTAACGCAAGTATCGTGAACGCGACTGAGCCGATGTGTTAGATCTATTTCCCAGAATTTTTGTTTTCTAAATAACAATATTTCTGTACGCGTTTTATCCTCTCCACCCCCCTGAAGACTCTCATAATTGGGAATGTCTAAAAAAAATACAATACAATACAGTGACTCTTTATTGTACACCACAAATAATACGAGTAACAAACACAAGTAATAATACAATACCAGTGGTTTTTATTTTTAATTTTGTATAGAAAAGTTAATTATAAGAAACTAATTTCAATATTTTGTCATTTAGTTCCCTACTTTTTCAAAATTAATTATTGAATCTATTTTGGTTGATGACGTCAGATTGTAATTGAAGGCTCCCACACTGGCAAATTTCTAAATCTGTCTAAATGTGTACGATAAGGCAACCCCTTTAATTATTATTTGTGTAGTACACTGTAACTAGTGTCACTTTACTGGCGCTGTCAAGGTGCTAGATGTCAGACAGCGGGTCCAAATCAAACTCCGTAACAATCAATCTACGCGTAAATTGTGAAGAATTCTAACCACACAGAATAAAGTACTACTTGGACGGGAACCTATCGATGTTTAGAAACTCCTTTACTCGAATTTCATTTATCCGAAAACGGTTCTCCGACTTTTTAAAATCCATATGTTTTGTTTTTCCACAACTTCACAATTTCATTTAATCACAGTTTTATTTGCCAACAAATTCAAAATCCCGAATTACAATAATTCATTTTTTTATTTGCCAACCTAATCAGTTGCCATATTTTCATAATCTAAATGTAACGAAAAGCCGAAAGTAAGTTTTTATTATCTACCTAACCTAACATCAGAGTAAGACAACATTGCTTAATTTTTAGCGAGCGAGCGAAGCGAGCGAGCAACCCGGTTCGGAGCGGAAGCGACTCGGATAGACTAGGTTCAAAGGCTAATGCGGGAGCGTAGCGGAGCGAAGCTCCCGCATTAGCCTTTGGTGTTAGTTATTTTTTTTATAACCACCTACAAAACCCCCTACCCACATAGCAAACTCAATAAAATATTTAGGCAACATTAAACAACAAAATGACTATTACGCTCCACACATAATTGTATGGTCGCCTTTTGTACCCCTGACCTTTGCGGAATAATAATTTTGCGGAATAAATATATATTTGGCAAATGATCCTACGGAATTTCATGCAGTTGGATTTTGATCATTTGGCAAATAAAAAAATGGATTTTAAAACATTTGGCCAAAGAAAATATGGTAAATAAAATTTCGGACAAACAATAATTTGGAAAATGAAAAAAGGAGTTTCGTTTTCGGAATTTTAATATTCGGATATGAGCTTTTCGAGAATATGATAGGTAACCACTTGGAGCGGTCACGCAATTTACACCAATGTCAAATGAAGGTCATTGATTATTTGTTATATAATAAATTTAAAATTAAATAACTACAGAAAACGAGTTAAAAAGTATTCATCTCGAAATGGTTTTCGATTTAATATACATTGCAAAAAAAATAGACATTCCCCAATTTATGGACGTCTCCTTTTACGTAGTCTGTACACTCCCATTTTTAACGCTGCAGGGCTCTCCATCGAAGGAAGTGTCGACGGAGGAGTCCCCGAAGAAGGACAAGAAGAAGAAGAAGGGGCTCCGGACGCCCTCCTTCTTGAAGAAGAAGAAGGAGAAGAAGAAGGACAAGACAGCGCCGCAGCCCGCCTAGAGGTACATACACACTTTAATTAATGAGCCCTTTCTTGAAGAAGAAGAAGGAGAAGAAGAAGGACAAGACAGCGCCGCAGCCCGCCTAGAGGTACATACACACTTTAATTAATGAGCCCTTTCTTGAAGAAGAAGAAGGAGAAGAAGAAGGACAAGACAGCGCCGCAGCCCGCCTAGAGGTACATACACACTTTAATTAATGAGCCCTTTCTTGACGAAGAAGAAGGAGAAGAAGAAGGACAAGACAGCGCCGCAGCCCGCCTAGAGGTACATACACACTTTAATTAATGAGCCCTTTCTTGAAGAAGAAGAAGGACAAGACAGCGCCGCAGCCCGCCTAGAGGTACATACACACTTTAATTAATGAGCCCTTTCTTGAAGCAGAAGAAGGACGAGACAGCGCCGCAGCCCGCCTAGAGGTACTATCGCCCCAAGCGCCAGATAACCACCTTAAAGGCCCAGTTTGCGTGCAGTGGCTAGACATCTGTCCATAACAATCCATAGCAATAAACATCAACGGCTGCAAGCAAATTTGTTATGAAAATGGGTATCTGGCGCTTGGGGCGATAGTACATACACACTTTAATTAATGAGCCCTATCTTGAAGCAGAAGAAGGAGAAGAAGAAGGACAAGACAGCGCCGCAGCCCGCCTAGAGGTACATACACACTTTAATTAATGAGCCCTTTCTTGAAGAAGAAGAAGGAGAAGAAGAAGGACAAGACAGCGCCGCAGCCCGCCTAGAGGTACATACACACTTTAATTAATGAGCCCTTTCTTGACGAAGAAGAAGGAGAAGAAGAAGGACAAGACAGCGCCGCAGCCCGCCTAGAGGTACATACACACTTTAATTAATGAGCCCTTTCTTGAAGAAGAAGAAGGAGAAGAAGAAGGACAAGACAGCGCCGCAGCCCGCCTAGAGGTACATACACACTTTAATTAATGAGCCCTTTCTTGACGAAGAAGAAGGAGAAGAAGAAGGACAAGACAGCGCCGCAGCCCGCCTAGAGGTACATACACACTTTAATTAATGAGCCCTTTCTTGAAGAAGAAGAAGGACAAGACAGCGCCGCAGCCCGCCTAGAGGTACATACACACTTTAATTAATGAGCCCTTTCTTGAAGCAGAAGAAGGACGAGACAGCGCCGCAGCCCGCCTAGAGGTACATACACACTTTAATTAATGAGCCCTTTCTTGAAGCAGAAGAAGGACGAGACAGCGCCGCAGCCCGCCTAGAGGTACATACACACTTTAATTAATGAGCCCTTTCTTGAAGCAGAAGAAGGACGAGACAGCGCCGCAGCCCGCCTAGAGGTACATACACACTTTAATTAATGAGCCCTTTCTTGAAGCAGAAGAAGGACGAGACAGCGCCGCAGCCCGCCTAGAGGTACATACACACTTTAATTAATGAGCCCTTTCTTGAAGAAGAAGAAGGACAAGACAGCGCCGCAGCCCGCCTAGAGGTACATACACACTTTAATTAATGAGCCCTTTCTTGAAGCAGAAGAAGGACGAGACAGCGCCGCAGCCCGCCTAGAGGTACATACACACTTTAATTAATGAGCCCTTTCTTGAAGAAGAAGAAGGACAAGACAGCGCCGCAGCCCGCCTAGAGGTACATACACACTTTAATTAATGAGCCCTTTCTTCCCTCAATTGACAACCTTTCATTTTTTTAACACCTGAAAATTACTACAGGAATCGAAAGTTTCGCCTCCTGAACACGGAAAAATATTTATTATGATTTATTTCTCCATATTTAAAAAAATACAAGAAATTGAAAAATACATATTACTTACCAATACTGCCACAGAATAGATAGGTATGTTTCCTTTACCCTTTTCACTAGAAAAAAGAGCTGTCATAAAATTTCTCGTTTCAGCCATGGACTTAGCCTAAGGGCTGAGTACTGCGACAAAAAAGTGAGGCCGAAAAAAAAACAAACCAGAGAGTTGCATCTCGTTCTAATTAGGGTGATCAAGTAATGGTGCGAGTGGGGCACAAATCTCTAGTTTCTCTAGTTTGTATGTAATCTCTCGGACCATGCGTTTCAGCGGATCTATTCGTTTAAAATAATGACAGCTCTTTTTCTAGCGAAAAGGGTAAAGGAAACACATCTATTCTGTGGCAGTATTGGTAAGTACGTATATGTTTTTAAATTTGTTGTATTTTTTCGAATATGGAGAAATAAATTATAATAAATATTTTTCCGTGTTCAGGAGGCGAAACTCTTTCGATTGCTGTAGTAATTTTCAGGTGTTAAAAAAATGAAAGGTTGTTAATTGAACGAGTATTTCTTGCAATATATGGTCTTTAGCTCTATTTGTAGCAGCGGAATGAAAAAGGTTCGTCATCGACCTTAACTCGTTGACATAGAGTCGAAAAGTGACGAACCTTTTCATTCCGCGACAGTAAAGTCCAAATAAGCGGCTTTCAATCAGAGCTTCGGTTGTAGTTCCCACGCGGGCCCAGTGCGGACTGGGAACTTCTCGCACATTGAATTGCTTTGAAAGTATGTTGTGCGAATTTTCTCACAATGTTTTCCTATATACTGGTAAATTTCAGATGTAAATATGTAGACCCTTGAAGGGGTATCAAAATAAAGGGCTTTAAAAGACGAATACGAAAATATAAAAGTACAATCTAGGGTAAATCGCCAATAACTGGCCCCCTTATACTGAAAATGAACTCTGTTCCCATAAGAACAGAATTCAATTTATTGTAATGTGGCCAGTTATTGAAGGGTGGCCAGTAATTGGGTGGATCAACTATTTCTTGTTGTTATTCTGTCCCGTCAGCGAGGGGACAAAAGTAGTACAGTTTAATTAGAATAAATGTTGTGTCACATTAACTAACGTGCTTGCTTATTAGATGACCAATTGTAGAAGGGGTTTAAAACTACCCCAAAAATGCATGTTTGGCAAATTTTTAATCAGATAAACTTACGGTTATAATAGTGACCCAGGAGACTGTCACCATAGCAACGAGTGACAAAAAAAGTTGATCGACCCAATTAACACCTTATACTAAAAATGAATTCTATTATGGGTGAATAGAGTTCATTTTTAGAATGACGTGGCCAGTTATTGGCGATTTACCCTATATGGTGGTTGAAAAGTTTCGAGCGGTAAACTATAGAAAAAATATAAATAAATCACCAAACTTTTACGTAAATAAAAAATATTATTTAGTTCTTATCGTGCCGTCCCTTTTTCGCTTCTGTTTAATAATATTAGCGTGAACGATCGTACAGTAAAATTACATAAAGTTTACCACTGACAGATGGTTTGCCTTTATTTCATATTCAACTTTAACGACCTACAAATAAAGCCAATTTTAGAATACTGTTACCCACGTTTGCAGATTTTGTAATAGCTACTTTATTTGTATGGTGTTAGAGTTGGAAATGAAATGAAGGCAAGCCATCTATCAGTGGTAAACTAAAAGTAAACTTATTGTATTTCGTAGTATAGAGCCAGTATTTTTTGTTTTATTAATTAAGATAATGTCTTTGTTCCAGATAAAATTACTACAAATCACTGCCATCTCGCTTTCAAAATACTTGTAATTTTTTAAAGTAAGGTGACCACAGTCTTGTTTATTGCGCAATGCAAGCGTGCCCGGGCTTCGAGGCTTTTGTGTTACCACGGAAACACTGTTCCCGGACGTTCGAATTGCCTTAGTCTATTGACTTTATAATGGTATCAAAAATAAATTCAATATTTTTTTGTGTAAACAAACGTGACATAGTGGAAAAAAATCTGTGACACATTGGACAAAATGCGTGACAGATCAGACTCTCACTGTGTCAGGGATTTTAAGTGTTATTATCGTTTTAAAAATCGTATGACATGAATTTTTGATTTGAATGTTTTTAATTGAAATTAATTTAGGTCTAATTGTTTCTGTTGTCCATGTAGTTCGGGAACAGTGTTTGTATGGTGGTTTATGGTGCAGTGAAAACTATTTTAATGAGGCATTTGATCGTTTTTTATTATTATGTAGTATTTTCAAAAAGTTTTTAAAAAGCTAGTTCTAGAGAATGATGATATCAATAAAATTGTTCTTGAATACTTGCCGTCTAGATTTTACGATGAATTTGTCTAAATTTTAATATGCCGTGATGTCAAAATTGTTTTCACTATACTTTGGCTTGGGTAAACGTAATTATCGTCTGTGATTCATACGTTTTGACAATGTGTCGGTCCTGGCAACATTTGAATGAGAGATGATTGAGGACTCGCGATTGTTGCGCGAAGGAATGACATTTCGTGTCAAAATGTGCAAAACAAAATTTTGGTGTTACGTCATAAGTGTACAGTGCGCCTCGACAATAACGAACAAGTGTGACTTGACAATTTAGATGGATGACTGTACTTAAAATGCAACCTTTTGGTGTGTCAGTTCGAGTCTGTGTCCCACCTATTGCTACAGACGCTGCGGCGGCAAATACGTTTACAAAAGCAGGATTTAAGCCCACATTTTTTTATCTATCGGACGTAATTATTTGACAAAATTACTCTTTCACTTGCCAAACTCTCTTATGATCCTAAGTTACTGTTAGTGGTTTGAAAAACAATACGTTAATGTTATTTGTTAATTCTGTCAATTGTAATAAAGATTGTTGAAATTGACGAGGTCTTAAATTTTTATTGAAACATGCTGACCTTTTAGTAAAGTTTTTGAAATTTCTTCTGTGTTAATTTTGTGTACTTTCCTGTTCGTATTTTTTTTAATTCTTTTAAAATCAACCCTTTAGCCCACCGGTCGTTATATGTTACTCAATTATTGCCGTAACACAGGGGATTTTTAACCTTGTTTTTCCAATGTTTAATATTTTATTTCACTTTTGTTTTCTATTTGTTCTGCTATCGCGTGGTCTAATGTGTAACGCTTTTTAATTGTTGTTTTTCAAACTACTCTCGTATTTTTGGTGCATTCTATAGACCGGCATGTAATGCTTTCGTGTTAGGGGCCATTTTCTTTTTTGTTAAATTAATTCAGGCCCTACGCCGTTCGTGCTTTTAAAATAATTATGAATATTTTATATATAACTATGTGGTGAAATCACACTGGCCGTTAACCTTTTTATATTCGTTACACACGGGAATTTTTTATTAAATTTTACAATTTAAAAATCGCAGTTTTTTTTAATCCGAGGCTCTAAAAATAACTTTAAAAAGTTATCTTCGTTTAAACTTCTATCAGATTATATTTTTAATTTATTTGCACGTTTTATGGTCAGTATCTGCTACATAGTTATAAATATACATTATTATTAGGTAATCAAACAAAATATTATAATGTATGTTAGCTACTTATTACGTAAAGATAAGATGATAATCGCCTACTCTAAACTTTTTTTAAATTATTTCCAGTACGGACGTAAGATTTTTTTATGGCTACCTCTCTAGGGCTCTTTTAATGTCACAAAAAGCTTTTCAATCGCGTCAAGAGCAAATAAAAAAGTAACTGCCATTTGATTTTTTTTAAAGTGGGCAGGGCTCGCTCGTAGAAATGATGGCCGATGGGGTCAAAAGGTTCTCGAGTACCGTCCGTAGACTGGAAGACGCAGTTCAGGTCTTTTTAGCGAACCTTGGGGAGACCTATGTTCAGCAGTTGACGTCTTTCAGCTGAAATGATGATCGTATATTAAAGCCTTTTAATTAAGTATTATTCGTTGAATCAGATTACTTTGCGAACTACATCAACCTCTTGTTTTCACCCGACTGTCGAAGGAGAAGAGTTTTTCGAGTGTGTGTATGTATCATACTTTGGCACGGCCTTCAGCCGAAACGGCTCAATGGATTTTGAAGTGTGAGTGTCATTAGATTCGTCTCAGTTCCGGGAGTGACATAGGATATATATTTTCCCGGAATTCCCATGGGAACGGGTATTATACAGGCGGTTTTTTTTTTCACCTAGTATAGAAATTAAAGTTATTCATTATTTATTTAGACTAGCTCTTGACAAGTTTGAAATGTTATATAGTATATGAGGTGCAGGGCCCTAGAAAGAGCCAGCAATGCTTGCTATATAAGTACATGCTAAGAAAACATAGTGTACACAAAACAACATGTTGTAAGTGTTTTTTCGTAAATTTAAAAAAAATATATTTTTATTACTTTTATTTTTGCATCGGCAGTATGAATATCTGAATGGTGCAAAAAGGTAACTTGAATGTATTTTTTATCAAGTAAAAGTAAAAATTATGCTTGTCTTGAAAAAAATTATGATTTATTCATTTCATGAACTGGTTGTAATAAAAATCATACACATTTTTATAAAAAAAAACCTTGTTATTGTATCCTAAAGCTTTATTTTGTACACATCTTATTTATGTATCTAATTATTTTGATGTTATTTTAAATATACCGTAAAGTCGTACTTTGATCCATTGGAGGATAACTTAGGCCCTTTTGAACACATAATGGTTGGGTGTAATAAAAAACATAAATCAGTATGGCAATGTGCCATAACTTCACTGTAGCAGTAAAATCTGGACCACTTAAGCCCAACGGCCAATGTCACCCTTCAGGGCCTAAGTACCAAATTCAGATATTTATACTGGCAACTGTTTGACAGAATCAATTTGACATTACCTAGTTTGGTCTAGTGTTTGTAAAATGACAAGTTGGTTTTATAGAGGGTGCTGCGCTTTGCCCTTTGGGAGCATCCTGTACGAGTCGACCTGGGGGACGTGTTATGTGCAATTTTAGTGACGCAGCGTTGGACCTTCAATGTCTTATATTTTATTCACATTAATATAACAAAACTGAAATTCTTCAAATAAAGATATGTTTCATTTATGAACCCTTTTTATTTTTCATTTTATTGTTTTAAGATACCCGTCCTTAATATAAATAAATAAATATCACGGGACAGTTCACACCAATTGACCTAGTCCCAAAGTAAGCTTGGCAAGCTTGTGTTATGGGTACCTACTAGGCAACGGATAAACATACTTATATAGATAGATACATACTTAAATACATATTAAAAACCCAAGACCCGAGAACAAACATTCGTATTTTTCATACAAATATCTGCCCCGACACAGGAATCGAACCCGGGACACCAAGCTTCATAGTCAGGTTCTCTAACCACAGGCCATCTGGTCGTCTAATATGTAATATAAAATAGTTAAAATTTTTTTTTTTTGAAATGGTAAACTTCAAGATTGTTATAAAACTTAGCTGACCCGGCAATCGTGAGAATACTCAGACCTACTAAGTATAGAGAAAAAAAAACATAAAAATCGCTCAAGCCGTTACAGAGAAGTTCGATAGCAAACACCGCGACACGAGTTTTTTATATATTAGAAGACTAGCTGTTGTCCGCGACTCCGTCTGCGAAAAATGGGGGTATAAAATAAAAATAGCCTACGACCTATTCTCAGACCTACCAAACATGGACCTTTTGAACGCCAGTGTCGGCTTTAGCCGACAATACGTTAAGGCGAGGTACCTCGTAGAAACGTAATTTTTAATTTCATTTTATTTAGAAACGGTAATGATTAAACACGTGAAAAAAATATATGTTGCTTTTGAGACCTTTCTGTAAGTACGTCGGGCACTCGTTACATAGTTGGACAAACTTCGCTCGATAGAAAAAAAATCCAAACATACCCCTTTTTTGTACCTTTAAACTCATTTCATTTCAATACTATACTACTTGATGTATTGAAAGTCACATCAAAATAAACGTCTGTAATGATGTAATGTCCGTCGGGTTTAATTTTGTTAATTTTGTAAAACATATAATATTTAACTCAATATTAACGAAATTCACGGCACGATTTACTGGCGCCCCGCTGCCAGCCCGCCGCTCAGTCCCGAGCGGAACGTGTTGGAGGTCGGACGCTTGCCAATTTTTGAAGCGCTCCACATTACGACTAAATATCCTTGATGTGGGTAGTAGTATCATCATTTATTTCTGTTATTTATCACTATTCAATGTAACCGCCACACACAAAAAGAAACACCCATCCACGCAACTATACACAGTACACAGTGTACAAAGAAAAACAGTACGGGCACAGAGTAAAAATGTAACCAGTTATTCAACTTCATACTAGAGCGCCCGAATCGACGCACGCACACAGCCAAACGTATTACACGGCCGCTAAGTAATCTTCGGAATACAAAACAATGCTGCAGCCCACGCAGCGCGCCGTCTATGACGCTTAGCTGTGTGCGTGCGTCGATTCGGGCTCTCTAGAATGAAGTTGAATAACTGGTTACATTTTTACTCTGTGGTACGGGTCTATCAAATTTTTTACAAGTGCCTGTAATATAAATTCGCATTTATTGACAAAATTGCCACATTACAAAGTTTAATAATGGTACCGCTGCAATCGCCGAAATGATAATTCTTATTATTTCAGCATGAAGGTGACAAAGATGACTGTTTCACACATCTAAATATACACGATGATTTTTAATCGGTGATCAGGAATTGAAAAATCTTGATCCCTAGACAAAATGGAATTTAATAGATGAGATCTTAAAGCAATGAGGTCTCTGGTTTATTAATAAATAAAAAAAAGTTAAAACTTCTTCCATCCACCGAATGCATGGTCATCCTACATTTGTTTTAGTTAAGTAGTTCCGTCAAGTGTCATCGCTTTGGCGGGAAATTTGACAGGTCTCACGTCAAAGTTTGTTGAAGAAACTGACTTGTTCAAAGAGGTTTCAGGCTCATAGACTAAACCATGCGTAGGGTGACAATAATTTTAGTTAAAAAATGATTTTCCAAATAATTATTGTTTAAAAAAATAATGGATTTTGTCGTGTAACTGCGACTTAAACGTGGTCGCCATCGAATACTGATCTAGAAAAATTGGTTCCTGATCACCGATTAAAAATCATCGTGTATAAAAGAAGAAACTGACTGACTGACTGACTGAAATATCAGCGCACAGACCAAACGGCTGGGTCTAGAGATTCCAAATTGCCAAAAGGTTCCTTATAAGGTCTAGAGGTGCACTAAGAAAGGATTTTTCAAAATTCACAACTTAAGGGGGTGAGACGGGGGTCCGAAGTTTGTATGGGGAAACAAGATTACTAGTTAGACTATTTTATTCCAAATTTTTCAGGAGTACTAACGATGAATGAGTAAACACGTGTTTTAGGTTTTTTGGGAAATCAACCCCTAAAAGAGGGCAATGGGGTGACAAGGTCTGGAAATCAACATGGGTATTGTTTCTATGGTTTAGGGACCTTATCGGGTCGCGCTGGCTACGAAAACAACAACAATTTTAAAATCCAACGTGGCGGACGTGAAATACCATCTCCCCCGGTGGGGTGCGATGGGGTTGAAATATCTAAATATCAATATGGGTGTCGTTTTTATGTTTTTTTTTGGGACGTTAATTACAAAAATGACATCGATTTTGTAATTTAATATTGTGGACTCCTGACACCTATCATTTTCCTAAGGTTTATAATCTCAGTGACTTTTAGGTTATAAACTATATGGAAATGACAGGTGTTAGGATTTACTTCTTCACTGCCGACCACTATGTATACGCTCATTTTTTCATAAATCTCAAATTCGGTTTTTACAATATTGACTTAGACCGCTGACTACCGACACAGTGCCACTTTTAGCAATTGTTGTAGTGTGTGATAACGTGAGAAGTATGATGTCATATGGCTTACGAGGCTCCTGCGAGTGTATACATATTTTTGACCACTTGATCCGTGAAGAATGACCGACACCTAACGTTATTTGTATTTTAGCGCCATATATAGTTTAGTTTTGTATCTAATTGAAATTCTGGAACTGTACAAGCTGCGGACAAAGAAGTATCCACTTCGAAAACGTTTCATATTTTACATTTATAACACAAAAGTAATCTAAGTAATTGCACCTAAACATTTAAATTACAGCGTGATCTTGGTCTCGGTCGCAACTTACAATACTGTAAATTATATTACACTGTGGCTGGCAAGCGTGACCTCCGTCGACGAGTTCACGGCGCGCGCGGCGATCGTAGCTTTTGCGCGGGCGGGGTGCGGGGTGTAAATTAACGTGGCGCGCTTCAAGAACCTCGCCTTAATACTAAAATTAACCTACCCACATCCGCATAACAATTATTTTTTTTCGTTACAAAAATGATGTGTTACAAAAGGTTATAAATAAGTAAGTATTTTTCTGCTATACATACTATATTATTCATTCGATCTACCTATACTTACTCAAAGAAGGGTGATCGAAAATAACGCGTTAAATAAATAGATAATCTACGTAACATGGCCCGCCCCTCCACAATTCAAGAAGTCTTTAATGTATTGTGAAAGTATTTATAAAGCACCACCAAAACTTTCAACGCATGTGTGCGTGCAGACAGCCGTCAAACAAAAGCAGATACTACTAAATAAAAAATATTTCGTAAATATGTATGTGACTAAACACATTGAAATAGTAATGTGGAGGGGCGGGCCATGTTATCGTAGTTTATGTCTACGCATATGTACGAGCAAGATAGACAGACGAAACCATTTTCATAACATGCTATGAGTCTGTAAGGTACAGTAAAATTACATAAAGTTTACCACTGACAGATGGTTTGCCATCATTTCATATTCAACTTTAACGACCTACAAATAAAGCCAATTTTAGAACACTGTTACCCATGTTTGCAGATTTTGTAATAGCTACTTTATTTGTATGCTGTTAAAGTTGGATATAAAATGAAGGCAAGCCATCTGTCAGTGGTAAACTAAAAGTAAACGTATATTGTAAGGAAAAATAATGAATGACAGTTATATATGACAGAAATAAAGTTTATTTTCGCACCGTTAACAGCTGCTAATTTTATAGTCGCTTTTCAATTCAAAGCCGATTTAACAGTAGATTCTAAAACTTTAACCCCCTGATTCACCATCCATTGATCAAATTTATTTGACGGATAAATGTGATGCCGTCTCTGTTTGTTTTGTTCGAATAGACGGAGACGGCATCACATTTATCCGTCATTTAAAATTAATCGATGGGTCGAGAAACAGCCCCTAAATCTATCATACTAATTATTATCTATCATCCTTATCTTATCTGCAATGAAATATAATTTCCTCCATATACGACCTTCACCAATCCCATTTTGAAGTTCTCCAAAACACAGACGAATAAATTTGACAAATCAGTCTGTCAGTTTAGAGATAAGTATTTGACTAAATTATGGTTTTCTAAAACTATTTGTAATGGAGAATTTCCTTCAGCCTCAATGGACTAAATAATGGAGTCCATTATTGCACTGAGAAGAACAAATCAGAAGGTATGAACGTGAAAAATAACTGCTAGGATTCTAAGTTTAGTAAGAAAAGTATTTCAATTCAGTTATGACGCTTTTATGATTCGTCGAATACTTAATGTCACGACTGGAGACCATAATAGAGAGTGTGTGAAACCGTTACGATCCACATTTTAACCAAGTACCTAAGTATTATTATGTTATTTAATGCACTATTTGAAACTAAACTAGGCATCATCATTATCATATCATAACAATGAATAAAACTTAACTATTAATTAAATATCAAACTAAAAATTACTAGATTTATTAGTCTAAAAACGGCCCCCGTGGAATCGTACCCAAAAGGCTGGCAGCATTCCCTCGTTGAATGGCGATGTCGATTCGTTGCGAGAGATAGCTATACGCTTAGTATAAGTTTTCCTTCACTTCAATACTTCTCGATCGCGTTTACGTAAAAAATTCAATTACTAGGGAAACATGGGCAGCGTCTCCGCGCGCGCGCTTCCATGTTTCCATAGAATTGAAATTTTTACGTAAACGCGATCGAGAAGTATTGAAGTGAAGGAAAACTTATACTAAGCATACTGCCAGCCCTTAAGTCTCCAGTGGTGTCGTGTCGACTACAGACTCTTATTGTACTTCTTTAACCGAGTAAATTAGATATATTTGCTGTGGGATATATTAATAGACCGTGATTACTACATTTACTACTGTTCTACATCTAGGTATTTATTTATCTATCACAAAGAAAAGGAGTCTTATAGTCCGACAAAATCGTGCGCGACGCTCGGCAGAACCCTGTCGCAGGGAGTCTCTGCTGTCCTTAACGAGATTGTTTTTAGCAAGTGCAGACTGCGACAGGTACGCTTAGTATAAGTTTTCCTTCACTTCAATACTTCTCGATCGCGTTTACGTAAAAAATTCAATTACTAGGGAAACATGGACAGCGCCTCCGCGCGCGCGCGTCTATGTTTCCATAGAATTGAAATTTTTACGTAAACGCGATCGAGAAGTATTGAAGTGAAGGAAAACTTATACTAAGCGTAAGGGTTCCGCGGAGAGCCGCGCACGAGTTTGTCGGTCTATTAATAGCCATATATGCGACCCACACGTTTATTTGCTTTAAAATCTGAGTTGAATAGTAAAAGTATACCTACCTATCATATTTTCTGGAAATCTGCTGCTATTACTAAGCTCCAACGCCTGCCCTTACGTCTGTCATTATTACCCATATATCCTTATAATATAACTAATATTTTTCGAGACTTAATAACGAACTATTTATGGCTAAAATTACGTCGAGTCGAGGTAATTTTGGCATAAATAGTTTATGATTATACTTCGTTTTTTGAGCATTAGAAAGAAGGTAAACGATCTTGTCTTGACGTGTCTTTTTATTGAAAAACACTTATGAAAAATAAGTCACAGCGCGCCAATCCTACTAATATTATAAACGCGAAAGTTTGTAAGTATGGATGGATGGATGTTTGTTACTCTTTCACGCTAAAACGGTTTGACGGATTCTAATGAAATCTGGCACACAGATAGTTTGTAATCCGGATTAACATATAGGATACTTTTTATCCCGGAAAATTGCATAGTTCCCGCGGGATAGCGACAAATGAATTCTTCGCAGACGGAGTCGCGGGCAGCAGCTCGTATGTAATAATTTCAAAAAGAAACGATGATCATTTACGCTCTTTCTTTTGGTTTCATAAGTAATAAGTACTTAGTTACCTACTATTTTATAAAAGCGTTTTTTCAATAAAAGACTCTTCGAGATGGTTTACCTTATATCTAATGCTAAAAAAGACAATAGTCCCGAAAAATATTTGTATGAGTGAGAATCGGGAAAGTTTAAAACATTACCCATTATTTCCTTTCCTAAATGTCGGCAGAGTGCCTGCATTCCCTCGGCAATTGTGGTAGGGGAGACCGAGGACAGTTGACACAGAGGAGAGTAGACACAACGTCGATTTTTTAGAACTTATTAACCTGCTAGCGAGCTCGCAATAGCGCGTGTTTGATAGCTCGAGACTTGAACTAAAAAACGCGCGCTATTGCGAGCACTCTAGCAGTTAATAAGTTCTAAAAAAATCGACGTTGTTTCTACTCTCCTCTGTGTCAACTGTCCTCGGTCTCCCCTATCCATGGGCCGCGGTCATTAGGTACTTACAATGAGATCCGCATGCTCGTTTCCTTTTTTAAATACCTGACCTTTTCCCACGACTTACAGCTTAACCCTTTATAAGGCCCCATTTATTGGAGCACACTACCACAGAATCAAAAGCAGCTATCGAATGCATACCTGACAAACGATATTTTTAAAGCTAGTCGTATTTTCAATAATTGGGGATGTCTATTTTCTTGCAATGTATAGTAAATCGAAAACCATTTCGAGATAAATGCTTTCTAACTCGTTTTCTGTACTTATTTAATTTTAATATTATGTAATGAATTTATTATATAACAAATAAGCAATGACCTTCATTTGACATTGGTGTAAATTGCGTGACCGGTTCAAGTCGTACTTTATTCTATGTGGTTAGAATTCTTCACAATTTACGCGTGGTACGGAGTTTGATTTGGACCCGCTGTCTGACATCTAGCACTTTGACAGTGCCAGTAAAGTGACATAGTGTATAGTGTACCACTACGCAAAAAATAATTAAAGGGGTTGCCTTATCGTACGCATTTAGATAGATTTAGAAATTTGGCATTGTGGGAGCCCTCAATTATAATCTGACGTCATCAACTAAAATAGTTTCAATAAATAATTTTGAAAAAAGTAGAGAACTAAATGACAAAATATTGAAATTAGTTCCTTATAATTGACTTTTCTATACAAAAAAAATATAAAACCACTGGTAATTTTTGTTAGACATTCCCAATTGAGTCATTCTGCCTACTTGTGCAAATTCCAACTCAATACATGTGGTCGCTAAATCACCTCAGCCTTATAAAGGGTTAAGAAACAAAAGTTCCCTCCTGTGGACATAAAACTAGCGACTCCAATGGACCGAAAGTCCAGGCGTCCCAGACGTAGGCTTGGCTAAAAAATATTGGCTTGGCTACACACCCTTGTCCACACGGGACGCAAACAAAAATGTTTGAGCCGTAATTTAAAAGCTGGCTTAGTGCAAGTCGGACTTGCGCACGAAGACCGTACGGGATCTATAAAAATCACGTTTGTTGTATGCGAGCCCCCTTGAATATTTTTCTTATTTTAATTTAATGATTTATTTTTAAAGTCAATATATAATTAAACATTCTGTGAATATTTCAAGCGTCTACCTGTTGCCGTTATCAATGTCGAGCAAAAACGAGCAAAAAAAATCACGTTTGTTGTATGCGAGCCCCCTTAAATATTTATTTTATTCCATTTTTTAGTATTTGTTGCTATAGCGGCAACTGAGATACATCATCGGTGAAAATTTCAACTCTCTAGCTATCACGGTTCCCGAGATACAGCCTGGTGACGGACGGACAGCGGAGCCTCAGTAATAGGGTTCCTGTATTTACCCTTTGGGTACGGAACCCTAAAAGGGCTACCGTTTGGCTGTCGTCGGATTTTTTATGCTTTGATTTCAGCATTGGCAAGCTCGACTTTCCTGTTCTAACTGCATGCCACCCTGCTCTCCCGTAGCTAGGGCTCCAGTCAGTCAAACTGGTTTAGTTGGTCCAGTTAGTCCAGTTGGTCCAGAACTAGAGATAACTTTCTCGTCCTACGAGAGCGAGGACAAGATCAGCAAACCAAGCAGCAGATTAGATTTTCCGCTTGAATTCCTACCCTGCTCAGCACCTTCACCGAGATCCGAGGAGAAATTCGACAAGCAAACTGAAGTGAAATCAGAATACAAACTAGTTGAGAGACAGAGACAGGAGAGACCGGAAAAATCCGAAGAAGATATAAAGGCTGACAAGCAAGCAACGAAATCAGACAGGCGCACCTCCAAACCAGATAGGTGCCCGTTGAAACCGGAGAAGTGCTCCTCGAAAGCGGAAAAGTTTACAATCAAATTGGAGAAGCTGCCAAAACCTGAGAAGAAGGAGACCAGGCCTTGCTCGAAAACCTGCCCGAAAGAACTGTTGAAAGCGGAAGCGAAAGCTGAGGCGAAAACTGCGTCAAAAGCTGCGTCGAAAGCCGCGTCGAAGGAACCGTCGAAAACCGAGTCTAAATCAGAAGACAATCAAGAGTTTGAGCTTGTCTGCTCCTCGAAATCAAACCCCGATAATAAGTCTACAAAGACTGTCAAAACCAAAAAAGAATTCGAACCTGTCAGCAGCACGAGGTCAAACGACGACAAGTCGACAAAGTCTGTCAAATCTGACCCCGATACTAGCTTGACGCAACCAAGCCCGGACTCCTGTTTCCTTCCTAATTATCAACACAAAGTCCAAGAGGTCGCAATGGGGAAAGAAGAGAAGAAGAAGAAGAAACCAAAGACACCCAAACCTAAGCCTGTGAAACCGCCAAAGGATCCCAAACTGGAAAGAAAATGTACGTACAGAGATGTCCCAGGCCGTCTCGGCCGTCCCAGGTGGTGATTAAATCAGTTGCAATACTTTACAGGCATTTGCGATGCTTTAACTATAAAAAATAGGCAACGGATAATAGTACATTACTGCAGCGGCCGCGCAATAGGGGATTGCCGCTCGGCCATCTAGAGATACGAGGCCGGCAATCCCTGTTCGTGGCCAAGGCTTGTATAGAGTTTTTCTCAAACATGCATCACCATCACCACCATCATCATCATCACCATCATCATCATAATCATCTTACCTTACCTTAAATAAGCGTTGTGGCAGAATGTCTTAATGAACCAAAACGCAAATATTGCTTATAGTTTTTTTTTAATGGCTAAATGCTATGATGCCATAGACCTATAAACGTCATGGTATGAAACAATAGACGATCACTTTGCTGGCCTTGGCCAGCAAAGTTGTATGAAATTCCATTATTGACCTCTCGTCTAGGCGCACCTGCACCACCGGCTGCACCTGCAACGTGACACTTCGTGGCGTATTATAAGGAACATAACGTCAATATTTCATAGCATGTTTGAGAAAACATACTTAAATACAAATTAAACAACCGAGACTCCAAAATAAACATTCGTATTTTTTCATACATAATATACTCACTGGCAAAAAATTTGGCCCACAGTCCACCTTTCATACAAACGAGGCTACTTTGATGCCTTATTTATACACCAGGGTAGTGCCCCGGTCGGGATCTGATGATGGATATCCAGAGCATCGATAATGGTGGACCAGAGTTTCTAAAACACACAACTGATTTAACAACCCGTTTACACCACAGCGAGAGAATATGTACAGCACTGAGATTTTCATTCATTTTATTGCCATTTTAGCTGTTTTTCTAAATGTGTATAAATTCAACCTTAGGAACTCTGAATGTCCTTTATCAATG
The DNA here is from genome assembly GCA_947563465.1 of Archips xylosteana. Taxonomy (NCBI): domain Eukaryota; kingdom Metazoa; phylum Arthropoda; class Insecta; order Lepidoptera; family Tortricidae; genus Archips; species Archips xylosteana. Next base: position 2,401,852 of record OX387370.1, read on the forward strand.
CTCGGAGTAGCCATCATCAGATCACAGCCAAAGCACCGCCTAGTGGAGAACCAAGACATCAAAGTGACCTCGTTTGTATGAAAGGTGGACTGGTGCAAGGGCGGATCCACCGTTGTGGGCACGATGGGCATGCCCACAACCCTAATAGACTTGTGACGACACACTTTCACGGTCTATTGAGATCGATAGGCTGATGATAACTCCGCCTCGCACTTGGTCGGTTTTCAGGTGGCTGTGACCACAACCTTTTTTGAGGGCTGGATCCGCGCCTGGACTGGTGGGCCAAATTTTTTGCCGGTGAGTGATCTGCCGAGATATGAGTTGAACCAGGGCTCAAGTTTCGAAGTCAGTCCATTAATGAGTTATTAGAACAGAATTATCTTTCTTTTAACTAATTTCTAATCTTTATGCAATCTGATCATGATCACCTCGTAAAATATTGCAACTGATTAAATCGCCACTCAGAGTTTGGAATGTCTGAGTATTCTTTTCGCTTCTGCTGTGTATTATGTTCTGAACCGATAGTTTCGGTACTGGTGATAACATAATCATCATTTATTATCATCCTACTGCTCGGCACGGCCTCTGATTAGTAGCAAGGAGGCTTTGTTCGAATTCCCAAACGAGCCCAGTGCGGATTGGTAACTATACACACGATCAATTGCCGTATTGTTTAACGCTTCTGACGCTTGCCTTCGCTTTCACCATCTCTTTCTGTCATCATTTTATACCGTTCGACAGAAAGAAACAGTGATTGCGAAGGCAAACGTCAGAAGCGTTAGACAATAAGCCAGCAGGTCACGATGTTTTTCTTTAACGGTAAAGATCATTGCAAACTTTAAATGGTAATTTCGCACGTAAATAGCCGCGTAGTGACTGGCGAGCAGCCTCGGGCGTTTGCCTCGCCCCGTTTGCCGCGGCGAGGCAGCCTCGAGTAGTAAAAAGATTTAGTATAACATTTGCCGCGCGAGGAAAGGCCGAGCCAGTTTTGCTCAAGATCGCCATAAGGCCGCACGTTCGGAAAGATATTAAACAAGTTAGGTATGAATTACCTATCTTCTTTTTGTATTTATTTTTCAACTTCATTTTTTATTACTTTTACGGTCATCCCGTGAAGCCATATATTTCAAACTAAATACAAACTGAAATATAGATGGTAGAGGGCATAACATAGATGCGCGTTTTATCACTGCATAAGGTGATTATAACAGACTGAAATGTACGATGTATGGGAAAAATGCGTCGCTAACCTCTAGACCAGTGATGGTGTAGGGGTAAGCACGCACGCAGCACGGAACGCTGAGGACCTGGGTTCGATTCCTAGCATTGGTCTTTTTCCTGGGGTTTTTTCTGTGCATCTATATTTCAGTTTGTATTTAGTTTGAAATATACGGAAAGATATTATCGCCATCACTGCCTTTCTAATAATTATGTAAGAAAAAGAAAATAGAAACCTAAACGTCTTTGAATAAAACTGTTAGTATAATGTTATAGGTATTAATTTAACGCTGACACGCGACGAACAAGCGAGGCAAAACACAACCGTCTTGAGTGAGCGAGGCAAACATACTGAGGCGCCTTTGAGCATGCACAAAAACCGACAACGCTCGGCTCGGGCCGAGGCACGCTCGCCCGAGGCCGAGCATGCGTTTGCCTCGGGCGAGGCACGTCCAGACTGCCAGAGGATTTGCTTCGCGAGGCTGCCTCGCCGAGACTGCTCGCCAGTCAGTACGCGGCTAATACCGAAAAACGAGGAGCGACTCCGGGCTTGGACCCAGGCTCTGCTTGACGCCACAGATCTAAGTGCTAAGCTACCATGACTTTATGATGATGTAGATGTTATTCTGTTAAGTATTTACTTGGTTACAGCTAGTGCCAAGACTAAGAATACTAAACCGAAGCCCAAGGAAAAAGACAAGAAGAAAAAACCAGAGAAGACGAAGACGAAGCGTTTCGAGCCGCGAAAGATGAAGAACAACTACCCCACGTTCACGCAGATTGGGGGCTCCGTCAGCCATAATTGCTTCTCGTGCATGGACGCCATGGCGTTGTACATCAAAGAATTCCTCAGGTGGGTCATTGTTTAGCTGGTGCGTAGCCTTTATCACGGTATCCCAACGGTGATGCTTATGGCAGCCAACGTGTTAAAAACAATGAAAAATGAGGAAGGGTCCTTAAGGCCACAACAAACCGGGAGCGCGGGGTGCCGACGGAACGTGCACAGCGCGGTCAATAACACTGAATCAAATACGGCGTGCCGCGCTGCCGGTGCGTGTCACCGAATATTTGACTCAGTGTCATACGTAGAGCAGTGTACCGCAAACTTTTTGTACGACCTCTTTAGCCTAGTTGGTAGTGACCCTGCCTACGAAGCAAGAGGTCCTGGGTTCGAATCCCGGTAAGGGCATTTATTTGTGTGATGAGCACGAATATTTGTTCCCGAGTTATGGATGTTTTCTATGTATTTAAGTATTTATTTATCTATATTAGTATGTTTATCGTCGTCTAGTACCCATAGTACAAGCTTTGCTTAGTTTGGGACTAGGTCGATTTGTGTAAGATTGTCCCCTAATACAGGGTTATTTGTAATTCACTGACATCCTCTTAACCCTGAATTCCTATCACTCAAACAAATGTTTTTTGTTTTACGACTTTTTAAAATGAAGCACTTTTTTTCCCATACAAATACACACAGAGTATCGTAAAAATAAGAGGAAATCTCAAATTTTCAAAACGTTATTACACCAAAAATATTAAGTTATGACAAAAGCCGTAAAACAAAAAACGTTTGTTTAAGTGGTAGGAGTTTAGGGTTAAAGGGATGCTAGTGAATTACAAATAACCCTGTGTATATCTAGGGAAACGTTAATTTTTGGAGGTACACCATAAATGAATACTCAGTTCTTAAGTAAAATATCAGTCAACATTACACCTAATTAAATGAATGCAATAAATGCGCCTAAAACACGGTAGGCCCTTAAATCTCTCTCTCTCTCGGTTTGTCTTGGCCTTTACGCAAGCTGGCATTTGCCAGCCGGGCCCCAGCCTGCGTGGGGGGGCAGTATTTTCCGATAGTATCCCATCTACCATCATCCAGTGTTGGGCAAAATCTAGTTTGACTAATGATTAGATACGTCAATCATGATTGATGACTAATGATTTGTTAGTTTAGTCATGGCGTGGTGATTGATGATTGATTAGTTTCAATGTTAGTCAAGCAATCATGATTGATCGTTTATGATTTTTAATTCATGAGCCACCATGGAACCTTTTCAAAGGAAGTCATTGTTATTTTCCTTGTTAATTAATGCGATGTCACTATGACGTTTACTGGAAAATGGTTCCATAGTGGCTCATGAATTAAAGTCCTTGACCATACAGGACACAAATGCCAACAGATGGTAGTTTAAATATATTTATTTGCTTTTACACGATTACACTAATTTACCCTAAGATAACGTAAGGATTAAGGACAGTACAAAACTACCAGAAAAACGATAACTCGAACAGAAGTACGACGAAAGAAACAAACATTCACATTCCGTTAGAAGCATCAATCACATGGTCGTGATTAAAACTAACGATTGAATGACTAATGATTTGTGGCGTTAGTCATGATTAGTCCAATCATGATTAAATCAATCATGATTACATTAGTCATGATTAAATTATCATGATTGATCAGTTGATTGACGAAATTAGTTGATTTGCCCCATCTACCATCATCCAGTGTTAAGCAAAATTTAGTTTGAGTAATGATTAGATACGTCAATCATGATTGATGACTAATGATTTGTTAGTTTAGTCATGGTGTGGTGGTGATGATTACTTTAATTCATGATCCATGGGCTTGTGGTCAGCCACCCGGGCCCTTCCGACCCTGCCCGCTCCCGGTTTGTCTTGGCTTACACACGTTTCCCGGCAGGTTCTCGTGCTCGCTGACGACGGGCCACCCGGCGCAGGACACGGAGTTCCAGGAGCGCGTGTGCGACATGCTGAACATCCTGCGCACCATGTGCCGGGACTGCTTCTACCTCGTGCGCTACGTGTTGCGACTCTTGTTCGTCGATTAAAATGATTTGTTCCTTTTTTATTTGGAGTTTCATTTCAACGGGGATCGGATCGTCATTCCAGCCGAAAGACGTCTGCTGGACATAGGCCGGCGAGGCGAGGCTCGCCAAACAGATCGGCCCTGAGCCATAGGTAGGTATCCAATGGGGTATGTATTACAATACTGAAGTACGAAAGACCGAATGTATTAAAAATGAATTTTTAGAACGTTATTAACTTGTGACATATTCAATATTGGGTAGCTGATTTGACATACATACTGTAACACTTTGATCAATTATAACTGAAGATACACATTGCCGAACAAAATCCCCTTCAAAAAATGTCCGAACTTTTTTATTTGTTTGCATAACAATTAAAATCATCACCTACACAGAAATTTGAACCTAGTCTTTACTTCATTACAGTTGAATTTCGGTTGACACTTGACAGCTAAACTTGACAATTTCACGCAACGTACTGAGAAAAAAGAAGGCCACTTTTATCAAAGTGGCGCTCATTTGGCTCGGACATTTTCGGACGCGCGACTGTGGATCTACAGTTATAATTGATCAAAGCTGTAACGTAATTAATTCTAATGTAACTAGAATAAGTTGTAAAATATATTGAGATGGGCATGGTATAAATGATGAATGTATAATTGTGTTAACATGTATAATTAATTTCCTTTATTTTGTTCAATTTAAATATGATAATTTTAATATTTTGCATGCTGAATAAGGAGCACATATAATTTTAAGACAACACCATGTAAATCAACCCTGTTCCAGCAAAATAAATTATTTCATTTCATTTCAATGGGTCAAAAGACCGACACGATTTTTTTCTGAAACCGTAAACTTCTCAGAATTTATTAAAACGGCATCATACAGAACCCATTAGGTTAGGTTAGGTTTGTTTTATAACAATCTTAAAAAGTTAACGGTTTCAGAAAAAAATCGTGTCGGTCTTTTGGCCCATTCGATGTTTTAATACATTCGCTCTTTCGTACTTCGGTATTGTAATACATACCTACCCATCCAATGCGCTCCCGCCACCTTCACCAGGTCGTCGCTCCAGCTTGTTGGAGGCCTACCTACACTGCGTCTTCCGGTCCGCGGACGCCACTCGAGAACCTTTCGGCCCCATCGGCCGTCAGTTCTACGGGCGATGTGCCCTGCCCACTGCCACTTGAGTCTAGCAATTCTTCGAGCTACGGGAATCGGATGTCCATGGGCAATTTCACTTTAACCAAAGGGTTAAAAAATCACTTGGAATTTCAGTTGACCATTTGATGGAATAGACTATATGGTACAGTGTAGTTTTGACAAAGCGAACCTTTTAGGCACTGGTCCCACCACCGGCGAGCAAGCGATGAGAAGCGCCCAAGAAACGAACAAAAGATAATCGCTCCCGTGTAAATAAAAGAGAGGGATATATATTTATAGTTCATTGCTGGCTGTTCACACTGCCGGTGAGGACTCTCTCTTCACTTGTTGATCGCAGCGATAAAAGCTATCAACGATAAAACTCGCTCAGCGGTACTCGGCGATGAACGCTTGGCGATCAGTATACCTCTACCATGAGTTACACTAGTTTACAGTGACCGTACTCGCTAGCGACGGCGTAAATGATTTGTATGGAGAATTGTACTTCCGTAAGTGACCGCTAGAGGCGCTGTACACAATTCTCCATACAAATCATTTACGCTGTTGCTAGCGAGTACGGTCACTGTAAACTAGTGTAACTCATGGTTGAGGTACAGAGCGATCCTAACGTAGGTAAGTACAATCGCCCGTCGCACTCGAACACTCGCTTATAGCCGAGCGACAAAACTAGAGAAACTACACAGCCCCTTCTCGCCGCTCGCCCACTCGTTTCTAGTTCTACTCGTTTATCGCTCGTCGGCGGCGGTGGGACCAGTGCCTTAGTAGGATGTACGGTGACTGAAATGCTGAACAGAACATTACGGTAAAGTGGACATTTTAAAGCGGACGTTCTGAGACAGTGGACATTCTGACACAGTGGATAATTTGACACAGGGGACGCTCTGACACACTGGACTTTCAGATTCGGTGGACGTTTTGACACAGTGGGCACAAGGTGGACACTGTGGACACTAAGGAAAATGCCATACAAAATGAATGGCAGAGGCCTCTCTATGTTGAAACTAGGTAGGTACAACAGGCTTATTATTTTAACCCTTTGAACGCCCCTTTTTTTATGTACAAATGTGTCACCAACACGCCGAGTGTAGACGAAAAGTAACGCCAATCGTAATGTCGCTTGTCAAAGTTTCTTTGACAACAAACGCCATGACCACTATTTAAGCGTCGGTGGCGTGATAGTCACGGCAGTACTCGACCTCTTTAGGCGATCTTGGCGTTCAAAGGGTTAACCCTTTTCCAGGTATAGTACATATAGCGACCACGTAGATCTATATACAAAAAGATTCTGCCTTGCTCCCTTTACAATATAGTAGAAAATCAATTTAATTGGTTTAAAATATGCTTTGCCTTTACATTAATCCTGCGTAGGTAAACAAAACAATGATTGTTTTTGTAGTAGCGTATCTACATAGACGGGGCCTGGAAAAGGGTTTAACTTTAACCGTTAAAGGAACGCCCCGTTTATTTATCAGTCGCCTTAATTGCGGTTCTTTATTTACGTAGGGGTTTAAATTACAAGTTGCCGAAAACCCAAGGAAAATAAAAGAAGGCTAAGAAAATAAAATAACTTCTACTATCAAATATTGTTTATTCACAAAATATAATTTCATAATATATTGGGGTTTCTTACTCAAAGTCGAAGAGTGCTATTGATTTTGATGTAAAAAAACCGGCCAAGAGCGTGTCGGACACGCCCAAGATAGGGTTCCGTAGCCATTACGAAAAAATCAAGTAATATTTTTCAAAGGATTTCGTATGTGTACGGAATCTTCCAAGTTTAGGTATACCTTAGGCTACTATTTACTCTTAAACTACAAATATTTCCCAAGCAATTTTAACCGATATAATTTTCCTTGTAAATTTAATATATTTACTACCATTCTGAATTTTTTCAAATTTTTCCACCCAACAGTTTAGATTTTAGAGGAGGGGGGGGGGGGGGGATGACGGTCGATTAAAATGAAAATTTTCACTTTCAAGTTGAATATTTCGCAAACAGATCACTGAATAGAAAAATCATGTTGGCAACCCCGCAATGGTTTTAAAAGACCTATCCAACGATACCCCACACTATAGGGTTAGTCGAGAAAAAAAAAATCACCCCCACTTTACGTCTATGGGAGGAACCCTAAAAAAAATATTTTTTATTTTTTATTTCACCACTTTGTCGGCGTAATTGATATATATATTCATGCCAAATTACAGCTTTTTAGTACTAACAGTCTCTGAGCTTAGCCGCGGACGGACAGACAGACGGACAGACATGGCGAAACTATAAGGGTCCCTGTTCCTAGTTGACTGCGGAACCCTAAGAATTACCCTAATTTTTCATACATTTTATTGAGTCAGTTTTGTGACGAGCTATACCTACAAACTGTATGAAAAAAAGTCACTCAAGACTTTTCAAAAAGGACCCTTTTATCTTCATGAAATTGAAAGGTCACCGTTGATTTTGAATGAGAAAATTTACGCCTCGTTTTGATGGCTCTATGTTTCGAGCGGCGATCGTGCATCTACGTATAATATGATCGAAGTCACACTCAACCTAAGAGCGGTTCTAGCGTATTCGTACATCAGTACACCATCATCAGTGATCAATGGAATTATATCTCTATAATGGTTAATACATACAACCGCAACTGTATGGTTTCTCACCTGTGTGTATTCATGTCTAGTCAACGCCTATTTCCGTGTAAACCGTTCGTTAAACACATCGTAAAGGCCTATTCAGACGTACGCGATATCGCTGTCGCGCGACAACAGCGATATCGCGTATAAATAAATAAATATCACGGGACAATTCACACCAATTGACCTAGTCCCAAAGTAAGCGAAGCATAGCTTGTGTTATGGGTACTAGGCAACGGATAAACATACTTATATATAGACTAGCTGTTGCCCGCGACTCCGTCTGCAAAGAATAATTGGGGTACGAAAAATAGATGTTGACCGATTCTCAGACCTACCCGATATGCACACAAAATTTAATGAGAATCGGTGAGCCATTTAGGAGGAGTTTGGTAACAAACACCGCGACATATATGGATAGATACATACTTAAATGGGTATGTATTACAATACCGAAGTACGAAAGACCGAATGTATTAAAACATCGAATGGGTCAAAAGACCGACACGATTTTTTTCTGAAACCGTTAACTTTTTAAGATTGTTATAAAACAAACCTAACCTAACCTAATGGGTTCTGTATGATGCCGTTTTAATAAATTCTGATAAGTTTACGGTTTCAGAAAAAAATCGTGTCGGTCTTTTGACCCATTCGATATTTTAATACATTCGGTCTTTCGTACTTCGGTATTGTAATACATACCCACTTAAATACATATTAAACACCCAAGACCCGAGAATAAACATTCGTATTTTTCATACAAATATCTGCCCCGACACGGGAAACGAACCCGGGACCTCAAGCTTCGTAGTCAGGTTCCCTAACCACTAGGCCATCTGGTCTTCTAAAACTAGACTCTAAATAGACCGTAATGACTGAATAGACCTAACTAACTGTGCTGTTTCTCAACTGTGTGTATCAGATTATGACTAGCCGAAACAGTTTAATGTATGTACATGAACTGAAACAATTACTTTCCTCACTCGCGACGTTCCGATAGTTACGTTTATGTAAAAAATGCGTGTTCATTCAGTTCCTCCACCTCCACACTGTATGAACACACACGAATCACAAGTCTAACATTTGGTAGCGCAGTGAACGGTTGCGGTACTCTGGAGATGAGCTCTGGTTGAGTTCGAAACGCGTCAGTGTAGTTTGGTGGTGGTGATAGTTGGGTTTGTGTGAGTTTATACAGTATGGAGGTGGAGGAACAGCATGAACACGAATTTTTTACATAAACTTAGGTATAGTAAGGTCGCGGGTGGGCAAAGTAATTGTTTCAGTTCATTAATATAGACCACCGCATTGTAACGCCCGATTCAATAAATTATTGTATGTACAGTTGTGATGCGTGTAACTGTGGGAATAGGCCTCAATAGAGATCTCTCTCCAGGCAAATGTTATGCCTGGGGACTGAAGCCCGATGGAAGAAAGTTGGAAGTTGTATTTATGCAGCCGAGTTGAGAAACTTCGATATTGCGATGCAGGAGTTGCAGGATGTAGCAGTAGTAGTTAGTTTTTCATTTGATGACTAGATGACGCTAGGAGTCGCTACGTAACAAATGGTTTGCGTTTAAGCTTACATTAATTAGTCAAATCAAGTATAACGAGTCGCATGATGACTGAACATTAATTAAGCTCTAAATTGTTCGTAACAACTGTGTGGTTTCACGACCGCGTGTGTGTCAGTTTATGTCTAGTGACATTACAGTACACACTAAACCGTTTGTTACACGCATCGCAGCTGTAAGGTTTCTCACCTGAGTGTATCAGTTTATGACGAATTAACGTCCCTTTAAATCTAAATAGTTTGTTACAGACATCGCAACTGTACGGTTTCTCACCTGTGTGTATTAGTTTATGATTAGTCAATACCCATTTAGCTGAAAATTGTTTGTTACACACATCGCAACTGTACGGTCTCTCACCCGTGTGGGTTTGCATATGGCTATTCAAAGTAGATTTTTGTGTAAACCGCTTGTTACACGTACCGCAAATGTACGGCTTCTCACGCGTATGTATTCGCATATGTCTAATCAAAGCAGCGTTCTGTGCAAATCGTTTGTTACACGCATCGCAAATGTACGGTTTCTCACCTGTGTGTGTTCGTTTATGACAAATCAAAATCGATTTAAATTTAAATAGTTTGTTACACACGTCGCAACTATACGGTTTCTCACCTGTGTGTTTACGGTTATGATTAATCAACATCGCTTTACTTCTAAATAGTTTGTTACAAATATCGCAACTGTACGGTTTCTCACCCGTGTGTATTCGCATATGAGTAGACAACGACGATCTCTGTGTAAACTTTTTGTTACACACTTCGCAAGTGTGCGGTTTCTCACCCGTGTGAATCACTTTATGACTAGTTAATAAAGCTTTAGCTCTAAACCGTTTGTTACACACATCGCAACTGTACGGTTTCTCACCCGTGTGTATTCTAAAGTGCTCGATCAAATGCGATTGTTGTTTAAATAATGAACCACAGGTATCACAGCCATAAGGCCTTTCACCTGTGTGCGTTCGTACATGCTGTGTCAACGTAAGTTGTGTTCTAAACACCTTGTTACATATACCGCACATGTACTGTTTCCCATCTGTGTGTACTCTTATATGTTCGGTTAACGCCGATTTATCTTTATACAGTTGGCTACATACATCACAACTAAATAGTTTCTCAGTTGTGTGCGTAAGTATATGCCTAGTCAACTTACTCTGTTGTGAAAACTGTTTGCAACATATTTTGCAACTATATGGTTTCTCATGCGTGTGGTTAGTAAAGCTTGTTTGAAGACTAAACAGCTTATCATTAGAATGGGGCTGACAGTTTGTGGGTACTTCCCAGACTCGATTTTTACCCCCTCCGCAGAGCACTGGCTTCAGCTTGGATGGTGCCAGACTGTGACTTTGCTCACAATCACGGCTCACATAAAATGGCGTGCTAATGTGTAGGTCTTCCACTGGAAGTCGCTCCAGCCTGACAAAACAGCTCCTGAGCCGGTGCTGCTGCTCGGTGCTCCTGTTGCATCGAGGGCCATCCCCGGGGCAGGCGTGGGAGCACCCGGGTGGGGCGACTCCACCTGGCTTTGATTCATTTAGGTTCTCCTCTTTAGTGGTCAGCATATCTAAAAAAAATACATAAATGCTATTTGAGTGCTCCTCAGACCAAAAAACAGACATGCAATAAGTTCATTTGTTGTATATTCTCTATCAGGGATTCCATTGCAAATTCTTATAAATAATGCCTGATTTTCCTGCCTCCCTCTCATGTAGAGTTGTAAGCAATCTGCAAATTAATATCAATTTATTCATTTATTTATTGCAGATGTTATATAATTCAAAACAGTTCCATCATAACCCTGTAATTTATTTTTTGGCATTTCTATCAACATTTAAAATGTAAAAAAGTATATATAATATAGAGACAACAATAATAGTTGGACATGTGGTATTGTTAAGTTAAGTAATCAACATCAATAGTTTCCGCAGTGCATGTGATGAAAAATATTTAATAGCCATTTTTACACCTTGTTTTATTGAACTTTTGAAACCGGGAAGTGGGTCAAAACCACATGTACTCTAACCTCTCATACTCGGGAAGTGGAAAAAAGTACATTCTAGTTTCAACTGTTTCATCTAAAGCCAATTAAAGAGAATAAAAAAAAAGAAAGCCATAAATTTGACACGGATCAGTGTCTAAGGATAGGCAGGGTTAATGCAAGATTTTCTTAAAGCTCCAAAATATGACAAAAAAAATAATGATACACTACCTACATGGTGAAGTAGTAACAAAAAATTCCAAAGTTGTCACCAATAAATTAACTTTTAGACAGGATATCATAACACTATCTTGTGAGTTTTAGGGTTTTCCTTCAAGTAATAAATTTGCAATAATTTAAGTGTGTAGTTAGTTGAGCTTACTATGCACTGAATTTGTAAAGGCGATGTCCTGCTGTTGTACCATCTCAGGGCCAATTACTAATTCGTCTTTGAGCTCGTGTTCGGCGTACAAGCCTTCTGCCGCGGCCGCCTCGCTCACGCCGCACTCGCCCCACGCGGGCTCCTCCTTCACCATCGCAGGCTCGCGCTTCACAGTCACGCTGCATGACCGCACCGACTGATCCGCGTCGGAAGCACGACGGCGGGAGCAAAAACGAGCAAAATAACTATATACTAGCGCCACCTCAAAATGTGTGCAAAATTAGAACTACTGAGGTGATTGGTTGTCAACCGGCATCAAATTGTTAGTTAATTAGCAAGCCATCTAGTTCGGCAAGTACATTGTAGATGGCGCTGTAATAAACAAATCAGGTTTGTTTTATGGGAGCCCCCTTAAATATTTATTTAATTCCATTTTTTAGTATTTGTTGTTATAGCGGCAACCAAAATACATCATCTGTGAAAATTTCAACTCTCTAGCTATCACGGTTCCCGAGATACAGCCTGGTGACAGACGGACGGACGGACAGCGGAGCCTCAGTAATAGGGTTTCCGTTTTTACCCTTTGGGTACGGAACCCTTAAAATACAGAAATCAGTACAAACTTATAAGTAAAAAAATGTTATATTGTCATTATGCGCTGCAGTAGTGCAAAAGGCCCATGGCTGAGTGGGCAACATTGCTCATAGGAGCAAAACACTGATATTCTGCCATAACCCAGAGGACCGAAAACAAAATATTTATACTTAGGTACTAATCGGTGGTGAACATTTTCCATCAGATGACCCGCTTGCTCGTTTGCCTCCCTCTCACAACAAAAAAAATTGAAATAATTATACAGCAAAAAAAACCGGCCAAGTGCGAGTCGGACTCGCGCACAGAGGGTTCCGTGCAAATTTATATGTATCTATGAACATCCAGTCTTAGCAGACCCCTGCTCCTAAGCAAAATGTGCGCAGTGTAGATTGGTTACTGATATAGAGGTACAGGGTGGAAAAATAAGTCGGGCCCTACAGGCCCACAGCCTACAGGGAAAGTATCTACCTTAAATCCTTAAGTTGGCTCATTTTACTTAAAGGAGACATTCCTTTATTTTTAAAAAGAAACAAAATTGCATTCAAAGATTTTCTAAAACTCGCTTGCCTCGCCCGTGACTTGAACCAACTGAAATTAAAAAAAAAAAAAACACTATTCCGTTATACTAATCGATAGGATTATTATTCAGGGGTTACCTATCATATTCTCGAAAAGCTCATTTCCGAATATTAAAATTCCGAAAACGAAACTCCTTTTTTTCATTTTCCAAATTATTGTTTGTCCAAAATTTTATTTACCATATTTTCTTTTGCCAAATGTTTTAAAATCCATTTTTTTATTTGCCAAATGATTCAAAATCCAAATGCATGAAATTCCGTAGGATCATGTGCCAAATATATATTTATTCCGCAAAATTATTATCCCGCAAAGGTCAGGGGTACAAAAGGAGACCATACAATTATGTGTGGAGCGTAATATTCATTTTGTTGTTTAATGTTGCCCAAATATTTTATCCTTTAACTTAATCATTTAATCATACTTATTACATAATTAATCAAAATGTCAACAAAATTGGTTAGTAAAAAAATCAAAACTCTTAAAAACTAAGTTAGTACAGCACCAAACATACAATATACACTAAAATTATCCTAAAATTATTAATAATTAAATTAAGCATGTTGGCTAAAAAATCCCTCCCCGCGACGATCTGGAAACAAATGTCCCCATTACGCTCGCAGCATTGCCTCTCTGGATGGCTATGGAGATCTGCTGAACAAGCCACGATCCTGAACGAGCATCACAACCACGATCTCTTAAACGGCGACCCAAGTCACCAAAAAGCTCCCGCGCTTCGAAGCCCCACGGCCGAGCCGTCTCAACCGCGACGGGAACGAAGTCATAAGTCGGCTCCAACTCGGAATACTTCGAGTGCTTAAGCAGCGCAGCAGACTCAGCCGCCGAGCCCGCCGACCTCGAGGATTGTCTAATGTGAGATGCGGCAAAGGTACTACTAACACACGTCGCATCCCACAAAAGACAACGACCCTTACGCCAAGGGACTAACGTAAGCCCGTCAGGCCTCTTTCCGTCTGACCGGCATAATCCAGGTGGCTCCAAAACACACGGGACACTAGCCGACACCATGGCTCGACGAACAATCTCATTAATTGAGTGGTGCCTCGGAAACCTTCCAGCACTCCTCTGACAGCTTAGACCATGATGACCATTTTCCTCCACTATCGCCCCACAGATACACCGGTGCGACTCACACACCTTAGCGTCCAACCTTAATGCAGCTGCAATTCTCAAAGAATCATTGTCTAGCAACGTTCCAAACTGCGGCGATGGCAAGGCGTGCAACCATGCACCAGACTCTGGTCTAGCAATGGCCTTAAGACGTGCCGAATCAGTTTCAGAAGCACCATCCAACATATTGACATAAACCCGTTTGGAAAGAATGTCGTCCCAACCTCTCTGCAGCCCGTCCCAACCTCTCTGCAGCCCAAGATTATCCGGCCGCTCACCGCTAGGACAAAGACCCGACCAGCTGGCTAACGCCTCCAACTCAAATGGCACGCGAAAATTGTCGCCATCAACACTCAAAATGCGAGCGACAAGGTCTCTCGAGCCATGAGCAGAAGCTAAAAAAGCCACAAGATTAAGATCCTGAACCCGACGCACACCCAAACCACCAAACCGAACGGGCAAGGAAGCCTGGCTCCACCGCTCCTCATCCAAACTAACATTGAGCGTAGACTCTAGCAGACGCTTAAGACTGTCATCAAAAATCGCGACATCTTGTGGAAACTACCAAGTTGGAGACGTCCGCAACACGTATGGCATTCGTGGCATTCCAAAGCAATGCCGCAACAATGCCAGGGATACATGAGCGGACAATTGTGCCAAATGTTCCCCCGCCGACGAAAGCGCTGTTCGCTTGACCTCCAAAGCAGAACTGACTCCGTCAGGAAACACTGGCGCGCCAAGCAGGCCGAACGAAGAGTCGTTTATCAAATTGACCCCGGGCAACAAGGACTGAAACCACCCAAAATAAGCCACAGCGTCGGTGCTGCAAGTATAAATTTCACACTTGTTTGAATTTATTCTCAGACCTACAGCTTCTAGCGCTGGTATCAACTTTTTTATGTCCTCTATGACAATTTCTGGTGGCCCACCAATAGTTCCATCATCTAAATACCAGACATTATATTTTATTGAGTTTGCTATGTGGGTAGGGGGTTTTGTAGGTGGTTATAAAAAAAATAACTAACACCAAAGGCTGATGCGGGAGCTTCGCTCCGCTACGCTCCCGCATTAGCCTTTGAACCTAATGTATCCGAGTCGCTTCCGCTCCGAACCGTCTTGCTCGCTCGCTTCGCTCGCTCGCTAAAAATTAAGCAATGTTGTCTTAGTGTGATGTTAGGTTAGGTATATAATAAAAACTTACTTTCGGCTTTTCGTTACATTTAGATTATGAAAATATGGCAACTGATTAATAATAATAATAATAAATCATTTTATTTCAAGTAAGGTACACTCATAGATTGTTAGTAAAGCTTACTTCTAATAATGTTAGTTGAAATACTTAACTACATAATACCTATGATACATTAGCTGAGTACGGCGCATGTAGCCGACTGCAGCGGAGCAAGTAGAGGCAGTCCAGCCTGTCCCCTATCATCTTCATGATGGCGTTGGGGCTGTCGCGCACCCGGCGCACCAGGGATGCGGCTCTCTTGCGCATGGTGGCGTAAAAACAGTCCACCCTAGCTTCGGCGAACATCCCTGATGCGCTACAGAAGCGGGGCAGCCCCACCAACACCCGGAACGCGTTGTTGTATTGTACGCGGAGGGCTCCATAGGTCCTTTGCGTATACGCACGCCACAAGCTGCACGTGTACAGGGAGGTACAGTACGCTCTAAATAGTGTAAGTTTCACCTCCCTAGTACAGCGTGCGAACTTACGAGCTATCATATTCGCGCGGACCGACAGAGCCCTCCGTTCACGTTCTATGTCTTTATCATCTTTGAGGTCCGACGTGACTACGTGTCCTAAATATTTATATGTGTCAACCCTTTCAAGGGCGGCTCCATTAAGTCTAATGGGTGTCATTCCGACTGTCTTGCCACGCCCGACCTCAAAAACCATATATTGACTTTTCATGACATTATATTTTAAGCCGTGGGTGCCGGCATATGTCTCACACACCTTCAGAAGCTCTCGTAAGCCGCCCACCGATGCGCTTAGCAGAACCATATCGTCTGCATAACTGATATTATTAAGGCAGACATCATCAATGTGACATCCGACATGCATTCTGCCAAGCGCATCCAAGAGCTCATTTACGTACAAATTAAATAGGGTGGGTGAGCTCAACCCCCCCTGCCTCACCCCGCACTCTAGCCTATACGGATCAGAGAGCGCGTCAGCCCATCTAACGCTATTGACTTGGTTTCCATACCAGTATCTGAAAATATGAACCAGTCCAGATGGAAGTTTTATGGCTTCCAGTTTCTTCCATAAAATCTCATAAGAAACCAAGTCAAAAGCCTTAGACAGATCAAGGAAGCAGGCGAACACGGGCGAATTTCTGTCCACATAGTATTTCACAGTGTGCTTAAGACACAATATTGCACTTTCTGTGGATAGTCCTTGTCTAAAACCAAACTGGTTATGACTTAAGTCCACATACTCGTTTAATCGTGTATTAAGCACACTATCAAACACCTTAGCTATTACGGTTGCAAGTGATATCGGCCTATAGTTGTTTACATCAGACAAATCTCCCGTTTTGTTTTTAACTATAGGCACGACAACCGTTCGCATTAAGTCGTCCGGCAAATAGGAATGCGTCACACAGAGATTGAATAACATTGCCAACACTCTAGCCATATGTGGACCAGCATGCTGGAGATGCTCAATGCTGAGACCGTCATGTCCAGGCGATTTGCCGCGAGACATAGTCTTTATAGCCCTGTCAACCTCCCTGGCAGTGAAACCCGGGTACGTTATATTTGGCTCAGCATTGCTCATCTCCGCCGCCCTTGATTTCAAGAGAGACTTCACAAAAAAGTGATCCTTAAAAATATTAGCAATGTCTCTCGCATCGCTTACGCCATTGACACTGACCGGGAGGCCAGAACGAAACGTCACACTATTTGTAGCCTTCCAGAAAGCTCGAAAATCTTTCCTTGAGTGATGGGAGGCAATCATGTCCATTTTAATTTGATGCTGATGATCTTGGCACCATTTCAACCTTGATTTGAATATTTTTCTACTCTCACGCATCTGCTCAAAGAAAAACCCAGTTTTAGGCTTACCCTGTGAGTTCCAATCATAAAACTTCGCTCTGGCCTCCCTGTGAGCCTCGCCGACATGTCTGTTCCATCCTACCAACCTATTTTTATTTTTATGCTTTATATCACCCCGACTATCGAATGCGGCATTCACCAAGACAGATACTATGCTACAATACAACGCATTGATAACGTTTGAATGACTTGGGATATTACAATAGCCATTGGCACATGTCCTGAACTCCGAAGGAAAATCAATATTTTTCAAGTTTTTATGACATCTTTCAGTGTAATCACTAACTTGCTTTTCTGTTCTCTCCCCCCACACTACAGACTTATTAAAAACAAAGTCGCTATTTTTATTATTGTTACTTAGTCTTGGAGTTAATATATTTAAATCTACTGTGAGTATAATTGGGAAATGATCAGACCATGACACATTATAATCAACATACACATTCTGCACAGATGGCAATGCAGATTGTGTTACGACAAAATGATCTAGCCAGCGTCTACAATGGTGAGCGTCACTAACATATGTATATGTATCCGACAAGACACCCAATAATTGAATGTCAACACAGCACCAGTCCTGTTCACAAAAATAACTTATCATTTCGTTATAAAAAAGTTCATGAGGATGAGCGTTAAAATCTCCCATTAAATAGACACATTCCAAGCCATAGTCACTAATGATAGCACGCACCGCGCTCAGGCAGTCCGTAAATTCCGGTAGGTTTACCTTACTGTCCGTCGGCATATAGACGTTAATCACTAAAAAAGGCCGATCACTGGTGACTACTTTAATCGCACATACACGAGGATTCGCGCACTTTACCACAAACACATCGGTGAACATCGCGCTCCTCCAGAGTATGCCGACGCCTCCGTACGGACGACCGCGTACCATTCCCGCCGTAGTGTCGACTGCCGATGTCCCCGTAGAACAAAAATTGGAATCGATTGTGTCTAAATATGAAATCTCATCCGGGTATAGCCATGATTCCTGTATGCCGATAATGTCCGATACTTGACATAATTGCCTAACACTGTCGACGGAGCGTTTAACGCTTTTACAATTAAAACTTGCTATTGTACATTTATTATATATTTTAGACATTTATTTTGACACAGAGCCGGCGTCAGAGATCTCTCTGAACGTTTTTTTGTACTTGAAATTGACAAATTTCCTGAATACAATACCTTTAGGCCAAATGTTCTTATCCAAAAACATAGGTAACTTACTATCATACACGAAAAATTTGTACGCTTTATGATTTGATTCCTTTTTAATCTCGATTTTTTCCAACACAACGGTCTCATTTGTTAGGTTAGATTAGGTTGGCAAATAAAAAAATGGATTATAGTGATTCGGGATTTTGAATTTGTTGGCAAATAAAACTGTGATTAAATGAATCCGTGGCATTGTGAAGTTGTGGAAAAACAAAACATATGGATTTTAAAAAGTCGGAGAACCGTTTTCGGATAAATGAAATTCGAGTAAAGGAGTTTCTAAACATCGATAGGTTCCCTTATTCAGGATAAAATTTCTCCAACAAACATTTGGTTTTAAAAATAAAAATGATCGTAAAATCTAACATTAACTTTATTTCATAATCAATTTGTTACACTTAAATTATTTAACTGATAAATTGTTCGAAATGAGCCCCCACAATGAGCACAAAACAAGTCATTTTACATATATTTTCATACTAAATACAAACTGAAATATACGTATGGATGCACAGAAAAAAACCCAGAAAAAAGACCAGCGCTGGGAATTGAACCCAGGTCCTTAGCATTCCGTGCTGCGTGCTAATACCCCTACACCACCACTGTGTTGTGTTATCTGTGGTTGGCTGCGTTCGCTATAAATATAACTGTTTGAAAATAAACGAGATTCATTTTGCTAACTACCGCAAGACAAAAGGTTGTTTCATTGTGTGTCCATCCAATTAGTATCTTAATCTCCCAAACCCGCGTCTAATACATGGTGTCAGAGTGTGGAAGACAAGTCGGAAAAGAAGAAATAAGTCTGAAAAAAAAGTCGAAGTCTAAAAAAGTCCAAAAGTCTGAAAAAGTCGAAGAAATCTGGAAAAAGTCAAAGAAGTCTGAAGAATTTTAAAGAAGTCAAGAAACCAACAGTAAAATGGGAGAAAAGGTACATAATGTCATACTAGCTAATAATTTAAAACCTTTATGCTTAACAAAAGACTGTCCTAATTCCGAAAAATGGAAGTTGTGGAGACAAAAATTCCTTATTTATTTCGAAGCCAATGATTTGGATAAAGTACCAGAGTCAAAGCTAATCGCTATATTCTTAAATGCAATAGGCGATGAAGGTTTGCAAATATATAATTCTTTCAATGTCGATTCAAAAACGGAAACGTTAACGTCCATTATTCAAAAATTTGATTTAAAATTTAACGAACATAAAAATGTAACGGTTGAAAGATATAATTTCTTTACCCGTTATCAAGAACAAAATGAGAGTCTAGATGAATATGTGACTTATTTAAATAATTTATCCTCAAGTTGCAAATTCGAGACACTAAAAGAATCTCTAGTCAAAGATATGTTCATAATTGGAATTAAAGATAGTCAAATAAAAGAAAAACTTCTTCAAAAAGAATTAAAAGATGTCAATGAAGCAGTTGAAGCAGCCAAGACAATAGAATTATCATGCCAGAGATCAAAAAAGTTGGGAAATAAAGAAAGCGATCTTCAAGTACAAGCCATTGTAAAAAAAAGTCATGTAAGCAGAAGTTCAACACCGACGAGACAGAAATCAAGACCTAAGATCGACAGCCAGCGAAAAAATAGAAATAATAGTCAAAGTCAAGAAAGAAGAACTAATAATTTGTTCTAGCAATTGCAGGTCAAAAAGTAATTCCAGAGGCAATAATTCAATCTGTAAAAGATGTGGTCAACAGCACAGAATAAGATGTCCAGCTCAAGGAAAAATATGCTCCAACTGTAAGAAACCAAACCACTTTGCAGCATATTGTTACTTCAGCGACCGAAATAAAAACATTAAAAATGTAAGTTCTATTAATTCCAGTAATTTAAATATAAATGAAACTGACATGGAAGAGACTAATAATTATTCTAATAATTTTGTAATTAATAATAGCCAAAATGATAATAATTGTAATTCGTCTAACTTACTTTGGGACTAGGTCAATTGGTGTGAATTGTCCCGTGATATTTATTTATTTATTATTATGTAATGCTTTTATATTTCAAATAAATATCTTTATCTACAATAATAATGGAATTTAAATAAAATAAAAAAACATAAACACATGAAATTAACAGCTATAAAGAAGATAAAGATAACTTACCTAAGAAAAATTAACTAAATATGTACATGTTACTATAAAAATAGAAATTATAAAAAGAATACCCCGTCCAAAAGATCTGTCTGTGGCAGGGTTCCCATGATGCTGGCCGAATTACCCCTTTGGATCGCAAGTGCGATCCGCTGGGATAAATATGCGCCAGCTCTTGGGTCCCCAGAGGTGTCGACCAACCGGGAAGAAAGGGCCTTTATGAAGGACTTCATGTCGGCTGACCAAGGCCCTAAGGTCTCAACAGCAAGCGCAGCAAACTCGTAATCCTTTAATAAAGATGAGTATTTGCGGCGCTTGAGGAGTTGGGCCTGATCAGCCGCAGCGCCGGCTTGTGAGCTAGTTGCCTTGATGTGGGACAGAGCGAAAGTATCAACGCATGTAGCGTCCCACACCAGAGCCCTACCGAGCTTCCACGGCACCAGTGTGACCCCGTCTGGACGCTTGCCATCGTCCCTTGCCATGCCAGCCGGCTCTAAAGCCGAAGGCACTGACACGGTGGCAAGCGACCGACGTACTAAGTCATTTATGGTGCCATGACGGTACATACGGCCGGCGCTCCTAACACATGAAAGCCCATGTCGTCCCAGTTGATCCACGTTTTTGCCACAAGCGCAGATGTGAGGAATGCATATTCTGGCCCCAAGTCTTAGGGAAATTGCTATCCGCGAAAGCAGTCGGGGCAGTCATATTTCATGGAAAAAACCCCATAGCTTACTCGTCCAAATCTTTAACAAAAACTCAGGAAAATTATGCTCAAATTGAAAAAGAGTTGTATGCAATTGTTTTCGGTTGTAAAAAGTTTCATCAATACATCTATGGCAAAACAACACATGTCGAAACTGATCATCAACCTCTTATCACGTTATTTAAAAAGCCATTATCAGATGTTCCAGCACGGCATCAAAGGATGATGATCACGTTACAATCATACGACTTAATTGTGTCATACACAAAAGGTTCTGAAATGTATATCTCGGATACTTTGTCTAGAGCACCTGTCTTAAATACTGAGGTAGAAAAATTAGACTTGGATGAATTTGAAAACAATATTATTTGTCAAGTCAAATTATTAACTTCAAATTTATCAATAAGTGAGGGTAGATTAAAGCAAATTGTATCTCATACAAAGTCGGATGAAATTTTACAAAAACTAATGGAATATCATAAAATGGGTTGGCCCAATAATAAACAACAATGTGATCCATTAACCTTACCATATTGGAATATTAGAGATGAAATTCATGTAATTGATGAAATAGTTGTTAGATTTTATGTGTCCACCCCACATTAGCATAAACTTTGTTTGTCTGTGCATGCTCATCCATTGCGCTCTATTATCTAGTCTGTTGTCTCTTTGCTTGTCAAAATTCCCCACGACTGCAATGGTGCATCTTTCTGTAATGTTATTTTAAATCAATGTACATCTTGAAGTAATCTCTTTTATTTTGTGACTCACAATGTTGGTATATATTATTGATATAATATAATAATCTGCATTGGCTGGATTTGCGGTTGTTTTTTATTTTCGACATACACCTCATGTGAATATCCTAGTAAGTATATCTCACGGCGACGTGGCCCACAGCGCAGTTGCTCTTGCTAACAGGTTAAAGTGCCCAGAGAAATCCTAGAATTGGACGCCGTGTGATTGCTCAACAATAATACCGAGAAGGTAAATCACACGAATATTTTTTTTTTTTTGAGGTTATAAGTTTGCACTAATCCCCTCGTGCAAACACGTCGATACCCAAATCCAGCCACAACTTGAGATTATGTCGAGGATGGAAACTACGACGAATATCCCCGTTGAGAAATTGGAAGGTATAAATAATTATGTAAACTGGAAATTTGCTATGCAAATGTTGCTGACCCTGGATGGAATGTGGAAGTGCATCGACGGCACCAATACTGATGACACCTTAGACAGCCGCGCCTTGGCTCGTATTTGCCTCGCAATTAAACCTACTCTCTATCAATATGTGCGAGACGCGAAGACTGCAAAAGAAGCCTGGCAGAAGTTAGCGAGCACATTTGAACCAAAGGGTTTATACAGGAAGGTTTTATTGCTCAGGCAACTTCACAAGGTTGAATACAAACAGTACAGCGGAATGTCAGAGTATATTGAGGCAGTAATGCGGCTGGTGCAGCAATTGGCGGATATCGGTAAAAGCATTGAAGACGATGAGGTTGCGGAGATCCTGCTAAGCGGTCTATCACAGGAGTTTGACAACCTCGTATCCGGTTTGGAGACAGCCTGTCTAACAAGTAAGCTTACAAGCGAACTAGTCCGGACGCGCCTGCTACAGGAGGAGCATCGGCGCAATGGCGAAGAAGGCTCAACGGCATTTTATGTTAATAAGAAGAAGAAGAATCCATTATTCTGCAGTTTTTGCAAGAGGACCGGCCACACTGTCAAGAAATGCTTCAAGAAGAAGAGGGAAGATCAGAAGGGACCGCATTCCATGTTTGCTTCGGCTAATGCGGCATCCAGTCAAGACTCCCAGGACTTCATCCTTGATAGTGGGTCAACATCACACATGACCTCGGATAGGGACCTCTTTACCGAGACTGCAGGTAAAAATTCTATTGTATATATAGCCAATGGTCATAAACTAGTTAGTAATATTACTGGTAAAATTCCTCTTTCTTCTAACATATGCCTAAATAATGTTCTCCATGTGCCAGACCTTACTAGTAATTTATTGTCAGTGGGACAAATTGCTGACAGGGGATATTCTGTCATTTTTAAAAAGGATCAGTGTCAAATATTTCAAGACTGTAAAGTCACTGGCAACCTAATTTTGACCGCTAGGAAAGAGAAAGGTTTGTATAAAGTGAAGGTGCAAGGGCGGCCTGTCTTTGAGGAGGAGCCTCTCAAACCCATGCAACGGCAAGGGACAGAGAAGGCTCATGCAGCGTTAGATGTGTCCATGGACACATGGCACAAGCGCCTTGGCCATTTATCAGAGGAAGGTATGCGAACTTTGGGTGATGGGAAACATTGCATGAATTTTCGTTTTAAGGAACAACAGCAGGAAGGCATGCGTGGTAGCTGCGTGTCGTGCTTGACGGGGAAGATGCCTACAGCACCTTATCCTACCGTCAGCTCCAGTCGCACTACTCAACCACTCCAAATCATACACTCTGATGTCATCGGGCCAATGCAAGTACGCTCATGGGGCGGAGCACGTTACTTGCTTACCTTCACAGACAACTTTACCCGAAAAACATGGGGATACCTTATGAAGAATAAATCTGAGGTGAGTTCTCATTTTATTCATTTTAAAAGCCTAGTTGAAAAACAAAAGGGACTGCCAATAAAAATGCTTCGTACAGATAATGGTACCGAGTATGTTAATCATAGACTCAGTAGTTATCTTCAGATGCATGGTATCATTCACCAAACCACTGTGCCCTACTGTAGTGCTCAGAATGGCCTTGCAGAAAGGGCCGGCAAGACTATTTTTGATAAAGCAAGGGCTATGCTACATGAATCTGGCCTTTGTAATCGCTTCTGGGGAGAGAGCGTAATGTGCGCAATTTATTTGAAAAATCGATCTCCTACCAGAGCTTTGTCGGGTGGCATTCCTGAACGCTTATGGTCTGAGTCTGAAATAGATGTCAGCCATTTACGCGTCTTTGGCTGTCTTGCTTATGCTTTAATTCCTAGTCAAAAACGTCGAAAGCTCGATCCAAAATCGAAAGCTTATATATTTGTAGGTTATGGTGAAAATTGCAAAGGATACCGTTTGTCTGATCCTACCAATCCTCGTAATGTAATACTTTCAAGGACAGTTACTTTTATAGAGGATAAGTTTCCTGAAAAACATAATAGATGTAAGCCAAGTTGTGGGGATAATTTTTATTTTTATGATATTGACAATTCAAATAATGGTAATAATTCAAATTTCAACGAATCTAGTCAACAAAATATTTTAAATAATGATTTAATTTTAAATAATGAATCGAATTTGAATAATGAAGCCAATTTTAATGATGAACATGACAAATCCAATAAATCATGCTCAACAAATCCTCATATAATTTCAGATGCAGAGTCGCCAACTATGCCTGCGTGGTCGCCGCTGTCTGAAAATTACTGTACTGGTGATGAAGGTGCTGATGACGATTATGGTGATGAAGATTACGTGCCAGAGGGCACTTTGTCTTCGCTTCCTACGTCATCACTTGATGGTAATGACAAAGGTAATGGAGCTTGTGTCCCGCTGGACGCGGAAGCTTCTGTGCCTGAGTCTGCTGCACCTGATAAAGAGTCGATGTCGTCGGCTGTTCCCGACACATTTAACTCGCGCCCTGTACGTCGTACGAGAGGTAATGTTCCTGTCAGATTTAACGATTATGATTTGTCCATGTTATCTATGATGGCTGATGGTTCGTTGGATGAGCCGTCGTCATACGAGGAAGCTGTTAACTCTTCAGATAAAGACAGCTGGTGTGAGGCGATGAGAAGTGAGTATGACTCTATGATCAAAAATAATGTTTGGACGCTCGTTGATCGGCCCAAAAACGAAAATATTGTTAAATGTAAGTGGGTCTTTAAAAGAAAGCTAGATGATTCAGGTAAAAATTCTAAATTTAAAGCTAGACTGGTTGCTCGTGGCTTTAGTCAAAAGGAGGGAATTGACTACACTGATACTTTTTCACCAGTGGTAAGGCACAGCACTTTGAGAATCTTATTTTCTTTAGCAACAGAATTAGAATTACAAATTGATCATATTGATGTTACTACCGCTTTCTTGAACGGTGATCTTGATGAAAAGATCTTTATGGAACAACCATCAGGTTTTAAAAGTAATGACAAAGTTTGTTTACTTAATAAAAGCATTTATGGCTTGAAACAGGCAAGTAGAGTGTGGAATGCAAAAATTCATTCAGTATTGTCACTAAATAATTATGTTCAAAGTAAATGTGAACCTTGCATTTATATTAAGAAAACTAAGTCAGAACATATAATTATAGGTCTCTATGTCGATGACTTTTATATCTTTCATAACAATTGTATTAAAAATGTTCTAAAAATGTTACAAGATAATTTTGAAATCCGTCATTTAGGAAAGTTACAAAATTGTTTAGGTATGAATATTAATAGATATAATGGTGTTACTACATTAGACCAATCCGCATATATAAAGCGTTTGTTAATTAAGTACAATATGTCTGATTGTAAAGCTGTTTCCACACCACTGCCTGTCAATACTAAATTTGTAAAATCTGAAGAATGTATAAGCGATGATGTCTATAAATATAGACAACTATTGGGCAGTTTGATGTATTTAAGTGTTTGCACAAGACCTGATATATCATTTGCATGCAGCCAGTTAAGCATGTTTAATAATTGTTTTGATGAAAGTCACTGGCGAGCTGCTAAACGTGTTCTGCGTTATTTGGCAGGTACAGTCAATCATGGACTGTACTTCACTAAGAGCGATAGTTTTGGTATCAATGCTTACACAGACGCAGACTGGGCAAACGATATATCAGACCGCAGATCTTACACTGGGTTTGTTGTAAAATTAGGCAATAATGTTATCAACTGGGAGTCCAGAAAGCAGCGTTGTATTGCTCTATCAAGCTGCGAATCAGAGTATATCTCTATTGCTGAAGTGTGCAAAGACATTTGCTTTGTTAAAAATTTCATTTCTGAAATTGTAGACAAAACTTGTAGTGTAGTTGTATACAATGATAGTCAGAGTGCACAAAAGTTGCTTCTTATTAAAGATCACTCCCATAAGAGAACTAAACACATAGACCTAAGATACCACTTTGTTAAAGATCTAGTCCAAAAGAAATACCTAAGTGTTAAATATTTGCAAACAGATCACATGGTGGCAGACGTACTTACAAAGCCATTATGTGCTCAGAAACATAACAACTTTGTGAAGGCATTGAATCTTAAACCGTTAAGCTTTAAATAGTGTATAATTGTAATGTTGTTATGTTAAGTTAATGCATCATTTTATTTTTAATGCTCTACCTTGTGCATGTTGTGAGCTAGGTACTAGGCTCTATTTTTAACTCATGTAGAGCCGTTGCATGTTATGTATGAGCTACTAGGCTCTAGTTTTTTTTTTAAACTTATGTAGAGCCATATGTATTCTAATGTGAGGCGTAAGGAGGAGTGTTAGATTTTATGTGTCCACCCCACATTAGCATAAACTTTGTTTGTCTGTGCATGCTCATCCATTGCGCTCTATTATCTAGTCTGTTGTCTCTTTGCTTGTCAAAATTCCCCACGACTGCAATGGTGCATCTTTCTGTAATGTTATTTTAAATCAATGTACATCTTGAAGTAATCTCTTTTATTTTGTGACTCACAATGTTGGTATATATTATTGATATAATATAATAATCTGCATTGGCTGGATTTGCGGTTGTTTTTTATTTTCGACATACACCTCATGTGAATATCCTAGTAAGTATATCTCACGGCGACGTGGCCCACAGCGCAGTTGCTCTTGCTAACAATAGTATTCAAAAATCAATCGGTAATTATTCCAAAGTCAATGAGATCAGAAATACTCCAGCAGTTGCATGAGGGTCACATGGGCATGGAAAAAACTAAAAATTTAGCCCGTAGTATTGTATTTTGGCCAAACATTTATCATGACATAGAAATAAAAATTAGACAATGTGAGACTTGTATGACATACAGTGCAAATAAAACTAAAGAGTCTTTATTAACTCATGAACAGCCAATATTGCCATGGCAAAAAGTTGCAACAGATTTATTTGAGTACAATAACAAAAAATATTTACTAGTTGTTGATTATTACTCTAATTATATCGAAATAGCTGAGTTAAATACTGATAGTCGAAGTCAAACTATAATAAAAAAATTAAAGTCTATTTTTGCCCGTCACGGAATTCCAGTGCAGTTGGTGAGTGACGGGGGTCCGCCATACAATTCCCATGAATTTCTTAATTTTATTAAAGATTGGGATATTGAACACATTATGTCTAGTCCTTATTTGTCAAGGTCGAATGGTCTTGCAGAAATATCTGTAAAAATAATTAAAAACATATTAAGAAAATGTGAAAAGTCAGGCACAGATATTTATATAGGTTTGTTACAATATAGGTCAACACCTAGAGGTAATTTGAAGTCACCGTCAGAATTATTAATGTCAAGAAGATTAAGAACAAAAATACCCATTAAAACTAGTCAATTAAAGCCTAAAAT
The DNA here is from genome assembly GCA_947563465.1 of Archips xylosteana. Taxonomy (NCBI): domain Eukaryota; kingdom Metazoa; phylum Arthropoda; class Insecta; order Lepidoptera; family Tortricidae; genus Archips; species Archips xylosteana. The sequence goes on from OX387370.1 coordinate 2,429,529, forward strand.
TGTCAAATTTTCTAATCATTTCAAAAATAAGTCTGAAATGATAGAAAAAAGAAAGTCATACTATGATAGAAATGCTATAGAATCTCAGGATTTTCAGCTTAATGATCAAGTATATTTTAAGAAAAACCCCAAAGATCTAACATGGTCTAAAGGTTATATTTTGTCAAAGTCTAAATTTCCTAGATCATATCTAGTGAAAGATGAAAATGGTGTAACATATAGAAGAAATTCTCAGCATATAAAATTGTTTAAGTCAAGCATATCATTGCAGTCAAGTCGTCATAGTCAAATTAACAAAGATCAAATATTGTCGAAGTCACATTCTAATCAGTCTAGCCAAACACTTACAAACAATAAAAATAAGTCAGATTTCAATGTCAGGTCGAAAGGTCAAAGTCCAAGTCAATGTGAAAAAATAAAGGAGAATGATAATGTGAAATATTATTACATTCCAGAGTACATTCTTAAAGCTCAAAACGATTTGATGAATGGTACAAATGATAGTCAAAGTAGCTCTAAAACAAACTCCATAAATGAAAGTTTTATGTTGATGGAGTCAAGTCAGTCGAATGTAATTAGTCCATCAAATGATCCTTTGTCAGAAATAAGTAATGGTGAATATACAATATTGTCGCCATTGTTTGTGGAAATAAATCAAGATACAGAATTCTTGAATGAAAATGAAATAGTCATGTCACAGTCAGAAAGTCAGTCAGAATCAAGCAATAATGTTCAAAACTTACCAGAAATGTTAGATATGGCAATTAGTAGCATTACTCCTGAAATAAGATACAGTTCTAGAGGCAGATTGCTAAAGAAAACTAACAGGTTGGATTTGTAAACATTTAATTGCAAATTGTAAAATTATTGTACATAATTTATATAAGATAGAATTATCGATGTAAATAGTCTAGTCAAATAATGTCTTATAATTATAATTGTATTGTTAATATTACATTCTAATTAATTGTCTAATGTATTTTAAAAATCTTGCATGTTATTGTTAATAATTAAATGTCATTGTCTGTCAGTCAGTCAAGTCAAACGTCAGATGTCACAACTGTCAGTCTGTTGTTTTTTTTTATTAAAGAAAGGGCATGTTGTGTTATCTGTGGTTGGCTGCGTTCGCTATAAATATAACTGTTTGAAAATAAACGAGATTCATTTTGCTAACTACCGCAAGACAAAAGGTTGTTTCATTGTGTGTCCATCCAATTAGTATCTTAATCTCCCAAACCCGCGTCTAATACACACTGGTCAGGAGCTTAGACACGAATCTTTCCTATGCATTCATATCTCACCTTGTTAGATCATCACTTGCGTGATACAGCGCCATCTATGTTATACCCTATCAAGAGATTTCAACACTCCTTCGGAACTAACCGCTCACCAGGACAAGAGATGGCGCTACCTCTTCCTGGGTTCGATTCCCAGCGCTGGTCTTTTTTCTGGTTTTTTTTTCTGTGCATCCATATTTCAGTTTGTATTTAGTATGAAAATATATGGTTTTCACGGGATGACCGTAAAAGTAATACAAAAAAAAAATGAAGTTGAAAAATAAAAATACAAAAAAAAAGATACTTCATAACAAACTTGTTAAAAGCCATTTTACCCGAGACGTCCATATAGCCACCCCAGCCGGTACGGCGAGGGTAGACAAACACGTCGAGGGGAAAATGGATCCAAAGCTCAACACTCTGCTCTTCACTTCGATTGCAAGGAAATTAAACAGCAACATTGGAAATAACAATTTACATTCTCATGTATTGTATTCATGTATTGCATTTTATATAATAATGTACTAGATTTGCGCAGTTTTATTGATTTCGTAATATAAAACACCAGTTATCTATCTTCTATCTATTATATTATAATAAAACCGTAAAAGTAGAGCTGTCTGTATGTACACGCTAATCTCCGAAACTACTGAACGGATTTTCTTGCGGTTTTCGCAGATAGATGAAGCTTAAATTGGAGCAACATTTAAGCTTGGTTTAATTTAAATTGGGTCACAATGAAAAAAGTTATCGTCGTTTAATCTATGCTGTTTGGGCATTCTAATCTTTTAATATAAGGGTAAGTCACAATACTACGATCGGTTGGCACTATGGTATGCACTAGCGCATAAAAAGCCATTGTATGCAGCATTATCTCGATGTAAAGAACAACTTAAAAAGCACTAGAAGTGAAAAAATTATATTGCTTGTTACTAACAAGCAATATAATTTTTTGGTACACACACGGCAATTTTACGGTTTCTGACGCATGTGCAATCGCACATGTTTTATCAAAGTACGTTTATCTCTGAACCTTTTTTTACATACATCGCAAATGTATGACTTCTCGTCCGTATGACTTCTTGAGTGACGAGTCAAGTATCGTGAATGTGTAAACCGTTGGCCACACACATCGCAACCATAGGGCCTCTCACCTATGTGTACTTGTAGGTGATTTCTCAACGTACTATTTTCCCTAAGCGGTTTGTTATATCACAACTGTACGGTTTCTTACCTGTGTGTATCAGTTTGTGAGCACTCAAGTTTTTTTTACTTTTTAACCGTTTGTTACATACATCGCAACTGTACAGTTTCTCACGCATGTGCAATTGTTCATGTATCATCAAATCACATTTATCTCTAAACGTTTTTTACATACATCGCAAATGTACCTATGGTTTCTCGCCCTTATGACGTCTTGAGTGACGAGTCAATTGTGGTCGGTGTGAAAACCGTTGGCCACACACATCACAACCATAGGGCTTCTCACCTGTGTGTACTCGTAAGTGAATTCTCAATGCATTTTTTTCCCTAAATGATTTGTTACACACGTCGCAACTATACGGTTTCTCACCTGCGTGTATCAGTTTATGAGTGGACAACGTCGGTTTAGCAGCAAAACATTTGTTGCACAAGTCGCAGCTGTACGGTTTCCCAGCAGTATGTCTGTGTTTATGTCTAGTCAGCGTCGATTTAGCAGCAAACCTTTTGTTACATACATCGCAACTATACGGTTTCTCACCCGTGTGTATTAGTTTGTGAATAGCCAACTTTGAATTATCTGTAAACCGTTTATCACACACATCGCAACTTTTCGGTTTTTCACCTGTATGTATCAATTTATGACGAATCAATGTCGCATTATGCTTGAACGATTTGTTACAAACATTGCAACTAAACGGTTTCTCACTTGTGTGTATCCGTTTATGCATAATCAAGTTTGATTTAGTTCTACACCGTTTGTTACACACGTCGCAACTATACGGTTTCTCACCTGTGTGTATCAGTTTGTGAGTACTCAAGATTGATTTAGTTCTACACAGTTTGTTACACACGTCGCAACTGTACGGTTTCTCACCTGTATGTATCGGTTTGTGAGCAGTCAAGTTTGCTTTAGTAGTAAGCCGTTTGTTACACACATCGCAACTGCGCCGTTCCTTACTTGAATGTATTTGCTTATGTCTAGTCAACGTTGAGTACTGTATAAACCGTTTGTTACACACATGGCAGCCATAGGGCCGCTCGCCTGTGTGTGATTGTAAATGCCGCTTCAGGTTAGATTTTTTTCTAAAGCATTTGTTACATATATCGCAACTGTATCTCTTTTCATACAAGTGCATTTGTATATGCTTAGTCAACGTCCATTTATCTGCAAACTTTTTGCTACATACATCGCAACAATATACATTTTCAGCTATGTGTGTAAGTATATGGCTAGTCAACATAGTCTGTTCTGAAAAATCTTTACACCATATTTTGCAACTGTGTGGTTTCTCATTTATGTTTGTTTGTACATGCAAACCTGGCCAGCTAGTGGCCAGATTGTGACCAAGTTGGGGCTGGCAGTTAACTGGCACTTCCCTGTCTCTGCTATTCCTCACACCGCAGTGCACTGGCTTCAGCTTGAATGGTGCCACACTGCGACTTAGCTCACAATCTCGGCTCACATAAAATGGCGTGCTAATGTGTAGGTCTTCCACTGCAAGTCCCTCCAGCCTGACAAAACAGCTCCTGAGCCCGTGCTGCTGCTCGGTGCTCCTGTTGCAGCGAGGGCCGTCCCCGGGGCAGGTGTGGGAGCACCCGGGTAGGGTGTCAGTTCCATCTGTCTTTCGTTCAAACGGGTTTTCCTCTTTGATGGTCAGTTTATCTAAAACAATATTTATATGTTAAAAACAAAACTTTCTTTAGCTGTTCTGTAGACTCGAGTAAAACTCAAAAGAGCAGGAGAAGTCATAAAAATAACAAAGAGGAATTAAATCAGTATAGTCCCTGTCATCAAAACTGTTTTCAGGAACCAATATAAGACACCTAAAAAAAATTGACAGAAGGTTGGGTAATGGGAATTGGCAGAATCGTCAATAATACAGATAGAGCTATATTATTAAAAATTGAATTAAAATAAACTTGTAATATAAAGGGACCAGTTGCCAAAAACACAAAACTCGAAGTCGACAAATCATGCGAGGCCGAAACAAATGGACCAAATTTGTTACCCCACAATATAACTCAAATGTTTAAAAAAAACTTCATAGCACTGACTACACTTCGTTTTTTTTAGCATTAGAAAGAAGGTAAGCAATCTTGATGTGTCTTTATATTGATAAACACTTTTAAAAAATAAATCAAGGAAACAAGGAAACATGGTCATTTATATTCTTTTGGTTTCCTAATTAATACTTACTATTTTTTTTAAAAGCGTTTTTCAATAAAAAGACTATCAAGATTGTTTACCTTATTTCTAATGCTAAAAAAATGAAGTATATACTAAGTTAACTACTTGTTACTTATAAAGCGGCTTTGAAAAGTATCATATTTATATAAATTGATTTATAATCAAATAAATACCTACTATGTATTGAAAAGGCGATGTCCTGCTGTTGCACCACTTCAGGTCCAACTACTAATTCGTCTTTGACCTCGTGGCCGGCGTACAAGCTTTCTGCCGCGGCCGCCTCGCTCACGCCGCACTCGCCCCACGCGGGCTCCTCCTTCACCATCGCAGGCTCGCGCTCCGCAGTCATGCTATATGACCACGCCGCCTGATCCGCGTCAAAAGCACGACGGTGGGAGGCGGACGACTCCATATCACGAAAGATGTTTACTTATGTGACAACCGCCAAAACAAAATCCAGCGAAAAAGGGAATAATAGCAAAGCAAATTAGCATTCAACACATTTGTCTTAGACCTTTCTTAGACGCATAACATTACTCGCTCTATGCTTAGACGTCTCTTAGGAATCTGTCTGGTCTGATAAGTGACAACTGACAACAAGAGGACGCATTAGACGTATCCACAGAACGCATGTTTTTTTTCTTATACTACGTTCATGTTTTTTTTATCATGTATACGGCGTTTAGTTATTCTCGCTTGCACAAAGTTACAGTGTTTGCTGTTTAACAGCTAGATTTATACTCACGAAAGCGCCATCTAGCGAGGAGTGGCGAAAGATACAATTTGTATTGTTCGTATTATCTAAAGGACTAATCAAATACGCTGTGCCGCGTTGCCGGTGTGTGTCACCGTATATTTGATTCAGTATTATAGAGCAGAGCGCGCTGGGCACGCTGTACGCTCCGTCGGCGCCCCGCGCTGCCGGTTTGTGTTGGCTTTAACAGATTATGACAAATGAGTGTTGGTCTGTCTACCTTTCATTCACAGATGGGAGCCCCCAAGGAGCCCCCTTAAGGTGGAAGCGCACGCTCTAGGCGCGAAATTCAAACTTTTTACAGTTTTTAATTTATTGTGGGTAATCGGTACTGTTTAACTTCATACGGTATTTGCGCTTGTAAAACAGTGTTCTTTATATTATTGTGTAAAGTTTTTTAAGAATAAAACTATTAGCTTGAAATAAAAGTTGTCAAAACGTTGAAAGTCCGAATTTCTATGTTTGACAACTTTTATATCAAGCTAACAGTTTTATTCTTAAACAGCTTTACACAATAATATAAAGAACACTGTTTTAAAATCGCAAGTACCATATGAAGTTAAACAGTTACACCGTTTACCCACAATAAATTAAAACCTGTAAAAATTTTGAATTTCGCGCCTAGAGCGTGCCGCTCCACCTTAAACATTTGTTTTATTTTCATTTAATTATATATTTGACTAGGTAAATATTCTGTAAATTGTTATTGTATTCTGTGAAAATTTCAGCGTCTACTTGTTGCCGTTAACAATGTCGAGCAAAAAAAAAACGTGTGTTATACAACAAACGTGATTTTTTTGCTCGTTTTTGCTTGTTTTCCCATACGGGAGTCCCCTTAAATATTTATTTTATTCTGGTTTTTAGTATTTGTTGTTATAGCGGCAACCGAAGTACATCTGTGAAAATTTCAACTGTCTGGCTATCACGGTTCATGGGATACAGTCTGGTGACAGACGGACGGACGGACAGCGGAGCCTCAGTTTTTGCCCTTTGGGTACGGAACCCTAAAAACGAAAATACAAGGCAAAGAAATCAACAACTTTTGCTATCAAGTAGTTTATTTACAAAACATTATTTAATGTTCTAAAATTTATAATAAAAACTATACCAGAATCCAGCTTATTTCAGCAGTTAATTGACAAGATTTCATATTTCTAAGACTATAATTTGTTTCGTTCTCTGTATTCTGTTTGGAAAGAGAAAGACGCTGATAGTTTTAAATTTTCAATAGGATTATGCTTATTATGCTTTATCACTGCATAAAGTGATTATAACAGACTGAAATGTACGATGTATGGGAAAGATTCGTCGCTAACCTCTAGACCAGTGGTGGTGTAGGGGTAAGCACGCAGCACGGAACGCTGAGGACCTGGGTTCGATTCCCGGCATTGGTCTTTTTTCTGGGGTTTTTTCTGTGCATCTATATTTCAGTTTGTATTTAGTTTGAAATATTCAATAGGATTATTAATTCATTTACTACAAAGTTTTTAAGATGTGCTTATTCTAAAAGGACATAACTCCAAAACTACCACACAATAGAATAGATCCATTACTTTAGTCTATTTTCTATTAAAAAAAAAGTGAAAAGTAAATGTAACATCCATGTTCAGTGTTGCCATAGATTCCCTTCGTCGACATCAATTATTTTCTAGCTACTAACTTTCTTTGTAGCGGCCACACTGGATTTTTCCGTTCTACCGTCATCTGCGTATCCTCTCCCCTCCACTTCGTCCGTTTATAAAAACAGCTGATCGGAGCGGGAGCGATTATTATCACTCATTACGAATTTTTCTATTGACAGTTATATTGTACCTTTTTTTATGTGCCGTCCTTAATTTCAAAACGGAGTAGCCGTTACGCTGACCGTCAGCAACGAATTTTGCAAATCTTTTCCTGAAAGTAGTTTCATAAAGTCAGTGCCACTGCTGAAGACTCCTTGTGCGCCGCCCTGCGAATAAACCTGAAAGGCTAAGTGCGACACCCGAGGTAAGAGTTAGCAGTGATTCCGGAGGAGCTGATAACTACGAGCCAACGGTGCCTGTTACCGACGCCCTAAGGTTCTGCATCACCGCAGACGAGGAGCCCTCAGGTGAGCTTTCAGCAGTCACTGCTACTACGTTATAGTTTTTCGTGTATACCTTATCATAGAGAGACGCAATATTTTGCTTCCTAACGGCCCTAAGCACCTTTCGTTTCTTTTCGACCTCTATCCCCATTTTTCCTATACAGTCCACTCCCTTTCGTTAACATTTTTTGGTCTTCGAACCGAATGTTTTGATAAGTGACCTTTTTTGTCGTCGTTTTATTAATCACTTTTTCAAAAGTTCGTTTTCGATCGTCATTATAAATTCCTTAACCGTTTTTCGGGTAAGCAAAATATTGCCGTCAATAATTTTAGTAAAAGATCTGAAAGGTTCGTTGCACATTATCGTTATTTTAGTTTTGTCGTCGTGAGGGCGGATATTTAAGCTTGCAACTCTCATTGTATTCCTTTGTCGTCGAGAGCAGTTGCTAGTTTAAAATTTAATATACCTTCCTGTTTTTTTTTTAAATTTTTTCGTTGTCGTTTAGGCAGGTTATAAGTTAAACTTGCAACCCTCACATTTATATTTTTTTCGTCGAGAGTGGTTGCTAGCTTTATTCTTATACACTGTCCCTCTTTTTCGTCGTTAGGGTTAGGTCCGGTGTTAATATTACAACTCTCATTTGTTTCTTTCGTCGGGAGCGGTTGGCTATTTTAACACCACCTACCATTTTCGTTAATTTCGTTGTCGCATGCCGGTGGTAGGACTAAGTGCAAAGTCCGCCCGGATTGCTACCACCATCTTACCCGTAACCTGCCGTGAAATAGCAGTAATCGAGCTGTTGTGTTTCGGTTTGGGGGTAAGACAGCCGGTTTTAAAAATCACTTGCACACAGAGGCACTACATCTAGACCTCAAGGACGGATTTTTCGTGAAAGTCGGTTTTGTTATACTCGGCCGTTGTTTTTTTAGTTTCTCGTTTTTTTTGTGTTAGTTTAAAAATTTAACATTTATTTTCTTACGCATCGGTAACCGTCGCGGTTAGTTCCGATAGTTAAACTTAAAGACTTTTACAGTAGCAATACTCGGTTATTTCGTTGAGAGTGGTAGTATTTAAGTTTTAAACTGGCAACACTCGGCGTTTTTTCGAAGCGGTAGGAAGTTGTTGTCTGACTACCCGTAATTAGTTTCGTGTCGACGCCATTTTCGTTCGTTGCTGTTGCGGAGTGATAAGAGTCGGAAATAAATATATTGCAGTAATTAGTGTGTTGTGTGACCCGTGTGTGTGGTAAAAAATGCCCATGAGTCAGTGTGGCATGGAATCGGAACAGGCCGACCCGGCCCGCGTTGCGCGTGATTACGCGTTAATGCGCCTCGAACTATTAGCCGCTACTACTGATGGTGAGTTGATATCATATAACAATAACGATTTTACGGTGCTTTCGGATGAGTTTCATAGCGCGATGCGTAAAGTTTTAGGGTCTGTGCCTCCGAGTTTGCATCGCGAAGAGTTTCGGATAACTCAAATATTTGAGACAAATTTACGATCCACAAAAGCGCGTTGGGCTAAATTGCAGATGGCCGAAGTGAAACCCACTCCAGAGGCGCCACCGTCTAACGCCGCCAGACTCCCGAAAATTAATATAAAAGAATTCGATGGGAAGCTGGAGAGCTGGGTGTCGTTTCGGCAACTCTACGAATCATTGATACATAAGCGCACGGATTTGGCTGACGTAGAGAAGCTGCATTATTTGTTAACGATAGTAAAGAACGAGGCGTATGATTTGATTAAGAATTACCCGCTCACGAACGAGAGTTACATTACTGCGTATAGTGCATTGTGTAGGCAGTATAACAAGACGCGGCAAATTGCGACCGTTTACTTCGAAAAACTCGTGAACTGTGAACCGGTCCGAGGTCCTCGGGATTTAGATAGGGTTATACGAACGTTCACAGAAAATTTAATGATTTTAAATACGTATAAATTACCGGACAGAAATTTTATGCTGGTGCATTTGTTATGGTCTAAGTTGGATAAGGTAACTAAGGAACAATTCGAATTAGAACATAATTCCGACGAGGTTCCGGATTTCGACGTTCTGGGTCAGTTTATCGAAAAAAGGCGTCGTGCATTAGGCAACGTAGTGGGATTAATCGCGTCGCCGGCGAATATACCAGCGCCAGTAGGGAATAGAACGGGCCACAAACATAAATCAGCTTTCATCGCCGCTACTGTTTCGTGCGTAGTATGCAAGGGGCCGCATAACATGTTAGTCTGTCCAACGTTTTTGAAATGTACCCCAAGTGAACGTTTTACACTAGCCAAACAAAATAGACTCTGCATTTTGTGTTTGTCGAGCGCACATTCGTTAAGGCGTTGTCATTCAAAGCAGCGATGTGAGTATTGCCGCTGCTCACATCATAGTTTGCTACATTTTAATAAACCGGAACAACCGAATATTGGGAATAAATCGACTGAGGGGACCGAAGGGGCTGTTGCCATGGTGGCTGGCCTTGGGGCTGGGCCCACTTTGTTTTCAACTGCCGTCGTTCTAATTACCGATAGAATCGGTCGGCGGGTTCCGGTGCGGGCGCTACTGGACTGCGCTAGCGCTTGTAACTTCATATCGCAGCAGTGTGCAAATAGATTAGGTTTGAAAATAATTCAATCAAAACACACTGTGAGCGGTATTGGTCAGGCGGTGGCGGAGCCGAGTGGCACCCTATCGTGTCTTATCACACCCAGTACTGGTGAGTATGACACTAGCTTTTCGTTGGAGGCATATGTTTTGCCGAGTATATGCTCGGATATGCCCACCGAGTATATTGAATTTTCGTCGTGGTCAACGAACAGGGACCTGGTTTTCGCGGACCCTTGTTGGCATAAGCCGGGCCCGATAGACATGCTGCTAAGCGTAGATGTCTTCGCATCATCGTTGCGTCCAGGGCTAATCCAGGGTGACCCGGGTCATCCAACTATCATTAATACTATTTTCGGTTGGATCGTGATGGGTGGCTGCGCTTTGGACATCTCTCGCTCTCGTCGTGGTAGCTGTCACGTCACTACCAAAATTACACAGAATTTGTCGTTGGACGACTCCATTAGGAAATTTTGGGAACTGGAGGACGTCAACACTCCCACCAAAGCTCTTTTATCGAAAAACGACGAATTGTGTGAACAACACTTCCTCACGACTTACCGTCGTACAAAGGAGGGTAGGTATAATGTTCCACTACCCTTCACCGATATTTTAAATAAACCGATTTTTCACGGCTCTCGCGCCATGGCGCTCAAGCGTTTCCTGTTATTGGAAAAGAAGCTTCAGGTTAATCCTGAGCTTTCTAGAACGTTACTGAATAAATTTTCTTCGCTAAGAACGTTGGAACATGTACTGGCTTACTGCCTCCGTTATATTAATAATTCAAAAAACCGTGCGTCTCAAAATAACTGCGTTACCGGCCCGTTAAGCCCGGAAGAGGTCGCGCAAGCCCTCCTGGCGTTGGTAAAATTCGTTCAAACCAAGCATTTTTCGTCGGAAATCGAGTTTCTGCGAAATAATAAATATAATTCCTTACAAAAAACTTTTAAAAAATTATCGCCATTCTTGGATGACGCGGGTCTCTTGAGGGTGGGCGGTCGCCTGTCTCGAACCTCTCTCGATTTCGATGTAAGGCATCCGCTACTTCTACCTCGAGACGATCGCCTAACCGTACTTTTAATTGAAGAGTATCACAAAAGACTTATGCATCCGGGTGTACAAACGCTACAGAACTTATTAGCTCAGAAATATTGGATACTCTCGCCGAAGCGAGCTATCCGAACTGTCGTTTCAAAATGTTTGAAATGTTTTCGCGTCCGCCCTTTAAATGCGCCCGCGCCTTTCATGGGGGATCTTCCTTCTTATAGAATCAATCAATTAAAACCGTTTTCAAGCGCCGCCGTCGACTATGGCGGTCCTTTCGATGTATCTCTCGGTCGTGGGCGGGGAAACAAAACGTATAAAGCGTACATTTGCGTTTTCGTGTGTACCGCCACTAAAGCTGTTCATGTCGAGCTAGCGACGGAACTTTCCGCGGAAGCGTTCCTTGCCGCACTCAGGCGTTTTATAGCGCGCCGCGGACATTGCCGCCGACTAGTGTCCGACCAAGGTAAAAATTTCGTTGGCGCTAGCAATATTTTAAATCGCTTGGTGAAGGACGCTGCGCACGCGAGTGATATTAGGTTCGAATTTAACCCACCGGGTAGCCCGCACTTTTCGGGTTTGGCCGAATCGGGGATAAAGGCTTTTGAGACTCACTTATCGCGTGTCGTAGGACAGCAGCGACTGACCTACGAAGAATTCTACACCGTCTTGACGCAGGTAGAAGCGTTACTAAATTCACGACCTCTCTCTCCGCTCAGCGCCGATCCCAATGACTTGGCGGTACTGACTCCTGGGCACTTTCTAACTACTGAACCCCTGTCGATTGCCCCGGAAGAAAATCTGGCCGACGTGAATGTTAGCATCCTTCACCGCTGGAAATTGCTTCAAAAAATGCACCAAGATTTCTGGTCAAAATGGTCTCGGGAATACATGCACACGCTTCAGCAGCGAATGAAATGGCACGATAGACAGGTTGAACCAGAAAAGGGCGCCTCAGTTCTCCTCCTTAACGAACAGAGCAGTCCAATGAAGTGGCCGTTGGGTCGCATCGTAGACGTTCATCCCGGCGCCGACGGCATCTGTCGCGTCGTGACCGTGCGTACGGCCTCTGGCGTCTATAAACGGCCAGTAGTCAAAATCTGTCCCCTGCCTAACTAATTTCGTTTTTTTTTTCCCTCCATTTTTTCCGGTAGCCTCAGTTCGCTGCTACTTTTCGTCTATTGATCGTCGAAACTATTGTTTCTGCCCTTTGATTTACTTATTGTTCTATTTTACTTGGTTAAAATACCAGGTATTTTGGTGGGCGGAAATGTTCAGTGTTGCCATAGATTCCCTTCGTCGACATCAATTATTTTCTAGCTACTAACTTTCTTTGTAGCGGCCACACTGGATTTTTCCGTTCTACCGTCATCTGCGTATCCTCTCCCCTCCACTTCGTCCGTTTATAAAAACAGCTGATCGGAGCGGGAGCGATTATTATCACTCATTACGAATTTTTCTATTGACAGTTATATTGTACCTTTTTTTATGTGCCGTCCTTAATTTCAAAACGGAGTAGCCGTTACGCTGACCGTCAGCAACGAATTTTGCAAATCTTTTCCTGAAAGTAGTTTCATAAAGTCAGTGCCACTGCTGAAGACTCCTTGTGCGCCGCCCTGCGAATAAACCTGAAAGGCTAAGTGCGACACCCGAGGTAAGAGTTAGCAGTGATTCCGGAGGAGCTGATAACTACGAGCCAACGGTGCCTGTTACCGACGCCCTAAGGTTCTGCATCACCGCAGACGAGGAGCCCTCAGGTGAGCTTTCAGCAGTCACTGCTACTACGTTATAGTTTTTCGTGTATACCTTATCATAGAGAGACGCAATATTTTGCTTCCTAACGGCCCTAAGCACCTTTCGTTTCTTTTCGACCTCTATCCCCATTTTTCCTATACAGTCCACTCCCTTTCGTTAACAATCCAAAAAAAATTATAAGTAAAACATATTATGAAAACTGGTCCCTTTAGGCAAAGTTCCGAAGATACTGGCAGCGTTTTCTCTTTGTATAGCTAAGCTAATTCTTTGTTCGTGGCAATTACCAGCTCTTCGGTCTCCCGTGACATAGACTACCTAACCTCTTTGATATTTATCTATATAGTTTCATAGCGCTAGGACTAGACGTGTGCGCCGATCGGCGTGGCGCACGCCGCCGCCGCCGGTCATTGCAACGGCGTGAAATCGGCGCAATACATTTACAGCAACCTTATGGTTCGGCCAAACCGCTGCTTACGTCGCCAGATGTCTGTAGTTAAGTAGTTTTATAACAATTTCCCAGAGATAAGACCAAGCTAGATCAATTTTTCATCCCCGAAAACCTCCACATACCAAATTTCATCGAAATCGTTGGAGCCGTTTCTGAGATCCTGATTGAAATGTGCATGACATATAAATACTGGCCGCTAACAATTTGTTTTTAAACCTAACGAATTGTAAGTGGCCAGTAAGTATTTACAAGGATGATATAGACTGGATTGGCAGTCGCCATAGTACGGATCGGCCGCGGTTTTTGTAGTTCGATTATTAAAATTTAGATGGCGCTGAAATATAGCCAGAGGCTTTGAAGGCAAAACAATAAGACTACAGATGTTTCATATTACTACAAATGTATTATTTTTCAAAAATATTGCATAATAATACATTTGCAGTGATATGACACATCTGTAGTCTTATTGTTTTGCCTTCAAAGCCTCTGGCTATATTTCAGCGCCATCTATATTTAATAATCGAACTACAAAAACCGCGGCCGATCCGTACTATGGCGACTGCCAATCCAGTCTATATCATCCTTGGAATAACGTAGGTTTAGGTCCTAAGCTTTAGGATAAAAGTAACTAATAGTAATTATGGAAATAATCATTCATTTTTACGTAATTTATTCAATAAAAATATCGCGAAGGTGAAGTAGGCCGATGTTGTGGAGCTTCAAAAAATCGAACTACAAAAACCGCGGCCGATCCGTACTATGGCGACTGCCAATCCAGTCTATATCATTCTTGGTATTTAGTATGTCATGTACGTTTCTCTAAAGAGGTCTCAATCATTCCTTTTTATATTATAGCGGTTCTAGGAAATGTATGTACCTAAAATATTTTATGTAAAGATATCTCCATGTTCTTCCACTGCTATAATTTCGAAAAAAAATACATATTATAGGTCGTTGGTGGGTGTATTATTGATGAAAAACATGGAGCGGTCTCTAACGTGGAAGTAAATAAAAAAAATATCTGAAAAGGTTAGTCAGTTTAACTTTTTTTCTATGACATAATGAAAACATAATTTATGTCATATAAAAATAAAAAAATAAATAAATATTAGGGGACAATCTTACACAAATCGACCTAGTCCCAAACTAAGCAAAGCTTGTACTATGGGTACTAGACGACGATAAACATACTTATATAGATAAATAAATACTTAAATACATAGAAAACATCCATAACTCGGGAACAAATATTCGTGCTCATCACACAAATAAATGCCCTTACCGGGATTTGAACCCAGGACCTCTTGCTTCGTAGGCAGGGTCACTACCAACTAGGCTAAAGCGGTCGTATATATGTGTATAATATATATAAAGCACAATAAAATCGGTTGGCTAGAAAAAAAATATCGAAGAAAAATCATATTTCGTTTTTTTTTAAACAAAAACTATAAAGTTTAGGGTGCAAAAAATTTTGCACATTAATTACTAATGTAGAGCCACACCGTCCATAAAAATTACAAGCCCAAACTCGAGGGGGGGCAGAATCGCTTAGCTTATCCTGACACGGACTTTGGAAAAAAGCGCGCAGGCCGAGCGGCAGTGTTGGGTGTAGTTTTTTTTTATAAGTTTCCGCTTTTTTAAGTGTAGTTAACTGGTATTTTGAAATGGGTCCATGTCATCATCATCATCACCATCATCATCATCACATCACAATCACCGTCATTTCATTATCACCATTATCATCATTTTTGAGAAAAGCACTATACAAGCTTCGCCCAGTAATCGCCATCCTGGCCTCGTATCATTGATAAATCAAACTTCTACTCGTCCAGGATGGCTTACTTTACTTACTGGTAGCGATGTGCCGAGTACGGCTTGGCTCGAGTCAGACTCGATTCCTGCAAGACTCGCCTACTCGAGTACCTACAAAAAATTTTTGATTCGAGTACGCCAGACTCGATTCGGTACTCGAGTCAGAAAGAATCGGTTTCGTACTCGCTGACTCGATTCTATTATGCGAGTACAACTGACTCGAGTCTAGCATTCGAGTCAGATTGACTCGCTTGAATTCAATCTCTTTTTACTTAAGCAATGAATGAATACTATGCTATTTGAAGATACTCTTTTTCGATTTTTCCTTTTTGTTATAAAATTGGTAACGGACTTGATTTCTGGACTCGAATTTCTTGACTTGAGTAAACATTCAAATAGATACCAAACAGACTCGAGTAGGTCTTCACTGGACTCGAATCGCGGAATCGAGTCAGGATTCGAATAACATATTAACCGACTCGAGTCGCAGAATCGAGTCAGGATTCGAATACCACATAAAATGACTCGAGTCGACTCGATTCTTTAAAACAGCGACTCGGCACATCACTACTTACTGGTCTTTGCATTAATGTACTATTACTTTCGTTCGCAGATATGTAATTTCATTTTAAGACATTTAATGCAAGAAATGAAAATTGCCAAAAAATGTAATTCCCACAGTGTCAACTGCTGCCGTCGGCATTGTCTTAGGGTCTTCCACCGCGTGTATTCGTACATGCTGCTTCAAAGCAGATTTACCTCTATACCGTTTTTTGCACACCTCGCAACTGTACGGTTTCTCACCTGTGTGTATCAGTTTGTGACTAGTTAACTTCGTTTTATCTGTAAACCGTTTGTTACACACGTCGCAACTGTACGGTTTCTCATCTGAGTGTGTAATTTTGTGACTAGATAAGCTTGTTTTAGTAGTAAACCGTTTGTTACACACGTCGCAACTGTACGGTTTCTCATCTGAGTGTGTAATTTTGTGACTAGATAAGCTTGTTTTAGTAGTAAACCGTTTGTTACACACGTCGCAACTGTACGGTTTCTCACCTGTGTGTATCAGTTTGTGAATTCTCAGCGAGGTTTTTACGGTATACCGTTTGTTACACACGTCACAACCGTACGGTTGCTCACCTGTGTGTATCAGTTTGTGAATATTCAGCGTTCTTATTATTCTAAACCTTTTGTTACACACATCGCAACTGTACGGTTTCTCATCTGTGTGTACAAGCTTATGAATTTTCAACGTGTTTTTTGTTCTAAACCTTTTGTTACACATATCGCAACTGAACGGTTTCTCACCTGCGTGTATCAGTTTGTGAGCAGTCAAGTTTGATTTAGTGCTAAACAGTTTGTTACACACATCGCAACTAAACCGTTTCTCATTTGAGTGTACTTGCATATGTCTAGTCAACGTTGATTTCTGTGTAAACCGTTTGTTACACACATTGCAACCATAGGACCTCTCACCTGTATGTAATTTTAAATGCTGCGTCAACGTCGATTTTGCTGTATACCATTTGTTACATATATTGCAAGTGTATCGTTTTTCATCTAAGTGTTTTCGTATATGTTTAGTCAACATCCGTTTATCTGTAAACCGTTTGCTACATACATCGCAACAATATAGATTTTCAGCTGTGTGTGTAAGCATATGGCTAGTTAACTTAGTCTGTTCTGAAAATTGTTTATAGCATATTTTGCAACTGTGTGGTTTCTCATGTATTTGCATTTGATTATGCAAATCTGATTGAGTGGTGGCCAGATTGTTACCAAGATAGGGTTCGCAGTTAACTGGCACTTCCCTGTTTGTGTTATTCCTCACACCGCAGTGCACCGGCTTCAGCTTGGATGGTGCCACACTGCGACTTAGCTCACAATCTCGGCTCACATAAAATGGCGTGCTAATGTGTAGGTCTCCCACTGGAAGTCGCTCCAGCCTGACAAAACAGCTCCTGAGCCCGTGCTGCTGCTCGGTGCTCCTGTTGCTGCGAGGGCCGTCCCCGGGGCAGGTGTGGGAGCACCCGGGTGGGGCGTCAACTCCACCTGCCTTTGATTCAAGCGGATTTTCCTCTTTGATGATCAGCTTATCTAAAAACAATATTTATAGATAGATAGATAGATTCATTTATTTCTGATTGAAAATTACAATTATATTCAGCATTCGAAATGTCACAAATATAAAGAATTCACAAAAAGATCGTCATAAGAATTTGAAAAACATAAATGGAAAATATATTAATTTAAAATGTCACAAAGATAATAATATTAAAAACAATAAAAGTGACATAAAACAAAAATGACAATAAAATATTAAATCACATAATGTGTGAATGTCAAAGAAATTTAAAAACTACAACATAAAAATATTAAATGAATAATATTAATTCACATAATGTGAAGATGTCATAAGAGCAAATAATCAATAAATAAAAAGAATAAAAATACATACAAATTTAGATGTCAAAATTAAATAATGATAATATCATACTTGTCGCGCATTCCATGCACGAGTAGTCGTAGAACAATCGGTAACTGTCAACCCTGCTTTAAGTCAATCTATTTTGCGATGAGGTAACCTCAGCTTTATCTATGCGTTCAGCATCTCAGTTCACCAGTACTACTGTTTCAGTTATTTTGTATAATGCGTTTATACGTAGTAAATTGGAATACAACTCCATTATATGGGATCCCATAGAAGCCAACTACAGGCTTTTGATTGAGAGAGTACAGAGAAAGTTCGCGCGGTACCTCTACAAAAGGCAATTCGGTTACTATCCTTTTCTTTACCCATCACTCTTTGTTGGGGGAATGGTTGGACTTGAGAGCCTTCAATTCAGGCGGATGCTTCACCTTGCAGTACATTATTGCCTGCTGCTAAGAGGCTTAATTGACAATCCAACGGCATTGGAAGGTATCCGATTGTTTGTCCCCGAGCAATACGTGAGGGTGGCGGGGCGCCGGCGCCGGCCGCTGTTCGCGGTGGGCGCGGTGGGCACGCGGCGCGCCGGCAACGCGCCCGGCGCGCGCGCTCCCGCACTTCTTAACGCGCTTGTGCAGGGCCAGGATGTTGACGTGTTTGCCGACAACTGGCAATTATTGTTATGCAGAATAAACCGTCTTTATAACGAAATTGTAATATAGGTAATTTAATCATGCATGTATATTTATAAATAACATTGTAAGCGAGTTGGTATCTTACTGTTAGCCTACAAATGTATCTTTTTTCCAAATAAATAAATAAATCTATGTTTTGACTAATGTGGGTATTTGTGTGATGACACTTCTGTCGGAGAACAGGAAAACGGCGCCCTACGTAATGCGAGACGGAAGGTACTTGAGCAGTGGAATGAAAGGTGTGTGGATGAGAGTGCTATCGTATAACCTGACCTGACTCCACACGGCCGCCAGAGATGAACCTGGTAAGTGCTCATGTATATTATAAGCCTTTATAATCGATATAACTAGCTACGTGAATGTGGAATATTGAGCCAACTGACGGACCTCAATTGATTCCACTCTAACGGAGTCCACCCTGTATCTCGCAGGGACGTTGGACTAGGTAGCCCGGGGCTACTAAGAGTATGTATCGGAAACATACAGGCAAGCTATTGTAATACGGTCGATTATGAGTTGGAGCACACGGGTCGGGCCTGAAGGGGTTGGAAGGAGGGCCCCGTGGCGGCAGCGCCGCCATGTCCAGCTGGTGTCAGGTTCAGGGTATTATGGGTTTTACGACCCCCATAATCTCTGTATAACAAGTCTCCCTTAATCACAGGTGGGAACTGAGGATACGCAGGACACCAAGACACACTCACGCAGTGTCTAGACTGGAGGCGTAATCGACTGTACGGGTAGGGTAACTCTGGGTAGACCAGGCCCTCATGCAATATGAAGCCACTATCGGTAATACTAAATAGCTATACACGGTCGAGGGTGACTCCTTCTTTTACATTCACGTAGCTATGTGTATATTATATAATAGTGGTACTTATCGTCCATACGAACCTATATCCAATCGAATTCAGGCAAGCGTATTTCATACAGGTGGGTATAGAATGCACGATAATACTCTTTTACAGAGTACAATGATTTATCCATAAGCAATTTTTAAGTCGGCGTCCAAATGTTTCGTCCGAACATTCACTTTTTAAGTCAGAGGGTAGACGTTCATAAAACCTAGGGCCTATGACGCGCGGGTTTTTATCAAGCAGCGCCAACCGCCGCGGCACCACTTGCAATCGCCCAGTATATTCTACCCGGGATATTGACGCGTGTAAACAAATTTATATTTCGTTGAGTAAACATTATTATGTCATAGACATACTGTGAATATTGCGTCAATATACCAAATTTTTTAAATAGCTCCCTACAAGAGTCTCTAGGTTTTACGCCAGCCAATGTGCGCAGAGCTCGCTTCTGGATCTTAAGCACTGTCAGAATCAGTTGAATTTCCCCATAAGATGTTAAACATTATATGTTAAACGGACTCAGTAACTTTAGTTGTTTCCATTAAACATTAAACAACAACTTTCTTTGGCTGCTCTGTAGACCCAAAAAAAAACTCGAAAGAGAAGGTGAAGTCATAAAAATAATAAAGAGGAGTGAAATACGAAGAGTGCCTGTCATCAAAACAGTTTTCAGGAGTCCTATAGTGGTTTTTCTTAAGTTTGAGTGGGATCAACTTAACTTTACAGATGACATAATGACAAATCCAGGCAATACAAGTAGAGAAGTTGGCTTAGCAATGAAATTTAACAACAGTGTAATAAGGTATAAGATAAGATATGATATTTCATTCAAATAATTTCAGTACAAAATAACAAGAGGTATAATTATTTTAGAAAAGGCTTTTGTAACATGTGTACCTGCACTAGGGTTACTTGGGAACTTTCAATAATTATCAAAACTTAATGGTGCAAATAGGTTTTATGAAAGTAGACAGTTATAAAGTAGCATGAAATCCAAAATCAAAAAAAAGTAACGAGTGTAGTGATTAGTGATTACAAGAGTACAAATAAAAAAAAAATTTAACAGTGTAGTCTTATTTATTTGTTATTCAAATTATTATAATATTGTGTGAGAGACAGTAACCACAGGATCATAAGAGTTATTGCGGATAACCCAGATTGTGTTATATTAAAGCACAGGGTGTCTAACACAATCACTTTTGTTTGTAATGACAAATAAATAAATATATTTATTAAATATTTTATTGAATCGGGCGTTACTTTGCGGAGGTCCATATTAACCATTTCAACGCCAACGACTCATATAGGTGTCACAATGTACATTGTCAAAATGATCTTGACACAATGACATAAGATTCAAAGCAGGTTTACGTTTTGTCGAGGCGTGGCATTGAAAGGGTTAATGAACTGAAACAATTACTTTGCTCACCTGTGACCTTATGATAGCTATGTTTATGTAAGAAATGCGTGTTCATGCAGTTCCTCCACCTCCACACTATACGAACACGCACAAATCACACAAACCCAACTGTCGCCACCACCAAACTACACCAACATGTTTCAAACTCAACCAGAGCTCATCTACAGAGTGGGTACCAACCATACACTATGCTACCAAATGTTAGACTAACCAACCAAAACAAATGTTTTAACCCGTCACGCGTCCACCATACTAAAATTAGTAAAATTTCTTTTTATGCGGGATAAAAAAAAAAAAAAAAATATCATGGGACATTTCACACCAATCGACCTAGTCCCAAACTAAGCAAAGCTTGTACTATGGGTACTAGACGACGATAAACATACTTATATAGATAAATAAATACTTAAATACATAGAAAACATCCACAACTCAGGAACAAATATTCATGCTCATCACACAAATAAATGCCCTTACCGGGATTCGAACCCAGGACCTCTTGCTTCGTAGGCAGGGTCACTACCAACTAAGCTAAAGCGGTTGTTAAGACTTCAGTAGTAGTCTCTAGGACATTTCCCGCAAAAAAAGTTAGGGACTAACATAGTCCCTGGGACGCGTGACGGGTTAATATGCACTGTAACTTCTCAAGTACCTACTTTATTTTTCTCTATCAAACTACCCCACAAAAATTTACTTTAATTGTCATATAAAACTACCTTGAATTTTTGTTTTCAATTATTAGGCGTATTTTCAATTAAATTAATTCCATTTATTCGAAATCAAAAAAATCAAAATCAAAACGTTTATTCTGCAAGTAGGCCGCAAAGGGCTCTTTTACTTGTCATTTTTTTTTAAACTACCAGCGCTTTCGTAAGGACCATCATTGCCAAGAAGAATGCGCCGCAAGAAACTCCATTCATTCATTTCCAAATGTTCACACATAACATGTGCCTTGAGAAATATATATGGCTGGAGAGAGACATTGAGGCCTATCTCCACATTAATCTTGTAATCTCATTAATCTCTTTAAATCTTTGTGGAATGTAATCATAGGGTCCTTACATAAAACTGAAAAACCGTCTCCCTGAACAATATCTACAACTTTTTGACTATATTGAATCTTTTCCACAAAAAACAATACAATTACCTTTATCTGACTTTGTCACCACTAACAACGTGCACTTTCTGCTGAATGGATTGCAAATTCGCAAATAATTTAATTCCGTTACATTGACAATACACTCTGTAGAATTGGTATTTACACATGTATTTGCCACCAACACTTTTGTCTTGAAATCACTACAGTTACTCATAATCGCAACCTCAGAGTCTATTGCCAAACGTTCCACTATTTTTTGACAAAATTTAGTGGGTAGATTATATTTCAAACATTTTTTCTAATAGCTGGGTCTCCACTGAGTGCGCCGCCTCGCGAGGCAACCAGTTTCGGTGCGAATTTGAGCTTTGTGTAGAACAAAATCATGCCTCATGCGCTTGCCTCGCGAGGCGGCTCGCTCAGTGGAGTCCCCGGCTAATAACCGATTTTCATCTTCCTAAAATTCCACATTCACATATAGACTACAACAACACACATACAACACACAAACATACACACACATAAACATTCATATTCATAAGAACATTGTTTACTAACTCTACGGATCCTCACTATTGATTTGAAAATTTTATTTCTTTATAAACGGCTTTGACAGGACCATGTCTTTAATGCTTTATATTCAACTGAATACCTACTATGTATTGAAAAGGTGATGTCCTGCTGTTGCAGCAGCTCAGGTCCGATTACTAATTCGTATTTGACTTTGTGTCCGGCGTACAAGCCTTCTGCCGCGGCCGCCTCGCTCACGCCGCACTCGCCCCATTCGGGCTCTTCCTTCACCATCGCAGGCTCGCACTTCACAGTCACGCTGCATGACCGCACCGAATCATCGGACGACTCCATGTCACGTAAGATTAGAAAGATGTTTACTTATGTGACAACAGCCAAAAGAACATTCAGAGGAAAACGAAAGCAAAGCAATCAACACAACTGTTTGACTGTCTTGTAAGTCTTGTCTGACGTTCAGGAATCTGACAAGAGCAAGAGCAAGAGACAACTGTCAATTTTTTTTTTAATTTATTGAAAGCATTGGCAACACGGCCATCAGCTTAAACCAATTTTAGAGGTAACGCCACCAGAGTTGAGGTCACGCACACAACCACATCTTATGTAATGACAGCGGGATTTTGACGTTGTGTTGTCGTTTAACGTCAACACAACGTCAAAATTCCGCTGTCATGGCGTTACCTATACAAAATATAAAATCAAGGATTTACAATGCAAACATAAAAAAAGAACAAAAATAACAGTGAAAACTGACACTTCACAAGACGCAAACAACGCATATGATTTATTTAAAATCTGGTATGTGAAGTTTAGTTATTCTCACTTGCAAAAAGTTACTGCGTTTGCTGTTTAACAGTCAGATTTATATGCGCAAAAGCGTCATCTAGTGAGAAGTAGCGAAAGATACAATCTGTTCTGCTCCACAGACTTCAAATATAATGTATGTATGCATTGTACATAAAACATGAAAATTAACAGTTAACAAGAAAACAGATGTACAAAGACGAACTTATCCCGTAAAGGGATCTCTTCCAGTCTAGTTAACCTTTGAACGATTGACAGGACATCAATATAATACTCCTAGTATTTCAAGTCTATGTTCTGTTCGTATTATTTACCAGATCATAATAAATGAGAGTTGGTCCGTCTACCCTTCAGATTAAAGGCCACAACAAACCAGGAGCGCGGGGCGACGACGGAACGTGCCCAGCGCGGTCAATAACACTGAATCAAATACGGTGTGGCGTACTGCCTGTGTATGTCACCGTATATTTGATTCAGTGTTATAGAGCGCGCTAAGCACGCTCCGTCGGTGCCCCGCCCTGCGCTCCCGGTTAGTGGTGGCCTTAATATGCCATCACAGATCAAGTAATACCATGTGCTTTTGCCTGTGACTCAGTCTGCTAAGAATTCCTCTATGTATAGCTATCCCGCAGGAACTATGCTATTTTCCGGGATAGAAACTGGGTCCGTACCAAATTTCATCTACTTCAATCGGTTAAGTAGTGACAGACAGACACGAGTTACTTTCGCATTTATAATAATATTGGTAAGGATTAACCTTTTCCCGCAGCTCCGCTCGTGCGTAAGCCACTAGCATGCTTTGGGCAACTATGGTTGCCAATTTATTTATTTATTTCAATAAAATTTACTCCTTAACCCTTAAAATAAATTGTCAAGAAATAAAGAAGTAAATACGCAAAAGGGTAACAAACTATATGTAGTTATTATTAAAACATAAGGCAAAGAAATTAATAACTTTTACTATCAAGTACTGTATTTATATACAAAAAAATATTTAATGTTCTAAAATTTATAATAAAACTATACCTTCACTATGCCATTGAATCCATATTATTTCAGCAGTTAATTGGACAAATTTGACTGTTCTTGTACTATAACAGAAAAGCAAATGTAAAACAACAGTTTTTTTAAAACAAAGATCGTTAAATGATACCATACATTGGTTGGTACTCAAAGTTGCGGAATAGCAACAAGAGTCCAAAATTCCGAAGAAAAACCCGTACAGCGTGCGGTGTTCAGTAAAACTAACTCGACCAACCAAGTATTCCATTAATATCGAAACACAATAATAAAATAATAAATAGAAACTTCCAACTGCGCCATATCGATTGTGTAGGTACAATTGCCAGTACAATTAAAAAATAAGTGGTCCAATGAAATTCCGTACAGTTGACATTTGGTTAAAAAGTATATTAAACAAAAAAATGCACTTCTATTTATACTGTCTGAGGGAACCAAACGATAGTGCGATCTAATTCGATCTTACCGCCATCTATCGGATTTTATAAAAATCTTAACTAATGTTATAACACGATGTCAAAAATAAGTTACTGCATGTTACCACAAGTAGGCTTCGCGATGCTCGACGACCTCTATCGGTCTCACCGCAAAGACTGTGCGGCCGTAGTAAAATGACTTGATGTCGAATATCGCTTAAACCGTTGGTCACATATTATCACTTAATCTTGGGGCCTCCCCCGCATGTATTCGTACATACTGTGTCAACGCGGTTTTATCTCTAAACTGTTGGTTGCACATCGCAGCTGAACAATTCCTCATTTGTGTGCATCAGTTTATGGCGCGTCAAAAACCATTCAGCTATAAACAGTTTGTTGCACACATCGCAACTGTACAGCTTTTCAGCCGGGTATATTGTTTTACGAGGAGTCAACGTCGATTTGCTTGTAAACATTTTGTTACACTGTTCGCTACACACGTCGCAACTACACGGTTTCTCACCCAACTGGATCATTTTATGACGAAGCAACGACTTTTTAATTCTAAACCTTTTGCTACAAACATCGCAACTGTACGGTTTCTCACCAGTGTGAGTGCGCAAATGCCTAGTCAATTTGTGCTTTTGTCTAAACCGTTTGTTACACACACTGCAACTGTACGGTTTGTTATCTGTGTGAATCATTTTATGATGAACCAAAAACTTTTTAGCTGTAAACCCTTTGTTACAGACATCGCAACTGTACGGTTTTTCACCCGTGTGTATATGCATATGACTGGTCAATTCTGATTTAAATCTAAAGAGTTTGTTACACACCTTGCAAGTGCGCGGTTTCATATCCGTATGCAGCAGTTTGTGACTAGTCAACATTGCTTTATCTATAAACCGTTTATTACACACGCCACAACTATACAGTTTGATATTCGCGTGTATTCGTATATGATGCATCAACGCCGCGTTATGTAGAAACCGTTTGTTACATACTTCGCAACTGTACGGTTTCTCACCCGTGTGAGAGTGCATATGACTAATCAATGATGACTTATGTGGAAACCCTTTGTTACAAACATCGCAATTGAATGGTTTCTCACCTGTGTGGGTTCGCATATGAGAAGCTAACGAAGACTTTCGTGAAATCAGTCTGTTACACACATCGCAAGAGTACGGTTTCTGATCCGTATGTGTTCGCATATGATGAGACATCCCATACTTATGTGAAAACCGTTTGTTACACACATCACAACTGTACGGTTTGTCATCCATGTGTATTTGTAAGTGCTTGATCAAGTGTGAATGAAGTTTAAATTGTTGGCCACAGGTATCACAACAATAGGATCTCCCACCTGTATGTAATTGTATATGCTGCATCAGCTTAGATTTTATTGTGAACCGTTTGTTACATATATCACAACTGTGCGGTTTTTCACCCGTGTGAATTCGCATATGACGAGCCACCCCAGATTTGTATGAAAACCGTTGGTTACACACACCACAACTGTACGGTTTATAACCCGTGTGTATTTGTAAGTGCTCGATCAAGTGTGCCTTTAGTTTGCACAGTTTGCCGCAGGTATCGCAACAATAGGGCCTCCCTTCTTTATGTAATTGTACATGCTGCATCAGCATAGTTTCTGCTGTAAACCGTTTGTTACATATAGCGCAAATGTACGGTTTCTCATGTGTGTGTGTTTGTTCATGCTTAGATAAATCTGATTCAGTAGTAGCCAGATTAGGTCCTGGATAGGGCTGGCACCTCATTGGCACTTCCCTGTCTCTGCTGTTCTCCACACCGCTGTACATCGGCTTCAGCTTGGATTGTGCGAGACTGTGACCTTGCTCACAATCACCGCTCACTTGAAATGGCCTGCTGTGCCTGTCTTCCACTGCAAGTCGCTCCAGCCTGACAAAACAGCTCCTGAGCCCATGCTGCTGCTCGGTGCTCCTGTTGCAGCGAGGGCCGTCCCCGGGGCAGGCGTGGGAGCACCCGGGTGGGGCGTCAGCTCCAACTGCTTCCTTTGGCTTGTGTAGATCCTTGCCTTTGATACTTAGCATACCTAAGAACAATATTTATATGTATTAACAAAAATTATTGAGGACATCATTATTTAATTAATTATGGAACAAACTAACGCCTAATAGCACATTCTATGTAGGTAAAGAAGAATTTCCTTTCTTTAAAAACAATAAATATGGCAGTTATGTTTTTTTTTAAAGAGCTTATAAGTAATACTGACAAGTATTGAAAATACAACTTTGTTTAAAAATATCTTTTGTCATGTATATATTTGATAGCTGCTTTTGATTCTGTGGAGGTATGCTCCAGTAAATGGGGCCTTATTAAGGGTTAACAACTGCCATATAATCTTGAAATTTTGGATTGAGCTGATATACTATAAAAATCATGTTCCAAGAGTGCCATCATCAAGAAAATAAACTTTCTTATAGGATCACTACTTTTAAAGGATCCAATCATTGAATATGATTCAAAACATGATTTAAAAAAAATCCTTGCCAGGTTATTGATTTTCACTTATTTTAGTAGTTATATGGCTTACTTTGCATTGAATGGATGTTCTGCTGTTGTATCAGCTCAGGTCCGATTACTAATTCGTCTTTGACTTCATGTCCGGCGTACAAGCCTTCTGCCGCGGCCGCCTCGCTTACGCCGCAATCGCCCCACTCGGGCTCCTCCTTCACCATCGCAGGCTCGCGCTTCACAGTCACGCTGCATGACCGTGCGGACTCATCGGACGACTCCATGTCACGAAAGATTAGAAAGATGTTTACTTATGTGACAACAGCCAAAACAACATTCGAAAAAGGAAATGAAAGCAAAGCAATCAATACACTTCTTGTCTTAGACGTTCAGGAATCTGACAAGTGCTATGGAATGACAAGCATAGACGTAAGTGACAACTGACTGACAAGACGCAACGCTTATGATTTTTTTTTAAATCTGGTGTGTGGCGTTTAGTTATTCTCACTTGCAAAAAGTTACTGCGTTTGCTGTTTAACAGTCAGATTTATGCGCGCAAAAACGTCATCTAGTGAGGAGTAGCGAAAGATACGATCTGTTCTGTTCCACAGACTTCAAATATAATACTCCTAGTATTTCAAGTCTATGTTCTGTTCGTATTATTTACCAGATCATAATAAATGAGGGCTGGTCTGTCTACCCTTCAGATTAAAGGCCACAACAAACCGGGAGCGCAGAGCGCCAACGGAGCGTGCCCAGTGCGGTCAATAACACTGAATCAAATACGGTGTGGCGTGATGTCTGTGTATGTCACCGTCTATTTGATTCAGTGTTATAGAGGGCGCTAAGCACGCTCCGTCGGCGCCCCGCGCTCCCGGTTAATGGTGGCCTTAATATGCTATCACAGATCAATTAATACCATGTGCTTTTGCCTGCGACTCGATCTGCGATGAATTCTTCTATCTATAGCTATCCCTCAGAAACTATTCAATTTTCCGGGATAGAAACTGTCCTATGTCAAATGTATTAAATTTTCACTGTTAAATTCGCCTCATTCAAATTCGGCCTCAAATATAAAACTCTCCCAATGTATAAGTTACTCTATGGGTCAAAGTATTGAATTTGTAAAATTAACGGTATTCTTAGGAATAACGCTGGACCACAAAATAAATAACTACAGAAGTAAATCAAGTGTATGTACTTCACTTTTCATACCTACGCTCGGCGGTCGCTCTAGGGTTGTCAATTATGGCATATGCACATAAAACTTATCGTGAAAGTGGCACTCGTTTCTATTTGTTTGATTTATTGTTGATATTCAAACGGGAAGAATGGAAATATAAAATAATAATAATTAAAATACCTACCTACAAAATTTAGCGTTTGTCAATTTTCACTATCGAAAATCCCTAATAACTTCTAAACGGATTATCCTAGTTATACAATTTCCATTGTCCTATCGGTTTTAGACCTAAACCTATCTAATGACACTAAAAACAACACAATATCTATACAAACAAAAAAACATGTTTTCAACTTACGTAATATTAGTGGCATGAATTTACCTTACAAAAATGTAGTTAGGTATAAGTACCTAACCACATTTTTGTAAGGTAACGTTTATTTATACTGATTCAAAATAGGAAATTATTATTACTTTGGGAGTCGGGGCGAGGTGCTTACCTATCTAGCTAACTATTCTATGTAACGTTAAAATGAACCATCGAAATACAAGCAGATACCTACTAAACTTACCTCTCTGAAACCACTGGTAGCTTAAAAAACGACCATTCACCGTTTAGGGTTGAATTTAAACAACCGTCCACTGAACAGTTACCTTGCTCCATTATTGCACTCGAAAAATTCCACAGACGCGCGACACAAAATAAATAAGTACGCGCGACCACAGCGCGCGCCTCACGCGGCTAGCAGTCAGGGGGGGGCACACTTACATATATCATCACTTTTCATGCGACTACAGCGATCTCTGGTGTTTGCCGAAGAACTAAATTAGCGGCCATCTTGGTTGACTTGTCAAACTTGTCAGTTGTCATTCATCGGCCATGGCCATGGCGTACCAAATTGTACGGTCAAGGACTTAAATTGATAGGCCACTTGCCAATGTTCGTATTTTAGCCGTATAATACAAATCGGGTTTAGCCGCTTATACTTCGTATATGCTGATTTGAATTAGAGCTAAAATACGAATAGTGGCAATTAGCCTATCAATTAAAATCCTTGACTGTACATTGCTATAGGTACGCGTATCTATAGCTGTACATCACTACCAACATATAAATATAGATAGGTATGTATCTATACATACGTCACATTAGTTCTTGAGCTGCCGTAGGGCGGCAGCACCTTCCATACATGCATTTTTGACCATAGAGTTGCCACTCTTGTTCATATAATATTACAATACTCTTTGCTAGCAGTCGCGCTCGAACTGATCCGGACTGATCCGAGATATCGTGTCTGTGAGCAGTGTCTATGTGTGCGTTGCTCGAGCGCACTTTGTATGTAGATTTAATTCTGTACTTATTCTGTGGCTGGACTCTAAACTGCAGTGGGTGTATTATGTTAAATAATTAAACCCCTTTATCAGTTTACACTTGTTTAATAATTTTATATATATTATTAGATACAATTAGGTATGATCAGATTCATTGTCTTGACATGTCTTGCTCGACTCTCTTGGTCGCACACAGATCCAGTACTGGGTTGCCAGACTATCTATTTACTATCCTACAGTGGGGATCGCACACCACAGCAATTGCGAATAGGTTGAGCTCTGCTGCGTTTGCAGTTAGAAAGATACGGCAACTAACCGATGTGTGATGTAAAGTATTATTTAAATTACTACTTAAGAGGGTTTATACCTGCTGAGCTGGCAACGTTGCATTTTTGTTAGTTTTTCTCGATTATTCCATAAAAATTGAATGAATATTAAAAATGTTTTGAATACAAATTGTTCAACTTATATATTAGAACAATTTGTATTCAAAACATTTTTAATTTTCATTCAATTTTTATGGAATAATCGAGAAAAACTATTTTCTCGATTATTCCATAAAAATTGAATGAATATTAAAAATGTTTTGAATACAAATTGTTCAACTTATATATTAGAACAATTTGTATTCAAAACATTTTTAATTTTCATTCAATTTTTATGGAATAATCGAGATAAACTAACAAAAATGCAACGTTGCCAGCTCAGCAGGTATAAACCCTCTTAAGTAAAAAAAACAGCTAAGTGCGGGAAAAACTCGTGGGTCGTTCTCAAAAAATTGTACATAAATTAAGGGCTTTAATTAAGACAAAACTGAATTGTTTCTTTTCTGTAACGAAAATTATCCATATAGTTTGTATAACTAACTCCCTCCTTAGCCTGGACTAAACGACCTCGTTAGCCTAGTTGGTAGTGACCCTGCCTACGAAGCAAAAGGTCCTGGGTTCGAATCCCGGTAAGGGCATTTATTTGTGTGATGAGCACGAATATTTGTTCCTGAGTCATGGATGTTTTCTATGTATCTAATCTAATACCTTTAAACGAGCAATTCTTGTATATATGTATATATATATATAATCAGGATCTCGGAAACGGCTCCAACGATTTCGATGAAATTTGGTATGTGGGGGTTTTCGGGGATGAAAAACTGATCTAGCTATGTTTCATTTTCAGAAAATCGCTTTTACTCGTGTTTTCCGGCTATTTTTGTTTGCATTAGAATATAAAGCTAAATTTCGCCGACATCGAGCAGATCATAATGGCACATTAGAAATCGGGTGGTCGCGGATCCAGCCGACCTCGGTTCGATACCACGTTTTTTTCAAGATTTTTAGTTTTTTTTTTAAGTTTATTTTTTATGAGAAAACGTCAAGTTTCTTCTTTTGTGAGAAAAAGTTACTTTTTTGTGAGAAAAAGTTATTTTTTTGCGAGAAAAAGTTACTTTTTTGTTAGAAAAAGTATTATAGGGAACGTGCTGTAACTATAGGCGGCAGCACTAATGCGACAGAAGAGACACTATGCGGACAGTAAAACAAACTTATCAAGGTAAAACATTCAAATTGATGGCACCCTTATGGCACCAGTTGGCAGCACCGTCTATGTGCACGTTCCCTATTGGGAGCACAGAACAGGATAAGCCGGTTGTCTGTAAAGTCGGTTTACGGACGATAGTTTAACGTGACTCACCCCTCCACCCCCTCCGGTGTTTTTGTCAAATATCTTGAAAACGGTGCATCCTACGGCAAAATCAATGAAATTTTCATCCCCCCTTTAATGCCCCCGCGCTCCCTCCCCCGCATCCCCTCCCCCCTCTCAACCCCCCCCCCCCCCACCCCTCCGGTGTATATAATCAGGATCTCGGAAACGGTTCCAACGATTTCGATGAAATTTGGTATTTGGGGGTTTTCGGGGATGAAAAATTGATCTAGCTTGGTCTTATCTCTGGGAAAACGCTTGGCACCGAGTTTCTGCCCGAGCAGAGCTCGGTCGCCCAGGTACTTTAAGTATTTATTTATCTATATAAGTATGTTTATCGTCGTCTAGTACCCATAGTACAAGCATTGCTTAGTTTGGGACTAGGTCGATTTGTGTAAGATTGTCCCCTAATATTTATTTATTTATTTATTTAATTATCGTTGTTCAAAGGACGCGGTCATGATTTTGTTTTCATTAAGCCTTTATTGTACTTAAGTGCAATCTTTTTGAAAGCGACTCATTTATTACCCAACCATGTAATCTGTACTACGAGTAAGAGACCAATAATTATCTGATTAATCTAATAACATCTAAATCTTAATTATCTAATTCATGAGATCACAAGAATTGTCCTTTTTTAGGGTTCCGTAGTCAACTAGGAACCCTTATAGTTTCGCCATGTCTGTCCGTCTGTCTGTCTGTCTGTCTGTCCGCGGCTAAGCTCAGAGACTGTTAGTACTAAAAAGCTGTAATTTGGCATGAATATACATATCAGTTACGCCAACAAAGTGGTACCTAAAGTGGGGGTGATTTTTTTTTTTCTCGACTAACCCTATAGTGCGGGGTATCGTTGGATAGGTCTTTTAAAACCATTAGGGGGTTGCTAGCATGATTTTTCTATTCAGTGATCTGTTTGCGAAATATTCAACTTTAAAGTGAAAATTTTCATTAAAATCGACCGTCCCCCCCCCCCCCCTCTAAAATCTAAACTGTTGGGTAGAAAAATTTGAAAAAATTCAGAATGGTAGTAAATACATTAAATTTACAAGGAAAATTATAGCGGCTAAGATTGCTTGGGAATTATTTGTAGTTTAAGAGTAAATAGTAGCCTAAGGTATAAAACATACCTAAACTTGGAAGATTCCGTACACATACGAAATCCTTAGGAAAATATTACTTGATTTTTCGTAATGGCTACGGAACCCTATCTTGGGCGTGTCCGACACGCTCTTGGCCGGTTTTTTTTATTGATACTGGGAAACATATAGCGAAAAAAAACATTTGTGATTATTTAAAATTTAGATGATACAAAAGCCAAAGTAGTTTCCACTAGTAAAATATAACATTACGGTTGCTCAGAAAGACTTATTTTTACAATTGACTAATTACATTACTAAAATAATCTAAGGGAAATATTTTATGTGTATTAAGTAAAATCAATAAAGTACCATGCACAAATTCAGCCACAAAAGGCGAGTTCAAACAACTCAACTTATCACAGTTCATATATAATCATGCTCATGAATAAAATTAAATTAATTAAAATTATAATTAGATAACATTTTTTTTTTTTTCTTCATATTTTTACACATTTTTTATACAATTTTTTATTCTCTAATAATTATTAAATGAAATTTCAGCCCTAATTAAAAATATATTTTAGGAGTGCAGCCTAATGCAGTACAGTCGCCATAATAAATCACGGAACAGTGACTTCGTCCACGTAGAATCCAATTATGTGGTAAAGCTACAGCTCTTGCATTGAAAACAGCGATAAAAAAGTTTTCTAAAGTCTCATATTAAGTAAAAGATTAATCTCAAATAATTATCATTTAATACCAAACAATACAATACAATTGGGTAGGTTCAACTTCGAGAAAGAGGTCAATCGACGAATTGGCTAAGTAAAGTTTTTTGAAGAGGTGCTAAATATATTTTTTTTCGACAGTAGACTTCTTCTAGACCGAGAAACTGCAGCTGTTTTATTTTTATCTCCTATTGTTTACTGGAAATATTTTTTTAAGTGTTCGAGATGACATTTGTGAGATTTAATGGCTGACAAGCGGTTCGTGCTCAGTACTTAGCAGAAATAGAAAAAAAAAACGAAGTCAATTGTCAATGTCAAATGAAATCTAACCGTTTGCGTTTCGTTTACTTTGCATTGTCCAAAAAGCAGTTCCAAAATAATGATCAAAAATATTCAATCGTGATTCAATTATCGTGCATAAGTCGTGGAGAAATGCGGTAAAATTGTAAATCCGGATTTTGTGCGGAGGTTGTTAAAAATAGTCCAAAAATCACACCAAAACGCAAAGCAAACGAAACGCAAACGGTTTGACATGGACAAGAGTGACAGATGACTTAGTTTTTTTTCTGTTTCTACTAAGTACTGAGCACGAACCGCTTGTCAGCCATTAAATCTCACAAATGTCAACTCGAACACTTAAAAAAATATTTCCAGTAAACAATAGAAGATAAAAATAAAACAGCTGCAGTTTCTCGATCTTCAGAACGCCGACTGTCGAAAAAAAATATAATTAGCACCTCTTAAAAAAACTTTACTTAGCCAATTAGACTCGGCTGGGCAGCGTTCGGGAAGCTCCGCAATATCTTGTAATCCGATATACCGCAGTGTCTCAAGTCAAAAGTCTTTGACAAGTGTGTGTTGCCAGTGATGACATATGACACTGAGACGTGGCCGCTAACGATGGGTCTTATAAGAAAGCTCAAAGTCACTCAGAGGGCTGTGCTTGGAGTTTCTCTGCGAGATCGCATTAGAAATGATGAAATCCGCGCAAGAACTAAAGTCACGGACATAGCTTGAAGAATCGCTAGACTTAAGTGGCAGTGGGCAGGGCACATCGCCCGTAGAACTGACGGCCGTTGGGGCCAAAAGGTTCTCGAGTGGCGTCCACGGACCGGAAGACGCAGTGTAGGTAGGCCTTCTACGAGTTGGAGCGACGACCTGGTGAAGGTAGCGGGAACGCATTGGGTGCGGATGGCGCAGGGCTGATCTGTTCGGCGAGCCTTGGGGGAGGCCTATGTTCAGCAGTGGACGTCTTTCGGCTGAAATGATGATGATGATAATGATGAATACCCAACAATACATATAAGTAAATTGTATTGTATATATTTCTACCAATCTCGTACTAAATGTGAAATGCTTTTAATGTCAAAATTTTGGATACCTATTTCTCTTTTATTTATTACAAGTTATAGTTATTAAAGTTATTTTACTCCTTAGGTAAAGTACTTTCAATATTAGTTTAAAGTTTTCTGATATCAGTTAAGTATATTTGTGGAATAATCGCCTGGCCACACTTAATGATTACAACTTGGTAATTGGTAATAACGGGCTAATTTCCGCAAATCGACGTCTTCTACGCGCCTATTTTGGGTAATGATTACACCTTCTACATATAAAATATATACACTCGTGTCCCTGATTGAAACAGTCTCATTTAACTCACAACTTAAAAATTTTAAAACCCCTATCGCAATTAAGTCCAAGATCCCTTCCGCAGCACACAAAAGAGCTGATAATTTTGAAACGGCTGGACCAATTTTGTGGAAACATGTTGAAGAAGCATTGCATTTAACGACCTCCTTAGTCTAGTTGGTAGTGACCCTGCCTACGAAGCAAGAGGTCCTGGGTTCGAATCCCGGTAAGGGCATTTATTTGTGTGATGAGCACGAATATTTGTTCCTGAGTTATGGATGTTTTCTATGTATTTAAGTATTTATTTATCTATATAAGTATGTTTATCGTCGTCTAGTACCCATAGTACAAGCTTTGCTTAGTTTGGGACTAGGTCAATTTGTGTAAGATTGTCCCCTAATATTTATTTATTTTATTTATTTATTGCCAAGTAATTTCAAATAAATAAAAACCGCGTCCAAATCGGTTTACCCGTTTAAGAGTTATGACACACGCATAGCGGTCAAACTTATAACCATACATCATTATCGCGGGAACAAGAACAAATCCCCGACCGATCCCCGTGCCACCAACACCTCCAGCGCCGTCGCAATGCGCTCACCGACGGTCACTAGACTCCTGGCGACGGTGACCATTTCCGCCTCTGTAGCTTGCCGCCGCTCTTCCAATCGGGTAACCCGCTCGGGGACCACAGGTACAATTCGCTGACCTGACAAAGAAAAGCATACATACATTGTATATGCACATAAAATCACGCCTGTATTTCCAAAGGCTTCAAGTGTCATTTTTAGGGTTCCGTAGTCAACTAGGAACCCTTATAGTTTCGCCATGTCTGTCTGTCCGTCCGCGGCTAAGCTCAGAGACTGTTAGTACTAGAAAGCTGTGATTTGGCATGAATATATATATCAGTCACGCCGGCAAAGTGATTGAATAAAAAAAACTAAAAAAAATTTTTAGGGTACCCCATAGACGTAAAGTGGGGGTGATTTTTTTTCTCGACTAACCTTATAGTGTGGGGAATCATTGGATAGGTATTTGAAAATAAATAGGGGTTTGCTAAACCCGTTTTTTTATAAAGTGAATATTTTCGGAGATATTCACTCCGAAAGTTCAAAATAATGTGTCCCCCCCTCTAACTTTTGAACAGCAAGTCTAAAAAATATGAAAAAAATCACGTAAGTTAAACTTAATAAAAACTTTCTAGGAAAATTATTTTCAACTTAATCGGTTGAGCAGTTTTTAAGTTTTTGTAAAAAAATATTTCTAAACTAAGATTGAAATTTAACCGCCATTGCAAGCATTTTTTTTTCTTTAAGTACCTATAAGATCACGCTAACAGTATCTTATTTCAAATAAAAAAAATTTAAATCGGTTCATATAATAAAGAATTACATCTGAAAACCATCAACATACATACTATTAGATTAGTTACCCAATTCGCCGATAGATGGCGCTGTACCGCCGATGTCGAAATTCTGTGCGCGGTGGGAGTTGGGACCAAAACAACCACATTAATAAAGTACGCAAAGATTTTTCGTACCTGCTATGGAACTCTATCATGGGCGTGTCCGACACGCTCTTGGCCGTTTTTTTTTCTGTTTATTGTGGCTATTTTTGCTAATGGTGCTTATACGTGCTGTTAATGGTGATTAGACGACCAGATGGCCTAGTAGGTAGAGAACCTGACTACGAAGCTTGAGGTCCCGGGTTCGATTCCCGCGTCGGGGCAGATATTTGTATGAATAATACGAAGATTTGTTCTCGGGTCTTGGGTGTTTAATATGTATTTAAGTATGTATCTATCTATACTAGAGGGTTATTGGTAATTCGACCTATTCCCGTTAAGGGGTTATGGGGGAGGTCATTTGCTATCATTTTTGTCCCATAATGCCCTATGCAAAAATTAACCATTTCTGAGATAATTGAAATTTAAGTTTTATGCAAAAAAAGTCGGAAACGCATCTTCAAAAATTTATTTAAAAAAAAGTTGGCCATTTAAGTCAATTTTTTTTATTTTCTTATGTACAAGATAAAATATTTGTTCTTATGCAATATTAAAAGTATAATTATCTGTACACGTTTAAGAACGCAAGACCAAAAAGTAAAAAAAATATGATTTTTTTATAAGGTTTCAAAATGAATGGCACAATAACAGAAAATTTTACTATGACATTTGGCGTGCAGATTGTACGGAAAACATGTACGTATTTCTAGCTTTCTATCAAGCTACTAATACTATCATTTTTGTAAATGGTTGCCAGAAAAAAATAATCACAAAGAACGTAGGAAGAAAATCACGTTCGAACATTTCTCAAAATCAACTCATCAGTCAAACAATTATTTAAAAAAAAGTTGGCCATTTAAGTCAACTTTTTTTATTTGGTTGTGTACAAGGTATAATAGCTGTTCTTATGCAATATTGAAAGTGCAACTATCTGTACTCGTTTATGAATGCGAGACCAAAAAGTAAAAAAAATATGATTTTTCGGGATGACCGTAAAAGTAATAAAAAATGAAGTTGAAAAAATAAATACAAAAAGATACTTCATAACTAACTTGTTTAAAGTTGCACAGTAGCGCCATCTCTTGTCCAGGTGAGCGGTTAGTTCCGAAGGAGTGTTGAAATCTCTCGATAGAGGGTGTAACATAGATGTGCGCTTGTCACTGCATAAGGTGATGATTTAGCAGACTGAAATGTATGATGTATAGGAAAGATTCGTGTCTAATCTCTAGACCAGTGGTGGTGTAGGGGTTTAGCACGCAGCACGGAATGCTGAGGACCTGGGTTCGATTCCCAGCATTGGTTTTTTTTCTGTGCATCTATATTTCAGTTTGTATTTAGTATGAAATATCCGTGATATTTATTTATTTTTACTTTCGGGTGAGGTGAATACTCCGGCGCTGATAGATTAAACAGACTAATTAATTAAAAAAATTAAAATTCATTTATTTCAAGCAACAAGACACATAAAAATTTAAAATTAAAAAAATATATATTTGATACAGCCATAAATTAAATTAATAAAACATTCAAATTAAAATTTTAAAATTAAACTATAGACATAAATTAAATTAATAAATCATTCAAATTAAAATTAGACGTTAGACATAAATTAAATTAACAAAACATTCAGAATAATAAATTAACAATGTCAAAACAAATAAAATAAAAATACGACTAACCTATTCCTCTGACATGCCTGGCACAGCAGTGTCTATGTACATACGGGGTACGGGCACGTGAGGGCTCTAGGCCGCCACCGCGGTTTTAAAAACATGAAAATTAATGTACATATTCCAATCCAATAGATCTCAAGCAGTAGTTATAGGTGGGTTTCGCTCTGATTTTGTAAATGTACCATCCGGTGTTCCCCAAGGCTCACACCTCGGTCCTTTATTATATAACGTCTATTTATATGATATTTATACATGTTTTAAGCACTCCCATTATTTAATGTATGCGGACGACACAAAAATTTTCTTAGATATACGTAGCGAAAAGGATTGTCGAAAGCTTCAAGAGGATTTAAATCGGTTATCAAACTATTATATCTTAAATAAAATTATTGTGAATGCTTCTAAATGTCAATTGATATCCTTCAGCCGAAAACGTCACACTTTAACTTTTCCGTATATCATTCAGGGATCTTTAATTGATAAAGTGCACTCAGTTCGTGACCTTGGAGTGCATTTTGACGAAAAACTCACAATGGGAGAGCACATTGACATCATTGCTAATAAGGCGTACAAAAAAAAGTCTGGGATTCGTAATGAGGGTTTGCCAACCAATTAAGGATCTTTCATGTATAAAGTCTATCTACTGTGCATACGTCCGCAGCGTACTCGAATATGGCTGTTGCGTCTGGTCCCCCCAGTACGTAACACATGAACAGCGACTTGAACGAATACAAAAGAAGTTCATCAAATATCTTAATTACAAGGGTCGCACATATTTCGATACATATGAAGAAAGTTGCCATTTTCATAAGCTCACCCCCTTAAATCTCAGGCGCACTGTTTCCGACATGATGCTGCTCCACGACGTGATGAGCGGCTGCTTGGACTGCCCTGCTCTGCTCGAGCGGGTCGGTCTCTGCGCGCCCGCTCGTCGGACCCGTCACACCCCTCTTTTCCAGGTTCCCTTTTATCGCACCAACTACGCTCAGAATTCAACGCTAACTAGGGTTGTGCGCACTTACAATAAACACTTTCAAGCCGTTGATCCCTTTGCTTGTTCCAGAATCACATTCAAGCACTTGATTGCAAATGAAGTACTAAAGTAATAAAATAGGTTAACACATTCAAATTCACACTCATTAACGCACACACACGCACACGCACACACACACACACACACACACACACACACACACACACACACACACACACACACACACACACACACAAATTTATTTGTTCACTAAATAGATAGTGAAAATTTGTTGGAATTAGTTTTTAATTAGATTAAGTTAAATAAGAATAAGTTTGTTTATTAACAAGATAGTCAATTTTAAGTTTTCAGCTCAAGCTATTAATTGTACAATACAGGGAGTAACTGTTATTGGCCTTATGTATCAATTTTAAATTAGAATAAGTTTGATTGTAACGCTGTTGTGCTCCTTAATAAATAAATAAATAAATAAATAAATAAATATTTCAAATCACTGTATTGTGGTTATAACGGTTTAAACACTTGGGCCAATCAACTTTTATACCGACGCTAATCTGTCCGCGATTTTTTTCAAACAATTGCAGATTTTTGTAAGTAAACATGTTTTTTCTGCAATTTAATAGATGGTGTACATGAATACATGCCATCCTACGTAAGTTCAACCTATTAAACCGTGAAATATCTTGTTGGAAGTACGATTTTTTGGTAACGCCAGAGACAATTTTGGTAACGCAGGAGACGCCCAAAGTGTCGGTTTAAAAGTTGATTGGCCCACTTACCAATTCAATTTATCTTCACTATCTGAGGAATCAGATGTCTTCAGGTCTTTCGGTCGACGACGCGGTAGAGATTTTTCTTTTAGTTTTATTTCTATGACTAGCTTTTGCCCGCGACTCCGTCCGCGTGGAATTAGTAATTTGGGCAGCTTATTTTTTTTTATCCAATTTGCTTTTCATCAATTATGGCTCTTCTTAGTTCCTCGACAAAAAAAATTAACCCCCCCCGCACCCTCCAACCCACTCCCCCCGCACAGCAACCCCGCACCCCCCCCCCCACACCCGCGTTCGTCCCAAGTCAAGCGTGCCTATAGAAGTTTTATTTCAAAAACCCCCGCACCTCCTCCCCCCCCACCCCCCGGTGTTTTTGTCAAATATCTTGAAAACGGTGCATCCTACGGCAAAATCAATGAAATTTTTATCCCCCTTTAATACCCCCACACCCCCTCCTCCGCACCCTCATCCCCCCTCAACCCAACCCCCCGGTGTTTTTGACAAATATCTTGAAAACGGTGCATCCTACGGCAAAATCGATGAAATTTTCATCCCCCCTTTAACCTCCTCCCCGCACCCTCACCCCCCTCAACCACCCCCACCCCCCGGTGTTTTTGTCAAATATCTTGAAAACGGTGCATCCTACGGCAAAATCGATGAAATTTTCATCCCCCCTTTGAAGCCCCCGCACCCCCACCCCCGCAACCTCACCCCCTCACCCCCGTGTGTAGCGTGATGATAGCCTATAGCCTTCCTCGATAAATGGG
The DNA here is from genome assembly GCA_947563465.1 of Archips xylosteana. Classification (NCBI taxonomy): domain Eukaryota; kingdom Metazoa; phylum Arthropoda; class Insecta; order Lepidoptera; family Tortricidae; genus Archips; species Archips xylosteana. The sequence goes on from OX387370.1 coordinate 2,469,786, forward strand.
CTATCTAACACTAAAAGAATTTTTCAAATCGGAGCAGTAGTTCCTGAGATTAGCGCCTATAGAATAGATGTTTTACTTCAAAAACCCCTGATTTTGAAACATTCTTCCGCTCCGCTCCGCTCCTATTGGTGTTAGCGTGATGATATATAGCCATAGCCTTCCTCGATAAATGGGCTATCTAACACTGAAAGAATTTTTCAAATCGGAGCAGTAGTTCCTGAGATTTAGCGCGTTCAAACAAAAAACAAACAAACAAACTCTTCAGCTTTATAATATTAGTATAGATCTTCAATTTGAGCCTCTGCAGTACGCTTCGGCATTTTAACATGCGTGTGCTTGCTACCTCGCACGAATAAAGAATGACAAATAATATGGCGGCATACCGAGGCGCGGCGGTTGCCGGAAGTGGTTTTAACAGGAAATAGTCAAAATAAATCTTTTTTACACGCTTTATATTAGCTTGGGTTGTAAATATGTATGTATGTATGTATGTAACGGAATCTTTGAGCATAATTTTCACCCACTTCCCGGTTTCCGATTGAGCTGAAATTTTGCACATATGTGTAAATTGGATGACAATGCAATATTATTGTAACATGGAGCTGATCTGATGATGGAGCTGGATGGTGGCCATAGGAACTATGTAATAAAACGACACAATCCCGTCGAGTTAGGGCTCGTTTGATTCGTCTTGACGAGCACTTTGATCTCAGATGGTAACCAGGGTCTGATGATGGAGCTGGAAGATGGCCAAAGGCACTCCACAATAAAACGACACAACCCCATCGAGTTGCATTTTTTTTAGTCACTGTAAAAAAAATGCAACTAAAAAATAGAAAATAAATAATAGTTTAAAAAAACTAAAAAACACGCTTTAAAAAAATAAAAATAAAAAGTAAAAATAAATTAATAAATTTCAATTCACTATTCTTATAGTGCAGTAAAAAATCTTAATAAGCAATTATTATATTGTTATAACCAGATCAAAATTTGTAAACAATTCTAAATATTGATAAAATAAATAATAATAGTTTAAAATATTTTATTGTAAAAAAAGCGTGGGGTGCATGGTGTCAATTGTCAAGGATTATCATTTTGATAACATCTTAAAAAGCACCCCACGCTTTTTTTACAATAAAATATTTTAAACTATTATTATTTATTTTATCAATATTTAGAATTGTTTACAAATTTTGATCTGGTTATAACAATATAATAATTGCTTATTAAGATTTTTTACTGCACTATAAGAATAGTGAATTGAAATTTATTAATTTATTTTTACTTTTTATTTTTATTTTTTTAAAGCGTGTTTTTTAGTTTTTTTAAACTATTATTTTTATAATGTGCGAATGCTACCTAGTAGGTTAAAGGACTGCTTTGTGAATACTTATATTGAGAATGAAATGACGAATTATAATTTTACTACATTTAAAGCAAATAAACATCCCACAAAAACATTTCATGTTAAATGCTGCCAAGACCAGACCATGTAGCTCGCACTGTCAAAAAGTAATCAGATCAGACTCGCCAGTTTAGTCCACGGTTTGCACACCTACGAGATTTGTAAAATTAGGGCTTATAGATTTAGAGCTGGGCACGTAGGGTTAGAAACTTGGCTCTACAAGAGATCTGATTACTTTTTAACAGTGCGAGCTACATGGTCTCGTCTTGGCAACATTTAACATGAAATGTTTTTGTGGGATTTCATTTCTTTTTGGTAGGGGATGATTTACTAAAAATCCTGAAATACATATCTTATTATTTATAACAAGGATAACAAGGACCCTCTATAACAATTTTCAGACCTCTAGCATCAAAATTTGTGGAAGTCTCATACAAGCTTTAACAACCGCTTTAGCCTAGTTGGTAGTGACCCTGCCTACGAAGCAAGAGGTCCTGGGTTCAAATCCCGGTAAGGGCATTTATTTGTGTGATGAGCACGAATATTTGTTCCTGAGTTATGGAAGTTTTCTATGTATTTAAGTATTTATTTATCTATATAAGTATGTTTATCGTCGTCTAGTACCCATAGTACAAGCTTTGCTTAGTTTGGGACTAGGTCGATTTGTGTAAGATCTCCCCTAATATTTATTTATTTATTTAAGCTTTCACCTCCTAGTTTAAGGGGTTGGGGGGTAAAAGTTTCAAGTTTTAAGATTTTTTCGTTGTTTGTATACTATTACTAGCTTACATACCAAATTTCAGCTTTCTAGGACTTCAGGAAGTACCTTATGAATTTTGATGATCTGTGATCGATCAGTGACGAAATCGGGGGTTTTTAGACATTGATCAAATCTAAAGTATAATAGCAACGACATTCAAACTTTGTATGTTTCATGTTTGTACTAAGTAAGTAGTGTCATTATATCTTGAAATTTTCAACTATTTAACATCATCCAAAGCAAAGTTATAAGAGTTCAATAAAACGACGAAACGTTTCGAGAAAAGGTAGGCAGTGCCCTTGCGCTCCGCTTGGCTCGTCTTGGCGGGGGCACTCCCGTGCCCCCAGATATTTTTATTTCATTTCATTTGAAAAGAAAAATTATATGAAAAAAAATACAGGGATAAATGGGGTCCCTCTGTTAAGAAAATAAAACTATGTATATATGTATGTACAACTATGTATATGTGTATGTTTTTTTTTTCGTTATTTTTGTACAATAAACAGTTTACATAGTTTACATACATACATGACTATACCTACATCTTAACTAACTATATCTACCGTCAGTGGAAGTGTAGAATGCTCCCGCCGTCAAAAAATAAAAGAAAACCAGCCAAGTGCGAGTTGGACTCGCGCACGAAGGGTTCCGTACCATTATTTATGTATAAAAACGGCAAAAAAATTAACGTTTGTTGTATAGGAGAAGAAATATTTGTTTTATTCTGTTTTTTAGTATTAGCGGCAACCGAAATACATCATCAGTGAAATTTTAAACTGTCTAGCTATTACGGTCCATGATGGTCGGTTTCTCGCCCGTGTGATTTTTTCGTCTGTGCCTAGTCAAATGACTTTTTTGGGAAAACCGCAAGTTACAAAGGTCACATGAAAAAGGTTTCTCACCTGTGTGAGTTCGTCTATGCGCAGCCAAATGGTGTTTTAACGTAAACCGCGACGTACAAACGTCACAAGAATAAGGTTTCTCACCCGTGTGGATACGTCTATGCGCGGTCAAATTACTTTTATAAAAGAACTGCGACTTGCAAACATCACAAGTAAAAGGTTTCTCGCCCATGTGAGTTAGTCTATGCGCGGTCAAAGTACTTTTATACGAGAACTGCGACTTGCAAACATCACAAGTAAAAGGTTTCTCACCCGTGTGAGTTCTCATGTGACGAGATAAAAGGCACTTCCAAGAATATCTTTTGTTACAAACATCGCAACTGTACAGCTTCTCGCCTGTGTGCACTGGCATGTGTAAATTTAAATCCGTTATGCATGCAAACTGTTTGTTACACACATTGCAGGAATAGGGGATTTCTCCACTATGAACTACTTTATTATGTTTTGCTAAATTACTAGGATATATAAATCTTTTGTTACAACTAACACATGAATAAGGCTTCTCTCCTGTGTGGGATCTGCTATGCGCAGCCAAGCTCATTCGTGTAGTAAAGCATTTGTTACATTTGTCACATTTGAATAACTTTGGCTTCTGGACACTGTGTATATGAATTACTGCTACATGTTTGATCAAGTATTGTTTTCGGGTAAACATATAAAAACATATATCACACTTGAATAGACTTTGTTGCTCACCTGCGTGAGATGCTAAAACAGATTGTTTCCTACCTTGTGATTTGGACACATTACTGGAATTGTTGGACAAACTACCTGTTTTTGTGCAACTGTGATTTTTTAGACTTGATTTACAATCAAAAGTCTTGAGACAAGTGTTGCATGTGGGCAAGTCTTCCACAAGGATGCGCTCGAGCCTCACAAAACAGTTCCTAAGCTTGGAGTGGTGCTCGTGGCTCATGTTGCACTGAGGTCCCTCCCCGGGGCGGGTGTGGGGGCACTCGGGCGCGGCTCCGTCTGCTGGCTCCGGCTGGCCCGGGACCTCCACTGTCTTGTTCAAGGCACCTGTAATAGAATGTCATATTTTGTATTGTTCTTTTCTGTTTCTACCCATTGTTGGGTGTAACACTTAAAGAGGCAGTAAATTTACAGCACATATAGTAAAAATATTTTCGCAAACTTACATTTAGCAACCAACAATAGGCTAGATGACTAAAAAAAACTGTTTAGTCCGTCAGTTAGATTATTAAAAAACATTGTACACGTATTTTTTCTTTTGTTTGACAAACAAAAAATGACGAGGATACAGTGCTTAGAAGTTTCGAGTGACGTCACTATATGGTACAATTTTTACCTAAGAATGACATAACAAGCCCCCACTCCGGAAGTTTGATGATCTATGCCTTTGTTGATTTTTAATAATTTGATAAACCAAAAAATACGTGTCCCATATTTTTCCATTATCTAACTGACGGACTAAATAGAATGACATATTTATAACCCAGTCGTCATCCCTATTAGTAAAATATGTTTTGTCATTTAAGTTTCTTAAAACTACACTTTCTACAAATTGCACATTTAAAATGAGACACACAATTAGAATTATTTTCACTACAAATTAATTTTGAGTAAAAAAAAAAACATACAGACGAATTGAGAACCTCCTCTTTTTTTTTGAAGTCGGTAAAAAAGAAAAACAGGTTCAGTTTTGAAATGAGAATAATTCAAATTGTGTCAGTTTTATTATAAATGCGTGAAATGTGTGCCAGAAATAAGTTATGGTATCATGGTATTAACGGGCTAATTTCCGCAACTCGACGTCTTCTACGCGCCTATTTTGCGTAAAGAAATAAGTTATTGAAATAAACAGATTTTCAATATGTACATAAACTACTCATATAAGTATGACAAACTGATAAGAAAACATATTGAGCAGTTTGTATACAATGTTGAAAAACACAGAATCAGCACAAAATTTGCCCACACTAATTTCAGAATTTTACAATACAATACAATACAATACAAATATTCTTTATTGATCACCAAAAACAGTACAGTAACATTCATCATCATCATTTCAGCCGAAAGACGTCCACTGCTGAACATAGGCCTCCCCCAAGGCTCGCCAAACAGATCGGCCCTGCGCCATCCGCATCCAATGCGTTCCCGCTACCTTCACCAGGTCGTCGCTCCATCTTGTTGGAGGCCTACCTACACTGCGTCTTCCGGTCCGCGGACGCCACTCGAGAACCTTTCGGCCCCATCGGCCGTCAGTTCTACGGGCGATGTGCCCTGCCCACTGCCACTTAATCATTACTTGATGATGGATCGCATTAGAAATGATGAAATCCACGCGAGAACTAAAGTTTCGGACATAGCTCGAAGAATTGCTAGACAGTAACATTACAAAAATAAAAATTCAGGTAGACAATAGGCGGTCCTATCGCTAAAAAGCAATCTCTTCCAGACAACCAATTACTCAGAAATTAATAATACTATTTTAATAGAAAGTACCAATCAGAAAAATGACATATTCAGGCAAGTAATAGGCAAATGTATGTCTATTGTGAGAAAAATCTAGTGGTGCCACTACCTAAAATCAGTGATGCATATGAAGTCGCTGTTAGAAAATGATTTGCCCTAAAATCAAGCTACTTCACTGTTGCATCCCTGTAAACAAAAGAGTACAGCAATCAGTGGTGATTACTGATTATAGATAAAATCTACAGGTGCTGTTAAAATACAACTCCATATTTATTGACCCGGAATACACAACCGTATAATTCAGGCCCTCACTTCATTGACGTAAGTGATTGAATAACTGGTTATGCATTGTAGGTTGGCAAATGCAAGTTGTGGTGTGTTTTAACCGCACAATGGACACAACCCTACAAATTAACCAGCAGATCAGGTTCAAGCTTACTTTGCATTGAAAACGTGATGTCTTGCACTTGCAATTGTTCAGGTCCAATTACTAGTTCGTCTTTAACTTCGTGGCCGGCGTACAAGCCTTCTGCCGCGGCCGCCTCGCTCACGCCGCACTCGCCCCACTCGGGCTCCTCCTTCACAGGCTCGCACTCCGCAGTCATGGTGTATGCCCACGCCGACCGTTCTGCGTCGGAAGCACCACGGCGGCAGTCTGCTGACTGCATGATCACGACACGGATCTAAGATTGTTCCATACACATAAAATGTAACCACTAAACAAATTAAACAATGGTTTTGCAGGTTGTTGTTTTTTAAAGTTCTTTCCGCTAGGGAAATGCTTTTGCAGAACTTCTCGCCTTATTATTATTTCCCTTAATGGATGACGGCCTTTCAATCTGAGTTCAAGTTCTAGCATTTGCAGGCATTTGCTGCCTAGTTCTAGTTTACCTGACAGTACAGAGTAACAGTAAATACAGTAATAAACATAAACGTTTAGATTCTACTACAGACTACAAAGAGATACTACGCGGGAGGGCACACTTACACATATCACACATTTCATGCGACTGCAGCGACCTTTGGTGTTAGGTGTTTGACGAAGAACTAAATTAGCGGCCATCTTGGTTGACTTGTCAACCTTGTCAGTTGTCATTCATCAGCCATGGCCATGGCGTACCAAATTGTACGGTCAAGGACTTTAATTGATAGGCCACTTGCCAATGTTCGTATTTTAGCCGTATAATGCAAATCGGGTTTAGCCGCATATACTTCGTATATGCTGATTTGAATTAGACGGCTAAAATACGAATAGTGGCAATTAGCCTATCAATTAAAATCCTTGACTGTACATTGCTATAGGTACGCGTATCTATAGCTGTACATCACTACCAACATATAAATATAGATAGGTATACATCTAAACGTCACATTAGTTCTTGAGCAGCCGTAGGGCGGCAGCACCTTCCATACATGCATTTTTTTTTTTTTGGATTTTAATGGCCTGGTTTCAGAGACCTTTAAGCCACAACTTTATTTTGTTGGAACCACATTGCGGATTTTAATTTAGCATTTTTATATTTTTTGAACCGTGTTTTTAATATATTTGTAAATTGCACTGTAGGTTTGAGTGTTCTTTAAAAGTTCATTGAGCGGCGGCGGGCGGGAGGAAAAATCACTGTAATTTTGACACACTTCACTGAGTTCACTCGCAAGAACCAATCTGTGAATTAGAAATTTTTGACAGTTGAAAATTATGTGATTTGTTGTTCCTTCTTCTATTTCACAAAACGTGCAGATGTTACTCTGTATTATACGAAGTCTTGATAGGTGTGATGGTGCAGTATTGTGTCCATAACGAAGCCGATTCATGGTGGTGATAAAATCTCTACTGGCTCTCTTCAGGTTATCATACCATGGTCTCACTGGTAATGTTTCTTGTATGCTGCCATACCATCGTCCTTTGGTTTCTTGGTCCTTCTTCCACATTTGTATCCATAACATATTTATTCCTACGTTAACATTGTATAAGTAATCAGTCATGGGTACAAACATAACGTTAGATACATCAAGAGCATTTATACCTTCGTAAGCAGCCTTATCTGCCATTTCATTTCCTGTGATTCCTCTGTGTGAGGGTACCCACATAAATGAAATGTCTTTGCCCTTAAGATGGTATTTAAACAAAAGATCTTTAATTATGTGGAGAATGAAATTTGTTTTAAAATTAATTTTTAGATTGTTTAACCCCTGAATCAAACTTAAACAGTCAGTTACTACTAAAAAATATTTACAATTATCTACATTGCTAATTTGCAAAAGAGCCTGATAGACTGCATAAGCTTCTGCTGTGAATATGGAACATATATCTTGCAAAAGAAAGCTCTGAGAAAATTTGGTCTGAGGATCATACACAGCGCAGCGCACATAGCCGTCTCCTTTACTTCCATCTGTAAATAATGTGTAGTATTCATTTTCTGATAAGAATTGCAACATATCTGAGTTATTTGTGATGGAATCAATCACATTGATAGGATGTATAATACTTTTATATTGGGATGAATAACAAGGCCATGGCCACTGTTTTTTGATTTTATAACAGTTATTTTCAATTTCCAGAAAGATATGAAACAACATTGGGGAGTTACCAATCAATAGACCATCACCAGTCGCTAAAGGACCAGTAACATTAATTCTATGAGGTAAAATCTTATTAATAATTTGTGTGTTGTTTGAGTACAATAGTTTAAGACAATACCTTTCAGCAAGAAGGATACGCCTCAAGATTAGAGGCATGATTTTAGTCTCAACTTCCATGGCCCTAATAGGAGTTGAGCACATTGCACCAGATATTATTCTCAGAGATCTATTTTGCAAGATATCTAGCTTTTTTGCATGTGGACTATTCATGTATGCCATAGCACTATAGTCAAAATGACTTCTTATTATGGATTTGTACAAAATTGACAGTATTTTAGGGTCAGCACCCCATGACACACCAGCTAAACATTTTATTATGTTTATGGCTTTTAAAGCATTTTTTGAAATATATTTTACATGTTCCTCAAAATTTAGCCTTTGATCTATAATGATACCTAAAAATTTCTTTGAATTTACTCTATTTATTGCTTCTCCACAATAAGTAACATCACAGGTTGGGAAATCTTCACCAAAGATCATTAAACTACTTTTAGCAGGATTAATTTTTAGGTGTAATTTATGATCATAGTACAGACTCAACTGGTTTAGGGCTTGGTTTATATTTTCAATGGCAATTGGCAAATTTCGGTTACTACTATACAAAACAATGTCATCAGCAAATTGTAATATATTTACATCTCTAGTATTTACATATTTACAAATTTCACAAGTATATAAATTATACAGTAATGGAGAAAGAGTGGCACCTTGCATTGTGCCTCTAGATGCCGTTCTAGGTCCATGTAAAATGTTGTTAAATTTTACATATAATGTTCTGTCATTTAAAAATTTATAGATCCATTGGCATAATCTACCAGGTATTCCTATATCAGACATAATGTTTACTAGAATTCCTGGATCTACATTATCAAAAGCTCCCTGAACATCTAAAAATACACAGACAGTGTGTGATTTTAAATTTTTTGCAATTTTCAGGTCTGAAATCAATGAGATGAAACTATCAGCGCAACTACGACCTCGTCGAAAGCCATACTGTACATGTGGGATGATACCATTAGCCTCTACAAACCAATCTAAACGAACTTTGATCATATTTTCAAATAATTTACCAAGGCATGAAGATAAAGATATGGGACGATGGGAATTAGCATCTTCTGGGTTTTTATCTGGCTTGAGGATTGGAATTATACATTGAGTTTTCCATGGCTCAGGGATAATTTGATTGTGCCATAAGGCATTCAGAATGTCAAGAAATAGTCGCTGGACTGATGTATGGAGTTCTTTTATTACAATGTATGGAAAGTTATCTAAACCGGGACTTGTGTTACGTCTAGAGTTTAAACTTGTCATGAATTCATTCCATGTAAAAGATTCCAATAAAAACTTTGAATTATTATTATTATTATTGCTGTTAAAATAACCTATAAGGTTACTTGTGTCTTTTAAACTACTATTGTCTGATAAGTTGTCTAAAAAGGGAGTAATGAACTCATCTTTGCAAGATTTGATACTACATTTGATGCCCTTAAACATTTTGACCATGTTCCAAATTTTACTAATGGGAGTAGTTCTGTTAAATGAATTACATAAATCATTCCATCCAGCTTTTTTTTGTTCTGAAATGGTTCTCTTTTTTAATGCATCTAATCTTTTATAATTTATGTAATTATCTATTGTTGGGTTACTTTTGTATAGTTTTAAGGCATTGTAGGATGATATTACGCTTTTTTCACATGTCTCGTTCCACCAAGGTGCAGGAGGCCTGCTGGAAAAGCAAGCAGACTTCTTGAACCTTGGTATAACTCTTTGCATAAGGGCATCAAGATGTGTACAGAACTCTGTATAGGATGCAAGTGGGTTGTCCACATTAATAGCGAAATCGGCAAATTCGATTTCTGAAAGTTCACAATACTTTCGCCAATCGGCTTTTTTGTACAGAAATTTATCTATGGGTGGGTTAATCTGGTATTTATCAACATGTAATAATAATTTGGTTATAGTAGGATAGTGGTAGCTTCCCATGGAGTCATCATGTACAGACCACTCGCACAATGGCGCTAAACATGCGCTAGCAAAGCTGACGTCAATGGCTGAAGGATTGGTTCTAGGGCGGTTCACTGTCGTGAAACTCCCATCATTTAAAATACATAAATCACATTCGTCCATAGCATCGTACAAATCTTGACCGCGACCCTTAGTAGATAAGCAACCAAATGCAATATGGTGAGCATTAAAGTCTCCACCAATAAAAATTGGTTTAGGGAGGTTTCGAATTATATTGCGCAGTCTATACATTCTTATGTGTCCACTGGAAGGTGGACAGTATACGCAAAGTATAGTAACTTTACCACGCTCGGTGGATATAGACACAGCTATAGTTTGGATGTCCTCATAAAAGGATGTGTTTAATGTATTATATTTAAGTTGTGGTTTGATTAATATTGCTACACCATTGTGAGCATTATTGGATATTCTGGAATGGAGATTATAACCAGGGATCCTAAAATTATGATTTTCTTTAAACCAAGTTTCGTTAAGTAAGCATATATCAATGTTTTGTTCGAGCATAAATTTTGTTAATAAAGGTTTTTTACTATTAGCACTTTGAATGTTAAACTGCGCAATCCGTAACTGAGATGTTCTAGTAGAATTTGAATTCATTATGGAGATAGACGTTTAATTAGCATGTCTTTAATGGCTGCTATAGTGATTGGGGCAGGATCACTTTTATTGCCCAATTCTACTAGTGTTTGTACTAGGGCCATTAGTACATCATTATTGCAAATGATCTGGGCTTTGATGTCCATGGGATGGACTTGAGAATTTACGCCCTATGTGTTGGGCTTGTTATTTTTATTTACATTTTTATTTGCAGTATTTACAGGAATATTTACATTATTTACTGGAATATTTACATTATTATTTACAGGAGTATTTACAACTTGGGTTTCTGGCAATGGAGGAAATTCAATCTTCTTTGTTTGTGTGACACTTGCATATGTTATTTTACTTTTCTTTTCTAAAATCTTATTTATTTTAATAGGACATAATCTTGATATAGCTAGATGAGGGCCACTGCAGTTTGCGCAGCATAGCTCATTTGGTTTATCACAATCTTTATATATGTGTTCACCAGAGCAGATTGAACACCTTTGCTTGCCATTACATATTTTTGCTGAATGATTAAACTTCATGCATTTGAAACATTGTTGGAGCGGTGGGATATATTCAAATACCCGGTATGAGAATAAATCGTATTGTACATTGTCCGGTAATACATTAGATAAGAAAGTAATGCTAACTGTTTGTAGCGGTACTCTGTTTTGTCCTACTTTTTTTGTGAATCGTCTAATTGAAATTATTTCATAAATGGAGCTAAGTTTTGAGTATAAGTCCTTATTTGAAATATTTGCTGGTACAAATCTTATAATGCCAGTTTTTTCGATTTGTGTTGCTGGTATATAAGCCTTCATGCTGTATTTGTTCAAAAATGTAGTATTGTTCAGAAAATTGTTGGCTGTGTTATATTGTTTGAACATTACTGCGATTTTATTAGCATTCAGTCGCTGAATAGCCATCACACCTTTGACGTCTGTTGTAAATATATGGTTTAAATATATCGGGCTTTTATTCCCTAATCTGTCTTTATAGTCGAGATGTTCCACGAACACTTTAAATTCGGTTTTTGTTGAATTTTCGGGGTATAGTCTTTTATAGTTCGGTTTGTAATATGGGGTGAAAAGTTCGTCTAAACGCTCACCGCCGCCGCTGCCGCCTCCTCCATTGTCGACGGCCCGTACGCGTTTCGAAGAGTTGGGCGGGTCATCCCCGCCCTCCTCATTGCCCTCCATTTTGTAGTTGTCTCACAGTATTAAATATAGCTTTATTTTACTTTTGTCAATAAAAATAATTAAAATTAATTTTAAAAGCAAAATTTACGCCCGCTCTCTTTCAAATTCCCGCCAAGAATCCCATACATGCATATTTGACCATAGAGTTGCCACTCTTGTTCATATAATATTACAATACTCTTTGATATAATATTACAATACTCTTTGATACTACGTATGATTCTTCTTTTCTATTATAGCGCTGTTGAGTTTGGTACGTCGCGGTACGCGTTTGCTATGCTATAAGCCGGCTGGTCTTAAATTTTGTGACTCAGTTGAGAATGAGAAGAGAAGCAGAGAAACTAAGTTTCAACCACCGAAATCTGTGGTTTCAACGATGTTCATTCATGGCTTCTATTAACATTATGCCGGCGCCACACATAGCACAAATGTTAGAACACATATTTGATCACATGTGAAGCACCGGTTTTTGCCTACTTGTTCAATATTTGATCACACATACTTTGCCATGCGTTGTCGGTTTTTCGAGCGCACATCAAAGCGTTCAAAGGTTAAATGTTGGGTAGGTTGCCACACTTGCACAATAGTACATTACTGCAGAGGCCGGGACTTAAGGGGTTGCCGGCCGAGTATCTAAGTTGACACGAGGCCGGCAACCCCTGTTCCGGCCGAGGCTTGTATAGTATAGTGCTTTTCTCAAACATGCACCATCATCATCATCATCATCATCATCATCATCATCGTCGTCGTCATCATG